>CM031238.1:643675254-645051993 GCA_018340775.1 Taxus wallichiana var. yunnanensis
GTTGAGTGGGTGCTTGATCATCTTGGGGGTTGTAGCCTCCTTTTGGAGTTGGTGCTTCACAAAATTAGGGGTTGGTGCTCCTTGTAGGGTTGGTGCTCTACTAAACTAGGGGTTGGTGCTCCTTGTGGGGTTGGTGCCTCACTAAATTCAGAAACATATCAATATAAGATTTTTTTCAGTGGGTTTTTTCCCTTGAGGGTTTCCCACTTATATCTTGTGTTCTTTGTGTTTCTTCCTTTGCTTTCATGGTTACATGTTTCATTGATGGTTTATGGTGTGCACACATTAAGTATTGAATAAGTGGATATTGTGATTAAATGTTATGAGATTTTGAGTTTCAGATCTGAAATATAATTTGAAGTTTTTATAAGGATTGATTCACCCCCCCTCTCAGTCCATTTTGCTTCTAACAATTGGTATCAGAGCTAGTTGGTCCTTTTTGCAGAAGTTTGAAAACTTGAAAGGAGATCCTTGAAGCACAATATGGTGAGAAAAAATGTGATTGGAAAGGCACCAATGTTTGATGGTGTGAACTATAGTTTTATGGAGAATGAGAATGAAGTCCTATATCATGGCTCAAGGGTTTGATGTCTGGAATACTATTGAGAGTGGTTATACTCCTCCTACCACTTCTCCACTCATGATGATGAAAAAGAAGGAATATACCAACAACTCAAAGGCCTTCAATGCAATCATAAGTGGTCTTGGAGAATCTAAAATGGGAAAAGTGATGCATTGAAAGTCTGCAAAGGAAGCATGGGAAAAACTCCAAGTGCTCTATGAAGGAGACTCAAAGGTAAGGATTTCTAAGCTTCAAAATTTTAGAAATCAAGTTTGAATCTCTTAAGATGAATGATGATGAGTGTATTACAGCCTATCTTCTTAGAGTTGATAATATTTTTAATAGTATGAAAGGGTTAGGAGAAGATCTAAAAGAGGAAGTTATTGTTCAAAAAGTGTTAAGATCCTTGACTCCAAAGTTTGATTCAAAAGTATCAACTATAGAGGAAGCAAAGGATGTTACTAAGATAAATATGGATGAGCTACATGGTACCCTAACAACCTATGAAATGAGGGTAATGGATTCCAAGCCTACTAAGAAGGAGATATCCTTCAAGATGGAGAAGGTGGAAAAAGAAAAAGAAGGGGAAATATGAAGATCTACTTTAGAGCTTGATGATGAGGAGCTATTTGCTATGGTTTCTAGAAGAATGACACTTGGGACTAGTAAGTACAAAGGTAAGCTTCCTTTCAAATGTTTTTCATGTGGTAAAGTTGGTCATTTTCTACCAAGTGTCCTCATAGACATGATAAGAAAAGGAATGATGATCATGATAGTGATAATGAGAAGAAAATTAGAAATTTGATAAGAAGAAGAAAGGGTTCAAGAAGAATGAATCTATGAACAAGAATAAGAAGAGTCTCTACACTAAGAAGGAGGAATCTGAGAGTGAAGAAGAAAGATCTGATTTAAAAGTAGAATCTGATCACAATGATGTTGGTGATGAAGTTCTCTTCATGAAAAAGAGGCCATGAGATCCTCTAGTGGTGGATCTATTCCTTGGGGTGATATTTCACCTGATTCTTTGCAAAGGTAAGAAGAAGGAGAAGATGATGTTTAAGGAATTGAATTGGCATGTGTGCAATCTGAACTTGAACATGCTGAGAAGAACAACAAAAATTTGGTAGCTCAAGTCAAGGAATATGAGACAAAAATACAAGAACTTGAGGGAAAACATTGGGAAATCTCTGAAAAACTAGAAGAATCAGTAAGAAGGCTAGAATTGCAGATGAGAAACATGACCCTAAGCCTTCAATCTAAAGAAGAGGAAGTGAAGGTTCTTAAGAAGGAACTTACAAATGCTACAAGCAAGGCTAAGACCTATCAAAAGTTTGAAGAAAGTAGCAAAGCTCTTGATGATCTCTTGAGAAATCAAAAGGATGCTAGTGATAGGACTAGTTTAGGATTCAAATATGAAGTCAAGAGCAAAAAAGGAGGTGAAAGAAGATTTGATTTCATGCAAAGAAGTGGGAGAATCAAGCACCAAGGAAGGAAAGAAGGAGCCTCAAGTCAAGGACATGGAGAAAAGAAAGCAAATTAGGCAACCTAATGCCTCAAGGTATGAAAGTTATTTCAATGGTTTTTGTTATACATGTAATGCTTTTGGTCATAGGGATAAGGAGTGTAGGAGAGATCCTAGAGACACTCAACCATGGAGAAACATCAGAATGATTATGAAAAGAAGGTTGTATGCTTCAAAGTGCAATCAAATAGGTCACATTGCTAGTGATGTATGAATGACTCATCTAGGCACTCTCATGAGCTAAACAAAAGAAACATAGTGGTGTGTTACAATTGTAACAAGGTTGGGCATGTGGAAAAGAACTACTTTCAAGATTTCTCAGGTCAAATGAGAAGTTACTCAGGTCCTAGAGTGCAAGATTATGGTGTTCAAAGAGCTAGAATGCATGAAAATGGTCCTAGAAGGACTTGGGAACCTAGAAGAGACCATGGTGTGTCCTCAAATGTAAATGTTGGTGAAAGAAGAAGTGAATATCAATGCTCATATCAGAGAAGGGAGGATGAAGGAGTTTTGTAGGTACCCAAGAAGGCTTGGGACCTCTTCAAGACCTTCTTTTAGGTCTTCATGGAACCTATATGCCTTCACTATTATTCTTGAAGGCATATCATTACATATGAAGCATCTAGGTGAGGGGGATCTGTCTAAGTCATTGTGTGTCTCCTCTACAAGGTCAAGGTATGTGTGTGTATGCTCCTCATAGTCTTGTTTTGGATCATGTTGTTGGTTCTTGTGTAATAGTCTCGATAATTAGTCTTCCTTCTTTGAGTTTCACTGTAAGTAAGTAGATCGTATGAGTCCTGTGCATGAGATCTTAGGGTGTGTAGTTCATCTGTGGTTAGTCATAAATGTTTTAGTGTCATATTGATATGTCACTATGTGTTTTAAGGTTTGAGGTTTTCAAAAGTCTCATGAGTTCATAATAGGTAATGTCATCTCTATTAGTTATTTTGGTTCTCTAATGTCTATGTAGGTTGTTGAGTCTTGTCTAAGGTGTCATGGTGTCATACGTATATTAATGATGCTAATCTATAGGTGTCAAGAATGTCATGACGTTTCTATTAATCATAATTTTTGAATTGGTTATGGAAGATGTGAAAAGTTATTCTAGTTTATATAAGGTGTATAAGCTATCTAAGAGGTTATCTCTGTCAAAAGGTTTATTAGGGTTTGTATCATGAAGTCTATAGGAATTCAAATCTCTCTAAGATGGTTAAAGAATCCTTAAATAATAATATGGTGTGATCAAGTGTAAACTTGATCAATATTATGGTGAAAAAGTCCATCTCATGTGACTTATGTATATAACCTTGATGTATCTCTAAGCAAATTTGAGTGAGCTATAGGTACAAGAGATGATTGTCATGATATTTATACATTAAAGATGTTCTCAACATTTTGAAGATGATTTTGCAAGGTTTTTTTGCAAATTTGGATATGATAAGTGAAAATCATGTCAATGTTGGTACTTCACTGCCCCTGACTGGGTTTACACACAAAGTCCTGAGTGGTAAGCATGGAAACTCACTTTTTGAGGTCAAGATGGAAGAGTTAGAAGCCAAAATTTTGAGAAAATATTCTAGGCTCATAGGGATAAAGGATGGAAGAGGTTTGGGGCTTCAAGTAAGTATATTTATTCAGTTATACATGACAGTGTTGAAAAGTTTTCTTGTGGCCTAAAAAGGCCTAATTTGGGAAGTTGACAGTGCAAACTGGGTGTATTGACTTCATGAGTGTGTCTTCAAGGCTTGGAAAATAGATTATATTCAATAAAGGATGTATTAAAATGGGTTCACCCTTATATAAAGGTATGTACTTCATGTTTTATGAGGAATTTTCTATGTCTTAAGGGCTACAAGACTATGTACAGTGTTTTTGGTCTCCAAAGTGTGTCTTCAAGATTTAAAAAGGTGATTTGCATCAGTATGAGATGATTTCTAAGCTTCATGGAATGTCCCAATGTATATATAAGGTGACCCATATGGTCTAGATTAGTTGTTATGGTTTCTTGGTTGTTCTTCATCATGATTTGTGCCAAGAATTGCTTGCTATAGTACATGGGTAGAGTTGATGGCTTCTCAGGTATGTGTGATGATGTCTCTTCATATTTTGTGATGTTAATAGTTATGGTGTGCCCTTGAATTATTTAAAATTGGTTAGGAGAGAATTTGGTTTTGATCTTAGTTGATATGTTCTTGTGGGAGTCTCTTGGTGCTCCATGAAGAAAATGATCATCTACAAGATTAGAGGGGAAGAGTATACTTGTCTTAGTGGTGTGCCATAAGTTCCAAAGATTATTCTAATTTGAAAAAGGTATGTTATTTCATATATCTATGTTTTGCAAGTGGTGGTAGTAGATGTAGGTCTTAGTTGTTTGCCAAGGCTTGAAAAAAACGTTCTTTCTCCATAATAACATCCTATAGGCCTATAGGAGCTCATTTTTAACATGGAGACAATGGTGGTGAAGTACTAATGCTGTTTTTCAATCATTTGTATGATATTTTCATGATAAATTCATATGGAGAAGTGTGTTCATGGGATGAAATGATCAAGTGTGGGTCAATATGTTTGTTCTTGACCTCCAAATGAAGGTTGAGACAGTGCTACAGTGCCCTGAGACAAAGTATTGATTGGTGATATGGTGTATGTTTGTTTCTCATGATAGGGGAACTTGATATAGCTCACTATGCAAGAAGTTGTAAGTGTTTAAGAGCCATAAATACATTTTATTGCCTTCTCAATGGAGTTTTGATATTGATATGTTGTTGATAGTCCTCTAGCAGTGTTGAAATGTTGTTAATGTAAGAAAAATGTTGCTCAAGGTGTGTGTGAGATCTCCAAGATAGGGGTAGTGCTTGGTTGATCTTTCATGAGATTGAAATGGTGTTCTCAAGGCCATCCAAGTTAAGAAAATGATGTTTGATCCTCTTCCAATGATTGTAGAAATCTGAAAAATTTGTTTTAGACCTTGAGAAAGTGGTAAAGTTGATTTCATGGTATGATAACAGTGATAGTAGCTCAAATTTGTAAACTTGAGCTAGTTTTGGAGGTATTATGTCTAGGGGGAGTGATAGTTTCTTGGTTCAAATCTTGGTTGACCTATGGTTACATGCTAAAATTGGTCAAAAATGATCAAAGTAGTTATTTTGGACTCATAGTGTTGCTCTTGGTATGAAGAGAAAGAATATGTCTTGTATTGCATGTTTTCATGCCTAGAAAAGATGGTTTTTAGTTACGAAAGATGGTATAATGCTTTGAGATTCATGGAATTGACATTGTTGGCATGTTGAAGATGTGAATAAATCATATTTGATGTAATCTTTGTGTTTCCAAGAGGAGAAAAACAAGGGTGAAGAAGAAAATTTGTCTTTTCATGCCTAGAAGATGAAGAATGATGTTGTAACTCCTAACAAGGTATGATTATGATTTTTCATGCTTTTTGATGGTATTTAGATGTTGTGGATGCTCTACCAGGGGAAACATGGTGTTTGCATGCCTAAAATGAAGACAAAAATCAGTTTTTTTGTGCAAAAATTGAGAATTTGAGCTTGTTTGAGACCTTTGGTTGATGTTTCTAACAAAATAATTATGGTATGAAGTTGAGGTAGGTGAAGAAAGTAAGCTACATGTATTATTTTTTCATTAATGTAAAAAGGAGAAGAAGTTCAGGGTGTTTTCCATCAATGACAAAGGGGGAGATTGTTGGCATGATATTCTAATAGGTGTTGTCATTGATGCAAAACCACATTAATGACAAAGTTAATGTTTCATTAAGGTCATATTATGATGTATTTGATGTTAACATACTAGTTTAGAAGTGTTTGAGCTGATACACTGGGATTTAATGAGGATTGCTTGCTCTTACAAGCTTATACAGGTGCCTAGGAGATGCAACATGGTAGTATGAACTTCTTGTATTCTTGGGAAGAATTTTTACATGATGGATAACATGATTTGAGGGTTTTAAGCACTCACAACAGTGGCATAATGTAGGTACAAGTGTTTCACTTGGTTACAAGTGCTCATTGGGAGTAGGTATGACAACTTGAAGGTGTGAAAGTGTGGTTTGGAGATATATGAGATAAAAAAATAATGTTTTCAGGTGTATCATGGAATATGAGGTATGTTTGGGTCATTTTCAGAGGTTTTTGTTCATTTATTGCATTTATTCAATTGACCCTAGCTTCTACAATGAGGATCTAACATGAAAACATAGGTAAGTATTAGCGAATAGAGAGTTTAAGATATTGATTGACATTATGATGATTGGATATGTTATAGGGATGATTCATGATGCTCTCAAGAAAAATTTCAGGTGCCCATGATGTGAATTTTGCAAGATATGACTGATTTTGTAAGACAAGGTAAAAAATAAGTGTATTTCTAGCTTGAAGTTGAACTTCAGATGCTCATTGTGAGAAGTGCGATTTACATGGGAAATTGTTGCTTCTAGGGAAGCTTCTATGGTGAGTTTATAAGATTTTTAAAAAATAATGAGGGTAGTTGATCACCACATTTTTATGAATGAATGTTAAGAAGGAAAAGTTGTCTAAAACCCTAATTAAACCCTAACTAGGAGCAGTTGGAAGAAAGTGAAGTATTGTTATCCTGTAAAATTGACAAGGGAATTTTTGCAGATAACCATACCAAAATTTCATTTTGGTCCCCTGAGAAGGTTTACTAATGTTCAAAATGGCTTAAAATTCCTTTCTAAAAATCAAGTTTTAAGAACTAAGCCATTTTTCAGCCTTTTGAGCTGGGCGCAAAAATTGTTGTGTCAACATCAAGAAAAGTGTGCCCCTTTGAAGATCCTTGGTGCTAGGAGTGACATGTCAACATCCTCAAATATGAACCAAAGAAATGCACTAAATGGAAATTAACATGTTGTCATGTCCAAATGTGCACTTTAGGCGCTGAAGCTTTAGTGTCGACACAAACCAAGTTGCGCCCAAGGCGCATTTACAATCATGTTGACACTTCTTTAGGCGCGCCATAGGCACTGAAAACATGGTGTCGACACCCTCCTATCCATGCTTAGGCATGATTTATCCCATGTTGACACCTCACCAACCGTGCCAAAGGTGGTTGGTGGCATCATAAATGTGGGTTTTTCCTATAAATATGCGGTTAACACCTGTCATTTTCACGTTTTGAAAATTGAGAAAAGGCTATGCCCTACACACTGTTGGCCTATTTCCCCATGATCTCGCCTATCTAATGATTTTCAAACCAACAGTTTTTGGTGACTCTACTTGGGAGCGAACTAAGGAAATAATTTAAAAACTATGAAAATCACTACCATTTTACAAATTTTAACTTTTTAATAAAAATTAAATTTTTTTAGAAGTGATCAAAATAAAAAATTTCCTTAGGCAAATCCTTAGACTAGACCAGATAGGAGATTTTAGTTTTCCTAGTTTTTACAAGAACTTGTATATTTCCATAGATCTAAGATTATGATATTTCACAATATTTTCAAAACCTTGCAAAATTCAGTTCAAAGATCCGAAAATCAGCTTTCTAAATTAACCCACCTTTTATCCTTGTTAATATTTGTTAGAAAACCGCAATCGGTTGTTGTTAGAAGAGGATAATTTTAAAATTGAAAAGTACATGCTCTTGATTTTTACCAGAAAAATCAGAAAATCAGCAAGTACAAACAAAAGATTGTTGTAGATCTACTCTTAATTGTTGCAGATCTGAATGGGTACACTAGCGGGTGAACAATTTACTCACTCGTGGCAGAAGAGCTCGTGGAGAAGTTGATCCAATATTTGATCTACTTCAAAGGAACAATTTTAGTATCACTCTAGCATGATTTGCATCACTAAATTCAGCGGATCGATCAACAAGAAGTGCCTCGCCCCACGAAGGAGCCGGATTTCACAGGGTGCTTTGACATCTATTTGCAGTGCTCTTTTGCTAAGTGGAACCAGACTCCCTGCTCGTGTTCTTTTCCCCACATTTCAAATGGTAGTACCATGGGGAAATTCCATGGGCCCTCTAGCATTGCCACATCCAGTTCACGCCCTCCCTCATGGAAATTGCAAGAATTTCCCAAAATTTTATGGGAGTGGAAATCAAAGCACGAGATGCGCATATTGTTGCATTTATTATGTCATGTAGTATTCTAGACGTGACCCACGAAGACGTGTCAGTACGTCTCTTTCTCAAGACTTTGCAAGGGCCTGCATCGAGTGGTTCCAACATTTACCAGCTGGATCTATCACCAGTTGGGCCACATTACGAACTACATTTGAAGACAAGTATTAGCCTTCAAAAGATGCATTTATTGTTATCACAAAGATCACTCACTTGAAGAAGGAGGCCAATGAAACCATGCGTGATTTTATCACCCGTTTCAATTCACTGATCAACCATGTGCCGCCTGCCATGTTTCCAACACTAGAGAATCAAAAGTGTTTCTTTGTAAACACCATGAGTTCAAGAGTAAGTTTCTTGCTTTTGCAAGAAAAAATCGCCACCTTGGTCCTCGCTAAAGCCTGCGACTATTTAGATAGAGGACAACTCGCTTATATTTGGTGAGTTAAGATTGGAGTGTCAAAATCAAAGGCTTCAACTTCTTCTTAGGCCACCTCATCGAGATCTAGCATTCGAGAAGATGGCAAATGACTTGCTCGCATTAAAAAAGCAATTGGCTCAAGAATCGTCTACTACTCCATACCGGGATATCCCACGGAGGAACTTCACTCCCAACAACGCTCCTCAAAGGCCACGTTTTCCTACTATTACTCCAAGGTTAGCACTTGAGGCCCCTTCGGTTAATGCATTGGTCGAGATCGAAGAAGATGAGAAAATTTATGATGAACCTTCGTCACAAGGTGAAGATTATCAAGATGTCGGTGAGCCGACTGTCGACTCTATAATCGGGTATATGGAATTTGAGGATGAGGAATCGGCGAAGAGAAAGGTACCCAAGGGTACACGAGTGGATAGTCATACCTTTGTTTTCACCCACTCACAAGGAAAATAAGTAGAAGTTCTTTGTTAAAGTACAAAAGGAAAAGGCTGTATTAAATACGCCTCCAACGATCGCTAAAAGAGTTAATCCCCTTCCTGCTCAACCTCCTATCAAGCCTTTTGTAAAGAAATATTTTCCTCCCATTTCTCCTCCGAATCAACCTCCCCCATTTCCATAAAGACCAGCACCACTCATCTACCATCACGGAATGAAGGACTCATTCCTTCGTTAGCGCAACCCTTCATCTCATTTGATATAATTGATCATGCTAGAAAGACCAAGATTCAAATGTCTCAAATTTGAGTACCTTGCCTAACCCTAAGAAACTTGAGAGATTAACCAAGTATATTCAAAGTCAAACTCTGTACTTCCTCCCATCTCTCAAAAAGGAATTCTTTCCACTCCTCCTTCATCCCGCATAAATGTTTCCTCGATGTCTCCATCAGGAAAAATTGAACCTTTTTACCTATCTCTCCTAATTAATGGTCACAAGTTAAGCAACTGCATAATTGATTCTAGAGCATCTGACAATGTCATGCTAGCAAAGGTTGCCCATGCTCTGGGCCTCACACTCACTAAACCTTTTGGCAGATGTTATTCCATGGAAACCAAGTAGGTACCATTAATAGGTCAGATCAAGGATGCACAGTTCGCATTCGCAGCATTCCCTGAGAAAAGAGTAAAAATGACTATTCTCGTAGCTGATATTCCAACAGCGTACGAAATATTACTAGGGAGGAGTTTTTGTAGAGAAGTTGGTGGAGAAATCCATATGAACTGGTTAAAAGCTAGGATCCCTGTCAAAGGAGTAATACAGACGTTGGAGCCTGAATCACAAAAGAAATATCTGGTCACCAACTTTGACGACCCCAAGGCCTAGATTCTCTTCAAATCATCAGGGATGGGGAACTACTTCTTGTCCACTGACTCCAATAAGATGGAGGTTCTCGTCCAAGAGGAGGACCTCAAAAATATATGGACACTGCAGTTTGATGGCAGTTGTGCAATAAGTGGGTGTGGTGCTGGGGCCGTTCTAATATCTCCTAAAGAGGAGATTTTCCCTCTTTCTTTCAAATTGTAGTTTTTCAATACAAACAACACTGCCAAGTATGAATCTTTACTACTCGGCATGCAAGCTACGAAGGAAAGGGGAATCAATAATTTAAAAGTACGAGGTTATGCCGAGCTGATTTTCAACTAGGTAAAAGGTATATACCAAATAAGGAACAGCGAGGCTCGAGACATTACCACAACACAGTGTGGGACAACATCGAGGAGTTTGACGATTTCTCAATCAAAGTGGTTCCACGAGCTCGTAACGACATGGTTGATTCTTTCGCTGTCTCGGCCTCTCTTATGCTCCCTCACCGTGGTTAAAGATGGACACATATACCATTGAGGTAGTTTTCCACCCAAGCGTGTCGAGATAATTCACAAAGCGGTGTATTCAATGATGATAATCAGCTTATCAATTTTCTCGGAGAAATTTGAAAATTTTAAAGAGCTCCATTTCGATGGATCAACTTTTGGGTGTCATGAGTCTCTCACGGGCCAAGCACGGGAATCAGTAGAAGGTCGAGGCATATGTCACTCAAGGGAAATAAGATTTCGAAAGGTTTAGTTTCCTAGAACTATTATTTGATGAGCATGACCATTTTGTCAAGAAGAGGTGACAGGATGACCCGGCTCTTCTCTAGAAACTAAATTTGTCAATTTGGGTACTACTGAGAACATCCTCGGTCTATGAACATCGGGAAGTGTTATACACCGGAGGAAAAGAAAAAATTTGTCTAATTGCTGAAAAGATATATGGATGTATTGGCATGGTCTTATGCTGATCTCAAGTCATTTAAGCCAAAGGCGTTTGGCACAACATCCAGCTCAAAGATGATGTTAAGCATTTTTCACAAAAGCAGAGGCACTACAACCCCAAAATCTCAGGTACCATCCAGGCCGAAATTTAGAAAAATTTGGATGCAAGAATCATTTTTCCAATTCATCATAGTACCTAAGTTGCAAACATTGGGCATGTGTGGAAGAAAAATGGTGAGATACATATGCATAGACTTTCGCAACCTGAATCAGGCATCCTTAAAGGACAACTATCCACTGCCCATAATGGATCAAGTTTCTACTGTGCAATGACCAATTCAGAAATGTTGTCCATGCTTGATGGTTTTTCGAGGCTACAATTAGATTGAGGTCACGCCGAAGACCAATTCAAAACAACATTCACCACTCCTTGGGGCACCTTCACCTACAACAGGATGCCGTTCGGTTTAACCAATGCCGGTGCCACCTTTCAATGAGTGATGGACTTCACGTTCAAAGGTATAATGGGAAAGGTCATCATAGTTTACCTAGATGACTTAACCGTGTTCTCTAAAAAATGAAGTGATCACTATGATCATTTGGAGCAAGTGTTGATTAGATGCCAAGAACACGGAATTTCTCTAAACCCTAAGAAGTTAGTTTTCGGGGTCATCGAAGGAAAATTGCTGGGACACGTCGTCAGCAAAGAAGGGACAAAGATAGACATCGAAAGAGTCAAGGTTATTCAGAGCCTTACCTTTCCCATAAGAAAAACTGGCATTCACTCTTTTTTCAGATAGGTAAATTTTCTCAGGCGCTTTGTTCGATTTTCTTTGAGAAAACTCATCATATAACCAATATGATGAAAGGGTCACAAACATTTTGATGGAGTGAAAAAGGCAAGATGTCATTCGAGGATATAAAAGCCTCCATTGCTCACGCACCTATCCCGGTATGTCCCGAATTCTCCAAGGATTTCATCATGTACGATTATGCATCTACGCATACCTTTGTATCGCCTATCTTAATGTAGAAGAACTTTGTGGATGTTGAATCCCCGATCACTTTCATGAGCTCTCCCCTCAAGCCTCTTGAACTAAAGATGTCACAACTATAAAATCATGCATTTGCCATAGTCAAAGTAGTCAAAAGTTTCCGTTACTACATATTGAATTCTCATGCAGTAGTGCTGGTTCCAGACACGGCAGTTAAGTCTATCCTAACTCAACAGGAGTTAGGAAGCTTACGAGGAATTGGATCACAAAGGTCTAAGAATATGATCTGGACATGAGACCAACCAAGTTGGTAAGGGGTAAGGACTGTGCCGATTAATGGCTGAAAATAAAGACCCGAAGCACACGAGGAGCAAGTTTGCTCATGTTGATGAATAACAAAGTGAGTGAAGAAAGTGGATTCATTACCCATGGTTCTGTTTGTAGCGACCGACAACGAATGGTATTTCGACATCACTTTCTTTCTCACCTATGGAGGGTGCCCAACTCATCTAACTACAAAGGGAAAGTGAGCAAGTAAAGCTCGAGCCATGTGATATGTCATTTGGGATGATGGGTTATACAAGCACGAAATTGATGGCATCTTCCTACGATGTGTGTTGACAAGCCGCAACAAGTAAAATAACTAGAAAGCTTTCATGAATCAGCTGTGGTGGCCATTTCTCTTCTTTCGTCACAACACATAAGATCATTCGGGTGTACTATTAGCCAACGCTATTTCAGGATGCAGCCACCTAGGTAGTGAAATGTGAACTTTGCCAATAGTTCGTTGGCAAACCAAAGTGGCTGAATTTCCCTCAGTCCGTCATTATTGATGAACCATTTAGGCGATGAGGAATTGACTTTATTGGAGCACTCAATCCTCAATAGAGTCTTGGACATAGTGATGAGTTCATTGTTTGGCTCATTTATATCATTTCTTGAGAGGAAATACTCTTTACGATATGACTTATTAGTATATGGGGATGTTTTGTGTAGTCATGTATTAGTAGGTTGATGCATTTTTTCTTGCTATTATTTATGAAAACTGTTTATGCCATGAAATTCCTACTAACTCGCCTTTATGAGATCAAATGTGATGATGTGTGTAGGAAATCATAGAAGTTATTGGTGGATAAGAAGCCCGAGTTCGAAGCATGCGGCTGAAGACTGTTTCCATCAAATTGACCTATTAGCTTGGGCTTGACTCTAACAACCCATAGGAATCTATGATTTTTAATTGATATTTGATGGACAATGTTTTATGCCACCTGATATGGCGGATCTTGTAACCAACATTATCTATATGAAGACTTTGTCTTCAAAACTTGAGTACCACTTTTTGATTATCGAAGAAGATTATCTGCATACTATTCTGGATTTATTTTTGATATGTTATGAACTCATTTTGAAGTTAATGAAAGCTACGACATTTTGAGAATCAGAATTTGTTGATCACTCTATCCCGAGGAAGAGCAAGGGCCCACTCAACCGAGGAGATATGAGGTTACTTTGAGTTTTTCATGCATACAATCCTTCGATTAGTTTTATTGCAATTATCATTTGATGAGTTTTTGCATGCATGCTTTGATTAACTGTCCCTGTTTTCTCCATTACTACTTTCGCTTAAAGTAGATGCTTTTTTATGCAAATTTAGTTCATGAACAGTCTTACTTTCTGCTGAAAATTCCAGTTATTCAGTTATGGTTTAAATTGTTAAGAGTAAGTGTGTGCGTATTTTACTTTACAATAGAAGATTAGTTGTTGAAATCCATTTCATTACAAATAGTTGAATTTCGTAGACTTGTATTTAATTTCTGTAGATTTTAACTGCACTTCCGTAGAATAGCCACTAAAGCTAAGCAACCCCCCAACAAACTCAACGCATAACTGGTTCTCCTAGACTCCATTGCATATTGCCTAGGACACAACCCTGGTTTATAATGACACTGACAAAGATTATGTTAGTTAAATGATTGGATGAATACAATGACCCATCATTTTTGGCACCGTTGCGGGGACCACATAACCATAAGCTCCATTATTTTATTCCATATGTTATGGGTGTTAATAGAGTTCATATAGGAAACCAGTAGTTCTCTCGGACCTCGATTTAAACCAACCAACCTGGATGCATAGGTCACGAGATAACCAAGGGAGATTTATAGCATGCAATATTCAACAAATATCTTTAGACACTTCATAAGAGAGAAACACTGAGAGTGATACAGATTCCAATTCCATGCCTAGAACCTTTTTTGAGCATTCTGTATCCTCTTCACATCATTCTGCAATGGGGGATCTTGGCAATGCTTTGAAAAACAACCTTGAGGACAAACATTTACATACCCCATTGTCCTTGATGTAGAAAAGGATGCACCCATGAAAAAATCTCACCATCCATCCTCCCCCTCTTTTGAGGAATGACCAAAGAAGACCCTGATCAGTTTCTATTTGAATTTAAAATCCTGTGCCAGACATATGATTACCAAACTGACAATCAAAAACTCAAATTATTTCCCTCCACTCTCAAAGATTCTGCTATGAGATGGTTTATGGGGTTACCATCTAACTCCATTAACTCCTAGGAAGCCATGGAAACAACCTTCCTAGATAAATACCAAGACTATTGTAGAGGAAGGGATAGGAAGGAGGAGTTCTTCCAAATACGGCAAAAGGAAGATGAGAATCTAGAGGATTATCTGGATAGATTCCTCTTTCTCCATAAACGTAGTGGGTATGAGTTACATGCAGACATCACTAAAACAATCTTTCTGAAAGGACTGGATGAGGAAACCAAGGATTCTCTCCATCTCATGGGAGGTGGAGACGTGCATAAGCTTACCATGGAACAAATTACTAAGCTATGTAGAAGATATTCTAGAACACGTGGAGGAATAAGAAGGAAACAAACATCCAAGTCTTTGGGTACCTCTGAACTTCTAGAAGAAATGGCCAACATGAAAATAGACATTCTACTATAATTAACATCCACCATAGATGGACTCAAGGCAAAATCCACCCCTGCTAAAGAACCATTGGACATGTATTTCCCTAAATGTCGGAAGAGACACCCCTTGAGAGAATGTCCTTTGGATGTCATAGATATGTGCTTAATCTGCGAAGTTACTGACCATGACACTAAACATTGCACACTTCTACCACAATTGAAGGGAGGTTTGAATGCCATCTCTCAAACAAGTGCTAAATTAAATTTTGTCCAAAGACCAAACAATCAGGGTGGGTTCCCATCTAGACCAACTCATAATCCTGGAGAATGCCATGGCCAAATCAGGCCTCTCAGTCTTCTTGGGGACAACCTGAGTGGGAAAACTCAAACTGGATGACTTATCCATATCCACCACCTTGGAAAATCCCTACACTCAGCCAGGTTGGGCTCCACCACCCGCAGCCAATCCTTGGCACAATCAGCAGTGGGGTCCTCAACAAAATTTTAGCCAAAATCAGTCCACAGGCACCACCACAAAACAATAATCAACAACACAGTTCCAAAGCAGCCACAACAAGCTTTAATGCCTCCACCTCAATCCTACCAAAATCAAGGACAAGCAACACAAACAAAACTTCCGGCTCAGCCAGTAGCCAATCCTAAAAATCAACAAACAGCTTCGATTGATGACATAGGCGCAGTAACACCATGCGAGTTAACACTATTGGTAATTTACGATTACGATTTGGCAAAATATTGAACCCTCCTGTTGTTATCACAGAACTGCCTGATGATGCATATAAGGAAGAAAAACTTGAAGGTAACACCGGTTCTTCACCAATGCCAGATAAATAGGATGATCAAATACCCACACCAACTACATCCCCTTTTCTTGAGCGATTACAAGACACTCGGATTGCATATGAAACAAAACTAGTTCAGAATTGAAAAAGTGCATATTGAGGTTCCATCACGCTACGTGCAATAAGGGACATCCCCGAACTAAACCAGGACCATTAGAAATGAATGTATAAAGAAACCAGAAGAAAAAATAAATACCCAAAGACTATCGAGTCGAAAGGAATTTGGCTGATTTAATTCTTGCACCCTCATCTCACCAAAATAAGGGGATCCTAGAGCCTTGTCATTACTATTTGTATAAACAACTAGTCAATATCTAATGTTTTGGTGGATCTTGGTGCTGCTTATTAATGTTATCACAACAAAAATGTTTAACCTACTATCCTGTGAGAACTTCAACCAACCAACTTTGTTATGTAGTTAGCAGATCAATCCATTCTTGTGCACTGATGGTGTGGTTGAAGATATAATGGTCATCGTTGTTGAATCATGGGAGTACCCGGTTGATTTCATGGTTTTGCAGCCTAAAGCTCGGAAGTTGGGATATCCAGTCATCTTAGGAAGACCTTGGCAAGCTACACGGTTGCTACTTACATTGGTAGATCGTAGGTCGTGCAACATGAAAATTCTAAATGGGCGAAATCCAAACACATTTCATTATATCCTCCGCCCTGGACTTATACGAACAATTGTGACTGTGTATGGGTGGATTCTTTGGATGCTAACTCTTTGAATTCTTCTTTTCTAGCCACTATTGCAGTACATAATCATATGATGGAAGCTGTAGAGTCTTATGTGTTGACTGATTCTAAGGACTCCGCAACTACATAAATCAACACTACTTCTACGGAATTCAGAATATCGACAAAAGACATTACCTCTACTGAGTCTGGTAGGAAACTCTATGCTTATAATTTCGAACATTTAGTTCCTGATTTCTATTGTCCTTTAACTAAGGTTCTGTCTTTTGATAACATATCCATCCTACACATGCTTCAACCCCATGTTTTCCCATTAAATTCTTTTATCACTAGTACAGAGCTTGCTCTTGCAAATGATACTAAGTAGGTGCTTGTCAGTATGGGTAGAGAGCTGACTATAGAAAGTGACTTGGAGGTCAATCAAGAAGCTAGGGTGCTTGAGGTTCTGAAGAAACATTCTCATGCTTTTTCTTGGTATTACACTGATATGAAAGGAATTCATCGTAGCATCTGTACACATCATATTTACACCGATGATGTCAAACCTATAAGGCATCCACAACGAAGAATCAATCTAGCATTGAGAGACATAGTCAAAAATGAGATTGAAAAGCTCCTAAAGGTAGGTTTCATCTATCCTATATCTGATAGTCAGTGGGTTTCCCCATTAGTTATTGTTCCCAAGAATAATGGTAAGTGGCGAATATGTGTTGATTACAGGGAACTTAACAAAGCCACCAAGAAAGATTATTTTCCCCTGCCTTTCATTGACCAAGTCTTGGACAATTTGGCTGGTAAGAAATATTTCTCTTTCTTGGATGGGTTTAGTGGGTATAATCAAATTAGTATTACCCTTGCTGATCAGGATAAGACTACTTTTACGTGCCCTTGGGGTACATTCACTTACAAAGTCTTACCTTTTGGGATTTGTAATGCCCTTGCCACATTTCAGCGGATAGTATTGGCCATTTTTGTAGATCTTGCTAATGACTGTGTTGAGGTTTATATGGATGATTTCACTATCCATGGATCCACTTTTGAAGAATCTTTGAATAATCTTGAGAAAGTACTTAGTCGATGTGAACAACACCAACTATCTCTGAGTCATGAAAAATGTCTAATGATGGTTGATCAAGGAATTGTCTTAGGTCACCATGTTTCAGCTCAAGGTATAAAGGTGGATCCCAAAAAGATATCGGTCATCACCCAATTACCTACACCAACTAATCATAATGATATCAAAATTTTCCTTGGCCATGCATGTTATTACCACCGATTCATAAAATATTTTAGCGAAATTTCCGCCCCAATGTTTTCATTGCCAACCAAAGATTGTGTTTTTGAGTGGTCTTCTCGGTGTCAACAGCATTTGATTATATCAAAGAAAAGCCGACAACAAATCCTGTCTTACGTGGCCCCGATCGGGATAACCTTTCCATATCCACACCGATGCTTCTAATACAAAGCTATGGGCACTTGTCCTTGGACAAAAAGACTCAGAAGATCATATGTATGCAATTTATTTTATCACCAAAAATCTGACTCCTATGGAAAATAATTACACTACTATGGAAAAAGAGTTTTTGGTTGTGGTATATGCTTTGAATAAATTTCATCATTACATCACTTTGGATATAAAATTTTCATTTACACCGACCACTCGCCATTTGATATTTGATGAACAAACCAGTTGGTTGGTGGAAGGCTCATTCATTTGGTTACTCTTGTTGCAGTAAGAATTCAATCTCACTATTATAGATAAGCTCGGGAAATCTAACGTTGTTGCTAACTTTATTTCCAGAATAAATGTTTCAGGTGATGACGAAGTAGTCCAAGATCAATTTCCCGATGAACACTTGTTTGCTATCTCCACTAAGACTCCCTGGTTCGCTGATCTCACAAATTATTTAACAACAAGAAAGTTTCCGCTTATTTTACTTATAAGGAAAGAAGGTGATTGGTTAGAAATAGTGCAACATACAAATGGTGTAACGGATTATTTTAAATGTTGTCCCGACATGGTTCTTCGTAGGTGTGTTCGAGAGGATGAGGTACATGACATACCGTGAGCATGTCATGATGAGCCCAGAGGTGGACATTATTCAATGAAATGAACAATTCACAAGATCCTTGGAGCAGGTACCATTGGCCTTCCCTCCATAAGACTCGTTAAAAGTATGTGTGGTAGTGTGATGCATGCCAACGAATGGGAAAACCTACACTCTCTATGGAAATTCCTCCGAACACTCGGGTTGGTTCTAGGACCATTTGAGAAATGGGGTATTGATTTTGTTGGACCATTTGATCCTCCATCTTTCGGAAGGAGTATCTCTTGGTATGCATGGACCATGTCACCAAATGGGCTGAAGTTCAAGCATTGGCATCTGTAAATGAAGATGTTGTTGTTGATTTTCTCTACAACCGGATATTACCTGCGATTTTGAGCACCAAGGGCCATTGTATCTGATCAAGGTCCTCAATTTGTTTCAAATATGATTGAAGCTTTCTTAGGAATCTACAGAATCAGCCACTAGAAATCATCACCATATCACCCCCAATCCAATGGGCAAGTGGAGGTAGCCAATCGAGAGCTTGAGAATATTATAACTAAGGTGGTCAATGCCGATAGAAAGAATTGGGTACCAAATCTTCTTGAGGCCGTCTGGGCCTACAACATGACCTGGAAAACAACTACTGGTTTCTCTCCCTATGAGCTGGTCTTTGGGAAGAAGCCACTATTACCTGTGGAGTTCGAGTTGCACACCTGGCAAATAGCGTTGGAAGTTGGGATCGATTTGGATGAAGCACAACGTGAATGAGTGTTGCAATTGAATGAATTAGATGAAATGTGGATGGAGGCACAACAACAGACTGAAATTCTACAACATCAAGCGAAAAACTTGGCATGATGCTCACATAAAAAATAGATATTTCATGAAGGACAAAGTGGGTTTTTCTCTTTGATTCCCACTATCAGTAGTTTAAAGGAAAGTTGTGTATGTGTTGGTTAGGTCCCTATCAGGTAAATCAAGTGTTTGATAATGGCTCTATTCGATTGATACCGATTGATGGAGACAAACAGACTCTTCTGGTAAATGGGCACAAGCTCTGAGTTTATCACCCACCATTGGATAAGAAGAATTTCACCGACGACATTCTGTTATGAACAGACATGCATGCTGAGGAGGCTCTTTTCCTCTCACACATGGAGTAATTAATCTTTTGCAAATTCAATAAAGGAAGATGATCCTTCATTCAATCTTCTTCCCTTAGCAGTTCTTATTGTAATTTCCAATAAATGTAGGAATTTTTGTTATTTCTACTGCCGCTAATCATGTTTCATCCCAAATTACAGGGCGTAGGAATCTATGGATATCAGCTAAATAAATGTAGCATGGGTAAGTGCATTTAACTTGCTAATGATATTTCTATGCGAAACATTTCCCCATGTAGTCATTTGTCATTATGATGCCATCATGAAATGATTGCTATGATCATTCTGGATCTCTTCCAAATCGGCTCTATGAATGACGACATAAAAGGAGTAATGGCTCATAAATCTCCACATGCTTTGATGTGTTGCACTCTCCAATGTCAGGATAGATGGCGCATGCTCCTTAACCATGGGATATGTGCCGCCGCAAAAATCTTAATCTCACACGGGTGGTCGGTCTCATCACTATTTTTTCACCGTCACCTTCGCTTGATGTTGCACTACCCAAGGAATATGGTGTCATTTGAAATTTAATGCTCTGCAACCACTTCTTCCCATTGTGGTATGCACATCAATCATGACTGGTTTTATCAAACACTCTGACGAGAAGTGGAAGAAATGCTCTACTTTGGTTTTTCCGCTACCGTGTATTTCTTACTTTTGGCTCAACATGGGACCGCGAAAGACATCAGAACCTACTTCACCTGACACCTTGCTCCGAATGCCGCCCTTTCGCAGGTATTTCATGATTTCAGATGGTTAGATTTCATTCGGAAATTTGAAGGTTTTGATGAGAACATTGTGGAAGAATTCTTGAACAATTTTGAGTCCACATGCTTGCAAGTTGGTGGATGAAGAGTTGAAATTACTAGTCAGGTCATTTCTGACCTATCTGGCCTGCCAAATTTTGGTTTAAAGGTTATGATGAATGCCCCTTTGCAAAGTCTGATTGCTCAGTTCCACGACGAAGGAGAGGCACTCCCGGAGGTCATCCTAACTCCATTGGGTGTCCAGAAGGGTGTTAAGTGGAAGAGTTTGCCTGAAATCTGGGGTGATATTGATAAATGGGTCAACAGGTATTTTATATGCGATGGCCATGCCTCTATTCTGGGTGGTGATGCACTCAAAATGCTCATTCACCTTAAAAAGGGACATGTCAACTAGGCCCTTCGGGTCAATTTTCCAGAGTACCTCATAGATTCTATCATTAAGGTATGCTAGAAACACCGGTCCAGTGGGGGAAAGTCTATGCTTAAGCACCTAGGGTTGATTCATCTGTTGTGTTCACACCAAGTTTTATTTTTCCCAAAGCGGAGGCTCGAGGGACATGTTGGTGGCGAAGGATCCAGGCCTAAGTAATTAAAATATGGCCTCTCTTTTGCACCACAGTCTACCCTTGCATAGGGCCCTTCACATAGTCAAGCAGAGGTAGCTGAAATTCCTGAGCACGCCGACACGGTTGGTACTCCTGAGGGACCATCCCCGTCCATTCTTGATTCAAAAGGCAAGTGTCCCATGGCCCCATCTTCCTCCATGCAACTACGGTCCCGACGGCTTGGCTCATGTTTGCAGATAGGTGGTTTCCAATTGGAGTCCTTGCTTAATGACACCACCCACATTCGGGAGGAACTGCATACGAAGGATGTCCCAGGCACTCCATCATCTACTGTTCCGTCATCTACAGAAATTCACACTGTAACTCGAAATGCTTGACACTCAAGTGGCACCTTCTTACAACTATTTGGAGGAGATAGCCCTGCTAAAATCTCAGTTACAAGGTATGGAAGAATCCACCCTTTTATTACAAGCTTAATTTATGCAAAAGACAGTAGAAAAAGTTCAGAGATTGCTGCCTGCAGAAGATGAAGTGAGTTGTCTAAAGTGACAACATGATAAGGGTCTTGCCCTCTTGAATAATTTCCAATAGTTGTCCCTTCAGAAAGGGAATTGCGGAAAGAAAATCAAAAATTAAAAAAGGAAAAAGAATCTTTGGAAGAGGAAAAACAAAAATTAACATCTATCTTAGACTCGTTTGTCCTTTAGCCATCAAACTACTGTCCTGTAGGAAACCCTCCTCAGTCTACAACATGTATGTCTAAGAACAATTTTATTCTTGGCAGTTATTTCAATTGTGTTCTCAAGCCCCTCATGAAATTCTTGATGGACCTAGTTTTTTATCAATCTACAAGAACAACACTCCAGAAATTCAAAATTTGCTCTGTGAATTTTATCTACATAACATGATAGTGACCAATGTCCTTAATTTCTTGATCAATTTATTTATGGGGGATTTTCAAATTAAAGCATTTCGATCAGATTGCAGAATCGATAATTTGGAGGTAGCAAACAGATAGTTTCAATAACACCGCTCAGCCCATCGGATTTTACATTCGCCCAACCCATCACACAGATGTCACCCTACGAAAAACTTTAGATCATTGTACTACCAGGTAGGGGTTGGGGTGCATACTTCTCAGATTTTTCTTTAGTGTATTATTGATTTTGAAAATTATAGTCAGGAGAATTTTGGGGCTGCTTGGCAAGCTTGTGACAGGAGATGGGATACCTTAAGCCTACCTTTGAAACGTAGGGAGGTCCTCTCTCCCTAGAATTTGAGCTGGAGCATGCGAAGGGGTGATGCCCTTATCGCCATTATCAAAAAAACTTAAGAGAAAACTAGCCAGCAATACACTGATGAATGGGCAGGCCTCCAAGTGTGGCCACCACTCCTCTTAAGTCCTCTCACAACTTGGCAAAACAATGCAGCACAGTCCCATGACAGTTTCACTGCCTGGGTGGAAATGACCTCTAATACTCAAGGCTACAAGAATACCACAAAGCAATACGTTGATCAATTAGAGGAGTATGACATGGCTGACCAACTTGGCAGGAGAACAGGGCGTAGATGAGTTGCATTGGGACATGCAACAGGTAAAGTCGGGGAAAATGATGAGTGAATTCTTTGGCTCATTTATATAATTTCTTCAAACCGGAAATACTCTTTGTGATATTACTTATTAGTATATGGGGATGTTTTGTGTAGTCATGTCTTAGTAGGTTGATGCATTTTTTCTTGTCATTATTTATGAAAACCGTTTATCCCATGAAATTCCTACTAACTACCTTTATGAGATCAAATGTGATGATGTGTGCAGGGAATCATGGAAGTTACTGGTGGATAAGAAGCTTGAGTTCGAAGCATGCGGCTGAAGACTGTTTCCATCGAATTGACCTATTAGCTTGGGCTTGACTCTAACAGCCCGTAGGAATCTATGAGTTTTTAATTGATATTTGATGGACAATGTTTTATGTCACCTGATATGGTGGATCTTGTAACCAACATTATCTATATGAAGACTTTGTCTTCAGAACTTGAGTACCACTTTTTTTTATTATCGAAGAAGATTATCTGCATACTATTCGGATTCATTTTTCTGATATGTTATGAACTCATTTCGAAGTTAATGAAAGCTACGGTATTTTGAGAATCAAAATTTGTTGATCACTCTATCCCGAGGAAGAGCAAGGGCCCACTCGACCGAGGAGATATGAGGTTACTTTGAGTTTTTCATGCATACAGTCCTTCGATTAGTTTTACTACAATTATCATTTGATGAGTTTTTGCATGCATGCTTTGATTAACTGTCCTTGTTTTCTCCATTACCACTTTCGCTTAAAGTAGATGCTTTTGTTATGCAAATTTAGTTCATGAACAATCTTTCTTTCTGCTGAAAATTCCAGTTATTCAGTTATGGTTTAAATTGTTAAGAGTAAGTGTGTGCGTATTTTACTTTACAGTAGAAGATTAGTTGTTGAAATCCATTTCATTAAAAACAGTTGAATTCCATAGAATTGTATTTAATTTCCGTAGATTTTAACTGCACTTCCATAGAATAGCCACTAAAGCTAAGCAACCCCCCAACAAACTCAATGCATAACTGGTTCTCCTAGACTCCATTGCATATTGCCTAGGACACAACCCTGGTTTATAATGACACTGACAAATATTATGTCAGTTAAATGATTAGATGAATACAACGACCCAT
The DNA here is from genome assembly GCA_018340775.1 of Taxus wallichiana var. yunnanensis. NCBI lineage: Eukaryota > Viridiplantae > Streptophyta > Pinopsida > Cupressales > Taxaceae > Taxus > Taxus wallichiana. The sequence continues at coordinate 643,698,894 of CM031238.1, forward strand.
CACATAGCTACATCCTAATAGTGATAGATTACTTCATGAAATGGGTGGAGGCTATACCTGTCAAGAATGCTACTCGAAGTTGTTTACTGCAACTTCATCAAGGAAAATGTTATCGTAAGATTCGACATTCCACACAAAATCGTTGCTAACAATGCTTCTAACTTCTCTTCATGGGAAGTCATTGGTTTTTTCTACAGATATGGAATAACCTTGGCTCACTCTTCCGATTACTATCCTCGTGGAAATGGTCGGGGAAAAATCTAGCAACAAGAACCTGGTAACCATCATACGGAAGCTAGTTGATGAGAACTAGCGATCTTGGCACAAGTCATTATACAATTCCTTGTGGGGACCGTATCACTCTAAAGATATCTCTCAGCATGTCACCTTTCCAAGTGTTGTATGGGACCAATGCCAAAATCCCTATCTCCGTAGAACTCCCTGCTCTGCGCTTGGCTCGAGCAATCGAAGATGAAACTTTTCAGAATTCTCTTGAAAAGAGAATTATGTACTTGACAGAACTTGAAGAAAAGCGAGTAAAAGTGGTCGACAAGATCACTAAACATCAGAATCAAGTCAAGAGGTTGTTTGACAAGAAAGCCAAGTAGAGAGATTTCCAGGTAGGGGATCTTGTCCTTCTGTGGGACAAACGAAGAGAACCGAAAGGTATGCACGAAAAGTTTGACTCTCTTTGGAGAGGGCCATACAAAATTAAGCAGCTCAATGGAGAGAATAGTTTCTATCTCTCGTATCTGGATGGAACTGAGCTCCCACTTCCCTATAGCGGGCAACATCTCGAAGCTCTTCAGGAAGTAGAGCTTTCTCTCTTCTTTGTACAGTTTGCTTTCGTTGTGTGTTTTCTTTTGTCGTGTGTTTGTTTCTTGTAAGTTGTGTGTTCCCTTCCTTTTCCTTTCACCCTTTTTTTTTACTCTATAACCCAATGGATAGGCACTTGAAAGATCGGGATTCTCTACCCTTAAGTTTCACTTAAGGATAGTTCTCCAAAAAGAGCCAACTGTTATCCTGTAAAATTGACAAGGGCAATTTTGTAGATAACCATACCAAAATTTTGTTTTGGTCCCCTGAGAAGGTCTACTAACGTTCAAAATGGCTTAAAATTCCTTTCCGAAAATCAAGTTTTAAGAACTAAGCCTTTTGAGTGGGCACAAAAATTGTTGTGTCAACATCAAGAAAAGCGCGCCTTTGAAGATCTTTGGTGCTTAGGAGTGACATGTCAACATCCTCGAACCTATGCCAAAGGAATGCGCTAAAGGCATAGAAATTAACATGTTGTCATGTCCAAATGTGTGTTTTTGGTGCTGAAGCTTTAGTGTCGAAACCAACCAAGTTGTGCCCAAGGTGCATTTACAATCATGTTGACACTTCCTTAAGCGCGCCATAGGCGCTGAAAACATGGTGTCGACACCCTCCTATCCACACTTAGGCATGATTTATCCCATGTCGACACCTCACCAACTGCGCCAAAGGTGGTTGGTGGTGTCATAAATGTAGGTTTTTCCTATAAATATGCGGTTAACACCTGTCATTTTCACGATTTGAAAATTGAGAAAAGGATATGCCCGCACACCGTTGGCTGTTTCCCCATGATCTGCGTATCCGACATATTTTCAAACCAACAAGTATAATGATCCAATTTTGCTTGGTTCTTAAGAAGTGATTATTTTATGTTGTAGAGGACTCTATTAGCTTTCCAAAAATGTATGGTTGAGGTCATGGTGATGAGTGGGCCCCACCTAAAAATAGAAGTTTCTAAAGAAGAAGGTTTTAGGACAAGATGGTCCAAAGGAGTAGCATAAAAATTGATGTTTCATGATGTATGTGAGTTTTTAATTATTTCCATGGAGGTTTGAGAGAATGTTCATGCAGGTTCATGGTGTTTTTAGGTCCAAACATGTTGATTGGTCAAAGGGTAGTTTTGGGGTCTCAAATAGTAGTGCTCAATAAAATGAGCATAACTTGAGCTACATGTGGAGTTTGAAGATGATTCAAGTTTTTTTGGAAATATGATTAAGATATATTTCTAGTGATATGAGGTTTTCCTCATAATGAGGATGTTTGATAGGGTTTCTAGGGAATTATTTTGACAAGAATATTTTTGGTAGTTCAAGATAACATGTGTTGTGGTGAAAGTTTGATGTTGTTTAAATAATTAGATGGATTGGGTGATGCTTACTATCCACTATAATGTGAATACATATTAATTTTTCATCATATGAATCCATTTGGAGGTATTTAATGTATGTAGAAATTATTTTATGAGATAACCTTTGAAAATAACGGTTTTGGCAAGTTGATCTGGTGAAGGCAAAGGTAGCTATATTTTGAGAAGGAAGTTAATTAAAGGATTATAAATTGCTTAGAAATGTTCTACGGGGTATTAAATTTCCATAGAGTGGCTACATGACAAGGTTTTCTCTTGTTGAAATGATTTTGTGATCTTATGAAATTTCCAAGGTGATTAAGGGTGCAAGAAACAACTATTTTGAGAATTATAAAGGGAACTGGGCCCAGTAAATGAAATAATTTGATTGGTTGATATTGATTACGACCATGTAAGGATGTTAAATGTTATTTTACTCATATTTAAGGAGTTATGATTCATGAATGTGTATATGTTTGTTGCAAGGGTAATTTTAAGATTGTGCCCATGGGATTTTAAGCCATTTTTCGGCACATGAAATGATGGTTTGAGCTAGGATGACCTAATTGGGTCACTTGCTACTGTTATATGTAAAATTTGAATTTTTTTTTTGATGTATGGGTCTAACTAAATTGAGGGAAAAGGTTGGGCCTAAATTTGAAAGATGGAGAAGCTTATAAAAACATGTTTTTGGAACTAGTTGAGTGTGTGCATGTGGAGCGACATAGGTGAAAGTTGTTTGTAGCTGTTTGAGAATTATTTGAGGTTGATTAAAGTGTGATTAAGGTTGTGAAAAATTAGAGGAAATGAGAGCAATATTTTGATGATTTTTAGAGTGATTGAAGAGCTTTTTTGTGAAGTGTGATCACCTAGGGTTTGGTTGAAGAAGTGTAAAATTTGGATATTTGATCTCCATCGGTTTTGCAGAAAAAAATTAGAGATCTAAAAATCATAAGGTGGTTGAGTAGATGCTTGATCATCTTGGGGGGTTGTAGCCTCCTTGTCGAGTTGGTGCTTCACAAAATTAGGGGTTGGTGCTCTTTGTAGGGTTGGTGCTACTTGTAGGGTTGGTGCCTCACTAAATTCAGAAACATATCAATATAATATTTTGTTTCATTTGATTTTCTTCCCCTTGAGGGTTTCCCATTTATATCTTGTGTTATTGTGTTGCTTCCTTTCTTTCATGGTTATATGTTTTGTTGATAGTTTATGGTGTGCACACATTAAGTATTGAATAAGTGGATATTGTGATTAAATGTTTATGATATTTTGAGTTTGAGATCTGAAATATAATTTGTATTTTTATGAGGAATGATTCAACCCCTCTCATTCCATTGTGCTTCTAACAAATTGAAAGATCACAAGTTGAATAAGAACATGAAGATTCATGTGGGGGTAGGTGAAAGTTCAATTCACTTCTTTATAAATTGAAATGGATTATCCATTTGAAAGGAGCTTGGAAATTTTAGTTCTTGGTAGAAATTGTGAATTGTGGTGAATTGATTGATGTTTTGTATTTCATCACTACATAAGGAATAAAAGTTCTTGTTCTTCCATTTCCCTTTCTCATGTTTCCTGTTTTCTCTCTTTTATGCACTTTGCAAGCATAGTGTTGGAAAGGAACCTTACATCCTTGATAGATGAATCTAAGGAAATGTGTGTCTTTAATTCATTGGTCCCACTTAAAACTTCATTGTTTCCTTATTCTATATTTAATGATGAACTAATTTGATTATTTGGTGTGAGCTCTGTAATTGACCTACTCACAAGAGTAACCTTCCTTTCCTAATTTCTCTCCTTCACCCCTCATCGCTGTAATTTCCTCCCTTGTACCCTGTACAAGCACTTTGCCACAAGTTCAGTGGAGTGTTCCTATGTGATCCCCAACCTATTTTTCCAACCCATAACATTTAGATAGGAATATATTAGTTTACATTCAATAATGGGAGTTGCACCATTCAATGCAAAGGGGCATATCCTCGTGAACGTTGGTGGAAACACCTAATTTTCCATATCAAATTTTTTTCTCACCAACAATTTTTGATGACTCAGCTGGGGAGAGATCTGCCCTGGTGCACCCGAATAGATCTATGGAAAATACAAAAAAATAAAAAATAAATAGTACTTGGATGATCAAAAATCCTTTTACAAACATCTTGAGAAAAGATGATCGAGAGATGATATATCGATTGAATAGGTTAAGAGCAATAATTTACCTTTCTTTTGAAGCTTTACAAAATTAGCAAGAGTGGGCCAAAGACAATCCATATTACTTCTCTCAAGCTTCATTCCCATTCGATTCATCAAGCGGTACCCCTAGTAACCCTATTCAAACTCCTACCAACACTCATACAAATTCTCCTATCTTCCACCCACCTTTGAATTTTGAAGTCCCAAGAGAAGAAGAAGAAATAGAAGAATAACTTGAAGAAGAAAGAGAGGGAAGAAATAGCATCACACGCACCTATACCATGGGGACTGTTATCTATTTTTTTCTCTTAGGGTAAAATTAGACAACATGGGTAAATAGGACCTTGGGACCAGAAAGGGCTTTGTGGGAGACCTTGGGGCCTATATGCAAAATTTTGTGCTTTGAGAACATTTATGGTATTACGGGAGGGTTCAGGATCATCTTGAACTATTTTATCCCTTCCAGGGTTTGGGAGGCTCAAGGTTTACTCGGAGTGAGAAAATTGGCACTTGCGGACCCATCTTCAGCCAATGAGGGAAAAAATGGTCAAAATTGATTAATCATGTTTAAAGGGTCCTATTTTCATTTCATGATCCTCATGGTTCAATAAAATCTAGGGAAATTCAAAATTTTCAGGGGTCGAGGTGTGAAAATACCTAAATGGGGCTTTGAGCTCAAATAGCTCGCCAAACAACTCAACTAGCTGCTCAAAAATCTTTCATGACGTGAGAGAATGACCTTCAAAATAGCTCAAGAGAGCTAAATAGACATGCAAGGTGAGTTGCTTTGTTATCTCGGCAGAGTCTATGGATGCAACACATGAGTGATTTGTTTTGATATCATCATGATAATGTGACACGAGACTGAATATAGGATCAAGCTCAATCACAACATGGGTGAGTTACTTATCAAAAGAAGGACCTAGCTACCAATTTCCATGTAACCCGAGTGGGGTTGTGGTAATGATGCAACGAGTAACTCAGAAAGAGCTCGATATTAAAATAGGCCATAGAAATGAATGTTCCCTGGGAACATGTCAATATTGGATTGACTCAAACATGGATCCCCATGCAAGATAGAAGTACAAAGAGCTCACAGATGAGCCAACATGCGAAGACCCAAGTGCATAGGTGGATCGAGATCCCCGAGATTATAAAGGTATAAAGAAGCTCGAGATGGTAGGCTAAGAAAAAAATATGGCTTGAGTCGGAAAAACATGCAACACCGAGAAGATTGGGAGGCTAAGCTCATAATATTGAGTCAGTAGGAGTAACTTGGCATATTAATCGGGGGCACGAAAATTTATACACAAAGAGTTTGAGAAGATTACAATAAGGTTGAGTTATAATAAGAGCATGGGTGGTTGAGCGGGGAGCTCACAACTCGAAAAGGAGTAAACAACTTGTAGATGAATGTGAGATTGACATGGAAGTCAGGTGAGAAGTGAGCCATTTTTGGATGTCAAAATCCAAGCCGAGTTTCGAGAGTCCCAGGTTGGTACAAGCGGTGAGCTCGGGTTTGGGCTTGTAGAAACAACTCAACATTTGTCTTCGGTGTTGCATTGAGGGAAATCTTGGCATTGGGTTAGCGAGTCACTTGGTAGGAGGAAGAACTCAACATTGGTCGAGCTAAGGTTTGAATTCGGCATCAAGCAAAGTTACATCACATTATAGAAGGGAACTCGTCACATTTGAGCTTGAGGTGAGTATGGCAACGACATGTTGAATTTGATGAGGTGGGACTCGAGTTGCTTGAGGACTCGAAGGATTACGAGCTTGACCAAATAATGGGAGTTTGGGAGATTATCAGTTCATCATCTAGGTAAGTGGGAAAAAAAAATAGTGGGTAACCCCAAACTCGAATACAAAAATGGGGAGTTTCGGGGTCTCTGTGGCCATAGGGAGCTTTGGGGCGATTGGACCAAGTTGTCTCATGCTCCAATGCCCAAAGGATGTCAGCCCGCCGAGGTAATGGGTTGATTAAGCATCACAAAGTTAGAGGTGAGGAGATTTCAGACGAGTTTATAGGAGTTGGGGGTCTTCCAATCTTGAGATCTATTTTTCCAAGTCAAAATGTAGGAGTCAACATCAAGTTGAAGGTAAGACACATGATCTAGAGAACAATTCTTGGTGAGTGTTGTATATATTTACCCCCCCGGGTAAATATGGGTAAACGAAGGCAAATCAGTAAACAGGCGGAGAAACAAGGCGAAGGAACATGGTGGAACAACATGTCGGGTGGTCTCCAAAACCCGACAGCAAAGGAAACATGTCGTAAGGGTTGATAAACCCGACACAAGGCAAATCGGGTTTCGGAGGCGGAAAAGCAAGTCGCAGAAGCATGTCGGAGGAGCGGATAAACCCGACATCAAAGACATGTCGGAAGGGTTGGAAAACCCGACATCAAAGGCAAATCAGGTTTCGGGTTTCGGGAAACACGAAACATGAAGCATGCAGATCACAAAGGATGTCCCGATGCTTGAGGGTTCCGCAAACCCAAAACGCAAAGGAAAGGTGGGTTTCGGAGGCGGAGAAACATGGCGCAGAAGCATGGGGCGAAAACATGTTGCGCCACCTCCCAAACCCGATGCATATGCAAGTTACATCTCCGAACCCGAAACAAAGGAAAAACTTGGAAATAGCGGCGGAAGCGGGTTTCGGGAAAACGCAGGCATCAAACACATGTCGAGGCATCCTCCAAACCCGATGCAGATGCAAAGGAGAAACCCGAACCCGACTGGAAACAGACCCTGACGCGGGAAATATTCAGATCGCCATAACTTTTCACAGGGAGCTCGGATTCACACAAGGTTGGACTTTTCGGAAAGCTCTCGGCGTCCTCTACCCAAATACGACTAGATATCTTAATTGGGTGGGAACAAGTTCCTAAAATGTAAAAATACAGTTCGCCATAATTTGGGTTGTTGAGATTCTCACCTACCGCCATGATTCGTTGAAGTTAGGTGCAGTCTTGGAGGTGGTTGGGGCAGCATCGAATCATTCTCTTCTCCCTCTTTTCTCCTCATATAAATGGCCTAAGAGAGGCTCTTTGTAAAGGGTTGGAGCATTTCTACTTTGCATCCTCCCTTCTCTCCTACTCGCAAGAGGATTTGTGGAGTTTTCAAGCCTCCCATATAGATTGTAATGCCGTTTTTGCCTCTTGGCCACTGCAATGTACTGTATCGACCTTTGAGCAATGTATATATGTCTGTGATTGATTTTAAACCCTCTCATGTATTCATTGCTGTTATTTTGATCTCTCATTGCATTTTGGTTGCCTGTGCATGGTGTTGTATTGCATCTATGTGGTCTGTGTTTATTTTTGCAAAGCAAGTGTTCAACATTCCTCGGTGCATCACCTCCTTAGCTTAGGTTTATTTTTATGCATTTCTCTCTCCCTGTCTCCTTGGTAGTTAGATTAGGTTTTTGGTAAACCTCCCCATTTCATTGGTGCCACTGAACAGAGGAATAGGAGCCGGCCTTCATCCGGAGAGCTTTTCCGATTTCGCAAGGTCCCACACTTGGGAAAAGCTCCATGTTGTGCAATCGCACTGAGACTTTCAACCCATCGTGTTACAAAGTCCCAGGGGTGCTGCATTTCGAAACCAACAGTTTTGGCATGCCCGGTGGGACCAAGAGGTCATTCGACAAAAATTTGAAGGAGTTTTCATGAAATTTGCACTAAAAATTACAGTTTTTTACAAATTTCAGATTTTGCACCTCCTAGCCTGAACTCCGAAATCATTTTCAAGGGTTTATCTTGCTCAAAACAGGTCAAAAATTCACCAGTTGGTAGATCTGAGGGAAATCTTCAAAAGGGTATTTTTAGTTTTTTGATATTTTGATTTCCAAAATTTCAGGTTTTTAGTGATTTCGGGTTTTGGGGTCCGAGAGCATCAAAGCAGCTTTTCGGGTTTTGGGGATGCATTCATGGACATTTCCAAGTTTTGGGGATGTCGGACATGTTCCAAGTTCGACACATAGCAATTCGGGTTTTGTGAGTTACATCGCATGACCCGAGTTCCACGCCGTAGCTTTCGGGAATCCTGCACCGCACAACAAGGCCAAATTCGGATTGAAGATTGTCTCCTCTGGGTCCTTCAAATTTTTAAATTATATTTTCAATATTGTCAAGTTTGGTGTGTAACTTGGCAAAATCCAGCCTTTTAGAGGCTTGTTCTCTAACACATCTGGTGACTCCGAAGGGATAGAGTTCAGTGGTGTAGCAGCACAAGTTGCCCAGGCACATGAGAAGAATTCGGACAAGGTCTAATACTCGAGAAGAAGGGCTATTTGTCCACTTGCAACTATCACCAGGCAGAGGAAGGAGAGGAAGAAGACCACAAAGATCACCATCTCCACCTAACAGGACTTTGTCTACACCTCCACCTGGTAGGCCTTTTCTCGCATCAACTAGGGTTCTTAGGCCAATCATAATGGCGCATCTACCACCGAATCCCTTTGTCAATTTCACGGGAAGTAGTCCACTTTCCCTAAATGCTCAAAATCAAATTCCAGTTGCAGCGCTAAAAAATATCCCCTATTTTATAGGAGAAAATCATACTACTCCTATTGATCACATCCAGGATATTGCTAATGTATGCGCAATCCATGAAATAAATGAAATGGATGTTGCAGTCAAGTTGTTGGCTTCATCTTTCAAAGGCAAGGCCTTACAATGGTTTAGGAGCCTTACAGCAGGATCTATTACGAATTGGAACCAACTTTGTTTAGCTCTTTGTAGCCAATTTGGGGAGAGGGCGGACAATTTGTCCTTATTGGAACAGCTGACAACAATCAAAAGGGCTCCTAACGAACAAATGGCAGATTTCAACTTCAGGTTCCAACGGACATGGGACAGGATCCCAATAACTGTTAGACCAACCGCCGAAGGAGCATTCCTTTATTTCTTAAAGGCTATAAATTCAGACATAGCCATGATGATCCAATCAATGGGAGGGACAACACTGCCAGGGGCCTATGACACAGCTATCAGAGCAGAGAACTGTTTGATCCAAGCCGGCAAGCTTGCACCAAGGCCACCAATGCCTCTCTATCTAGATATGGGAAATCCTACAACCAGTCAAGCACCAGAGTTGAATCCCATTCCAACTCCTAGAAATCAAAGCAATAATGAGGCATCCACATCTTCAAATACTTCAAAGGAATTGCAGGAGGTCATGAAACAACTGCAGAACCTTGGAAATGAGCTTGTGACTATCAAAAGACAGCAAGCTCAAAGTGCTAGGCCATATCAGCCTCAAGCGCAGTACCAAGCTAGGCCCCCATACCAACAGAATAGACCACCACCAGCTCAGGCTACAAATCAAAACCAAAACCAAGGACAACCTCAAGCTGCCAGGCCATTTCGGCCGTATGATCCAAATACAACGACGTCCTCAAGAGCCTTGGTCCCGACACAAAATAACATGGCACAAGAGTATGACTGGTGTTACCCTTGCAATCTACCTCACAATCAGTCAGCATGTTTCAATGGTGCACTGAATCAGGCCTTGATGGTGCAAACCATTGGTGTTCCTCAAGAACCAAGCCAGAAGAGAATCGGCAGACGAACGCAAGCAAGAAGGACCTCAGCGAAACCACATTGGCCAATTGGCAAACGGAAGACTTCTGTGGAGTTAACCAACAGCCTTTTCAAGGTGTGGCTGCCAACACATGGTCAAAGAAGAGAAGCATAGAAGAGGGAAAACCATCTAATCCAGTTGTTTCTCAACCCACTCTTACACAACAAGGGGTCAGTAGACCAAACATAGCTCCAAATGTGCAAAATCAGCCTAAGGTACCTATTGTAGCAACACATGCACTGTTTAAGCTCCAGAAAAGCTTGCACCAAGTAAGGGACAACAAAAGGATAGTTCATTCCCCTTGACATCATCGATCAAATGAAGAAGACACATGTGAACATTTCCATGTGGGAATCACTTTGGCGATCCTGGGCAAGCGAGATTTATTGCAAGCTGCAATGGCTAATTGGTCTGCCACAAATGTATCAAACCAGGGACATGAGAAAGTTCTCACTAATGTAGTGCAACATGATGGGGGCCAGACAAGGAAAAATTTGAAGCCTCCACCTTTCTATGTTTCATTGATTGTTGGAAACCACTTGGTACACAACTGCATGATAGATTCAGGAGCAAGTAGTTCAGTGATGCCAAAGCAAATAGCGGATCAACTGGGTTTGAAGTACGAGCCAGTGCTGAAAGGAGTAGTGCAACTAGATGGAACAGTAGTGGGAACAGTTGGGGTCATCAAGGGGTTAAGCCTAACACTACATTCATGTCCTAATGTTACAGTTCTGCAAGATGTGTCTGTAATTGACCTTCCGCCACTCTTTGCGTTGTGTCTATCTAGGGACTTCACTACAAAAATCGGTGGATATTTATCTGCAGATTGGTCGCACATGATTTTTAGGACAAGGTATGGAGCTAAAGCAACAATCAGATCAGAATCAATTGCCAATTTCCATATTGAGCCTCATGTACCAGGCCCTATCAATGCAAATTGCTCAGCCTTTGATCAGGAGGAGTGTTCAAGTGATCTAGAAGCAGGTACTAAGGTCGAGGGAATTCCTGATTTGACTTTGGATGAATGGGAAAACAAAAGTCATGAATTTGACCCATACAAGGAAATTGAAGAATCTGAATTGGGTGTGTATTGTGTACACGAAGAAAATTCACCCATTCAGACATCATTCGGCTGAACAAAAGGATGAAAACAAAGTTTGGAAATTATTCTTCGATGGTTCGAGAAGCAGACAAGGTGCTAGAGGTGGTGCAATGTTGATTTCACCACAAGACATCAAATATTATTCAGCTTTTCGTTTCTAGTTTTCTTGTTCAAACAACACAGCTGAATATGAGGCATTGATTCATGGACTTCATTGGGCCAGGAAAAGGGGCATAAAGAACTTGCAGGTGTTTGGAGATAGCGAGCTAATCATCAACCAAGTTAGGGGACAACATGCCACAAAGAATGACCTGCTAAAGAGCTACAAGAATAGGGTATGGGACCTCATTGAGGATTTCGAAGCTTTCAGCATTGTGTCCATACCCAGGAAGAAAAATGAAGCCGCAGATAGGCTCGCAGCAATTGGAGCAAGCGTTTGATGTGGTTGACAACATCGAGAAGAGAAAAACACACCACACATCCATGTGGTTGTAAGGCCAACAGATTCAGATAATAACACAAGGTGGCGAGTGTTTGAGAACGATCAACAGATCGTCGATTTCTTCAAGAAGAAGCTGAATTCTCGGCTAGAAATCGGAGATAGGCTAGAGCAGCAAAGTATGGGGATCAAGTAGTGCGGCTGCGGACAAACAAGCTTCCCAAGGGTTTAGTAACATTGGAGTCTATCTTGACCCTAACGACTAGTTTCGTAAGGAAAAGGCTAACATACTGAGTCAGAGAGAGATTTGAGCCAATTGCAGTTTGGGAAGGCAAAACACTTCAAATTGGTAAAGTGGCCCCGAGCAGAGAAATCAGATTTCATACTGACTTTGCCAAGAATTTCCGGATGTCTTCGCTTGGAGCTATGAAGACTTGAGAGGATTCGATCCAAATTTGGCACAACATACCATAGAATTGGATCCAGATGCTAAGCCCATCAGACAGAAGCAAAGACCAGTCAACCCTCACATTGAGCCTCTGATGAAGAAAGAGTTAAACAAGCTAATAGAGGCAAGCATTATATTCCCGATCAAGCACTCAAGCTGGGTTGCAAACTTGGTTCCGGTCAGGAAGAAGAGCGGAGAAATTAGGTTATGTGTGGACTTCCGAGACCTCAACAGGGCATCTCTCAAAGATCATTACCCACTTCCTTCGATGGAACAAATATTGCAAGTAGTATCCGGTTCAGAGAGATTCTCTCTCCTAGATGGCTACTCAGGGTATAATCAGGTGATGGTGAAAGAAGATGATCAATTCAAGATGGCTTTCACCACCAAATGGGGAACATATGCCTACAAGAAGATGCCATTTGGGCTATCAAATGCTGGAGCCACCTTCCAAAGGGCAATGGATATGGCATTTAAGGGGTTGATCAATAAAATAGTTCTAATATATCTTGATGACATCACTGTATTCTCAAAAGATGCAGTGGATCACCTCTTTCATCTAAGGCAGGTATTTCAGAGGTGTAGAAGATTTGGGGTATCATTGAATCCCAAAAAATGCATATTTTTGGCTCACGAGGGAAAACTTCTAGGCCATATTGTTTCAAAGGAGGGGTTGATGATTGACCCAGAAAGAGTTGAAGCAATTCGAGCATTGCCATTGCCAAGTCATAAGAAGGCTCTTCAAAGCTTCTTAGGAAGGATCAATTTTGTCCGCAGGTTTGTTCCAAACTTTGCAGCTCTCGTAAAACCAATAACGCTGATGTTAAAGAAGAGCATGGCATTTAAGTGGACATCTGAAGGCAAGGCAAGTTTTGAGGCAATAAAGGAAGCTATATCTCAAGCTCCGACTCTTGTCAATCCAGACTTCTCCAAAGATTTCATGTTATATGCCTTCGGTGGTGGAGACACAATTTCTGCAATCCTGGTACAACAAAACAAAGGAGGATTAGAACAACCAGTTGCTTTCTTCAGTCAAGGCTTGGAGGAATACGAAACTAGGTACTCTTTCATTGAAAAGCATGTCCTTGCAGTGATCAGGAGTTTAAAGAAATTCAAGCATCTAGTCTCAAACAATAAGATCCAATTGTTGGTCTCTCATGCGGGAGTTAAGGACTTCCTTCTAAACAAGGATCTGAATGAGAAGCGTGCAGGATGGATCACTCGTGTCATGGAATATGACATCGAGATCAAGGTCACAAAGCTAGTACGTGGAAAGGGACTATGTGAGCAGCTAGCCTTGAGTCAACAAGTTGAAGCAGGTGATGAAAAAGAGGCTGTCTTGGTGCTACAGGATGGTCAAGAACATGAAAATGATGATGTGCCTACTCCTTGTTGGACTCAGGATATGATACACTTCCTACAGACAGGCCTATGCCCTCCAGAAATGAGCAAAGCAAAGAGGAGATACTTTAGATTACAAGCCATTCCATATGTGCTTGTTGATGGTGTTTTGTTTAGGAAAAACATCAATGGAGTTCTATTGAGGTGCATTGGGACAGGTCAAATTGAGAGGGTGTTACGAGATTTTCATGATGGAGATTCGGAGGACATTTTGCCCCAGTAATGACTCTCAAGATAATGAAGGCAGGGTATTATTGGCCCACAGTGTTTAATGACTGCTATACATGGATAAGAAAGTGCAAGAAATGTGCACTCTTCACAGGAAAAGAAAGACTAGCAGCACTTCCATTGCACCCAATTTTGGTTGACCAACCATTTATGCAATGGGGATTGGACTTCGTCGGGGTCATCAACCCAAACTCAAGCCAAGGCCACAAGTGGATTCTCACGGCAACGGACTATTTCACCAAGTGGACTGAAGCAGTAGCGCTCAAAGAGGCCAACGAGTCTAATATACTAGACTTTTATGAAGGAATAGTGACCGAGTTCGGTGTGCTAGCCACTATCATATCAGATAATGCATTGGCATTCATAGGTTCAAGATTATAGAATGGGCTATCAAGAATGGAATCTATTTGAGCACCTCTTCAAATTATTACCCACGGGGGTAATGGACGAGCGAGAGTCCATGAACAAAAATTTGCTAAGAATCATCGGGAGGACTCGGATGAAAATCAAAGAACATGGCATACTGAGGCTAAAATCAGCATTATGGGTGATAGAATAACACCAAAGAGGTCTACGGGCAATTCCCCTTACAAGTTGGTCTATGGAAAAGAGCGTGTGCCTATATCATTAGAAGCTGCACTGCATTGGAGTTCATGAAGCAATTGGAGTTGGTGAGTTCGAACCAATGGAGGCTAGGTATGCGAGTTGATGGAATTGGAAGAAATTAGAGAACATGCGGTTCAAAGCGATTGAGAAAGATCGGGCCTTAGTGAAAAGATGGTTTGATAAGAAAGAAAGAGCAAGGACCTTCTCGGAAGGAGACTTGGTTCTGAAATGGGATGCAGATCGGGCAAAACCGGGAAAACATTCCAAGTTTGATGCCATTTGGAGTGGCCCCTACATGGTCATGGAATGTAAGAATAGCAATGCCTTCCAATTGTCTACATTGGATGGAGAAGAACTCCCGATTCCGGTCAACGGAATCTATCTTAAACATTGCTACTGAAAAGAGAAAAGTTCTACCCTTGTAAATATTAGCCTAGATTTCAATTCCTCTAAGTGCGTATGCACATTGTCTTGTTGTAGTTAGGTTTCAGTTTCCCTAAGTGCTTTGGCACAGGTTTTGTTGCTCCTGGGTTGGTTTTCTACGGTTCAGCGTGTTCTCGGAGAAGGAGTTACGGTCGGAGCTCGAGATCGGTATCAAGTTGGTTTCAGGGTTGCTTATGACTCCATGCCCAATGGATTGCTAAAAGGCCATTGATCTTCTACCTAGCAGGTAGGTAACCCCGTGAGTCACCAAATTGTTGTATATATTTACCCCCGGGTAAATATGGGTAAACGAAGGCAAATCGGGTAAACAGAGGCGGAGAAACAAGGCGAAGGAACATGGTGGAACAACATGTCGGGTGGTCTCCAAAACCCGACAGAAAGGAAACATGTCGCAAGGGTTGATAAACCCGACACAAAGGAAAATCGGGTTTCGGAGGCGGAAAAGCAAGTCGCAGAAGCATGTCGGAGGAGCGGATAAACCCGACATCAAAGACATGTCGGAAGGGTTGGAAAACCCGACATCAAAGGCAAATCGGGTTTCGGGTTTCGGGAAACACGAAACATGAAGCATGCAGATCGCAAAGGATGTCCCGATGCTCGAGGGTTCCGCAAACCCGAAAACACTTCAAAGGGAAAGCGGGTTTCGGAGGCGGAGAAACATGGCGCAGAAGCATGGGGCGAAAACATGTTGCGCCACCTCCCAAACCCGATGCATATGCAAGTTACATCTCCGAACCCGAAACAAAGGAAAAACTTGGAAATAGCGGCGGAAGCGGGTTTCAGGAAAACACAGGCATCAAACACATGTCGAGGCATCCTCCAAACCCGATGCAGATGCAAAGGAGAAACCCGAACCGGCCCGAAAGCAGAGACCACGACACGGGAAATATTCAGATCGCCATAACTTTTCACAGGGAGCTCGGATTCACACAAGGTTGGACTTTTCAGAAAGCTCTCGGCGTCCTCTACCCAACTACGACTGGATATCTTTAATTGGGTGGGAACAAGTTCTTAAAATGCAAAAATACAGTTCGCCATAATTTGGGTTGTTGAGATTCTCACCTACCGCCATGATTCGTTGAAGTTAGGTGCAGTCTTGGAGGTGGTTGGGGCAGCATCCGAATCATTCTCTTCTCCCTCTTTTCTCCTCATATAAATGGTCAAGAGAGGCTCTTTGTAAAGGGTTGGGCATTTCTACTTTGCATCCTCCCTTCTCTCCTGCTTGCAAGAGAATTTGTGGAGTTTTCAAGCCTCCCATATGGATTGTAATGCCGTTTTTTGCCTCTTGGCCATTGCGATATGCATTGTATCGACGTTGAGCAATGTATGTATATACGTGATTGATTTTAAACCCTCTCATGTATTCATTTTTGTTATTTTGATCTCTCATTGCATTTTGGTTGCCTGTGCATGGTGTTGTATTGCATCTATGTGGTCTGTGTTTATTTTTGCAAAGCAAGTGTCCAACATTCCTCGGTGCATCACCTCCTTAGCTTAGGTTTATTTTTATGCATTTCTCTCTCCCTGTCTCCTTGGTAGCTATATTAGGTTTTTGGTAAACCTCCACGTTTATTGGTGCCAGCGAACAGGAGGAATAGGAGCCGGCCTTCATCCGGAGAGCTTTTCCGATTTCGCAAGGTCCCACACTTGGGAAAAGCTCCATGTTGTGCAATTGCACTGAGACTTTCAACCCATCGTGTTGCAGAGTCCCAGGGGTGCTACGTTTCGACACCAACAGTGAGTTAAGGTGATGCCGAGTTGGCCCAACAATATGAGGATAAGATTAATGAAGATCGAATGGGGATGCACATGGTAGGGGTCTAACTTGTCCAAAAATGCAAACATGGTGTTCCGGGGACATTCATCCACTAAAGTTGGGAGGTGTTTGGTGGGTAATAGTAATAGCTGACATCACCAAGAGGATCCCGAAGACTACTGCGAGCTAGCTAGGTCAATATCAGAGCATCACAAGAGAAAAGTGGTGGCCATTAAAACAAGGAAACATGGATCTCAGCCAATGCGAGGTGGGTGATTTCTAAGGATCCCTTTAAATTAATGAAGATTGATGAAAAAGGTTTAGAAATTTGCCTAATGCATGCATAGTGGGAACGCAGGGTAGGCTAGATGAGTCGTAGACAATGAGGCATCCACCAAATATAAAGTGGGTGGATTTCAATATTAAGGGGAGAAAATAAATGATATGCCCGAAGTGTTGGGTGAGTATGTGGCGGGATAAGAGGAGAACTCGGTAGGTGGTGCCATCAAAACTTACAAAGGGGCTCGTTTGAGCTAAAATGTGAAGCATGAAAAATAAACAAAGAACCCACCATGTGAAGTCAAGAGCTCGCTCGAGGCACAAGAAGGAGCTCTCCGGGTAGCTTAGTGAGCTAGGTTTGGAGAGCCATTTTCTAAGCCACCACACTAAAATTTTCAATGTGAATTCAACTTCATAGGTCCCACCAATGGATCAATTTGACTTCTTCAAAGGAATTTAAAATTAATTTTTGTTAAAATGGAGAAATATTCAAATTTTTGAATTTATGAAGGCATAGTGGGGTGAATGTTTTTCCAGGTATAATTAATGATGTAATCAAGCATGGAGGCCATAATTTGCTATAATTTTTCCCAATTTAGGATTTCTCCTTCTTTCTCTCACTAGCTCAGATTTTCTATAAATGTAAATGGGAAACACATTTCAAAGGGTTAGACATTTTTCAAGTTCTCCCTCTTTTCACAAGCTGAGTTGTTGTGAATTTAGAGGCTTTCAAGCCTTTCTTCCAAATATTGTAATGGCAACCCTTGCCTCTTACTGTTGTAATGATGCACTGTGCATGTGATTGAAGTAATAGAAATTATGTTTTATGACTAATTATCTGTCCTTTCATCATTTTTGCTACTTCTTTTTCCTTTCTCATGTTTACAGGTATACTATGTAATCTCAAGTTTCCATTGTAGGTTTTGGGAGTTATTGTGCTTATCTGGGAGTGAAGTTCTATATGTAGTTGGGTTTGTGGTGCATTTCCATCCTTCCCATTTTCATCCTTCTTCATTGGAAGACAAAAAAATTGTCTAGCAAAACCCTTTCTTGGTGCATCATGATGAGTGCATTGTTTGGCTCATTTATATCATTTCTTGAATCGAAATACTCTTTGTGATATGACTTATTAGTATATGGGGATGTTTTGTGTAGTCATATCTTAGTAGGTTGATGCATTTTCCTTGCTATTATTTATGAAAACCGTTTTATCCCATGAACCTCCTACTAACTGCCTTTATGAGATCAAATGTGATGATGTGTGCATGGAATAATGGAAGTTACTGGTGGATAAGAAGCCCGAGTCAAAGCATGCGTCAAGTGAAGCCATTTCCATCGAATTGACCTATTAGATTGGGCTTGAATCTAACAGCTCGTAGGAATATATGAGTTTTAATTGATATTTGATGAACAATGTTTAATGCCACCTGATATGGCGGATCTTGTAACCAACATTATCTATATGAAGACTTTGTCTTCAGAACTTGAGTACCACTTTTTGATTATCGAAGAAGATTATCTGCATATTGTTCTAGATTTATTTTTGATATGTTATGAACTCATTTCAAAGTTAATGAAAGCCATGACATTTTGAGAATCATAAGTTGTTGATCACTCTATCCCAAGGAAGAGCAAGGGCCCACTCGACCGAGGAGATACGAGGTTACTTTGAGTTTTACATGCATACAATCCTTCGATTAGTTTTACTGCAATTTTCATTTGATGAGTTTTACATGCATGCTTTGATTAACTATATCTACTTTCTCCATTACCACTTTCGCTTAGAGTAGATGCTTTTGTTATGCAAATCTAGTTCATGAATAGTCTTGCTTTCTGCTAAAAATTCTAGTTATTCAGTTGTGATTTAATTTGTTAAGAATAAGTGTGTGCGTATTTTACTTTACAGTAGAAGATTAGTTGCTGAAATCCCTTTCATTGCAAACAGTTGAATTCTGTAGACTTGTATTTAATTTCTGTAGATTTTAACCACATCCGTAGAATAGTCACTAAAACTAAGCAACCCCCCAACAAACTTAACGTATAACTGGTTCTCCTAGACTCCATTGCATATTGCCTAGGACACAACCCTAGTTTAGAATGACACTGACAAATATTATGTCAGTTAAATGATTGGAAGAATACAATGACCCATCACATCACCATTCCTAGTGTAGGTTTTATTTCATGAAAATATCTCTCCCTAATCCCTTGGAAATGTTAGTACAGTCTAGCTTGCTATCTTTGTTGCATCGGGAGTAGTGTAGTGTTTAGTTTAGGAAGAGGAAGCCGACCTTCTCCAGAGGTTCACCTCAAGCTCGTAAGTCCCACAACTTGAGAGGTGATCCCATGTTACCCAATCACACCAAATTCCCTATTCATCACTTGGCCATTTGGGGGTGCGGTGATTTGGTGATAACAAGGACAAAACACCGGCCCATTGGCTTTGGCTCCACCACTTTATGAGCTTCCACAAGGATCTAGAAAGAATTTTCCAAAATTTTATGGAGATTGAAAACAACATCCCGATGATCACATGACAACCTTTATCACATCTTGTGGAATCCTTGGAGTGTAACAAAAATATGTTGTTGTGCGGTTGTTCATGGAAACATTACAAGATATGGCGGTAGATTGGTTCTCACGCCTTGCCACCATGCTCAATCTCCAATTGGGGTGATATCAAGAAGAATTTCAAAGAAAGGTTCAAGACCGTCAAAGATTCTCATGCCCTCCTTACTCAACTCACTTAGATGAAGAAAGAGCCACAAGAGTCCATGAGAGACTTTGTGGAAAAATTCAACAAGTTGGTCAACAAAATTCCCGCCAATGCTTTTCCTATTGCATGTAATGTGAAGATGTTATTTGTAAATACTCAATATCTAAAAGTGAGTTTCTTTCTACGGAGAGTTCAACCATGATATTTGGAAAACACCCAAGAAATTACTATCGAGGTGGAAGATGACCTCATCTTGTTGATTAATATCAATAATCCTTTCAAGAATAATAGGTCCCAAGGTTCCAAAAGGCAGAGAGAACTGATCCGATCTTGTAAAAGTTAGAAAATGAATTGATAATGCTAAAAAAGGAATTTTCTCAATGAATACCTCATCGCATTTGAAGCCATATTATAAGAGCACCTGAAGGCTTTCCTTAGAGGCTCCACAGTCAATGCAATGTGAAAAAGCAATGAAGATTAAAAATAAGAAATGTTTGAATCAGAAGTTGAAGATGAAGGAGAAAGAGAATGTGCCTAGATCGGGTTGTGTGGTAAAAGTAGTCTTATGTTGGTCTTCTTGCACAATTTTAATCTGATTATAGCCATAAAAACCATCCATGAAAGAGAACATCTCATGACCAACTGTATTTTCAATGATGGTATCGATATTAGGTAAGGGAAATTCATCCTTAGGACAAGCCTTGTTGACATCCCTAAAATCAGTGCAAAAATGTATATGTATGGTTTTCTTTTTCACATGGACCATGTTAGAGACCCACTCTAGATAATCAATGGGTTATATGAAACTAATTTCAAAGATTTTTCTAGCTCATCTTTCACTAGTAATGTGACACATGGGTAAATTTTTTTGTAGTTTTTGCTTGATGGGTTTTGCATCGGGGTTTAAAAAAGATTGTGGATAATTGTATCAGGATCCATTCTTGGCATATCAGTGTTTGACCAAGAAAAGAATTTAAAAAATTCACATAAGAGTGATGTGTACTGAACATGTTCCTCTTCAAATAGGAATTTTCCAAGGATTACGATACACGGTTCCTCATATGTACCAATGTTAACTTTAATAGTTTCCTCAATGAGCATGTGTGATGCCTCATCAAGGTGGTCAAATGTGGGGAGTTCATCAATAGTATTTAGGGGTACATCTTTAGTGTCCCCAAAGTATGCCTCACTATAGAGTTGAGTGTCTTGTGTGATGGATTTGTATGTATCCTTATCCATAACACCCAAATAACACAAGATAGCTTCTTCTGAAGGGAATAAATCAAGAGGTACGGGTTTGTCCACAAGATGATAATCAACAAGGAAAGTCTCAACTCAGTTGATGGCTGCATTATTTTATAAGAAAAGACAATTTTTAGGTGGGGAACTAGTAGTTCCAATGATGTCATCATGAGATTTAGGTAGCATGTGTGGAATATGATGATCTATAGACCAATCGAACATGGTTCCAAACTCATGGAATAACTTAGAAAAACTGGAATCGTGTAGCCTTGTTAAGGAATATCTGTGATTGATTTGGTATGAACGGATGACTAAGGACAACATGGATGTGGATGACTGGATCTTTCCATCTAGATTGGTAACTCATATTAGTAAAAGCCTCTATCATATTTTTGATGTCATCGTCAAGCTTGGTATATCCTAATCTAAATTTTTAGAAGCTAGTTTATAATGTGGATGAATCGGGGTGGAAATTCCTTGTTCAAAATTTCCTATCTTTGTAGCCTTTCCGCCTTGGTTGAGTAAGTAGTGCATAGAAAAATATGGTTTTGAAAGGTATGAAATGTTATATGTAAACCAATATTTTGAGATGGATACATTTTTGATCGGTGGAGAAGCTGCAATATCATATCCCCCATACACAAAATAAGTTTTTTTGGGAGGAATACAAATGAAACTAGAGATCCTTTAACACATTGTGTGGGAGATGATCTACCCATTTCTTTGATAATTGGCATGTTGGGTAGAGATATGGTGACATAAGAGAGTTTTTTAATCCCCCAACACAGTAGATTGTGTGTCATTGGTCATAGGACCCTTACCATAATATTTAGGTATTTCGGTAGTTTTGGTTTTTCTATTAGAAGGAATAAAACTTGAATCGATGATGGTGAAGATGATGAGGATGGTGAAGGGAAAGGAAGTATGATTACTAACAAGATTGATGTTGATGTTTGGTCACAAGAATATAATGACAAAGGGGATGGATCTTGTGGTAAGTCGAATCTTGCATCAAAGGTGATGGGTCAACTGTGGTAGGTATACAAGTAGATGTATTAGATATATCCATGTCATATGAGGCAACTTGTGTAGCCTTTGTAGAAAATACCACTCTACCAAATGAGAACGTGATATTATTACAATACTTAAATGGTTCGGCATCGACAATGACACATTGTGTAATTCTATCTTGTTTGTATTTGATACATTGATGGAGGGTGGAAGGAATACAACTCATCTCATAAATCCAAGGGTGTCCTAATAAGATGTTAGATTGTAACTCTCCTTCTATGACGTATAGAAGGGTGTAGAGTGTATTGGATCCAAATTTTAATGGTGAAACGATTGTGCCTAATGCTTGCAATCATATTGTCAAGGCCGAAAGATGAGATGATGGTATGTTGAGGTGACGTAAGGCTACAAATGATATGATATTAATGATAGAGCCATTTTCAATCAACACAAGTTTGAATGTTTTGTGTTTAATTTTAGAAATAACAAAGAGTGGTGGATCATGAGGCTCAATTCCCCCTTGCATTATAAGAGGGGATTCAAAATTAATCTCATACTCATCAAAATGTGATCAACAATGAAGTCGAAGTATGGAGGTTGCCCACAAATTGTGAAAAGGCATTGGGATTTTGAGTGGACAAATCAATTAACTCTAGGGCTTTAGTAAATGCCTCATGGTGATTGGAATATTGCATAATCAAATCTTAGCCAATGTAATATTTAATTGATTGATTAGATTATTCTTGAGAGTGATGACTGGTTGTGGAGGAAAGACCGTATTTGGTGATGGTATGGTTGTCGATGTCAATTTGTATGTGGATTTAAGATTCATATTGGCAGCTTGGTTTCTTGTCACAATGTGAATCATGCCAATAAAATATTGGTGAGATGATGATGACGTGTTATGTATAACCTATTTGGTTGAATCCATGTGCAATGGTTGTGAATTTTGAAGACACCTAGATTTTGATATTATGGGGCCATGACTTTTTCCTCTTGGATAACACCCTCATTGATTAGGTATTAAATAACATAATGCAATTGGCGACACTTTTCAGTTGTATGTCCCACAATTTTATGATAAACACGTCTATCGGTGGACTATTGTCACCAAAGTGGTTTAGGTCCATTGGTATCCTCTAGTTGTATAGGTGGGAGCAAGATGAGTCATGCATCCATGCATTTTCACAAGATACTAGAAAGTGATTCGGTCAATTGAGTGTATTTATGACACATATGAAATGGATCTCGTGATGTGTTTTGTGTGGCTCGTAGTTATGGGTTATTAGGAGTGTGGAGGAATTATTGGTGGAATTTGATGCGAGAACCTTTGTTAGCATGATAGATTGGAGAATGACCTGATTAACTTGAGGAGTCTTCTTAGTGAACTTAGAGAAACCATTTTTCTTACAAAGCTTGACCTCACTAGTACTAATGTGGACATCTTCAATTCACTTGGCCATCAATATGGCTTCCTCAAATAACCAAAATTGTTGAATTTGAAGAGTGTGTGATATGTGTTTGGCACAAATCTTGGTGAATAATTTAGTGTGCAATATGTGTTTGGCACAACTCTTGGTGAATAATTGGGTGAGTTCCGGTTGAGGAATGGGAAATCTAAGCTCATGGATGATTGCTCTCCAACGTGACATGTAGTCGAAAAGGCTCATCATCAAATTTTTTTAGGTTATATAAGTTAGACAATGTGGTACGCTTAGTGACATTGACTAAAAATTGATCAAGGAATAAACCAACGAGTTGCATGAATGAGATGAAACTATGTTGCGTAAAGTCATTGTAACAATCTAAATATTGGCAACCTAATCATAAAAAAATGTTCACAACATAAACGTGTCATTGTGACTAATGAGATATCAAGCATACTTGAAAATACATAAGTGATTTTGAGGATCCTCTCTACCCTTGAACTTGCCAAATTTACGCATATCAAAATGTGGAGGATATGGTTTCATGGGTTCCAATTGGTGGATAAGTTCATTACATAGCTGAATTTATGTGATCTTATGGACTCCCATACCTTGGTTTTGAAGTTCCAAGTTACGAATTCTATCCATTAGTTCTTGATTAATGTTTTACACATGTTGGAAAGCATGTATTTGGAGTGGTTGGGTGTATGAATGTGTAGACTTATGATGCGGTCTATGGGTGTATGTATGAGAAAATGAAAGGGATGTATAAACAAATGATGAGAAATTAGGTGGAGTATAGTGGGCGAAAGGATGAATTGATGTATTGGAAGGAGACTCAAGTGGTTGTGTGGTTCTGTAGAAGGAATATGATGGGTGTGGATGATAGTAGATGGTGTGGGACTAGTAGAGACAATAGTGGTATGAGGTGCCTTTTTAGTAGATTATGAAGGTTCATGGTGTGCAAAATATATCTTGGGATTAAAATAATCTAACTTGTAATAGTATCATCTAATATATTCTGCAAGGGCTTCCGGATTACGATCTAAGGCCTCCTCAAACTTAGGATCAAAATGTGAAAATCTTAAAATCATCATCATTAGCAAGAGGCACATCGGTGGATGTAGGAGCCTCTTTGGCGTGGGTACCAAAGATGTTACCAAATATGGGAGAGTATCCTATTACTCTCCTTTGGCCAAAGATATCATCATGTGATTGGGAAACACGGTCCATAGTGTGAGGTGAACCATACGAGTGTCTACGGGTAGTAACCATGCAAAGGTAAGTAATGATTGTGAAGATAATGTGAAATGATCAAGGTATTCCAAATTTGGACCAACTCGAGATAGAAATATATATTATGTGAGCGAAGTATAGAAATGTAACAAATAGGATAATACCAAATGCTAGAATAGATGGATGGAAAATTACGAGAATAGTCGTAGGTAAAGTGAGTGCAGGAAAAATTAGTCAATAAAAATGTAGAATGGATGAATTATGAAAGAGAAAATATTGTAGACCACCCACACCTATGACTGGCTTTGGAAAAAATGTGAGATGGAAAATCGTAGGGTATTCGTAGGTAATGTGATTGAGACTAGAAAAATAATGGACTCGAAAATATGTCGAAATCGATACAAAAGTATGACAGAATGTTGTAGATGACAGAAATGGTAGCATATGTGACCTAAATATGGTGAAAATATTTGAAATGAGGTATTTTGAACAATATGTTGTTTTTGGAAAATATATGTATTTTAAAATTTAAATGTAATATGTTATTGTTATCATGTGAAATTACTAGCCCAAAAATGTAAAATTTGATCTATGACAACCAAGCCACAAAGTAAAACCAAGCTTCAAAATCTACCAAAATCCCTCTCCTGGTCATTATGTTTTCCATGTCATGATCATATTGACCATGTATATTCTCCTAATGTACTAAATAAACATGTAACCTTTTTCTAAATGATGTGATAAGGTCAATTCTTCCATTCAACAAAGTACAATAGAAGACTAGTTCTTGACAAACTTAGAAAGGCCAATTTTGGATTTTTCAAGTCATATTTGCAAATTTTGGGAGGGTTATGAAAATATCATAAACATCTAGAGGTGGTATTGAAGAGCCTTGAATGTGTTGGAAGTATTTTAGGAAGATTTAGGAAATATTTGGTGATTCAAGAGCAGTCTGTGCAAAAGCGGGTTTTTCAACCGTAAGGAAAGAACCGTCAAATATGTGAACATGAAATTATTTGGGTAATTCTAGGATCTCTGTAAGGAGTTAGGAATCAAAAAATTAGGAAATGGAAACATTTAATAATCCTCTACATGTTGGTAGAATCAAATTTGATCCAAGGTCTAATGGTTTCTTGAGACATTCCAAACTTTGTAGGTTGACCTCACTATCCTAATAAAAAGGGCCATTTTTGAAGTTTCTGGAATTAATAATGTCTCAAAATTGTGTCATTTTTCTTATAATGGTATTTTCAATTAGATTCATGAATAATTTCATCTCAAAAGTCCATATGGAGCTCCCGGGTGAATATTTCTTTCTCTCATGCTATTTCTAGTATGCAAAAATTGGCTTTCCAAATGAAGTAAGGCACATTATTTTGAAAATATTTTTTCTTTTTCCCCTAAGGGGAAAAATGAGAAAAAAATTCACCCCAATTCATCCATTCAATGTTTTCCAACACCCATGTGCATTCAAGTCAACCCGGGTTGAGTTAAAACTTAGTTAGAGAGAAGTGTGAGTGAAAGTTCCATCCTTGGCTATTTTCCCTCATTTCTAGATGTCACCACCTTGATCCAAGGTTCCCTTTACTTTCCTTGATGTCACTTTTTCCCCAAGGTGACAAGGGGGAAAAACATGCACCCATGATCAATCTCCTCTCCTTCTCATCCATGCGACCTCTCCCGAGATCCACGGGGGTGCTTTCATGGCTCTTCAATCTGTCACCCTTTCTCCTTTGCTGCCACTTGTCACCATATTTCTCCAAGGAAACATTTTCTATCCTTAATTTCCCTTTTTCCCCAATGGGGAAAAGGAAAAAAACGTTCTCCTATGAGCAAGCCCCCTCTCCTGGTCCTTCATGTGACCTCTCTCGGTTCAGCAGGTGTTAGCTTGGCTCCTCCATCTCACTCACCTTCACTCTAGGGCTGCCACTTGTCTCAATATTGCTCCAAGGTGCACTTTTTTTTCCCCTACTTCCCTTTTTCCCCTTTACACCATGAAAAACCATATCTTAACTCCATATTAACTCATATCTAACCCAAGGTTAAATTGTAGTTTGTAAATTAGCACAAAAGTAAAACATAACTTGTTTTTAACTCATTTTATCTCCATAGGTCGACCTTCCACCACATATGCTACTGAAAAACCACAATTTTTACCAAAATTATGGCAAAATTGTTACATAAAAGCCATAGCTTTGAAAACCAAGATTTCTTCCTATCTCACTAACTATAAACCAAATCACATCAAAACTTTAACATAATGCTTTCTCTAAAATGCCTTTAGGAAGATTGATGTTACATTCTCCATGATGCCCTATATTTTTGATACAAAAATTTGAAATCCTAACCCCAAAAATTTTCTTTTCAAATTTCCAAGAGTTCCACCAATTGAAAAATGATGAAAATTGGAGCACATGATCCCGGTGTGAAGCTAAACACAATGACAATGGTTTCATTGCTATCCGAAAATGGTAAGATCACTTTTCAATAATATATAATATAAATAATGTGGTGCTAAAAATATTAAGTTTCCAAATTTTCAAACCCTCAACATTCAAAACACCCAAAAATAGTGAGAAACATCAAACAAGGCAAATCAGGCAACTTTCTAAAAATAGCAAGTTTGGAAAAAGCAAATGTCCCAAAATAGAAACTTTCTAAAAATAGAAAATCATCATCATTGGAAGTATTATAAGTGTGTTAGGATCTTCAGAGAACAAGAGTTGTGCAAAATCGACAAAAATTCACAAACTAGTAGTTCGACTCCACCGCCAAAAATATAAAGTTTCGATTATAGTGCGAAAGTTGTTTTTGGCTCTGTTTTCACTCATATTATTGATTTTGAGATCATGAAGTTAAAATTATTTGGTATGAAACCTATTTAGACACTAGAAACCGAGTATTCAGGTGTGAGTGATAATAATGTAACTCACAAGGACTTAGAGGACCTAAAAATTAGGATGCTCAAAGGACCGAGAGAACATGTCAAAGAGATGTTTTTGCAAGCGCGGGTTGTTCGTAGCAAAGAGGCCATCCTTTGTTAGTAAAAAGTAAAAAAATAGAGCTAACATATGCCTAGCACTACGAGGTGGATTCTATAATAGTAAGGATGGATGATAAATCAATCCTTGCAAAGTGCTCACCCCAAAAGGCATTTCAAAATATATGCAGATTCCAACTGGAAATAATATGGTTATAAACTTGAAAGAGCTTGCATCTCACAAGTGGTAAAAGATTGAATCCTACCTCTAGGGCCTTGCACTGGGATCATGGTTGAAACAAGGTAGGAAATCCTCCCTTATGCCAAAACCTTGTCAAGAAGTGAGTTTCATGAGGGTTATTTAGATGCAATCATCTTGTTAAGAAGGATAATGGGTGAAGAAATGACAAAGGAATTTAAAGACTGGATGGAAAAATTCATCCTCATTTCCACCAAGGGAAACCATGTGATTGATTAGGGACAAATCATAAGTGATAACCTTCACCATCAGTTGCTCCAATTTTGGTTGCGAAAAGAAATTCATGATGACCTCATACCTTGTGTATGCTCTCACCAACATGAGGCCATTCAAAGGCCTAACTCTTGCTCAATTTTTTTCTCAAAAAACACTAGATTATGAAAGGTACCCTCAACTCACTTTAAAAACGAAGAAATCCACATTTTTTCATGGTGAATGATACATTCACCATGTTCATCATCTAATTACTAGAAAGTAACCCAAAACTAAGGTTATCTTCTCAAGCCACATTATTGATTGAAAAGTATGGATGTTACTTCACTCAGTTCTCCACCTTTTCCTATATTAGAGTTTCAATATTTTACCTCACTCCTTGCAAGCTCCCTAAATACCTCTATGAAAAAATAGTTATGTTCGAGTTGTGTAGGTAGCTTTCTCAAATCCATAACTTGTGCATGAACCATAAGAAAAAAGGTGTGTCTTTCCTCATCTCTATTGTTATTTACTCTTGCAAAAGTTTCATAGATGTCTCAGATCTTGAAGCTTCATTTACCTCTTTGAGTCTCTATTCATACACATCCAGGGATGATTTTGACATCTAAAGAAACCCTGAAACATGTTAGGAATTTCACGGGATGAATAATATTATGAATTATAGATCCATAATATAAATTTCCAAAGATTATAGTTTATGAAGTGCAATAATTAAGAACATAGATTTAGATTATTATATTGCAGATTACAAATGGTAAAAAACATGAGCAGAAAGTAAATAACGTAACAACACAATATATAAGTGGGAAAAACATGAAAGGTAAAAAAACCCACTGAAAGAATCACTTATCTTTATTGAGAATAAAATTTCACCCAACACTCCCACTATTTCCACATGCAGTTACACCTTCAATAAGGTATTACAAACTACCTCATACATTTTCTCATGAGTTTTACCTCATTCACCTCATGTATATGTAATATGCTCGCACATATAGCTTGCATACATGTTACAACATGTGTAACCAATCTCTAATGAGATCACCTTGTTATATACAAGGTGGGTGGTCATGATCCACTCTTAAAAGCTGGCCTGGGTCTATACATGCTTATATTTTAAATATAAGATATAAACTAAAAACACATGGTATTTGGTGGGTTTCATAAATAAGAAGTTTCCCACTTAATATTATAAACCCCAACACTCCCCCTTAATGTTAAGTGGGGAAACATGCAAAAACATGTTAAAATTTGTTCCTTATGCCAAGTCACCTTTTGGTACAAAAGGAATTATAATCCATAAATCAACTCATGATTTAGGCTAGCATAAAAAACACTTGTTCCATGGGTTTGCAGTTCGCAGTGCACTAAAGTAGAGTCCTGAGGGGTTTTCAACTCCGCAATACACTACCATAGTGTCCCGTAGACTTATATGAGCCACGAACAACTGTAAACACATTGCGAGTTTTAGAGAAGCCATGAGACACTATTTTTCTGCGGTTCAAAGCAGTGTTTTAAGGATTCCATAAAAACCACAATACAAAGGAACATATACAAATTATCAAGATAAAGTGATTAAGGATGAAGACTTACATAAAAATATGGAGTTAATAAACTCAACATATCTAATGCTTCATTGGGAATTACAAGTAAACTTCACATACATGACAATTTACTTAAACAACATAGAAATAGTCTTGGGAGTATCCATTCTGAAATGTTAAGGCCTTTAAGAGGTGGAATTGTCATGCACACTCCCCCTCACTTAAAACTTTGAAAAGCCTAATAAGGCATGAAGTTTTAAAAAATTCACACCACACAACGTTTTTATAAAAATATCTTCAAGTTGATCTTGATAAAACAAAACTCTAGATCAATCTCAGCATTTAGGACTTTCTCTCAAATAAAGTGGATATGAAATTTGATATGCTTTGTCCTCTGATGTTGAACTGGATTGTTTGAAAGAGAAATTCAATTCTAACTTTCACAAAGAAGAGTATTACTTCCTTTGATACCCATATGGAGTTCATCCAACAATCTTTTCAGCTACATGGCTTCCTTAGCACTTCCATACTCTACTTCAGTAGAAGAGATAGAAATTGTCATTTGCTTCTTGCTAATCCAAGTGATGATACCTATATCCAACTTGAAAACATATCCAAAAGTATATTTTCTATCTATAATATCACCAACATGGTCAGAATCACAATATCCAAATAATTTTGCATCATCACAAGAAGAATAATACAAACCATAATTAATTGTTCCTTTAACATACTCTATAATTATTTTTTCCATTTTGCAATGATCCTCATACGATCATGTATGAATCTTGAAAACACTCCTACTACCTATGAAATATTTGGCCTAGTAATAATCAAATAAATTAGACTACCAACTAGTTGTCTATACGAGTAGGATTAAATTTACCACATGTGTGTAGGATCTAATTTAACACAAAATTCCATAGGATAACCTTCACTATATGTTTCTCAAAATTGGGTTGTAAATAAATTCATGATGACCTCATACCTTATTTATGCTCTTGCTAGGATGAGGCCATTTAAAGGCCTAAATCTTGGTCAAAATTTATCTCAAAAATCATTGGCTTATGAAAGGTACCCTCAACTCACTCTAAAAGGAAACAATCATCACTTTGTCATGGTGAATGATACATTGACCATGTATGTCATCTAATTGCTAGAAGGTAACCCAAAACTAAGGTTATCTTCTCAAGCCGCATTATTGATAAAAAAACATTATGGATGTTACTTCACTCAGTTCTCCACATTTTCCTATATGAAAGTTTCAAGATTCTACCTCACTCCTCGCAAGCTCCCTAAATACCTCTGTGAAAAACTATTGATGTTCAAGTTGTTAGGAAGCTTGCTCAAGTCAATAACTCGTAGGAACTGTAAGAAAAAGGTGTGTGTTTCCCCATCTCTCTTGGTATTTAATCTTGAAAAACTTTCACAGATGTCTCAAATATTGAAGCTTCATTTACCTCCTTGAGAATCTATTCATACACATCCATGGATGATTTTTCCATTTGAAGAAACCCTGAAACCTTCAATCTCCCGAGTTGCACCATGTTCCCTAGATTGAACACTATTGGGTTAACTACTTGGATGAATTTGAGGTAAGGAAATGAGATCACATGTGGATGATTGTTGGAAAAATGAGGATATTTAGTTTTGATTGGTTCATAGAAAGTGTGAAATATGATGGAAATGATTTGTTTGATCATGAATATCAAGTAGTGAAGTCTTCACCTCTCCCACCATTCTCATGGAGTGTTCATGAGTTAGTAGATATCAATGAGAGAACTACAATGATGATCTATATGTCTAAAGAGTGGTTCAAGAAAAAGAGGGTTACTTTCATATAATATGGTGGTCTTTAGACTCTTTCAAGGTAAACATCTCATATTTCATATCTAAAGGCATCTGAGAAGACTACAAGTTCCACTCACTCATGAGATCCCCTGAAAAGGAAAATAATGGATACTAAAGGCCCTCACTATGTGATATTGCGCAAGAAAGAAACCATCATTCAAGACCCTTCTAAATATATCAACAACAAAGAAAGATATATCCTTATCAACCTCAGGTTCCACATCAATCTCCAAGAATTTAATCCTTCGTTGTCAAGTTAACTAACCAAGTTTAAGAGGTGGTCCTTTGTCATGGGCCCGAGACTATAATCATGCCTAGCGTCGAACATGCAAGAGATATTTTTCCATGGATTCAAGAGTTTATCATGAGTGAATTGAGAACCATGTAACAAACATTAATACCATAATTTCAAGCCATCTCAAATACCGTGAAATAAAAATGAGATGATAAATCCTGTAATTTCTCACTTTTTAGTAGTGTCTCCAGAAATCAGTATGTAGAAGTTTCTCGACAAAAGGTAATAAATACCGTTGAGTAAATTAATCCATTAGACTATGAGAAGAAAAAAATTCCCTTGGGATGAGTGAAACATGAAGGATAAACTCATTTTTTCAAGGAGTCTACCACACATCTTCTTGCAAAAATAAAGAGTACAAAGGGAAGATTAAACAGATGGAAGAATATGTAAGAACTATCACTTCCTATGTTTAATCATTCATGGATTCTAGTGCTTCCCCATCTATCCTGTCGAATATGTTACCTCAATCAACAACTTCAATCCCAAGTCAATCAAGAAAGTGCAAGTATAATCAATGTAGGGAAGGGCCAATGACGGAGGTTTGATAATATTCTTGAAAAAGTAAGGATTTGTTTCTTGAGTTTATTTCACTTGTTTGAGTTTGTGTTTTCCAACTTCTTTGTGAAGGTAAGAATGAATAAAGATGAAATTGAGAAGGAAATGTCTCATTGGGACCAAGTGCTTCCATTGGTGAAAAAACAGCAAAATTGATTATTTTAAGTTGGTAGGAAAAAATGTGTTCAATTCTATAAGCGAGAATGTGTCTACAATTTTTCTAGAAAATTGGTTTCCATATATGAAACGTTGAACAATGCTCTTGAGGAACTTGAAATTTGTGATTATCTCACTTTACAACTATAGGAAAACATAATCAACAGAGTGTAGAAGATTGGATGACCTCCAAAGTGAATGAGAATTCCTCAATGTATGATCTTCTTAAGCCATTCAAGGTGCTATTCAGAAAGAGGCAAGATATCCCTTCTCCTTTAACGAGGACACCGTAAAGTCTCTTACAGAAATTAGGTGTGATATATCTAACACTACTAAGGAGCACTAAACTTGGTTCAAGAAATGAAAAAACATCAACACTACTTTTGAGACTTGGATTAAATCCTTGAGCTTCATGCACATCCCGGGAAGAGAAAGTGGCACTTACAACACCTCGCTTTAGCAAGGATTTGAAGATGAACAATTTTTCCTAGGTTCATTCCCACAAAAATTCATCAACAGGTGGATTATCATCAATGGATGCTTCCTCTTCATCGACATGATCTTCTCTCCCTCTTCTTCTCTCCTCCATTTCTATCTCATGATCGAATTCTCCATTAGGAAGGTACTTTTCAATTTTTTCTTATTCATTTAAATGTGACCTAAAGTCAAACATTTTAATGAGTTCTCTTTAATTAATAAAGAGGGAATCAATTTTCATTCCTAGGAATGTGAAAGGTCACAAGTTGTAAGGGTAAGTTAAAAGTCATGTGGGGGGCGGATGAAAGGTCTTTTTATAAAGCTATATATTAGGATGACTCCTTGATTATAAAGGGTTGTCAATTGTGAGTCTCTAAGTAGATAGTAATTGCAATACTAAGAAACAAGAAAAGATAACATTCTTCTATTAATTTTCTCTATGTTTCCTCTATCTCTCTACTTCTTTGCTTTGTGAAAATCATAATTTTGTACAATCAAGGAAGGTGTTAGTACCTTTGATGAATGGATTAATGGAGTTATGTGTCCATGATTTATTTTGTCTTTTCATTGTTAGAAAAGTTATTTTCTTTTAATTGAGTGTGGATTAATTTTGGTTAATGCTTGTGAAACTCTTCTAGTGCCTATTTATAATATTAACCATTTTCTCCTAAGTTCTTACTCCTTTTACCTCACATTTTGAGAAAATTCCTCCCTTGAACTAGGTACACGATTTTTTTCCACAGTCTAATGGAGTAATCTTGTGTCATCCCGACTTCAAAACCACCAACGATACTTGTTTTATCTGCATTCAATAAGTGGGAACCTCCCCATCAAAAATATGAGGGACATAGTCCCATAGCATTGTAAAAAGTAACTAATCTGTCCTTGTGACAAGTTATTTCACCAATAATTTTTAGCACCCACTATGGGAATATTTTTGTTATTTTTACACCACTCCTATATCAAAAAATCCATATAAATCATATATCTAAAAATAAAAAATAAAATAAAATTAAAATCCTAAGAGCCTTAATGTCTATTTTGGATTTTACCCATAATGACCATTCCTATAAATGCTCTTATTTTGCAGCCTAACCTTCTTTTCTTTCAGAACACTCAAGGAGATCTCACATATGATTTGAGGAATTACATCTAAAATAACAAGGAAAGTTTCAATCACTATCAAGCAACCTCAAGAGGTCTAGATTTTGTAGAAGAACATGCACAAGCTCTTAAATGTACAAGACACGCTCTAAATTAACAAAGAAGGGCATAAAAGAAATATTTTTGAGCTACATATTAATCCTAGAAGATAGAAAAAAGAAGATACACAAGGTATACTCAAGTTTCTAGTGTAATTGATCCAACATTTGAAGAGCAACAACTATCCGACTTCAAATATCCCATAACTCAACTAGTAAGGAGAATCGGTCAAAAATACTTTCCCGATTTTGAACCTATCCTTCCTCTTGAAGGCATTGTTGAATAACTAGCAGTCGAACCATTGAATCTCATTCCTTGGAAGAAGAGGAAGAAAAAGTGAAGAACTAGAAGAAGAAGGAGAATAAGAAGAACTATAAGTGCAAGATGATATAATGGTTTCCCTCGTGCCTTGAGGCTAGAACATAGGCCCATTGGCCTTGAGCTCTCCATCACATGACCTATCTAAGGGGTCTAGGAAGAACTTCCCAAAGTTCTGAGGATATGGAAAATGTCATCTTGACAATCATATCACAACATTCATAACATCTTGCTGGGTGTTGGGAGTAGAGTACGAAGATGTTTTAGTATGCATGTTTGTGGAATCCCAAGAATATGCTATTATGGATTGGTTCTACCATTTTTGAAGAAGACCAATCACAAATTTTGGAGGTATGAAGGCTAACTTTGAATCTAGATTTAAACCAGTGAAGATGTTCATTCTCTCCTAGCCCAGTGGTCTCAATTGAAAAAGGAGCCCTGTAAAATTATGAGAGATTTTGTAGCCAAGCTCAACATAATGCTCTACAAGATCCGAGAAGCTTCCATCCCTTAGAATATAATCAACTAAGGTTATTCACCAATGTAAAATTTCCTAAAGTTGGTTTCATGCTACGAAAAACCCAACCCGCCACCTTAGATGAGGCTTATACTCTTACAAGTGATGTATAATATGATTTACTCATGTATGGGAAAATCAGTAAGGGTCCAAGTAAGGAAAAATATTTGATTTTATGTTCGAGAGCATCAAACACATTAGTGTAAAAATTGGGTAATGACTTTCTTTATCTCAAAAAGTAACTTTCACAAACTTCCATGTACAAAAATGTTCTAAGAAAAAAATCAAACAAACAAAAAATTGTTCCTCTACCTCAGAGGCTTGCTCTTGAATTCCCTCCTATGAATGTAACATGTGGGACTCATTCAGATGAAGAAATTGAAGAAGAACCGGGTTTATAAAGTGAGGAAGAAAAAGGTGAGGTGCTAATAGAAGAGGTTGGATTTGTAAAGGTAGATTTTTGTGAGTATGAATCCTCTTAAAATGATGAATATGAGGACTTTTTGGTGGATATGAACAGTCACTCTTGTGTTATTTTAACTTGATTGAAGACTCTTGAGAAAGAGAAGTCCTCAAGCATAAAGATAAGGATATAAAGGATCCAAAATTGGAAACTCTACTTCATGAAAATATCCTAACATAAAGAGGATCTCCAGTCCCCCATATTTAGAATCTACCAAGAAGAAGCTTGAAGTTACACCCCATTATAAGGAATCCTCCAAGAAAGGTAAGTTAAATACTACCAAAAATGATGTTTCTAATTCTGCAAAGCATAAGAATGATGAGAAATCAACAAGTACCTCATATAAGTAAAACCAAGACAATGTTTCCCATACTCATGAAAATGCCTCTATAAATTTTGATATCATCGACCATGTAAAAGAGGCTAAGGTCAAGATATCGAGTCGAATACCTACAAAACCATCATGAGTAGTTTGAGAAACTTGTAAAGTTCATCGAGGGTGGAAGCTCCAAGTCCAAAGTATCATCCTCTTCAAAAGTATCATCCACTTCTAAGGGTCTTCTTCATACTCCCAAGCCTATCCCAATTAAAAACCTCTTATCCTCTACCCCTTCATGAACCAAAAATATTGAAACCTTGTAATTTTTCTTGTCTATAAATGGATAGTGTTTGAAGAATTATATAATCGATTATGGTGCCTCGAGATAATGTCATGTCTTCTAAGGTTGCTCAATCCCTTGGTTGGAGTCTCCCTAGAGCATTTGGAAATTTTTAATCAATGGAGACCAAAGAGGTGCCACTTTTTGGGATGATCAAAGATACAATGATGGTCCTTGTAGATTTTCCAGAGAAACATGTGAAGGAAACAATCCTATTAGTGACATGTCGACTACATATGGAATGTTACTCAACAAAAGCTTCGCCATGAAATGGGAAGTGAATTATAAATGGATTGGTATTTTTCATTACTTTTCATCAAGGGTGATATGATGAAACTTATTCTAAGTCCCAAGATGAAGTACACAAAGTGTAGAATTTAGATGACCCTAGTGTAGACACCTAAAATTAGCACCACTATATCCTCGTGTCCATGTTCGCTAGTACCCCTTCATTATTACATCACTATCATATTATACATTAAATACATTATCACATCATTACCATTTTATCCATTAAATCCTTATCCTAAATCTTAATTCCCCCTTTATATTTACTCCCGTAAACATCATTTCACATATGTAAAATCCTATTTTATCCTCTTAAAACCACCCAAAACCACTTATAAACCAAAATAAAACAAAACCACATTCTAACTAAAATAAAATAATAAAATAACAAATATCCTCCCAACCATTTAACAAAATTCCTAACCCATATAACCATTTTGCAACATATATCCTTCAATAAAACAAACAAATGTCGATTTGGGAGGAGGTTGCAACCTTTCCCTAGAATCACCAGCAATTCCTTGAATCACCAAAGTGATTCTCCTTGGTTAGCAAGCAAGTGTTATCCAATTTCACCCCCATGTGAAATTGGAAAACAAAGCAGATTGCTTACGAGAACTCTCATATCCATTTGGAGCTTACGGGAAGATTCCCGTATGCATGGGCAGAATTAAGGTGTTTTAAAATTGAAGGTTAAAAGAGGATTTTTTCCATTACTTGGTCTTCATTAAGGTTTAAAGTTTTATTCAGCTTGGGATCTCACTCGAAGCAGTCGAGACCCACATTGTAAACATAAATGAAAAATTTGATGATCTACCTAGAAGCCCTATAACAAAAAGATCCCCGATATGGTGAAATGCAAGAAATTCAAAGGGAGATTGAAAGGGTTTAAAATCATCTAATGGCCTCAATGGTGGGTGATGCAATACATCAAGCTCGAACTAATTTTCCTTCATGTTTTGAAGACCGAGCTCTCTCCTCATTACAAACCGAGCTCATATTCCACCCGGTTAAGCGCATAAGGTGGGACCTCTAGCAATATATTCTCACTAAATAATCCCATTCCACTAATGGATTGAGTTAAATGGGTGGTAAAGCTATTCGATTCCTTTTCCAATGACAGATCCATTTATATTGTTTACTAATCTATACAAAGGAAACCGAGGTGATGAAAGGTTCTTGGCGAGTTGTTTGTGGGGAGGACTAGTATTGAGCTCATTGAACTAATGAGCATGACTCGAGATGACAGTAAAGCCGAGCTCATTCCTATGAGAACCGAACTACATGGATGATGTAACTCACTAAGCAATTTATTGTCGGAAGACATCAAGTTCACATGGTAAATAAATGCTAAGTTCATCGATCGCATAACCTGCACCACTAAATGAGGCAAGAAAATAATTTAAAGGGGAGGCTGAGCCATACATTAAAAACAAACCGAGCTATCATTAAAATTTGAAGAGGTGGCCGAGTCATTAAAACATACAATGAGCTGTTGTGTAGAATACACAAGCCGAAAGCTTCTGGATTGATGGATATGCCTCTTTGAGATGTGAATGGGGTAACAAGATGAGTTGTGTATTCCTTCCCAAATTTGGTTGTGCAAGCGAGGCTTGAGAACGAATATTTCAGACTTAAGTTCTAGAAATAACGAGTTCTTTATGTCATGGAGCTCATCGAGTTTAACTACATAGGCATGCCAAGTCATTTTTATAAGGATCAAGCTACTTCGATGGTTAAACCATGGCCACCGATTCGAGCTGAGATATGCATTGTTGAGAAGCATCGAATTCATATGTCGAGCAAGAAAACCCACAATATAGAAAATTCAAAGGCGATGGAGGTATAAGCCATCGAGTTGGTTCCACATGCACACAATGATAAAAAGGTCATTATTAGCAAAGTGATGGCGGGCACGTTGAAGGGGTAAAGTGCCGAGCCATTGTAGAATATGCACACGAGTCAAACTCGAACGTAAGTGATGACGTAATTTTAGAGAAATGGCCGAGGCATTAGATCGATCGAGACTTACTAGAGGAGAGATCCGTGTTGAGCTAAAAGATGCCTAGGATTCAAATCAAGCGTGCCATTTTCCTTAATCTCATAAATGGAAGGTAAAATAATAAGGAACTTGTGCCATCAAATTAAAAACATGAGTCGATCAAAGCTAATGGAATGAACCGAGTTCTTTGGAGATTTACTTGGTGAAAGTAGGAAGAAAATGTCCTAGTGAGCCCATTGGTGAGTTGGGACATTTGAGCCCAAAAATGAGAACTCACCACACTCAAACCATTTGCGGAGAAGGTAGAAAATTTTGGCTCGAGTAGCCCAGAACAAGCGGGTCATGTGAAAACCTAAAATCTTCGTGAAGATGTATGTGCATTTGAAAAGCAAAGAAAAGTGGCCGGGTTACATTGGGCCTCGCGGGACATCAAAACCCGCACTCACCTGGAGAGGGAAAATAATGCGGGCATTTCGGAAGTCAACGGTCCTCACAACCTGGTTAGCGGTGGCACGGGTGAGCTCATGCGCAGATGCATGAGGACAGAGAGCCTAAGTCGAGTGAGTCGAGGTTTTGCGGCCCATCAATCACACGAGACATGTGGGCTCATGGAGTCGAATTTTCCACAAGCCAATGATCCGTAGTGCAATGGCGACATTAGGCCCAATAATGGAATGGGTGAGTTGGAAGTATACATTGTCTAATGCAAATAAATAACTTTGCATAATGGTTGGTGCATAGGTAAAGAGCCTAAAGTTCAAAACAAACAATGTCACTTGACACTTAGAAAGGAGAGCTTGCTAATATAAAGCATATAAGAAAAATGAAATGGGTAAAATAATGAATAGGTAGTGCATGTAGATAAATCACCAATGTAAATGAAGGAGGTCAACGATACAAGAAGAAAGCCAACTCGACCAAGTGGCTTGTTTTATTTAACATTTAAATATTTAACACCTACCTCCCTAGGTGTAAATATGACGGATCCCACAACTTTTTTAAATTTCAAGATCATAAAATGATAGGAAGAAAACATTTGAAAAAGAAGAG
Source organism: Taxus wallichiana var. yunnanensis (assembly GCA_018340775.1). Classification (NCBI taxonomy): domain Eukaryota; kingdom Viridiplantae; phylum Streptophyta; class Pinopsida; order Cupressales; family Taxaceae; genus Taxus; species Taxus wallichiana. The sequence goes on from CM031238.1 coordinate 643,737,998, forward strand.
GAATATTTAAATGATCTTCCAAACCAAAGATATTAATTGTTAGTCCCGTGAAGGCCAAGAAATGCATGTAAAACCAAATTAGATGCATGCGCTCAGAGGGTTATAACTTGAGAAATTTTGAATGGAATCATGAAAAATGTGTCTCCTTGAAATCATGGCTCTAAGCCCATTGCACATCAATAAATAAATATAGAAATTGATGAAGATTTGATGGGTAATTTCAAGGAAAATGAGCCCAGTTCTATTTGGTTATTAGAAGTGGTTAGAAGGGCATTAAATGAACATGGGAAATCATTATTTCATTGTTGTAAGTTATGGGGCACCTTGCGATTGCCTTTACAGGTCCAAAATCACCAACCAAACTCATTTATAATGACTCTAAATTGGTGGGAAAGTGAATTTTGGGAATTGCATCTCCTCTCTCTCTTCCACAATTTTATAAATTGGAGTGTTGGGCTCATTGTAACATAATAGTGTATGAGTAGAAAAACTCTGTCATTTTGGTTTTGTGAAGCCAATGTGTTGCTGGCCTTTATAGTGGACTCCTTGCATGGTGATCTAGGCCTTCCCTTTGTAATAGTTTGGATTGTGCATATTAATGAAGTAATAGATGCAAGTTTGTGGATGTATCTTCCCTTGCTGTGTTTGTTTGCATTCTCCTTGCCTCTCTAATATTATTGTAGATGTTTGTGTCTACTCTATACTCTTGCAAGGATCTATTATTATTATGTATGCATGAAAATGTGTTGTGAATGTTGTTGTTAGACTATGGAGAACTGTCATCACCCTCTCTGATATGCATTTTTCTTCCATTTTCACACATTGGAGATTGTTCTCATTCCCTTCTTTTGGTGCATCACCTCTGTAGTATAGTTCCTTTACTTTCATGTTATTCCTCTCTCCCTGGTCCCTTGGAAGTAACAGATTAGGATAGTCAGTAGCTTCATCTCAATAGAGTTAGTTTGCACTAGGAGTAGGAAGAAGAACCAACTTTCTCTGGAGGTATATCTCAAGTAACAAGTCCCACAACTTAGAGATAGTACCCATGTTATCCAGTCACACCGTGAGCTCAAGCGTGCACACACACACACACACACTTGTGTAAATCGGAGGGTGTTGTGATTTGGTGATAATATTTATGGCACACTTGGTGGGACCAAAACAAGTTTTTATTTTAGTTAGAAAGTTTGATGTGTGCTCTTGTTGTGAAATTAAATCTTGAAAGAGGATTTGAAATATCACATCCGGGAACTACAAAAGTGTAAAATCCACTTTTTTCAGCAGTCCAAGCTTGGCAAATTTATGAGAAGAATTAAAACAAGGTCAAGAACTAAAGAGGAAGGAATATTTTAATACTTAGAATTATCTCCAGGTAGAGGAAGAAGGGGAAGAAGATATCAAAGGTCTCCATCCCTACCAAATAGAACACTATCCACACCTCCACCTAGTAGGCCTTTCATTCAATCATCTACAGTTCTCAGACCGATTATAATGGCACATCTAAAATAACAACCACCACAAGGGCCACCAAATCCCTATGTCAAATTCACTGGAAGAATCCCACTTGCTCTCAATGCACAAAATCCAATTCTAGTTACAACATTAAAGAAAATTCCATATTTCACTAGAGAGAACCATACAACTCTGATTGACCACATCCAAGACATTGCAAATGTCCTGTGTAATTCACTAAATTATTGAAATGGATGTTTTGTTAAGTTGATGGCATCCTCTTTCAATGGTAAAGATTTGCAATGGTTTAGAGTCTAACAACGGGGTCTATCAAAATTGAGATCATTGTGCACATCTCTTTCACAATCAATTCGAGAGAAGGTGGGTAATCTATCTCTGTTGGAACAACTAACCATAATCAAGAGAGCACCAAATGAGTAGATGGACAATTTCAATTTCAGGTTTCAAAGGACATGGGATAGAATTCTTCTTGTTGTGAGGCCAACAATTGAAGGTTCCTTTCTATAATTCCTAAAATCTCTAAACTCATATATTGAAATGATGATATAATCATGGGAGGTACAACTTTACTCGCAACTTATAAGTATTTCCATTAGAGCCAAAAATTATCGATTCAAGCTAGAAAAACTTGCACCTAGGCCACCCATGCCTCTTTATCCAGAATTAGGAAGTCCAAACACTATCCAAACACCTACATTAGCTCCAATCCTTGCCCCAAAAATCATAATTCCGTTGAAGCCTCTACCTCATCTCTAGTACCTCAAATGAACTCCAAGAAGTCATGAAACAGTTGCAAAAATTTGAAAATGAGTTAGTGATAATTAAGAGGTAACAAGCTCAAAATTTCAAGTCATATCAGCCTTAAACCTAACCCAATATACCTCTGTATCAGCCTAATAAGCCACCTACTCAAGTTGTAAATCAGAACCAAGTAAAGCCTCTTTCTAATAGGCCACAACCTTTCAATCCTAATGTTGTATCCACGTCTAGAGCCATGGTACTAGTACAAAATAACATAGCTCAAGAGTATGACTGGTGCTTCCCATGCAATCAACCTCATAACTAGTCAATGTGTTTCAATGGTGCCTTGAATCAAGATCTTATGGTGACAACAATGGGTGTGGAACAAGAGACAAACCAAGAAGAAAATTAGAAACAGCAGAAGCTACCCAAGAGGCACCTCGAATGAGACCACACTTGTCAATTGGCAAGTTGAAGATTTTTGTGGCATAAATTAGGTCCCTTCTCAAAGTGTGGCAGCCAACACATGGTCTAAGAAGAGGAATATTGGAGAGGGACAATCATCTAATTCAAATGATTCACAACCCTCTATCACTCCACAAGGTGTTAGCAATCAAAATGTAGTCCCGAATGTGCAAAGTCAGCCCAAACCACCTTCTAGACTAGCTCAAGCACCGGTTGTAACAACCCATGTGCAAGAGAATACTATGTAAGGTAAAGGGTAAAGAAAGATAGATCATCCCCATTCAATATTATTGAGAAAATGAAGAAAACAAATGTGAACATTTCAATGTGGGAGTCATTAGCTATCTCGGGCAAAGAGATCTATTGCAAGCTGTCATGGAAAATTGGTTTGTAATCAAATTAGTCATCCAAAGAACAAGAAAAGGTGCTTACCAATGGAACTCAGCAGGGAGGTAATCAAGGAGATCAACAAGGTAAAAATATGAAACCTCCCCCATTCTACATATCTCTAATTGTTGGAAACAATCTTGTACACAATTGCATGATTTATTTGGGAGCAAGTATCTTTGTCATGCCCAAAAAATAACTAATAAGTTGGGCCTCCAGTATGAAGTCATTTCTAAGGGTGTGGTACAATTAAATGGGACATCAATAACAACAGTGGGAGTAATCAAAGGATTGAGCCTCACATTGCATACATGTCCCAATGTGACCATCTTGCAAGATGTATCAGTCATAGACTTACCACCACTCTTTGCATTTATTTGTCAATAGACTTCACTACTAAAATTGGAGGTTACATGTTTGCTGATTGGTCACACATGTTATTTAGAACAATGTATGGAGATAAGGATACAATCAGGTCTGAACCAATCATAAATTTCCACATTGAACCTCATACACCAAATCCAATCAATACAAATTGTTCAACATTTGATCAAGAAGATTTCCCAAGCACTTATGAATCGATACCAAATTTGGAAGCATTCCAGACTTAACTCTTGATGATTGGGCCAACAAAAGGCATGCTTTTGACCCTTACAAGGAAATGGAAGAAGTTGAATTAGGGTCTATTGCTTGTACATGAAGAGAATCCACCTCTCCCTAGCATCACCAAGCTAGATCACAAAGATGATAATGAAGTATGACAATTATTCTTTGATGGCTCAAGGAGTAGACAAGGTGTCGGAGGAGGAGCCATTCTTATTTCACCACAAGGTACAAAATATTACTCAACTTTCTGCTTTCAGTTTTCTTTCTAAAATAACACATCTGAGTATGAAGCTTTAACTCATGGGTTACATTGGGTAAGAAAGAGAGGTATTAAGAACTTACAAGTGTTTGGGGATAGTGAGCTAATTGTGAACCAAATAAAGGAAAAAATGCTTCTAAGAATGACCTCATGAAGAATTCTAAAAATTAGGTATGGGACCTCATTGAATATTTTGAAGCTTTTAACATCAATTCCATCTCGAGGAAGAAGAATGAAGCAGATAGATAGACTTGCAGCAATTGGGGTAGCATTTGACATTGTAGAAAGTATCAAAAGTGAGAAAACTCATCCCCATATCAAGGTTGTGGTAAGACCATTTGTCACAGACAATAATGCAAGTTGGCAAGTCTTGAAAATGATCAGAAAATCATAAAATTCTTGCAAGAAGAAGCTGAGTTCTCTGCTAGAAACCAAGATAAATTGAAGTCAGCAGTATGGTGACCAAGTGGTGTAGCTGAGAACTAACAAATTACCGAAAGGCCTTATGACTTTGGAATCAATCTTCAACCCAAATGATCAATTCTAGAAAGAAAAGGAAAACATCAAGTGAAGGGTGAAGATTTAGAGCCCATTTCAGTAGATGAAGGCAAGATATTGCAAATTGGAAAAATAAGTACTCCACAAGAGAAATATGATTTTGTTCAACTTTGTCAAGAATTTATAGATTTTTTTCATGGACTTATAAGGATTTAAGAGGTTTCAATCCAAAGTTAGCTCAACATACTACAATCGAATTGGATCCAAAAACTAATCCTTGTAGGTAGAAGAAAATGCCGGTGAATCCTCACATTGAACCTCTCATGAGAAAAGAAGTTGAACAAGCTAATTGAAGATAACATCATATTTCCTATCAAACATTCAAGTTGGGTTGCAAATTTGGTGCCAGTAAGGAAGAGAAATGGAGAGATCAGATTGTGTGTAGACTTCCATGATCTAAATAGAGATTCACTCAAAGATCATTATCCACTTCCTTCAATGGAACAAATCCTGCAAGTAGTAGCTGGTTTGGAAAGGTTTTCATTGCTAGATGACTACTCAGGCTATAATCAAATAATGGTGAAGGAAGAAGATCAGTTCAAGACAACCTTCACTATGAAATGGGGCACATATGCTTATAAGAAGATGCCATTTGGATTATCAAATGTTGGAGCAACATTTCAATGAGCTATGGATATGGCATTCAAAGGAATAATCAACAAGATAGTGCTCGTATATCTAGATGATATCACCGTCTTCTCAAAGAATGCAACAGACCACCTCTTTCACCTCAGAAAGTATTTCAAAGGTGTAGAAGATTTGGAGTGTCATTGAATATGAAAAAGTGTGTATTCTTGGCGCATGAAGGAAAATTTTTGGGCCATATTGTTTCAAAAGAAGGATTGACAATATATCCCTAAAAGGGTGGAAGCCATCAGAACTTTTCCATTACTAAGTCATAAGAAAGCTCTCCAAAGATTCTTGGGAAGGATAAACTTTGTCCACAGATTTGTGCCTGATTTTACCACTCTTGTGAAGCCATTAACAATGATGTTGAAGAAGAGTCTTACATTCAAATGGACAACATAAGGAAAAGAGAGTTTTGAAGCTATCAAGCATGTAATATCACAAGCTCCAACTCTTATCAACCCAAATTTCTCCAAAGAATTCATGTTGTATGCTTTTGGAGGATCGGACACAATCTCAGCTATCTTGGTACAACTGAATAAGGAAGGTTCAGAATAGCCCATAGCATTCTTCAGTCAAAGCCTGGAAGATTATGAAGTAAAGTATTCTTTCATTGAAAATCATGTTCTTACTATTATTAGGAGTTTGAAAAAGTTTAGACACTTGGTCTCAAACAAAAAGATCCAATTGTTGGTATCTCATGTCGGGGTCAAGGATTTTCTCCTAAACAAGGATTTGAATGAGAAGAGAGTAGGTTGGATCACTCACGTAATGGAGTATGATATTGAAATAAAAGTGACCAAGTTGGTTGTGGCAAAGGTTTGTGTGAAAGCTTCCAAACAACACGAGTCAAAAAGTGAAGAAGAGGTTGTTTTGTATTGCAGAATGATCAAGAATAGATAGCTAATGATGCACCCATTCCATGTTGGACTCAAGACATGGTGTATTATCTCCAAACAAGTTTGTGCCCTCCAGAATGGAACAAAGCTAAGAAAAGATATTTCAGATTGCAATCCATCTTGTATATACTCATTGATGACATCTTGTTCAAGAAGGATGTAAATGGAGTTCTTCTAAGATGTGTGCCAACAAATAAAATTGAAAGGATATTGCAAGAGTTCCATGATGGAGAAGTGGGGAGCCACTTTTCTATTGGCCTCAAAATCATGATGTTACTATTGGCCTTTAGTGATTGCTATTCATGGATTGAGAAATGAAAAAGGTGTGTATTCTTCATAGGAAAAGAAAGGCTAGTAGCACTACCCCTTCATCTAATCTTAGTGGATCAACCATTCATGCAATGGGGATTGGAATTCATTGGAGTTATCAATCCAAATTCAAGTCAAGGCCACAAATGGATACTCATGGCAATAGACTATTTCACTAAGTGGATAAGCAAGTAGTGGCACTCAATGAGGAAAATGAATCCAACATCTTAGATTTCTATGAGGGGATAGTCACAAGGTTTGGAGTCCTTGCCACCATTATATCAGACAATGCATTGGCATTTCTTGGCACAAAAATCATTGAATGGGCTATCAAGAATGGTATATACCTCAGCACTTCATCAAATTATTACCCCCAGGGTAATGGCCAAGAAGAGTCCACAAATAAGAACCTGCTAAGAATCATAAGAAGAACTCTTGATGAGAATCAGAGAACATGGCACAAAAATCTCAAATCATCTCTATGGGTGGATAGGATCACACCCAAGAGGTCTACATGGAGCTCTCCTATAAATTTGTATATGGAAATGAAAGAAGTCTTGCCTATATCACTTGAGTTTCCCGGCATTAAACTCATAAAGTAGTTAGAACTAGCTGAGTTTGAACCCATGGAAATAAGGTATGTGGAACTGATGGAATTAGAAGAGGAATGATAAATGCAATGAAAACCATGAAAAAGATCAAGATTTGATCAATAAAATTTGACAAGAAAGCTAAAGCCAGGATATTCCAAGTAGGGGACTTGGTGTTGAAGTGGGATGCCGATCATGCAAAACCGGGAAAGCATTCCAAGTTAGATGCCATATGGATTGGTCAATATATGATCACCAAATGCAAAAGTAGCAATGCCTTATGACTGGAAAAGTTAGATGGTGAAGAACTGCAGATTCAGATCAATGGAATCTACCTCAAACATTGCTACTAGAAGGAAGATTTCTCACCCTTGTACATATTAGTATAGGATTTTCAATTCCTCCAAGTGTTCATGCACATTGTTTTTGTTGTTAGAATAGGTTTTATTTTCCCTAAGTTCCTTGTGCACATGTCCTATTTCTTATACTATTGTCTTGTATACAATTCACCATGCTCTCATAAAGAGAAATTTCAACAAAGAAGCTCATAGTTACATGCAACCGTTGCAAATTTCAAATTTAAAAAAATGCAAAGAAAATAAAATCAGTTAAAGAGGATATTTTAATGTTTCCTTTCAAGAACAACTACAACAAGCCCCTCTACCATGTAATAAATTAAGGATTAGCCGACGGCCCAAGTCGAATTAACTCTAGAGCTTTAAGCAGGCACACAAGGCAGCATGTTGGAATTGGACTTTCAAAAGAGGAAAGAAAATCAGAACTTAAAGGAGTTCCATGATGTCCAAGCTAACCAATTTCACTCAAATCCTATAGTATACTTCACCTTTCCAATCAGTCTTGATTATTCATAAGTGGAAAAATTAGATGTTGAGACAACAGTGACAATGTTTATCATTTAGACTCATAGATCATAGTTGTTGGGAATGAGTGGAATTCAAGTTTTTTTAAAAAATTACTCTCACAAAAAAAATTTCAATATTTTCTTATAAGAGTTGGAGATTGTGAGCAATGGAGGGTAGTTTTGGATGTAAACAAAAACACTTCAAGCTCTCCAGGTTAATATTTTCAATGTTTGAACCAGTTCGCGATGATCACACAAAATCCATGCCCAATGGGTAGCCATAAGAAACCGACCATACTCCATTTAACAAGAAAATGGCCCCGTGAGTTACGAAATTGTTATCCAATTTCACCCCCAAGTGAAATTAGACAACAAAGCAGACTTACTTTTGGGAACTCTCATATCCATTCGAGTTTACAGGAAGATTCTAAAGTATCTAGGGTAGAATTAGGGTCTTTGAAAGAGCTGAAGGTTACAAGAGGAATTTCTTTCCATTTTTTGGTCTTCATTAAGGTTCAAATTTTTATTCAGCTTGGGAGCTCACTTTGGATAGTCCAGACCCACCTTGTAAATAAAAATGACAAATTTGATGATTTTCTGGAAGCCCCTTAACACATTCACACAGCTCCCCGACATGCTGAAATGCAAGAAATTTGAAGGGAGATTGAAAGGGTTTAAAATTGTCTAATGGCCTCAATGGTGGGTGATGTAATACATTGAGCTTGAACTGAGTTGCCTTCATGTTGTGAAGATCGAGATCTATCCTCATTACACACCGAGCTCATATTCCACCTAGTTGAACTACATAAGGAGGGACTTTTGGTGAGATATTCTCACTAAACAAGCACATTCCACTAATGGATCGAGTTAAATGGGTGGTCAAGATATTCCCTGAGTCCTTTTCCAATTGCAAGCCATTTACATTTGTCAGACTAAGCTATACAAAGAAACAAATCGGGTGAAAGGTTCTGATGAGTTATTTGTGGGGTAGACTAGTATTGAGCTCATCGAGCTAATAATCATGACTTGAGCTGCTAGGTAAAGTCGATTCCATTCTTATGAGAACCAAACTACATGGATGATGTAAATTGTTGAGCAATGTATTGTTGGCGAGACCTCAAGTTCACATGTTAAAGAAATTTTAAGTTCATCCATCACATAACTAGGCCTTTCGAGCGAGGTAATAAAATAATTTGAAGGGGAGGCCGAGCCATGCATTATGAACAAATAAAAATATCATTAAACTTTTTATAGGTGGCCACTTCATTGAAATATACAATGAGTTGTTGTGTAGAATGCATGAGCCGCGAGCTCCCAGATTGCTGGATATGCCCGCTGAAATTTGAATGGGGTAGCAAGCTAAGTTGTGTATTCCTCGCCGAGTTTGGTTGTGCAAGAGAGGCTCGGGAACAAATATTTCAGACTCAGGTCCAAGGTGCAAGAGATGGAGTTGCTACATCACATACCTCATTGAGTTTGACTACGTAGGCATGCCAAGTCATTTTGATAAGGATCAAGCTACTCTGGTGGTTGAACCATGGCCACCGAGTCGAGCCGAGCCATGCATTGTTGAGAAGCATAAAATTCATATGTCAAGCAAGGAAACCCATAGTATAGAAAATTTGGGCCGATGGAGGTATAAGTGCTGAGATAGTTCCACATACACACAATGATAGAAAGGTCATTCTTGGACGGTGATGACAAGCATGTTGAAGGGCTAAAGCACCAAGTCATTACAGAGTATGCACACGAGTAAAACTAGCAAACGTAAGTGATGACATATTTCAGAGAAATGGCTAAGGCATTAGATCGAGTAGACTTACTAGAGGAGAGATCCATGCCCAGATAAAAGATACCTGGGCTTCAAACTAAGCACACCATTTTCCTTAATCCCATTAATGGCGGACTTTGGTCAAATAATAAGGAACTTGTGCCATAGAGTTAAAAACATGAGTCAATCGGGCTAATGGAATGAACCGAGTTCTGTAGAGTTACGAGGCAAAAGTAAGAAGAAAATGTCCCAATGAGCCCATTAGTGAGTTGGGACATTAGGGCCCAAAAAAATGAGAACTCGCCGCACTTAAACCCTTTGAGAGAAGGTGGAAAAATTTGGCCTCGAGCGGCCTAGGAACAAGTGCATCATGAAAATGTGAACTCTTTGCAGAGACGTATTGTAGGAAAAGTAGAAGAAATTGGCCCGAGTTTGCATTGGGCCTCATGGGACATCAAAACCCAAACTCACCTGGGAGAGGGAAAAGAATGTGGGAATTTTGGTGGTCAACATCTCTCATGGCCTAGTTGGCGGTGGCGTGGGTGAGCTCATGTGGATGCATGGGGATGGTAGAGCCCGAGTCGGGAAAGTTGGAGGTTTGTGGGTTAAGCACATGGTACATGTGTGCTCGGGAGTTTGAATTCACCGCAAGCCAATGATCCGTGGTGCAATGACATTAGGCATAATAATGAAATGGGTGAGTTGGCATCATGTATACATGGTCCAATGCAAATAAATAACTCAAAGCATAAAGGTTGGTGAGCAGGTAAAGATCACGAAGTTTAAAATAAACAATGCCAACTCAGTGCGCTTAGAAAGGAGATCCCGCTAATATAAAACATATAAGACAAATTTAATGGGTAAAATAATGACTCAAAAATACATGCAGATGACTCACTAATGCAAATGAAGGAGGTCGGTGATATAAGAGGAAATCAGCTCGGTCGAGCTAGCTTATTTTTTTAACATTTAAATATTTAACACCTACCTCCCCATGTGCAAATATGATTCATTCCACAACTTTTTAAAAATTCAAGATCATAAAATGATAGGAAGAAAAAAATTTCAAAAGGAAAAGAAATATTTAAATGATCTCACTCACCAAAAATATTAATTTCCTGTCACATGAAGGCCAAGAAATGCTTGGCAAACCAAAGTAGCTTTTTACGTTTAGAAGGTCATAAATCGAGCAATTCTCAACATAATCACACAAAATTGGTCTATTTGGAATCGTAGATTCGATCATGTCATAGAGAAATCAATAAATATATAAATAGATGAATATTTTATGGGTATTTTTAAGGAAAACGATCCCAATTTTGTTTGGTTGTTGGAAAGTGGTTGGAAGGGCATTAAATGAGCATGGGAAATCATTCTTTCACTATTGTAAGTTATGGGGCACCTTGAGATTGCTTTTATAGGTCCAAAATCACCAACCAAACTCATTTATCATGACTTACAATTTGTGGGAAAGTGAATTTCAGGAATTGCATCTCCTCTCTCTCTCTCTTCCAAAATTCTATAAATTGGAGTGTTGGGCTCATTGTAAAATAATAATGTTTGAGTAGAAAAACTCTGTCATTTTGGTTTTGTGGAGCCATTATGATACTCTTGGCCTTTATATTGGACTCCTTTCATGGTGATCTAGGCCTTCCCTTTGTAATAGTTTGGATTGTGCCTAATAATGAAGTGATAAATGGAATTTTGTGGATGTATCTTCCCTTGTTGTGTTTGTTTGCATTCTCCTTGCCTCTCTAATCTTATTGCAGATGTTTGTGTTTACTTTGTACTCTTGTAAGGATCTATTATTATTGTGTATGCATGAAAATGTGTTGTGAATGTTGTTATTACACTATGGATAACTTCCATCACCCTCTCGATCTATATTTGGATTCCATTTTCACACATTGGAGATTGTTCTCATTCCCTTATTTTGGTGCATCACCTTTGTAGTATAGTTCCTTTACTTTCATGTTATTCCTCTCTCCCTAGTCCCTTGGAAGTAAAAAATTAGGATATTTAGTAACTTCATCTCAGTAGAGTTAGTTTGCACTAGGAGTAGGAAGAAGAGCCATCTTTCTCTGGAGGTTTATATCAAGTAGTAAGTCCCACAACTTGGAGATAATGCCCATGTTACCCAGTCACACCGTGAGTTCAAGCACACAAATATTTTTAAAAGCGGAGGGTGTTGTGATTCGTTGATAACAGATTACTGAAACAATCGGTGGGACTAGAAGAAGTTTTTATTTTAGTTGCAACAAGTTTGATGTGATCTTGTTGTGAAATTCTAGCTTGTAAGAGGCTTTGAAATAACACATCTGGTGACTCCAAAAGGGAAGAATCCACTGGTTTCGGGAGTCCAAGCTTGGCAAATTTAATAAACTAGAGTTCTTATATTGATTATAACGGCACCTCTACCTGGCAAGCCTTTCATTCAATAAACTAGAGTTCTTATATTGATTATAATGGCACATCTACAACAATAGCCACCACAAGGGCCACCAAATCCCTATGTCAACTTCACGAGAAGGATCCCACTTACTCTCAATGCACAAAATCTAATTCCAATTGCAACATTAAAGAACATTCCATATTTCATTGGAGAGAACCATACAACTCGATTGACCACATCCAAGACATTGAAAATGTCCATACAATGCACAAAATTTCTGAAATGTACGTTCCTATTAAAGTGTTGGCATCCTCCTTCAAGGGTAAAGATTTGTAATGGTTCAAGAGTCTGATAACAAGGTCTATCTAGAATTGGGATCATCTATGCACAAATCTTCACAACCAATTTAAAGAGAAGGTGGATAATCTCTATGTTGGAATAACTTACCACAATCAAGGAGCACCAAATGATCATATGGTTGGTTTCAACTTTAGGTTTCAAAGGACATGGGATAGAATTTCACTTGCTGTGAGGCCAAAAGCTGAAGGTTCCTTACTATACTTCCTAAAATCTCTAAATTTAGATATTGCAATGATGATACAATCCATGGGAGGTACAACTTTACCCGTAACTTATAGTATTGCCATTAGAGCCAAAAATTGTCTGATTTAAGTTGGAAAACTTACACTTATGACACCCATGCCTCTTTATCTAGAATCTTCCATATATCTATCTAATCCCATATTCTTCTTAGTGTTTATGATATGAAGGTTCCTCCATCAGAAAAATAAGGAAGGAGATTTTAGACATCAACATCAACATCCATCTCTATGGGTATCGCTAAACCCCGCATCTTCCGAGGTCGATCTTGTTTTTATTATTTCACTTTGTTAATTCAAGTAGAAATTTAAAAAGACCTTTGAATGTTCTAGCACACCCGGTGGGACCCTAAGTCCCCTTCTTTATTTCATTCATATTTCATATTTTTCATATCTTGTTTTTTGTCTCGTAATCGCTAGCAATTTGGTCAATCGCCAGTGATCGTGTGAATCACCAGCGATTCAGGAAATCACCAACCATTTCTCTCGAATTATTTTGATTAATCAATAGTTAGCCTTCTAAGTCCCGTTTTGTTGTTGTTTTATATTTTTACTAACTTGATCTTGGAGGTTTCTGTTTCTGGAGGCTTTTGCTTGTTGGATTGCTATATTACTATAAAATACAAAAAATAAAAAAATTGCAAAAATTAAAAGAGAAGCATTATTGAAGTGAGTCCTTTTCCCTTCTTTTTACTTTCTACACCGCATATTTTTGTATGTCCTCATTGAAATCAATCCTTTCTTTTGGGTTTTAAAAAGAACATTGCATCTTGATTGATCATATAACTTTGACTAGGAATGTTAATTGATTTCATTCACTTGATTCTTCCACCACACACAACCGAATCACTTCATCACCCAATAGGTAATACAAATCAGTATTCTTATTGAGTATAAACAATTGGTTTTTGGTATATTGGCTAAGCACCTAACTCCCTTATTGCTGCGGGACCATGAAGTGAGGGGTAGGCCCCAATACCAGCCCTATATCGGAACTAGCACAAATTTGGGCATGATGTAACTTTGGGTATATCGAGGACTCCATCCTTAAACAAACCTAAAACTAGCCTTAGAAGAACCATACCATTAGGCTCCCTCCGAGCCTCTTTCTCCACATCTAAATTCAAATAAAGATACTTAAAATTATTCTCGCTTGACTTGTCTATTACATTTTTAGCTCTCTTAGGGATTTGTTGTATCATCGCAATTGATTATCATTTAATATGGATCAACCCTCTACATCAACATATTATTTTACCCTTATATGTCATTTTTACAATCATCTTCAGTTTCTTCATCCACTACCTCTACATCTTTTCATCCCAATCAATTTCAAAACATCCCCTACACAGGATCTAATCCTTATCAATATTATCAACCTATCACATCTCACTCAACTTCACTTAGCTTTGGTATGTTCCCGAGTCATCTATTTCACTTTTTGTTCCCTATGGAACCTCTACCTTTCAGTCAATCAAACAACCCTATAACTATTCTTCATAACCAAGCTACTTCCAAACTATCACTCCTCAGCCCATGTCAAGTGCATCCCATTAATCAGTCTTTTCCACATCCCCTCCTTTATCAAAATCTCATCAGAATCTTAATATCCCCCACCTTTCATCCAATCAACCTATCTCAAATTCAATATTGTTCTCAATATATCGACATCCCAAACTTATACACATAGCCCTTCTCGGTGCAATCAACCCCTTTCATCTAACAACAACAACATATCCAATATCCCTACACTTCTCCTAACATCACTTTATTACAACCCACTCTACAAACAATATCCTCTCAAGCTACCCCTTATAAACTTCCACCTCAATCCCATCCACAAAAATAGAATCCTACTCCACATTTTTATCAATCAAATCATTCACATGCTCATCTACACTCACATATTAATTCCTTCAAATCTAATCCTAAAAATGATCCTTTGTAAGATCTATTAAACATATTAGACAATTTGGAAGATGCTACCATGGGATATAAACATGCACTCACTTATGATCAGGTTTGTAATGAACCCATCCATCCATCAGTACCATATAAACCCTATCCTCCGCATTGGGAATTGATAGAATTTACCATGTTCCATGACAAGGAGGATCCTCAAAGAAAGACATACTAGCCTTTAGACACTAGTGTTATCTCATCATGCATGATCAAGATATCCTTTTTAGAACCTCTCCTATGTCACCTTTGAGAGGACCTACCTTATATTGGTACAACTCCCTCCATCGACACTCTTTTCTTTCTTTCACTTAGCTAGCCATTTTATTTCTTGATCACTTTGCTATAAATGTAATCACCATTTTGACTGTCTACCATAAAACAATTTTAAAATGAATCCATTGTTGACTTTTTCACTAGATGGCAAAGCATTATCAATTAATTTACATTCTAACTACCTCAATCATAATTGATCGATTTGTTTTCTCGATCATGTTCCCCTAACATTTCATCTACCCTCCATATCCACATGTTTCATACTTTTGACGAAGCCTTCACCATGGCCAGAAAGTTAGAAATCCAAGCCCTTGAAAAATCCCATCTTGATTCCCAATCTACACATGTCCCATCTGATTCCCCTAGGTCTTCCTATGAGTCAAATGATATTTGCACACATGATTTCTTTACTTTTCTTCCGACTCAACACCCTAAATAGAATCAGTCTATATAGATATTACACATCCTTTAAGTCACTTTATCAACACTATTACACATGATCTTCCCCATGTAGAGACCCGTTCATCACCAACACTTCCCTTGAAGAATCAAAGTCCCCGGATCCTCACACATCGATATCATCTATGTCCATTGTCCAATCATCCATTACCCCCTTACAACCCTTAGACTTTACCTTGGAGACCGTTACTAAGGATGCATTCATAATCAAATATCTCAACATCCAACCACTTTTCAAACTAATTGAAGAATTAGATAACTCACATAAATATAACCTACCTCAATCATGTCTTGAAACAACATTTCCTCATCTGAATCAAGTCCAATCCTATCCCTAGATACTCACTTACCATCTAGTCTGGAACCTTGTCCTGAATCAAACACTATACAATCAAATACCATCACATCCATGACCTCATCCTCATCATTTTTTATAAAACCCCCTCCTTTATCTAAAACCAACATTACAAAATCAAAACACACATCATCTAAGGTATCAAATTTACCATCCATTTTGGGATCCCATCCTTTGTCACAATCCAAGTATATCAATTCTATGGTTCTACCATTATCATCCATTTTGGGACCACATCCTTTGTCACAATCCAAATATATCAAGTCTATGGTTCCACCCTTACCTTCCATTTCAGACCCCATCCTTTTCCACAATCCAAATCTATCATATCTATAGTTCCACCCTTACCATCCATTTTGGAACCTCATCCTTTATCTCAATCCACATCTATCAAATCTACGGTTCTACCCTTACCATAAATTTTGGGACCTCATCCTTTGTCATAATCCAAATCTATCAAATCTACGGTTCCACCCTTACCATCAATTTTGGGACCCCATCCTTTATCTCAATATCATATCACACATCCATACCCCTTCTCCTCCATGGCCGATCCCTCTTCATCCATTTTGGGACCTCATTCTTTATCCAATCTTATCAATCCCACATCCTAACCTATCTCTTATAGACCTCACACCACCGTATGATTTTTAACACCATACAAAATCTATGAATCCACCCCCATCCAAAGATAAGACATGTCCTACCAAGAATTATTGTAAATAAAAATAAAAATCCATTAATCCAAATACCCCAAAAGGGAATTTCATTGACATCCTCAAAAGGATCATGTATGCCTCTCTTATCACATTACCACCAATCAAAACACCCAACCCACATACTTGGAAACCCACCGGTATGATCAAAACAAAACATGTGCCTATCATAGAAGCCTAGGTCATAACACAGAGAGTTGTAAAGTACTTAAATCCATAATCCAATGACTCTTCCTCATCGATGATATTCTCCATAAGAAGACCATCCTAAGCCATCATCAATATCATCTACACCTCCACCCTCGATGTCTGTAGGACAAGGGGGACATCCTCAATATCATATTATCAAACCCTTGTCCACACCTTCCCTTGAAATTATTTCAATCTCATCAATGTCCACACTTTACCTCGAAAGTCCATCAATCTCATCAACACCTCCACCCCCAAAAGCGGTGTCCTCACCGACATTTGCGGGACTAGGGGTCATCCTCAATTAGATCTTAACAAGACTTTCTCATGCTACTTCTCATCACCTTCTATTGAAGTTCCCTCATCTCAAATCAATACGGTTAACCCACCTATACGAACCCAAAATCACTATACATAAAGAAAAGTAAAAATCAAAGCTTATTCATCTACCCTCCTCATCAATTGTATTCTCATATATCATCTAAATTTTTAATGGCTCCTTTGTCAAAGGTTCCACATCCTCCTTTTTTTAACATATACTCAATCAATTGACATAAAAATTCCATCATCCTAATCTAAAGCTTTCGTTCGCTTCAACGCATGTCATCTCTATCTACAATATCATCTTTAGGAGGGATCCTCTATACTTTGAAACATCGAAAGTATTACCTTAAAAATTCCCCTAGTACATATTCACCAAACCTATCCTATCAATTTAATCAAAATGTCACTATTCTAGAAAGGAGTAAATGTGGAAAGTTTTCCCTTAATTGGATTGGTCCATATAGTATGGGACAACCTTTGAATGCCTTGCACTTGTAGCCTTTCTATTATTAACATATCAACAGTCATGATATTAGTTACATCAAAGATATTATTCCATCATCAATCGGTCATCTTCTCATCGTAATTATTTTAAAAGAATGTGGTTTTCCGTTATTATCCTCAACACCTTAAAAATAAGAACCCTGGCTCTGCTCATTACATATTTCACATGGACAAGTTCCTCCTTAGTAGGAACCCCACAATCATTACTTCCATCTACCTTGTGTATCAATTAAAAAACATGTCATGGGGCACATATGTGTAGGTTGTGTATACATATCTTTCCCTCCTTGAAATGCTCTATTGGGGTCTTGCCCTCAACTCAAAATCAAATTCAAAACTATCTATGGATGATATTTATCAAAATAAAAATAATAGACTGATCCTTCAAGGATAACTATTCAAAAATCATACTATCAAAAATAAAAGTAGACTGATCCCTCAAAGGAAAAATACCATCCAAAATCATAGACCGATCCCTCGAAGGATGACTATATGATAAGTCAAAAGTAAAAATTGTAGACCACTCACTCAAAGGATGGATACTTATGTAAAAGGTTTCTTGCATCGATCATCCTTTGAAATTCCAAAATCAAAAGCATCCTAGGAAAGCTTCTTGCATTGATCAACTTTCCCATCAAATCAAACTTCCCACATCGATCAGTTTACGTCAAAGTCAAATAAATATAGTTGGGGGATTTATTTATGAAAATATTGAAAAGGAGAAGCCTCTTTTCCCGCACAACCTACATATGTCAACCCTTTTCATGTTATAGGAAGGTATATATTTCACTTCATATCTATATCCAAGATCCTAAGTGTGACTACCCATTGTTAGTCATCTGTTAACATTTGTTGTAAAGGCCAAAAGTGCAAGATCCTTCACTCTGTTATTTCCCATCACATATGTATCAAATCCAGTACAAAGCAATCAATCCACGTTTCATTCTTGACCATGGTTTTGAAAAACATTAAAATCACTTTAAAATCAATATCAAATAACACATCATATCAAAAACATAACTTTAACAATTGTCAACCCTACCACATCAACATCTATCAATATATTTATCATCATATAAACATATGTCAAGATCCACACAATCCTGAGCACATCTCAACATTACATTATTGTGTCTAAAACATCACATCTATTCAATCAAATCAACATTTTTCAAATGGATGCCTCCTCGTGTACTACACCTCGATCACCATCACGAACCCCATCTAGTCCTTGTTAGCTCACCTTTGTAGAAACATAAAATTTTGGTCATTTGACCTCATCAAATTGTCATTTCATCCCCAATCTCCATTAAGTCATATGTCTGTAGGACACGAACCCTTTGGTCTCCCTATCACTTTACTTCTTTCCCTTGTAAGCCCACCTTTGTGGCAACATCAATTTTGGTCCCTTGTTTGCATTATACCATTCTCTTTCCACAATTAAGTCATATGTCTATAGGAAATGAATCCTTTGGTTCTCCTATCACTTGAATTCTTAGCCTCGGAATCCCACCTTTGTGGAAACATCAATCATCAGTCCTTTGAAGCTGTCAAAAATCCTTTTTCCCCTTTTATCATTAAGTCATACGTCTATACGACACGAGCCCTTTGGTTCCCCTATCACTTTATTTTCTAATGGCACACATATTGTTTTTATACCTTGTCTTGGGCATCATTTCCTCATATTTTGTCTTTCATATTTCATCCATGTATCTCTTTCAAAGTCGTGATCGATTCCCTTTTAGGTCATCAATCCCTAGTTTGAGGGGGAAAACCTCATCATATAATTCTGCATCATTCATCTGTCACATCTTATTCTTGTTTCGTGGCTTGTCCTAAAATCACTCAAAATGGGTAAAATAGAGACACCTAAAATTAACATCGCTAATTCCCGTTTGCACATCCACTAGTACCCCTTCAATATCACATCACTATCATATTATACATTAAATACTTTATCACATCATTACCATTTTATCCATTAAATCCTTATCCTAAGTATTAATTCCCCCTTTATATTTACTCCCCATAAATATTATTTAACAACTGTAAAATCCTATTTTATAAACCAAAATCAAATAAAACAAAACAAAAATATATCCTCCTACCCATTTAAAAACATTCCTAACCCATATAACCATTTTCTAACATATATCCTTCAATAAAATAAACAAAATATCTATTTGGGTGGTGGTTGCAACCTTTCTCCGTAATCACCCGTGATTCTCCTTGGTTGTTAGCAACTCTATATAAACGAGTTTCAGGCCTCGATTTGAGGTTAGCTTGTAGGTGGACATGACCTTAGGACATCATATTACATTTTTATTTGTATCATATCCCGTATGCAGAGTCGAAATCATCTAAACAACATTCAAAGCACCAAGGATCTCTTCTTCAACCTACGGATGTCATTCATATGTCCAGGGATCAACTCAGAAGTCTTCTGGCATCTACAATCTTCCTCTCTAGGTAATTTCATCTTCCGACTCCATTCATCAATTTATACAAGGTGAGTGGTTTCTAGCTTTTTTTGGAATATATAGGGTAAAAGGAGGGTTTTAGAAGGTCCCACAACCTTATACAAAAAGGCCCATCAGGAAAGATTTAGAAAAATAATACATATAAGATAAGTACCCTAGAAGATTCCAAAAAAGGAAAATGAAAAAGACAACAGGAGAAAAGAAGAAGACATCATATGAGCTTTTTCAGCTCAGTGACCGCATTTCTAGCTCTAGGAGATCCCGAATCCTCAACAAGTTGATCCGCAAGGGTGATGAGCTCCGAATAGTCTTTGGCAATGGCACTCCTGGTAGTATCAGTGAAAATCTCCCAGGCCTTCAGGGCTTTGAAAGCGCGTTGGAGCTTGTTCAGAATAGAGGACACCAATTCAACTCTGCGTTCATCTCTCTGGGAGTCAGCAACCACATGCTCAACAGGATTTGCATCCAAATTCGAAGGAGACTTCAGGGTGTCAGCATGAGTTTCTTTGTCAGTGAAAACCGGAATATCCCCAACTTTCTAAGAATTGGGATCTTCAACAGGCTGGTGCGACTCAATCTGCTCCGAGGCAGGGGAGTTAGGGTAAAGTTTGCCAAGGCCCAGGATGTCATCAGCAAGAGAAGTAGTAAGGTTGGAGATAGGGAATACCACCTTAATATCTGGTGCCAGTGCCCTCCAAAGAAGAGCACAAATGAAGCGGGGGGAAAGTAGGGGAGTAGAAGGGTTGGAGCCATCATGAGAAGGGCCCATGATGGCGACATCTAAGTTAGAATCAGAGGAAATGTGTAAGCGGCGCAACGTCTGGAAGAGCGGAGGGAGGTGGAAGAGGGACGGGGGAAGGTGAGGGAGAATGGCGATGGTGACCCAACTTGGGGGAAAGCAGATTAAATCAGCATGTGAGGCAGCATCAGAAAATAATAAGTACAGTAAGCCCTGATGAAGGATTGCTCCTTCCCGTCTCTAGCCAATTGAACAGAATGCTCTAAGGATTGATAGAGGAAGGCTGCCAGATTGATATTTTTTCCCCAATGTAGATGCGAGAGGATAAAAAAGTGGGGGCCATAGACCAGACGATAGCAGCCATCAATAGTGAAATAATACATAATGACTTCAGCAACTCTATTCCATGGGGGAGGTAGAGAATCACGAGTGTACCCTGAGAGATATTTGATAGGATTATCCCTGGAGTGATGAAATCCTGCATTTCAGCATGCAACAAGCACTTGAAGTAAATATCACCCGGTGAGCTTAGAGAGACCGTGGCATCCGTTATTGTATTTGTGGAGATAGTAAAATATGTATTACCAATCTGGACACGCCCCCTCGACTAGGAAGCCATTACCACATATGAGACCAGGGCCGAATAACCCGCCATTCTCTCAAGGAAAGTGGTGATACCATTTTCCAATAAGATGTTCCAAACCTCCTCATCATCTTTAACCATGTCACAGGAAGCAGGTTCAATTCGCTTCAGTTGGCCACCCATATTGTTGAGAGATTTGGAAAGAATGCGAAAGAGGGGATGCTGGAGGGCCTTAAAAAGCCCACCCAGGGCATGGGAGCCGTCGGCATCAACATCATTACCCTCCTACCAGTACATCATATGATTAAGGGGAGGAATTACACCATGCGTGAGGAAATCCTCCACATCATAACACATCTCTCCCTTCAAATGATTCAGCGCCAAAGGTCTAATCATAATAAATGAAGAATTATTACTGCCACCTTTTGGGGAGTCCATAAATGCATTGCTGACACCCAAGTCAGCTCACCCTTCCACCTACCAATGTTAGGAAGAGAGATCATTCTGGATAATTTGGAGATCAGCTAGGAAGTTGTCCTTCCAGCTTTGTTGACTCTCAAGGAGAACTCCGATGTTAGCCAAGTGGTCTCGCCGCTTTGTTCCCTTCCCGAAGGATGTGCTGAAACTAAATTTACTGGAAACTCCTTTGTAAGATTCTAATATCAGCAATGATATTTTGGATTGACCATTGACCAGTATCCGCTGACTACAGGAGATTGATGATATTGAGGGAATCACTTTCAACTTGGAGAGGATCATCGCCAAATTTGATAGCCAGCTCAAGGCCTTTGAGAATGGCCATGGCTTCCATGCGATGGTTGGTGCCATAACTAAGGTTATGGGCAGAGGTAGCCACAATGGAACCGGAGGAACTACGAAGGATGGCTCCTCCACCTGAATTACTAGGATTGCCTTTCGAGGCACCATCCGTATTAAGTTTTCTCCAACCAGGAGGGGGAAGCCACCACACTAAACCATGATCAGAAGTAGGGGCTTTACTTATAGGAAGATTTTCCAATAGCCGCTGCCACTCCTGAGAATTACAAATTTGAATTTTTTGCTGATATTTGGTCCAGAAGTGAGAGTTGAGATTATCCTGGAAAGTCAGAGCTATCTGAATAGCCACACGATTAGGTTCAAGACTCTGGTCTTTAAAGATCCTTCTGTTCCTTTCTTTCTAGATGCCCCAAATGCCATGCGGGAGGAGAAGTTTCCAGGCCAGAACCAGGGCTGGATGGGAGAAGGGGGAGCACCATTGAGAGAGGGTGTCCTGTATGGACTCTGGAAAGGTCCAGATCACTCCCATCCGCGATAAGAACCAATGCCAAATATCTTGAGAAAAGGGACAAGTGGATCAAAAGATGGGAAGAGGATTCCACTACCTTAGTACAGAGCACACATCTAGTGGGAAGAGAGAAACCCCTCCTTTTCAAATTTTCTCCTGAGAGGAAAGCATTCTTAGAAGAGAGCTAGGAGAAAAATCCAATTTTGGGGATTATTTCCTTCGGCCAAATTTTGGTGAGGGGAGGACCAGAGCTGGTACAATGCATGGAGAGGTAAGCAGCTTTAACCGAGAAAGATCCAGAAGGGGAGAGGGGCCAGATTAGCTCATCCTCAGGCTGGGAAAAGGGGATATAGATGGAGGAGAGCTCGCTTCTAAGTGAAGTCAGGAGCAGCCTCTGCTGATCTCTTATTCCATCCCAATCTGGAATAGTCAGGAGGGTATGGAGTTCACCACCTTCCAAGTAGCCAGAAACTAACCTTCCATGCCTATTAATGAGGCTTCTTTTAATAGGATCCCATGAGGGGTTGCTATCCAGTGGCTTTTCCCAATCTAGTGATCCCACCAGAAGTCAATAAACCTACCATTTCCAAACCTCCATTTAGTGCCAGCCAAATAATGGGGAGGGAACTAATAACTGAATTCCAAATGGCCGAACCTCAAATTGGATTTGAGGTAAGAAATTCCTCATTATGAGCAAGGTACTTAGCTCTGAGGAGCTGAGCCCAATGAGAGTTTCCTTTAGCAACTTCCCAGCCAATTTTTGCCAGGAGGGCCACATTCATATCAGCCATCCTTCTTAACCCGAGCCCCCCAAGAGAGGTTGGCTTGCACACTTCCTTCCAGGAGACCAGATGGATCCTCTTTTTTTCTTCCGCCCCAGACCACAGGAAGTGCTTTTGGATTCTTTCCACCACCTCCTTCACCGAGTTGGGAAATTTGAGAAGGGACATGAAGTAAGTAGGAAGATTCTGGAGGGTGGCTTTAACAATTTTAGTTTTCCACTTGTTTGACGAGCAAGGCCCCTTTCCAGTGCCAAGCTTTTTTGATATCTTTTGATGACAGGATTCCAGAGATTTTTGTTTACTTTCCTTGGAAGAGGGGAATGCCCAGGTAGGAGGCGGGGAGGTCCACAATTTTGCAGCCAAAAATATCAGCAATCTTCCTCTGGGTCCTAGGAGCAGTATTTATGAAAGAGATGCGTTGCTCTTGTTGAAGTTAATGATTTGTTGAGAAGCGGCTTGATAGAGAGATAGGATATCCATGAGAGTGTGAGCTTCAATCATAGAGGCAACACTTAACAACAAAGTATCATCCGCAAATTGGCTATGTGTGGCCGAAGGCAAGCTGGAAGTGATCTTTAGACCTGATATGAGACATGACTTTTAGCGGCCTCAAGGGCTCTGCTGAAGGAGTCAGCCATAAGAACAAAAAGGAAGGGGGATAGGGGTCACCTTGCCTGATACCTCTGCTGCTTTTGAAGAAGCCCGCTGGAATTCCATTTATAAGAATAGAGAAACAAGGAGTCGCAATACAGAGAAGACCCAACTGCACCATCTTTTATCGAAACCATACTTTTCTAGGACCCTGATCAAGAAAGGCCAGCTGACTCTATCAAAAGATTTTTGCATATCTAGCTTGAGGATCATTCTAGGGGATTTTGAGTGATAGGCTGAGTGGATAGCCTCATGTACCATAATGATACCACCTTGGATGAGCCGCCCATTAATAAAGTTGTTCTGGTTCTGAGAGATGAGAGCATTCATTAGGGGTTTAAGCCTGGAAGCCAGCATCTTAGTGATGATCTTGTAAGTGGTGTTGCATAAACTGATTGGCCTGAAGTTGGAGACATCTTTTGAGCCCTACTCTTTTGGGGCAAGGGCTAAGAAGGTGGTGTTCCATTCTTTTAGAAGGTTGTTACTGATCTGGAACTCATTAACCACTTTGTAGAGATCTGCTTGATGGTCTCCCAGAAAACTTGGAAAAAAGTAGCTGGAAAACCATCTAGGCCCGAGCTTTGTCCCTTTTCATGGTGAAGACCACTTTATGAACTTCCTCCATAGCAAAAGGTTTGATCAGACTATTTTTCATCTCAACAAACACAAGCTGGGGGATATGTTGGAGCATAGAGGACATTGATTACTCCGAAGGAGGTTGGTCAACTGGAGGAGGTTAGAATAGAAGGAGACAAGCTCATTGGAAATGTCAGAATCAGAGGTTAACAGGTTACCTGAGGATGACACCAGCTCTCTGATCTTGTCTCTACTTTTGTGCTTTGAGGTAGTGATGTGAAAGAATTTGGTGTTGTGATCCCCCTGCTCAAGCCAAAGGGCTCTAGATCGCTACCTCCAATAGGTTTCTTCCTCTTGAAGTGTATTGTGGTATTCGCTGAGGAGGGAGGTTTCTTTTTGGTGAAGGTGATCCAATCTCCCATCGATTTCCATTTGAGCAGAGACTTTGGCAATATCCTATGACAACTTCTACTTGCGGATCTTGATGTTGCCGAAAACCGTAGTCTTCCAAATTTTGAGTTGTTTTTAATTTCTTTGAGCTTTCTGGAGAACCTAAACATGTCAGTGCCCTCAACATTGAATCCCACCATTTGGCAACAAGAGGGTTCAGGTGATTATTCTCAAGCCAGGAAAGCTTGAACCTGAAGGGAGGATTCTTGATATTCAGATTGTGATTCGCACTGAGAAGGAGAGGGCTATGGTCAGAGGCAGCCCGGGGGAGGGAATTGAGGTAAAAATTAGGAAATAGAGAGATCCAGTCAAGAGAGCCCAGTGATCGATCCAGTCTACTTTGAATATGGTTCCTACCTAATCTGCGGTTAGACCACGTAAAAGAGGAGCCATGAAGGTCCATGTCAAGAAGTGAATTCTCCCTAATGAAGTCAGCCAGAGCTTCCATGCTGATAGGCAAGGTAGGAGCTCCTCCCTATTTTTTCGAAGGAAAAAGGGGGCAATTGAAATCACCCATTATTAAAATGGGGATATTTCCGCAAGTGTTGATAAAATTTGAGATGTCTTTCCACAATTTTCCACGTTGGGTCTCCAAATTGGGGGTGTATACATTGATGGCAATCCATGTGGAGTCTGAACCAACTTCTTGGAAGAGCATGCACAGGAAGTTGGGATGCTTGAGCAGACAATCACCTTTGAAGCTTCTGGGATCCCATAAGGTGCATAGTCCTCCAGAATTCCCTGCCGAAGGTTGAGATTCAAATGAAGTAGCCACCAAATTTTCAGGAGACGATCATCTTTTTTAAGTTTAGTTTCTGCAGATAATGATATCAGGAGAGTTCTAGAATTTTATATCTTTGATGACTCTTTGTTTTTGAAGAGAGTTGAGACCTCTTATATTCCAAGAGATGATCTTCATTTCTTAGATTTGGATTTTCTCCCCACCACCATGGGGATTGTGCTCTGCGTTCCTTGAGTGACATTAAGAGCAGCTTCTTACCTGGAGCCGAAGGGGAGATGATTGAGTCCAAGGGAGGGGGAAAGAGGGGGCTGGGGGGAGGCTCAAGGGGGGATCCGAGGAAAAGGAGCCAAGGGGGAAGGGGAGGAATGAGAAGGGAAAGAGGAGAGGACAAAAGAGGAGGAGGGGAGGAGGAAACAACCAAGGAGGGGGAACCTCCTCAGAGGAGGGGGAAGAACCGAGGGGTTCACCGAGAGGGTGGGGGGAGGAAGGGAAGAGGGGGATCAATAGAGGAAGGAAAAAACAGGTGGTAGTGTTAATTTCTCCCTCTTCTAGGAGAGCAAAGGAATTTGAGATGGGGATGATTGGGGTCTCAACAGAAGACGATTTTGGAATAAAAGTTTTCTTAGATTTTGGGGAAGAATTTTGGGCTTTGGGTTTAGGCTGAGGTTTGGAAGGGCAACCAGAGGCCCAGTGGCCAATGCTTTTATAGAAGGAGCAGGCTTGAGGAATATATTCATAATCAATATTCTGTTTCCAGTTCCCTAGATCAGATAGTAGCTCTATCTCTTTTGGGAGAGGACAGCTGACATCAGCGTTAACACAGAAATGGGCATGGATGAATCTAGTTTTAGCTTTAGTGGCTTGATCAATAGCTATTAAAGAACCTATAGTGAGAGCAATACCTTCAATAACCGCTAGATGCCAGAACTCTAGAGGAAGCCCTGGGAGGCGAACCCATATTGGAGCTTGGGTCATGGATTCAGTATGTGGGTTGAAGCCCGGAGACCATTTCCTGATGTAGAAGCCACGTCTACAAAAAACCAAGGGCCACCAAGAAGAGCTCTCACAAAATCCTCTTTCATGCTGAAGGAGAATAAAATGAATCCATTGGGCATTGCTGCTATTTCAAGCACCCCACATGGGTGCCATTTCAACCATGCCCATTTTTTGATATCCTCCAAAGGGGGTCTAGGGCCCATCAATTTTCCCACCAGTGAAAGATCACGTGAAGCAGTAGTAGCATCAGTGATGTGAGAGGGAATGTGCAGTGAGAAGGACCCATCAGTCAGTGTAGGAGAAAGCTTTTCCGTACGAGGAGAGGAGGTGGAACCCTCCACGATCTTATTCCAGGAGTTAGGTGGCTTGGGAGAAAGGGCCCCTGACATGAGGGACCCCTGATCTAGACCAGAAGGGTCTGACATCCGAGAAAACACCAGAGGAACAACAGGTGGCAGCAGGAGCTAGGGCACAAAGTGACGAGCAACTCTCATTCTACAATCTATGGTTAATTTAACTAAACATCATAATCTAATTTTTTTCGATAATTTATTTATAGATCTATAATTTTTAGTGGTTTCCCTAGCTTCATTACATTATTATGTATCATATTCAAGATTAAATCAAGATTTTTAGTATTCCTTTCAAGTCCCATATTCATCCATTATCAACATGTACATTTTTACGTAGAAAATCATTGATGATTGCTAGAATCATTGCTGACAATTTCTAGAATCACCGACAATTACTAAAATCACTAACAATTTCTAGAATCGCTAATGATTCAATGACTAATCACTAATGATTCCTAAATAATCGCCGACGATTTCCCCAATCACCGAAGATTCATGTCAAAAAGGTATTTTGACCCCTATTATTTCTTTTTAGACATCTGGACCACATAATTTTTACCAAAAGGCCTTTCAAGTGTCTTTCCAATCATATCAAGCTCCTTTGACCTGTTAGGATAAAATATTATCCTAATTAATTTTGCATTGCATATTAATAATATTATTTATTGGTTTTATGATTATATTTGTTTATAACCATCCTTTTGTTTATATTTGGTTGTGTAATATCTATAAATATTGCAGCCCATTCTATGTAATGTTGGTTGATTATGATTAATAAAATTTAATTAGGCTTCCGACCCTGTTCTTTGAATCAAAATTTGGTACCAGAGCAAGAATCGAACTGTGAAGGTGTGGAAGAGAGAGAAGTAGAGATAGAGAAGATTGCAGAAGAGTATGTAGCAATAGAGAGCCTGTGTAGCCTCTTGCAACCTCCCAGCCTCATCCCTACCTCCCCACATCCCCGGTTTGTTCCAGTGTTTGGGAACGCAAATTTTGCACCGGTGCACCTTAACTAGGCAAAATTTGCTGTAGGTCTTTACATTGGAAGGTTGAAGACCAAACACACTGGACAAGCTCTGCCATTGAAGCAAGACCCTATTGTGTATTCTTTGTGCATATTGAGACAATTTGTTTACATACCAAGCCATTAAAATACAAAGACCGAGTTGATAAAGGCAAGTTTCTTTTGCCCCTGATTGTTATATTCTCCTCTGGCAGAGGAATTTGAGTCATTCGTTGCATACCGAGCTATTGAACATTGGCGAGTTGACAGCCAACCCTTCCACGAGCCCTATGCAACTGCTTCAAGAAGAGGTGTCAATAATCACAGACCCCATCAATCTTGTCTTGGTACCACACATTGAATTCTTTCACGTACGTTAACGCCTCTTTAACATACCACCGGGTATATAGAAAGGGCGAGATTCTTCCACATATTGACGGGTATATCAGAAGGGTGCATATATAGAAAGGTTTGGTATATTGGACTGATGGTATATAGATTGGGAGACCTAATACTTGGAGTGATAAGAGCCAAACCCTATCAGTGATCTCTACAAAATGGGCACCAATGCCCCCAAATTTTTTCTTCTAGATTCACAATTGCTCAGAGGAAATAACTATGTTGCATGGAAGAATAAAATCAAGACACAGCTTGAGTTTGAAGAAATTTGGCCTGTTGTGAATGGTACTTTGA
The DNA here is from genome assembly GCA_018340775.1 of Taxus wallichiana var. yunnanensis. Classification (NCBI taxonomy): domain Eukaryota; kingdom Viridiplantae; phylum Streptophyta; class Pinopsida; order Cupressales; family Taxaceae; genus Taxus; species Taxus wallichiana. The sequence goes on from CM031238.1 coordinate 643,766,651, forward strand.
CCAGATTAGCCACTGATACAACACAACAAAGTGGCAGTTTGATAAAGTATATCAGAAGGCCAAACTCATCATCTTGTTTGGAGTGTCTAATGATGTGCAACCCCACATTCGAGATGCCAAAACAACAAAAGAAGTGTGGGATAAATTGAGCACGAGAAACGAGGCCAAGAACAAGAGTCAGTCGATTACATACACTGAAATTCAAGTAGAATGAGAAAATTGAAGCTTTCTTAAGAAGAGTTGCAGAATTAATGGCTTCACTTCTAGCCTTGGGAGAACCAGTCACAGATGATGCTCTTGTTCCCATTGTTCTGAGAGCACTACCCTCTTCTTACCTGCATTTTTTCACAACACTAAATGTGTGAGATACGATAGTTGGTTTTGATAAATGGGTAAACCTATCAGAATAACAAGAGGAAGCAATGCACAATAAGGATGATGAAGAGGACCAGGAACTGTCTTCACATCAAAAATGGAAAGGAAAAGGTAAAGGAAAACATAATTCCTATAAGAATTCCCAACATCAGAATCAGTATCACGGGGACAATTAACAAAAGAAGCAATGTCCTATCTACAAAAGAGGACATGACTTAAAAGATTGTTGGTATAACACTTAGAAGAAAGGTTCATCTAGCAACTCTAGACCACAACAACAACAATCTTACAAGGGAAATTCTAACAACAATCACTGGTAGAAAAAGGGGAAAAGAAGACCCTACCAGTAAGGTAATATTTGAGCAACAAGACCGATCAGGACAATGAAGACTTCTTGTTCCGCTCGATCATGTGAACCATCCATGTCATCTAGTGATGTTTGGTATGTTAATTCAAGAGCCACTCAACACATGACCGGCCACAGAGACTGGTTTATTTCAATGAGGGACATGCCATCAAAAAATCATGTTTTGTTGGGAGATGATTCTTCATATATAGTTCAGGGGATTGGAAACATTTCTCTACCCCTTGGTTCACGCAAATGTAGACTATCAGATGTCCTATATGTCCCTGGGTTGACAAAGAATCTTCTTTCAGTTAGTCAACTCCTAGATCACAACCTAAAAATTGACTTTGATAGTCAATCCAAAAGAAAACGTGTTTGATTCAAGATAAATCAAGAGGCTCGAAAATAATTGCAAAAGCCTCCAATGTGGGACACATGTTCCAACTTGATTTCATTCACAGAGATGATCAAGCACTTATGGCTAAAAACTCCACCTCAGCATAGTTGTGGCATCAGAGATTTGGTCATATAAGTTTCAAATATCTCGAAACACTTCACCGAGTGTAATATGGTACATGGGCTACCATCTCTTCAAAAGGATACAGAAAAGTGTCCTCACTGCCTAGCAAGAAAACAACACAGAGCTTTGTTCTAGAAGAGTACATTTTGAGCTCATGGTAAACTTGACTTGGTTCATACCGATCTTTTGGTCTAATGTAGCCAAGTCATTACGGGTTCCAGATACTTCATGTTAGGAAATTAAATATTAATGTTTACATTATAGTTTGTTAGTTAATATTTAATATTGTTATATATTAAATATTAGGTTTGAATGTTTATTGTTATAATATATTGTTTCAACAATATATTATTTATAGAGTTTTGTTGTACCCGTAAAATTATAAATGGGTAAGTTGTTTGATACACTTCCTATTTTATAGGAAGAGGTTAGTCTATTGTAATGGCTATAAATTAGCCTAATTCATTGTGTAATTGATGTAGCAAGAATATAGAGAAATAATATAATTATTCTGTGTGTTTTACCTGTGCAAGTCTGATCCAAAATTTATATTTGGTATCAGAGCGATGTAATGGTCCTTGTGGTAGAGCTGAAAGCGTATATTTATTCCAATCTATTTGTTTGGAGTGGCGATCAGATCGTGTGTTAGATTGATATGTTTTTATTGGGCTGAGAACAAAATTTGAGCAGTGTTGTCTCTGTGTGCATCCAATTCGAGTATGGGCTTGTGAATATTTATTAAAGGACTTCTCCAAATTTGTTGCTGCCCTGGTTGAGGAGAATCGAATTGATGACGTGGTGCTATTGGAATGGTAAATATCAATTCATCGTTGTTGTTTTGATCTTCGATGTCATCTCCAACACGCAGCTCTTCCGCCAAGCTTGATCCAAAACCGCCTTCAGTAAAATACTCGTAACTTTCTCATTTCTTAACAAAATTGAGAATTTCAAAGTGTTCTGAAAATCTTGCAATGTGGGGAATAAAACCCAGAAATCATTTTGGAAAATTTGTTTTGATAAGTGAGAAGTTCTGTGTAGAAATGTGACGGGTTTTGTGCCTGTGTTTGTTCCTGCGAAGTGCTGGCAGGCATATGAGGTATGGGTGAATTCATAAATCTGTTCAAACATTCCATATGTGTTGCAATCCACATTTAGAGGAAGAATTAATTTGCATCGGATCTCATTATTCCTGTATTCAACTTTTCCCAGCGTTGAATAAACTGTTGAAATCACTTGTCACACATATTCTCAAGCCCACGTTTCTTTTTGTTCAAAAGGGGTAAATTCATATTATTGCATGTTGAACACGTCACTTCCTACTATTATAGTTTTCATTTGCACATAATTTCCACAGATTATGTGTGAAACTGATCAGCTGAGACAATAATAGAAAGTAAAGCCATGTCATTTGGGTGCAGCCACGTCATTTGGGTGCTACGTGTCTCTATATATCCATGTGCAAGTATGCAGCATAATGAACGGTTTTTCGTGCATCAAAGACCTCAATCGAAGGCAATTTGAAGGTGACATGTAAATCAGTTGTAAGTTCTCCACCACATAAGTATTGGTGTATTTTCTACAGATATTCTAACCTGTGAATTCACTCATGCAGTTCTATTTGTATTAGTAACTAGATTCTATTCGAAATTTGAGTCATTTTGTTATTTTAATAGTATATGTCAAAATTTTAATCAATAGCTTTTAGCTATATTAAAATTTTAATTATTTGTAAAAAGGGTGCATTTTCGGTTGTATCCGACACCTATCTCACAATGGTCAAGAAAAGAAGAAAAAATGTATTCTCATGGAACCAATTACCATGGAGAGAGACATCAAAAATATACAAGATCAAGAAAATTCAGCTATATTAAATTTAGAAGAAGGATATGAAGGTGACGGTGAATTTGAACCACCTAGATCTCTAAAAAGAAAAAGGTTGATAGCTAAAGAATACAAAGACCATCTTTTACGAAAAATGAGAAGTTCGGAAAAGAAGTCTGAGCACATTTCTTTGACCTAAGCGGTATGTATAATGGAGGATGGAGGCATCGAAGGCTGGAGGTCAGACAATGACCTCTCGTCAGTCACCAATGACGGGGCTGCATAGAATGATTTGGTGGCACAGTTTGTGGTGTGAGTTTTCTTTCATTTCAGAATTGCAGTTTGTTGTGTGCAGTATGATTTCAGAGTTTGTTTTGGATTGAATAAGTGAAATGTTCACATTGAGGGGGGAACATGATCAACATGATCCAATGTTCCATTTTCAGTTTTTCAGTTGAGTATGTGGCTATTCCTATTTCCCCAAATGCAAAAACATAGTACAGAACAAATAACACAGTGAAATGCAGCATCATGAGGCTTGATGAGGTAGAACAGTCAGATGTGTTCCTGTTCGTACCTAGGTTTGTGGTTAGCCTCCTAAAAACCATTGAAGGCTGTTCAGATGTGTTCCTGCTTGAGTTCCCACAATGCTAGGTCAGATGTGTTCCCTAGAGTGATTGGTTGATAAGCAGATGATTCCTGAGCGTGTTCCCATCCTCGTTGGTCAGATGTGTTCCCGACAATGCTTGGTCGATAAGAAGTTGATGTGTTCCTTCTTCTACCTTCAGTTCGAGTGTGTGCCAAGATCATGAGCGTGCAGAGGCAACAGCTACAAAGGAAGTGTGAAAGTTCTAATGTTACCATGTAAACATTAAGGGGGAATGTTAGGAAATTAAATATTAATGTTTACATTATAGTTTGTTAGTTAATATTTAATATTGTTATATATTAAATATTAGGTTTGAATATTTATTGTTATAATATATTGTTTCAACAATATATTATTTATAGAGTTTTGTTGTACCCAGTAAAATTAAACGGGTAAGTTGTTTGATACACTTCCTATTTTATAGGAAGAGGTTAGTCTATTGTAATGACTATAAATTAGCCTAATTCATTGTGTAATTGAGGTAGCAAGAATATAGAGAAATAATATAATTATTCTACGTGTGTTTTACTGTGCAAGTCGATCCAAAATTTATACTTCATGCTTGTGTGTTGACTTGAGTATTCACGAGAAAATGTGGATTTTATGTCTTTTACAAGAAAAGTGAAGCATTTGAAACCTTCAAAAGTTTTAAAGTAGCAGATTGAGAAAGAAACTAGTCATCACATCAAAACTCTCCACTCGAGATCGAGGGGGAATTCACCAGTGATGAGTTCGGAGACCGCCTACAAACTCACGAGATTCGCCGACAAATGCATCCTCCACACACACCACAGTAAAATGGTGTTGTTGAGAGAAGAAATTGTACTATCATGGAAATGGTGTGATGCATGATCAATGATTCCAGACTTGCAAAGACATTTTGGGTAGAAGCAGTAAAAACATAAGTGTATTTGTTGAACAGAGTGCCCACAACTACTCTTGATGGAATAACACTACAAGAAGTATGGTCAAAAAGGAAACCATCCATTGCACACCTCAGAGTATTCGGGTGCAAAGCAAGCATGCACATACCCAAACAAAACAAAAATAAATTAGACATGAAGTCACAAAAACTCATCTTCATTGGGTACAATGAAGAGACTCTTAGGTATAGATTGATGGATCCTAAGACCAGAAAAGTCTACACCAGTAGAGATGTTGAGTTTTTTGAGAAGAAGGAAGCTAGAGAGTCCTCCTCCAGACTCACAAGATGTAGATTTTTCACCTATTGTAAAAATTGAAGCTGATGTTCCCTCAGAAGCAAAAATTGATGATGGGGATGATGGTGTTGATCAAATAGAACCATGACCCATGGGAACAGTTCAATGTATGCCTAAATGGTGTACAAGTACATTATGAGATGCAAGATTGGATGCTCCACTGGATACATCCACCCCTAGACCACAGAATCATAGTAAAGCAAGAGAAGAAGTTAAATTTTCTTTGATGAGTAGAGTTATTGAATCAGATGAGCCCTCTATAGTCTAGGAAGCCCTACAGTCAAAAGCTTGGAAAGATGCCATGGATTCTGAATATCAATCAGTGATGAAGAATAACACTTGGCAGCTTGTCGATCTTCCACCAGGGAAGAAACCCATTGGATGCATATGGATATTCAAAACTAAGTACAAAGCAGATGGGACAGTGGACAAGTACAAAGAAAGACTTGTAGCAAAGGGGTATGCACAAAAAAAAGATATTGGCTATAAGGAGACATTTTCTCCCACAACTAATATCAAAATGATCAGGATGATTTTTTCTCTAGCTACACAGTTTGGTTGGAAAGTCCATCAGATGGACGTAAAAAGTGCCTTCCTAAATGGAGATTTACAAGAAGAAGTCTACATGACTCAACCTGAGGGATATGTTGTACCTGGTCAAGAAGCAAAGGTATACAGACTTAAGAAATCTCTGTATGGTCTAAAACAAGCACCCCAAGTATGGTACATCAAGATTGATGAACATCTCGTACAACATGGATTTGTTAGAAATACATACGATCCCAATCTCTACCTCAAAAAGAAAGGGGGAGATGGTGATTATTGTTGTCTATGTCGAAGATCTAGTCATCACTGGTAGTTTAGTGAGGATGATCGATGCAACAAAGAAAGATCTTAATCAATCATTTGACATGACTGATCTTGGGCTGATGCACTATTGTCTTGGATTGGAAGTGTGGCAGAAAGAGAATCATATTTTTGTTTCTTAGATGAAATATACCAAGAATATGCTCGAGAAGTTTAGGATGATGGATTACACACCGATTGCTACACCCATGGAGAACAGATTACAGTTATCTCGTTCAAATCCATCTCCTGAGGTAAGTGCCACTCTCTATCGACAGTTGATTGGGAGTCTCATTTACCTGACCTACACTAGACCAAATATCAGCTTTGCAATAAGTTATCTATCCAGGTTCATGCAAGAACCCAAATTTTTCATTGGAAAGCAGAAAAGTGCATTTTGAGATATCTCAAAGGATCAGTGGATCTTGGTCTAGAATACAAGAAGAATGAAAACTTCTTCTTGATTGGATATCTAGATTCAGATCATGTAGGTAACATTGATGATAGAAAATCCACTTATGTATTTGTATTCTTTATGGGATCTAGACCAATATCATGGGGAAGCAAGAAACAACACTTTGTTTCTCGTTCTTCCACAGAAGCCAAGTATCGTTCTGCAGGAGAAGCTGTCTGTGAAGCAATTTGGCTATGTTGCATACTAGAAGGACTTGGAATACCACAGGAAAAACCGACCACCATGTATGTTGACAATGAAGGTGTTCTCAAACTTGTTCGCAATCCAGTGTTTCATGAGAGAACAAAGCACATTGAGGTTTAGGTTCATTTCATACACGAACATGTGTTGAAGCACAACATCCAGCTTCAATTTTGTTCAACTACTTAACAACGAGCTAGATATTTTCACAAAGTCACTTGCACGTGACAAGTTCGAGTTGTTCAGAGAGTTCCTCTCCTCATCTCTTTAGACAATGCACAATTAAGGGGGGGAATGTTAGGATAAAATATTATCCTAATTAATTTTGCATTGCATATTAATAATATTATTTATTGTTTTATGATTATATTTGTTTATAACCATCCTTTTGTTTGTATTTGGCTATGGAATATCTATAAATATTGCAGCCCATTCTCTGTAATGTTAGATGATTGTGATTAATAAAATTTAATCAAAGCTTACGCCCTTCTATTGCTGAATCAATGACCCATCATTAGCTCTATATTAGCTATATAAATCTAATTTATCATCTTTCTCACCTTTGTGAGTGCACAAATATCCACATCCTTGCTCCTTTGAGCCATTTTGTGATTCCTAGACTCCCTTTGGACCGGTATCAACATTAGACCATCATATCGGCGTGGAACATGTTAGTTCCTTTGCCTTTTCATTGTTGGTTATATAAATCTGCTTTATCAATTTATCTTATCATTATTAGATTAATTTCTTGAATTTAGATTGACATCCTTGCAAGGAAGTTCATTGACTTCTAGGGAATGGCCTTTTCCAGGAAATCTGCCATATATCTATCTAATCCCATCTTCTTCTTAGTGTCTATTATCTTCATGTTCCTCCATTGGAAAAATAAGTAAGGAGATTTCATACAACAACATCAACATCCATCTCTACGGGTATCGCTAAACCCCACATCTTACGAGTTTGGTCTCTTTTTATTATTTCACTTTTTTAATTCAAGTAGAAAGGTAAAAACACCTTTGAACACCTAGGGCCACTATTATCTTTCAAAGAAGAGAGTTAGGAAAGGATTCATTTGAAGAGTCAGGGAAAGTTTCATATGGAGAAAGAGGTAATGGAAATTACTTCATGAGTTATGAGTGAAGTGAAGAATTTCCTATCCTGGAGGAGAGGCCAACAAACATTGTTGACAAGGTTTGAAAGATATAGTTTGATGGAAGTTGTTCTAAAACTACATCAATAGAAAACATCATCTTATCTTCTCCATAGGGAGACTTGTTCCCATTGGCATACAAGTTGTAATTATCTAACATAAATAACAATGTCAACTACAAATCTTTGTTGTTCGATTAAGAGCTCTTTGAAGAGATGATAATTAAGAAGCTCATTGTCCAAGGTTACGCTAAACTAATTGTGAAATAGGTGAGGGGATATTTTCAAGTAAAAATTTATCGTCTTCACCATTACGGGGAATAAGGTGTGGGATTATATTGAATCATTTGATGCATTTGACATTAAAGTTTTCCCTAGAGATCGAATCCTAGAGATGAGTCATTGGTCATATCTGCATCATTGATGATTCCACATCATGACTCTAAAGGATAAATATTTTCATTGAAAATGGTATTTCAACCTAGTGTGCCAGAAAATTTGGAGAACTAACAAGTTTTTGATGACGATAATAAAATTTTGTCCTTCCTACAATAGACAAGGGACTTTAGGTCCATGTATTTTGAGGGAAGTGACTCACTCCTAAGGGATTTTACCAAGAATGATAGTGACAATAATTTAGTTGATCAGGTGGATGAAGATGGAGTGATTCAATTGAAAGGAAACATGATCCCGAAGGAACTAGTGTTTCTAGAGGAACTATTTGACAAGTATGAAATTTTCATTCATGGAAAATAAAAGAATCAACCTAGGTCTTCATCAGTATGAAAAATTCAACATTGGAATGAGTGAGCAGCCAAGGATGGTGAACATTGCCAAATTTTATTCGTCGAGGAATTGAGGATTTTCACGGCTTTATTGAAAATATACTCCAATGTGCTTACATACTCATATGATGATTTGAAGTCCTTATAACCATAGTCTATACAAAATTCTATACCCTTGAAGCTCCGATTCAAAATCCTTTCGGAAGAAGCAAAGGTAATACAACCCCAAATTTTATGGAATAATCAAAGTGGAGGTTGCAAAGTTGCTTAATGCTCACATCATCTTTACTATCCACCACTCAACATGGATAGAAAATATTTTACTAGTGAGGAAGAAGAGTGATGAAATCCACATCTACGTGGATATCCGAATCTAAACCAAGTTATCTCGAAAGAAAACTACCCATTTACATTCATGAACCATATCTTGAAAGAAGTTAATGGTTCAAAGATGATGTCCATGTTGGATGGATTTTTTTAGGTACAATTAGATTAAGGTGGCTAAATAATATTAGTTCAATAATTCCTTCACCACCCCATGGGGCACATTCGATTACCATTTCATGCCATTCGGTTTGATCAATGTGGGTGCTACATTTTAGTGGACCATTGACCAATATTTAAAATATTTGAAGAGAAAGTGTATAGTAGTGCACCATGATGATTTGACAAGTATAATTAGAGAAAAAGAGGAGAACATTAACAAATTGATTTAATATGTTGTAGAAGGCACCACATATCCATAAATTTGAAAATTTAAATATTCATAGTTCTTGAAGGAAAGCTCGTTGGTCACATCATGAGAAAAGAGGGCACTTAGATTAATCCAAAGAGGATAAAAGCTATCCAAAGACTATCACTGCCTGCTTGGTAAGCCAAGATTACATTCCTTCTTTGGTAAGGTCAAATTATTGAGAATGTTTGTACCAGATTTTGTAGATCTCTTGAAAGATATTTTCAATATGATGAATCTTAAGGAGTCCTTTAAATGGAGAAAGCAGGGAAAAGGAGATTTTGAGTCCATCAAAGCTGCCATTGCCAAAACACCTAATCTGGTAGGCATACCTGACTTTGGTAAAGAATTAATTGTCTACTATTATACCTCTTACCACACCATCTCTATTATTCTTGTGTAATAAAATGAATATAAGGTACAATCACCTATCACCTTCATGAATTCTCCTTTGAAGGAGCATAAGATCAATTACTCATAACATGAAAAAATGCTTATATGGTGGTAAGAGCATTGAATTTTTTTAGATTCTATCTTCTAAGTTCTTGTTTTGTTGTGATGGTCCCAATTTTGGTAGTCAATTATATTCGATGAAGCAAGACCTAAGTACAAAGAGAGTAAATTGGGTTTCAAAGGTATATGAATATGATCTTGAGATCAAAACCTCCAAGATGGTATGAGGGGAGCGAATTGTGTGAGCTTATTACTCGTGAAGAGTGGGAAGACTACTCAAATTGTTATAATTATTTAATCAAGTATATTCCTCTCGTGATTTTTGTAAGTACAAATAATCCATGGTACATTCGTATAGATTATTTCTTAACTTATGTAGATTTCCCTCTTGGCCTTGATTAGAAGAAAATGAGAAATTTGTGCCTCAGAGTAACAAAGTATGTCATATGGGAGAAATGCCTTGTAAAAAGGGATTAGATAATGCGTTCTGAGATGCGTGGAGGAAGAAAAATTAAATATATTCAAGGCATATCATGATAAAAAATGCAGAGGCCACTTCTCTTAAATGTTCACAAAACAAAAGATCTTGAGGGGTGGCTACTATTATCCCACTCATTCCCGTGATATATAAAAATGGGTTGGGAATTTTGATCCATGTCAACAATTTGTAGGAATGTCAAGGATCGTTGCTCTACCACTCTAGCTTGTGATCGTTGAAGATCATTTTCAACAGTGGGGTCTTGATTTCATTAGTTTGTTAAAAAATCACTCTAGCGCAGCGAGCCACATGTATGTACTTATTGTCATGGAATACTTCACAAAGTGGGTAGAAGCCATTATGACCTAGCATGTAAAATTTGAGATTGTGTGCAAATTTTTAAAAGATAATATTATTGTTAGGTTCGGGGTGCCTAACAACATCATTCTAGAGAATAATTCCACCTAATTTTCCTTGGGTGAGCTAGTGGAATTTTGCTACAACCATGTCATTTCTTTGTCTCATTTACGCGATTACAACCCATAAGGAAATTTCCACACAAAGTTTAGTAATATGAATATTATCAAAATTATTTGCAAACAAGTGGATGTCAATAAAAGGGATTGTGATATGAAGCTATATGATGCTCTATGGGCTGACCAAATCAAACCTAAGAAAGCTATTGGGACTTCTACTTTCCAACTATTATACGATATCGAGGCTCAAATTCCCATTTTCTCAGGAGTTACCTTCCTTACTAACTTGTGAAGGCAAAGTAGAAAACATACAATATTTTGATGTTTTTGATAAACAAATCTTCTACTTGGAGAATATGAATGAAGACAGAGTTAGTAGCGGTGGAAAGAGTGAAAATGCATCGATTCAAGGTGAAGAGTATATTTGTTTAGAAGGCACATGATATATTATTTCAAATCAGAGACCTTATCCTGCTCTGGGATAAAAGAAGAAAACCCAAAGGAATCCATGGGAAGTTTGATTCTCTTTTTCTTTGTCCATTTAAACTCAAACACTTATACAAAGAATATTTTCTACCTAGCATACCTAGATGGAACACCATTGGAGTTTCCTCACAATGGGAATATAAAAATCTACATGAAGTGAGGTTCGTCAACCCATCCTTTGTAGTATAGTTTCCATTTCTAGTGTGTGTGTCTTCCCATTCTAATTTTGGTGTGTTTCCTTCCTATTGTGTGTGTGTGTGTTTGTTCATTCATATTTGTTACTTGTAACAAGGACTCTTTCTCCCAATGAGAACATTGATTTGGTCTACTCAAATGAGAGAAAGCTAAGGTCCTTTATTGCCCCTTATGGTCTAATTTCCTAAGTTAGAGCCAAATTTTGTCATGTGAAATAGCTATCCCAAAAATGCAAAATTTGATCCATGACAACCAAACAAAAATTAAAAATATGCTTCAAAATTTACCCAAATCCCTCTCCTTATTATTTTATCTTCAATGTCATGTTAATATTAACCTTGATAGTTCTCCTAATGTCTTGAATAAACATGTACAAGGTTTTAAAATGAGGTGATAAGATTAATTCTTACATTGAGAAAAGTACATAAAAGACTAGTTCTTTGACAAGATCGAGAAAGGCCAATCTTGGATTTTTCAAGGATGTGTGTACCTCCGGGAGGGTTATAAAAATTTCATAAACATATGGACATTATATTAGAGAGCCTTGAATGTGTTAAAAGTAGTTTAGGAATATTTAGTAAAGACTTGGTGATTTAGGAGCAATCTATGTAAAAGCGGGTTTTCTAGGTATAAGGAATGAAAAGTCAAAATGTGAACCCAAACTTCTGTAGATGATTCGAGAGATCTATATGGATTTAGGAGGAAAAAGTTGAAATGGAAACATTGAACAATACTCTATATGGTTTTAGTATAAAATTTTATCCAAGGTCTAATGGTTTCTTGAGATAGTTCAAACTTTACAGGTGTACCTCATTATCCCGATAAAAAAGGGGTCATTTTTTTAAGTTTCAGGAATAAATAAGGTCTTAAACATGTCCCAATGGTCTTAGAATGGTATTTTGAGTCGATTCATATACAATTTCATCTCACAAGTCCATCACGGAGATCTTGGGATGAAGATTTATTGCTCTCATCCTATTTCGGGTAAGCCATTGCAAAAAACGTGCACCCTAATGCATCCATACAACTCTTCCTAACACCTATGTGTGATCAAGTCAATCCAGTCGAGTCAAAACTGAGTTAGAGAGAAGTGTGAGTGATAGTTCCATCCTTAGCCATTTTTCTCATTTCCACGTGTCATCACCTTGCTCCAAGGCACTCTTTGTTGTCCCTAATGTTTCTTTGTCCCCAAAGGGATAAGGGGGACAAAAGGAACACCCATGAGAAATTCCCTCTATTGGTCATCCATGTGACCTCTCCCAGTCCATGAGTTCTTGCTTGGATATTCCATATCCCTCATTCTTTCTTCTTTTTACTTCTTGTCACCATCTTACTCCAAGTTTCCCTTTTCTGTCCATGATTTCCTTTTTTCCCCAAGGGGAAAAGGGGTACAAAAAGTGTGCTTATGAGCAAGCCCCCTCTCATTTTCTTTCATGTGACCTCTCTTAGCTCAACAAGGTGTTAGCTTGGCTCCTCCATCTCACTCATATTCATTCCGGGAGGCCACTTGTCTCAATATTTATCAGGTGCTCTTTTATATCACTTCTATCTCTTTGTCCCATTTTTACAATGAAAACTAGATCTTAACTCCATTTTATCTTATATCTCACCCAGGGGTTAAACTACAATTTGCAAAATCATACTAAAGTAAAACACAACTTGTTTTTTACTCATTTTATTTCCATTGGTTGACATCCCACCATAGATGTTGCTATAAAACCTTGAAAACCATCCATTTTACTAGAAATTCTAGTAAAATTTTTAAATAACAACCATATCTTTAAAAACCAAAATTTCTTCATATCTCACTAACTTAGAAGCTGATTACAACAAATCTTTGAAAAATTGTTCTTCTCAAAAAAAGCCTTTGGGAATATAGCAGTTGCATTCTCTATGATGTCATTTATTTTTGATACTAGATTTGAAACCTTAACCCCATTTTTTTCAATTTCCAAGAGTTCCAACAATAGAGAAATAGTGAAATTTGGAGCACCGGATCTTCGGTGTGAAGCCAAACACATTGATGGTGGTTTCTTTGCAATTTAACACCGGTAAAATTACTTTCTAAAAACAGCATATCTATGAACAATGTGGTGCTAAAAATATTAAGTTTATGAATTTAGAAACTTTCAACATTCAAAACATCCAAAAATAGTGAGAAACATCAAATAGGAAAAATTAGACAACTTTCTAAAAATAACAAGTTTTGAAAAAGTAAATGTCCCAAAATAGAAACTTTCTAAAAATGGAAATTTATCATCATCGAAACTATTATAAGTGTGTTATGAGCTTCAAATAACAATATTTATGAAAAATTGGAAGAAAATCCCAGAATAGTAGCTTCCAACTCCACCTACCAAAAATAGAAAATTTCTTATTCCAAGTGCAGAAATTTGTTATCTTTGTTTTCACTCATCTTGTTGATTTTTAGATCATTAAGTTCAAATTATTTTAGCATGAGAACCTATTTTGAAGCGCCCACTTTTGAGTATTCGGGTGTGGGTGACATCAATGCCACACACATGGACCTAGTGGACCTACAAGTTAGGATGCTCAAAGGACCAAGAGAACATGTCAAAGAGAATATTTTTGCAAGCAAGTTGTTCACAATGAGAAACCATCCTTTATTGGTACATAGTACATAATTAGTGCTAGCATGTGCCCATCACTAAAGCTATATTTCTAGAGTAGTAAGGGAAGATGATAACTCCATCCTTACATTGTTCACACCGAAAGGCATTTAATAATGTATGCATATTCCAACCTGGCAAACGACATGGTCATAATATTGAAAAAGTTTACATCTCACGAGTAGTAAAAACTAAATCCTACATCCGGGGACACACACTAGGATCATGGTTAAAATAAGGAAACCCTCTGTATGCCTAAAACCTGGTCAAGAAGTGAGTTTCATGAGGGTTATTTAGATCTAATCATCATGTTAAGGATTGTAATGGGTGAAGAAATGACAAAGGAATTTCAAGACTAGATGGAACAATTCATCCTTGTTGCCTCCTAGGAAACCGAGTGATTTATTGGGAAAAATCATAAATGATAACCTTCACTATCAGTTTCTCCAATTTTTAATTATAAATAAATTCATGATGATTGTGTACTTGGTGTATGCTCCCACTAGCACGAGAGAATTCAAATGCCTAACACTTGCTCACAATGTTTCTAAAAAAGCACTTTGGCGTATGAAAGGAACCCCCAACTCACTCTCAAAGAAAGCAATCATTTTTTTCCAAGATGAATGATGCATTCACCATGTTTGCTATATGATTTATATAAGGAAACCAAAAACTAAGGTTATCTTCTTAAGCTGCAACATTGATTAAAAAATATGGATGTTACTTCACTCAGTTCTACATCTTTTCCTATATTAGAGTTTCAATATTTGACGTCACTCCTTGCAATCTCACTTTATACCTTGGTGATAAAATAGTAATGTTCAAGCTATGTAGGTAGCTTTTTTAGATCCATAAAAGGTGCAAGAAGCGTATAAAAAAGGTATGTCTTTCCCCATATCTCTTATGTTGATTTGTGGAGCTTAATTACTTCACATTAGCATTCTTTATTAGCTTGATGGAATACGGTGAACAAGATTCGGTCGGGTGACCAACCCGGTCACCTAGGGACCGGTATTAGTCAAGGTAAGGAGGAACTGACATCGGTTAAGGCTAATTGACATCGATTTCCTATGCATGATTATTTTATTTAACTCACGAGAATTAGATATAACCTTTGATATAAAGTTGATCTAATGGTTGTAATAGCATAGCTAAGTTTCCCTAAGTTTGTATATGGTTATATAAGCTAGAAAACTAGGGTTAGATGATAATAAGGGAGAATTGTAAGAAGGAATTCTTGGAGAGAGAAAAAGAGAAGCTTGTGAGGAAGAAAGTACTATACATCCAGGAGGTGTGGAAGATTACAGATCTTCATTGTATATTCTCTACAAAGCTTTGAATAATAAGATTGGTTGTTTCTTGGTGGATGTAGCCCACACCTTGTGTATTGTTATTCTAGTTTATTTCGTATTTATTGCTGGTATACTTAGATTTGCATAATATATTTGTATAACTAGTGTGATTAACCCCAACAAGCCCTGGTATCGAGCTTTTTTGTTTGAGGGTTTTTGTGTTGAAAGATTCATTCACAGAGGGATTTACAGTGAGTGGGAGCTACAATAATGGCGAGAGAAGATGGAAAATATAGAGATGATAAATTTGACGGATTAAATTATCAATCATGGAAGATGCGGGTGGAATATTATATGTATCGAAAGATCTATACTTACCGTTGGATGAGAGGGAAAGATCTACAAAAATGACTGATGAAGAATGGAAATTTCTTGTGAGAAAGGCTCTTGGTGTATAAGAATGAGCACAGTAGCATATGTGGCGAATATTACCAAAGAAAAAACCAAAATAGAGTTAATGAAATATTTAGCTAATTTATATGAAAAACCTAGTGCTTCAAATAAAGTTTATTTGATGAAGAAATTATTTAATTCAAAGATGCAAGAAGGTGAATCTGCATCAAGTCATTTGAATGATTTCCGGTCTATTGTAAATCAATTAAAATTAGTGAATATTCCATTTGATGATGAAGTGAAAACACTTTTATTCTTATGCTCTTTGCCAGATAGTTGGGATAACTTGGTAATGATTGTTAGTAATACATCATCTGCTACTAATATTTAAAAGTTTGATGATGTGGTTGGTATAATCCTGAATGAAGAAATACTCAAGAAAAGTATAGGAGGATTATCATCTGGAAATGATTTGAATGTAGAAAGTAGAGGAAGTAATAAGGAGAGATCCAAGAGTAAGAATAATGGGAAATCAAAGTCTAAGAATGGAAGATCTAAATCTAGAGGTAAATGATAACTGTTGGAATTGTGGAAAGAAAAAAAATGCAAAGAAGGATTTTTGGTTCAAGGAAAACAAAGAGAATGTACCAGAGAAAGGTAAAGAGGAAAAAATTTCTACATCTGAGGTAATGAAATATGCCCTTATTATCTCCTTGGATAGTAAAATTGAATCATGGGTTTTAGATTCAGGAACTTCTTTCCATGCTACCCCTAATAAGGGTTATTTCAGAAATTATGTCCATGGTAATTTTAGGCATGTTTATTTAGGAGATGATGAACCATGAAATATTATTGGTAAAGAGGAAGTTCATCTTAAAATATAGAATGGAAATACATGGATATTGAAATATGTGAGGCATGTGCCAAGCCTTAGGAGAAATCTAATTTCTGCAGGACAACTAGGTGAATTTGGCTGCATGGCTACATTCACAGTTGACTCTTGGAAGGTTACCAAGGGATATATTATTGTAGCAAGAGGTAAGAAGGTAGGAAAATTATATTTTTCTACTTGTATTACTGATTCCTTTTCTGTGTTATCTACTTCAGATTCATATGCAAGCATGTGGCATAATCGACTAGGCCATATGAGTCAAAAATGAATGTAGATCTTAAAGGCTAAGGGTAAGTTATAAAATTTGAAAGATGTAAATATTGTTTTCTATGAGAATTGTATATTTGGAAAGAAAAAGAGAGTGATATTTTTCAAATTTGGGTCAACAAAAAAGGAGTAGAAATTGGAGCTTGTGCACTTAGATGTGTGTGGACCAACCCGAGATAGCTTCTTGTGGAGGATCCCAATATTATGTGACTTTCATTGATGATGCCACAAGAAAGGTATGGGTTTATTATATTAAACGTAAATATGATGTTTTTGATACTTTTAAAATGTGGAAATCCATTATGGAAATTGAATCAAATTCAATGTTAAAGTGCATTATATCCGACAATGGTGGTTAGTAGTGCATCAAGGCTTTCAATGATTATTGTTCAATAAATGGAATACATAGAGAAAGAATAGTTCCTAAGACACCATAGGAGAATGGTGTTGCAAAAAGAATGAATAGTAAAATCATGAAACACCCAAGAAACATGAGGATACATGCGGGATTACTTTTGCGATTACGGGTAGAAAGCGAGATGACACGATGGTTTATTTAATTAAGCTGCGGGCCTTAAAGTGCCTTTGGATGGTGGAATACCATAGAAGCTTGGAATGGAAAAGAGGTATATGTTTCTTTTCTTGGAGTATTTGGTTGAAGATTTTGTGCATATTGATAAAGAAAATAGGAAGAAATTGGATGCTAAATCCAAGAGATAAACTTTCATTGGTTATGATTGGTGATTTTAGATTCTATTTTTGGAATTTAGAAGATTCTAAGATTGTTAAGAGTCGTGAAATTGAATGAAATGAAAAGAGAATATCTGAGGATCAATTTTGGTACCCAAAGATGAACCGGTAGAAGAGTTTGTGGATGAAAATGCATTCTTAGATTTAAAATTGACACCTACGAGGTTTACATAGTTACGGTGTTGGTTGACCCTTGACCAGTGTCACTTAACCCCTAACCATAATTGGTTGCCTATACCAAGTGTCAATTACAAAAGATATAGATCGGCATCAGTTGGTTGAACCAACATTGGCGGAGGTGACCGATGTTGCTCAATGTCTGAGATTGATACAAATTTGCAGAATGAGCAAAATGAGCCTCCGACACCCCAAATCTCAATGAGAAGGTCACAAAGGGTAAGTAGACCTCTAGAAAGATTTTCACCTTCATTATCTTATTTATTATTGTTTAATAGTGGTGAACCAAAGAATTTTGAAGAAGCAATACAGGATGAGATCCACATGAAGTGGGAGAATTGTATGAATGAGGAGATGTACTCCTTGAAATAGAACCATACATGGGATTTGGTTAAGTCACAAACCGGTGGTAAAAGGACATTGTAGAACAAATGGATTTACAGGATCAAAGAAGAAGAGGGTGGATAGAAAATATACAAGGAAAGGCTTGTGGTAAAAGGATTTGCAATTAGGTATTGATTTTGGTGAGACATTTTCTCCTGTAGTTGAAATGACATCCATTTGTACTATTTTAAGTTTAGCTTTGTAAAGTAGAATATTTTCATTTAGAATAGCTTGATGTTAATAGAGTTTTCCTTCACGGTGATTTGGAGGAATATATTTATATGCAACAATCACTTGGTTATGAAGCTAAGGGTAAGGAGAAACTTGTGTGTAGGTTGAAAAAGATCTTGTATGGGCTCAAGCAAGCTCCAAGGAAATGGTATATGAGATTTGATAGCTTTATGCATGAGCATGGTTATATGAGATGTGAATCTAACCATTGTGTTTATTTTAAGAAGCTTGAAAATTGAATTTTATTTTTTTATTCTTGTATGTGGATGATATGCTTATTCTAGGATCTATTATGAAGGACATTGTTGAGATTAAAGAAAATTTAGCTCATACATTTTGCAATGAAGGATTTCGAGCCGCAAAGAAAATTCTTGGCATGAAAATTCACAGAGACAAGAATTAAAAAAATTATATTTGTCTTAGGAACAATTTATCAATAAGGTGTTGGAAATGTTTAATATGTAGAATTCAAAACATGTAAGTATACCTATGGCTGGACACTTCAAATTGAGAAAAAAATAGTGTCCTACATCACATGAGGAGGTTGAGTACATGGCACGAGTTCCATATGCTTCAGCAATTGGAAGTCTCATGTATGTTATGGTTTGTACTAGACCAAACATTGCACAGGTAGTGGGAGTTGTGAGAAGATTTATGGCCAATCTAGGTAAAGAGCATTGGAAAGTAGTCCAATGGATTCTCAGGTATTTTAGAGGAACATCCGGCATGCAATTATGCTATGGAGGGTCAAATATTTCTTGATGTGACTATGTTCATTCAGATATGGCTGATGATTTGGATGATAGGAGTACCACTTTGGATATGTATTCACGGTAGGTGGGATAAAAATTAGCTAGATTTTGAGATTGCGAGAAGGTTGTGGCCTGTCTACTATAGAGCGAATATGTTACAGCTACAGAAGCTAGCAAAGAGATGATATAGATGAGTAAGTTCATGGAAGAGTTGGGAAAGGAGCAAGAGGATTGAAAATTGTAAAGTGATATTAAAAGTACAATTCATCTTGAAAAGAACTCACTGTTTTATTCAAGAATGAAACACATTCAATTGAGATATCACTTCATACGGTAGGTGTTGGAGGATGGGAAAGCTGAAATTGGAGAAAATTCATACAAATAAGAACCCTGCAGATATGCTAATGAAGCCATTGAAAAGGAGAAGTTGGAGCTACACTCCACTTCTATTGGTCTTCGAGTTTGAGACTTGAAGAAGAAACATGCCAATGAAAGGATACAAGAATGGAGCTATATGGTTTAGTGCAATAATTTATCTCTAAGTGGGAGATTTTTGAGTTGTGGAGCATAATTTCTTCACATTAGCATGCTTTATTAAATTATTGGAATACACAATAATTGACATTGGTCGAGATGACCAGCGTCGGTCACCTAGGGACCAGTATTGGTTAAGGCAAGGAGGAGGCCGACATCGATTAAGGCTATCCAACATCGGTTTCCTATGCATGATTATTTTATTTAACTCATGGGAATTAGATCTAACCTTTGATATAAATTTGATCTAATGGTTGTAATAGCATAACTAAGTTTCCCTAAGTTTTTATATGGTTATATAAGCTAGAAAAATATAATAAGGTAGAATT
Source organism: Taxus wallichiana var. yunnanensis (assembly GCA_018340775.1). NCBI lineage: Eukaryota > Viridiplantae > Streptophyta > Pinopsida > Cupressales > Taxaceae > Taxus > Taxus wallichiana. Next base: position 643,786,469 of record CM031238.1, read on the forward strand.
GTAAGAAGGAATTATTGGAGAGAGAAAAAGAGAATCTTGTGAGGAAGAAATTATTGTACATCTAGGAGGTGTGGAAGATTGCAAATCTTCATTGTATATTCTCTACAAAGATTTGAAAAATAAGATTGACAATTTCTTGGTGGATGTAGCCCACTGATGGGTAAACCACGTTATATCTTGTGTATTGTTCTAGTGGTCTATTTTCATATTTATTGTTGGTATTCTTATATTTGAATAATCTGTACAATTGGTGTGATTAACCCCAACATCTTGGTATATACTCTTACAAAAGTGTCACACATGCCTGAAATTCCAACTCTTCATTTTCCTCCTTGATTCTTTATTCATACACATCCAGGGCTTATTTTGATATTCAAAGCAACCCTAAAACCTTCCATGTCCCTCATTTGCACCATGTTCCCTAAATTAAAGACTATTAGTTCAAATTATTGGATGAATTCGAGGTAAGGAAATGAGATCACATGCGGATGATTTTTGGCCAAATGAGGAAATTTGGTTTTGATTGGTTCATAAAAGGTGTGGAAGATGATGGAACTAATTTTGTTGATCCTAAATATCAAGCAGTGAATTTTTCACCTCTCATACCAATCTCATGGAGTGTTCATGAGTCAGGAGATATCAACGAGAAAATTGCAATGGTGATCCAGGAGGTCTAACAATTGGTTAAATAAAAACAAGGTTACTTTCATATAATTCGGTGGTCTTCAAAACATCATAAGGAAAGCATATCATATCTCATCTTTGAAGTAATCTTAGAAGACTACAAGTTCCAATCACTCGAGAGAGCACTGCGAAAAGGAAAACAATGGATACTAAAGGCCCTCACTATACAAGATTATATAAGAAATCAAAATTCATTTAGGAGCATTTCAAAGATCTCAAGCAAGGGTAGATAGATCCTTCTCAACCTTAGGTTCCACATCAGTCTCAAGCATTTCTTCCTTAAATTTCAGTTCAACTCAACAAGTGTAGGAGGTAGCTCCTCATCATGGGCATAAGATTGCAATCATTCCTAGTGTCGAACCTCCAACAATGAAGATATTTCCATAGATTCAAGAGCTGATCAGAAGTGAGTTGATAACCATGCAAGAAGCATCGGTGTCGGACTTTCAAGCCATCTCAAATATCATAGGAAAAATGAGGTAATAAATCCCAAACAACTTCTCTCTTTTTCAGTGGTGTCTCCAAAAATCAATATGTAGAATTTGCGTGACGAAAGGTAATAAATCATATTGAGGAAACAACTCCAAAATATGAGATGAAAAAAATTCCCTTGGGACTAGAGACACATGAATTGGACGTTCATTTTTCTCAAGTATTTTATTACACGTTTGTTTGCAAGAAATGAAGAGTACAAAGGGAAGACTGAACAGTTGGAATAACATGTGAGAAATATCAGTTCCTGTGTTCAGTCATTCATGGATCCTAGTTCTCCCCCATCTCTCTTTATTAAATATGTTACCCCAATTAGTAGCTTCAACCACAAGTCAATCAAGAAAGCGCAAGGCTAATCAATGCAGGGAAGAATCAATGACAGGTGGGTTGACAAGATCCTTGAAAAAGTTAAAACTTTGTTGTCTGAGATTCTTTCACTATTTGATTTTGTGCTTTTCATCATTATGAAAGTAAAAGTGAATAAAGATGAAATTGAGAAGGAAAAGGATCACTAGGACCAAGTGATTCTATTGGTGAAAAAGATGGGTAGCCTTGATTCTTTTGTGTTGGTAGGAAAAACTATGTTCAATTATATGAGAATATGTCTCCAATTTGTTCTCGAACGTTGGTTTCCATATACGAAATGTTGAGTAAGGTTATTGAGGAAATTTACATTTTTGATGAGCTCACTTCACAGATGCAGGAAAACATAAGCAATGGATTCTAGAAGCTTGGAGAACCTCCAGTGAATGATAATTCCTCAGTGAATGATATTCTTAATCCATTCAAGGAGTTGGTCAGGAAAGAGGTAGGAGATCCCTTCTCTTTTAATGAGGACACCTTAAAGTCTCTTTTAGAAATTAGGTGTGATATATCTAATGCTGCTAAGGAGTACCAAACTTCATTCAAGAAATACAAAAACATAAAAACCAATTTTGATACTTGGATCAAAGCCTTAAGCTTCACGTACATTCCTTTTATAGAGAAAGTAACAACCTGCATCAAATTGCTTCAGAAAGGAGTTCGAGAGATGAAGAAATTTTCCCTGAGTTCATTCCACAAACTTCATGAATAGATGGATCTTCATCAGAAAATGTATCCTCTCCATCTCGCATGATCTTTTCTCCTCCTTCCTTTCTATCTCATCATATAATTCTCCATTGGTAAGGTACTTTTCACTTTTATTGTATTCATTTAAATGTGACCTATGATAAAACATTGTAATGAGTTCTATTTAATTAAGAAAAAGAGACTCAATTTTCATTCCTAGACTTGGGAAAGGTCACAAGTTGTAAGCGTAAGTGAAAAGTCATGTGGGGGTAGATGAAAGGTATTTTTATAAAGCTATATATTTGGATGACTCCCTCATTCTAAAGGGTTGTCAATTATGAGTCTCTAAGTAGATAGCTATTTCACTACTAAGAAGAAAGAAAAGATAACATTCTTCCATTCATTTTCTCTATGTTTCCTCTATCTCTCTACTTTTCAACTTTGTGCACATGATAATCTTGTACAACCAAGGAAGGTGTTAGTGCCTTTGATGAATGGATTAATGGAATTATGTGTCCATGATTTATTGTGTCTTGTCATTGTTATAAAATTTGTTTTCTTCTAATTGAGTGTGGATTAATTTTGGTTAATGCTTGTGAAACTCTGCTAGTGCCTATTTACAAGATTAACCCTTTCTCTTAAGTTCTTACTCCCTTTACCTCTCCTCCTAATAAAATTCCTCCCTTGCACTAGGTGCAAGCAATTTACCACATGTCTAATGGAGTAGTCCTATGCGATCCCCAAATTCTCAACCACCCATGATATTTTTTTATCTACATTCAATAAATGGGATCCTCCCCATCAAAAAGATTAGGGAATTCATCTTGAAGCATTGGTGAAAATCAACTAATTTTCCTTATGAAAAGTTATTTTGTGGACAATTTTTACACCCGTTGTGGGGTAGATTTTTTGTTTTTGCACCACTCCTAAAACCAAAAATTCATGAAAAGAATATATCGAAAAATGAAAAAAATTAGAATTTGAAAATCCTAAGAGCCTTGATGTGTACTCTAAATTTTTCTCATAATTATGATTCCTGAAAATGCTCCTATTTTGCAACCCAAACTTTTTTTCTTTTAGGAAACTCAAGAAGATATCACTACTTGATTTGAGGAATTACATATGGAATAACAAGGAAAGTTTCAATCACCATCATATAGCCTTAAGAGTTCTAAATTATGAAGAATAACATGCAAAATCTCTGCAACATGTAATGCAAGCTCCTAATTAGCAAAAAAGGGCATAAAAGAAATTTATTATGAGTTATATATCAATCCTAAAAGATGGTAGAAAGAAGATACAAAAGGTCTGCTCAAGATGGTGGTATTATTGATCCAAATTTTGAATAAAAACAAATAGCTGACTTTTGACTTCCCATCACTCAACTAATAAGGAAAAGAGTCAACAATATTTTCCTAATTTCGACCCTAACCTTCCTCTTGAAGGCCCCATTAAATAACCAACAGTCAAACCACTGAATCTCATTCCTACGAAGAAGAGGAATAAGAAAGAGAATAACCAACAAAAGGACAAGAAGAACCAGAAGAGGAAGAAGAGATAATTTTTGCACATGTTTCATGGGCACAAAACATAGGCACATTGGTCTTGAACCCTTCATTGCATGACCTACTGAAGGGAACTAGGAACACTTTCTTGAAGTTCTAAGAAGATGGAAAATGTCGACCTAACAATCATATCATATAATTCATAATAGCTTGGGTGGTGGTGGGAGTAGAGTACAAATATGTTTTATTCTTCTTATTCATGGAATCATTATAAGAAGTTGTTAAAGATTGGTTCTACCATTTTTGAAAATATTGATCATAAATTGGGTAGGTACGAAATCTAAATTCAAATCTAGATTCAAACCAACTGAAGATATTCATGCTCTCCTAGCCCATTGGTCTCAATTGAAAAAGTATCCCTATGAACTTATGAGAGAGTTTGTGGCCAAGTTCAATAGAATTCTCTACAAGATCCCAAAATCTGTCAGGACCGTGGAAGATAATCAAATAAAGTTCTTCACTAATGCATAATTACCTGAAGTTGGTTTCATGCTAATAATAACCCAATCTGCTACCTTGGATGAGATTCATAATCTTGTAGTTGATGTAGAAGTTGCTTTACTCATTTATAGGAAAATAAATAAGGGTACTATTATGGAAAAATATCAACATTCAAATTCGAGCCACGGACTCATTAGTACAAAAACTAGCTAATGACGTTATTTCTCGAAAAACTATCTTACACAAAATTCCATGTATAAAGATGTTCCAAGAAATATTTTTTAAAAAAAATAGATAATTTCTCCTCCACCTCAAGGGCTTGCTCTTAAAGCCCCTCCCATGAATGCAACATGTGGGACTTGGTTAGATGAAGAAAGTGAAGAAGAAAAAGGTTTTAGAAATCGAAGAAGAAGAAGGTGAGTTGTTGATAAAAGAGGTTGGATCTACAAAGGTATGTTTTTGTGAGTATGCATCCTCTTCGGATGATGAATACAAGGAATCATGTGGTAGATATGAACAATCACTCTTTTGTAGTTTTCATTCGATCGAAGAATCTTGAGAAAGAATTCCTCCAAGCATAAAGATAAGGAGAGAAAGGATCCTCAACTGGAAACTATACTTCCTGAAAAGATAATAACAAAGAGAGTATCTCCACTCCCCCATCTTTAGAATCTTCCAACAAGAATCTTGAAGTTACATCCCATTGCAAAGGATCCTCTAAATAAGATAAATAAAATATTGGCACAAATGATGTTTCTACTTTTGCAAAGCATAAGAATGATGAGAAATTAGAAAGTACCTCATAGAAGTCAATCCAAGCCAATGTTTACCATACTATTGAAAATGCTTTTTAAAATTTTGATATCATCGACTATGTAAAAGAGGTTGAGGTCCAAATATCAGTCCGAATACCTACAAAAGCATCCTAAGTAGTTCGATAAACTTGTTAAGTTCATCAAGGGTGGAAGCTCTAAGTCCAAAGTGTCATCCTCTTCAAAAGTATTATCATATTTTAAAGGTTTGTTTCCTACTCCCAAGCCTAGCCCAAGAAAAAATATCTTATCCTCTACCCCTTCCTCCATTGCAAATATTGTACATTTCCTTGATGATAAATGAATACCATTTTAATAAATTTATCATTGATTAAGGTGCCTCAGATAATGTCATGCCCATCAAGTTTACTCAAGCCCTCAGTTAGAGTCTCTCTCGAGCATTTGGAGATTCCTAATCAATGTAGAACAAAGAGCTGCCATTTTTAGGATGATCAAAAATACATTAATTTCCCTTGTGGTTTATCCAGAGAAATGGATGAAGGTAATAATCATATTAGATGACATGTTAGCTACATATGGAATTCTCCACAACAAAAGCTTCTACCATGAAATGGGATGTGAAATCCAAATGGATTGGTCTTCTACATTAGTTCCCATAAAGGATGAGATGAAGAAACTTCTTCTTGAGCCCAAGATGAAGTACATGGTGTAGAATTCTGATGACCCTAGGACCACCATTCTCTATCAAATAAGAGATTTGGGAAAGTATTCATTTGAATAGTTAGGGAAAGTGCCATATGAAAAAATTGGTAATAGTAATTACTTCATGAGTTTTGAGTGGAGTGAAGAACTTCTTATCTTGGAGGAGAGGCGAAAAACATTATTGATGAATTTCAAAACATAAAGTTTGATGGCAATTGTTTCTACAATTGGATCGGGAGAAGGCATCGGCTTATCTTATCCACAAGGATACTTGTTCCCATTGACATACAAGTTGCGATTCTCTAACAAAAACAACACTGTCAAATGTGAAGCTTTGTTGTTTGGGTTGAGAGCTACGAAGTGATGGGAATTAAGAAATCATCATTGCCCAAGGTTATGATGAATTAATTGTGAAACATGTGAGAGACATTTTTCAATTAAATATTTCTTATCTATACCATTATAGGAATAATGTGTGGGACTATATTGAATCCTTTGATGCATTTGACATTAAAGTAGTCCCTAGAGATCGAGAATAATAGAGTTGATTCCTTGGTCGTATCTACATCATTGGTGATTCCACATCGTGACTTCAAAGGCAAAAGATTCTTGGTGGAAATGGTATTTTGGCCTAGTGTGCCAAACAATTTAGAGAGTTAATTTTTGATGATGTTAATCATATTTTTTCCTTCCTACAATAGAAAAGGGACTTCAAGTCATTTATTTCAAGGTAATTGATTCAATCACAAGAGAGTTTCCGAGAATGACAATGATAATAATTCAATTAATCGGGTTGATGAAGATGGAGTGATTTAATTGAAAGGCAACAAGAGCTTGAAGGCACTAGTATCTCTAGAGGAAATATTTGACAAGCACGATGGGTTCATTCATGGAAAAGAACCTGAATCAACCCAAGACTTCATTGGATTTGACAAAGTCAACATTAGAAAGAGTGAGAAGCCAAGGATGTGAACATTGGAAAATGTTGTTTACCTGAGGAATGAAGGAATTTCATAGCTTTATTGAAAAGGTACTTGGATGTGCTCACATACTCATATGATGATTTGAATTCCTTCCAATCACAATCCATGCAACACTCTCTACCCCTTAAGCGTGATGCAAAATATTTCTGGAAGAAGCAAAGGTAATAGAACCCAAATTGTTAGAAAAATCAAAGAAGAGGTTGAGAAGTTACTTAATGCTTGCATCATATTTCATATCCACCACTCAACATGGATAGCCAATATTGTACCAATGAGGAATAAGAGTGGTCAAATACGCATCTCGCATTAATTTTCGAGAATCGAACCAAGCTTCTATGAAAGAAAACTATTTGTTGTCAATCATGGACCATAATTTGCAAGTGGTTAATGGTTCATAGAGATGTCCATGTTGGATGGATATTTTGGGTACAATTAGATTAAAGTGGCTAAAGAAGATTAGTTCAATACTTACTTCATCACCCCATGGGGAACCTTCACTTACCATCAAATGCCATTTTATTTAACCAACGTGGGTGCTACATTTCAGTGGAGCATGGACCTTGCATTCAAATATTTTAAGGGAAATTTTATAGTAGTGTACCTTGATGATCTGACAATATACTCTAAGAAAAGAGGAGAACATATGCACATACTCGAACAAGTTTTGATCTATTACAGAAGGCACCACATATCCCTAAATCCAAAAAAACCAATATTCAAGCTTACTATGAAGGAAATATCCTTGGTCACATCATGAGCAAAGAGGTCACCAAGATTTATCAGAGAGGATAGAGGTTATACAAAGACTATCACTTCCTACTAGTAAGCCATGTGTACATTCCTTCTTTAGTAAGGTCAACTTCTTGAGAATATTTATAGCAGACTTCATAGAGCTCATGAGGGATATTGTCAATATGATGAATCTTAAGGAGTCCTTAAAATGGATCAAATAGGGAAAATAATATTTTGAGTCCATAAAGTTGTCATTTCCAAACACCTATTTTGGCACGCCCGACTTCGGTAAATAATTCATCCTATATTGTCATGCCTCTAAAGACACTATCTTTTTCATTCTTGTGTAAGAAAATAAAGATAAGGTACAATCACCCATCACCTTCATGAGTTACCCTTTGAAGACGCATGAGATTAATTACTCACAACATGAAAAACATGCTTATGCGGTGGTAAGAGCATTGAAATTTTTTAGATTATATCTTCTAAATTCTCGTGTTGTTGTGATGGTCCCAAGTCCTGGAGGTCAAGTATATTCTGATGCAACAAGACCTAGGTACAAAGAGACAAAAATAGGTTTTAAAGGTGTAGGAATATGATCTTGATATCAAACCCTCCAAGCTAGTGCAAGGGAACGGATTGTGTGAGCTTATTACCGAGAAGAGTGGGAAAACTGCTCAAATTATTACAATTGCTTGATCAAGGATCTTCCTCTTGTAATTTTTATAAGTAAAACCAATCCATGGTACACTGATATAACTTATTTCTTGACTTATGGATATTTCCTTATCAGCTTTTATTGGAATAAAAGGATAACTTTGCATCTCATAGTAGAAACATATGTCATCTAGGAGAATGTCTTGTATAAAAAATTATTATATGGTACGCATTTTTTGAGATACGTGGAGGAAGAACAAAAAAATATCTTCAAGGAATACCATGATCAAGCATGTGTAGGCCATTTATCCACATTGTTCATAACACACAAGATATTTAGGGGTGGCTAATATTGGTCCTCTCTATTCCATGATGCATACAAATGTGTCAGGAAGTGTTATCCATGTCAACAATTTGTAGAAAGTCCAAGGCACGTTGCTCTACCACTCTGGATCATGATCATTGAAGAGCATTTTCAATAGTGGGGTCTTGATTTCATTGGTGTGTTAAATACTCACTCCAACATGGGCCACATATATGTACTTATTGTTATGGACTACTTCACAAAGTGGGTAGAATCCATTCTGACCAAGTATGTAAATTATGGGACTCTGTGTAACTTTTTGAAAGATAATATCATTGTCAAGTTCAAAGTGCCTAAAAATTTCAAAGCAAATAATATCACCTACTTCTCCTCCAGTGAGCTAATGTACTTTTTTATAACCATGGAATTTATTTGTCTCATTATGTCAATTATTACCCATAAGGAAATGGCCAAGTGGAGTCTAATAATAAGAATATTGTCACAATTGTTTACAAACTAGTGGATGTCAATCAAAGGGATTGACATAAGAAGCTATATGATGCCCTATGGGATGACCAAATCACACCTAAAAATCTATTGGGACTTTTCCTTTCCAAATGTTATATAGTATTGAGGCTCAAATTCCCATTTCTTGGAGCTACCTACCTTGTAACTTGTGAAGGAAGTAGAAAACGAAGAGTATTCAAATGCTCTTAATAAGTGGATCTGCTACTTGGAGAAGTTGAATAAAGATAGGTTGGTAGAAATTGACACATTGAAAAGGCATCAATCTAAGGTGAAAAGGATCTTCAATCAAAAGACACAAGATAAAAGATTTCAAATTGTAGACCTTGTCCTGCTATGGGATAAAAGAAGAGAACCCAAAGGAAGACATGTGAAGTTTGATTCTCTCTGTATTTTTCCATTCAAATCCAAACACTTCGCAAAGAGAATAATTACTACCTTGCATACCTATATGGAACCCCATTTAATTTGTATCGCAGTGGGAAACATCTCAAACTCTACATGCAGTGAGGTTGGTCAACCCATCCTTTATACTATAGTTTCTCTTTCTATTTTTATGTATTCCCTTACCAATTTTGGTGTCTTTATTTCCTATTGTGTGTATACACATGTGTGTGTGTGTGTGTGTCCACACATATGTGTGCATGTGCATATGTGCATGTGTATGTATACATGTGTGTGTGTGTGTGTGTGTGTGTGTGTGTGTGTGTGTGTGTGTGTGTGCGCATGTGTGTGTGCATGCATGTGTGTGTGTGTGCTCGCATGTGTGTGTGCATAAGTGTATGTGTGCATGTGTGTTCATGTGTGTTTGTATTTGTTGCTTGTAATATGGACTATTTTGCCCAATTGAACAAGGAAATAGTATGCTCAAGTGATAGAAACATGAGGTCCTCTATTTCCCCTTATGCTCTAATGTCCCCGAGTTAGAGCCAATTGTTTTCATGTGAAATTTACTAGACAAAAATGCAAAATTTGATCCATGACAACCAAGCCATAAAGTAAAAATATGCTTCAAAATCTAATTTGAATCCATCTCTTGGTCAGTAAGTGTTCGTGTTATGATCATATGGACCTGCAAGTTATCCTAATTTCTGAATAAGCATGTACAAGTTTTATAAATTATGTGATAAGGTCAATTCTTCCATTCAACAAACTACACTAGAATACTAGTTCTCTAAGCTTGAGCTTAGAAATGCCAATTTTGGATTTTTCAAGGCCAATGTGCACCTTCCGTAAGGATTATATAAATATCATACACATCCAAAGGTGGCATTAGATATCCTTGAATGTTCTAGAATCATTTTAGGTATATTTGGGAAAAAATTAGTGATTTAAGAGATTTCGTAAAAACGGGTTTTTCATGTGTAAGGAATGAATAGTCAAAATGTGAACTTGAACTTCTTTGGATGATTCTAGGATCTCCGTAATAATTTATGACAAAAGAAATTTGCAATGGAAATATTGAAGAATCCTCTACATTTTGGTAGCATAAAATTTGATCCAAGGTCTAATGCTTTCTTGAGACAAATCAAACTTTATAGGTGTACCTCACTTTCCCTATCAAAACAGGGTCATTTTTGAGTTTTATGAATAATTAAGGTCTTAAACCTATTCCATTGGTCTTATAAAGGTCTTTTGAGTCAAATTAATATAACGTTTCATCTCAAAATTGAACCCGGAGCTCACAAGGTGAAGATTTCTTGTTCTCATGTTATTTCGAGTAAGCCAATGTAAAAACTTGCTTTCCAAATGAAGTAAAGTGATTTTTTTGCACCTCTTGTCATTTTTTCAAAATTATAAAATGGGGATAAAACATTTTCCCTAATACATCTATGTAAACCTTCCCAACACCCATGTGCAATCAATTCAACCTAGGTTGAGTCAAAAGTGACTTAAAGAGAAGTGTGAGTGAGAGTTCCATCCTTAGCCATTTTTCTTCATTACCACGTGTCACCACCTTGCTACAAAGATCCATTTTATATCCCTAATGCAAATTTATCTCAAATAGGATAAGGGGGACAAAAACACATGCCTATGACCAAGCCCCTCTCTTTGTTATCCATACAACCTCTCCCACTTCGCAGAGGTGCTTTCATGTCTCTTTCATATCCCTCACCCTTTATCCTTTGATGTAAATTTTAACCATATTTATCTAAGTTTCCCTTTCATATAATCATTCCAATTTGTATCCAAGGGTACAAGGGGGACAAAAATTGCACCTATGAGAAAGCCCCCTCCTAGTATTTCATGTGACCTCTCTCTTGGTTCAAGTAGGGTGCTAGCTTGCCTCCCGCATCTCACTCACCTTCACTCTAAGGTTTCCACTTGTCTAAATATTTCTCCAAGGTTACATTTTCTATCCCTTTTCTCTCTTTTCACCATGGAAAACTAGATCTTAACTCCATTTTAACTCATATCTCACTCGGGGTTAAACCATAGTTTGCAAAATAACACAAAAGTAAAACATAACTTGTTTTTTAACTCATTTTATCTCCATAGGTAGACCTCCCACCATATCTACTGCTGGAAAAACCTTGAAAAACATTGAAAACCGTCCATTTTTACTATAAATGGTGGTAAAATTTTTAAAGAACGGTCATAGCTTTGAAAAACCAAGATTTCTTCATGTCTTACTAACCAGAAACCGGATCACAACAAAACTTTGATAGTTTTCTCTTCTCCAAAATGAATATGGAAAGATTGTAGTTGCATCCTCCATGATGCCCTAGATTTTTTGATACATTAATCTAAAACCCTAACTCCAAAAAAATATTTTTCAATTTCCAAGTGTTCTAGTGATTGAAAAATAATTAAAATTGGAGCACTTGAATCCTAGTGTGATGTCAAACACAATGACGGTGGTTTCGTCATAATCAAAGCTGGTAAGATCACTTTCCAAAAATAGCATATGTTTTGAATAATGTTGTGATAAAAAATAGTAATTTTCTGAAGTTGCAAACCCTTAACATTCAAAACACCTAGAAATAGTTAGAAACAACAAACAACGGAAATCATGTAATTTTCTAAAAATAACAAGTTTGGAAAAAATAAATGTCCGAAAATAGAAAAAATTTAAAAATGGAAAATCATCATCATTAAAATTAGTCTAAGTGTGTTGGAATATTTAGAGAACAAGTTTTTGAAAAATTGACAAAATTCCCTATATAACAACTCCCGACTCCACTGCACAAAATAGGAAGTTTCTTATTCGGTGTAGAAATTTGTTGTCTTCGTCTTCATGTATCAATCATGAAGTGAAAAGTATCTAGTATGAAACCTATTTCAACATTTACCACTAAGTATTTAGGTGTGGGTGACAACAATGTCGGTCATATGGACCTAGAGGACCTAAAAATTAGGATGCTCGGATGGACCGAGAGAAACTATCAAAGAGAATATTTTCACAAACGGGTTGTTTGCGCACAGAAAGCAGGAGACCATCCCTTGTCAAGTAAAAATTACAATATTAGTGCTAGCATGTGCCTAGCACTACAATCCAGATTATAGAATAGTAAGGGCATGTCATATCTCAATCCTTCGCAGATTGCTCACCCTAAAGGACATTTCATAATGTATTTAGATTTCAATTGGCAACAACATGGTCATAATCTTGAAAGATTTTGCATATCATGATAGGTCAAAAACTAAATCCTACCTCTATGGCGTCACACTAGGATCATGGTTGATAAAAGGCAGGAAACCCTCTCGTATGCAGGGGAAATTTTAGTGGCTAATATTCGTTATTTGGTTAAAACTATGAATTTTGGAATATGAATTTGGATTTTTTTACGACCATGGTAGTGACCACGTTTTGCCCGAAAATTCCACAAAAAATAATTTGTCCCATGTGAATAGCTAATATATCTCCAATCCTAATACATATTTTTTATTGAATCGTCACATGATAGATGGGTCAGGGTTTTAAAACATTCTTGGATCACCAAGAAATCTATGGAACCTTCCTGTTCATTTGGTCTCATTTCGTTGAGATGTTTAGGATTTTTTTAAATTTTATTAAATTCACCACACACACGCACACACAAATATAGATTGGACGTTGTTAAACCTTTAGAAGACCCGCCAAATTTAAGACTCGCACTAACTACATAGGAATGCTACAACTTTTGATAAGCCTCGACGCATGATGAGCAAAGAAGTGTCACCCATTCTAGGAACATGAGCATAAAGGTATGCAAAAGGATCCCCAATGCTTGAAATTAAATATCGGGTGGACATGTGGTAGGATTTCGAGCATCTTGAAGGAAAATTCATTCCATGGAATCCAAGCCTATGGAATGAACTAATTCAATAAATTTGCAAGTTGTGATTAGACGGGGTAGAGTGATAGTTAGGGGAACATGTGGCAGACCTCCATTTGGACTTAAAATGTTTTTGTGCAATAAATATCCTTCATATCAATGAATTAACCTTCATTCACCACTCCATCTACAATTTCCTTCAAAATATATATTATATTTTGTTAATGCCACGAATGTTAAATTTAGATAATTCACCAACCCAATGGATGCTCCTGGGTTCGACTATATTCACCATGATTTCTATAATTTTTTAGGATGGCTCCTTAAAAATTTCCCTACTCATATTCCAAAACCTTGTCAAGAATTGAGTTTCATGAGGATTATTCAAATGCAATCATCCTGTTAAGAAGGGTAATGGGTGAAGAAATGACGAAGGACTTTTAAGACTTGATTTCACAATCATCCTTATTTCCACCAAGGAAAACTAGGTGAATTATTGGGGACAATTAAAAAGTGAAAACCTTCACCATAAATTTCTCTAGTTTTCTATTATAAATAAATTCACGATGACCTCATACTTGGTGTATTCTCTTACCAAAAGATGAGGCAATTAAAATGCCTAACACTTTCTCCAAATGTTTGTCAAAAAGCACAGGCTTATGAAAGGTACCTTGAAATCACATTCAAATAAATTAATCATCATTTTTACAAGGTGAATGATGCATTCACCATGTTAGTCATCCAATTTCTATAAGAAAACACAAAACTAAGGTTATCTTGTTAAGATGCAACATTGATAAAAAGTATGGATGTTACTTTCCTCAGTTCTCCAAATTTTCCTATATCATAGTTTTGGATTTTATCTCGCTCCTTACAAGCTCCCTAGGTACCTAAGTGACAAAATAGTGATTTTCGAGTTGTGTAGGTAGCTTCCTTAGATCCATAATAGGTGCATGAAACATAGGAAACAAGGTGCATCTTTCTCCATCTCTCTTTTTATTTACTCTTACAAAAGTGTCACCGATGACTCAACTCCCGAAGCTTCATTTGGCTCCTTGACTCTCTATTCATACACATCCAGGATGATTTGGAAATCCAAAGCAACCCTAAAACCTTGATCTCCTAAGTTACACCATGTTCCCTAGATTAAAGACTATTGGGTCAACCACCGGATGACTTTGAGGTGAGGAAAGCTGTTGGTGCCATTTTTGAGCTTACACCATGTTCCCTAATTTTCCAAATCTGTATTTGCTCAAAAAAAATTTACCCTTTGAATTGATGGTCTGAAATTCTTCCCCTCCAGTTGAATGCTTTAAAAATGCTCACAAACTTGTTGTTTTGCCCTAATTTGAAGGAATATTCCAAGTTTTCCCTTTTTTGTGCCCTAGTTCTTCCAAATTTGTAGACTGTGTTGTTTTTCCCTTTGCCAGATCGTGGAAAAAATCGAAATTGATCAAATCATACTTGTATGTAATTGAAAATCCAATCCCAAGGTTGAAAATGGTGTAAAATCATGCTTATGTTGATTCAAAATCAAAAATTTTCCATCCTTGGTGAAAAATTGAATTCTAGGGCATGCTTTGAATTTTTTGTGTTTTGACGGTCATACAGGCGTCATTTTCCTATCAAATTCATCCTCAGAAGGTATTGACAACATGGCGGGTTTTCATTGGTCGAGGTGCGGGAAATGTTTCTAACTTGCCATTTTTTTATTTTTTTGGCAAAGTGGCAGATTTGGCTCCACGGCTCCACCTTTTTCAAAGTTACCTACATGGCATGTTCTTATTGGCTGAGGAGAGGTGGGGAGTTGGATCTCCTTTAAAAATTTTGGCTTTATTTTGAAAAATTTCCTAAGTCAAAATTTTTCCGAATCTACGCAGCCAACTAGAAGAGGACACATGTCCTAAAAGTTTCAAATGGAGGAGTGGGCAGGATTGGGGACTTAGAGTTTTAACTCTATTTTCAAAAAATTACAAAAGTCATTTTAGCCCTGCTCCAATCAGAGGAGGCCACGTGGCAGTTTCTTGGGTAGAGCGGGTCGGCGGGTCGGCGAAGGTAAAGGGGGATTTTTCCCTTTTTTACAAAAGAGTTCAAAATGAATTTTTTTAGTGTGCCCCCACGAACGAATCATAGGTGGACACATGTCCATGAAGTGTCAGAGGGAAGTGCTAGCCGCGGAGGGAAATGGGGAATTTTTCCCTTTTTTGCAAAAAGAGTTAAGGTGAAAATTTAAGCTACGGGCCCGTAAGCAAATCAATGAGCGACACGTGGCGGGTAGAGCGGACAAGGCGGGTCGGCGAGGAGAGAATTTTTCCCTTTCACAAAGAAGGATTAAAATCAAAATTTAAAGCGCGGCCCGCTAGCAAATTGTCGAGCGACACGTGGCAGAGGACAAAGCGGGTCGGTGGGCCGGCGGAGGTAGGAGGAATTTTTTTCCCTTTTGCAAAAAATACTCGGAATCAAAATTTGGAGCATTGGCCCGTGACAAATCACAATGAGACACGTGGCAAGGGAGAAATCAGAGGAGTGGGCCCGCGGGGCAAAAGGTGAAAAATTTCCAATTTTCCAAAAAAAATCAAAATGCACAAAATTGAAGCACAATGCCAATGGGACCCACCATGTGCCACGTGTCAGCTCCAAAATTCAAAGGCAGAGGGGCGGGGGAAAAAGTCAAATTTTTCCATTTTTTCAAAAGGTTGAAAAGTCAAAAAATGAGCCTGAATTTGTTTCCAATCATTTTTTACCACGTTTCCGGCCTTATCCAAAAAATTAAAAAGGTAAATTAAGCTTATTTCTAAGTCCGCATCTTCCACGTGGAGGTCCAGGATTAAAAATGGATAAGATTGATGGTTGTTGTGCATCCATTTGTTTTGACCACCATGAGAGCTCCAGGAAGCTTGGAATCACGATTTTTGCATCAAAATTCATCAAATTTATAGTGATTTTGTGTCATATTGGCCTTCTAGGATCATTGGCATCACTTTCATGGCTTAATTCTTTGATCTGAGGTGGTTTTGAAGTAATTTTTTCCTAATCCATCCAAAAATGTGAAATGACAAAATCAAAAGTTGCAGAGGTAATTTAAAAAGGTGTTTGCATGCCTCAATGATGAAAAACGTGCCTCCAGGATGGATAATGATCCAAATATTTGTAATGATTTAATATTTTTGGGCACACCTGACAACCTGCGAATGTTTTTCTATTTGATGTCATTTTCATTGAATCATGAGGATTGTTTTGTAACAAACTTGATCCCATGGCATATTATTTGCTTGGGAAAGAAGGCTCCAATGTGGCATGAGGTATATAATGCATTTTGGAGAAATTGTAAAGGGGTTGGGAAGTTGAAAATCATGAGAAAATTCTGAGAGAAATCTCATCTTCTGAAAAACCCACCAAAGAACCAGGATAATTTCTTCAGTGTTGAATATTCATGTATGTGAGTTGGTTACAAGTGTATAGCCATCACACAGCTCTAAGATTGTTCATGAAACTCTCCCCTACTGATGAATCTAACAAGCTTTTGAGTTAATCTATGTTTTTCTGGGCAATATGATGTCTGTTATCATTTTTAAATGCTTGCAAATAGTTTTCATTGTTCTTGTTGCAATCTTGCATTGAAAGTCTTTAGAAATCACACAAAATCTCCATTTCTTATTGATAGTTTAGTGGCATTTGCAATCTCATGTTCAGAAGAGCCTTCATCTGATAAAGAGATAAACAAATTTAAAATCACTTTACCTTCCTTGACTATAGAGATTGCTTGTAAGCCTTTGGGGGTACCTTAGGCGTGGTTTGATCAAGGATTTTTGTGTTTAATTGAGTTCTTTACTTCAAGATTTTGTGGTGAATTCTCAAATATTGTGTGAAGAGTGCAACTGGCTTCCATTTATGCCTCTTCTAGTTAAAAGAATATCCTGATTATTTGAAGCATTTTATCTGATAGTTGTTCAAGTATTGTAGAGGTTGTCAAAGATCTGATATATCCCAGTTTGTCTTGTCAACACCCCACCAAAAATTCATTCAAACAAACTAATCCTACCCATACTACCCCTGCATTGCATTGTGTGTCAACAAAAGGATCTAACCCATCTACAAAAATGCACAAGGCAAATCAGGATTATATAATGTCTTCAGTAACCCTTGCCTTGCATTGAAAATATCTCCATGATCTGGGAGTGACAACTTGTGAAAGTCAGATTTGGAGTGTTGATCATATTTTCCCAAGGCCTTTTCATACTATTTGCATAAATTGAGGGATATCTTCATCTCCTTCACCATTTGGGGGTTACAATATAGGTTCTCTTACCTTGGTTGAAAAGGCACAACCTAAAATAGTGAGGGTCAGATCAAATCCTTTCAAAGTGCTATCCATCTCTCCACAAATCTGAGTGTCAGTTAGATCACCTCCCGGCTACAAAATGACACACATCATGATCTATCTAACTTCAAGCTTCATGCCATATCTCTAATGCTGCTCAGACTGAAAAGGAGAAAAAAATTTGGGTACCAACACTTTCTGGCGCCGTTGCCGGGGAGATTCTTCAGTATTTCAGTATTTCAGATCCCTAGTAATACTTCTTGTGTGATTTATGTGCAATTACAAATCTGAGTATCATCTTCTGATCAGATTTATAAGATTGGAATAAAAAGTAGAGCTCTGAGTTTGATATTCTCTTAAGTTCAATATGATCCATGTGCATGCATATTTGAGATATTTGAATGCATATCAAACCCTAGTAAAGTCCTTTGCAAATTCTACATGCAAATACATTGTTGAAGCATCATTTTATAATTAGATTTGTAAGGATTAAATGAAGGTTATAAGTTCTGCCTACAATTTTATCAGTTTCTAGTAGTGGTTGCACCTTATTTGCATTTTTGGTTGATTGATTCAAGAAAGGAAGGTCTGATCTATAAAGTCTAGCAAGATTTTCAGTCTTTGGTAAGTATTTAATGAGTATTTTAGTGCATTTGCACAACTAGGGTGAAAATCCTTAGTGGCGACTCCATGCTATTCTAATATTGATAAATACTAGTGTCTTACCTTTCTGTCATTTACTTTTGTGTTGCTAATCCCTA
The DNA here is from genome assembly GCA_018340775.1 of Taxus wallichiana var. yunnanensis. Taxonomy (NCBI): domain Eukaryota; kingdom Viridiplantae; phylum Streptophyta; class Pinopsida; order Cupressales; family Taxaceae; genus Taxus; species Taxus wallichiana. The sequence continues at coordinate 643,804,718 of CM031238.1, forward strand.
CAAAACTAGAAGGAAGAAGATCTCTCTTCCTTAGAGACTCTGCTAAGAAGTTGTTTACAGATTCAAGAAACTTAGAGCTAGAGGGGAGAAAGGTGTGGAAGGTTGTTGGAGACTTGACTGCAAGAAAGGAGATCCCTATTGTTGAGTTTGAAAGTGAGCAGCCTATTATTGAGGACTGCAATTCTTCTTCAAGTGGATCTGATTCAAACAATCCTATTGCTGATTTGAATTCCCCATCAGGTGAGGGACCTTCTTGTGCATTTGAAAGGCTTGCTCCTAAATCTACTCCTGTATTTTCTAAATTTGTTAGAGATCATCAAGAAGGAGAGCCCTTAAGAGAGATTTGTTTTGAATATTTCATTCCCATTCCCCAAAGACCTCTCACTCCTCATCATTTTGTTTCTCCTCCAAGATCACCACCACAAAATAACATGGCTCATCCTCCACCTAGACCTCCATTTGTTGTTAACACCTTTGGTCCTATAAATTTTAGAGGAATGGATGGTTACCCAAATGTTGTCCCACAAGATGTCAGAAATAGGTTGCCAAAATTCCAGGGTAACAATGTTATTACTAGTGATCAGCATCTCAAACTTTTTGATAATATGATGGAATATTTTGAGATAGAGTTTGAGGATGTGTATGTCAAATTGTTTATTCATACACTAAAAGAGGATGCTAGGGATTGGTACAAGGCTCTACCTGATAATTCTATTTATTCATGGACTAAAATGAAAAATGCATTTAGGTTGCAATATGGTGACAAGACTGATCCTAGATTTCTTTTATCTAAGTTTGATAATATCAAGAAGAACCCTAATGAATCAGTCCATGACTTCAACACAAGGTTTAACAAAACTTTGAGAAGGCTTCTGTTAATTTGAGGCCTTGTGATGAATCTTGTCTAATCAAATATGCAAATGCATTTGATAAGAAGGTAGCCTATTACCTAAGAGACAAGAACCCAACCAATCTAAGACAAGCTTTCACCATGGCACTTCAAATTGAGAACAATATCAAAGAAATGGGAAACCTCTCAAGAGAGATGGTGTAAAATTGATAAACCCTGAAAAACCTCAAGCTAGCAAAGGTGCTGATTTAGAAGAGGTTGTGAAAACTTTGGTAGGGGCTATCAAAGAAATCTCATACAAGTTGGCAAGAGCTGAGAAGGGAATTGGGCAGACTTCACAAGGTCATCCTAGGAAGTAAACACAAGATAGATTTGGCAATCACCATAGGAATGAGCATAGGTTTGATGACAAGGGTAAAGGGCACGTTGGATATGCAAATAGACATCCTCAAGCATGTGAAGGAAGAGTGTTGTGATCCCTTAACTACTAGGGTTGCTGTTGTTTACGAGGTTACTGATATTGATTGGTGTGATAGGTGTCTTCTACCCCATCCTCCATGTGAAGTGGACTAGCAAGAAGGTGAAGCTAATAATGATGATGGTACTGATGATGATATTTTCATGATGGGCTGTTCTTCAAGCTCACAAGGAGGAGCAACATCTACTGAAGTAATAAGTGCTAGGATAGCTGCAACTTTTTGGGATTGCATCAAACGGGTACAAGTATTTCTTCCCCCTCATGCTCTTGAATTTGATGTAGTGTAAGCTTTTGAAATTCCTAACAATGACTTTGAATACTTAAGATCTTTGATGATTAAGAAGTATGATGGTGGTATCCCTTCGGAGGAAGATAGACAATTGTTGATGAATGTTGTTGTAGCTCAAGAGAAAGAGTATAACACTAGAAGCAAAGTTGTTAAAGGAGCTGGTTCTCAAGCCAATCCTAAGACACCCTTGCTCACAAGCATTCCTAAAGAAACTCCTAGAAGGGAAACACTTGCAAGAATTCTGTTGTCCCATACAAAAATTACAGTCCTCCTCATGTCCAAGCTACCAAGAATCCACTTCCATCTAATGAATCTTCTTTTCTCTCTTCAAATGTTGTTTTACCAAAGAGTGTCCCCTATGACATAACCCAAGTATTGAGCCAAATTAAAGTGAGTGTTCCAATCATTGAGTTGCTTAGAATTCTGAGCATAAGAAGAGAGCATTTGAGTACTTGGGATTGAAAGAAGAAAAGGTTACTCTAGGTAGAAATGTAAATGTTGTTGAAACTCCACCTCAGATCATTGTTGACCTTGAAACACCACCAGCAGTAGAAGATCTTGGAGAGACACCTAAGGTATATTTAGGGACATATTTGGTTGATTCCCAATTGAATGTTGATCCATTCTTCACAACTTTGATCATAAAGGATAAGCTACTTCACAATTGTATGTTTGATTCCAGTGCATCATGTAATGTCAAGCCTCTAGAAGTCATGAAGGAGTTGGACATCAAAGTGATAGCTGCCTATGGGAAGTGTACTGTCACGGACTCAAGGGAAGTCCGATGGTTGGTTGTGTGAAGGGTTTGGTAGTGCAACTTGCAGCCTATCGGGTAAGAATTTGAAACTTGATGTTGTAATTGTTGATTGCCTTGCCAAATGGGGTATGCTTTTGTCAAGAAAATGGGCTACAAGTGTTGGTGGCAGCATTCAGATGGACATGTCTTTTTCCACCATTCCAATTGAGGGAAGCCTTGTTAAAATTTATGGTGAGAAGAAGATGTTGCACCTAATTGAAGATCCCAACAATGCTTCCTATGAAGTGTTATTTGCTGATGTAGATGCTGAGAATTTCATTGGTTTTGCTGATGGAAAAGAAAATAAGATGGAAAAATCAAAGTTCCTTGATATGGTAGGTTCTCCATGGACATTGCTATTTGATGGAGCTTGCTCCAAATTTGGGAATGTTGTTGGTATAGTTCTACTTTCTCCTAGTTTGGAAGAGTTTTCTTTTCCTTCAAACTTAATTTTGAATGCACTAACAACATTACTGAGTATGAGGCATTGTTGTTGGGGTTAAGAATTGCATGGAAGTATGGAGTGAAAGATATTTTTGCAAAAGGAGACTCAGAGCTGGTTGTCAAACAAATAAGAAAATTGTATGCTACAAAAAATTAGCGTATGAAAAATATAAACATGCGTTTGGGATCTAATTGAAATGTTTGATTCCTTTAACATTGTGTATCATGAAAAAGTCTCAATGCTACTGCTGACAAGTTGGTAGTGTTGGGTTCTAGATTTGGAAATTGCACCATTTCACCTTATTGTGAATACAACATTGAAGTGCTAACTAGGCCAGTTGTCCCTAATAATGTGAAACATTGGCAAGTTTTTAATGATGATGCTCAAGTGCTAAGGTTCTTACAAAACCAAGGTGAGTTTGCAAATCAGAATATTGATTGGGAGCCAATGGTATGCATGACTAAAGGAAGAGAAACTTTGTTTGAGAAAGACATCATCCAATTGAAAACAAACACCATTACTAGAGGTCTTATTGCTCTTGAGTAAAATTTTAGCAATTATTAATTACATCATTAACGAAACATATATGCCTCGAGGGATGTGGAAGAGCATGACTTGGGAACAAAGGATAAACCAAGAAAAATTTGGTTGGGAAGCAATCTAAGTAAAGAGGAAAAATAGTCCTATGCCCAACTCTTGAAAAAATATCAAGACTGCCTTGCTTGGTCCTATTCCGAGCTAAAAGCATATAGAGAAGACTTGTTTCAACATGAGATCCATCTTGAGGCCAAGACTAAGCCATTCAGATAGAGGAAAAGGCCAATTAATCCACTTCTCTCCATGAAAATGCAATAGGAGTTAAAGAAGTTGAGAGATGGAGGTATTATTTATCCCACTAGGTATTCATCGTGGGTTGCAAACCTTGTGCCGAAATGAAAAGAAGAACGGAGACATCAGAATTTTTGTGGATTTTAGAAATCTAAAAAAAGCATCCATGAAGGACAACTATCCCTTGCCAAATATGGAAAATATGTTGCATCTTGTGACAGGGTCTAAGTTGCTTTCTACATTGGATGGTTTCTCCGAATACAATCAAGTGGTTGTCAAAGAATCAGAAAGACTTAAGACAACATTCAATACTCCTTGGGAACATATGTTTTTGTTAGGATGCCCTTTGGTTTGATGAATGATGGTGCCACTTTTCAAAGAGAAGTGGATGTTTCTTTTGCTAGTTACATCAATGATTTCATTGCAGTTTACCAAGATGATGTGACTGTCTTTTCAAGGCAGAGAGGTGATCATTTTTAGCACTTGGAGAAGATGCTGATCAGATGTAGGGAGTATGGAATTTCTGTTAATCCAAAGAAGTGTCATTTTGGTGTGTAAAATGCCAAGGTGCTTGGTCACATTGTGTCAAAATATGGTGTTATGATAGACCCTGAGAGAGTGGAAGCAATTAACAAAGTACCTATCCCAAGAACTAAGAAAGTAATCCAATCTTTCTTTGGTCAAATTAATTTTATTAGAAGGTTTGTTTCCAACTTTTTTGAGTTGAATCTTCCAATCACAAGCATGCTAAAGAAGGACCAAGTTATCAGGTGGGAGGAGGTTGTCATTCAAGCTTTTGAAGGAATTAAGGATGCACTTAAACATGCACCTGTTTTAGCAGCCCCAAACTATAAGAGGCCTTTCCAAATCTTTTCCTTTTCTTCTGAGTATACCATTGCTTATGTTTTGCTGCAAAAGGATGAGAATGGGGCTGAGAGGAATATTGCCTTATTTAGTAACACTTTACAAGCATCTGAGCTGAATTATATAATCATGGAGAAACAAGCATTTTCCTTGGTGAAAGCAACAAAAGTTTTCAGGCCTTATATATTGAGTTCAAAATTTGTTGCTTATGTTCCCCACACCATGGTGAAAGACATCTTATCAGAGATGGAGATCTCAAGAAAAAGATGTAGGTGGGTGAACAAGCTGCAAGAGTATGATATGGACATCCAAACCACAAAGTTGGTACGTAGTTTGGGCCTTGCTAATCTCATGGTGAGAGCAACTTGTAGAATGTGGAAGTGAATCAGCTAGAGGAAGAAAGGGTAGATGTGCTTGCAAAGTTGGTAAGTTCTGAGTGGTACAAGGATGTGATATTCTACCTCAGACACCTATGCTACCCTAGTCACTTAAATAAAAATTAGAAAAGATCCCTCAAGCTGGCTTCTCAAAAATATATCATCATAGACCTTGGGCTGGCTTGGAAGAACCCTGAAGGTGTCCTCTTGAAATGCATAACTAAAGATGAAGCTCCCAAGATAGTTGCTGATTTCCATGGGGGAGTTTGTGGAGGACACTTTGCTGGAAGAGTAACAACACATAATATTTTGAGAGCTGGTTATTGGTGGCCTACTCTCTTCAAAGATACAACCCAACTAGTTAGAAAATGTGATAGTTGCCAACATTTCTTTGGAAGACTGAAAGCTTCAGGCTCCCTTCCTTTGCATCCTGTATCAATTGAAGCTCCTTTCAAGCAATGGGGGATGGACTTCATTGGTGATATTTCAGATACTTCTAGTGCTGGCCATAAGTGGATCCTTGTAGCCACTGATTATTTTACAAAGTGGGTAGAGGCAATCCCCACCAAGAAAGTAACACACCAAATAGTTATGGAATTCTTGTTGAATCAAATCATATGCAAATTTGGAGTTCCAGTCAAGATTGTAGCTGATAATGCCATGTGCTTTAAAGCCAAACCTTTAATGTTAATGTGTAATGAATATGGAATCAATCTGGATTATTCTTCAAACTATAACCCCAAGGAATGGACAAAGTGAGTCCAGCAATAAGAATTTTTGAAGATCATTAGAAGAACCTTGAGAAAAACAAGAAGAAATGGGGTGAACAATTGAAATTTACAGTTTGGGCTGATAGGATAACTCCTAAAAGAGCTATTGGTAAAAGCCCATTTGAAATTGTGTATGGAATTCAGGCTTTTCTGCGCCCTTGCATCTGCAATTATCTTCATTCATTTTTCCCAATAGTTGGAAGATCAAGAGCTTAGCCCATATGAATCAAGGATCAATCAAATTTTGAGCTTGATGAGGAGAGAAGAGCATCCCATCAAAGGCATGTCGATTTAGGGAAAAATTGAAGAGATTGTTTGACAAGAAGGTCACTCATAGAGCCTTTAATGTTGGATATCTAGTTTTTTTGTGGGATAGTAAGCATGAAGACAAGGGCAAGCATGGAAAATTTGATGCATTATGGATGGGCCCTTATGCCATTGATATCGAATTGGTGAACATACCTTCTTTCTCAAGGAATTAGATGGGGAATTGCTTGAGCTACTGTTAATGGCATGGACATTTGAAGCATTTCTTGGATTAATCCCCAAATCGAGGTATGCGCCAATTATGCTGATTGTATAATCTTTGTTTTTGCTGTTTTGTTGATGTGTGGTTTGCCCTTGTTCTTAGTAGCCATTACGATCGGTTTCTCGGCTAATTTTTAAAGGATGGTTCTGGTTTTTTTACCGCCTTGCGTAGTGACTCCTTTTCCCAATGGATATTTTGGCACTTGGTCTACATTTTGTCCTTGTGGCACTCACTGGGAGTGCCCATCCCCAAGCAAGAGCCAATGTTGGTGCCATTTTTGAGCTTGCACCATGTTGCCCTAATTTTCAAAATATGTATTTACTCAAAAACATTTTACCCTTTGAATTGATGGTCTGAAATTCTTCCCCTCCAATTGAATGCTTTAAAAATGCTCACAAACTCGTTGTTTTACCCTAATTTGAAGGAATATTCCGTGTTTTCCTTTTTGTGCCCTAATTCTTTCAAATTTGAGGATCGTGTGTCATTTTTCCCTTTGTTAGATTGTGGAAAAAATTGAAATTGATCAAATCATAGTTATATGCAATTGAAAATACAATCCCAAGGTCGAAAATGTTGTAAAATCATGCTTCAGTTGATTCAAAATCGAAAAATCTGCCATCCTTGGTGAAAAAATTGAATTCTAGGGCATCCTTTGTTTTTTTTTGCATTTTGATGGTCATACGGGTGTCATTTTCCCGTCAAATTCATCCTCATAAGGTATTGGAAACGTGGCGGGTTTTCATTGGCGAGGTGTGGCGGGAAATGTTTCTAACTTGTCATTTTTTTATTTTTTTGGCAAAGTGGCAAATTTGGCTCCACGGCTCCGCCTTTTTCAAAGTTGCCTACGTGGCATGTTCTTATTGGCCGAGGAGAGGTGGGGAGTTGGATCTCCTTTGAAAATTTTGGCTTTATTTTACAAAATTTCCTAAGTCAAAATTTTTCCCGAATCCCCGAGCCAACCAAAAGAGGACATGTGTCCTAAAAGTTTCAAAATGGAGGAGCAGGCTGGATTGGGGACTTAGAGTTTTAACTCTATTTTCCAAAAATTGCAAAATTCATTTCTAGCCCCACTCCAATCAGAGGAGGCCATGTGGCAGTTTCTTGGGCAGAGTGGGTCGGTGGGCTGGCGAAGGTAAAATGGGATTTTTTTCCTTTTTCACAAAAGAGTTCAGAATGAAAAAAATTTAGCGTGCCCCCACGATCGAATCACAGGTGGACATGTGTCCATGAAGGGTCGAGAGGAAGTGCCACCGCGGAGGGAAATGGGGAAAATTTCCCTTTTTGCAAAAAAAAGAGTTAAGGCAAAAATTTAAGCCATGGGCCTGCAAGCAAATCAATGACCGACACATGGTGGGTAGAGAAGACACGGCGGATCGGCGGAGCCGGGAGAAATTTTTTCCCTTTTACAAAGAAGGCTTAAAATCAAAATTTGAAGCACTGGCCCACTAGCAAATCGTCGAGCGACACATGGCAAAGGAAAGAGTGGGTCGGTGGGCCAATGGAGGCAAGAGGGAATTTTTCCCTTTTGCAAAAAAGACTCGGAATCAAAATTTGGAGCGCTGACCCGCGACAAGTCATAAGGAGACATGTGTTGAGGAGAAATCAAAGGTGCGGGCCTGCGGGGCAAAAGGTGAAAATTTTCCAATTTTCCAAAAAAGGTCAAAATGCACATAATTGAAGCACGATCCCAATGGGACCCACCATGTGCCACGTGTCAGCTCAAAAATTCAAAGGCGGAGGGGCGGGGAAAAAGTCAAATTTTTCCATTTTTTCAAAAGGTTGAAAAGTCAAAAATGAGCCCGAATTTATTTCCAATCATTTTTTGCCACGTGTCCGGCCTTATCCAAAAAATTAAAAAGGTAACTCAAGCTTATTTCTAAGTCTGCATCTTCCATGTGGAGGGCCAGGATTAAAAGATGGATAAGATCGATGGTTGTTATGCATCCATTTGTTTTGATTGCCATGGGAGCTCCAGGAAGCTTGGAATCATGATTTTTGCATCAAAATTCATCAAATTTATAGTGATTTTGTGTCGTCTTGGCCTTCCAGGATCATTGGCATCACTTTCATGGCTTAATTCTTTGATCTGAGGTGGTTTTGAAATAAATTTTTCCCTAATCCATCCAAAAACATGAAATGACAAAATCAAAAGTTGCAGAGGTAATTTAAAAAGGTGTTTGCATGCCTCAATGATGAAAAACGTGCCTCTAGGATGGATAATGATCTAGATATTTGTAATGATTTAATCTTTTTGGGCACACCTGGCAACCTACGAATGTTTTTTGTTTGATGTCATTTTAATTGAATCATGAGGATTGTTTTGTAACAAACTTGATCCCATGGCATATTCTTTTCTTGGGAAAGAAGGCTCCAATGTGGCATGAGGTATATAATACATTTTGGAGAAATTGTAAAGGGGTTGGGAAGTTGAAAATCATGAGCAAATTCTGAGAGAAAGGTCATCTTTCGAAAAACCCACCAAAGAACCAGGATAATTTTTTACTGTTGGATCTTCATGTATGTAAGTTGCTTACAAGTGTATAGCCATCACATAGCTTTGAGATTGTTCATGAAACTCTCCCCTGATGATGAATCTAACAAGCTCTTGAGTTAATCTATGTTTTTCTGGGCAATATGATGTCTGTTATCATTTTTAAATGCCTACAAATAGTTTTCATTGTTCTTGTTGCAATCTTGCATTGAAAGTCTTTAGAAATCACACAGAATCTCCATTTCTTGTTGATAGTTTAGTGGCATTTGTAATCTCATGTTCAAAAGAGCCTTCATCTGATAAAGAGATAAACAAATTTAAAATCACTTTACCTTCCTTGACTGTAAAGATTGCTTGTAAGCCTTTGGGGTACCTTAGGTGTGGTTTGATCAAGGATTTTTGTGTTTAATTGAGTTCTTTACTTCAAGCTTTTATGGTGAATTCTCAAATATTGTGTGAAGAGTGCAACCACGGGCTTATATCCCGATTATTTGAAGCATTTTATCTGATAGTTGTTCAAGTATTGTAGAGGTTGTCAAAGATCGATATATCTTAGTTTGTCTTGTCAACACCCCACCAAAAAATTCATTCAAACAAAATAGTCCTACCCATCCGCCCCGCATTGCATTGTGTGTCAACAAAAGGATCTAACCCATCTACAAAAATGCATAAGGCAAATCAGGATTATACAATGTCTTTAGTAACCCTTGCCTTGCATTGAAAATATCTCCATGATCTGGGAGTGACAACTTGTGAAAGTCAGATTTGGAGTGTTGATCATATTTTCCCAAGGCCTTTTCATACTATTTGCATAAATTGAGGGATATCTTCATCTCCTTCACCATTTGGGGGTTACAATATAGGTTCTCTTACCTTGGTTGAAAAGGCACAACCTAAAATAGTGAGGGTCAGATCAAATCCTTTCAAAGTGCTATCCATCTCTCCACAAATCTGAGTGCCAGTTAGATCACCTCCCTGGCTACAAAATGACACACATCATGATCTATCTGACTTCAAGATTCATGTCATATCTCTGATGTTGCTTAGATTGAAAAGGAGAACAAATTTGGGTACCAACAAAACAAGACCACATACGGTTGATTGTTTACCAAATAAGGAGATTTAACTTTGATTGGTTCATGGAAGCTATGGAAGATGATGAAACTAATTTATTTGATTTTTAATACTAAGCAATGAAGCCTTCCTTCTCCCACCGGTCTTATAGATTGTTCATGAGTTGGGAGATATCAACAACATAATTGCAGCTGACGATCCATAGGTCTAAATATTGGTTCAAGAAATGAGGGTTAATTTCATATAATCTAGTGGTTTTCAAAATTTTGCAAGGAAAACATCTCATCTCTCATCTCTAAAGGCATCCGAGAATGTGAGATCTACTCGGGAGAGCCTACGAAAATGAAAACAATGGATATTAAAGGCCCTCACTATAGAAGATTGCATAAGAAAGAAAAATTCATTCAAGACTCTATTAAAGATCTCAAGAAAGGAGAGATAGATACTTATAAACCTTAAGTTCCACATCGGTCTCTATGAATTTCTTCCTTCGGTGCAGCTCAACTCACCAAGTGTAGTAGGTAACCCCTCATCATGGGCCGAGACCGCATTCATGCCTAGTGCCAAACTTATAACAATAGATATCTTTCCATGGATTTAAAATATGATCATAAATGATTTAAGAATCATGCAACAAGTGTTAGTGTCATAATTTCAAGCCATCTCAAATATCATGAAGGAAAAATGAGGTAAAATCCTTGACAATTTCTCTATTTTAAATTGGTGTCTCTGGAAATCAATATGTAGACATTTCTCGGCCAAAGGTAATAAATCCCATTGAGGAAATAACTCCATCAGGCTATGAGATGATGAAAATTTCCCTTAGGACCAGCGACACATGAAGGGGTCACTCATTTGTTCAAGGAGTCTACCACATGCATGCTCACGAGAAACAAAGAGTACAATGGGAAGATTGAACAATTCGAAGAACATGTGAGAAATCTCACTTCCTATGTTCATTCATTCATGAATCCTAGTTCCACCCGATATGTCCCTAATGAAGATGTTACCCCAATTAGCAGGCTTAAACCCGAAGTCAATCGGGAAAGCACAAGGCTACTCAATGTAGGGAAGTGCCAATAATAGGTGGGTTGACAATATCCTTAATAAAGGAAAAACAAAATTGCTTGAGATTTTTTCATTGTTTGATTTTGTGTTTTCCACATTGCAAAGGTAAGAATGAATAAAGATGAAATTGAGATAGAAAAAGTGTTGTCCAAATTTCTCATTCGTAATGAAGTTAATGCACTAGCTATTAAAGAAACTAGAAACTCATAAATGTAAGAGGGTTTATGTTACCTCATGTGTTTGATGATATGGGTGCACGATGGTGATATATCTGTATTGCTGCAAATCAGATGAAATCTGCAAGTAAGACTAAAAATGATTTTGATTAGATGATTTAGGTAGGGTTTTCCTAACAAAGTGGACCCGAGAAGCGTTAAATCCCTTAGTGGATGTCAACCCCATTGTTTAAATGAAAGATATGTAAACAAAAAAGAGATATATTGTTAATATGTAGAGAGTGAAAGAATACAAAATTTAAAAGCACTATTGATTGATTTATATTTCGACCTGATTAAAACAACTGAAAGATAAATATACCTGGTCTAGGTCGACGATGACCTAGACTATGCGCAGAGGCATATTAATGGTGACTGGGAGACCATATCAGGAAAATAAGAAAAATATGAATAGTATGCAAGATCCGATTGCAATCTAGAAGTTGCAGAAGTCTAGAGATGTTGGATTCAACCTGGAGAGGAGATATGAAGGAATAGAAACTAGGAAAACAACAAAAAATAAGGATTAAAGAGAGGGATTGAAACTAGGACCCTTGTCGACGATGACTGGGGTGTAAATAGGTTGTTTTTTGTGAGAGAGACTGGACCGAGTTTAGAAAATTGGAATAGAGGCTAAGCACATGCGAGGGACCGAGGATAGATTTTGAACGGAAAGTAAGGGCACGAGGTCGACTCAAAATGACCTATCGTGGTCGGTGGTGACTATTACAAAGATGTATAAGGCTAAGGAAAGGAAAAATAGATGAGTGACCTTCAAGTATATATTTACAAAAGGAAGTTGATGATGAAGCTGCGAGCTCTACTACGATGTTCTAAACCTACAAAATATTAGATACATGAAATACCAAGATAATATGAAAAAATATGATTAAATCAATGTAAAATGATGAAAATCTCACAAAAGGCCAATCATGATTGACGTGTGCATGCATAAGGAGGTTTGAGAGGTTTGTAATGGCTTCTAGATTGTTTAGGCATGAAGGATTTTCCACATGTTGTAAGAGAGCTGTTGGATTTTACTTGCATTTAATGGGGAATAGAAAATAAAGCACATAGCTTTATAGGGTCAATAACGACTTGGTGGGTCACCACTAATTTTGGGGAAAGTTTCCCCAATGAGCTATTTTTTATGCTTTTGATAAGATTTATGTGTTTTTAGGAGTTGGCCGAATGCTTTAAAGCATTAGGTAGGAAGGGGTTGTTTAGGGATGAGGTGTAGGTGAGTTGGCAGTGGAGATAGGTTGGAAAAAGCGTAGGGAAAAGCATAAGTGTAGATTTAGAATAAAATCATTCCAAAATGGAAAGTTGGTTAGGGCATGATTAATTAATTAATTAATGTTGATTAAATAAGACTTAAAGGTGATGGGCATTTAATTAATTAAGAAGGATGAATTAATCAAGAGGATGTCTGATTAAATAAGGGGTATGATTGGAATAAAATATGTGCATGCAGTGCAATGGGGGTGTAAATACCAAATATAGGCATCTACATTTTGCCCCCTTTTGTTGAGTGGTTTGGGATAACAAGTTGTGAGAAAAAATGATGAGTTGGATAAGGATAAAAATAATTGATGATGAGTTCCCTCTCAAATGGGGATCGATGAAGTTAAGGGAAATTGATGATGCATTTGAAAAAGGTAGATGATGAAGGGCAGGTGGGTGACAAAAAGACGAGTGAAATAATAACCAAGCCGAGATGGCTCGGGTAAAAAGGATCACAATATTGATGGAAAACTATGGTGGTGACTCTAATATCAAATCGGTAGGGGAAATTTGTGGTCTCAACGGAGATGGACAACAACAATCTATGGACCAGTGAGTGGGTGAATATCACTGTAGTATGGATGCATGCTGAAATGACCAAGTCATAGGCAAGTCATAAAAGTATGCACAACTATATGCGAAAATTATGTGAAACCCTTTGTACATGAGGAATCGAGTGAAAAAGTGAGTGATGAAGTAACATGCTCTGAATAAGAAGGAAAAAATTAAATATGCCCCAAGTGGGGAAAGTGTTGGGGGTGATAATGTCAAGTGGGATCAGCCACTGTAGTATGCTCCAACAATAAATTTAAAAGTTTGTTAAGGAAAATTTATTGTGAAGGTATTTCACATTAAAGAGTGAAACAGATCGACCGATTCACCCACCCATGTTGATTTGGGTGATCCCTCTTGGGATTGGAATTCTACAACGTAAACATGTTGTACAAACTGACTTAAAGATGAGGATCTTGTTACAAGATATAGTCGATGATAATTGCATGATCCAAAAAAAGAAAATAACTTAGCAGACATTGTGAATGACTGCAAACTAGAAGTGGAAGTGCTGGGTTGAACTTGTGTAATTCTTTATAAAGATAGTGTTTTACTAGTGGAGTTTTTTCCTTCGGGTTTCTCCACTTAAAACTTGTGTTATATGTCCAGTACTCTTATTTTTATTAACTTTCAAGCTCTAGCTCGTTAAAATTTGTTATTCACTATCTATTTCAAGCTATGTTTGTGTCTAAATTGACTGCATATCATAATCTATAATCTGAAGGAGTGAAGGATGAATACCTAGAAGGAATTCACGTGCATTGAATAGTTACACTTCACCAAAGTGTAGGAGTTGAGAGATTAAAGCAAGCAAGCTTTGTAAAGCAATGTGCATGCATATGAGAGCTCAAGATTCAAAAATGTAGTAGAATGGAATTGCTTGGCTTGGCTTATCATAGATCAAAAGAGTTGAGTACAAATAGGGGAGTAATGTGTAACTCCCATGTAAGAGAATATTCCTCCATAATGGAGAAGAGGAGTTACTTTCCCAAATGGGAAAGTAACTCCTATGACACACTTACACATATGACAAATTCCGTAAGAGAATCTATCATAACTAAGATGACACCTAGATCCATGTCCACCTAATTGAGATGACTCACTGGTGAGGTGGAATAACACTAAATAAGTGAAGAAAAATACTAACTATGCCAACACCCTCCCTTCATCGTAACTTACGATGAGGTGGAAAGTTAGAAATGAGAAATGGGTCCTGGCGCAAAGCCTGATGAGGTACCCATGTACAAGAAACTCTCAAAAAGTGGAGTAAAAGGAGAAAATCCAGTGGAAAAACTCCCCCAAAAGAGAAACAAGTACACTCTCTAATCTAAGAAGGATGCCAAGGATGGGTCCACGGCCTGAGGCGAGCTTTGTAAAGGTACCCATGTACAAAGAGGAAATCTCTCGAAAAAGAAGAAGAAGAGAGAAGAAGAGGGAGACAAGAGGAATGCGAGAAGATGTCATGGATGGATCATAACTCTTCAACCTGTAAGAAGTCTCCTAGAAGAATTTCGATGACGAGATCATCTACCTCTGGATTGAAGAAGAGCCATCCACACCAAAGCTGTGTGTGCCTACCCTTAGGAAGGACAAGAAATGACATCTTTGGAAGTCTACCCACTCCACGAAGGAAATTGAAGGTAGTAACATAAAGAAATATGAGTCTGGTCCACAAAAGTGTGACATAGGTCTAGCAAGAGAGCGCCAAGTAACCAAAGATAATGCCACATACGTAGAAATGTCAGAGTGTGAAGAGTGAACACCTATAGAAATGATGTCCAATTGATGTGAAGGTAACATAACCCCCACAACAGAAAATGGATCCACAAACAAGGGTGGATCAATGAAGGTCTCCGGAAAAGTGGAAGTGGTAAGAGTCCTAGAAGGGGCACTCCTAACAATGGAGATGATGAAATCCTCTGAAATACCTGTAGATGGATGAGGAACTTGTAGTACATCACAAGTGTACTATGTGAAAAGATGACCAAGGTCAGGCAGATACTCATCCCAATGAGGGGGCTCAACAAACAGAAGAGCGATGTCAGATAGGTATGAGTCATCCAATGAAGGTAGAGGAGTGAAAGGGGCCTCACACACTAAAGGTGGAAAAGAGGTAGGTGTGATGACTGTATAAGATTGAATAAGAGACTACTCGATATCTGATGAGATGGGAGGGGTGACAACACTCTCTGGAATAGTGAGAGAAGGAGGAGAAGATTCCTCTCTAGTACTCTCGATATAAGATCCGGGTGCACAATCCTCATCATCGAAGTATAACCAAGCAAATTTGTGTCAAAGACAACTACCATCACATGAAGAAATGGAGACAACTAGATCAGCAAAAGTAGCAACAATGGCGCGAGACGTGAAGGGTCTCCATAGAGGGACTAAAGAATGCTCTAGACACGAAGGGGAGGATCTGAGTCTGCCACATGAAACTAGAGAGATCGAGAGACATTCATCATCATGTGACCAAAAACATGGTCGCAAGTGTCAATAAAATCCTCTAAAAGACAATGATTAGTGGGTGCAGGAACTGGCCCAAGTAAGAAGGGTGAAAGACCCTCATAAGCGAAGCAACATTCCATGGAAGCACGCCAAGCTAAATAGTTCTCTCTCTTAGTAATAAGTGGAAGAGGCTGTAAAGTGATCCTACGATGCTCAAGTCTAGAAAGAGCACCCTACATGATTTGGAATCAAAAGTGCAAGATGCACAAAAGCAAGACGTCGGAATCGGCCAATAATGCGTCTGCGTGTAAAAACCCAAGAGTACTATTGAACCCCCTAGAATGCGGCTCTTTATAAAGTAGTGTGTATACAAAATTGATAATGTCATCATGTAATGTGTGAAAAATCATGTAACTTTGACTAAAGAAACACTCAAAACTGAGTAGCGAGTCAAAAGTTATAGTAAAAAATGATTCCCACAACTGGTGGAAAATGCCAATAAGCTCTGCAAACTGATTTAAAAAGTTCCCAAAATGGGTGCAAATGGTATCGTGTGGGTTGTCATTGGAAATGGCATCAAATTTTAGGCAAGGTTTGTTTTGCTTACGAGGGGGATTAGCCTCCTGCTAACCCCGGACCTCGCCCTCCATCTTTGACACATGAATGAAGGACATAATTACAAGAAAATAGAGCCCAAAAATTATTACAATGCCATGAAATAATTGTTTTTCCTAAAAACATTAAAAATAGGGATTGTTTTGACTGCCAAACAATTCTAAGAGGGATGATTTAGCTAGTTGATGGTTGACTGAGCTGAGGCCATGCAAATGCACCGAGTTGAGTTAATTTCTTGAGTTTCCAACCGAGGTAGCCACGTACACAAGCTACATGTTAGTAGCCTTCTATCGAGTTGTGCTAAGGCACGGCTAAGCCGGGAATTACCTACATGTTGGGATGGCTATGGAAGGAATTCAGAACAAACAAAATTGACACTTGTGTTCGGTGTTGAACGCCCGAGCGGGATCCTGAGCGATTCCCTGTGCAGGTAAGAGTTACACCGAGGAGCGGCTAATGAGCTTGGACAAATAGAGAAATCATAGTCGGCTTGAACGTGATAGCAACAAAGAAGAGCTAAGTAGGTCGATGGAGGAGCAAAGCCGAAATGATAGTCAAGGTCACACAGGCTCACACGAACCCAAAACATGGGTTGTTTATGAGAGCAAAGACAGTCGACGGAAGAAGGGGAAAAAACCAGTAGCTTCGAACCATACAAAGGACATAGGAAGGTGGCTAAGCTGAACATGTTCAAATTGGATCAAGGCACAAGCTAATCAAGTCGTGATCGTGTTGAATAACTTAATACAACGAACAAGAAAACTAGGCTCGAGCTAAAATCCGAATGCAATCATTCAACTCGAAGGATGAAGCGGTGTTTGTAGGCCCAAGTTGAAGGAGAGCAACATGCAGCTGAGACTGGAGGATGAAGCTTGAGCAACATCGTAGGAAGATCCTGAGTGCTTGTGTAACGGCCCGAGTGAATGGATCAACCCAACCATTTATGTTGTGAAACCACTCAAGCCAGTGCCGAAGCAGGGTCTTCAAACCTATAATATGTTGAAACACGAACAATGTAAAACACCTCCAAAGCACACATGCAAGGCTAGTTAACACTTGAAGAGCACAAACACCTAAAAAATACACCCACAAGAATCTCAAAATATGCAAGTAGAGCACATGCAAAAGTGAGAGCTTGCACAAGCAACTACACGGTGGAGCAACAATGGGAGCAATGCAACCCGGTCCCCTCGGCTCACGATACCATGAAGGAGTGAAGGACGAAGACCGAAAGGAATTCACGTGCATTGAATATTTTCACTTCACCGAAGTGTAGGAGTTGTGAGATTAAAGCAAGCAAGCTTTATAAATTAATGTGCATGCATATGAGAGCTCAAGATTCAAAAATGGAGTAGAATGGAATTTCTTGGCTTGGCTTATCATAGATCAAAAGAGGTGAGTACAAATATGGGAGTAATGTGTAACTCCCATGTAAGAGAATATTCCTCCATAATGGAGAAGATGAGTTACTTTCTCAAATGGGAATGTAACTCCTATGACACACACATATGACAGATTCGTAAGATAATTTGTCATAACTAAGATGACACCTAGATCCATGTTCACCTAAGCGAGATGACTCACCGGTGAGGTGGAATAACACTAAATAAGTGAATAAATATACCACCTACGCTAACATAATTCCCGGCTTTAATGGTGGACCGTGATCTATGGATTACATTTCCCTTGCTAAATCTAACATGGTATCAAATATTAGTGATTATGCATGTGTAGGATAATTCTAGAAGTGTTTAACTTAAAGAAGTGAAGAAGCTTGAAGTGTATTTACGGATCTGTAAGACCCTTCTAAGTTTTGCGGTCATCTTCAAGATAACCGGATAGGAAGTCTACTTATGGATATCTTTTCAAGTTGGGTGCAGGTGCCATCACTTGGAGTAGCAAGAAGCAACCGACAATGTCTATATATTCTACTAAGGCGAGTATAGAAGTGTTATGGAAGCTTCCAAAGAAGCTATTGTTACTAAAAAATTAGAGTACCCTTTGAATGCTTGCAAATGAGTGTCAGGAAAACAGTGTAATTTGCTAACATGGGATTGTCTCAAGGTGTTGGACCTGTAATTGAGACAAACCTCAAGAGAAGGCTAGTTCCTCTACCTATTTTAATGCTAAAACTACTCCTAGGAAGGAAATGTAACTATTCTAACACTAACCTAGATTTTCCAAGGACCAGTGAAGAAAGAGACGCATAAAAGGGAATTCCTAAACTAAGGGAGGTGATAACACCAAGAAAAGGGGATGGAAATATCCTTAGTGAAAATGGAAGAAAATGAGGTAGAAGAGGGAAAGCAAAAGTGCCACAGTTCAAAGAACACATTCAAACCTCAATTTTGTGGAGCACAACAAATTTAAATCCTATGCAAAAGAATATAACATGCACAATATACCTGAAAATGCAATGAAAGTCAAAAGGCAACATAACTCGAGATAACGCAAGAAAATCCACAAAACAGTTGATTTTATTGCTTAAAATGATGCATAATCCATTACAATACAGAAAAAAGGTAAAAAATCCTTTACAAAATGCATAAATTCAAGGTTTGCGGCTCACAAGAGTGCTAGAACAATTTTGGCAAAGTTCCTTTATAATCCCGAATGTATCTCCCACAAATGAGGGGAAATTACATATATATATAGAGATAAGGGAGGATACTAACCGAAAACCTTCATTATTTTACTGCGGAGGTATGGGTGACCATGTCGGTTCACTTTCCAATGGTACTTTTCTTACATAGAAAACAAGGGTTCCATACCTCATTAAACTGGTTGTTGAGATACCTTTTATGATGTCATTAATACTTAGTCCATAGCTAACATTCCTTTTTGACGCTGATAGGAACCACCAACTGACACCTGACAAGAACCAAAGTATAAATCCGTTGATAAAGGAATGAGTTGTTGCATGATAAGGAGAAATGTTGTCGCACGACAGTGAGGTAAGGTGGTTATGCGCATCAAGAAGGAATGATTGACATGCATCAAGGAAAAACCACTTGACATGTGACAATGAGGAGGTAGTTTTCATACAACAAGGAAATGGTTGACATGAGTCAATATGTGGTGGTGACTCACGTCGGTGAAGGAGGTGTTTTCATGTAAAAAGGAGGGACGTTGTCGCATGAAAAGGAGGAGGGTGGCTGATGTGTGTCAAAGATGGAATGGTTAACGTGTGGTAGTCATGCGACAAGAAGATGTGGCTCCAAATCTTCACCGTAGTGAGATCTTGTTGAAAAAATATAAAGCACCGATTGACTAATCAAGCTGCTAATGCCTCGACTTGTTAAGTTTTCCATTTTGTAGGGGTGTATAATAAGGATAACAATTGGTGACTTTTGGGGTGGTACATCACCAAATCGAAAGACTAGTAACCGCATTAGGCATGGATTCATCCTAAAACTCTAAAATTGATCTGAACCTTGAAACCTCACCCCTAAATCCATTTGGAATCTTGAATGAACACGAAACTATTTGAGTGGTAGTGATTGTTCTCATGAAACCCTACTTGGAACCGAAAAGTTTAACAACAACAAGGCACAACTATGTACAAATAAAAAAATCATACACATCCCAAATGGAACATGTAGAGAGTGCACAAGCACTTATTATAAAAGCAACCTAAACTATAATAGAGCAATGTGTTATAAGCACTTAGAGGAAATGAACTAATCTAATATTTACAAGGAAGATACTTTACTTTAGTAAAAATGCTTGAGGTAGATTCCATTGACCAGAATCTACAATTCTTCTCCATCCAACTTTGATAATTGGAAAGCGTTATTACTCTTGCATCCTGAAATCACATAAGGGCCACTCCATATTGCATCAAACTTAGAGTGTCTTCCTAGTTTGGCTCTATCTACATCCCATTTCAGACCAAATCTCCTTCTTAGAAGGTTCTATTTCTATCCTTCTTATCAAAGAACTTCTTGATCAAATCTTGGTCCTTCTCCATGATTTTCACTGCTTGGTCCCTCAGCTCCTCTAACTCCATGATCTCCACATACCTTGCTTCTATGGGCTCAAATTTAGATAGCTCCATCTGCTTAAGAATTTCTAGTGCTGGAAACTCAAGGGATATGGGCAGCCTTGCTTCCCTTCCATAGACTAACCTGTAAGGATAATTTCCTATTGACCTCTTGGGGGTAATCCTATCAGCCCATAAGGCTGATTTCAACTTGGTGTGCCAAGTTCTTTGGTTTTCATCTAGAGTCCTCCTTATGATTTTAAAAATATTTTTGTTGGTGGACTCACCTTCCCATTACCCTGAGGGTAATAATTTGAGGAAGTGCTCAAATAGATGTCATTCTTCACTGCCCATTTAGATATATTTGTCCTAAGAAAAGCTAAGGCATTATCTGATATAATAGTGGAAGGTACACCAAACTTGTTACTATCCCCTCATAGAAATCTAGGATGTCAACCTCATTTTCTTCCTTGAGTGCAATTGCCTCTGTCCACTTGGTGAAGTAATTTGTGGTTGTAAGGATCCACTTGTGACCAAAGCTAGAGTTTGGATTAATCACTCGATAAAATCCAGCCCCCATTGCATGAATGGCTCATTTACAGAAATGGGGTGGAGTGGAAGGGCTACTAACTTCTCTTTACCTGTGAAGAAGGCACACTTCTTACATTTCTTAATCCATGAGTAGCAATCATTAAAGAGGTTAGGCCAATAATACCCTGCTTTCATAATTCTAAGGGTTGTAATCCTTGGGGAAAATGACCACCTGTCTCTCCATCATGAAACTCATGTAATACCTTCTCTATCTGATCTATTGTAATGCATCTTAGGAGGACACCATTCACGTCACTTTTGAAAAAATATTATCTATAAGCATATAGGGTATGGTTCGCAAAATACCTTCTTTTGGCCTTACTCAAACCTTGAGGGATTTGACCTGTTTGGAGGAAGTGTACTATATCTTGAGTCCAATAATGAATGGACACACCATCTGATGTTTGTTCTTTATCATCTTGTAAGACCAAAATAACTTCTTCCTTTCTTGATTCAACATGTTGACTTGAAACTAGTTTTTCACACAAACCTTTGTCCCTAACTAGCTTGGTCACCTTGATATCAATTTCATACTCCATGACCTTGGTTATTTGACCACCCTCTTCTCATTGAGATCCTTGTTCAAAATAAAATATTTTACACCCGCATGTGAAACTAGTAAATGAATTCTATTATTTGACACTAGATGACTGAATTTATTTAAAATTCTTATCTCAGCTAGGACATGTTTTTCAATAGATGAATATCTCACCTCATAATCTTCAAGTCCTGGTTGAAGAACACAATATGTTTCTTCATCCTTCTTGATTCGGTTGTACTAGTATGGTAGATATTGCATCTATGCCACCAAAATCATATAGAGTGAAGTCCTTTGAAAAAACTGGATTGATGAGGGTTGGATCCTGTGTAATGGCCTTATTTATAGCTTCAAAGATTTATTTTCCTTCAAAGTATTCCATTTGAAAGCCATATTATTCCTCAACATCAATGTTAGTGGCTTGACAAGGGTATCAAAGTTAGGAACAAACCTCCTAACAAAATTGATTTTCCCAAGAAACTTTGGAGATCCTTCTTATGACTTGGCAATGGAAATGCTCGAATAGCTTCAAATCATTCTAGATCAATTGTCAACCCTTCTTTAGACACTATGTGGCCTAAGATCTTACCTTCATGCACTAGGAAAATTCACTTTTTGGATTCAAAGACACTCTGAAT
Source organism: Taxus wallichiana var. yunnanensis (assembly GCA_018340775.1). Taxonomy (NCBI): domain Eukaryota; kingdom Viridiplantae; phylum Streptophyta; class Pinopsida; order Cupressales; family Taxaceae; genus Taxus; species Taxus wallichiana. Next base: position 643,826,440 of record CM031238.1, read on the forward strand.
CTCTGCATCTTTGGAACACTTGTCTGAGGTGAAAGAGGTGACTTGTGTGTTTTTAGAGAATACAAAGTGATGTCGTCTAGGTACACAAGAACTATTTTATTTATCATCCCCTTGAATGCCATATCCATAGCCTTTTGAAAATTTTCTCTTGCATTTGATAGAATTAATTTCATCTTTCTATAGGCATACGTTCCCCACTTTGTAGTGAAGGTTATCTTGAGGTGATCATCTTCTTTGACCACTATCTAATTATAGCCGAGTAGCCATCCAATAATAAAAACATTTCCAATCCAGCTGCTACCTATAGGATTTTCTCCATGGAAGGGAGTGGATAGTGGTCCTTGAGTAAATCTCTATTCAAGTCTCTAAATTCCATGCAAAACCTAATTTCTTCATTCCTATTTATCACCGGCACCAAATTTACACCCAACTTGAATGCTTGATAGGAAAAATGAAGCTAGCTTCTATTAACTTATTCAGCCCTTTTCTCATGAGATGTTCAATGTGAGGATTCATCAGCCTTTACATATGTCTGATGGGATTGGATTCTAAATCCAACTAAATAGTATGTTGTGCCAATTTAGGATTGAAACCTCTAAAATCTTTGTAATTCCAGGCAAAGACATCTAGAAATTCTTGACAGAGTTTTGGGTAAAATCAGATTTCTCTTGTTGAGTACTCACTTTTCCAATTTGGAGTACCTTACCCTCTCTAACTAAAATTGGTTACAAATCTTCACCTTTGATCTGAATATTGGATTTCTCCTTTTGGAACTAGTCATTTAGATTGAAGATGGATTCACGAGTCACTACACCTTTTGGTAACTTATTTGTCCTAGCTTGGACCACTTAATCACCATACTGCTACTCCAATCTAACCTGATTTCTTGAGGAGAACTCAACTTCTTCTTGGATTAAATTTATGATCTTCTAATGACTATAAAATAATTTCCAACTTGTATTGTTATCTTGAACAACCATCCTTACAATCACTCTGATATGAGGTTGAGTTTGATCTCTCTTGATATTATCAACAACATAAAATGTTTCCCCTACTACTTTGAAAGTCTATCTGCAACCTCATTTTTCTTCCTTGGTATGGAATCAATGTTGAATGCTTCAAATTATTTGATGAGATCCCATATCCAGCTCTTTTAGCTCTTTAGCTAGATCATTTTTGGTAGCATTCAGCCCTCTAACTTGGTTTACAATCAACTCGCTATCCCCAGACACTTGTAAGTTTTTGATACCTCTCTTTCTCACCCAATGCAATCCATGGATCAATGCTTCATATTCAACTGTGTTGTTTGAACAAGAAAAATGAAAATGGAAAGATGAGTAGTATTTTATACCTTGTGGTGACACAAACATTGCACCTCCTCCAGTGCCTTGTCTACTCCTCGAGCCATCGAATAATAACCACCATACTTAATTATCATCCTTTTTCATCTAGTTTGGTAATGTTAGGGAGGAGTGGATTCTCTTCATGTAAACAATAAATTACTAGCTCAACTTCCTCTATTTATTTGTATGGATCAAAGCTATGCCTCTTGTTTTCTCATTCATCAAGAGTCAAATCTAGAATGCCTCCAACCTTGGTATTCATTTTGGAGTGCTTGGGTAGTCTTCTTGATCAAAGGTTGAGAAATTTACATTGATTGGGCTTGGTACATATGGCTCAATATGAAAGTTTGCAATAGGATTAGATCTGATTGTAGCCTTAGCTCCATACCTTGTTTTAAAAAGCATATGTGACCAATTAGTAGACAAGTAGCCTCCAATTTTAGTTGTGAAGTCTCTTAACAAGCATAATGCAAAGAGTGGTGGCAAGTCAATCACTGATACATCTTGCAACACTGTGACATTGGGGCATGCATGTAGTGTGAGGCTCAATCCTTTGATTACTCCAATAATTGTCATTGTTTTCCTATCTAATTGCACTACACCTCTAGAAATGACTTCATACTTAATACCCAGTTAATCAGCTATTTGTTTGGGCATCACCAAACTACTTGCTCTCGAATCAATCATGTAGTTATGCACAAGATTGTTTTTGATGATCAGAGATATATAGAATGGAGGAGGCTTCATGTTTTTTCCCTATTGACCTCCTTGATTTCCTTCTTTTGGAGTTGCATTAGTGAGCACCTTCTCTTGATTCTTGGAAAACTCATTTAAAATGTGAAAGTTAGCTATGACTTCTTGCAAAAGGTCCCTTTTTCCTGGAATTTTCAAATATTCCCACATAAAGATGCTTACATTAGTCTTATTCATGTGGTTAATGATATTGAATAAAAGTGAGTTCTCCTTATGCTACCCTCTGCTTGGAAATGTCTTCTCTTGCACATGAGATGCTACAACAGGCACATGAGGTGGTCTAGAAGGTGGTTTGGATTGGTTCTACATACTCAAAGCTACACTTGGATTATTGAATCCTTGTAGAGTGACATTAAGTTGAGAAGCAGTTGGGTTAGATGACTTCCCTTCCTCTATATTCCTCTTTTTAGACCTTGTGTTGGTTGCTAGCCCCTGAGAAGGAGACTGATTTATACCACAAAAATCCTCTTCTTGCTAGTTCACAAGGGTAGTTTCACTTAAAAGTGCCTCTTTAGTAGCTACTTTTTGTTGAATTTCCTCTTGGCTTGTCTCTTAAGATACACTTATTGTTATCACCATTAAATCCCGATTTAAAGCACCATTAAAGCATGTTTCGATTATGAGGTTGACTACATGGGAAACACCATTCATACTCCTGTGCCACATTATTTTGGACTAGAACCAAGGCTTGGGATGTTGAAGGTGTATTAGGATTGTATGGCTAAAATGGCCTAATAGCTGGGGGTTGTCCTTGATTTTTTTATAGCTTGAGTAGGAGGTCTATTAGGCTGATATGGAGGCCTATTTGGTTGGGCTTGAGGTTGATAAGGTCTAAAATTTTGGGCATGTTGCCTCTTGAGAGTTACCAACTCATTCCCTAGGTTCTGCAATTGCTTCATGACTTCTTGGAGTTCAGTTGAGGTACTAGAAGAAGAGGTAGAAGCCTCATTGGAACTCTAATTTCTAGGGGCAGGAATAAGGGCTAATGTAGGAGTTTTACTAGAACTAGGGTTCCCCATTTTTGGATAGAGAGGCATAGGTGGCCTAGGTGCAAGTTTATCAGATTGAATTAAGTAGTTCTCATCTCTAATGGCTATGAAATAAGCTCCGATAAGGTTATTCCTCCCATAGATTGAATCATTATAGATATATCAGAATTTAAAGCTTTAAGGAAATAGAGAAATGCACCTTCAACAGTTGGTCTCATAACAATTGGGATCCTATCCCATGTCCTTTGGAATATGAAGTTGAAGTTGGTCATCTTCTTGTTTGGTGCTTTTTTAATCGTAGTCGAGTTGATCTAATAGAGATAGATTGTCTACCATTTCCCCAAACTGGTCACAAAGAGCTATACATAATTGATCCCAATTTTAGATTGACCTTGCTCCTAAGCTTTTGAATCAAGTATAAATATTTTCCTTTTAAATAAGAAATAAGAAGCTTTACTTGCCACATCCCTTTTAATAATCTCATGTATGGCACAGACATTTGAGATATCTGGATGTGATCAATATGTGTTGTGTGATTCTCCCCATGGAAGAATGGAATGTTATTCAATGTTTCCATAGGAACTAGATTCTACACATTAAGGATAAGTGGACTACTTCCAGTAAAATTTTCAAAAGGATTTGGTGGTCCTTGAGGTGCCTCTTGATGTGCCACCCTGATTGGCCTGAGAACCCTAGTCGATTGAAGGAAGGGTTTGCTTGGTGAAGGGGTTTATAAGGTTCTATTTGGTGGAGATTGATACCTTTGTACTCTTCTTCCTCTCATTCCTCTTCCTGGGGATAGTTACAGGTATTCAAATACACCTTCCTCTCTAGTTCTTAACTGAGTTTGATTTTTTCTCATAGATCGAGACACTTACTACTACGAAACTAGTTGATCTTGTTCCCAATCTGCTAAAACCATTTGAATTTCTGATTAGAGTTGTCATATGTGGTGTTACAAAGCCTCCAAAGTATGGAAAATCACCAAAAACACACAAAATCTTGATAAACTTGGAAGTATTGACTTTGGTCCCACTCAAAGTGCAAAGCTGTTAGCACAAAATTATAGCACACTTTGAATGCTTGCAGAATGAGTGTATGAGAAAAAATGTAATTTTTAACGTGGGATTGTCTCAAGGTGTGGGACCTATAATTGAGACAAAACTCTAGAGAAGGTTGGTTCCTCTACCTATTTCTATGTTAAAACTACTCCTAGGAAGGGAAATGCAACTATTCTAGCACTAACCTAGATTTTGTTATGTTTGTGGAGCCTATTTTCATGTTAGAGTATGGCACACCTTCCATGTGTTACACTCGGGTATTTTTACGGCGGTCCCGCTCGCCGGTGAGCGGGTCGGGGGTCGGGGCATTGAATCCCCCGATGGAAGGGGGTTCGGGGCGAAGCTCCCGACGCAAATTTTCATGGGTGGTTTATTAACCCATGGGTAATGGGTAACCGTTATGGGCTGTTTTTGGGCCCATGGTTTTTTCGGTCTTTTGCCCATTGTTTTGATACCCACGGTTTTTGCCCTTGGTTTTGATACCCATGGTTTTGTATCAAATCGCAAGCTTTTGTCTATTTATATGGTCTTATGCATATGATAGAGAGACAAGAAAATGTATTACAGATGTGTTTTGAATTTGGGTGTGAATTCTCAGAGAGTTTGTTGAGCATAGCTCCAAACGGATCACAGGTATTGTATTGAGAGAGTGGAGGCTTGTAATAAAATTTGAGCAAGTGATTCTTGGTGGGACGTAGCCCAAATTGGGTGAACCACGTTAAATCTTATCTCTCGTGTTGTGTTATTTATTCTGCACTTTTATTTGAGATCTGTAATATTTTCTGCATATTAGTTTCTACTGTTGCGATTCTGTAAGGGATTATTCCGCATATTTTATCTCTTATTTCCTAACAATTGGTATCAGAGCTTGGTTTGGTTTGTTGAAGTGTTGAATCACAGGGAAAGTTTTATCTTGAGTGGGAGCTATGGTAGATGATGGAAGATCTAGGGTTGATAAATTCAACGGGCAAAATTTTAGTCTTTGGAAGATGCAGATGGAAGATTACCTTTATCAAAAGGATCTTTATACTCCGCTATCTGAGAAGGTGAACAAACCCTCGAGTATGACAGATGTGGAATGGGATTTGTTGGATCGGAAGGCACTTGGAACGATTCGGCTATGTCTTGCATCCTCGGTATTATTTAATGTTTCAAAGGAAAAGACTACAAAAGATCTAATGGATGCATTAGGGAAGTTGTATGAAAAACCCTCTGCCTCTAATAAGATATTTTTAATGAAAAAGTTGTTTAATATGAAGATGTCTGAGAATAGTTTAGTAGCAGATCATTTAAATGATTTCAATACGGTTGTGAATATGCTAGCTTGATTCAATAGAATTTGATGAAGAAGTTAGGGCTTTATTAATTCTGTGCTCTTTACCTGAGAGTTGGAATAGCCTGGTAATGGCGGTAAGTAACTCGGTTCCAGCTAACTCGAAGTTGAAGTTTGAGGATGTTGTAGGGGTGATTCTAAGCGAGGAAATGCGAAGAAAAAGCTCTGGGGAACCTTCTACTTCAGGGAATGCTTTGACAATGGAAACTAGAGGGAGACAGAAGAATAAAGGAAACCGTGGAAAATCAAAAGATCGGGCAAGGTCAAAATCTAAGAACAAGATTATATGCTGGAATTGTGGAAAACCTGGGCATGCAAAGAAGGACTATTGGGAGCTTCAGGATAAGAAGAAACAACAGGAAGAAAACAAGGAGGCAAATGTGGCATCGGGTAATGTATGTCAGGATGCTTTGATTCTTTCTTTGCATAATATTATTGAATCTTGGGTTTTAGATTCAGGGGCTTCTTTTCATGCTACTCCACATAGGCATTATTTTGTTGATTATGTTCAAGGGGATTTTGGGCATGTTTTTCTTGGTGATGATGAGCCTTGCAGCATAGTTGGAAAAGGTTCTGTTCAGGTTAAGATGCAGAATGGGAATACATGGCTATTGAAGGATGTCAGACATGTGCCTACATTAAGGAGAAATTTGATATCAGCAAGGCAGTTGGGAAGTGATGGTTGTTCTTGTGATATTTACAGCAGACTCTTGGAAGGTTACCAAGGGTGCTCTTGTGGTGGCAAGAGGTAAGAAGGTTGGAACCTTGTATTTAACCACTGATAATACTAATGATTGTAATCTTGTGGCTTCAGATGCAGATACAACATTATGGCACTATAGGCTCGGTCATATGAGCCATAAGGGCATGAACATCATAAAGAAGAATTTCTGGATATATAGAAACAGTTTGGATTTTTCTAAAAGCGCATATATGGGAAACAAGCGAGTAAGGTTTCTCAAGGTTGGACCTACGAAGAAAGAGAGTAAGTTAGAGCTGGTACATTCGATGTGTGGGGCCGCTCGGTATCATCTCTTGGGGGTTCAATTTATTATGTTACTTTTATTGATGATGCAACAAGGAAAGTTTGGGTTTATTGTATTAGACACAAATCTGATGTATTTGACACTTTTGTTAAATGGAAAGCCTTGGTAGAGAATGAAACAGTCTTAAGCTAAAATGTCTCAGTCGAGATAATGGCACGGGGTTCATTAGCTAGGCAATATCCTAGCACGTGGGTTCATATTGAGGTAATTAAAATTAATAAAATTAAATTCAATATACCGGTAGACATGAGGGGGTGAAAGGGTTTAATTTATTAATGTTTTGAATCAGGTATTGGGGGTAGGTTAGAGAGATGGGCCAAAGGAAATAGAGGTTTACTTTTAATATAAAACTAAAACATTTGAACCCTAGTTTTAAAAAGTAAATACCTTAAAATTGGAAAAGGAGTGTGGTCATAAATTAAATTATAATCTTTTTTTAATAAATAAATCTAGATTCTTAACCAAGAAATAATAAGATGGTAGAAAACTAGGATTGAGTATGCTTTTCAACACAAGTGATATTATTTCACCATCTTAATTATTTGAAGAACTATTGATAAATGAATAAAGCTTAACATATATAAGGTGACTTGTAATATGTATTCAATTGCTTCAAACTATCTTTCGAAAGGAAATCTATATTAAAAAAAATTGAGTGAGAAATATAATGTATTTTTGTCTAATATATTGGGGTAGAAATAAAAAGGGGTAAATAAAATTGTAATTGAAAAATGGGTAAGTAAGGTACATAGAAAAAATAGGGGGTATTTTCATTCTAATAATATAACGAGGAGGGGTATTATCAATTGAATAATTAAAGGTAGAAACTAGAATTAAGGGTATTCTTTAATACCCTTCAACGCAGTGCTATACCATACTTTTACTAAGTGAATCCCCGTGGATAATGGAGGGAGTATTGCAGCAATGAATTTAATGATTCTTGTTCTAAGAATGGAATCGCAGCAAAATACGGTTCTAGGAACTCCGCAGCAGAATGGGGTATCGAAAGGATGAACAGAACAATAATGGAACGTGTTAGGAGCATGAGATTATATGCAGGACTGCCTCTTTCTTTTTGGGTAGAAGCGGTGAGCACAGCTGTGTACTTGATAAACAAAGGACCCTCAAGTGCCTTGGATGGAGGCATACCTGAGGAGGCATGGTATGGTAAGAAATTTGATTATTCATTTCTTAGAGTCTTTGGATGTGAGGTGTTTGTTCATATAGACAAGGATGATAGGACCAAGCTAGAGGCTAAATCAGAAAAATGTACTTTCATTGGTTATGGCGGTGATGACTTTGGATTTAAATGTTGGAGTATTAAGGACAAGAAAATCATTCGGTCTAAGGATGTGGTCTTTAATGAGAAAGTCATGTATAAGCAACAGTTGCAGGAAAACAGGGAAGAATCCAAGAAAGAATATGCAGTGGTAGAGGATCTTCCGGATGGGAAAGTGACCCATGAATCAGTTCAGGAACCCCAAACTCCTACAAAGTGAGGAGGTCTTCTAGGGTAAGAAAAGAACACGAACGTTTTCTCCTTCTCTTTATTATTTATTACTCTTGATAGTGGAGAGCCGAGAGCTTTGATGAAGCAATGCAAGTAGATGCTAGTAAGAAGTGGGAGCAAGCCATGGATGAGGAGCATAAGTCTCTCATGGAGAACCAAACTTGGGATTTGGTGAACCTACCGAAGGCAAAAGAGCATTGCGAGAACAAGTGGGTGTACGAGTTAAAGACGAAGAAGGAGGAAAGAAAAGATATAAGGCACGGTTGGTGGTCAAAGGGTTTGCACATAAACAAGGTATAGATTTTGATGAGATATTTTCTCCGTAGTAAAAATGATTTCTATTAGAAGCTGTTTTTTGGAATAGTGGCGAGAAGAATACTTGCACTTAGACAGTTAGATGTAAAGACTACATTTCTCCATGGTGATTTGGAGGAGGAACTATATATGCAGCAACCAGAGGGCTATGAGGTCAAAGGTAAAGAGGAGATGGTGTGTAAACTGAAGAAGAGCTTGTATGGCTTGAAACAAGCTCCACGTCAATGGTATAAGAAGTTTGATAGCTTCATGATGGAGCAAGGTTATATTAGATGTCATTCTGACCATTGTGTGTATACAAAGAAATTTGAGGATGGAAGTTATATTATCTTGTGTTTGTATGTTGATGACATGTTGGTTGCAGGAAATAAAAGTACTCAAGAAACAACTAAGTGAATCCTTTGATATGAAGGATTTGGGGGCAGCTAGAAAAATCCTTGGTATGAGGATAACTTGGGATAGGAAGGAATGGAAGTTGACTTTATCTCAGGAAGAGTACATTAAGAAGGTATTGGACAGGTTTAACATGCAGGATGCTAAACCGGTTGGGACTCCTTTGGCAGGCCATTTCAAGTTATCAAAGGAGCAGTGTCCCATGACAGAGCAGGAAAGAAACCAGATGTCCAAGGTACCTTACTCATCAGCAGTTGGCAGTTTGATGTATGCTATGGTGTGCACTAGGCCTAATATTGCCCATGCAGTGGGAGCTATGAGTAGATTTATGAGTGATCCAGGTAAAGAACATTGGCAAGCAGTAAAGTGGATCATTTGGTATTTGAGAGGAACCATGGGGACAATTTTGTGCTACAGTGGATCAGACACCACTTTACATGGTTATGTAGATTTAGACATGGCTGGAGATGTAGACAACAAGAGGAGCACAACAGGTTATATTTACACTGTAGGTGGGACAGTGAGCTGGATTTCACGACTACTGACGCACGCTGGTGGCTTTGTCAATCACAGAGAGGTGAGTATGTTGTTTGCAACAGAGGCAAGCAAAGAGATGATTTGGCTACAACAATTGCTTGAGGAGTTGGGGCATAAGCAGGAGGAATGTAAGCTATATAGTGATAGTCAGAGTGCTATACACCTAGCTAAGAACTTTTCTTTCCACTCCAAGACGAAGCATATACAGTTGAGATATCACTTCATCAGGACAACTTTAGAGGAAGATAAGTTGAAGTTGGAGAAGATTCATACCAGTCAGAATCCTACAGACATGATGACCAAGGTGGTCACAAGGGATAAACTAAAGCTATGTTCAGCTTTGGTTGGCCTTCGCGGATGACAGTGAAGGGTTGAGAAGCTTGCTCAGTGGAAACTAGTCTCCAAGTGGGAGATTGTTATGTTTGTGGAGCCTATTTTCATGTTAGAGTATGGCACACCTTCCATGTGTTACACTCAAGTATTTTTACGGTCCCACTCACCGGTGAGTGGGTCGAGAAGGTTCGGGCGTTGAAGCCCCCGATGGAAGGGGGTTCGGGGCGAAGCCCCCGAAGCAAATTTTCATGGGTGGTTTATTAACCCATGGGTAATGGGTAACCGTTATGGGCTGTTTTTGGGCCCATGGTTTTTTCGGTCTTTTTCCCATTGTTTTGATACCCACGGTTTTTTGCCCTTGGTTTTGATACCCACGGTTTTGTATCAAACTGCTTAAGCAGTTGTCTATTTATATGGTCTTATGCATATGATAGATAGACAAGCAAATGTATTACAGATGTGTTTTGAATTCGGGTGTGAATTCTGTAGAGTTTGTTGAGCATAACTCCAAACGGATCTAGGTATTGTATTGAGAGAGTGGAGGCTTGTAATAAAATCTGAGCAAGTGATTCTTGGTGGACGTAGCCCAAATTGGGTGAACCACGTTAAATCTTGTCTCTCTGTGTTGTGTTATTTATTACAGTACTTTTATTTCAGATCGTAATATTTTCTACATATTAGTTTCTACTTTTGCGATTACGTAAGGGATTATTCGCATATTTTATCTCTTATTTCCTAACATGATTTTCCAAGGGACCAAGGAAGAAATAAAGAGATACATAAAAGGGAAGTCCTAAACTAAGGGAGGTGATAACACCAAGAAAAGGGGATGGAGATATCCTTAGTGAGTGAAAATGAAAGAAAATGAGGTAGAATAGGGTAGACAAAAGTGCCACAGTTCAAAGAACACATTCAAACCTCCAATTTCGTGGAGCACAATAAATTTAAATCCTATAAAAGAATATAACATGCACAATATACTTGAAAATGCAATGAAATGCAAAGGATGCAACAAAACTCAAGCTAGGGTGAGAAAATCCACAAAACATTGATTTTATTGCTTAAAATGATGTACAATCTATTACAATATAGGCACAAGGAAAAAATCCTTTACAAAATGCATAAATTCAAGGCTTGTGGCTCACAAGAGTGTTGGAACAATTTTGGCAGAGTTCTTTTACAATCAGAATATCTCCCCATAAATGAGGGGAAATTACATATATATAGAGAAGGGGAGGATACCAACCAACAACCTTCATTAATTTCCTACACAGAGGTATGGGAAACCATGTTGGTTTGCTTTCTAATGGTACTTTTCTTACATGGAAAATAGGGGTGTCATACCTCATTAAACTAGTTATTGAGCTACCTTGTACAATGTCATTAATGCTCGGTCCATAGCTGGCATTCATTGTTGACACCCGACATGAACCACGAGATGAAGCTTGAAAAGAACCAAAGTAGTCGTCGCCAACAAAGTAATAAGTTGTCACATGACAAGGATAAATGTTGTTACATGACAATGAGGGAAGGTGGTGATGCACATCAAGAAGGAATGGTTAACACACGTCAAGGAAAAATTGGTTAATGTGCAACAAGGAAGAGGTGGCTATCAAAGAGCACGGGGAAGTGGTTGACACATGTCAACAAGCGGTGGTGATGCATGTCAAGGAAGGAGGTGTTATCACACAATAAGGAGGGACATTATCACGCGACAAGGAGGAAGGTGGACTGATGTGCATCATGGAGGAACAATTGATGCATGGTAGTCATGTCACAAGAATATGTGGCTCCAAAACTTCATCGTAGCTCTCTATGATTTAAGACCAATTGTTGATCGAAAAAATACAAAGCACTTTGTTTGATCAATCAACTACCAATGCCTTGACTGTGAAGTTTTCCATTTTGTAGGGGTGCAAAATATGGATAACAACTATGTGGCTGAAAAGATTGTTGGATGAATTGTACATGGGTGTCAAAGTGAGTACTACTCTTCTACGTGAAATTTAGAGTTGCATTCTTGTAAAGAATCAAGTTTAGCACCAAAGGACCAAGCATATTGAAGTTCATATGCACTTCATTAGAGAGAAAGTCCTGAATGGTGATATTGATCTCAAGTTTTGTTCAACTGAAGATCAAGTTACAAATATCTTCACAAAACCGTTGTGTTATGTCAATTTTTGCAAATTTTGTGCCTTTTTGGGCCTATCAAAGTTTCCCTTGAGGGGGAGTGTGCATGAAAATGCCACCTCTTAACGACTTGTTGAAAAATTCCAATACTTCCTTTTTGTTTGTAATAAGTAAATGTGTCACATTTTGTGAAGTTACTTGTAAATCCCAATGAAGCTTTAGTTATGGGTATGCCTTAGTTTATAAAAGGCTCCATAGTCTGATGTAAGTCTTCAAATGTAAAACACTAGTATTAATAATTTTTGTAAGGGAAGATCTGCGGATTTCCCTTGTTGACATGCTAGTCGAATCATTGATTCAAGGTTTGTAAATCCTTTTTTATAAAAAGGTAAATTTGTCTTGTCTAATTTGTCTTCCCACTTAACATTAAGGGGAAGTGTTGGGGTGATAATGTCAAGTGGGATCAACCATTGTAGTACACCCCAACATTAAAAAAAAATTAAAGAAAACTTTATTGTGAAGGTATTTCACATTAAAGAGTGAAACGGATGGACTAATTCACCCACCCACATTGATTTGGGCAATCCCTCTCGGGATTAGTAGTCTACAACATATACATGTTGTACAAACAAACTTAAAGATGGGGATATTATTGCAAGATACAACTGACCATCATTGTATGATTTGAAAAAATAAAATATCTTAGTAGACATTGTGAATGACTATGAACTGGAAGTGGAAGTGTTGGGTTGAACTTGTGTAATTATTAATAAAGACAATGCTTTACCAATGGATTTTTTCCCTTCAGGGTTTATCCACTTAAAATTGGTGTTATCTATCTTTACTCTTGTTTTTATTTACTTTCAAGATCTAGTTCATTAAGCTTTGTTATTCACTATCTATTTCAAGCTATGTCTGTGTCTAAATTGATTGCATATCATAATCTATAATCTTTAGATTTAATGGGGGAATTGTGATATTTGGATTACATTTCCACTGTTAAATCTAATAGAAATGGATTTCCTCAAAGGAGAAATTTGAGAGTAGAAATAAGCAAAGTGAATGTTGAAATAGGATGTCCCAAGGGGAGAATAAATATGGCCTCAAAGGAGGAATTCATGCGCAGATTGGATACAATTGTGAAATAAAAATGCCTGAAGGAGGAGAAAATATGGCCTCAAAGGTGAAGTAGGGAAATGAATGATTAAGTAAAATACCTCAAGGGGAAATAAGTACGAACACGGATGTGGACTTTGAGATAAATTTTTGAATTAAATGCTTAGAGGAAAGAATAAATATGGCCATGAATGTGGACTTAGAATGAAATGCGAAGGATGTAAAATATTGAAGAAAAATGCCCTAAAGGAGGAATATAGATGGCCACAAATATAGACTTACGATGAGAGAGATTGGATGAGATAAGATAAGATGCAACTTAACGATGGAAACCTATAGGTATGAATGACGTTATGTCATATCAAGGAACATGCGAGGAAAGTATGCCTCCAACCGCATTAGAGGTAAACAAGGAGGAGATCTAGGTAACACAAGGCACATGTAACCAAAGCGAAGTTATTAATATAACCAATGATAGTTAATCATTTCAAATATCATAAGAAATTAATGGATTAAACAATCTCATAAACCTAATTTTGACATGAAAAAGGGTTTTGAGATGTACTTATATAGAGGAAAGAGGGTTCTCCAAAAGTGGTGTTCCTTAAAACTATGCCCTAGCTATGGAAAGGGGAAACAGAAAGTTTATTAATGTGGGAAGATTTCTTAGGATGTTAATAAAATGGAAGGATGATCAATGCAAGAATCCTTCGAATTCCATAAGGATTAGCCATCCTTCGAGGGTATGGTATACTTTATACAATATATAGATGGAAAGAATAAATGATAGCCATCCTTCGAGGGATTGGTCTATTTATTTGATTTTGATTTTGATTTCATGTTTTTGATTTTTCTATTTTTGCATGAACATATTTCCTTCGAGGATCAATCTATTTTTGATAATATTGATTTTTTGTTTTGATTTAAACATCCATGAATTTTTATTTTACACGGGGGAGAGATAGGAATAGATAAGTAGACCACTTAGGAGGGGATAGTGACATAAAAGAGACACCCCTAGACCCTTTTCATGGTTATAATAGGTTAATAAGAGGGTGATAGATGTAATTATCACAAATTACTCACCAAAGGGGAGAACCTATCCATAAGGAATATGCTATAGGAAGATCCGTGGTGCCCGTATTTAAGGTCACATGTAGGAAGTGAAGGAATACCACATAGTTCCAAATCATCATGATGAGATATGGAAGGGGTTGAGATGGAGGAATGATCCAAGGATATGACTAAGAGCACATTGGTAAATGTGCTAACAATAAAATGGTCACAAGTGCAATGTGTTAAGCGGTTCCACTTTTGGTTTACCATCAAGGTAGGCCAAACAATAGGCTCCTAATCCATAATTTTGTGTGATAACATATGGTCGATCTAGTTCATGGAAAATGTTGTGCACTGGATCCTTTCTAGAGTAGTGACATTGTGGTTTTATTTGATAATGAGATTGCTGACATTAAATTCATGTTTCTTAAGGTGCTTATTATAAGCACGTTTAATGTGCTCCTGATAAACATGATGGTGTTCAAGAGCGAGGAGGTGAAACTCATATAGTATCTTGAGCTATGTTAGACAAGCTTGGTGGGATTCTTCATCAAAGATGAATTCATGAAGGGACAAAAATAAAGATGGAATTTGAACTTCAAGAGGAAGGATGTATTCAAAAATGTAAACAAGAGAAAAAGGCGTAGCCCCAGTGGAGGTACATATGCTAGTACAATAGGCCCAAAGGGTGAAAGGAAGTTGGAGATGCCAATTACGACCTGCTTGATCAATGGTTTTGGCAAGAATGTTCGAAGGGTTTTATTGGTAGCTTCATCTTGGCCGTTAGCTTGGGGATAATATGGGGAAGAGAAGATGAGTTGGATGTTGAATGTGTTACATATTTTCTTGAGATATTTGTTTTTAAAGGACTTTCCATTATCCATAACAAGTTTGTGGGGAACGCCGAAGTGGCAGATAATGTGTTGATAAATAAAATTAATGATTGGGCCAGATTTAGTTGAGGTGAGTGGGATTGCTTCCACCCATTTAGTGAAATATTTGGTTACAGTGATGATAGAGTGATGTTGTTGTGAAGAATGAGGATTAATAAGACCAATAAGATCAAGGCCCCATTGTGAAAAGGGCCAAATTTCTGAGCCAACTGCAGAGCTTGACTAGGAATACGAATGAGATTGGAATGCTGCTAACATTTTACACATTTCTTAACATAAAAAAATCATGATTGAGAGAAGGCTAGTAATAGCCAAGATGGAGAATGCGCTTAGCAATAACTAAGCCACTAAAGTTTCCACCACAAATATCATTGTGGACTTCTTGGATGGCTCAAGAGGATTCATGGGATTTAAGACATCGAGAGAAGAACACCATAAAATCCACATTTATAAAGGATGTTGCCAAGGATCACATAGCGGTGAGTGCACTAAAGAAAGGACCTCTTAGCATTTTTGGATAGATCAGGAGGAAAGATGGATTTGGATAGATAATCAAATATTTGAGAATACCAAAGATCTGATGAATCAGATTCAATAAGGTTAACCTAGGGTAATTCATGGAAATGTCAATCAAGGTGATGAACAATGATAGGGAGCTTAGAATCCTCTATTGTCCATGGGATGAGAGCCATGAGGGATGCCATTGTATCAACAAAACGATTGGTCGATCGAGGAAAAAAATTGGATGGTGTAAGAATCAAAAGCTTCAAGGAGAAGATGAAAAATTTCATGATACTTTTGAAGGGTATTATTTTTACATTGATACTCACCTATGAATTATTTGATTATAAGCTCAAAATCTCTGTAGATGTCAAGAATTTGAACACCTAAAAAGATGACGGTTTCAAGACCCAGGATGAGGGCCTCATATTCTCGCCATGTTGTTTGTACACTCAAAATTGAGTTTATATGTGAGGGGAATAGGATTTTCTGAGGAATGAGAATGATGCATGCACCTCCCCTTGCTGAAATTTTGAGCCATCAAAGAAGAGAGTGAATTTAAGAGTTCCATATTCATGATGAAATTGATTAATGGATTTGTCTAAAAATTGCTCATGAGGTAAATGTGTACTAGGAAGAGGGGCTTCTACCAATTGGTCAACAATAGCTTGTCCCTTAATGGATTTTTGAGAAATAAACTTGAGGTCAAAATCTATCATGAGCATGAGCCATCAAGTAATGCGATCATTGTGATAAGGTTTAGAATGCAATGTCTTGAGAAGATGAAAGCTAGTAATGACATAAGTCTTATGATTGAGAAGATAATGTCGAAGCTTAGATGTAGTGAAGAATAGGATACAACACATTGTTTCAACTTTAGTGTAGTGGGTCTCACATTCATGAAGAGTATGAATGATGTAATAAACAACCTGCTCATGACCTTGGTCATCACGATGTGCTAGCATGGATCCTAGAGCATGATTAGTGGAAGAGATGTATAAATAAAATGGCTCCCCCTCGCATGGAGGTGTAAGCACGGGTGGAGATAGAAGGTATTGTTTATGTTCATCAAAGGATTTCTATAAATCGTAATCCTAATTGAATTCTATGTCCTTCCAAAGTATGTGATGAAAAGTTTGACAATGATCGAAAATTTATGACATGAAACGACAAACAAATTGAAGGCATCCTTGAAGGCTGTGAAGTTGCTTAAGATTAGGAGGAGGAATTTTGATAATTTCCCTAATTTTCATGAGGTCAACTTCAATACCCCTAATAGAGATGATAAATCCAAGGAGTTTTCTCATTAAAAATCCAAATACACACTTGGCTGGATTGAGACGAAGACAAAATTGAATGAGGCACTCAAAAAGGAATTCAAGAATGGAAATATGGTTGCATCGATACTTAGATTTACCTAAAATATCATCAACGTAGTATTCTATGGTTTTTGGATGAGGTCATGAAATATATAAGTCATGGCCCAATAATAAGTAGCCTCCATATTCTTTAAATCAAAGGGCATGACGCGATAGCAAAAGGTCCCCCAAGGAGTGATGAAATATGTCTTGTGTTGATCTTTTGGTGCAATGAGGATTTGATTATAACTAGAGAAACCATCCATGAGAGAAAGCATCTCATGAATTGTGGTAAGATCCATAAGCTGATTAATGTTCGGGAGAGGGAAGTCATCCTTAGGGCAAGCGAGATTAAGATCTCAAAAATCGGTGCATATGCATAGTTTTCCCGATGCTTTAGTGATGAGGACAATTGTTAAAACCCATTGAGGATAATCAATGGGGATGATGAAATTAGTTGAAAAAGGCATTGTAACTCCTCTTTGACAAGAAGGGCAACGTGAGGATGCATGTGGCAAAGCTTTTGCTTCACCGGTTTAGCATTGGGATAGGTGACGATATTGTGGATGACGATAGAGGGGTCAAGACCTGACATGTCTGAATATGACCATGAAAATGCTTGGCTATGATGGGAGAGGAATGCGGTGAAATATTCTAGCTCATGTGGATCAAGAGATTGGCCCACTTTGAGAATGTGAGGCTCTGTGAGTCCCGATATTGACATCAATGGTGGCTTTGTTAAGAAGAGCAGGTGAATCAGATGGTAAGGTCTTCTAAAGATAAGAATCTTCTACCCCCATGTGGGAAAGGATGATGTCAACAATAGGATAATCTTATTCTATCATCTTCAGATGAAAAAGAGGAATGGACCTAGTCTGAGTGTTGCACTGATAGGTGACTAGTCCTAAAGTTATGGAGGAGACTAAAAAATTTAGAAGTAATGAAAATGGTGTCAAAAAATATGAGGAAGGTATGTTCATGTCTTCGGGAGTTAGAGGGGATGAAGAAAGTAAATAAGGTATGTCCATGTCTTCAAGCATGTCTAGATCTTCGAGGGTTGGAAAATATGGAGAAGGTAGAGAAGATATGTCCACATCTTCAAAAGTCGGAAAAGACAAAGGAGGTGGAGGAGGCATGTCCATAAGAATCTTAGATGGTGGAATGGGATAAGGGAATGCTCCCAGTAGCCTAACCCAAAATTTTCATAAGGTTTTGTGAAACTGATCAGGAATAAGGCCATGTGGGCCATGTTCATAACGACCTAAGCCGAATCCTTTCTAGGTGCAATGATGGAGATAGTTATAGGAAAAATATGGGTTATCGAGAAAGCTAAATCCACCAGTATAAATCCTAGCATGTGGAATATCATTGATGTGGGAAGAGGGGTATCAAAACCACCATAAATAAAATTAATCCGAAGATGTGGTGGACCAAAGGAAAAACATCCCCAACATCCAGTTTGTATATAGGAGCCTTATTGGGTCTACCGATATGGTGAGGAGTGAGAAGGGTGTTGAGCATGAGAAGATGATATTCCCCCATCATAAGTTTGTCCATTACATTATCCATGGAGTCCTTGTTAGGGAGTTTAGATGAGGGAATGGATGAGCTAGTGGATGGTGTAGATGGATCATCCTTAGGGATGAGCACATCATTTATTCTATAAGTCATGTTACATCCTTAGAAGGGAGGAGCATCCCCATGAAGCATCAAGATCTTTCCCTCATGTTCATATTTGAGGTAACAATGAAATGGAAAGGGCATGCAACGCATGGTATGGATCCACGGTCATTCAAGGAGAAAATTATATTGAAATTCTCCCTCAATGATATAGAAGATATCATGAATGATCTTCTCACCGACACGATAGGGAGGGAGACTATTCCCAAGGTAGGAGAAATGACATTTTTAAAAGCACGAACAAACGTATGTGTCAAAGCGACAGATTCCAATGGCATCTTAAGTTGATCGAAAGTGTGTGAAGAAATGATATTAAGGTTTTCCCCATTTTCGATCATGGACCTTCGAATGAACATAATCCTAACGGTAATAAAGAGTGGAAGGTTGTGTTCTTCCAGTGGGATGTCCAAAATTTTAGTTTCATTTAATGATATAGAAGTAGAAGTCAGTAAGATCTCTAATGAAAGATGTGAAGGGATGATCTTTGTCATCAGATGTCAAAATGCACTTTAAGGCTTCGATAAGAGCTTTTCTATGATCAAGGAATATTTGGATGAGCTTGTAGAGTGTCATTTTGACTGGGGCTTGATGAAGGTGTCTAACGATGATTTTTTCAATAGGATTAGGAGCCACTAAAACATAAACATTTGGTTTCAATGATGTGGCCAACTACTTAGGAGGAGGGATGGCGATGAAGGTCTTGGATTTTTTTTTCTCCGAGGTTGATTTGGGATCTCTTATGCCAGATCGAGTAGTTACCCAAACTACATTGATAAACAAAGGAGGGTCATCATTGGGTGAGTCATCTCCGAAGGTGAAATAGTCAATGTCGGACTAGATGTGGAAGGAAGGGACTGACTTGGTCCCGTGGAAAGTCTTCCTCTTTAATGATTTTATGAATAATGCTCTAGAGCACTCTACAATGCTCAATGTTGTGTCCAAGGGTATGATGAAAGGTGCACGTAATGTTGGAATTGAACCATAAAGTCTTATTTCCTTTTCATTTAAAGGCCTTGATAGGAGGAAGGGTAATTGCAGAAGTTTGTAGTAAGTGTTGGAAAAATTTTTGTATGTGATACAACTAGAGTGCTAGAAGATGCCTTATGAGATACTTTGGGTGTTTGGGGTAAAACCTGGTGTATTGATGCTTTGATGATTTGAATTCAATTTGGGTGTTGATTGGTGTTTTAGTGCTAAATGGTTTTGGATTGTTGGGTTGAAATGTTCAAGGTTCTGAAATAGATGATTTTGGATTGGATTGTTTAACCCTAAGAGGGATTATAGATTTTGTATGTGAAGATGCATCCTTGATAGGAGTAATTTCCACCTTCACTGGGGGGTCAAATGGTGATCCTATGGTTGGTTCAGAAACAAAAATTGTGCGATTTGACCCATGGAAGGTGGGGATTGATGGGATTGTGTTGATGACATGGAAGTAACATTCAAGGTCATTGCAAGGTAAAGTGCCTTTAAGAATTATTCAAATGATGAAGTTGGGGTGAAGGAAGGGGGTGGTGTAGATATAACCACATCCGTTGATCAGGTAAGAGAATGGGAGGAAGAACTAGTATGGGTTCCTAAGATGGTATGACCGGTAAGGGTGGAATAGATATTAGTGAGGTGGTTAAGCCTAATGGAATGGATGAAGTAGATGATAAGGTGGATATGATAGTACGTGGATTGATGAAAGATCAATGCCATGTGGAAATAGGTTGGAATGGTTGCTTCAAAAATGTATCTAGGGGCATAAATGATATATTTGCAAATGGGGTCCTTATAGTTATAGTGGATGTCGAGAACATATGTAAGTGTGATATATGTGGGAACAACATCAAAGGTGATAGGTGTGATCAACAATGAAGGGGGAGGTTACGGATGATATGGATTCACGATCAGCGGTGTTCGAGTATTTATAATATGAGAGCTATGTGATTGGGTAGTAGTAGAAGTGGTATCTTAGCTTGTTGATTTATGGTTTGGGAAAGGTTTTTTAAAAATGTCAAGTAGCTGATTAGGTGAAGCATTTAGATTGTCAACTTGGAGATCAGCCTGATAAATGATTCTTTAGACTAGATCCTTGAAAGTATGACATAGTTCTATGTAGTGACCTCAGACTTAGTGATACTTGTAGTAATGGTCTTCACGATACCATATAGGTTTCGGTCTTTACTCATCAACTGGCCAGATAAGAGGAAGTGTGATAAGATTTTTGTCATTAATTTGTCAAATATTGTATTGTATGGCTCCCCGAGGGAGTGTAATAAGGTGCTGATTAAGTGACTCGTTTTTGGGTCAATGTGCTAGATGTAGATGCAGGAGATGATTTAACAACTACAACATTGGTCATTGTATTTGATCTGTTGTTTTGTGTGGATGTTTTAGTAAATTCTTGTTTGGGTTTATTTGATTTTAGTTTTAAATGGTCCTGCTTGAGAGTGCATGTTTCAATCTTGTGGGCCATGGTGAAGGCCTTGTCAAAGGTTCGGGAATAATTGAATATGTAAATTCAAACATATATGCTTGACACACGAGCACATGAAGAGATCGAATAGATCAGCTTGCAAAAGAGGAAAGGATAATTAGCTTATGGTAAGGCGTCATCATGCAAGAAAATATGTAATGGATTAGTCTTCAAATATTCAGATGGTGTATAGATCATTGATGGTTATTTTTCATGCAATGTTTTAGAAATAACTATGTGAGTTAGGAGAAAGAGAATATAGAATATCGAGGGATACTATTGTAGTAGTCTAACGTGGGACCAGCCAAGGACATGGGGAAAGTGCAGAGCATCAAGTCTTGATCATGCATAATAAGATAACATGCATGTTTAAATACATGAAGGTGTTGTTGTGGATCTTATTTGCTGTTAAACTTAGTGAATTTTAGAAATTATCAGTGTAGAGGATATGGTTTAATTCATATGGATGGGTGAATAGGCTCATTACATATTTTCTCATAGGATAATGAGACCTTGGTTCCTAAAGTAGTAGCTTTAAGGTTGGCTAACATATTCACAAGGGCATGCATGGGATCATTTGAAAGAGTTTGTTGGGGGATGAGAGGTGGTGGTTGCATGTAAGAAGGGGTCATATATATTTATTGGTGAAATTGCAGATGTGTTGGTGTTTGGGGAATTTTTTGAGGGTAAGCCATGGGATTTGATTGGAAGAGTGGTTTTTGAAAGAATTGTTGTTGGGTGATGGGAACATGATAGGATTGTTGGGATTGGGTAGGATGTTGCGGAAAATGTTGAGTAGGAATGTGGGTATGAATAGGTTGAAACTGTTGTTGAAAAGGGTTAGATACCGCATAATGTAAAACACCCGTGAAAGGGGGTTGGGAAGTATTGATAGGCATGTTGGATGTGATAAGATCATATTTTTTGGATAGGGGATATGATGTTTGGGTGAATTGACTAGGGACACTAGTGGGAATAATGACTGAAGAGGTGAGGGGAAGAGTAGTGTTGATTGTTGTGTTGATTAGTGGGAGGTTGTGAGGAATAGGCATGACTATCTGGGTAGTCTGATGAGTCGAGGGATTGGTGGAAGAGGAAGTGAGGTGGGATACAAAAAGCTCATTAGCTATAAGTTGGGTAGTTTGGGGATTGGTTTGATAAGGATAAATTTGTTGGAGCGGTGGTCCATCTAAGGGAATCGATTTGATCTCCTAAGGAGGTAATCTTGAAGTGCCACTGGATTGGCATCCAGAAGCTCTTGAAACATGGTATCACCGAGAGGGACCTTAGGTGGTCCAAAGGATTTTGATCGAACTGATGGTGGGGTAGCTGGTCTAGACGGGATAGATTGATGGTAAAATAATGGGTTGGTCTCACCTAAATTTGTAGTGTGAACAAGGGGTTCTGGGTGAGAGACGTCGATAAGTGGTTGAGTGCTCAAGGGTACATATGAGGTGGTTATTGTAGAGAACATTTGTTGAGATAAGGGATCATTTGAAGAAAAAAATCAATTCTCTTGGTTGCTAAACGAGTGACTACGGGCATGAAAATAGTTTTTACCCAAGCAAGTAAAGAAGATAATTCTTTTTATGTTCTTACTTTATTTAAGAAAGTATGAAAAGAAAGGGGATGGATAACTAGGTACCTATGAGAAGGTAAAATATGTCTGGTTTCAGGTTTGTTGTTGGGTGATGAAATCCCAATCAGAAAACCAGTGTAGGGGATGTTTTAATGTGTTAATTTGATTTGTGAGGTTTAAGGTTGTGTGTGATAAAGTGTGGGATGTAGAAGATTAAACCCCTATTTAAGTTATGTGGGAAAACATGATGCAAAAATAATATTCTTTTTAATCCCAAAATGAAATGTGATGTTGGATGAGGACATAAATAGGAATGGGAAAGTATGATGCAAAAAGGAATAAAATAGGGAAAAAGTGAGGAATACCTAGATAATACTTTTCTTATTTATCTGCACTTCTTGAGTGATGAGAAATCCAAGCCATGAACCCAACATGAACAAGTGATAAAGTAAAGCATGACGTTGCGGTGTTAGTGAATGAAAGAAAAAGTAAAGACAAAAATTTATAAATACAAGAGATCAACTAAACGATGGTCCCCTTTGGGCATGCCAGAATGTTGTCCAAATTTCTTGTTCGTAATGAAGGTAATGCACTAGCTACTAAAGAAACTAGTAACTCATAAATGCATGAGGGTTTATGTTACCTTGGATGTTCGATGTTATGGGTGCATGATGGATGCTAGATTTTTATTGTTGCAAATCGGACAAAATCTGCAAGAAGACTGAAAATGATTTTTATTAGATGATTCAGGAAGGGTTTGCTCAACAAAGTGGACCCGAGAAGCATTAACTTCCTTGGTGGATGTCAACCCTCATTGTTTAAACGAAAGATATGTATACAAAAGAAGACATATAATGATAATATTTAGAGAATGAAAGAATACAAAATATGAAAGCAATATTGATTGATTTAGATTTCGATCTGATTAAAATGACTGAAAGATAAATATACCTGGTTTGGGTCGATGATGACCTAGGAGACCAGATAAATAATAAAAATTTGTAGATTGTGCAGGATCTGAATGTAATCTAGAAGCTGCAAAATTATGGAGATGCTGAAGTCAACCTGAAG
Source organism: Taxus wallichiana var. yunnanensis (assembly GCA_018340775.1). Lineage (NCBI taxonomy): Eukaryota > Viridiplantae > Streptophyta > Pinopsida > Cupressales > Taxaceae > Taxus > Taxus wallichiana. The sequence goes on from CM031238.1 coordinate 643,849,898, forward strand.
AGGATATCTGAAGGAATAGAATTCAAGAAAACAACAAAAATAGGGATTAAAGAGAGGAAGATAAACCCGGACCCAGTCGATGGTATTTGGGGTGTAAGAGGTTTATTTTTTTATGATGGAGAATCCTGGATGAGAGTTTAACAAATTGGAACAGAGGCTAAGCACATGTAGGGGTTGAGGATGGATGTGAAAGCAAAGTAAGGGCTGCGAGGCCGAGTCTATGACAACTGTTAGGTTCGTTGGTGACTATTACAAAGATGGATAAGGTGAGGAAAGGTATGCCGGATGGGCAACTGTAAGTATAAATTCATATAAAGAAGTTGATGATGAAGTTGTGAGCTCTGCTACCGATGTTCTAAACCTACAAAATATTAGATAAAAGAAATACCAAGATAATATGAATTTTTTTATTAAAGCAATGTAAAATGATGACAAACTCACAAAAGGCTAATCACGATTGACGCATGCATGTTGTAAGGAGGTTAGAGAGGTTTTGATGGCTTTAGATTGTTCGGGAACAAAGGATTGTCTACAAGTTGTAGGAGAGCTACTAGATTTTTCTTTAATTCAATAGGGGAATAGAAAATAAAGCACATAACTTTATAGTCGACGATAAATAGGATGGGTCGTCGTCGATTGCGGGAAATTTTTCCCAGTGGGTTGTTTTTGTGCTTTTGATGAGAATTGTGTTTTTAGGAGTTGGCCGAATGATTTAAAGCATTAGGTGGGAAGGGGTTGTTTAGGGATGAGGTGTAGGTGATTTGGTAGTGGAGATAGGTTGGAAAAAGTGTAGGGAAAAGCATAAGTGTATATTTAGAATAAAATCATTCCAAAATGGAAAGTTGGTTAGGGCATGATTAATTAATTAATTGATGTTGATTAAATAGGACTTAAAGGTGATGGGAATTTAATTAATTAAGGGGGATGAATTAATTAAGAGGGCATTTGATTAAATAAGGGGATGAATAGAATAAAATATGTGCATGCAAGTGATGAGGGTATAGATACTGAATTTAGGTGTCTACAAAAGGCTCACTTTGGGACCAACGGCTTCCATTGGTGATAGAGATGCGTAACCTTGATTCTTTTGTGTTGGTAGGAAAAAATGTGTTTAATTCTATAACTGAGAATATGTCTCCAATTTGGTCTCAAACGTTGGTTTCCTTATAAAAAATCTTAAATAGGGCTCTTGAAGAACTTGAAATTCATGATGATATCACTTCACGAGATGGTGGAAAACATAAGAAATTGAGTGCAAAATATTGGAGCACCTCCAGTGAATGATAATTCCTTAATGAATGATATTCTAAATCCATTTGAGGAGATGGTTAGGAAAGAGGTAGGAGATCCCTTCTCCTTTAATGAGGACACCTTAGAGTCTCTTGTAGAAATCAGGTGTGCTATATCTAACACTACTAAGGAGAACTAAACTTGGTTCAAGAAATGTAAAAACATCAACACTACTTCTAAGAGTTGGATCAAATCCTTGAGCTTCATGCACATCCCTCGAGTAGATAAACTAGCACCTGTAACATCTTGTTTGAAAAAGGATTTTAAAGATGAAGAATTTTTCCCAAGTTCATTACCACAAACTTCATCAGCAGGTGGATCTTCATCATCAGATGCTTCCTCTCTATTGGCATGATATTCTCCCCCTCTTCTTCTCTCCTCCTTCATTTCTCTCTCATGATTTAATTCTCCATTGGGAAGGTACTTTCACTATTTGTCTTATTCATTTAAATGTGACCTATAGTCAAACATTGCAATGAGTTCTCTTTAATTAATATAAAGGGACTCATTTTACATTCCTAATAAAGTGAAAGGTCGAGGCGTTGTAAGTATAAGTGAAAATTTATGTTGGAGTAGATGAAAGGTATTTTTGTAAATCTATATATTTGGATGACTCCATGATTATAAAGGGTTGTCAATTGTGAGTATCTAAGTAGATAGGTATTGCACTACTAATCAAATAAAGAGAACATTATTACATTCATTTTCTCTATGTTTCCTCTATCTCTCTACTTTTCATATTTGTGCACATGATAATCTTGGACAACCAAGTAAGGTGTTAGTGCTTTTGATGATGGTGTAGACACCTATAATTACGCGCAAGCAATTTAAATACTTAAATTGTGCTAATTATTCCCTTCTCGCAAATCAACGACATATCGTCAAAAGCACTCATTTTCCCTCATATCATCATTAATTAATTACACTAAGCTAATTAATTAAGTTGTCTATCCAACAAATACCCTAATTAACGACCTTAGTTAATAAATCACCCCTTCTAGGTTCAACCCTTCTACCTAGACTAATTAATTAGCTTTCCTTCCATTTAACCAATAAATCAATATTTAATTGATTTAATCCCCTTATAATAGCCTAAATTGCACTAATATTTCTCTAATTGGCTTCTATAAGCTTACACCTACCTATTAATTAATCACCTTTGATTAATTAAAACACCCCCCAACTCCCATGACTTGCTAAACATGTATTAAACCCTTCTAAAGTAAAGTTACCTTTAATAAAGAAACCTTATCCATTCCTAATCATGTTTTACCTTTATCCCACATTCATGAGAATGTGTTGAATCCTTTATCCTTTCGGGGCTATATAAAGAGCCCTCCACCTACCTTTTTACTTACACCTAAACTCCTTAAAGAGCAAATGCAAAGCATATAGCAAAGAGACTAAGAGCTTGCACCTTTTTTTCTTGAGAGTTCATCATCTTGAAGAGTTAAGCCTCTTTCTTAAAGTGCTTGGGTCATATGGGAGGTGTCAAAAGGGTCTTGTAGCCCAACTTTGATTAGCCCCCATTCCTAGGTTCTTGGAACATTAAGGACAACTATTTTGATAGTCATGGAGCTTACTTAGGTCCATTCATTTATTTGTTGTTAGAGAATAGAGGAGTTTAGATATTTAGCATTGTTAGTTTCAAAGTTTGTATTGATGAATGCTAGCATCTAACCCTTGTTTAATTCTTATCATGATGGTGTTTATGCTTTGTTTTAGCTAAATTGTATAACTATTTTAAGTGGTAGTTCTTGCTTCATTTGATTTAGCATTAAGCAAAGTATACATGCACACATTTGGCACGCTGATGGGAGATACTCCATTGTCCTTTGCACTTAATTTCAAGTTTTTGTAGTTAAGTTTTATTTTTGGTTACTAACCCTCTTTTACACATGTTGATCTAACTTGTTTTTCTTAACATGTTTTGTTGAGTTTACATGTGTTGGGTCTTCCTTGTAGGTATGAAGGAGGTGAAGTGCTGTCAAAATTGAAATTGAGGGGAAAATTTCAAGATTTCTCCATGTTTTCATTTTTAGAGCTTACTTTTTTAACATTTTACATGCTAGTTTTGTCAATTTCTTAAAAAATTTCAATTCTTGAGCATGTAGGTTAGTGTTTGATAGTGCTGAGTCTTCTATTTACATATTAATGTGGTGGGTTGCTGTCAAAATTTAATATTGGTGATAAAATTTCAAGATTTCATCATGTTTTCATTTTTAAAGCTTACTTTTTCATCATTTTACATGCTAGTTTTGTCAATTTCTTGAAAATTTTCAATTCTTGAGCATATAGGTTAGTGTTTGATAGTGCTGAGTCTTCTATTTACATATTAATGTGGTGGGTTACTGTCAAAATTTAAATCTTGGTGAGAAAATTTCAAGATTTCATCATGTTTTTATTTTTAGAGCTTACTTTTTCATCATTCTACATGCTAGTTTTGTCAATTTCTTGAAAATCTTAAATTCTTGAGCATGTATGTTAATGTTTGATAGCGTTGAGTCTTCTATTCATATATTAATGTGATGGGTTGTTGTCAAAATTGAATCTTGGTTGGAAATTTTTTCCCATTTTGTAGATTAAGGGACGTTTTTTTGACATTTTTTGAGTGCATGTCAAGTGCACACCCATGAGCATAAGAGCATATGCGTAACCCATCTTCCGAAGGCCATAACTTTTGCTCCCGAACTCGAAATGACTCCATTTTTTTTGCGTTGGAAAGGTATTGAAGTTAACTATGCAATGAAAACATAAATTTGGGATTTATACTTATAGAAGTTACAGGTTTTTCTATTATTTTAAAACTGGTCATTTTCTAACATGTCTAATGTTTTGATGAATGTTGTATTTCCATGCTTACTCGATTTAGACCAAAGCGTGTGTATGCTCTTCTCTTGCACATTTTGGTGATATTGAGAATCAAAAACAACTTTGATCTCTATCTTGTTAACATTGGGATTAAACTTGGAAACTTGATTATTCATTTTGCTTAAGGGAATGAACCTTTTACAAAACATTTTTCAATGGTCATTTGATTTGAAGTTTTCCATTTCTATATAGTTGGGATAAAGTTTGTGTATGCTCTTCTCTTGCACCTTAGGGTGATCTTGAGAATCAAAAGCAACTTTAGTCTTCATTTTATAACATTTGGTAAATTGGAAACTTCATCTTTCACTTTTGGTTTAAAGGAATGAACATTTATCAAGAATTTTGTATGGTTCATTGATTGAAAAGATTTTCTTTACTTTTTAGTTGGATTATTTGTTGTGTATGCTCTTCTCTTGCATCCTTGGATGATCTTGAGAATCAAAAGCAACTCTTAATCCTCTTTTAAATAATATGATTTTCTTGGAGAACTACTAATGCTTAAGTGCAGGACCTAAAAATGCTTGTCAAAGAAAGGAGGAATCAAAACGAAATCAAAAACTACTAATACAGTTGTTATACAGGTTGCCAAAAGGTGTTCAATCAAACCACACCTAATTAAACAAGATAAAAAGAACAACATATTCAAAACACTGTATTGCAGGTTTTAGAAAAGGGTACGTCCCTCTCCGCTCAACTGGAACATAACCCCTTTGGCATAACGCCTTAAGCTACAACAATGGGGGTGGTTCCAGGAACCCCAAAGTAGTCCACACAAGAGGGAACCTTGTGGATGAAACGGGAAGTGCTCCACACTACCTACTTGACTAGTGTTTCCTTTGTGAGATAGCGTTACAAGTTGTCTGTTGTGGTGACCCCAGTGATAGTACACGTAGATGCACTAGTTGCCTACTGTTCTTGAAGGGGGTAAAGTAAAGCCGAGATACTCCCAAACTAGTCAGTGTGACTTTTTGGGTAAATCGCGCTTGCTCATGGCAACTTTGTAACACCTAGGGTGAGAGAACCACCTAAGAGAATATACTTTGGCCAGGAGCCCACTTTGACCATTTTAAAACAGTGTTAAGTTGTGAACCTTCTTTTTGAGAAATGTGTGACGTATTACTTTCGCCTAGTTTTTACTTGCCTTAGGGTGAGGCGAAAATCTACCGAAGTGAGACTAGCATTTTTGTCATTTTTCTTGATTTATTTCCTTCATATTCTTTTGACACTTTGTTGATCAAAAGAGGTGTGATTACCTTTGTGTTGCCATTCGACTGTTTCTCTCACTTTTATGTCCGTTTACGCCCATCCATGTTTGCGGCTAGGTTAGTTAAATGTCTAAAGTGAGTGGAGGCATTTTCACGTCATTTGGTAGCCATTGTGATCTTGATACCCACGTCAAGATCATCATTGTAGTTAGGTGTGGTTCATCACTGCGGACTTCCATAGAGGAGTTAGCTTGTTTGTCTCGTATCATTACAATTTTGATATTTATGTCTTGTTTCTTGTAAACTCGACATAAATACCTATATTGTCATTTTGATTCTGTTGCACACATTCTTAACTATTCCTAGCTATAGTTTGAGAATTTTTTTGTTCGGTTTTATTATTACCTCGATTTCAAAAGGTGCTAGGCACTACCATTTGTGCATGTTATATCAATAACAACTCGATATCAATACTTCACTTTCTTGTAAAGTGGGTTAACATATCTTGGTGATATTGTTGTGTCATTCACAAATCGTAATTGGCACTTTTTGAGATATAGGTCTTAATCAGACTTGAGCTTTCTCATCGTATATCTTGATTGGGAGATCGCATTTAACTTCATGTATTTACTTACGTCTTGTTCATTCCTTTGAACTTGGCATAAGTGGAGACATCTTGTTAATCATCTGGCGTCACAAATTACTTTGAAACGTAGTCTAGGAAGTACTTCATTTGATTAAGTTTTGGTACCAAACGATTGTTTCATTGGTGACTTTATCATTCTATCACATTGATATTCTCACTGTTAATTTACTCTTAACACGTACATCTTGTGTTTCACTTAGGGGTAGTCATTGAATTTTGAACAAATATACAACTTACCTTAGTGAAACTTATCACGAAAACATGGCTCCCAAGACGCGTCTAGGTTTAAAGAAACAAACATATGAGGAACAACAGGCGCAAGCTTGGGAAACCTCTAACAAACAAGGGTCAAACCCATTTATCGGACACGATCTAGGACCACTATTTTCTGCAGAAAAGGAAATAGAAGAAATGGTTGACCATAGTGGAAATGAATTAGAATCACCACACGCAGACTTTGATTTTGACCCGCTCTACTAGATGAGTTTCTCCTTAGAAATAAAGATAGAGTTTTGGCACGGGTCATGGAATTAGGGGCCAAATTGCCCACCGAGAATGAACCAATATTACCTACAAATGACACTACTAAGGAAGAACACCCCCTTATCAATATGGAAGATATTTTAACAGGTGGGCATGCTTCCACTTCTTACGCAGAAAATGATAAAGTGGTAGGGCATAGAATACCCCTCATCAAAGTGCCACGAAGAAACAAGATAGAACATGAGACAGGGGAAGAACCTCCACAATACGAAGAGGAAGAACCTTTAGAAGAAGAAGACACAAACCAAGTCACAATCCAACAACAACTCAGTAACCTAAGCCGACAACTAGCTAGCTTTACTTACTTTCAGGTATAGAAAGACACAAACAAGAATGTTCAAAAGTCAAAGCCTAAGTTTAGGATCCACGAACTCCATCGAGAAAACCAAGGAGAAGAAGACACAGGGTATCATCGTGTACACATCCCCGCTTCTCCCACTAAAGAACAATTGCTCGCACAAGAAGTACAATCTATGAAAGCAACACTTGTGAGCATACAAGAAAGCAATATAGGGAGTATTAGGAAATACCAATACGAAGAACTATGCCCCTATCCTTTTGACAAGACAATGACCCTTGACCCTTTACAAAGAAATTTGATATGCCAAAGTTTGACAAATACAAAGGAAAGGGAGACCCAAGGGATCATGTTAAATATTTCTACATGGCATGTCAAGAGGTGTCTTATAGTGATAATTACCTCATCAGACTTTTTCCTAAGAGTCTCGGAGGTCAAGCATTGGAATGGTTTACGCACTTACCACGAGGATCAATTTTCACCTGGCTAGAATTGGTGGAAAGATTCGTGTGTCATTTCTCATATAACATAGAGAGTGACGTCACCATGGCAGACTTGTGCGGCACAAAACAACGCCCAAATGAGACCTTCGCTAGCTTCCTCCAACGATGGAGAGGGATAGCTAGTCACTTCCCTTGCGCTTTCCCTGAGAAGCAGCTGGTCAATATTTTCATCCCTAATCTCAACCCAGATATAGCTTTCCACCTCCAAATGCATTGTGTCCGCACCTTTGAGGAGGTTATCGAGAAAGGGATTCAAATAGAAAAGGCTCTCATTGCCAAAGGCACCCTCAAAACCCAATCTAAAGACAACCAAAGTGTCAAACCCGCTGAAAAGTTGAAGATCTTTAACAAAAACAAAAACGTGGTGGGAGACGGAATCACTGATTCCAAACGTGTTCAAACAGTCCAAACCAGTCAACCTTTTAAACTAACCAAGGGCCCAATTCAACCACCACCAAAGCGACGAACATTCACCTCCCTCAATGAGTCATTGTCCATCATACTAAAATAGTTGGATGCGGCCCACATGATGACCTATCCTACAACGCAACCATTTGATGACAATGCTCCTAAACGTTCATGGTATAAGGAGCATGAATACTGCGAAATGCATCGCGTTAAAGTTCATAAAACAAACAAATGTTTGTGACTTCGCCACTATATTCAAGATCTCATTGACAATGGGGAGATAGAGGTGGATAACCCTAGCCACATGCAAACACCTAACGAGAAGATGGGGATTTATAAGGAACCATTCCCCAAGCATGATAAGTCAGAAAAGGCAAAACCGGATCGGGGAGAGTCATCCCAAACCTATAAAGCCACGAATTACTTATATACCAAGAGAGATAACAATCATTATGATTCACTTATCGGATGTATTCGCTCCCCTGCTGACCACGTCAACACTATCTAGATTAAGGGAAAGGACTGTGCTGCGGTAACAAGGCACACCCGCCTCGTAATTAGGACCCCTCTCCGTCGACCCCGCATACTGGTAAGTATAACCTTTTAGAACAACTTGAGAAGACGTCTGCTAAGATTTCGATCTTAGACCTTCTCAAGATTTCCAATGTACATAAGGACATCCTATATCAAACTCTTCAGGGGTCGGGAGTGCCTTTAGAAGTCGATCCGGCGTACCTTCAAACCGCGGTGGCAAATATTGCACCAAGTGAGCATCTCACTTTCAACCATAGGGAGGTCCCTACCGAGAATCCTACACATAATCTTCCCTTATACATTGAGGTAGTTGTTACCCAGGAAAATCAAACGGGTGCTTGTGGATAACAGATCTGGATTGAACATCTACACGCTTAAATTAGTCAAACAATTGGGACATACAGAAGAAGATCTTGAGTCCCATATCATCACTATCACCGCATACGACAACACGGAAAGAGAGTCAGCAGGCACCATTACACTGCTAATGGAGGTGGGCCCCACTTGCCATCAGACAAATTTTCACGTCTTAGACTTGGAACTTCCATATAATATGCTTCTAGGCCAACCATGGATCCATGCCATGTAAGCAGTGCCATCAACATTTCATCAATGCATCAAGCTGAAGCATGAGGGACATATAGTAACAATACCAGGAGACTCAGAGCCCTTTGCTCATTGTAGAGCTCTTAATAGCTTTGCACAAAAGGGTACATATGCATGTCCCTCCACAGATATAGCTGTCCCTCTTCATTCTGAGGCCATGGAATCTCGAGTAGATTCAAATTCTCTTAGTTCTTGCACTCATGGGGCATCTACTTCAACATCTCCATTTAATTCATGGGAGATGAAAATTCTGGAATATGGCTGTGGGGAGTATAATGTACAACAAGCGCTCTTGGTTTCTGACCTCTCCTTGTCACCCAAGACTAGAGGTCGACCCAACTACCGCTTCAGGAGACCTAGAGAGGAACACACTATTGGGTCGTTCCTACCTGGAGGCTTGTTAGCTGAGGAAAAATTACTTGATCCACCTACTACTTGGGTCCCTGAGGACACTTAGCCATCTTGTTATCAAACCCTAGAATATGAAAAATCTAGCAGAATGATGTACTCCATGGGCTACAAAGGCCTAGGATGTGGGAGGAATGAACAAGGACAAAGAGAACCAATCCCTCTTCCACATTTCAAAATAGAAATATATGGCATTGGGATTCACCCTTATGGAGCACACCCCAATGATCAAGATGTGACTTGTTCTGAGCATGAGGATAGCTCCGATTATCTAGATAGCGATACAGATTCTTGTTGTAGCCAATATGAGGATCTGGCCTCCACAAACCTTTTCATGAATAACGTTGTCCTAACCATCACCCCCACTGAACCAACCCTTGACCTTGTATACCCCTCCCTTGTTGAATGGGACCAACAACGTCACATGCCACTAGATTTATTCGAGAACGATGAGGCTATTGTAGAGTTCATGGGCATAAGGGATACAATTCCCATTGGAGATCACAAGAAGGGTTTCTTTATCAACTTAGACACTGCGCCTACTTCGGTGAGGAGGTCGGCAAAATTTAAAGAAAAGCAAGGGCAAGAGTTCTAAAGAAAAGCCTCGGCAAAAATCAAAGTCCAAGTCACACAGTGAAAACATCTTTGAGGCATTGGCTGACAAACAAATAAGAAAATCAAAGGACAAACAAAGTGACCACGCCAATGATGAAAAACTCGTAGAGACATCCTTGGATGAAGATCTCAACCTACCTCCCGATCCTACGTGTATGGAGGATTTATCAAAATTGTTAGTTGAAGAAACCATTGATGTCAATATTGGTACCAAAGAAGATCCCAAGATAGTAAAATTGGGAGCATCACTCTCAACCAGAGAAAAAAAGACATTCACTATGCTAATGCGAGAGTTTATTGATGTGTTTGCATGGTCTTACAAAGACATTCTGGCATAGATCCAAATTTGGTCGTGCATAACCTGGTGGTTGTGCACGTAGATGCTAAGCCTATCAAACAGAAGCTTTGAAAGATGCACCCAAGAGTGACCTTGTTAGTTAAAGAAGAGTTGGAAAGGTTGCTTGCAGCAGGATTCATCAGGCCAATTGATTATTCTGAATGGATATCAAACATTGTTCCTGTCCAGAAGAAACCTATTGGTATCCAAATTTACATAGATTTTAGGGACATCAATAAAGCTTGCCCTAAAGATGACTTTCCGTTGCCCAACATTGACATGATTGTTGACTCAACCGCAGGGTACGAAATGCTATCACTTATGGATGGCTTTTCAAGTTATAATCAAATTAAGATCGTTGAAGAAGACCAACACAAAACAAGCTTTCACAACTCCTTGGGGCACCTTCTATTATCAGGTGATGCCATTTGGCCTTAAGAATGTGGGAGCAACTTATCAGTGGGCCATGACAGTAATATTTCATGATATGATTCATGACATCATGGAAGACTACATAGACGACATCCTAGGAAAGTCCAAAACAAGAGAGGATCATCCTATCATTTTACGGCGTATCTTTGAATGCCTGCGTGAATACAAAGTCAGGCTAAATCCAAAGAAGTGTGTCTTCGGTGTGCTATCTGGGAAACTATTAGGCTTCATCATGTCAAGACGAGGTATTGAGGTAGACCCTACTAAAGTGTCTGCCATCACAGAAATGCCTCCACCTAAGAATATCAAGCAACTACGTAGCTTGCAAGGGAAAATTCAAGCCATTTGCCGCTTTATCTCCCAGCTTGCAGATAAATGTCACTCATTCACTCATTTGCTTAAGAAGGACATCACTTTCATCTAGGGACCCGAGCAACAACAAGCCTTTGCTTTGCTTAAACAGTACCTGGCTAATCCACCTGTCCTCATGCCTCCCACTCCGGGAGAACCACTTTTTCTCTATATTTCCACTACGCAATACGCTATTGGTGCATTGCTCACCCAATATGACCTTAGCCATAAAGAGAAAGCAGTGTACTATCTGAGTCGCACCCTCATCACCTATAAATGTAATTATCCTCATATTGAAAAGGCTTGTTTGGCCGTTTTTTTACCTTCGAAACTTCACCATTACTGTTAAATACTAAGACCAAGCTCATATCCAAGGTCGACCCACTCAAGTATTTGTTGTCCAAACCCGCCCTCACAGGTAGAATGGCTAATTGGATCATTCTACTCAGTGAGTTTGATATAGAATTTGTCCATCAAAAATCAATTAAAGGACAAGTACTTGCCGACCAGCTAGCGGAAGCACCTTTGCAAAGCACAGAACCTTTGAGTCTGGATCTGCCAGATGCATCTTTGCTCTACATTGAAGAATCTATCGTATGGCAGATACATTTTGATGGATCTTTTACGTTTCATGGTTCAGGTGCAGGAGTGGTCCTTATTACTCCTTCGGGTGATCCTATACCACAAGCTTTCCACTGGCCTTCCCTTGCACGAACAACATTGCGGAATATGAAGCACTCATTGCAGGGATGAAGCTAGCCATCAAGTGGAATATTCAACATGTTAAGGTTGTAGGTGATTCACAGCTAATCATCAAACAGGTTAATGACGAGTATAAAGTTAAGGATGACAAGCTCATACCTTACAAGAAGTTGGTGGAAACTCTAAAGGAGTATTTTGTGCGCATTACCTTTGAGTAGATCCCAAGAGCAGCAGAACAGATCGGCAGATGCTATGGCAATGGTGGGATCTATGCTTCGTATTCCACCAGGGAACAATGATATGCCATTTTTCATAGAAAATCTACACCAGCCCGCATATGACGTGTTGGAATCTTGCCTGGCTTGTGAGGTTGTTGGTCCCTATTCCCCGTGGTACGAACCCATTTTCACCTATCTTAAGGACAGTACTTTCCCTCCCAATATCTCCCATTCTGAAAAGCAAATCCTGATTCACCAGATAGCCCGTTACACCCTTTTAGGAGGTACACTTTATCGTCATGGCTACGATGGGAACCTGTTACGTTGTCTGGATGTGACGGAGTCAATCCAGGAAATTAAAGAAGTACACGAAGGAGTATGCGGAGCACATACAAATGGAATGGTCTTGGCTAAGAAATTGTTAAGAGTAGGTTACTATTGGCCCACCATGGAAACTGATTGTTGTAATTATGTTAGAAAATGTGTGCTTTGCCAAAAGTATGGAAATTTCATCCATGCTCCATCGCAACCATTGCAACCAATCACTACCCCGTGGCCATTCTCCAAGTGGGGACTTGATCTAATAGGGAAGCTTACTCCTACCTCATCTGATGGTCATACACATATCATCACAGCTACATAATACTTTACAAAATGGGTGGAGGCTGTCCCTTTAACCTATGTCACAGGAGCACAGATTTCTAAATTCATCATGAATCACATTATTTGCCGATATGGTATCCCCTGACCATCATCACGAGATAATGGGAAGTCATTTAAGAACAAAGCGTGAAAGGTCTTTGCCAATGGTTCCAAATTAGATTGAAATGGTCCACACCATATTACCCTCAGGGTAATGGAAAAGCTGAGGCAACAAACAAGACTTTGGTAAGGATAATGGAGAAGATGGTTAGCAAAACCGGTCGAAACTGGCACCTACAAATCCACCCAGCTCTCTGGGCCTACCGAACATCAATTCGCACTCCTACGGGTGCCACGCCATATTCCCTAGTGTTCAGGACAGAATCTATCATCCCTTTAGAGATTGAACTCCCATCCCTGCGAATTTCTCTTCGGGACTATTTGGATAAGGATGAAGATTATCGAGTGGCAAGATTGGCTGAGTTAGAGCTCCTGGATGAGAGGTGCATTCATGCTCTTAATCACCTGAAGGTATATCACCACAGAATCTCCCACAACTACAACAAGATAATCATCCCTTGCCAGTTTGAGGTGGGTGATTTAGTTATGAAGGAGAACCAGTTCAACACTAGAGCAGAGCGAGAAAAGAAAGGGAAGTTCAAACCACACTGGTTAGGACCCTATGTCATAGTTGCCAAGTACGGCACCGGGGCATACAAACTGGCTCACCCCAATGGTGATGAGCTCTGAGAGCCAATGAACGCCATGCATCTTAAGAAGTTCTATGCTTGAACATGGCGCAAAAATTAAAAAATACAAAAACATCACAAAAAAAAAATCAGAAAAAGAAAAAGAGAAAATAGGTCGTCCACTAGTGAAAACCACGTAATTGTGGCACTTTGGACAAGTCCTTGGGTGAAAACCGGTTTCGGCGCCTTGGGAGGATTCGTTGTTCACAAGCATTCTATATTAGAAGGGTAGTTGTCTTTATCCTAGACCTGGTTCTGCCTTCGAGTTTCCTTGTGCACACCATCTAGTCCAGCCTTGATCCGGCTTTGCCTTCTTCTATTCGTCTGTAAGGTACGTGGTCTTTCGTTATTTCCCATCTTACGCTGGGGGCAACTCAACGACTTCACCTTCTTGTTCATAAGCGCGTGGCTTCTGCCCTTGTATATTCCCCACCTAACGCTGGGGGCATCCATGCTTTCTTGGTTACCTGCACATAGCTTTGGAAAACTGTTAAAAACACAAAAACAATAGAAAATTGTTTGAGAAAACACAAAAACAATAGAAAATTGTTTGAGAAAACACAAAAACAATAGAAAATTGTTTCACAAAACACAAAAACAATAGAAAATTGTTTCACAAAACACAAAAACAATAGAAAATTGTTTTAGACAACACAAAAACAATAGAAAATTGTTTCGAGAAAAACACAAAAACAATAGAACATTGTTTCGAGAAAACAACAAAAACAATATATATATATCAAAAAATCTAAAAACAAGGCAAAAATTTCAAAAATTCCTAAAAAGTAAAACACCCTACAAAATGGTAACTTGCTTCTTACTTATTTGAAACTTGTGTCTTGCATGGTATTTTCTCCATATCCTATTGGTTTGTCTCACATCTTCCCCGATTAATACGACTCGTGGATCACTGGATTCACAACCATTCGCAAAAGCTAGTTGTTTGCTTCGTCTGTACTGGGGCACTTTTGGTTGCCTAGTGTTGTTTCGTTGCGCACAAATGCTTTTCATGGACCCCGTGTCCATTTTCATTTCCCCTTGCATGTATCCTTGCTTGGGGCATCATTTTTAACCCTTGTCATCAATCACAAACTTGTGGATCTCTTCAACACTGATAACAAAACATTTGTACAATTGTCTTGACCATTGTTGGGTTAGATATGTGCGTTCGTACTTGTTTTCCCTGTTATATGAGCTTGTTTCCTTCTCGTATTGCATTGCATTATTGTATGTTGCATGGAGTTGGTACTTTTAGCAATGGACAATTGTTCGTAGTATGGATTTTCATGTCATTCTACCTTTGTCGTATGCTTATATTTTTCATAAGGACCGATGATGTAGTTCCTATGGCAATATGATGACATCAAATTTGTTCCAAACAAATAAGTGGCTAGAGGTTAAGCTCTTCTCTCCCCTCATCCATATTTCTTCTACACGACTTCCCTTTCACCCCTAATTCTCCCTCTCCTCGGGGCATCCTGCCTCGTCCCCATTCTTCTGCCTACTTCTCATATTTTTCGATCGTCGATCGGCTTCCTTCATCACCCCATCGACACTCGAGGGGGCATCTCTCCCTCCTACTAATTTTTCTTCTATCCCTTCAAAATATCTTATGTCTACTATCTTTGAAGTGGCATCACTTACGCCACCCCAAAGAGGGGCAAATGTAGACACCTATAATTATGCAAGCAATTTAAATACTTAAATTGTGCTAATTATCCCCTTTCTCGCAAATCAACGACATATATCGTCAAAAGCACTCATTTTCCTCATATCATCATTAATTAATTACACTAAGCTAATTAATTAATTTGCCTATCTAGCAATTACCCTAATTAACGACCTTCCGTTAATAAATCACCCCTTCTACCTAGACTAATTAATTAGTTTTCCTTCTATTTAACCAATAAATCAATATTTAATTGATTTAATCCCCTTATAATAGCCTAAATTGCACTAATATTCCTCTAATTGGCTTTTATAAGCTTACACCTACCTATTAATTAATCACCTTTGATCAATTAAAACACCCCCAACTCCCATGACTTGCTAAACATGTATTAAACCCTTCTAAAGTAAGGTTACCTTTAATAAAGAAACCTTATCCATTCCTAATCATGTTTTACCTTTATCCCACATTCATGAGAATGTGTTGAATCCTTTATCCTTTGGGATATATAAAGAGCCCTCCACCTACCTTTTTACTTACACCTAAACTCCTTAAAGAGCAAATGCAAAGCATATAGCAAAGAGACTAAGAGCTTGCACCTTGTTTTCTTGAGAGTTCATCATCTTGAAGAGTTAAGCCTCTTTCTTAAAGTGCTTGGGTCATATGGGAGGTGTCAAAAGGGTCTTGTAGCCCAAATTTGATTAGCCCCCATTCCTAGGTTCTTGGAACATTAAGGACAACTATTTTGATAGCCATGGAGCTTACTTAGGTCCATTCATTTATTTGTTGTTAGAGAATAGAGGAGTTTAGATATTTAGCATTGTTAGTTTCAAAGTTTGTATTGATGAATGCTAGCATCTAACCCTTGTTTAATTCTTATCATGATGGTGTTTATGATTTGTTTTAGCTAAATTGTAGAACTATTTTAGGTGGTAGTTCTTGCTTCATTTGATTTAGCATTAAGCAAAGTATACATGCACTGAGATGGATTAATGGAATTTTATGTCCATGATGTATTATGTCTTGTTATTGTTAGCGGAGTTGTTTTATTCTAATTGAGTGTGGATTAATTTTGGTTAATGATTGTGAAATGTTTTTGGTGCCTATGTAAAAGAGTAATCATTCTCTCCTAAGTTATTACCCCCATTACCTCACCTCCTAAGAAAATTCCTCCTTTGCACTAGGTGCAATTAATTTTCCACAGGTTTAGTGGAGTAGTCCTGTGTGATCCCCAACTTCACAGCCACCCATGATATATGTTTTATCTGAATTCAATAAATGGAATCCTCCCCATCACAAAGAGGAGGGACATAGTACAGAGCATTGGTGAAAATTAGCTAATTTTTCCTTATGATAATTTATTATTCAAATAGTTATGATACTGAGATGAAAATATGGGCCCCGATCAATTAGGTTGCTATGGGTTTGAAGAATTCTCTCTAGCCACCAATTTTTATGAACGAATGTTGTTCACCAAAAAAATTATCATCACAGACTTACCCCTTAATCAATCAGAATTAGGTTGTTACCACAAACAACTTTTGGTTTACCTCACGAATGGAAACTAGTCAATCAAGATGGGGTGTTGCTTGTTTTGCTGGTTGATCCTCTCAATGGGCTAGTTACTTCAATGCTCATATGGTAATCCTCACAATGAATTTTAGGGCTTATTCCCAAGTACTTCCCATAGTTATGTGAATTGGTATTTACCCTTATCTGAACCTGTAATGAATATGTAGTAAAGTTTATTTCCTAGTTCTTTCCTTTAAAAAGAAATGAAATTTGTGTTTTTTTAAAAAAAAAAATACAAAACAGTCACATCTACAACTATCCTGTGCAACTAAATTATTATATTTTTTTGTTTATATTGAAAAATCTCAACAAATTCATAGTTATGACTAGCTTGTGACTAGAATTTTTAGCAAATATATAAAACCAAGTGTTAGATCTCTAACAAAAATGTTAGGGGAAAATAAAACCCTAAATAAAACACTTTTAGATTTAGAAAACAAATAATTTACCCATAACCAAAATGGTATCACTTTGTGGTTGCCAAAATGTATGCCTAGATTTAGATCACCTCTAAGATGTGTTAGTCGATATAAATTCTACTAAATAAATGGCCTTACATTGCCATTAAAAGAAAAAGGAAATTCATGGGTTCTTTCGATGAATAAAGTGGGTAAATTTCATGATCTGAATCTATATCCTGCACACAAACACAATTAGAAAAATGTTAGTTATTTTTTATGGTTAGGGACCTACCTCAGTCATATCCCTAACCATTTAATGAGATAAAATAAATTTTATTGTATAAAAATGACAAAATAATGCAAAAAAATAAAATAGTATACCTAACTTAGTATTAACTAGTCACGGTTGCGACTCGGTGAAAATAACACGGAGGTTGCATGCTAGTCACAGGTGCGACTAAAACCTATGTTGAAAATTATCCAAAATAATGATTTTTCAAGTTACACCAGTCCATTATGATCTTCCTTCACCTCTCCAAAACATGCAATACTAATCTTGGGTTCATATAATATGAAATGGTGGGGTGAGTGGTTTTTTATAGTTTTGGGTGCATATAATATCGTGACACATATAATTATTTTGATCGGACTACAAGCATCTTACACACAATAATAATCTCTTATGTATTCAATTTATATGGTTCTTCACAATACAAATTTAGGACATTGCTTCTACTCAAAATTAGGATATATCCCATAATATTCTCACTTACAAATCAATACGTAGAGTTCTTAAACAACCCTTTCCTACAAAACAATATTAAGTGATTTGTTGTAACAAATCACTATAAAACAACTAACCTAGGTGAATTAACAAACTAGTAAGGCTTATTTACCACACGGTAAATATAAATAGCTCATATAATGTGAGCACTAGAATATTAATTCCTAACATTTCCCTTAGTGTGAACATGGGGAAAACCTACCTTGTACTTGTACTTGTTCATAATCTTGTGATTTTCACAAGATAATCACAAACCCAACGGATGGTTTTCTTGAACACAAACTGAAAATGGAGTTTACAAATGAACTACCACAAACTAAAAAGTGATGGTTTTGAAAATGGTTTACCAACAACCAAGAATGGTGGTTTTACAATTGGTTTACCAAAAAGCACAAATGATGGTTTTATAATTGGATTTCAAACAACCACATCACGATGTGCCAAGTACTATTATCAACTCTCATCAATATCTCACTATAGGAAATACTATAGGAATTTTTGCTTCTCATACCAAAAAAATGGAAATGGAACATTACTATTAAGTTCCCCCTCAATGTGAAATGTCCACTTATTCAAACAAGAACATTGCAAATTTGTAACACAATGTACACAAATGGAAGAAAACACACAACTTAAACAAAATGTTCCACCACACATTGATGTAGCCCTATTGTTGGCGACTAACGAGAGGTCTCTTTTTACCTCCAACCTTTGTTTTCCTCCATGCTCCGATCAATTGTTGATAGTCCATCTGGATGTGATCATGGAGCTCAATTTTACATTCTAAATCAAACATCGGATTCCACCCAAATGTGTCTAGCAATTTTTGTTATTTTTACAAATTTTGAATTTTGATGAGACAAAGTAGAAATGACAATAATAACTTGATAAATGATGACAACTCACAAGATGACTTTGACTCTTCTAACTGAACAAAACAACTAGATTGTAACAAAACATGACAATAATTAAAAAATAATATTTAATTACTTTTTATCAACATTTAAAAAAATGGCTCTTGACTCATTATTTTGATAACAAGACTTAGATTGACCCACACCATTTGGACTCCATGACCAAAAAAACATACCATGATGGAAAAAACAATACTTTGACATATTATATAATAATTAATTATAAGGTCCCAAATATAATGAATATACCAAATCAATCTACATTTTTACCTACTAACACACTCGACTTAAGATAAACAGTTATAACCATCAAGATAACACAATAACTATACACAAATCCTATTAAAATATATGAAAAATTTAGTATAAAACACAGATTGTGTGGAAGTAACTCCCAACTATTTTTGAGATCAAAGCCGAGTTGTAATGAATAATACTGAAATATTCGGATAAATAATCTTCACATAAGTGAAAATCCAAATTGAGAGAGAGGAAATCAATGTAGGAGATCACATGGTCCACATTTATTCTAAAAGAATTATGATCAGGTGATATACCATAAATGGATTGTATATGGAGATAAGCGATCTACGAGGGATTTTAGATGAACTAAATATGAGTAAAGATTATTCCCAAAAAGTGTAGGTGTAAATGGATTCAATAGGAACAACTCAGACAATCTATCATCTTAACATTGAACCATAGAATACTTAATTCTAATAGTAATTATATATCTTTGCTAAAGATTCTCAAAGTAATCTCATGTGGATTAACTTTTTGCACATGGAAGATGTATTGTAGGCTTGATGGATATGACTTGGGATCCAATTTCATCCAGGATGTCAAAAAAATCATATGAAAGATTTAAAATGATGTATACTTAATGGAACAAGGTGTTTATCTTGTAGTTATCATAACTAGACACATTGCACATCATTATGCATCAGAAATGAAAGCACGAGGAATTGATATGAAAACATGAAAAATATGCATATTTATGGTGAGAAGCTAATCAATGATGCACATTATCTTAGATGGGACATGTAGATGGCGAAAGAGAGAAATATGTAGACTCGCATAGTTTCTCTAATACCAAATATTGCTTTAGATCGAATGCGGGCATTTTACACACAAATTAATATCTTACGTATTCAATTCATATGGTTCTTCACATCAAAAATTTAAAGGATTGTTTCTCCTAAAAATTAGGAGATTTCCCATAATATTCTCACTTACAAATCAATATGTAGAGTTGTTAAACAACCCTTTCATACAAACACAATTAAGTGATTTTTGTAACAAATCACTATTAAACAATTAACCTAGGTGAACAAACAAACTAGTAAGACTTATTAACCACACAAGTAAATATAAATAGCCCATATAATGTGAGCACTAGAATATTAATTCCTAATAACATATGGGTGCAATTTTAATAGATGGGTGAGATGATAAGGGTCCATAGTGCATTGGGAATGCAAATGGGTAGATGGGATGGACATAATTAAATGTGAATGGTTGAGGGTTAGTAAATGAGTGATGAGGTGTCTTTTATCTCCATTTTGTGGGGTTTTATTTTTTTAGTTTCTTTTGTGGGATTATTTTATTTTTTTGGGATTATTATGTTTTATGATGTTTTTGGTATTTTTGAATAGGATACCTTATGTGAAAGGTGAGTTTTCTAGTGTCTACACCCATGATTTTGGAAATTTTATGTATGTGGGTATTGAATAATTAAATGAAGTCTTAGTGACATAATTCCTTGTTGTTTTACTTTTATATTACTTAATTTATCCTTTGATTTATGACTTACTTTATGCTTGTTTATGTTTTTATGTAGTGTTATAGAGATCGATGGCATTCTCCACTATTTATTTAACTATTGGTGATATTTTTCTAAGACCTTATACATTGTTTTCCCAAGATGTATGGTCTTGACCCTTTGAATTTTGGGTCCTTTCTACTTGTTGGGTCTCTTTCTCATTATCTTTTTTTCACATCTTATGTTTTTGGTCGAGTTTCACGTGACACTAAGATTCAAATTTCAAAGTGATAGACTCATATATATATATAAGTTCAACTTAATCATTTATTACCTAGGAAGCACCTAGTTATGTACCAAATATTGAGCTAAGGAAGAAATACTACTATCTTCATATTACATATCATAGTATTATAGAGTGCGTGATTATATTTTTGACATCTACACACAAGGTTTTCTATTGGAGAAAACTAGGATATCCCAATATCAATGTGTACGCACAAGAGTAAAGCTATGTCAAGGGTTCTAGATTGCATGCACACTTGTACAATGCACTAGGATAACCACATCGAGTCTGAAATGTACTGCAATTATTAGTGACTCATAAATAGGGTGACCACCAATTTCATTGTGACTCAATAATTTACATATTTTATCTTAATATATAATGAGTGCTTGAGGTTCATTCGGGAAGATAGGATTGTTTTGAGGGTATAGGTGTGAAATATAAGTTATAGGTGAATTTAAAGATATAAAAGTGTGATATAGGTGACAATGAAGTGACACAAGAAAAATCAAAGCTCGTGATCTACCAACAATATATTAGAATGAGGTTGGTTTGTATAATCTAATCCTTTTATACGGTCCTAATCGTATGGTTTAAGCAATAAATAATTTTGTTATCCCAAAATACCCCTAGGGTTATTTTGGCTTTAACAAGGTAAAAATGGACTTAGTCATTTTAAAGGGCGAGAATACGTTTGAACGGGTGTAAAATTCCACCTCTTCAAAGAACCGATTTGTTGGAATTTAAAAAACCCATGGGAGGCTCAACTATCTATTAGTGGGTTATGTATACACCTAAATTTGGTATCTATACCCTCATTACCCACGTGCGCATATTTATTCAATCATCCCACTTATTTAATTTAATGCCCTCCCCATCCTCATTGCCTAATTAAATGACATTAATTAATTAATCATTTTAACATCTTACATGCCCAATTATCTCATCCACATTAATATTTATTCTTATGAATAAATTAATTAATATCCTTCATCTTGTCATTTAGGATGCTTTATCTTAAATTCATCCCTTTTCTTTTATAATCTTTTCTCCCATCTATTTTTATGCCTTAACAAACTTAAATTCATCTCCAAGAAACATAATCCTGCTTACATGCTTAAAGCACTCGCCCAATCTTTAAAAACACCAAAATCATGTCAAAAGAAAAAAATCATGCCCGGTGGGAAAATTTCCCCACGATTAGTGGTAAACCGACTTGGTCGCCATCGACCCCTTTAAAGCTAGATCCTTTCTTTCCATTCTATGATCAAATACATGTAACCGGGATTCCTTGCAATCGAGCATCCTTCTTCGCATTGGAACATACCAAACATCCATAGATCTTTGGGAAATATTTTTAGCATGCTTATATCACTCACAATCATCCATCATGAAACCAAAAACATAACTTAGAGCTTCTCCAACAACTTTCCCCATTAGCCTTTTTTCTTGTAGGTTTTCTTTCTCATCCATTTATCCTCAACTTTATCAATTCGATATAGTCTTCACCGACCCAATCAAATTGTCATCGACTTAGGTCTAGTGTGTTAGAAAAATCTCTTCTACTAGTTTTTTTAGCCATTTCTAGGGTTTTTGTCTCGGTTCCTTCGGGTAGATTACTCACAAGATACGGGGATCTTTTCATCCTCCATTGCAATCAGACCTTTGGTCTATATATTCATCCTAAAATCTAGATTTTCCATCCCCTGGTCACCATCAACTTACCTCTGCAAAGTCGGGTCACCGTCGACCCATACCAAGTTATAGTCAATTTATAGTTATTGTAATCTAATTAGCTTTTAGATCAATTTAGTCATATTTCAGTTCGGTGATAGTCATGTTTCTCTAATTTCATCATTTACATCACTCTTTCTAAACAAACATGGATTGACATCCACGAAAGGAAGCTAATCACTTATTGGAGCCACATTATCGGGTAACCCCCACATATATCTATCTCATCCATCTTTGTTCTAGTTTTGTAGGTATATCAAGTGCAATAAGGATTTAATTTCCATCATGCACTTGTATCATCGAACATCTGAGGTAACATAAAACCTCTAGTATTTCTGAGTTGGTAGTTTCTTTAGTAGTTGGTGAATTAACATCATTACAAATGAGAAATTTGGACAACAAGTTATATTTAAAAGGTTGTGTGATATTCATTTGGAAATTAATTTCAACGCTTAACACCAAGCATAAGACCGTATGGAAGGATTTCAGCACTCCTCGTGGTCAAGCGTTTCATGTACCTCAAGTCCATAGAATTAATTGTGTTCGATAGGATTTTAGGACCGGGCTTGGGTTAAGTCAAATCGATAAACATAGCAGAGTTAGAAGACACTAGATGGTGCAAGATCACGGTCGGCCAAAGGCAAACATGCATTTCCATTCTAGGGAACTTCAAGGTAGATGCATTCTGCAAACCTCAAGTATGTGGAATAGACCAAGTTTTATAAGGCTTCATGTCTGCGGTGAAGGAAAATTCAAGGGTGGTCAAGGCACTATAAATGGGAACATTTATATGGAGCCACAGTTTTGAGTCTTCCTAGATAGAAGTTGCGATGCGAAAGTGCGACTAATGAAAGGAAAACACATGCCATACATGGAGATTTTCTATTTTCTCATGTTCCACAAAGATCATAATGGGGCTATCAAAGTTCAAAAATTGTGAGGAGCATGGATCCTTTTCATTGGTATGTGTTTTTCACTTTGATAGGGTCTTTATAAGAATAGATTGACATTGATACATGCGTTGAGATTTCTTATTGGTTTATGCTTCTAAATGGATAATGGAGGTTTCATAAGGCCTAACCCCAATACCAATGAAAGGAGGGAATATGGAAAAGGAAAAGGAAAGTAACACATGGGAAGAGGCAATATCGAATTGAATTTAGGATCACCATGTGTCACATTTTTGTTCATCCTAACATGCAAAATTTTAAATGGCCATATCTTTCAATTCAAAGCTCCAAATCTCAAAAAAATTATATTGTTGGAAATTTATTCTCAAGATTGTATTATTTTATTTTACCAAACATCCCAAGGCACACTAGGACATCACTTAGAGAAATTTGAGTTCTCACGAATCACACAAGGGTAGCAGGTCCCTCTTTTATGGAAGATTTGTCAAGGAGTTAGCATGATAAACACACATATAAACCAGATCCATAACAACCATTCAAAAGTAAAGCATAAACAGATCTAGATCACAACCATATGCAAGAATGAACTAAAAGAACCAAGATCAGATCTACCATACAAGATCTAGTAAAAAAATTGTCAATAACCATTATCCAACCACATAGATCCATTGTATTAATCACTACAAAACACAAAAGTTGAATACATACATAAGAGTATCATCATAGGTCAAACATGCCTATAAAATGGTAGCATAACCTTACAATAATTCATAGAGTAAGATCCTTTAAACTGTTTAAATCAATACATATATATATAGGAGTGGGGACTCACCTTCATCGCATAAGAATCCTCAAAATAGGTTACATGCTAAGAATAGCCATGTGCTGCTATAGAATAAATAGAAAAGCATACAAGCTCTTCTAATAATAGATCTCCTATAGTTAACTCCTAGTTTAGATCCTATTATTAGCTCAAAACACTTGCATGTCACTTGATCTTCCACTCGTCCCAAAATATCCTTTTCTTAGTCTCGAAATCTTCTTCTTAAAACCTGCTCCACACTCAATCCCATTTTTAATTTCTGGTGCGCCCTTTTTTTCTATATTCCCGCACATACCTACGCGCCCCAACCTTATGTGCATTCATTACTTATGTTGTAATTCATCAGCCCAACATTACCCCACACTTACTTCATTTCCACCCTTGGTAATGGGTAATCATGCCTTATCTCTCCAAAAATAAGACTAAGGAATAAAAGAATGTTCTGTACATAAAGAATGAATAAATACCACAAATAATCTAAGCACCCTAATCCTCTGATGACAGCAGTAACTCGGGATATTCACTTTTGATTTCTGCCTCTAATTCATTCCAATCACTAAGTGCCTTATTTGTCTTGTTAGGGATATCTGTGAGTACTCCTTCCATTTCATCCATAGTCATGGTTTCACCTTCATTCTACAATACTCTAAGAACATTCATGAGACTTGAGATCATCCCATCCATTACATCCATGCATCACGTTATCAGCTTTCCAATCTCCTTTATTCTATCCTTATGAGGGTCCTAGGTTATTGTGAGTGTATCGTGCACTCGTTAATAATATCAACCTTTCCTCACACCCAAGTGTCTCATTATTATTTGTTGCAAGGACTGAATTTTCCTCCACCAGAGTCCTTGTCTTGATTATTATCTCAAGATATGTGCACACATTCAGTTCCAAATCTACCTTTTTCATCTATTCTCTCAAGTTATAGAGCAAAGACTCATAACCTATAATCTAGCGCACTATTTTTTCTTTAGTCATTTCGCATGTGCTACAAAATCCTTTGGTTTCATCATCCTCACTGTACCTTTATCCAACAACTTATAAACCAATGTGTGTAAATAATGCATAGTAGATAGGAGCCTCTCATGCACTTTCTCTTCCAAATGCGGCCTTGCCTTCAAATTTTCATCACATATCTACTCTAGCATGTCAAGTACCACTCATGCCTTCACCTCGATTTCCCCTTTTCCTCTATCGGGTGCTTAATTTTGAATTCTTTATCCTTTCTATCTTATATCAAATCATGAATATTTTCCACTTTATCTATATTTTGGTGTGCAACCTCTGCAGATACTTTTTCAATGCATTACTTTCTTGCTCATTTAACATCTAAGTTGGCTTGATTGATACATAAAAGGAATGCGGGATTTCTTCATCCTTCAAGAGACACACAATTCTTCACACACATCAAAATTAGGCTCATCCATGTGATTCTGCATACTCCATGATAACTACTTACGGGTGCATGTGGTTGCCATCTTGGGATCCATCAACTCCCATCCATAAAGCTAATTCGGCTCCAAGGTAATTTGAAACCTAGTGTGGATGATCTGGGTAGGATCATTGATGTAACCAGTTTTAGGATTTTCATACATTCCTTCACCCTTTTCTCCCCTAGAGTACTTACCTTTTAGAACATGTAATCCCATATCAAGCACCTTTGGTCCTTCATCGGTTTGTGTATAAGTAGTCGTACCAAATGGGTCACCTCTATCTTCACTCTTCTCTCGCCTCAACAAAGTCATTATCTACTTCTCTTTATTCCAACCCTTATGCATTGTGTTTCAATTATTTTCTCAAAGGTTCCTCTGCATCCACATTGTCAACATGAGTCTTTTCCCCAATATCATCGATTTCTCACCCTCACTATCCTTATTTGGGATATACTTGCACCTTTTATTTTCAGTTCTACCTTCACGGGAGATTTTCTAGATGACCTCCTTCTTTAGTTGTGATGGCCCTTTGCCCATGCCTTGAGTCCTTGTTCTCCTAAATACTATCCTATATTGCTATTCTTCAATGCCCTCTATTGAACCTATGCCCATGGTGCCTATTTCCACCCCTTCTTCTTCCTCGCCTTCCTATTTTCCTAGATGAGTTGGCTATCACATTTACTTCTTGCATATAGTTGGTTGCCTTCTTCTGCCATGTTCTAGGCTGCCACTGTCTTCCCTTAGTTCTTCCTCCTCTTCTCCTTCATCATCAAGGGGAAAAGTAGACTCCTCATCCTGCAATGTGCCCACAGTATGTTTCCCCTTGGGAAATTCAGGAGCTTGAATTCATTCTCAATGTATTTCCCATTTTCCAACTTGGGCTTAAGGTAAATGTATACCTTAGTTTCTACTAACCTTCCCAATTACCAAGATCATAGAATTGATATTGATATCATCTGAAATTAACTTCTCAATGTAAGCAGACTTACAGGTAGACATATGTCTTTTTGAGTGTATGATATTCATAGTCTACTTTATCTACATTGAAAGTTAACTGCACGCGTTCGAGAACCTATGTACAGATTCCTAAAAATAACATGTAGTGAAGGAATATGGAAAATTACACCATGGACTCCACTTCCCATCCTTCATTCCAAAATGCCCTATGCAAAAATGTTGGTAAATAGAAAACTAAACTTATTTCTCAATACCAAAGGAAGATCCTTGGGTATCCTCCACTCATATTCAAATGCACCATGCAAGCACTCATGCTAGAGTTCTATTCTCTACTTGTAGGGTCCACTCATCAATCCATCACATGTATACTTAGCAAATCTATCCGCAAGGGATATATTTTTGATGCAACCTAGAATCTACTATGAATAACCCAAGCATGTTGGCACATCACCCAAAGTGTACAAAGGTACTAGAACCCTCTTTAGATTTTCTTATACAGGATGTTAGTGTGATGAAGATAAGACATATTCAGATCCATAATAAACATAAACATTCCACAGTGCATAATCTAGATCTAGATCT
This sequence comes from Taxus wallichiana var. yunnanensis, assembly GCA_018340775.1. Classification (NCBI taxonomy): domain Eukaryota; kingdom Viridiplantae; phylum Streptophyta; class Pinopsida; order Cupressales; family Taxaceae; genus Taxus; species Taxus wallichiana. The sequence continues at coordinate 643,877,091 of CM031238.1, forward strand.
TAGAGAATCATGAATTAAACAATAACTATAATAAGATTAACCATACATGAACCAGTTTCAGTTATGTCTAACACCATTATCCAGCCAATATCATCCATTTCATTAAACATTGTAAAACACATAAGCTTCTTACATTATAAAGTATCACCATAAGTCATGCATGTATCAGATCCAACAACATAACTCTACAATAATTCACACACTAGTCTCTCTCTAAACTACACAGTTCAATACATATTTATAGAGGTGGGGACTTTCCCTTCACCACCTATGCACTTCTCAAAAATAGGTCACATGGTGTTAATAGCCATGCACCTTTATGATAACATGAAATTGCGCTAATAATAGATGTCCTATAGTTAACTGGAATAAGTAATCCTGTTATTAACTATAACCATGCATGGCGTTGATCAGCCTCTCATTCCCAAAATACCATTTGTGTGTCACGCAAGTCTCCATCTCAATGTGTGCTATGTACGCTATCTCCAAAAATAGCCCTTATCCATAAAAATGGCTAAGTCCTAAGCCAACTATTTTGGCACATGTTTCCTTTCCTATTATTCTATGCCTTAAAATGCACCTTGTTCCCACATGCATATTCTTTATGTGTCTTCTCCTTAGAACAATATTATGTCTGCTCAACATTATCCACACTAAATTACATTTTCATCCTGAAAATGGGGATTCTTTCTTATGTTCCCAAATAATAAAGAATAACAATTGAAAGAATTAAATATTCTTTGTATGAAAAGAATAAATCTTTACTCCGCATCATCCTCTTCTTCAACTGGGAGGATCAACTCTGGATATTAAAGTTTGATTTCTACCTCCAATGTTTGCCAATCATGTAGCATTGTCCTTGTCTTTTTTGGAATATCTAGTTTGATAGCATCTAACTCATTCGAATAATCTTTTCCTTCTCATTCTGCGCAAAGTACTGCACAACATTGGCCATAATCAGACATCATTCCTTCTAGAAGATCCATCTTATGCGCTATGAGCTTCCCAATCTCATCCATCCTCTCCTTATGTGGATCTTGGGCTAGCTGCAAGGGCTTCATGATTTTATTTTACTAGTGCCAATATCTTTGTGCGCCCTAAAGTCTCATCTTTCATTGTTGTCCAGTAATTCATTATCTTCAACCAGAGTCCTGATCCTTATTATTTCCTCTAGTGTTGTACACAAGTTTAGAGCTTGGTATGCTTTCTTCATCTCATCCTTTAAAGTTTGGATCAGTACCTCATACGTTGAAATTTTTCTGATCATAGAGGCCCTTGCTCTCTCTACTTCTTGTTCATCATATTTTGGTGTAGGCATTCTAAGTGGTCCATCTTATAGCACCAAATCAACCAAAGTGCACACATAATGCATAGCAAAAGGAAATGTTTTAGGTACCTTTGTTTCAAGTGAGGCCTTGTCTTCAAAATATAATCACCAATTTATTTTTTCATGCTAATGAAAGCTTCATTATTTGTCTATTATTTTTCCTTCTTTTCCTTTAACCACTCTATTTTTGCAATTTTGTCCTTGTTATCCTCCATCAGCACTCTAATGGTGGCATCCTTATCAATATTTCTCCACGCCACCTCATCGATACCTTAACTAAGGCATTTATTACCTAATCATCAGACATAAGAGTGGGCTTTATGGTCATGTTCCTACTCTGTGGTGCCTTCTTTACTCTTCTTAAGACATAGGACTCCTCACATACATCAAAATCTGGTTCATCCATATGGGTATGCATGGACCAAGATAGTTGTTTCCTTGCATGCATAGTGGCCATATCTGGATCCATCAGCTCCCATCCATATAATTCCTTAAGGTCCATTGTGCTTTGAAATTGGGTGTGGATGATTTTGCTTGTGTCCTCAACATAGCCCATACTTGGCACAATATACTCTTCACTTCTCTTTGTTCTTGGCCCCTTGGGAACTGAGTGCCAAGTTTTAGAGTCATACCTTCTCCTATACGAGTTGTAACTAGTGCAGTTTGGTCTACTCACGAACAATCTCTTCTTCTTCTTTCACCCCTTATTTTTCATCTCTCATTTCTTCTTCCCGAGGCTCCTCCAAATCTTTCAATTAGGCTGGGGTTCTGGGCACACTCTTGAGACTCCTCTACCTCCTCACCAAGATTTAGCTTTCTTCTTCTCTAGTGCTTCCTTATGAGGGGAGATTCAAGGTGATATTCTTATAGGTTGTGATGTTCTAGCACCTTGGAACCTGGTTCTTCTTAATACCCTCTTAAGCTGGCGCTCTTCGGGGGTGCATCCTCGTCTAAGTCCTCTTCTCCTTTCGCACTGTTGTGGAGTATCTCGTGTGCTCACTTTCCACTCTATCGTGGGATTCCTTTGGCCTCTATGGTCCAAGCCTCCACTATCCTCTTGTTCTTCTTCCTCATCTATCTATATGGTCGTGGCATGCTTTGGATCTTCCACATTCTCAATCGTGTGTTTTCCTTGGGCGGCCCTAGCGGCGTGAACTCATTCTCCACATACTTGTTATTCTCCAACCTAGGCTTGAGCTGAAGATAGATGAGCGTGACTCCATTGTCCCCAGTGGCCAAAACTACCGGCTTTATACTTATAACATTTGAAATGAGCCTCTCAATGTAGGAAGACCGACCTAGATAAACATATGTTTTTCTAAGAGTATGGTAGTCACAATCTACCTTGTCTGCATTGAAGTTCAGCTAACACGCATCAGTAAACCTATGAACTGAGGCCTAGAAGTAGCACACTATGAAGGCATAGGGAATTTTACACCATGGACTCCATGTTCCATCCTTCATTGCAAACCGCGCGATGCAGAAATGTTGATACACCACAAACTGTACTACCTTACCCACCACCGAAGGTAAATCCTTTGGAATGTGCCATTCCTCCTCAAATGTCATGCGAAGTCAGTCATACCACAATTCTTCCCTTTTCTTGAACGGGCCACTCATTGTTCCTTCACATAAGTATTTCTCAAACCTCTCCATGAGGGACTTCTTCTCTATGGGGTATTCCCAAATTTTGTTCTTTGGCCCATCAAGCACTCTAATTTCTATAAAGACAAGAGATAATAAAATAGCACAAAAACTTATCTTCTCACCTATGCACACTTCCTCGGTAATGTTTCTTTTTTATAGCTCTGCTAGATTGTAGACTTCTCCTTCCAACATTTTCTTCATGATATATAGCCACATCGTATTTACTTGTGATCATCTCCCTTGATCATTCAACTTAGTGAACAAATGTGTGGTTTCCTGTACTACATGATACTTCCTCAATTTGTATATTTTCATTCCATGTGGACCCTTATAGTATCCCAACTCCTTATCGGTGGCTATAACAAATACCTTATCGGTCAAATCACTAACATTGTTTGTCCCATGTGCCCTTGATCTTGTGAATGTAGCAATAAGGGTTGTTGTGATCCTTACCCTCCGTCTAACAAAATAGAAAAATTCCTCATGGACTCTACTCATAAGACATTGGTATAAAGCTTTTGGTTTTCTAAAATACAGGAGTTCATATAAGCTGATTAACTTCTACCTTCTTAAGAAACTTCTCTCCACCATCATCATATACGGCATATTGTCCACTTTGTGCACTTGTTGGTATTCTTATTCAACAACGCATCCAATTCTACATTGTTTTCGGTGGTACGGTTGTTCTAATCACTTAATTTACATCTGTGAATGTGGGAATTCTAATCCCATCCAACTATAAATCCTTCTGGATATTGCATCTCTAAAAATTGTTCTCGGGAGAAACTTCCACCTTTTTCTTCTCGTTCCATGCACATTGCGGGTGCAGTGCTTTCTTTGGTGCCATTGTAAAAATCCCACCTTTTATCTTCTTTGTTGAGTAAGATCAAACCCTAGCTCAAAACCGTGTGCCCTATCTCAAAACCACTTACCCTAGCTCTTTCTCAATACTTCTACTCTACTCAAACCCTTTATCAATGGGGATGTAAGCCACTTCCATGCACAAATATTCTCTCCACGTCTAGTTTTGTATCTCTCCACACCTCAACATGTTTCTCTTGGCTTGGTCACACTTAGCTCACTCGAATACTTGTGATCAAAAAGGTAAAAATGAACCCACATCATGTCCTTATATAGATTTTCAAAAATTTAGTGCATTTATTACTCCTTTACCTACCACCAATCCTCTCATTAATTGACCATTTTCCCAACTTCCGCATGGTACACCTTCATGCCCCAACTATAACCTTCTAGTGTGCCTTCCTACCTTCTAGCTACAAACTTCTCTTATGCATGCTTCCATGTGCCAAAGTACCTCACCATTGTGCCCTCTTCTAGTAGTTTCCATGGTCGTTGCTTACCTCGTGTTATATTGTTCATTCATTTATTTCCATCTATGGTCTTCTTTGGGAGCAATTTCTTTCTAGCAGCTTCCTTCCATCTTTAAATAACACCTAAAACAAGTATGTTCTTATGTGTACTCATTTTTGAATAACAAATAGAAACCACCCCACACCAATGTTATGTGTAGTCCTCGTGTATAAAAATACTTGATTGTAATTATCATAATGACAAAGAAGGAAATACATTGAAATAAATATAGAAAAGGAAATCTATACTAAATGGCAATACTACCTTATTAAAAACACGAAGAAGACTTATTTATAGTAGGGCTTCAGCAAAGATACTCCCGTTAAAATAAGCGAGTAATCGTGTTCCATCAAGTGCCTTTAAGCGATAAGTTCTTGATTCAAGGAATTGAGTGATAACATATGGTCCTAACCAATGCACCTTAAGTTTTCTTGGATGGTGCATAAACTTGGAATCCTAAATAAGTACCATCATCTGTCCAACCTCAAGCTTCTTATCTCTACGATGTGACTATCATGCCATGCCTTCTACCTAGCCTTTTGTTGTTTTCGACTCCAACATGTTATGATGCGCCTCTCATTCAACTATATTAAGTTTTCAATTATTTATTTTAATTCATGTTCATATGTTAGACCTCCGAAGTGCACGCAATATGCAATGATGTTAACATGAATTCCATTGGAATAATTACTTTTGCGCTAAACACCAATGAAAGGCTATGGCCTTAATCAACCTCTTGTAGTTTTTATATATGCCCAAAGTATAGCGAAACTTTATCATCCCAATATTTCCTTCCAACATCACAAATTTTTGTCAAGGTTTGGCTCAATATCTTGTTGAAAGCCTCGCGAGTCCCATTTTCTTAAGGGTGATAAGGTGTAGTCTTGTGGTGCACAACCGTAACCTCATCCAACAATATCTGATTGTCTCATTCAAGAAGTGTGTGCCCTATCACTTGTCAAGATCAACGTACATCCATACCTAGTGAGAATTTTTACCATAAGAACCGTGTTGTTGTAGTTGTTGTATAATCCTTTGTAGGTGTTGTTTCTTCCCATCATGTAAGATAATATGTACAAGAAATGATGTAGCGCAATCCATTTCTACACATGGTTGGGGAAATAAGACCCACAAAGTCTACAACCCATTTCTTAAATGGATTTTCACTAGCAATATGCCTCAAAGGCATTTCATATCTTTGCCCGAGTTTTCCAAGGTGATGACGGTGATCACACACCTTATAATACTCTTTACAATCTTTGTCATGGGGGTCTCCCACAATAATCCAGTGAGTAGAATCTTGTGCATAATGGCATCACCTGCATAATACCCACTTGAAATACTATCGTGATCCTCTTCCATGATATTTGTGTACTCATGTTCCAATACACACCGGCATAATACTTTATCGTAACCTAGTTTGTATATGTCACCACTAATCAACATAAAGGGTACAACATGAATTGAAAGTTATTTATTCTCTAATGCTTTCATTCCTTCTACCGCCTCACATGAGCGTAAAAGAAAACAACATCCTCCAATTCTAAAAGCACGTGATGTAAACCTGTACAACTATGCATCCAACATTGTATCTTCAATTGTCTCGCATGTCCTCCCTGATGAATCCTTGACAAGTGGTTTGGGCTAGAATCACTTTTATTTGGTTTTACCATGATTGTAAAGTCAATATCTTGGAATAAGAGCACCCATCGACATATGTGCCCCTATAAAATGGGCTTATTTACTAAGTATTTTTATACCATGTGATCAGTATAAAATAAAAAGAGTATTGCTAGAAAATGTTGTGCGAATTTATGCACGCGCATAGATCATTGACAAGGCCTTGTGCTCTATAGTTGTGTAATTATGTTCTGCAGAGTCAACTTTAAACTAGCAAAATAGATAGGATTACCTATAATACCTTCTTCAAGCTGAGCTAACACCATGCTAATGGTTTTGCAGAGGCGTTTGTTGTCGCAAATCTTGCACCCTTCGAATGGCTAGGATGTGAATAGGACATTTGGTGTGATTGGGACACATGGGATCACCTCTCAAGCTATGGGACTTGGGCTCAAAGTGAACCTCCGAGAGAAGGCCGGCTTCCTCTTCCTAAACTAAGTGTTGTACTACTCCTAGTGTGATAAAAAGGCTATCTAGTCCTATGCTAACATCTTCATGGGGTTTTAAGGAAAGAGATTTATAGAAATGAAATTATACTAGGGATGGTGATGCACCAAATAAAGGGTGTTTCAAGACTCGGGAAGGGTTAATTTGAAGATGGTGTGTGCACCACAGGTCAACTTCACCTACTGCAACTTAGAGAGGGTACATGATACCACAAATTAAGAGACATGTGTTCCCTTTGTTAAACTTTATCAGATCGAGAAATATACTAGTTTCCCAGTGAAGAAGGATGAACTCAAGAAGGGTGAACAGACACCACAACTCAACTGCATGCAATACTCCACCACTCGATAAGCACAGAACTCCAAGAACCTGCAATAGAAACTTAAACTTGCATAGTGTACCTGCAAGTACGAGAAAGGCACAAAGAAGCACAAAAGGATGAAAGGACCAAGATTAGTCACAAAACACACACTTTTATTGCTTTAATAACATGCACAATGCATCATACATTCAAAAGAGGCAATAGTTTCCATTACAGTCTTGAAGAGGAGGCTTGAAAGTTCTCTCAACACATAAGAACAACTTACGAAGAGAGAGAGGACTCTTCAAAAGCATACACTCCCTCGGATATCTAATTGTCCAACTTGTTTGGTATTTGGAACCCTTTTATATGAGCTTCCAACTTACATTTATAGAAGAATATGTGAGAAAGAAGAGGAAAGGTCATAATTACATTCCTAAATTGAAGGCCCATGATGTATTTATCACAGTTAGTTGAATCACTTGAGAAGGTTCCATCATGGGTCATTAATTGCCTGATGACCTAGTCTTCTCAATTAATTAAAAAAATATTTAAATAATAATAATAAATATTATTATTAAAATATTTTAGTTAAAATATTAAATTAATTAACATAATGTCAGGACCCCCTATTGACCCATTTGACTTGAAGAGGAGGGGGGTCCATGTGAATAGAGTCTGGACATAGCCCAACTCGGTGAGTTTTGAATCCTCTAACTCGGTGTTGCACTCGATTTTGAACCCCACACCAACTCTTTCCTTACCTTGGCAATCGAGCTCTTTTGCATTGAGTCCTTCAAATGGTGAGCTATCAAACTCAATTCTTATCATTTCCCTTGGCTAACTCAAGGCCATTTATGCATTCCACATTGCCTTTTGTGAAACATATGTGAGCTTCCCCACGAAGTCACCGAGCTCTTCATCTAGCAAAATGAGCTTACCTTTCCTGGGCTCAAACTCACCTCCGAGCTGAGTCCTTGTTCGAGCCTGAAACTTGACTGAGCCATGATCTTGCAATGATCTTGCCACCATATTCACCATTTTGCTCACTATCTTTCCATTTTCTGAACTCGTATATACACATGAAACCATATACATTCGGCTTGCTAAGACGTATTACTAAATGAGATGAATCCTCTACTACGCGATATCAAAGAACTTGACATGCACCATTTAAATCCTCACCCAATGTTTGAATGACTCATACTTCACATAAACCTTGAGATATTTATGGCTCAATTAGTGTGGGAGCTTCTCTCGTGACCACCAAACCATCAGAGCCCGAATGTCTATAGACTCATTCACTTCATGGCTCAATGAAACAAGCCAACTTGTGTCTTAACATGGACTTGGCAAGATGTCTGAGCTCCTTGCAATCTTCGACGCATCGATCTAGGTATCCACTCACACCTTTTGAACTCATCATAAAATTTGCACGAGCTGACGTAGAATTTATCCACCTTGAGTGATCTCTGTTGAGCCATGATCCTACCATATTCCACTTAGTTAAACCGTGTTGTGATTCATGTCTTTCCACTTATTTCTGTGAGTAAATTTCATGAAGAGTTGATTGATATATTTTTACAAATAATAACCATTCTCTTTCATGTGTGAGTAGTTACTAGATCAACCTGAGCAGGTAATCTTCCACCATGTGGCGTGAGATCGAAATGGACTCTCGAAATATGTAACTTCCATTTTTGTGACTAGGCTCGATCATTTCCTCGATTGAACTCGGATCAATAGATTGCTTCAATGCAGGCAAGTGCGTTGCCCATAACCCAAAGCTCTCTGCAAGCTCATGTTAGTGCCACATTCATGCACGGCGAACATCAGCTATAAATCCAACCCCATGACTTGAAGTTCGGACACAAGACATAATGATTACATCACGCTCCTAGCCCTGAAAGGCATCTACCGTATTGATATATAAACCTTTTCCTTCATCATATTTGAGGACAACATCAAACTCTCGGTGAAAACATTTCAGTTGTAGCTTGTAAGGTGTGATAATTCCAATAAAAACCTTTATTCTTGCCAACTTAGTGACTCATTGAATATGCTCATATAATTGTAAACCAAATTGTGCTTCATGAATATTACGATATGAAAGCAGATCCACCTCATGAGATTCACTTCCATGAGTTACATCATAAAACAAGTAAGGTCTCAATAGAGAATCTTTGTAATAAATTTCATCGGGTCTCACAGTAGAATGTCTCACTATCACTTAATCAATTTTGATAAAAATATCTTGAAGGAAAATCCTGAATTTGAGGATGCATTCGATCTTGAATAGATAACAACATAGTTGGACAACCCTGCTTGTTAGAAGCACTCAAAAAAAAGCTTCTACTATCTTTTGCTGTAACATGCCTACTACTGGTTAAATATTGTCAATCGGATGAGATCTCTTTGTGGTTTCAACAACTCATCACTATCGGCACATGTATTTAAGCTCGAAACTAATAAAATCCCTTTCTTTCACGAGTTTCACCTTCCATACATCAAATGGTTCGCTCACCTAAAATCCTCTCGCAACAATTTTCCAACAATGGGTTGTTTCACTCCATTCAAAATTTTGATCATTAGTAAGAAAAGCTTATTACATTGTTACTACTATAACGCCTTGAGATTATTTTCGGTGAGCAACTCGGTCCACCCTCTATTCTTCTCGCCATGCTTCGTATTGATGAGCTTGGTATTACCTGCTCTGAAATTGGTATTACGTCACGTTGTTTTCCCCATGACCCACTCCAATTCACAACTATCCTATTAATCTGGAAAGTAACTCTATGACCTACAAATTTCTCATCCTTGACGTGGTATGTTGGTTTACGGAGCTTTTCCCTTTGCTTGTCAAGTGATTATCCCCGCTTGGTGATGCTTTCTCAAATTTCCACGTTCTTGGCAAGATGAAACTCGGGACCCCCTTTACATGGAAACCTTGTGTTGGCTTTCCACTACAAATTTTCCACCATGGAAATCGGGATGAAGATATCCTATGTGCGGAAATACCGACTTGGCTTGCCATCATCAAATTTCTGACCTTGGCAATATACTGAAATATTTCCCATGCGGGGATCTTACAATGGCTTGCCATCGTCAAAGTCCCACCGACAGAAGGGATGAAATTCTCCCAAGCCAATGCCTTAGCATGGATTTGAACCCCAACTTTTCCTTCTCGACTTGCAATCGAACCAAACAAAAACTCTGAATGCTCACGACCTTGTCTGGCTCGACTGAGTGAGCCAATGCTACCAACTTGCATTTGATTTAAGTCTCACTGAGTTTATACTGATGTGGCTCAATCTTGGAATTAGCCTTTCGAATTGTCCTATGTCGAGCCTTCTTTGAGTTCTTGATGTAATTTATGAGCCTAAACTATCCTTTCATTGACCAAGATTTATTTACCTTCTATTGCCGACCTGATGCCAAATTATGCATGAGCTACACACACCAACCATCGAGTCATGATAACATCCTGAACTCTCTGTGCTACTCAGAAAATCTGAAAACAATTCAGCTTGAGCTCGAATGAATTGTTTCCATTGTTACATCATCATTTAATGATTTGACACCTCTGCAACAAAATGTTTCTACCTCCGCCCGTGAGTCCTCTGACTTCCACTGTTATTTAGTACATCCCAATTTTGTAGCAAGTTTTATTTGTATGAAATACTAACACAAGTTCCCACCTTGAGCTTGTTGAAATGGCTCATCTTCTAAGTGTCGAGCTCACTTATTTCACATCTTTCTCAATGAACTACTCGAGTTTTCAAAACATGAATCGGATTATTATCAACTCGGTGAGGGAGTTTAACCTGATTTGTCTTCCAGTGCAACTCACTAGGACTCAAGCTATTTCTGTCTCTCTACATGATTGTAATTCGGTATTCGCAGCTCATCTAAGTATGCTTGAGCCTGAATAATTTAGCTACTTGATTACTTATCACTCACCCGAGATATATCTGGAACTCGGTACCCCTCCACATGAATTGACAACCTTGCATTTGAAGAAGACAACTGAAAAACTTATTTTTGGCCTCTATGAACTCACCGAGCTACTCCAAATAACTTGTCACACATTCATATACCTAAGGTTAGTGAAATTGAATCGAGCATTCCAATCTCGCTTGTCAGAATAATTCATATTGCCATGCATAGAAGCATGATAAAAACCCATATAATATGTTTTATTGATTTTGGGTCCCAAAGCCAATTTCCTTGTTCTAAACCTACTTCGACTATTTGAAATGTCATGAAACTCCTCGTGGAGGCCCTTTTCTAGTTCTGGGGAATGATAGGCTCCCACTTGTCCAATTTTTTCCAAAAGGGGAAAAATTGACAACATTTCTAGCAACCTATTAAGGATGCTTGCCTGCTAAGCATGATTCCAGTAGCCTTGAGTCATCCATTGGGCATGGAGTCGTGTTAGAATCCACGAAAGTAGTAAGATTTTATTTGACACATCCTGAATCTCCTTGAGCATTTCGATATCCTGGACCTCCTGGAATGCTAAGCATGAAGTATACTGAAACTATTGAATGATTGACATCTATGGAACATTGCAAAATTTTGAATGAAGCAAATTTTGAAACTCTTATGGAAACCTTGAACCTTCCTTCTCCTTGACACCTTCCAATGATGAAACAATGTGCAGAACAAAACAAAACATGGTAACAAGGAAAGCAAAACAACAACACACAACAATGTGCATAAGCACTTGGAGGAAAACACCTAATTTAATTGTACAAGGGGGGAACACTTCTCAAAAACAAGCTTTGATATGTATCCCATTCACATGAATGGGCAGTTCTTCTCCATTGAGCCTAGATAGATGAAACGAATTTGCCTCTTTACAACTTGTGATGATGTATGGCCCAGTCAGAGAGTGTCAAACTTGGCATGCCTGCCTAGTTTGGCCTTGTCTTCATCCCATTTGAGAACTAAATCTCCCTCTTGAAAATGCTTGTCAAATGCCTTCTTGTCAAAAGATTTCTTAACTTGAGCCTTATCTTGCTCCGGAGTTTTCGCAGCCTTGTCTCATACTTCCTCTAATTCCATGAGTTCAACAAACCTTACTATCAGAGGATCACTCTCTATAACTTCAAGTTGATGAGATAACTCCAAAGAAGGTAACTCCAATGAGAGTGGGAGTTTTGCCTCTCTTCCATATACAAGAACGAAAGGAGAATTTTCGATGGCCCTTTTAGGTGTGATCCGATCTACCCATAAGGTGGTCTTAAGTTGTGTATGCCAAGTCCTCTTGTTAGTCTCCATTATGTGCTTAATAATCCTTATGAGGTTTTTGTTGCTAGAATTAGCCAATCCGTTTCCTTACAGATAGTAATTGGATGAAGTTTTGAGGTATACCCCATTTTTAACAGCCCATTCACTCAATTTCATACCAAGAAAAGCCAACGCGTTGTCTGAAATGACTATAAATGGAACACCGAACCTCGTCATTATACCCTCCAAAAAATCCAAAACTACCTTTTCATTTCTCTCTTTTAATGCTACCACCTTTGTCCATCGAGTAAAATAGTCCATTGCAGTAAGGACCCATTTATGTTCATCACTAGATGGAGGATTAATCATTCGATGAAGTCCAACCCCCATTGAACAAAGGGTTGATCCACTTGAATTGGATGCAGTAGAAGAGCTGCCAACTTCTTCTTACCTATGAAAAAGGCACATTCCTTACATTTCCTTACCCAGAGATGGGCATCCTTGAATAAATCCAACCAATAGTAGCTAGTTCACATGATGTTGGTAGCTATTGTTCGTGTGGAATAATGTCCTCCATATAGGCCATTATGAAATTCTTCTAGTATCTTACTTACTACATTGCGGTCCTACGATCGAAGGAGAACGCGTCGTTCAAATATTTTCGAAAGAGAACACTATCTACCAAAACATATGGAATAGATTGAAGATGGAAAGTTTGTCTTTGGTTTTTATCCATGTTTTCCGGATATGCTCCTGAGAAAAGTAAATTCTTCATTTTGGATAACCAGTCATCTTGATAAACATTCTCATCAGTATTTAGGAGTGTCACGTCCTCATTACCTTTTGATTCCATGTCTGCGCAGCAAGTTTCGACACAAACGCTTACCTCTAACAAGTTTAGTGACTTTGATGTGCACGTCATACTCCATTACCTTTTCGATCCATCCAAAGCATGCTTTTCGTTCATTTCTTTATTCAAGTAAAAACTCCTTGATACTGGGTGAGACACCATTAGATGAATCTTGTTGTTGGACAACATGTGCTTGAATTTCTTCAAATCTTGAATAACCACAAAGACTTGCTTTTCAATTAATGAGTATTTTAACTCGTAGTCTTTGAGGGATTGACTGAAGAAAGTAATTGGTTGCTCCATCAAGTTGTTGTTTTGTTGGGTGAGGATCCCTGAAATGCTCTCTTGACCTGCAAAAGCATAAAGGATAAAATCTTTGTCAAACATGGGGTTCACCAGCATGGGAGCTTGAGAAATGGATATTTTGATGGCTTCAAATCTTTCTCATCCTTCCTTTTTCCATGAGAATGGCATGTTTTTCTTCAGCATGGTTGTCAGTGGTTTAGCCAATGTCACGAATTGAGGGATGAATCTTCACATGAAATTTATGGTTCCCAAAAACTCTAGAGGCCCTTCCTATGACTTGGGAGAGATAAGGACATAATCAAACGAATCTGGCTGGATCGATTGATAATCCTTCCACTGAAACAACATGCCCCAACAATTTTCCCTCGTGCACTGTGAAAATACATTTCTTGGGGTTAAGTGAAACCCCAAATTCCCTACACCTTTGGAAAAATTTCATTAGATGTGTGATGTGATCTTCTGCATGCTTAGATTATATAGTTATATCATCAAGGTAAACCAAAATAATATCGTTGATTAGTCCCTTAAATTCCATGTCCATGGCTCTTTGGAAAGTAGCCCGGCATTGGACAATCCGAATGGCATTTTATTGTAGGCATACGTGCCCCACTTGGTAGTGAAAGCCGTTTTGAATTGGTCAGATTCTTGGACTAGGATTTGATTGTAACCTGAATATCCATCAAGAAAATAAAATCTTTAAGCTCCTACCACCATTTGAAGGATCTATTCCATCGATGGAAGAGGATAATGGTCTTTTAACGACGCATGATTCAAATCCCTTAAATCTACTCATAATTGGATCTCTGTTCTTATTCCTCACGGGCACCAAATTGGCTACCCATGAGGAATGCTTGATGGGAAAAATTATATAGGCCTCAATGAGCTTGGTTAGCTCCTTTCTCATTAGTGTCTCAATTTTGGGATTAATTGGTCTTTGTTTCTCGATTTGAAATGGCTTAGCTTTAGGATCCAATTTGATGGTATGTTGTGCTAAACTTGGATCAAAACCACGCAGATCTTTATAGCTCCATGCAAAAATGTCATGATACTCTGAAAATTTTGATGAAAACTTCCTTCTCTTCAAAAGTACACACTTTTCCGATCTTAAGAAACTTTGCATTTGATACTTCGACTTCCTCAAAATATTCTTCTTTGACCACCATGTTAGGGCTTTGTCTTTTGGCTTGGTCATCTGAATTGAAAATGGATTCCAAAGTGACTAAACCTTTTGGTAACTTGTTGCTTTTCAATTGGATAATTTTCTCACCATATGACTCCTGCAACTTATCTTGATTTTTGTAGCAAACTCCGCCTCTTCTTGTAGGAAGAGGACAATTTGGTTGTCACTATCGAACACTTGCCAACTACTCACATTATCAGGGACTTCCGTTCAAACCACCATTTTAACAAATTGCTGCCCTTCTTTCATGATATCAACTGGTATGTTGTATTGTGAACCAATTGTATAAATCCTATCCGCATCTTGATTTTGACCTCTAGGAATTGCATGGATTCCAAAGCTTCGAAATCTTCAATCGGGTCCAGGACTCGGTTCTTGTATGATCTTAAAAGATCATTTTGGATGCACTACATGCTGAAACTTGATGAACAACTAACTCACTGTCTGCAAAAATAGTCAAGGCCTTGATTCCCTTCCTTTGGGCTAATTTGTATTCCTTGCACAAAAGCCTCGTATTCAGCAACATTGTTAGTGTAACTAAATTGCAACCGGAAAGATGAGAAGTACTTATCTCCCTCTAGAGAAATTAACATAACACCAGCCATTGGATCCATTCTTACTTCTTGAGCCATCGAAGAAAAATTACCACAGTCCTTTAGAATCACTTGGTGTTTTGACAAGTTGTGGTATGATCATATCTTCTTCATGGATACAGTAAGTACCTAATCCTGTTTCTTCCAAGACCAGAAACCAACTTCTTCCTCTCGCTAATACATCAACGTAGGGATCATACTGATGATCTCTACTTACTTCATCTAGCAAAGTATCAGGGACTTCTTCAACAAGGGTGGTTGGTTCATGATTGGCATCTTCCTCTTGGGATCACCGATGGTGTAATTTCCATTTATGGGACTAGCAGTGTAGGGTTCTACATGATTATGGTAGATTGGTTCTGCCCTTATAGTTACTTTGGTTCCGTATCAAGTCCTGAGAATCATATGCAACCAATTGGCCGATAGGTAACCACCCATCTTGGCGGTGAAATCCCGTGATAGGCAGATGGCAAAGAGGGGAGGGAGATCAATGACCAATATGTCTTGGGTGAATGAAAAACTTGGGCATGCATGAATGGTAAGTTGAAGTCCTTTGATAACCCCAACAGTCTTAATAGTTCCATCCAGTTGAACAACCCCTCTTGCAACTGGTGCATATTGTATGCCTAGTACATCTGCAATTTGTTTAGGCATGACAGAGCTACTGGCACCAGAATCGATCATGCAATTATGTACCAAGTGGTCGCCAATGATCAGGGAAATGTAGAATGGTAGTGGTTTGTTTACCGTAGGAATAATTTTCCCTTTCGGTTGACACAAACTTGTAGCATTTGTCACTCCATGGCTTGGTGATCCGCTGGTTGTACTAAAACTGTTCAAAGCTTCTCACAACAGGTTTCTTTGAGAAGGGATCGAGAGTGTGTCCCACATGGTAACGCTCAAATTGGTTTTCTTCATTTGTTCTACTATGTTGAAGGGAATCGCTCCTACTTTGATGACACTTTTTTGGGCATTGGGGTCCTCCTTTGGAAAATGTTTGTTGGGTACCGTGATGCCTGGAGAACCATCTTTCCCAGCAGCATGGCTAGCCAGTGTTTCTGGTGATTTATTTCCCAAATTTTTATCAACTACCATTTGTAACCTAGGTTGAGAAGTGGACGCTAGATCAGCTTCGAGAGGTTGAGGCTCCATTTCTCTCTTCTTGGAATGAGTGTTTGCTTGCCACTGATGAAGAATATGTATTCAACCCACAAAAATCTTCTGCTTGCCAGTTTAGCAAAGTGGATTCTTCAGGTGCCTGCAGTTGATCTGTTGCTTCTTGTGTAGATGAATTTTTTGTTAACTCTAAAGGGAAGATACACTTTGAACCATAAGGGCCTGGCTAAGAACTCCATTGGGACAAATATTTTGATTGTGGGGTTGAGAGCAAGGATAGCACCATTCGTAGTCTTGAACTAGATTATTCTGAACAGGTACTATAGCTCTAGATGAGCTAGTTGCAAGAGGGTTCGAAAGTTCAAGGGCCATGACATTTGCAACTTGACTTGTAGTTTGATTTTGAGGCTGATTGTTTCCTTGAAAAGGAGGATGGTTAGCCTAATCTTTGCTGATTTTGTGGTGATCACAGGATGATTGTATTAAAGCTGTTACCTTTTGAGTGCAACGAGCTCATTTCAAAAATTTTGCATTAGCGAATTGACTTCAAATAGGTCATTTGAAGAGGTAGGGGAAGATTGAGATGGTTATTTGGAGTCTACTAGAATAGGAGCAATGATAGGCTGATGATTAGTAAGATACGGAGAAAAGGGCATTGGTGGTCGTGGAGCTATCTTTCGGCTGAATCAAAGAATTCTCTGCATTTATAGCAACTTTGTAAGCATCGGGAAGTTTAGTCCCTCCCATGGACTGGATCATAACTACTACATTGTTATTTAAGGATCGTAAATAGTACAACAATGCATTATGTGCGAGAAGGCTTTACAAGCACCGGAATCCTATTCCAAGTCTTGTGGAATCGAAGTTGAAATCACTCATGTATTCTTGGGAAGCTCTCTTCATGGTACTTGATTTGTTCCAAAAGTGATAGGTGAATAGGATGTTCGGTGTGATTGGGACACATGGGATCACCTCTCAAGCTGTGGGACTTGGGCTCAAAGTGAACCTCTAGAGAAGGCCGGCTTCCTCTTCCTAAACTAAGTGTTGTACTACTCCTAGTGTGATAAAAAGGCTATCTAGTCCTATGCTAACATCTTCATGGGGTTTTAGGGAAAGAGATTTACAAAAATTAAATTATACTAGGGATGGTGATGCACCAAATAAAGGGTGTTTCTAGACTCATGAAGGGTTAATTTGAAGAGGGTGTGTGCACCACAAGTAAGCTTCACCTACCGTAACTTAGAGAGGGTACAGGATACCAAAACTACGAGACATGTGTTCCCTTTGTTAAACTTTATCCGACTGAGAAATATACTAGTTTCCCAGTGAAGAAGGATGAACTCAAGAAGGGTGAACAGACACCACAACTCAATTGCATGCAATAATCCACCACTCGATAAGCACATAACTCCAAGAACCTGCAATAGAAACTTAAACTTGCATTGTGTACATGCAAGTACGAGAAAGGCACAAAGAAGCACAGAAGGATGAAAGGACCAAGATTAGTAACAAAACACACACTTTTATTGCTTCAATAACATGCACAATGCATCATACATTCAAAAGAGGAAATAGTTTCCATTACAGTCTTGAAGAGGAGGCTTGAAAGTTCTCTCAACACACAAGAACAACTTACAGAAGAGAGAGGACTCTTGAAAAGCATACACTCGCCTAAGATATCTAATTGTCCAACTTGTGCGAATCTATTTGGAACCCTTTGAAATGAGCTTCAACTTACATTTATAGAATAATATGTGAGAAAGAAGAGGAAAGGTCATAAATACATTCCTAAATTGAAGGCCCATGATGTATTTATCACTAGTTAGTTGAATCACCTGAGAAGGTTCCATCATGGGTCATTAATTGCCTGATGACCTAGTCTTCTCAATTAATTAAAAGAATATTTAAATAATAATAATAAATATTATTATTAAAATATTTTAGTTAAAATATTAAATTAATTAACATAATGTCGAGACCCCTATTGACCCATTTGACATGAAGAGGAGGGGGTCCATGTGATTAGAGTTTGGACATAGCCCAATTCGGTGAGTTTCGAATCCTCTAACTCGGTGTTGCACTTGATTTTGAACCCCACACCAACTCTTTCCTTACCTTGGCAATCGATCTCTTTTGCATTGAGTCCTTCGAATGGTGAGCTATCAAACTCGATTCTTATCATTTCCCTTGGCTAACTCGAGGCCATTTATGCATTCCGCATTGCCTTTCGTGAAACATATGTTAGCTTCCCCATGAAGTCACCGAGCTCCTCATCCAAAGAAAAACGAGCTTACCTTTCCTGGGCTCAAACTCACCTCCGAGCCGAGTCCTCGTTCGAGCCTGAAACTTGACTGAGCCATGATCTTGCAACGATCTTGCCACCATATTCACCATTTTGCTCACTATCTTTCCATTTTCCAAACTCGTATATACACATGAAACCATATACATTTGGCTTGCTAAGACATATTACTAAATGAGACGACTCCCTCTACTCGCTGATATCCAAAGAACTTGACATGCACCATTTAAATCCTCACCCGATGTTTGAATGACTCATACTTCACATAAACCTTGAGATATTTATGGCTCGACCAGCATGGGAGCTTCTCTTGCGACCACCAAACCATCAGAGCCGAACGTGCAGACTCATTCACTTCACGGCTCAATGAAACAAGCCAACTTGCATCTTAACGTGGACTTGGCAAGATGTCGAGCTCCTTGCAATCTTCGACACATCGATCTAGGTATCCACTCACACCTTTCAAACTCGTCATAAAATTTGCACGAGTTGACGCAAAATTTATCCACCTTGAGTGATCTTTGTTGAGCCATGATCCTACCATATTCCACTTAGTTAAACCATGTTGTGATTCATGTCTTTCCACTTATTTCTGCGAGTAAATTTCATGAAGAGTTGATTGAGATTTTTTTACAAATCAATCCCATTCTCTTTCCTGCGTGAGTAGTTACTAGATCAACCTGAGTAGGTAATCTTCCACCATGTGGCGTGAGATCAAAATGGACTCTCAGAAATACGTAACTTCCATTTCACTGCGACTAGGCCTGATCATTTCCCTTGACTGAACTCAATCACTAGATTGCTTCAATGCAGCTGTGTTGCCCATAACCCAAAGTGCTCTGTGAGCTCGTGTTAGTGCCACATTCATGTGGCAAACATCAGCTATAAAGACAACCCCATGACTTGAATTTTAGACACAAGACATAATGATTACATCACGCTCCTAGCCCTGAAAGACATCTACTATATTGATATATAAACCATTTCCTTCATCAAATTTGAGGACAACATCAAACTCTCTTGCAAACATTTTAGTTGTAGCTTGTAAGGTGTGATAATTTCAATAGAAAACTTTATGCTTGCCAACTTAGTGACTCATTGAAGATGCTCATATAATGGTAAACCAAATTTTGCTTCATGAATATTCTCGATATGAAACAGATCCACCTCTATGAGATTCACTTCCATGAGTTACATCGTAAAAAAGTAAGGTCTCAATAGAGAAGCTTTGTAATAAATTTCATCGGGTCTCCTGGTAACACTCTCACTTTGTCACTTAATCAATTTTGATAAAAATATCTTGAAGGAAAATCCGAATTTGAGGATGCATTCGAGCATCTTGAACAAATAAAAACATAGTTGGACAACCTGCTTGTTGGAAGCACTCAAAAAGGCTTCTACTATACTGCAACATGCCTACTGCTTAGTTAAATATTGTTAATCAGATGAGATCTCACCGTGGTTTCAACAACTCATCATCTGTCAAGACATGTATTTAAACTTGAAATCGAGCAAATCCCTTTACTATGAGTTTCACCCTCCATACATTAGATGGTTCGCTCACCTAAACTCCTCTGCAAAAATTCTCCAACGATGGGTCATTTCGCTCCATTCAATAGTTTGATCATTAGCAAGAAGAGCTTGTTACATTGTTACCGCTATGACGCCTTGAGATTCTTGTCAGTGAGCAACTCGGTCTACCTCCTATTCTTCCGCCATGCTTCGTATTGATGAGCTTGGTATTACCTCCTCTAAAATTGGTATTACATCACGTTGTTTTCCCCATGACCCGCTCCAATTCACAACTATCCTATTAATCTGGAAAGTAACTCTATGACCTGTAAATTTCTCGGCCTTGACGTGGTATGTTGGTTTGTGGAGCTTTTCCCTTTGCTTGTCAAGCGATTATCCCCGCTTGGTGATGCTTTCTCAAATTTCCACGTTCTTGGCAAGATGAAACTCGGGACCCCCTTTATGTAGAAACCTTGTGTTGGCTTTCCACTGCAAATTTTCCACCATGGAAATCGGGATGAAGATATCCTATGTGGGGAAATACTGATTTGGCTTGCCATCATCAAATTTATGACCTTGGCAATATACTGAAATATTTCCCATGTGGGGATCTTACAATGGCTTGCCATCGTCAAAGTCCCACCCGACAGAAGGGATGAAATTCTCCCAAGCCAATGCCTTAGCACGGATTTGAACCCCAACTTTTCCTTCTCGACTTGCAATCGAACCAAACAAAAACTCTGAATGCTCATGACCTTGTCCGGCTCGACTGAGTGAGCCAATGCTACCAACTTGCATTTGATTTAAGTCTCACTGAGTTTATACTGATGTGGCTCGATCTTGGAATTGGCCTTTTGAATTGTCCTATGTCGAGCCTTCTTTGAGTTCTTGATGTAATTTATGAGCCTGAACTATCCTTTCATTGACCAAGATTTATTTACCTTCTATTGCTGACCTGATGCCAAATTATGCATGAGCTACACACACCAACCATCGAGTCATGATAACATCCTGAACTCTCTATGCTACTCAGACAATCCCAAAACAATTCAGCTCAAGCTCGAATGAATCGTTTCCATTGTTGCATCATCATTTAATGATTCGACACCTCTGCAACAAAATGTTTCTACCTCCACCTGTGAGTCCTCTGACTTCCACTGTTATTTAGTACATCCCAATTTCGTAGCAAGTTTTATTTGTATGAAATACTAACATGAGTTCCCACCTTGAGCTGGTTGAAATGGCTCATCTTCTAAGTGTCGGGCTCACTTATTTCACATCTTTCTCAATGAACTACTCGAGTTGTCAAAACATGAATCGGATTATTATCAACTCGGTGAGGGAGTTTAACCTGATTTGTCTTCCAGTGCAACTCACTAGGACTCAAGCTATTTCTGTCTCTCTACATGATTGTAATTCGGTATTCGTAGCTCATCTGAGTATGCTTGAGCCCGACTCATTTAGCTACTTGTTTACTTGATTACTTATCACTCACCCGAGATATATCTGGAACTCGGTACCCCTCCACATGAATTGACAACCTTGCATTTGAAGAAGACAACCGAAAAACTTATTTTTGGCCTCTATGAACTCACCAAGCTACTCCAAATAATTTTTCACACATTCATATACCTAAGGTTAGTGAAATTGAATCAAGCATTCCAATCTCGCTTGTCAGAATAATTCATATTGCCATGCATAGAAGCATGATAAAAACCCATATAATACGTTTTATTGATTTTGGGTCCCAAAGCCAATTTCCTTGTTCTAAACCTACTTCGACTATTTGAAATGTCATGAAACTCCTCGTGGAGGCCCTTTTCTAGTTCTAGGGAATGATAGGCTCCCACTTGTCCAATTTTTTCCAAAAGGGGAAAAATTGACAACAAAGATCCACATGTACGTGAAATGGTTGGTTCCATGAGGGAAAACACAGAATATGTGTTGTAGTAAGTATCTCCTTCAATGCCTCAAATGCACATTGCTGCAATCCTCCCCAATATAATGTCCCTTTTCCTTTTAGTAACTCTTCCAGTGTAGACACTAAAATTAGGTCACACTCCCCTTTGGTCCCTCGACAAATAAACACCCTTCATTACATTAAACTAGCCATGGCCCCCTTCACCCCACTAATATTAATTTAATTAATTTAATTAAATTAATTCATTATCCTCACCATATTCATTATTTAAATATCTTAATTTAGATAATATCCACACATACACCTCACCTAGACACCTCATCTAGCCACCTCACCCTAAGTCCTATTCTTAGTAAGTTACCATAACTAACTAAGACTTACCCAAACCCTAAAGATCAATGCCTACATTCTCTCTAACCACATTCCCGCATGCTTACAAGAAGCTCCCAATCTAATCCACGGGTGAACAACATGAGATCCTAGAAAATCAAGAGGATCTCCCTAGTTTAGTAAACCTAGAAAATCCCACCTTGACCAACGCCGGTTACCCCTAACTGTCACTGGTTAAGCCGGAACCGCCGTCGGTCACCTTTAAACCCCTAAAACAACCTTATTTGGAAGGTTGGCAGAAGGTTGGAAAACATTGTGCACATCCCTGAGAGATATCACATCTTCTGAGAACAAATTCTAGCAAGAACACGCATGCAAGGAAGGAGATCAAGAATTTTCTCCTGCACTCACCCCCAGCAAGGATTTGATCCAACCAAGCAAAAAGGAATGCACATGCAGCCCATGCAGAAGCTCTCCTATGATTGGTGATCATCTGCAGCCTTCAACCTCTTACCAGCACCTTCATCCCTCACTCACAGGCATCCAGGACCAGAATCCAAGTAAGTAAAATGTTATACTCCTCTGGTTCATTTCATTTCATCATTATATTGTCACCCTTTGTTCTCTCAGCCACCCACAGACCTCCATTAATACTCACCCCTCCATATACCTATTAAAACCTCACCAAATCCCACCCAAACCACCTAATACCTCATTCCGACTACCAAAGTCCTTTGTGTAATCACAAAGGAGACCCAAAACTCATTTTGTGGCATTCCCAGTTTTCCACAATAACCGGCACTAGTTACACCCAACCGTCGTTAGTCACCCTTAACCAGAATCGGTCTCTGTATTTTCCCATATAGATTAGACCCCAACTTATTCACCTAATTCTACATCACCCTCATTCACCTCGTGATCTACTTGAGACCTTTGGTAGACTGCGCAGAGATCCGAACCGGTTATTTGACCTTCGGATCCTATTCTAACCTAGCCTGTTAGATCAGATCTTTCTTATTGTGTTTTAAGTGAGATACCTAAATCATTTCAAATTACAATAGGATTTACTTTATTACCCGCATTAAATTGTTTTAAACAGTGGACTGACAACCATCTAGGAAGTATCACACTTCCCAGATCTAGCACACACTAGGCAGTTCACTGCATATATTGTTTAATTCTTTCTGGTGGTCTTGCTTTCCAATACAGGTAGTTCCTCCTAGCCAAAAGGAATCTCTCACATTCAGTTGTGGATTTAGAAGTCATATGCGTGCAATAACCCAACAACCAAAGCATTTCAACAAGTATTCCTCCTATGCCCATTACCCTATCTGTTTTGTCAATACTTCAAAGAAACACTCTAAGAATCAGGTGAAACATTTTGGCACGCTCGGTGGGACTGTTGAAGGTGAATCACAGCACCCTAAAAGTCTCGCAACTCAATGGGTTGAGACTCTCAGTGCGATTGCATAACATGGAGCTTTTCCGAAGTGTGGGACCTTGTGAAACAGAAAGCTCTCCGGATGAAGCTCGGTTCCTATTCCTCTGTTCAGATGCACACATAAAAATGTAGAGGGTTTACTCAAAAACCTAATCTAACTTGCCAAGGAGACAGAGGTAAGAAGATGCATAAAATAAAACCTAAACTAACAAAGGTGATGCACCGAGGAATGAAGAACACTTGTCTTGCCAATAAACACAAACCATTAAAATGTAATGCAAGATCATGCACAGATAACTAGATTTGTAGTGAAAGATCAGGAGGATGCAAATGAACGTAGAGAGTGTTGAGAATCATCCATGTAGACATGCATTATTTACTCCAAAGTTTTACACAATACACTATAAGATTCCAAGAGGCAAAGTTGCATTATAGTTTTAGATGGGAGGTTTGAACTCCACAAATTCACTCCGCCAAAGAGAATAAGGGAGGGGAAAACAAGAATGTCCAACCTTTAGAAAGATGTCCCTCTTTACAATTTATAGGAAGAATGAGAGAGGGAAGAGAGAGGAAATCCAAATCTACCCCAACCACCTCCGGGTTGCATTTAATTCATCTCATTATGGTGGTAGGTGAGAACCTAGCAAACCCAAAAAGTGGCGAATCGTATTTTGAATTTTTAAGAATTTTTATCACCAAGAGGACCTCGTAAGCTTTCGAAAATTCCAACCTTACGTTAATCGAGCTCCTGTGAAAATTTATGGCCATCGAATATCCGGGTCAAGATTTGCTTTCTATCGTTGCTCAAAATGTTTCACCTCTGAAGGTGCGCTTGGCGCATACATCCCTATGTCAACATACTCTTACTCGTGCCAAGGCATGAATTTCTTCATGTCGACACCTTATGTCGTGCACCCTTTACCTGTGCCAAGGCACAAATTTCTTCATGTTGACACCTTATGTCGTGCACCCTTTACCTGCGCCAAGGCACAAATTTCTTTATGTCGACACCTTATGTCGTGGCGCCTTTACCTATGCCAAGGCGCAAATTTCTTCATGTCGACACCTTATGTCATGCACCCTTTACTTGTGCTAAGGCATGAATTTCTTCATGTCGACACCTTATGTCGTGCGCCCTTTACCTATGCCAAGGCATGAATTTCTTCATGTCGACACCTTATGTCGTGCACCCTTTACTTGCGCCCTTTACCTACGCCAAGGCGCAAATTTCTTCATGTCGACACCTTATGTCATTCACCCTTTACCTGCGCCAAGGCATGAATTTCTTCATGTCGACACCTTATGTCGTGCACCCTTTACCTGCGCCAAGGCACAAATTTCTTCATGTCGACACCTTATGTCATGCGCCCTTTACCTGTGCCAAGGCACAAATTTCTTCATGTCGACACCTTATGTCGTGCACCCTTTACCTACGCCAAGGCACGAATTTCTTCATGTTGACACCTTATGTCATACACCCTTTACCCGCACCCTTTACCTTCTGTAATTCCCATATCTACCCGAGGGGGAAGATATATACAACAAGACCCATCCGGGGTTCCTTGCATTTTATTCATTCCTAGGAAAATTTGTGTGTTTGTTTCCCTTTTGAAAAGCATACACATTAATTTTCTTCCTTGGTAACCCACCTTTTCTTTCTATTTTCTCTAAAGGAAACCTTTCTTTTGGTGTAATTAAAAAGAACCATTTCTTCGTGTTTTCCACATTTAGTGAAAGAGCATCCCCCTTCCTCTTCATCTATTTGTGTCATCCAACTTCACACTTCGATTTGGGCTTTAAAATAAGTGCATTACATTCTGATTTATCGCATTAGCTCACATTAATTGAGGGCAACCTATACGTTGGAAGTCATGCCTAGCTGATGGTTGAAAAACGAACCATAGAAAGCACATCTCTCTCTCTCTCTAAGTCTTGCCAAATTGCACAAATTTAAAATAAATACATATTCTTAAACAACATCTTTCCTGGGAACGCTGTCAATGATCACACTGATCTGAGGATTGGCAGGTACTCCCAGCACGCTGCTCTGTCGAGTCATACTTCAGAGCGAAGCCCACCCCCACCATAACATACCTGAAACCTCACCTTTTAGATCTCCTTCTTCATAGGAAGCCATCCTCACCAAAAAACTCTATTTCATAGTTCATGTGTCATTCCTTAAATAGCATAAGCTAAACTATTAAAATAGAAAAGGCACTCCTAGGATTGTATTTTTCTTATTGTTTCTTCTTGGCTTGCATTTTGAGGTGAGAGATCACGTTCTTCATTTTTCTTGTTCATCCTTGCACGCTCCTCATCATAGCTGGTGTATTCCGGCTTCACCTGAGTGTTCTGGACCATATTCTCATCATTTTTAGAATTCTGGGTTTGATTCCACATCATATTTTAATTCACAACCACCATTCTATCATCACTGTTTCAATTTCATAGTGACCGGTGTCGGTCTAGCGACCGTCATCGGTTACCCTCTTACCATCGTCGGTTATACCCAACTGGCGTTGGTTCTAGGTCCTTTTGTTAACCTACTCAAAGGGACATTTATTCATCTTCATCCTTGTTATTTATTCATCTTCTTCCACTTTTCACAGCCCCTGTCATTGCTATCATTCCCATTGACATTGTAAAACTCATCAGATTTGGCATACCTGTCAGATTTGACCTTATACCTTATTTTTCACTCACTGTCCATTTTCTACAGTTATCCTCTTTCACTTTCTAACCAACATTTGGTACCTAATCCACTTTTTACCACCAAATTCACCTGTTCCTGCTATTTTTCTATGTCATTTACAGAGAAGCAGCCCTACTTGATCGGTACTAGTTCACATGGTGCTGACTCACCTGAAGACAAGAAAACGCACTCATATTTCACGCTAGTTGTCAACCACTCCCACCTAGTCCTTCACCACCTTCCATTTTATCACCAACCATGGATCCTATCCAACCTATCACTATCACTACCGGAGATGAGGAGTTCGCACGACTCCTTAACCAAAACCCTGCCGCTTTGTAGTTTTACCTTTCCCACTCATCCACTCGAGATGCCTCGGGTCAGTTGATATATGGCATGCCCGTATCTATCCCCCCAACTCTCACTCCCACTCTTGCATCAGCCCCATCGCTCTGTGCTACCCGCATCTACCTTACCCCAGTCATTTCGCAGCTAGGTCCTATACCCGTTATGACTGCCGCATCTGCCACCTCCGTGGCACCCGCCACATCCACCATACCCTCGACAACTACCCAAAATGCAACCTCATCCACCCCCTAATGTCTCGCACATACCCGTAGCTACACTACCACCTCTGGTGTCGGTGACCCCTACCCCTTTTCAGAACGTGGTACTTTCCATTCCACAATCATTAGCCCCCATTGCCACTAGGGTTACCACGACCCTTCCACCTCCATATACATACTATCAGTAGCCTCCCATTTCATCTATTATTCACTCCGGGTACGTACCCCCTATTTCACTACCTTCTTCTCAATCAACCTACATGGAAACACCATATACTAGAGTGCCACCCCCATTATATGCCCAAAACCAACCCCCTCATGCTACAAGAGGCACCCAATCATCGCAACCTACCAATGACCTAATCAAATTGATGTTGGACAAGATGCAGATATTGGAGGCATCATTTCTGGATCCTGCAACCCTCTCACCTACAATGAGATTTACAATGATCCCATCCACTTGTCCATACCCTGTGCATTGGGAAATCCCTAAATTGAATAATTTCAATAGCAAAGAAGACCCTTGCAATAGCATTTTCGATCGTTCAAACATGGGTGTTATCTCGATCACTCATGATGATGCTTTGCTCTTAAGAACCTTTCATATATCTCTCACTAGACCTACATTAGATTGGTATAATGGGTTACCTAGAAACTCTATATTCTTATTCAATCAGGTAGCCCAAGCCTTCTTGGATCATTTCTCCATCATTATCATCAAGAAGGTTACCATGATTGACCTATATTCCACGCGTCAATATGAAGACTAATCTATCACATATTTTGTCACTCGCTAGCGTAGCTTGATCAATCAACTCACCTTCCAATTGCCACAAAAAGAACTCATCAAGCTCTTCACACGGGTTTGGCTAGACATATTCAGACCGACCTTATAGGTCCAAACTTTCCAAACATTCGATGAAGCATTCACTATGGCATGAAAGTTAGAGATTTAAGCCATCGAAGAGAAGAAAATCCAATTACACAATAAGAATTTGGCATTCAAGTTGAATGATACCTCTTCTTCTTCCAAACCACAAAATAATTATTCAAAAGCTAAGGGCACCGCTAACATAGTGGTACTTAAGGTTGGTCCAGCTCATCCATCAAATTAGGCTACCCCCTCATCTAATCTCTCACCCTTCTAGGCTTTTCAATTCAGATGAGAACAACGAAAATACACCCCAATTAGGGAACCTTACTCCTTTGTCTTATAATAGCTTATTAAAATTTGGAGCCATCACCCTTCCACCTATAAAACCACACACCTTTGGTTTTGACCTGCCGCCCCCATACCCGCATGGTATAAATAACATGACTTCTATAACTATCATCGAGTAAATGTTCATAGTGATGGCAATTGCATCACTTTCAAAAACATTGTCCAAGAAATGCTCGAGAAAGGTGAGTTAACCATGGATAATCCTAACGCACCTGCCAACCAAAACCTACACATCTTCAAGAAACCATTTCCCAATCATGCCCCTTCGTCTAATCAAATTGGTGAGACCTCAACTCATGATACCCATACCCGCAAGGTTCACGCTATTTTTAATGACGTACCTGTCACCTCCCAATTTCCCCATATTCCTTCCATAGAGGAGATTCTAGCCTAAAATCCTCCTTCCACATTGGAACCAACCTCCCCTATTCCTCCACCCACAGAGGAACACCTTTCATCTCCTTCATCACCTATGGAGGAGTCTTCCACTAACATCGAGACCATTTCACCTTTGGCTTCTCCACTTAGAGAACCGATACCCACAATACTTCTTTAGTCCACGGAAGATACTTATTTATCTCCTCTACCCACAGAGGAGATCCCATCATCTCCTCCACCTATAGAGGAGCACCCATTATCTTCTCTCGCCTATCATAGACCCAGTTGAGATATTGTTTCCTCTTGGTGAGCATTCTCCATCAGCTACCCAAAATCCTACAGACCTACTTTCTGTTCTCTTACCCATAGAAGCTGAAGCTAGCCAATTCCCCGTCTCCAAGACACATTTTATGGGAATTTCCATTAGGTCCTCATCAACTCTACCTACGGACATGTTTTTCTCACGTTTGGCTATTGATCGCTTAGATTATATAGATAGGGCCTTACTATGGGGGCACCTTTTACTTCTGTCACCACGCAGATGCAGATGTCACTTCTTTGATACCTCCACTATCTACCCAAATATAATTCAACCAATCAAACTGAATACAACCACCTCTATCTAAACCCAAACCCACACCTATGGCATCTTCCTTGACTAAACCTATTACCACTTTAGGGGTCACCCCAACCACCAGCCTTACTCATCCACCTATCAAACTGGATTTAGCTACATCCTCCAAAGTCAACACCATACCTACTTGAAACCCAAACAAAAGAACCAAACCCATCGACCTCATACCCCGGTTGCGCCAATCACACCTGCACCTGTCTCTATCTTAGGACCTCAGCTTCCCAACATGGTCAAACAACCTCCACCCATCAATAAACCAAAAACACAACAGCCCATTCCTTCCTCACAAACCTCCAACCTACCCAGGTACCCAACATGACTTACACTTACACCTACAACATCTCTACCACCCATACCTCCAATACCCTCAGCTATTTCTTCACTACCCACTACACTTCAGTCGTTGTCCCTCACACCCCATGTGTGACCTGCATCATCTACCTTCACAAAGCACCCCCATTATCCCCGTGGGTAACTCACCCTCTTCCCCCATCTGCTTTTCCTTCTAGACCTCATAAACCCATATCACCTTTACCCAAGAAGGTGCAACCCAAAAACAAAACTCTGTTACCCTCCAATAAGATAGTCAAAACAACCACACACCCTCCTGCTCATTCATCTACTATACCCCTACCTAGACAAACACGACCGACACCCAAGACCCCACCAAGCACCCAAAACCATAGCTCAACCTATTCCCCCTCCTGTGAGGACTGTTCCTCAATAATCCACCGTACCTACACCCAAACCCATGTTCACTTCCCATTGCAACCTACTAGTGGGGTCCTATGCCAAAATATTAACCAACCTCCTTGAGACTTATTTTATCACATTACCGCCACTCAGACCTTATGACCCCTCAAACCTAAGCCAAAAGGGTTTGATGACACTAAAATTTATGCCTACCATCATGTGCCAGGGCACGATGTGGAGAACTGTAAGGCCTTGAAAACCATCCTTATCTAGTTGTGTCCTCCGAAGCAAACTTTGATGATGACGACCTTCTTGATGAGGACCCTACCTCACCAACACCCATTCCCACACTATCCACTCAACAACCACAACCTCCACCCCCACAACTCCTCGAACCACCTCCAATATTTGAAATTAACATGGTTCACATCAGAGAACTTGCCACACCACCACCCAAATGTCGTTGTGCCCAACTCACCTCACAAGGTTTTTCTCCTCTGGTAGGTTTTTTCCTATCATATCGTTATACCACTCACCCTACACCTTCTCCATTTGCCAACTCCCCTCATATCAACATGATACACGTCACTACCCATGTTCGGAAGGATAAAGGTAGGGAAAAGGTGGTGACCCACCAACCAATCTTATACCCAACATACCATCTTGCACCCATGCCTAAAATCACTATTCAAGGCCCCATATACCCCATTTCTAATGGGGTCATGCATCGAACCATGCTCAAATAATTACATCAATCTCCCCTCAAAATTTCCTCATATGACCTCATCCAAACCTCAAAATCCCATCGCCAAGCTCTTATGGAGGTTCTTCAATCTATTGAGGTTTTTCCCAATGACCCTACACCCATCGCCTCCATCATCACACCCCATCATGTAGCCTCTCTCACCAAATTACCACCTTTATCCACACCTCCACCTACTCACCAAGTAGCCTCCCTTAGCTTTTCAGAGGAAGAGATCGCACCACACCAAAACAATGACCCAAACCCAGCCCTCTTCATCTATGTCCACATCGATGACATATGGGTACGACATGTGATGATTGATGGGGGCGCTAGCATTAATATCATTTCATCCCATGCATTTTCTCAAATGCACATACCTGATAATTGCATGCATAAACATCCTATCATGTTGCATTCATTCAATGATGCTATCACCTCCACATTAGGCACTGTCATCCTCCACATTCACGTGGACCCCGCACTATCCCAGAATTATTCTACATCTTGGAGGGGGAGTTTCAATATAACTTGTTGCTTGGCAGACCCTAGATTCGTGTCATGGGTTGTGTTCCTTCCACTTTACATCATTGTGTAAAGTTTGAACATGAAGGGAACACCTATACCATTCCAGCTGATCCATCCCCTTTTAAAACATGCAACATGCTTTACCGACCCAATGATGTACTCATACTGTTAATGCACCTACCTCTGTGACCACCACCACTTCACCTACACCTCTGCTTACCAATATAGCCGCTACCTCAACCGCACATGCCTCCTCCATTCCTACCACTGCCACAACCTCCACGGCCAACCCATTAGCTTCCCAAGCCATTAACCCCACCTCCATGTTGACCTCCGACACCTCATCCATTCCAGCTACCTACATACTAACCACTGACCCCTTGGAAGGTGTTTTTCAACGCCTCACTCTGGGGGAATACCGCCTATATAGTGTCAACACATTCCTTACTCCACAAGAGTATGGAAGTCTTCACCAACACCCTCGCTATGATCACCGCATAGGAGAACACATCCTTTATGGTCCTCCTCATCTTCGTACTAGTCTCACCTATGGGGGACTTGATACTACAACTTACACACCCGAACCACCATCACAAACCCACCCATTTTCTCGTTGACTTCCAATCTCTCACTAATTGCCATTTTTCCCACACCTTCCTGCACCGATGTGTGTGGAAGGGTTTTGGTTTTGGCATTTACAAGAAAATCCTCCATACTATTATTCCATACACCACCCGCAAACATAACGGCCGTAGTGGTATCAAATTTTCTGAACCACCTACCAAACAAGCCCACATTGAACTCATCAAGGACATCAGCCCTTCTCCACCTTCTTCACCGCTCGCCTTCATCACCACCATCACTTTGAAAGAGTCGATGGATCCAGAATCTATCCTCCAAACTTTTATTTTCATAAACACTATTTCCTTAGAGCCTTTGACTTATCAACACGAGGGTGAGGCCCCTTCCACTCTTCCCTTCCTGTATCCTGAAATGATCGATGACGATACACCTTTAATTAACGTCATTCAATGTCAGGATGATGAATCTATACTCACCTACCTTGGTGCAGAAGACTCATATATTCATCGGTCATTACCCTCTAAGACACAAATCATGTTGAATGAATCGACTATCGAGATCAACATTCACACTCAGGACGACCCACACATCCTAAAGATTGGTCAATCTTTAGATGTTGTTGAACAAGAAGCCATCACTTCTTTTCTCAAGGATCATAACCACGCTTTCGCTTGGTCTTACGTAGACATGCTCGGTATTGACCCCACCATAGTGGTCCACAATATCATCACTATTCCTGATGCCAAACCCATCAAGCAGAAGCTTGAGGAAAATGCACCCTCACATTTCCCTTCTCATCAAAGAATAACTTCAGCACCTTCTTTCCGTTTCCTTCATCTTACCCATTGATTATCCTCGTTGGATTTCTAACATTGTACCCTGTCACTAAGGTGATAGGGGGACTCCACATTTGCATGGACTTCGTGACCTCAACCTAGCATGTCCGAAAGATGACTTTCCCTTACCTAGTATTGACCAGCTGGTTGACCTTACCACTGGTCACGAGATGCTATCGCTCATGGATGGCTTCTCAGGTTATAACCAAATCTTGCTTGCCCTAGAAGATCAACACAAAACCATGTTCATCACCCCTTCGGGGACCTTCGCTACCGAGTCATGCCTTTTGGCCTTAAAAACACCGACCGCCACATATCAACGGGCTATGACTTACATCTTCCATGATATCATGCATCGTATATTAGAAGATTATGTGGATGATCTCCTGGCCAAATATAAACACCACTCCGAGCACCTTGCCATCCTCAAAACCATTTTTGACCGCCTCATTAAATATTGCATTCGCCTTCAGCCAAAGAAGTGTGTCTTCGCGGTTCTCTCAGGAAAGCTCTTGGGATTTATTGTTTCCTTACATGGTATAGAAGTTAACCTCGCTAAAGTCAAGGCCATTCTCGGAAATGCCTCCGCCACTAACCTTAAACAACTTCATAGCCTCGCAAGGTAAGTTGCGATCTATTTGTTGTTTCATTTCACAATTATCTCGATTGTTGCCAACCATTTCATCATCTCGCTCAAGAAGGATGTCTCCTTTATATGGGATGATGACTGCCAAAAATATTTTGAGGCCCTAAAACAATATCTTCTCCAACCACCCATACTCATTCCACCTAAAGACGATCAACATTTTTACCTTTACCTATCAGCCTACCGATCACTCCTTGGGAGCCATGCTCGCTCATTGTGATGAACAACACAGGGAGTAGGTGGTTTATTACATAAGTCATGCTCTTTTGGATTATGAAACCTGATACACTCATCCCGAAATTTTTTTCTTAGCCTTAGTTTTCATTGCCACTAAACTCTGCCATTACCTACTCAACCAAAAAACCTATGTTGTGACCAACACCGACCCCTTACACTTCATGTATACCAAACCTTATCAAAATCAGCATGTCGCTCGATGGCTTATGCTTTATCTCGACCTTGACCTCAAATTCATTCATCAAAGTCCATCAATGGTCAAAGCTATCGCTGACCAATTGGCCGATGCAACTCTTTCCAAGGATCAACCCTCTAATTTTGAATTTCCAGATGAATTAATTGCTACCCTTTGCCTGGACAAACCCCTTTACCAAATGACACTCTTCTTTGATGGTTCCAAGTGTCGGCGTGGGGTGGGGCTGGTATTATCCTCATTCCACTTGATGGTGAGCCCATGCCTTTGTCTTTCAAACTCAATTTTGAATGTACAAACAATATTTTTGAATATGAAGCGCTCGTACTAGGTCTCCACGCTGCCTACGCCCTAGATGTCAAATCAATCAACATCTTTGGTAATTCTCAATTGGTCGTAAACCAATTCAATGGTATATACCAATTACAGTAATGAGATACTTCAAAAATATAAACATCATGTAGACATACTTTTGACCGCTTTGCCGTTACACCCTTCAAACCATCCCACGTTCAACCAACAAATTTACACGAGATACCATGGCCTCGCTTGGCTTCCCAAATACCCACTTTTCCCGACGATTCTAAAATCTTTTCCACTGTACAATGACTCCAATCACCTTCTTATTTACCACATGAATTTTACTCTATCGGAACCGCTACCCCGGACCGAGTGAATTTTGGTACAAACAATACTCCGACTATATTTCTCTCTCCATCTTACCTCCTGAT
Organism: Taxus wallichiana var. yunnanensis; assembly: GCA_018340775.1. Lineage (NCBI taxonomy): Eukaryota > Viridiplantae > Streptophyta > Pinopsida > Cupressales > Taxaceae > Taxus > Taxus wallichiana. The sequence continues at coordinate 643,911,327 of CM031238.1, forward strand.
CTCATTCGTAATGGACAACACACCTTAAGAAGGTCTCTCGTTACATCATCATGGGGGGCCTCCTCTATAAGTGTGGCTTTGATGGTATTATCTTATGATGCCTCACGAGTTCTGAAATTCCTTATACCATTAGGGAAGTTCATGATGGCATATGTGGAGGTCACTTCAGTGGCCTTATTGTTGCTAATGTATTCTTCACCTAGGCTATTACTGGCTGACCCTTAACTATGATTGTTGCGATTATGTCAAATGTTGTGTAAAATGCCAACAACATGCCAATCTTCATCATACACCCAATCATGCCTTACGGGTCACCCGTGACCTTTGGCCCTTCTCTCAATGGGGTTTGGATCTTTTTGGAGAAATCAATCCCCATTCTTCCCAACGCCATCAATGGATCATCACTGCTACCGAATACTATACAAAATGGGTGGAAGCCATACCACTCATCTCCACGAAAGTTGAGAAAATATGTGAGTTCATTAACCACCACATCATTTTTCACTTTGGTGTTCCTCATTACCTCATCACTGACAATGGAAAACAATTCAAAAATAAAACATTGCAAAAACTTTGTGATGCCTTTGGCATTCAACTTAGTTTCTCATCACCCTATTACCCACAAACCAATGGCCAAGCCGAATCCACTAATAAAACCCTAAACAAAATTCTTATGAAAGTGGTTAATAATAATGGGAAGGATTGGCATATGCACATTCCTTTTTCCCTGTGGGCATATCATACTAGTATTCGCACTTCCACTGCTGCCACACCATTTTCTCTGGTCTACGGTATAGAGGTTGTTCTACCTCTCGAAGTTCAGATCCCCTCACTCTGCATTTCTCTGCATGACATGCTTGATGATGACTTTCGTTAGGACCATTTAACACAGCTAGAGTTATTTGACGAACATCATCTTAACACTCTGGATCACCTTCAATTTTACCAAAAATGTATCAAACGTGACTACGACAAACATGTCCATGCACTAACCTTCCAAGTTGGTGACCTTGTCCTGAAAGAAAACCAACACTTAACCAAAGCAGAAAAAAGTAAACGGGACAAATTTTCTCCTAATTGGCTTGGACCATACATCGTGACTCATACCTATGGATCAGGTGCTTATCGTTTATCTTCTCTCGATGGTAAACCAAAACTCGAGCCCTTAATGCCTTGCATCTTTAACCATTCTATTGTTGACTTGTAGTCCTACCTCACCTTTTGTCTCTTTCCATGCTCATCCCTTGAGTGCTATCCACTTCATACACCTCACCAATGATTAAACAAGAATCATGTGAGTACTGTCACTTGTTATCTTCTCTTGAATATGTGTACCACGGCATTGCACATAGCATGATTCTCATGGATAATTTTCGTCTACCTTTAGATGAGATCCCATGGTCGTTTCACCTTGCCTTTTAAACAAGAGTCCAATTCTCCACCTTGGTCTTGTCCATGACTTCAAATCCCTCACATGGGATACAACTCCTTGAGTCAAACTTCCACTCAAAAGATGACTCCCTCAAAAGGACATCTTCCTCTCAACAATTGCTGTTGTAAATAGATTGCTCCTCAAAGGACAGCTATGTAAAGCTCAAAAAAATGAGAGCAAGCTCAAGCTTCCGCATCAATCGGGTTCTATCTCAAATACAAGTCAACACAGAAAATTTTTAGTCATGGACTTGCCCATTGTGACCTCGGATCTCTTGCCCAAATAGCATGCTACCTCATACCATACAAAATTACCCACTTTTCACCCTTCAAACCATACCCACTCCCATTTCCCACTGCCTCAAGGGACTTCTTAGAAACTATGACATTTGGTGATCATGTGACTACTTTTCACCGTAGAACAATCAATCATGCAATGTCTTTAGGGTCTTACGTTCATCACCTCTTTCAAGGTGTGATCTACTCGGTATGATCCTCACCAATCAGGTGGCTTTATTGCCCCCTCTTCTCTTTTAGCTATCCTTGTTTACGTTTTGATTACCTTATATAGGACTTGGTCCTCGATGCTTACTTTTGAGGTAATCTATTTTCTTCTTTTTCCACAATCAATATCACCTATCTCACTTTACCTATAACCCACCCACACCTAACAAACCTAAACCCACACCATACCTAAAACCTACCACCTCATTTTCACACCCTCTCATATTCTTCCCTAGCTTATGGGAGAACTACATCGGCCTGAGGTCCCTTTTCGTTGGGACTATGTAGGCAACACTCCACAGAATGGACCCCTGGAGGATAGCTCGGCCACGCTTTACCCTAAAAAATTCATCATTCCTCTTCCTAACATTACATCCTACCCCACTTAGTTTCCTTTTATATCCCAAATTGGAAATTAAAACCAAACAAACAACAAGTTGCTTAACATCTTTATCATCAGCACAACATGCATTTACTATGTCTACCATTTCTCTAACATCATCATACATGTAATATAAAGCATCTTACACATGACCCATATCATCATTCATTGCACAAAGTAATGAATCAAAAATCACACTAGCTTGACTCAACCATGCCTAAACCAACCTGACTCCACCATGCCTCGACCTAACTCAACCATGCCTATGACTGACTCCATCATGCCTCTGACCTAACTCAACCATGCATATGACTGACTCGATCCATTCCTAACAAACCTAACTCCATCCATGCCTAAGACTCCGACTCAATCCATGCCTAAACCAACCTGACTCCATCATGCCTAACTCACCTAATTTCCATCCATATCAAAACAATAAATCAAAAATATCATCAACACATCAAAAAATCAAGAAATATCATGTATCTCATCATATAAATAAATGTGTATCTCAATACAATATACATGGCTATCTCATCATGTCCATCATCTCACAATCATCGGCATGCAGGCCGATACGCAATACAAAATGTCATCGCACGCAGTCGGTCTCATATATATGTGTGCATGTATACTTTGCTTAATGCTAAATCAAATGAAGCAAGAACTACCACCTAAAATAGTTCTACAATTTAGCTAAAACAAAGCATAAACACCATCATGATAAGAATTAAACAAGGGTTAGATGCTATCATTCATAAATACAAAATTTGAAACTAACAATGCTAAATATCTAAACTCTTCTATTCTCTAACAACAAATAAATGAATGGACCTAAGTAAGCTCCATGGCTATCAAAATAGTTGTCCTTAATGTTCCAAGAACCTAGGAATGGGGGCTAAACAAAGTTGGGCTACAAGACCCTTTTGACACCTCTCATATGACCCAAGCACTTTAAGAAATAGGCTTAACTCTTCAAGATGATGAACTCTCAAAAGGGCAAGGTGCAAGCTCTTAGTCTCTTTGCTATATGCTTTGCATTTGCTCTCTTAGAAAGTTTAGGTGTAAGTAAAAAGGTAGGTGGATGGCTCTTTATATAGCCCAAAGGATAAATGATTCAACACATTCTCATGAATGTGGGATAAAGGTAAAACATGATTAGGAATGGATAAGGTTGCTTTATCAAAGGTAACCTTACTTTAGAAGGGTTTAATACATGTTTAGCAAGTCATGGGAGTTGGGGTATTTTAATTAATCAAAGGTGATTAATTAATAGGTAGTGTAAGCTTATAGAAGCCAATTAGAAGAATATTAGTGTGATTTAGGCTATTATAAGGGGATTAAATCAATTAAATATTGATTTATTGGTTAAATGGAAGGAAAGCTAATTAATTAATAATAATTAATTAGTCTAGGTAGAAGGGTGATTTATTAACGGAAGGTTGTTAATTAGGGTATTTGTTGGATAGGAAACTTAATTAATTAGCTTAGTGTAATTAATTAATGATGATATGAGGAAAAATGAGCACTTTTGACGATACGTCGTTGTAACATCCCCATTTTAAGATACGTAACAAGGGAATTTTTATTTTTATTTTTTATTTTTTTAAACATTCTCTCGTTATGAATTACAAAATTCAAACACACGTTCAAGTTTTAATAATTGTTCTCTGCCCAAACAACACAGTTTGGATGACACAATTTCTTTTAAAACGAATGTTCCTTGTTTGCATATTTACTGATATGGAACACACATTCAATGCCATTCAATCTTATAACAAATTCTATATGCTGTTGTAAATGACTCGAGGAACTACCGATCTTCCTTTTTCATGGCTCGAGTTTCAACGATCCTTCATTTCATGACTCGGCAAAACAACCGATCCTTCATTTCATGACTCGCAACAACCGATCCTTCATGTTGTTTATGCATGGTATATTATATATACTGTCTCTCGGTCTGTCCATCCATTTCTGGATGATATGCAGAACTCAAGTTCAATTTAGTCCCTAAGGCCGCATTAAGCGTTTGTCAAAACCTTGATGTCATCCTCGGATCTCTCGTCCGATATGATTAATTCCGGTATTCCATGCAACCAAGATTTCATGTACAAATCTTCTTCTTAGCATCTTTGGTGCATCGTCCTTCAAATTACTAAAGCAATGAAGTGTGCCACTTTGGTCAATTTGTCGACTATCACCAGGATAATGTCATGCTTATTTCTTGACATAGGCAATCCTTGAACGAAATCCATCGTTATCACTTGCCATTTATACTGCGGAATATTGTGGGGATACAATAATCCAGTGGGGTGCATATGTTCCGCCTTAACATGCTGACATTCCAAGCAAAGTGTGTTACAAACTCTGCCACATCCTTTTTCATTCCCTTCCGTAAATATTGTTGCTTAAGATCAGCGAGCATTTTGTAATGCGGGATGTCCGGAAAAAGGTGAATTATGGAATTGATTAACAATTTTCCTCTTAAGTCGTTTGCCACGGTGTATATATACCTGCTTTTTGAACCTCAGAATTCCTTCATTATCAAAACGGAATCCCTTATACCTACCCCTACGGGTCACAGCAAGTGCTAATTTGACTTGCTTTGGAAATAAGGATCTCGATTCCAAGGTATCTTTCACCTCATCCTTAAACCGAGTTCTCAACGTTATAAGAGCAGAGATATGTTTCCTTCGACTCAAAGCATCTCGCTACCTAATTTTCTCTTGCCCTTAATATAGCTTATATCGAAATCATACTGAGACAGAAATTCTAACCATCTTCGTTGCCTTGCATTCAGATTTGGCTGAGTAAAAATATACTTCAGCCCTAGATGGTCTGTTTTTAACTCGAAGGGCTTGCCTAAAAGATAATGCCTCCACATTTGAAGTGCATGAACAATGGCAACGAGCTCAAGATCGTGTGGAGCATAATTCTGTTCATGTAACTTAAGCTTTCTGCTTTCATAAGCGATGACATGGTTATTCTGTAATAGAATACCTCCAAGGCCTTCTCCGAGGCGTCAATTCTGTTACAACCGTAAAATCTCTATTTGGATCGTGCGGCCAAAATAGGTGCCGTAGTTAACTATTCCTTTAACCTTTTAAAGGCAGATTCACATTTGTCTATCCGCATAAATTTCTTTTCTTTCTTTGCAGTCAAGTGATTAGGGCAGCAATTTTTGAAAAGTCCTTAACGAACTTTCGATAATATCCAGCCAAGCCCATGAAGCTCCTCACTTCATGCACGTTCTTAGGCGCAGGCCACTCCATTATAGCTGTGATCTTTGAAGGGTCAACAACTATTCCATTTTTGCTTATAACGTGTCCCAAATAATGCACTTCTGCATCATAAAAGGAACATTTGGACAGTTTGCCATACAACTTCCTCTTTCTTAAGATTTCCAGCACTATCCTGAGATGTTCTTGGTGCTCTTCGACATTTTTAGAGTATATAAGAATGTCGTCTAAGAATACAAGCACAAACTTGTCTAAGTATTCTTGAAAAATATTGTTCATTAGATTCATGAAGGCGGCAGGTGCATTAGTCAACCCAAAAGGTAACACCGTGAACTCATAATGCCCGTGATACCTTGTTCTAAAAGTTGTTTTATGAATATCTTCTTCCTTTATTCTCAATCGATGGTACTTCGATCGCAGATCTATTTTTGAATAAACCGATGCTCCTCGTGATCCGATCAAACAGATCATCAATCCTAGGAAGTGGGTATCGATTTTTGATAGTTGCTTTGTTCAACATTCGTAATCAATGCACATTGACCTCAAGGTGCCATCCTTTTTCTTTACAAAATTACCGGTGCTCCCAAGGTGAGACGCTCTGGTCCGATCAGCCCCTTTGTCGAAGTTCTTGTAATCGAGCCTTCACTCTACCAACTCAATGGTAGTCATTCTATAAGGTTCCTTAGATATGGGTTCCGCTCTCTGGTTTGATTTCTATTGCGAAGTCAAACTCACGTTTGGGTGGAAGACTGCAATTCCTCCGGAAACACATCACGGAAATCCCTCAACAATGGATATCTTTCCATGAAATCATTATCTTCTTCTGCATTTTCTGTCATTTTTACCGCATACAAAGTGCAGCCTCTGTTTTTAGCCCTTTTTAGTTGCATAGCCGCGGTTTCCTAACCGCAACTTCCTGCTTTACACTTGAATGATCACTTTGCTTTCGTAGGTCATCAAAGCAATAGATTTGTTTTTCATAACAGTCGACCTTTGCCTTATGTTCAGCCAACCAGTTAACTCCAATAATGATATCATATGATCCTAGAGGAGTGACATACAAGTCAACTTCGGTGGAGAAACTAGGCAGATCAAGAATTGCCCCAAAAAGGCACATTTCGACTGTATGGACAACATTATTCCCATAATGCACTGTCCATGTTTTATCCATTCTTGCAGCCTTTCTTTTTAATTTCATAGCAAGTTTAGCAGAAATAAAACATTTTGTAGCTCCAGTATCAAAAAGTATAACTACAGGTGTACCGAATAACTTACCCGTAACTTCTATGGGCGTCACTTGCTTTTCAGCTTGTCTGTTAGCCACTGCAGCATGTATCCTATGTTGTTGTCCGCGATCATCCTTCTTCAGAGGACAGTGATTCACATAGTGGTCCTTTCCATAGTTGAAGCATCCTCCAGCTGGCCCTTTTCTAGGCTCAAATTTGTTACCAGCCTTGAAGTTATCATTCTGGCTTCCATAGGACTTCTGTCCAATGCCATTAACTTTTGTGAAGTTGTTCCGCACATTATTTCTGTGTCTGTTTCATCACAGGTTTCTTGTTGTTATCTACAACAATTTTATTTTTCACACCAAACCTTTTCCAAGGTCCCCTTTTTGGTGCAAGAGACGAAGAAGGATTGGGAATCTTCTTCCTTATCTCTTCCCTGTGAGCAGATATTGCCCTCAATTTTTGTTCCTGTCTGATTGCCTTTTCGACAACTCCATCCATTGTGGTTGGGCCGTGGACATCCACTTGCCACCAATGATGGGATTCATCCCATTATGAATTTCCGTATTCTCGAACTTCTCGGCACTTGGTATCAATGCGACACATACTTAAGGAGTTTAGTAAACCCTTCCCAAAGATTCCGTCACCGATGCCTCCCTTGCGACCGCTTCTGAAATTAGTCATTTTCCTATCAAAATAGAGTTAAGGCAGCCATCGTTGCCTAAAGTAACCCTTAAATTGATCCCAAGTTATGTCTGATTCGACAATATTTAGCTCAACCTTACGGTTGTCCCACCATGATGATGCTTCATGAGAAAGCTGATATGCTCCCCATATCGCTTTAGTCTCTTCGGAGAAGTTTCTTATTGCAAAGTATTTCTCCATTTCACTGAGCTAGTTCTCAGCTCCATCTCCAAGAGTTGTTCCATCAAACTTTGGAGGACTTATTCTCTTTATATCATTTGTAAGTTCAGCTGCTAATCTTGCCCTTTTATTTTCAGGGGGATTAGGAGCAATTTCATTATTACCATCAACACCCGGATTCCCTCCGTTAATGTTGTCCACAGGAGGCAGCTGATCATTTATTTCAGCTTCATTCTCCTCCTCTTCATTGCCCATTGACTGCTGTTCCAAGATGGGCCAAACGATCCCTCGTATCAAGTAGGGCAGCAAGGATTTCATCCAGCTTTTGGGCATGCCGCGCTTCTCCACCCTGTAATGGGTTATTCGCAGCATTCCCTCTTGTCCTGACCATTTTCTATTCAATAAGAAAATGTAAACCTTATTAATATCATGGACTCATTAGGTCCAAGAGCTGCAACCTTCACTCGATACCAAGATGTAACATCCCCATTTTAAGATATAACAAGGGAAGGGAACTTTTTTTTTTTTTTTTTTAAACGTTCTTTGTTATGAATTACAAAATTCAAACACACGTTCAAGTTTTAATAATTGTTCTCTGCCCAAACAACACAGTTTGGATCACACAATTTCTTTTTAAAACGAATGTTCCTTGTTCACATATTTACCATATGGAACACACATTCAATGCCATTCAATCTTATAACAAATTCTATATGCTGCTGTAAATGACTCGAGGAACTGCCGATCTTCCATTTTCATGGCTCGGAGTTTCAACGATCCTTCATTTCATGACTCGGCAACAACCGATCCTTCATGTTCGTTTATGCATGGTATATTATATATACCTGTTCTCATAACCGTTTCCGGTTATCGAAGTGATCCATTTAAGAAGCCTATCTGAATATCTGTTACTGATATTCATCTGACATCCTGCATCTTAAATTAAGTGATAAGGACAACGCAACCAGCAATTGTGATACTTTGGCCAAAGATTTTCACATGCTTTGCATGATCATATTCCTGGATGTGATACACATCAACGGAATACGTCCTTCACTTCACTTCACCTGTTATCTAGAATGGTCTTTCCTGGTTCCTACCAGTCCTCTTCGTTTAAGGTTAGTTTAAACTTCCAATTACAGTTAGTAATATGAACGAATATAGGAAGGCACTCCCAGTAACTAAAGATATGCAGACATACGGTGTCATTTCCCCACGACCCCGTGTGTCTAGTTATCTTTAGTATTCCGGAGTCACTCCGTATACCAGATCATACTCCTATCCCCTGTCCACAATTACACATTCAGCCTATGTATTCTTGATGTTTTAATTCGGGAGGGCATTGCAATATGTCAGCTGCAACAGTGTGTCGTCATGAAGACCCCGTCTTCATGGAGACACCTTGCTGTAGCTGGCGTATGCCAATGTCCTACAGAATTCTCCCATCGAGAATACACATCCTGCTCAAGTGCTTAGGATACGATTTAATAATTAAAATCAACTTTCAGCATCCACGCTGATCCCTTGATCCTCGTTTCCGTTACAGTTGTATAGGGCTAAGAGGGACTAAATCCGTCCATTATCTTGCAATGCATCTTCTCCTTCATGTCGAAGGGCTGCATTTCCCTACTTGGTTCTCTTCTTAATCATTGGATTAAGCGAACATTGCATCGACGATTTGACGTGATAAGTTTAACCTATTAAACTTAGCCAAGATTTTCCCAACCGCAAATAAATTCAGTAAATTCTAGCTTATTAGACGTCATTCATACGAGGTCTAAATTCCGAGAAATGTATTCATTTGTTTTCCTTAACGTTATATAGTTAAGGTCCATTAGTTGTGGATATACTTATCCTATATCCTTTATTCTAAATTCAGCATACGAGATCATTAATGGAGTTCGAAAGTGAAGTTCGATTATTCCAAAGTTAATTGATATTCCTTAGCTCCTAAGCTAATCCTGAATACCTTTCGATTATAGAATCATATTCTTCCTAATCCTGTTTAATGTCAATTAAAAATTCATCTTTACCCAAGTATGAACTAATTGCATTTTCAACTTAAAAGTTGCATTTAGGTAAGAATAGATATCAGTTTCCATTTAAGCATCCATCCAAGGACAATAAACAAATCCCAATCAAGAAATAACATTATATTTCCAATTTAGACAACAAAATCAACCGATATAATTATTAAATATCACACTTGTAATTTTATTCAACAATTCATGTCATAATCGTACATTTGCCAATCCAACTAGATGGGCATGGTTTACATAAAACATCAATACAACTCATAGATAGAAGAATATATTTTCTTCTTTTCACAATTCCTCGAAGAGGAATAAAAAAACAATTACAATTCATCTTTCAACTAATCAAGAAGCATCAGAAAATAGCCATGTCTTCATTCTAATCAAATTCCATCTCGCAAAATGATTTGCATGGGTCGGCCTTCAATGAATCGAGCATATTAAGCACTTATCCTTAAAACAAGGTGTTTCAACTAATCGTCTCAATAAAAGAACCTCGCTTTTATGAAACGGAAAAAACATCAATCACGAAATAGGCACAAAAGAAAGATCAGCATAACAACTGAACTATCAAAATATCATCACAATCAGCCAAAGAACTGCTGTCCCATTTCCACATAACCGTTACAAATCTTAATTCACAATATTTGCACAGTTAAAAATATAAATAGCTTATCACGCTGATATAACATACACAATGTTATCTTTCCACGCCTTTCATTAATAATAAATGCAAAGGATGAAACTAACTGAAATGTAAACCTCTTTACTTTCCTTTCAGTTCATGCATCATATTAGAATCCAAGCAATCAAGTACAGACAAGAAAGCGAACAGCAATGCATATAGTTGCTCCTATCTAAGCACTACAAAATTCATTATTCACGAATTATAGATTTCCAACTGAATGAAAGAAGAAAAGATCATTTTTCCAAGTCATTCATCCATGACTCAATTTCTTTCCATATGGCTGTTCTAAAAATGGAATCCAAACGAAACACAAATCAAGATAACAGTTCAGAGTGAAACTTACAAAATCCATTCAGAATTCACTTTTCAGCAGTAGAGTAATTTCATTTATAATCCGCTTTAAATGAAAACAGGGAAGAATTCATCATCCATATTCATATTTCATTTGAATCAGACTCATATGAAAATCCGAAACAGGTTAGTACAACATTATGTTCATCCTAGGTCAAACAAGTATAAGGATGAGACCATATATTTACCATACTTAAAGAAACCATATTTCTTTCTTTCATCGTATGATAAACAGATAATGCTTATACAATCATGCAAAATCTATTAATCTCATGATTTCCAAATTCCATGAACGTAATCCCGTTCAAAATAACATATTATTCATTGTTGTTACCTACAGAATCCAAGATTAAGTCATAATCACCAAAACAGTTCGACCTTACAAGACCGATCAGCATTAGTAAACACAACTAATCATCATACCTTCCTAGCAAGAAACAATATATTTCTCTATGAGTTCAGAAGGAAAAACTACTTCTTTTCCAACTCTCACAAACACTCATATAAAATTCTAATGCCCATTCCTTTAAAATACAAAATACCATTTCCTCATAATCCCGAAACAGCAGAAGGAAGAGAAAAGTCTTATTTCTTTTTAAGCAAGAAAGGAAAGAACAGCCAAAAACGTGTTATCATTTCTTTCTCCAAGGCAATTCATATGCTCATACAAAAAAACAACGTTGTATTCATCCTAATCAACACAAACAGAGAGAGAGAGAAAGAAACTATTTCCTTTTCAAAAGAAATTTCAGTATAGAAACGACCTTAAGCAACTCTCATACATCGGTTCAATTATATCATGAAAGACCATATAACAAGAGCAATTTCATAGCAATGAAAACAACCCACACAGTCTGCCAGCTCTTGATATGATACTAAAACCGTAAAATACCCATTCCTTAGAGCTCGAAAAGAAATGTCATGCCTTTAAGTTCCGAATGCAAGAGATAGTAAACAAACAAAAGATCTTATTTCCACTCAATGAAACTTCAAGATGAAATGACATCAATTTGCTCACGCAACCTTCACCATCTTATCACAAAAATTCATGAGAAAAGACAATCGCACAGCAATAAGATAACCAACACTACCAGCACAGTTCCATATCATAATTTACAAGAAAACCAGTTCGAAACTCCATCTAGCATCAACAACCAGCACAACATGGAGGTATTCCATTCAAGAAGTGCAAAGACAGTTAAACACAAAGAAGGAAATGATTTTCCTATTATTTCCAAAAAACAAAGCAAGATTCAACGAAACCCAAATCATAGAATATAACACGACTGCATTTCCACTTCCTTTTTATATGCAAGGACAGTTCCATACACAACAGCAAGGAAAAGATTGCACAATAAAGAAACAATTACACAGTTTGTTCCAATTCCACACAACACGAACAAAGAAAGAGAATATCTATTTCCAACTTGATTCGTGCAAAAACAATCAAATCAAGGCCGAGCAACCAGAAACGATTCTTCATATCATTTTCCAAAAAAAAGAAGCAAGAATCGATGAAATCCAAATCAAATCGACCCAACAACAATCACAGAATCCAAACCCAAGAGCAGGGTTGTTTTAATGAGACACTTAAACAAAGCAAGAATTTTTAAAGAGAAGGGCTTAACATGCCTGAAATCTCTTTTCCAAAACTCGAAGAAGGATCCGTTTGCCGCGTTATTTCCTTCCACAGTGACAGCACAAACTTCCCAGCACTCCTTTCTTCTTCAGGCTTAGCAACAGCCTTAAAATCTCCAAGAACAGTGTCAAATTCCAAGAGCTGGTTCGACTGAACCAGGCCAGAAAAACCAAATGCAGAGCAACTTTGCAAAAAGCTCGAATCAACAAAATGAAAATCGAATTCCCTCATACACTTTCCAAGGTGAGCTGGTCGCGAGGACCAAGAATAATCAATGCAATTAAGGCTCTGCCTTTTCCTAGCTTTCCACGCCACCGCCACTTGAGTTGGTGAACTCTAAATTTCAAATTTCCCATGCAAAACTGAATTTGGCTCTATCTCCAAATAGATGCCTCTATTTCCTACCTGCCCCGCCAAAACTAGCGCTGTCCACGTATGGACTTTCCAATTAAATGCTAATGAATGCCCTTCCTTCATCCTTATCCTCTCCTTCCAAGGGTCTGCGCGCCCTTTTAGATTAGGATTAGTTTAGGTTGCATAAAGTGTTCAACCTAGGTCTTAGTTTAGCCTTAGGTTTTATTTTCCCTTTTTTTTTTTTGAATTTAAAAATCCACTTAGGATAGTAGTGTAGGATGCATGTTAGGACTTAGGATTAGTTTAGGGTTTTTAATTCATACTAACCACTAACACTAATCAACTCCTAACCCAACCTCTCAGCTAACCCCGTATCTATGCTGTGCAGGACGTTCAGTCCTTTGGATCACGTGTCAAGGCCACCCGTGTCCAGGCATTTCTTGCCTCACGAGGTCCCAAGTTCGACAGTACAGGGTTCAAGAATCGAACCCTTGTCGTTGGCATTTACGTGCCAACTGCTCATACCTGCAATCAGGCGCTGCACGTCCATAACAATCTCGGGTTCGGTTCAAGTGTGAACCGACACAGTAATCATAGGAAGACCTCAGTATACTTTGGATCAATGAAATTGATTCAAAGTGTGCTGTCAATCAGCAACGAGAGTTTAGCAAGTATACGACAATTTGTCGTCACATCAGCAAACACGCAAGTACAATAAATGTTGTCCTAACAATAAATCACAGCATGCAAGAATCCAAGTTAGAAACACATTCCTTTAAGATCAGAGTTTCTCTTAACATGTTTGCTTTCATTCCAGCAGTTATAACAGTATGAAAAACATTCACCAAGATAATTTGCAAAATCAGAGTGTTACATTCTTCCCTCCTTAAAGAATCATCGTCCCGATGATCAGATTAAACAAATCAAGGAGTTCCTAGGACAAAGTTCAGTTATTGTCCTTTCATTCATAAGTTCATACCAAAAAGATTCACTCTTAAAAACAAAGCGTTTTAAGACAACTGTACAATAGACTAATAATTGTCTAAATTTGGTAGAATTATCAGTTCTTTGAATTTCAAATTCAATTAAACAGGTGTGGAAAAGTAGATCTCATTTCTTCGAGATTCTCCCAAGTTGCACTTTCTTCGCTGAACTGGTCCCACTGGACCTTACATTGGTTCACTTCACGATTTCTCAAGTACAATCAAGCGAGTTCCCAAAGACTCGAATGGGCTTAACCACGATTATTCCTGGGTCTTGGACCTGCAAGGAATTCCAATTTAGCACATGTGATAAATCTGTCACGTATTTCTTAAGCAAAGAAATATGAAAAACATCATGCATTTGAGACAAAGCAGGAGGTAATGCTAGACGATAAGCTACAGGGTTGATTATTTCAACAATTTCAAAAGGTCCCACATAACGTGGCGACAACTTGGCAGCCTTGCCAAAAGTTATTGAGCTCTTTTTTGGCTTCACCCGAAGAAAGACCTTCTCTCCCAGTTTATAATGCCTATCAACCCGCTTCAAGTCTGCATAGCTCTTTTGCCTATTGGCAGCCTCCTTTAGATGTTCCCGAATCATTTTGATTTTTGTTCCATTTCCATAAGGATTTCGGCCCAATTACTCTCTCTGTCTCTCAACGTTGTCCCAAACTGTGGGGTTCTGCATTTTCTTCCATACAATGCTTCAAAGGGCGCCATTTTTAAAGAGGCATGATAGGTGTTATTGTAAGCAAATTCTACCAGCGGAAGGTATTCCTCCCATTTATACTGCTGGTCCATGCAATACATCCTTAACATGTCCTCTAAAACCTGATTAACTCTCTCAGTCTGTCCATCCATTTCTGGATGATATGCAGAACTGAAGTTCAATTTAGTCCCCAAGGCCGCATTAAGCGTTTGCCAAAACCTTGATGTCATCCTCGGATCTCTGTCCGATATGATTAATTCCGGTATTCCATGCAATCTGAAGATTTCATGTACAAATCTTCTTGCTAGCACTGGTGCATCGTCCTTCAAATTACCAGCAATGAAGTGTGCCACTTTGGTCAATTTGTCGACTACAACCAGGATAATGTCATGCTTATTTCTTGACATAGGCAATCCTTGAACGAAATCCATCGTTATCACTTGCCATTTATATTATGGAATACTGTGGGGATACAATAATCCAGCGGGGTGCATATGTTCCCGCCTTAACACGCGACATTCCAAGCAAAGTGTGTTACAAATTCTCGCCACATCCTTTTTCATTCCCTTCCGTAAATATTGCCGCTTAAGATTAGCAGAGCATTTTTGTAATGCCAGGATGTCCAGAAAAAGGTGAATTATGGAATTCAGTTAACAATTTTCCTCTTAAGTCGTTTGCCACAGGTATATATACCCTGTTTTCGAACCTCAGAATTCCTTCATTATCAAAACGGAATCCCTTATACCTGACGTCCTGCGGGTCTGCAGCAAGTGCTGATTTGACTTGCTGGAAATAAGGATCTGATTCCAAGGCATCTTTCACCTCATCCTTAAACTGAGTTCTTAACGTTATAAGAGCAGAGATATGCTTCCTTCGACTCAAAGCATCTGCTACCCGATTTTCCTTGCCCTTAATGTAGCTTATATCGAAATCATACTGAGACAGAAATTCTAACCATCTTCGTTGCCTTGCATTCAGATTTGGCTGAGTGAAAATATACTTCAGCCCCAGATGGTCTGTTTTTAACTCGAAGGGCTTGCCTAAAAGATAATGCCTCCACATTTGAAGTGCATGAACAATGGCAGCGAGCTCAAGATCGTGTGGAGCATAATTCTGTTCATGCAACTTAAGCTTTCTGCTTTCATAAGCGATGACATGGTTATTCTGTAATAGAATACCTCCAAGGCCTTCTCCTGAGGCATCCGTTACAACCATAAAATCTCCATTTGGATCAGGTACAGTCAAAATAGGTGCTGTAGTTAACTGTTCCTTTAACTTTTTAAAGGCAGATTCACATTTGTCTGTCTGCATAAATTTCTTTTCTTTCTTTTGCAGTCAAGTGATTGGGGCAGCAATTTTTGAAAAGTCCTTAACGAACTTTCGATAATATCCACCAAGCCCATGAAGCTCCTCACTTCGTGCACATTCTTAGCGCAGCCACTCCGTTATAATCTGTGATCTTTGAAGGGTCAACAACTATCCCATTTTTGCTTATAACGTGTCCCAAATAATGCACTTCTGCATCATAAAAGGAACATTTGGATAGTTTGCCATACAACTTCCTCTTTCTTAAGATTTCCAGCACTATCCTGAGATGTTCTTGGTGCTCTTCGACATTTTTAGAGTATATAAGAATGTCGTCTAAGAATACAAGCACAAACTTGTCTAAGTATTCTTGAAAAATATTATTCATTAGATTCATGAAGGCGGCAGGTGCATTAGTCAGCCCAAAAGGTAACACCGTGAACTCATAATGCCCGTACCTCGTTCTAAAAGTTGTTTTATGAATATCTTCTTCCTTTATTCTCAGCTGATGGTACCCTGATCGAAGATCTATTTTTGAATAAACTGATGCTCCTCGCATCTGATCAAACAGATCATCAATCCTAGGAAGTGGGTATCGATTTTTGATAGTTGCTTTGTTCAGCATTCTGTAATCAATGCACAGCCTCAAAGTGCCATCCTTTTTCTTTACGAAAATTACCGGCGCTCCCCAAGGTGAGACGCTCGGTCTGATCAGCCCCTTAGTCAGAAGTTCTTGTAACTGAGCCTTCAGCTCTACCAACTCAATGGTAGTCATTCTATAAGGTGCCTTAGATATGGGTTCCGTTCCTGGTTTGATTTCTATTGCGAAATCAAACTCACGTTTGGGCGGAAGACCTGGCAATTCCTCCGAAACACATCACGGAAATCCTCAACAATGGATATCTTTCCATGAAATCATTATCTTCTTCTCACATTTTCTGTCATTTTTACCGCATACAAAGTGCACCTCTGCTATTTTTAGCCCTTTTTAGTTGCATAGCATAGCCGCGGTTTCCTAACCGCAACTTCTGCATTTACACCTTGAATGATCGCCGCTTTCGCAGTCATCAAAGCAATAGATTTGTTTTTCATAACAATCGACTTTTGCCTTATGTTTAGTCAACCAGCTTAACTCTAATAATGATATCATATGATCCTAGAGGAGTGACATACAAGTCAACTTCGGTGGAGAAACTAGGCAGATCAAGAATTGCCCCAAAAAGGCACATTTCGACTGTATGGACAACATTATTCCCATAATGCACTCGGTCCATGTTTTATCCATTCTCGCAGCCTTTCTTTTTAATTTCATAGCAAGTTTAGCAGAAATAAAACATTCTCGTAGCTCCAAAGAGATCAAAAAGTATAACTACAGTGTGTACCGAATAACTTACCCGTAACTTCTATGGGCGTCACTTGCTTTTCAGCTTGTCATTAGCCAGCCATCGCAGCATGTATGTATCCTATGTCATTGTCCGCGATCGTCCTTCTTCGAGAGGATAGTGATTCACATAGTGGTCCTTTCCATGTTGAAGCATCCTCCACCGGCCCTTTTCTAGGCTCAAATTTGTTACTGCCTTGAAGTTATCATTCGGCTTCCATAGACTTCTGGCCCAATGCCATTAACTTTTGTGAAGTCATTTCGCACATTATTTACATGTGTCTGTTCATCACAGGTTTCTTGTTGTTATCTACAACAATTTTGTTTTTCACACCAAACCTTTTCCAAGGTCCCCTTTTTGGTGCAAGAGACGAAGAAGGATTGGGAATCTTCTTCCTTATCTCTTCCCTGTGAGCAGATATTGCCCTCAATTTTTGTTCCTGTCTGATTGCCTTTTCGACAACTCCATCCATGGTGGTTGGGCCGTGGACATCCACTTCGCCACCAATGATGGGATTCAGTCCCATTATGAATTTCCGTATTCTGAACTTCTCGTCAGCTTGGTACTGCGGCACATACTTAAGGAGTTTAGTAAACCCTTCCCAGTATTCCGTCACCGACAGCCTTCCTTGCGACCAGTTCTGAAATTTAGTCATTTTCCTATCAAAATAGAGTTGAGGCAGCCATCGTTGCCTAAAATAACCCTTAAATTGATCCCAAGTTATGTCTGATTCGACAATATTCAGTTCAACCTTACGGTTGTCCCACCATGATGATGCTTCATGAGAAAGCTGATATGCTCCCCATATCGCTTTAGTCTCTTCAGAGAAGTTTCTTATGCAAAGTATTTCTCCATTTCACCGAGCTAGTTCTCACTCCGTCTCCAAGAGTTGTTCCATCAAACTTTGGAGGACTTATTCTCTTTATATCATTTGTAAGTTCAAATTTGCTAATCTTGCCCTTTTATTTTTCGTGGGGATTAGGAGCAATTTCATTATTATCATCAACACTTTGATTCCCTCCGTTAATGTTGTCCACATGAGGCAGCTGATCATTTATTTCAGCTTCATTCTCCTCCTCTTCATTGCCCATTGACTGTTGTTCCAGTATAGTCAAACGATCCCTCGTATCAAGTAGGGCAGCAAGGATTTCATCCAGCTTTTGGGCGGTAGTGCTGCTTCTCCACCCTGTAACGGGTTATTCGCAGCATTCCCTCTTGTCCTGACCATTTTCTGTTCAATAAGAAAATGTAAACCTTATTAATATCGTGGACTCATTAGGTCCAAGAGCTGCAACCTTCAGCTCTGATACCAAGATGTAACATCCCCATTTTAAGATACCAGAACAAGGGAAATTTTTTTTTTTTTTTTTGATAACGTTCTCTGTTATGAATTACAAAATTCAAACACACGTTCAAGTTTTAATAATTGTTCTCTGCCCAAACAACACAGTTTGGATCACACAATTTCTTTTTAAAATGAATGTTCCCTGTTCGCATATTTACAATATGGAACACACATTCAATGCCATTCAATCTTATAAATGATTCTATATGATGTTGTAAATGACTCGAGGAACCGCCGATCTTCCATTTTCATGGCTCTGAGTTTCAACGATCCTTCATTTCATGACTTGGCAACAACCGATCCTTCCTTCATGACTCGCAACAACCGATCCTTCATGTTCGTTTATGCATGGTATATTATATATACCATTCTCATAACCGTTTCGGTTATCGAAGTGATCCATTTAAGAAGCCTATCGAATATCTTGTAACGATATTCATCTGACATCCTGCATCTTAAATTAAGTGATAAGGACAACGCAACCAGCAATTGCGATACTTTGGCCAAAGATTTTCACATGCTTTGCATGATCATATTCCTGGATGTGATACACATCAACGGAATACGTCCTTCACTTCACTTCACCTGTTATCTAGAATGGTCTTTCCTGGTTCCTACCAGTCCTCTTCGTTTAAGGTTAGTTTAAACTTCCAATTACAGTTAGTAATATGAACGAATATAGGAAGGCACTCCCGGTAACTAAAGATACGCAGACATACGGTGTCGTTTCCCCACGACCCCGTGTGTCTAGTTATCTTTAGTATTCCGGAGTCACTCCGTATACCAGATCATACTCCTATCCCCTGTCCACAATTACACATTCAGCCTATGTATTCTTGATGTTTTAATTCGGGAGGGCATTGCAATATGTCAGCTGCAATAGTGTGTCGTCATGAAGACCCCGTCTTCATGGAGACACCTTGCTGTAGCTGGCGTATGCCAATGTCCTACAGAATTCTCCCATCGAGAATACACATCCTGCTCAAGTGCTTAGGATACGATTTAATAATTAAAATCAACTTTCAAAGATCATCCACGCCGATCCTTGATCCTCGTTTCGTTCGGGGCCAGATAGGGCTAAGAGGGACTAAATCCGTCCATTATCTTGCAATGCATCTTCTCCTTCATGTCGAAGGGCTGCATTTCCCTACTTGGTTCTCTTCTTAATCATTGGATTAAGCAGTCCGTACCGACGGACGTGATAAGTTTAACCTATTAAACTTAGCCAAGATTTTCCCAACTGCAACTAAATTCAGAATTCTAGCTTATTAGACGTCATTCATACGAGGTCTAAATTCCGAGAAATGTATTCATTTGTTCTCCTTAACGTTATATAGTTAAGGTCCATTAGTTGTGGATATACTTATCCTATATCCTTTATTCTGAATTCAGCATACGAGATCATTAATGGAGTTCGAAAGCGAAGTTCGATTATTCCAAAGTTAATTGATATTCCTTAGCTCCTAAGCTAATCCTGAATACCTTTCGATTATGGAATCATATTCTTCCTAATCCTGTTTAATGTCAATTAAAAATTCATCTTTACCCAAGTATGAACTAATTGCATTTTCAACTTAAAAGTTGCATTTAGGTAAGAATAGATATCAGTTTCCATTTAGCATCCATCCAAGGACGAATAAACAAATCCCAATCAAGAAATAACATTATATTTCCAATTTAGACAACAAAATCAAACTGATATAATTATTAAAATATCACACTTGTAATTGTATTCAACAATTCATGTCATAATCTGTACATTTGCCAATCCAACTAGATGGGCATGGTTTACATAAAACATCAATACAACTCATAGATAGAAGAATATATTTTCTTCTTTTCACAATTCCTCGAAGAGGAATAAAAGAAACAATTACAATTCATCTTTCAGCTAATCAAGAAGCATCAGAAAATAGCCATGTCTTCATTCTAATCAAATTCCATCTGCAAAATGATTTGCACGGGTCAGTTCAATGAACTGAGCATATTAAGCACTTATCCTTAAAATAAGGTGCTTCAACTAACTGTCTCAATAAAAGAACCCTGCTTTTATGAAACGACAGTAAAACAACAATCACGAAATAGGCACAAAAGAAAGATCAGCATAACAACTGAACTATCAAAATATCATCACAATCAGCCAAAGAACTGCTGTCCCATTTCCACTTAACCGTTACAAATCTTAATTCACAATATTTGCACAGTTAAAAATATAAATAGCTTACTGCTGATATAACACACTGTTATCTTTTCCACGCCTTTCATTAATAATAAATGCAAGGATGAAACTAACTGAAATGTAAACCTCTTTACTTTCCTTTCAGTTCATGCATCATATTAGAATCCAAACAATCAAGCATGCATAAGAAAGCAAACAGCAATGCATATAGTCGCTCATATCTAAGCACTACCAGATTCGTTACCAACGAATTATAGATTTCCAACTAAATAAAAGAAGAACAGATCATTTTTCCCAGTCATTCATCCATGACCCAATTTCTTTCCCTATGGCTGTTCTAAAAATGGAATCCAAACGAAACACAAATCAAGATAACAGTTCAGAGTGAAACTTACAAAATCCGTTCAGAATTCACTTTCCAGCAGTAGAGTAATTTCATTTATAATCCGCTTTAAATGAAAACAGGGAAGAATTCATCATCCATATTCATATTTCATTTGAATCAGACTCATATGAAAATCCGAAACAGGTTAGTACAACATTATGTTCATCCTAGGTCAAACAGTATAAGGATGCAGACCATATATTTACCATACTTAAAGAAACCATATTTCTTTCACTGTATGATAAACAGATAACAGTTATACAATCATGCAGTCTATTAATCTCATGATTTCCAAATTCCATGAACGTAATCCCGTTCAAAATAACATATTATTCATTGTTGTTACCTACAGCAATCCAAGATTAAGTCATAATCACCAAAACAGTTCGACCTTACAAGACCGATCAGCATTAGTAAACACAACTAATCATCATACCTTCCTAGCAAGAAACAGTATATTTCTCTATGAGTTCAGAAGGAAAAACTACTTCTTTTCCAACTCTCACAAACACTCATATAAAATTCTAATGCCCATTCCTTTAAAATACAAAATACCATTTCCTCATAATCCCAAAACAGCAGAAGGAAGAGAAAAGTCTTATTTCTTTTTAAGCAAGAAAGGAAAGAACAGCCAAAAACGTGTTATCATTTCTTTCTCCAAGGCAATTCGTATGCTCATACAAAAAAACAACGTTGTATTCATCATAATCAACACAGCAGAGAGAGAGAAAGAAACTATTTCCTTTTCAAAAGAAATTTCAGTATAGAAACGACCTTAAGCAACTCGTACATCCGGTTCAATTATATCACGAAAGACCATATAACAAGAGCAATTTCATAGCAATGAAAACAACCCACACAGTCTGCCAGCTCTTGATATGATACTAAAACCGTAAAATACCCATTCCTTAGAGCTCGAAAAGAAATGTCATGCCTTTAAGTTCCGGAACAGCAGATAGTAAACAAACAAAAGATCTTATTTCACTCAATGAAACTTCAGTACAGAAATGACATCAAGCCGCTCACGCAACCTTCACCATCTTATCACAAAAATTCATGAGACAAAAGACAATCGCACAACAATAAGATAACCAACACTACCAGCACAGTTCCATATCATAATTTACAAGAAAACCAGTTTGAAACTCCATCTAAGCATCAACAACCAGCACAACATGGAGGTATTCCATTCAAGAAGTGCAAAGACAGTTAAACACAGCAACAGGGAAACGATTTTCCTATTATTTCCAAAAATAACAGCAAGATTCAACGAAACCCAAATCATAGCAGCATAACACGACTGCATTTCCACTTCCTTTTTATATGCAAGGACAGTTCCATACAACAAAGAAGGAAAAGATTGCACGTAAGGAAATAAGAAACAATTACAGAAAGAAAATGCTATTTGTTCCAATTCCACACAACACGAACAAAGAAAGAGAATATCTATTCCAACTTGATTCGTGCAAAAACAATCAAAGCCAAGCAACCAGAAACGGTTCTTCATATCATTTTCCAAAAAAAGAAGCAAGAATCGATGAAATCCAAATCAAATCGTCCCAACAACAATCACAGAATCCAAACCCAAGAGCAGGGTTGTTTTAATGAGACACTTAAACAAAGCAAGAATTTTTAAAGAGAAGGGCTTAACATGCCTGAAATCTCTTTTCCAAAACTCGAAGAAGGATCCGTTTGCCACATTATTTCCTTCCACAGTGACAGCACAAACTTCCCAACACTCCTTTCTTCTTCAGGCTTAGCAACAGCCTTAAAAATCTCCAAGAACAGTGTCAAATTCCAAGAGCTGGTTCGACTAAACCAGACCAGAAAAACCAAATGCAGAGCAACTTTGCAAAAGCTCGAATCAACAAAATGAAAATCAAAATTCCCTCATACACTTTCCAAGGCGAGCTGGTCGCGAGGACCAAGAATAATCAATGCAATTAAGGCTCTGCCTTTTCCTAGCTTTCCACGCCACTGCCACTTGAGTTGGCGAACTCTAAATTTCAAATTTCCCATGCAAAACTGAATTTGGCTCTATCTCCAAATAGATGCCTCTATTTCCTACCTGCCCCGCCAAAACTGGCGTTGTCCACGTATGGACTTACCAATTAAATGCTAATGAATGCCCTTCCTTCATCCTTATCCTCTCCTTCCAAGGGTCTGCGCGCCCTTTTAGATTAGGATTAGTTTAGGTTGCATAAAGTGATCAACCTAGGTCTTAGTTTAGCCTTAGGTTTATTTTCCCCTTTTTTTTTTTTTTTTTTGAATTTAAAAATCCACTTAGGATAGTAGTGTAGGATGCATGTTAGGACTTAGGATTAGTTTAGGGTTTTTAATTCATACTAACCACTAACACTAATCAACTCCTAACCCAACCTCTCAGCTAACCCCGTATCTATGCTGTGCAGGACGTTCAGTCCTTTGGATCACGTGTCAAGGCCACCCGTGTCCAGGCATTTCTTGCCTCACGAGGTCCCAAGTTCGACAGTACAGGGTTCAAGAATTGAACCCCTGTCGTTGGCATTTACGTGCCAGCTGCTCATACCTGCAATCAGGCGCTGCACGTCCATAACAATCTCGGGTTCGGTTCAAGTGTGAACCGACACAGTAATCATAGGAAGACCTCAGTATACTTTGGATCAATGAAATTGATTCAAAGTGTGCTGTCAATCAGCAACGAGAGTTTAGCAAGTATACGACAATTTGTCGTCACATCAGCAAACACGCAAGTACAATAAATGTTGTCCTAACAATAAATCACAGCATGCAAGAATCCAAGTTAGAAACACATTCCTTTAAGATCAGAGTTTCTCTTAACATGTTTGCTTTCATTCCAGTAGTTATAACAGTATGAAAAACATTCACCAAGATAACATGCAAAATCTCGGTGCCTCAACTAGAGCTAGTCTCCATGCGCTGGTAGCCTCTGCCTACTCTAGCCTCAGAGCTCACTGACCCCTATGCTCTCCACACTGTGAGTGCAGGATCTCATCCTCTCACTCGACGCCTGTTGTGCCTCTGTACTCAACATAAGATATGAAGTCTATCTCGGCCGCCATCAATTGGTCGTGGTATTATCTAGCCTCACCTAGGGCATCCGTAACCTAGATATAGGCATAATATATGGTGGTCCCATAGGTCTCGGCCCCTGTACTGTCCTATAGGACTCTATCTTGCTCTTGCCTATGAACTGGGACCCGGTCCCGGTGCCTATGGTGGTGCCCCTACCCCTGTGCTTGTATCTGGGCCTATAAGGCCCCAATCTATGCCTGGGATGTGGCCAACTAGCCCTGTAAACTTGCCACCTGTGCCTGTAAGGCCACCACCTGACCATCACCCTCCTCTCCATCTCCATCCCCACCACCGGCCATCTAGGCCTGCAGACTGGCCACCTACATATGTAGCTCTGCTACCTCTACCTCAAAGCTCTCCAGCTGTGTCTGCACTATACCCAACTGGGTAATCGAAGTAGCCACCTACCCCTGTAGGGCATCCCTCTGCACTGTGATGGTGGCTAGATCTAGCTACCCAGTCTGGGTGGTATGGCTCATAAGTGATCCACCCACCACTGCCTATACTTGTTGTGTGTACCCAATGTCATCTATCTCGTTGGTCCACTTCCTGCTCCTCCTACCCTGTGGGCACTATAGGCTATGGTAGAAATAAGGGCCTCTCCATGTCATCTCTAGGTATTATGGGAAGGGTGAAGGTACATCTTGTAATAGCCCGAACTACCTCTAGAATTTGTCCACGGGATCATCTTGTGCTCCCAAGCACAACGACCCCGTATCCATCTCAAAAGTTAGAGCTTAGCTAGCTCCTCATGCATATGCCTATGTGAGGGGAATCCCATATATGGCCTCCATATAATTTCCACTCCGGACAACCCCTCCAACAAATGCTAGAAATAGGCCACATCATGTGTGGGCCTATCAGATATCTGCTCCCCAATAGTCGGCACCCATCGCCTATACCCCACCCTCACAAATCTTGGTGGGAATGCATCAATTCAGGGGCATCCCTACTAGTCGGCCACACAAGATATGTGCTCATAAGCCCAAAGTAGTTTAGTAAGAAGGTACAAGATAGGATAAACTTGCGCAGCCCGCCCGTATGCCCATAACTCTCTGTACATCTGCACTAGGAATGCTGGCACCCAGGCAAAGTGGGTCTCCTCTATCATCATATCATGGAGTACCCCCATCAACGATCAGGGAAAACGTCCACCCTCTACATTTGGCGGTGTAAAGCAACACACCGACTCCATCAAAAGAACCAGAGCCTCATCTCCTCCAGACGGGCTAGGTACATCTCTCCGTATCGAATGCCGGCACTATGGAATTTCAGCTCATCCATCCCCTCACCAAACACCATGATGAGCATCGGCTCCTCTAAGGCCTCAAAGGAGATCAAGTATACATACGTACCCAATATGGGTAGTCTGAGAATCTTGAACACATCCTCCAGGGTGACAGTGATCTCACCCATTGGCAAGTGGAACATCTTATTCATGGAATCCCATCTATCGATGAGCACAACCATCAAAATAGGTTGTCATACTGCATGCCAATATCACCAAACTCCACTCAGGCCCACCACCTCCACATGTTACAGACTCCTGGGGTCGCATTACGCCGTGCACTATCACAAATAGGGGTGGAACCCTATCCCACATGTGTATTTTATCTCTCCCCTACATCCAATATAAATAATACATTAATCTACATTTATCCCACCCACATTTTCCCCTATCATTTCCTAACAACCTATTTTCACCCTACCCATCTCAACCACCTAGCCCACATCACTTTTGGACCCTTGTTCCCCAAAACCCAACCGGTGCCGATTCCTTTAATCGACCCGGTGGTCACCCTTTACCCACATCGATCACCTATTTGGTGGTCGATACCGATTTAACCTTACTAATGCCGATCACTGTCGTGGTAAAAACCCGCGATCCCCAAAACCACCCTTTCTCAAAAACTGACCCCCTTGCCCCTTTTACCCACCTGAAAATTACCTACACTACCCTTGCACCTCAACCCATCCCCCCTCTCCCATTTATTACTCTCCCCATTCCTATTTTACCCACTTTTCCCCCCATTCCCAAATTTTATTCTTTTCCCCACCCCAAAACCAAAAACCAAAACTACAACCACAATTTGTAAATCACTTAATCTATTTAACAAAATACACCTAGAGTTGGACGCTTACCTCATCGTGTTGCCGTCGTCTCGGTGGCATGTCTAGCCACTGCATCGGTGGCCCATCTCGATCCCTCTCTGGCCTTTGCCATCACCAAATCACTACCCGCAACCAAATCAAATCACTCGCACTGATCTTATGGACCAACTTCTCACCAACCAATCACCCGCCATTCACACCGCCAACTCATTGTTCCGTTCCATCCGGACACTTTTCTCTCTTTTCTCTCTCTTTTGTCATTTTCACAAATCGCAATATGATAAATGAATAATAAAAACACATATTTTTTTATAACCAACCCGACCTAACCGACGTCGGTTTACCCTTCACCGGCATCGGTCTCGTGCCCTACCTTACCGTGGATGGTTTCCCTATACTGGCGTTGGTTACCCTTGACCGGCATCGGTCACCCTATCTAGCACAAAACCTAACATTTTACCCTATTACCCCACCTATCCCTCCTTTTTTTCCACACCTCCCCTTTACCCTTTACCCTGACCAGTTACCTCACCTACCCTTTACCATGACCATTTACCTCACCTTCCGGAACTCAACATTTTACCTACCTACCTTTGTCCTCCTTTGGGGACTACTTATTTTACCCATCCCTCGGCCTTACCCGTGTCGTGACCTATATTTTTGGTCTGGACCATCGCTAGTGACCTTTGACCTCATGTGTTTACTATACCTTGTGGCACTATTACTTGTGTTGATTGACCTAATGACCTTACCTAGCCTATTATCGTGACCATTTATCCTAACCCTACCTTTGGTGTACCAGAACATACCTAAACATTCCTGCACCTAACCTATGTTGTGTTTCCTAACCATATCCTATACCTTGGATACCGGAATCACTTCAACCTTGTTTGGATAAACCTATCGACCTTAGACGATGTAGATTTTGCTTGCTCTTCAACCTGGTAGTGTGCTGCAGTTTATACGTGTGCATGCATTTGACTATTGCTACCTTTGACCCTGACCCATTACCTAGATTGCCCGAGTAGACCTTCAACCCTTTTTCCCCCATTAACCACCTTCCCCTTTCTCACATTTACCCTTTTATCAAACCACTCACCGATTCTACCTTTGTCCTCATCAGTTCCTGGTTTGAGGGGGATCACCTTCACCCACACATGGGGCAACCACATCTTATTTTTGTTAGTGTCGCTTACCAATACAAGCTACGCAACAAAAAGGGGCAAAATTTAGACACTAAAATTAGGTCACACTCCCCTTTGGTCCCTTGACAAATAAACACCCTTCATTACATTAAACTAGCCATGGCCCCCTTCACCCCACTAATATTAATTTAATTAATTTAATTAAATTAATTCATTATCCTCACCATATTCATTATTTAAATATCTTAATTTAGATAATATCCACACATACACCTCACCTAAACACCTCATTTAGCCACCTCACCCTAAGTCCTATTCTTGGTAAGTTACCATAACTAGCTAAGACTTACCCAAACAATAAAGATCAATGCCTACATTCCCTCTAACCACATTCCCGCATGATTACAAGAAGCTTCCAATCTAATCCACAGATGAACAACACGAGATCCTAGAAAATCAAGAGGTTCTCCCTAGTTTAGTAAACCTAGAAAATCCCACCTTAACCGATGCCGATTACCCCTAATTGTCACTAGTTAAGCCGGAACCACCGTCGGTCACCTTTAAACCCCTAAAACAACCTTATTTGGAAGGTTGGCAGAAGGTTGGAAAACATTGTGCACATCCCTGAGAGATATCACATCTTTTGAGAACAAATTCTAGTGAGAACATGCATGCAAGGAAGGAGATCAAGCATTTTCTCCTGCACTCACCCCCAGCAAGGATTTGATCCAACCAAGCAAAAAGGAATGCACATGCAGCCCATGCAGAAGCTCTCCTATGATTGGTGATCATCTGCAGCCTTCAACCTCTTACCAGCACCTTCATCCCTCACTCACAGGCATCCAGGACAGAATCCAAGTAAGTAAAATGTTATACTCCTCTGGTTCATTTCATTTCATCATTATATTGTCACCCTTTGTTCTCTCAGCCACCCACAAACCTCCATTAATACTCACCCCTCCATATACCTATTAAAACCTCACCAAATCCCACCCAAACCACCCAATACCTCATTCCGACCAACCAAAGTCCTTTGTGTAATCACAAAGGAGACCCAAAACTCATTTTGTGGCATTCCCAATTTTCCACAGTAACTGGCGCTACAATTACACCCAACCGTCATCCCACCACCCTTAACTTGAATCGATCTCTCGTATTTTCCCATATAGATTAGACCCACAACTTATTCACCTAATTCTACATCACCCTCATTCACCTGTGATCTACTTGAGACCTCTGTCAGACCTACAGAGATCCAGAACCAGTTATTTGACCTTCGGATCCTATTCTAACCTAGCCTATTAGATCATATCTTTCTTATTGTGTTTTAAGTGAGATACCTAAATCATTTCAAATTACAATAGGATTTACTTTATTACCCACATTAAATTGTTTTAAATAGTGGACTGACAACCATCTAGGAAGTATCACACTTCCCGGATCTAGCACACGCTAGGCAGTTCACTGCACATATTGTTTAATTCTTTCTGGTGGTCTTGCTTTCCATTACAGGTAGTTCCTCCTAGCCAAAAGGAAGCTCTCACATTCAGTTGTGGATTTAGAAGTCATATGCGTGTAACAACCCAACAACCAGCATTTCAACAGGTATTCCTCCTATGCCCATTACCCTATCTGTTTTGTCAATACTTCAAAGAAACGCTCTAAGAATCAGGTGAAACATTTTGGCACGCTTCGGTAGGACTGTTGAATGTGAATCACTAGCACCCCTAAAAGTCTGCAACTCAATGGGTTGAGACTCTCAGTGCGATTGCATAACATGGAGCTTTTCCCAAGTGTGGGACCTTGTGAAACAGGAAAGCTCTCCGGATGAAGGTCGGTTCCTATTCCTCTGTTCAGATGCACACATAAAAATGCAGAGGGTTTACTCAAAAAACCTAATCTAACTTGCCAAGGAGATAGAGGTAAGAAGATGCATAAAAATAAACCTAAACTAACAAAGGTGATGCACCGAGGAATGAAGAACACCTGTCTTGCCAATAAACACAAACCATTAAAATGTAATGCAAGATCATGCCTGAGATAACTGATTTGTAGTGAAAGATCGGGAGGATGCAAATGAACGTAGAGAGGGTTGAGAATCATCCATGGACATGCATTATTTACTCCAAAGTTTTACACAATACACTATAAGATTCTAAGAGGCAAAGTTGCATTATAGTTTTAGATGGGAGGTTTGAACTCCACAAATTCACTGCCAAAGAGAAGAAGGGAGGGGGAAAACAAGAATGTCCAACCTTTAGAAAGAAGCTCCTCCTTACAATTTATAGGAAGAATGAGAGAGGGAAGAGAGAGGAAATCCAAATCTACCCCAACCACCTCCAGGTTGCATTTAATTCATCTCATTATGGTGGTAGGTGAGAACCCTAGCAAACCCAAAAAGTGGCGAACTGTATTTTGAATTTTTAAGAATTTTTATCACCCAAGAGGACCTCGTAAGCTTTCCGAAAATTCCAACCTTGCGTTAATCTGAGCTCCCTGTGAAAATTTATGGCCATCTGAATATCTGGGTCAGGGTTTGCTTCCTGTCAGTGCTCAAAATGTTGCACCTCCTGAAGGTGCGCCTTGGCGCATCCATCCCTATGTCAACATACTCTTACTCTTACATGCAAGGCATGAATTTCTTCATGTCGACACCTTATGTCGTGCACCCTTTACCTCAGTGCTAAGCACAAATTTCTTCATGTTGACACCTTATGTCGTGTGCACTTTACCTGCGCCAAGGCACAAATTTCTTCATGTCGACACCTTATGTCGTGCGCCCTTTACCTGTGCCAAGGCGCAAATTTCTTCATGTTGACACCTTATGTCATGCCTTTACCTGTGCCAAGGCACAAATTTCTTCATGTCGACACCTTATGTCGTGCACCCTTTACCTACGCCAAGGCACGAATTTCTTCATGTCGACACCTTATGTCGTGCGCCCTTTACCTACGCCAAGGCACAAATTTCTTCATGTCGACACCTTATGTCATGCGCCTTTACCTGCGCCAAGGCATGAATTTCTTCATGTCGACACCTTATGTCGTGCACCCTTTACATGTGCAAGGCGCAAATTTCTTCATGTCGACACCTTATGTCATGCACCCTTTACATGTGCCAAGGCACAAATCTCTTCATGTTGACACGTTATGTCGCGCGCCCTTTACCTACGCCAAGGCACGAATTTCTTCATGTTGACACCTTATGTCATACACCCTTTACCTGCCTTTACCTTTCTTCAGAATTCCCATATCTACCCGAGGGGGAAGATATATACAACAAGACCCATCCAGGGTTCCTTGCATTTTATTCATTCCTAGGAAAATTTGTGTGTTTGTTTCCCTTCTGAAAAGCATACACATTAATTTTCTTCCTTGGTAACCCACCTTTTCTTTCTATTTTCTCTAAAGGAAACCTTTCTTTTGGTGTAATTAAAAAGAACCATTTCTTTGTGTTTTCCACATTTAGTGAAAGAGCATCCCCTTCCTCTTCATCTATTTGTGTCATCCAACTTCACACTTCGATTTGGGATTAAAAATAAGTGCATTGCATTCTGATTTATCGCATTAGCTCACATTAATTGAGGGCAACCTATACGACTGGAAGTCATGCCTAGCTAATGGTTGAAAACGCAACCATGTAAAGCACATCTCTCTCTCTCTAAGTCTTGCCAAATTGCACAAATTCAAAATAAATACATATTCTTAAACAACATCTTTCCTGGGAACGCCTGTCAATGATCACACTGATATGAGGATTGGCAAGTACTCCTCACCACGCTGCCTGCTGTCTAGTCATACTTGTGAGTGAAGCCCGCCCCCACCATAACGTACACAAAACCTCACATTTTAGATATCCTTCTTCATAGGAAGCCATCCTCACAAAAACTCTATTTCATAGTTCATGTGTCATTCCTTAAATAACATAAGCTAAACAATTAAAATAGAAAAGGCACTCCTAGGATCGCATTTTTCTTATTGTTTCTTCTTGGCTTGCATTTTGAGGTGAGAGATCACGTTCTTCATTTTTCTTGTTCATCCTTACACGCTCCTCATCACAGCTGGTGTATTCCAGCTTCACCTGAGTGTGCCTGGACCATATTCTCATCATTCTTAGAATTCTAGGTTTGATTCCACATCATATTTTAATTCACAACCACCATTCTGTCATCACTGTTTCAATTTCATAGTGACCGGTGTTGGTCCAGCGACCATCATCGGTTACCCTCTTACCATCGTCAGTTATACCCAACTGGCGTTGGTTCTAGGTCCTTTTGTTAACCTACTCAAAGGGACATTTATTCATCTTCATCCTTGTTATTTATTCATCTTCTTCCACTTTTCATAGTCCCTGTCATTGCTATCATTCCCATTGACATTGTAAAACTCATCAGATTTGGCATACCTATCAGATTTGACCTTATACCTTATTTTTCACTCACTGTCCATTTTCTATAGTGACTGGCAGTGGTTACCCTAATCGGCGTTAGTTTTCCCTAATGGCATCGTTAGCTGTTTCACTTTCCAACCAACATTTGGTACCTAATCCACTTTTTACCACCAAATTCACCTGTTCTCGCTTATTTTTTTCGTGTCATTTTTAGAGAAGTGAACCCTACTTGATCGGTACTAGTTCACATGGTGCTAACTCAAGACAAGCAAGCGCACTCATATTTCACGCTAGTTGTCAACCACTCCCACCTAGTCCTTCACCACCTTCCATTTTATCACCAGCCATGGATCCTATCCAACCTATCACTATCACTACCGGAGATGAGGAGTTCACATGACTCCTTAACCAAAACCCTACCACTTTGTAGTTTTACCTTTCCCACTCATCCACTCGAGATGCCTCGGGTCATTTGATATATGGCATGCCCGTATCTATCCCCCGACTCTCACTCCCACTCTTGCATCTGGCCCCATCTGGCTCTATGCTACCGCATCTACCTTACCCCCGGTCATTTCGCAGCTAGGTCCTATACCCTTTATGATCGCGCATCTGACTGCCACCTCCGTGGCACCCGCCACATCCACCATACCCTTGACAACTACCCAAAATGCAACCTCATCCACCCCTAATGTCTCGCACATACCCGTAGCTACACTACCACCTCTAGTGTCGGTGACCCCTACCCCTTTTCGAACATGGTACTTTCCATTCCACAATCATTAGCCCCCATTGCCACTAGGGTCACCACGACCCTTCCACCTCCATATACATACTATCAGTAGCCTCCCATTTCATCTATTATTCACTCCGGGTACGTACCCCTATTTCACTGCCTTCTTCTCAATCAACCTACATGGAAACACCATATACTAGAGTGCCACCCCATTATATGCCCAAAACCAACCCCTCAAGCTACAGGAGGCACCCAATCATCGCAACCTACCAATGACCTAATCAAATTGATGTTGGACAAGATGCAAATATTGGAGGCATCAATTTCTGGATCCTGCAACCCTCTCACCTACAATGAGATTTACAACGATCCCATCCACTTGTCCATACCCCGTGCATTGGGAAATGCCTAAATTCAATAATTTCAATAGCAAAGAAGACCCACAATAGCATTTGCGGTCGTTCAAACATGGGTGTTATCTGATCGCTCACGATGATGCTTTGCTCTTAAGAACCTTTCCCATGTCTCTCACTAGACCTACATTAGATTGGTATAGTGGGTTACCTAGAAACTCTATATTCTCATTCAATCAGGTAGCCCAAGCCTTCTTGGATCATTTCTCCATCAATATCATCAAGAAGGTTACCATGATTGACCTATATTCCACGCATCAATATGAAGACGAATCTATCACAGATTTTGTCACTCGCTAGCGTAGCTTGATCAATCAACTCACCTTCCAATTGCCACAAACAGAACTCATCAAGCTCTTCACACGGGCTTGTGCTAGACATATCTCACCGACCTTATAGGTCCAAACCTTCCAAACATTCGATGAAGCATTCACTATGGCATGAAAGTTAGAGATTTAGGCCATCAAAGAGAAGAAAATCCAATTACACAATAAGAATTTGGCATTCAAGTCGAATGATACCTCTTCTTCTTCCAAACCACAAAACAATTATTCAAAAGCTAAGGGCACCACTAACACAGTGGTACTTAAGGTTGGCCCAGCTCATCCATCAAATTAGGCTACCCCCTCATCTAATCTCTCACCCGTCTAGACTTTTCAATTCAGATGAGAACAACGAAAATACACCCCAATTAGGGAACCTTACTCATTTGTCTTATAAAAGCTTATTAAAGCCGAGCCATCACTGCGTTCCACCTATAAAACCACACCTTGGTTTTGACCCTGCTCGCCCCATACCCGCATGGTATAAATAACATGACTTCTATAACTATCATTGAGTAAATGGTCATAGTGATGGCAATTGCATCACTTTCAAAAACATTGTATAAGAAATGCTCGAGAAAGGTGAGTTAACCGTGGATAATCCTAATGCACCTGCCAACCAAAACCGACACATATTCAAGAAACCATTTCCCAATCATGCCCCTTCTTCTAATCAAACTAGTGAGACCTCAACTCATGATACCCATACCCGCGAGGTTCACGCTATTTTTAATGACGTACCTTTCACCTCCCAATTTCCCCATATTCCTTCCATAGAGGATATTCTAGCCCGAAATACTCCTTCCAAATTGGAACCAACCTCCCCTATTCCTCCACCCACAGAGGAACACCTTTCATCTCCTTCATCACCTATGAAGGATTCTTTCACTAACATCGAGACCATTTCACCTTTGGCTTCTCCACTTAGAGAACCGATACCCACAGTACTTCTTTAGTCCACGGAAGATACTTATTTATCTCCTCTACCCACAAAGGAGCTCCCATCATCTCCTCCACCTATAGAGGAGCACCCATCATCTTCTCTCGCCTATCATAGACCCAGTTGAGATACCGTTGCCTCTTGGTGAGCATTCTCCATCAACTACCCAAAATCCTGCAGACCTACTTTCTGCTCTCTTACCCATAGAAGCTGAAGCTAGCCAATTCCCCGTCTCTAAGACACATTTTATGGGAATTTCCATTAGGTCCTCATCAACTCCACCTACGGACATGTTATTCTCACGTTTGGCTGATCGCTTAGATTATGTAGATAGGGCCTTACTATGGGGGCACCTTTTACTTCCCGTCTCCACGCAGATGCAGATGTCACTTGCTGATACCTCCACTATCTACCCAAAAATATTTCAACCAATCGAACCGAATACAACCACCTCTATCACAACTCCTTCCATGACACCTATCATAGCTCAAACCACAACCTTACCCATGACCCAACCTCTATCTAAACCCAAACCCACACCTATGGCATCTTCCTTGACTAAACCTATTACCACTTTAGGGGTCACCCCAACCACCACCTTACTCATCCACCTATCAAACTGGATTTAGCTACATCCTCTAAAGTCAACACCATACCTACTTCGAAACCCAAACAAAATAACCAAGCCCATTGACCTCATACCCCGGCTGTGCTAATCATACCTGCACCTGTCTCATCTGCCTTAGGACCTCATCTTCCCAACATGGTCAAACAACCTCCACCCATCAATAAACCAAAAACACAATAGCCCATTCCTTCCTCACAAACCTCCAACCTACCCAAGTACCCAACATGACTTACACTTGCACCTACAACATCTCTACCACCCATACCTCCAATACCCTCAGCTATTTCTTCACTACCCACTACACTTCAGTCGATGTCCCTCACACCCCATGTGTGACCTGCATCATCTACCTTCACAACACCCCCATTATCCCCGTGGGTAACTCACCCTCTTCCCCCATCTGCTTTTCCTTCTAGACCTCATAAACCCATATCACCTTTACCCAAGAAGGTGCAACCCAAAAACAAAACTTTTTACCCTCCAATAAGATAGTCAAAACAACCACACACCCTCTCCGCTCATTCATCTACTATACCCCTACCTAGAAAAACACGACCGACACACCCAAGACCCCCCCAAAGACCCAAAACCATAGCTCAACCTATTCTCCTCCTGCGATTATTGTTCCTCAATAATCCACCGTACTCTACACCCAAACCCATGTTCACTTCCCATGCAACCTACTAGCGGGTCCTATGCCAAAATATTAACCAACCTCCTTAAGACTTATTTTATCACATTACCGCCACTCGATCTTATGACCCTCAAACCTAAGCCAAAAGGGTACGATGACACTAAAATTTATGCCTACCATCATGTGCTAGGGCACGATGTGGAGAATCGTAAGGCTCTTGAAAAACATCCTTATCTAGTTGTGTCCTCCAAAAGAAAAATTTGATGATGACGACCTTCTCGATGAGGACCCTACCTCACCAACACCCATTCCCACACCGTACACTCAACAACCACAACCTCCACCCCCACAACTCCTCGAACTACCTTTAATATTTAAAATTAACTTGGGTCACATCGAGAACTTGCCACACCACCACCCAAATGTCATTGTGCCCAACTCACCTCACAAGGTTTTTCTCCTCTCGGTAGGTTTTTTCCGTCATATCGTTATACCACTCACCCTACACCTTCTCCATTTGCCAACCCCTCATTTCAACATGATACACGTCACTACCCATGCTCGGAAGGATAAAGGTAGGGAAAAGGTGATCGACCCACCATCAATCTTATACCCAACATACCATCTGCACCCATGCCTAAAATCACTATTCATGGCCCCACATACCCCATTTCTAATGGGGTCATGCATCGCACCATGCTCAAACAATTACACCAATCTCCCCTCAAAATTTCCTTATATGACCTCATCCAAACCTCAAAATCCCATCGCCAAGCTCTCATGGAGGTTCTTCAATCTATTGAGGTTTTTCCAATGACCCTACACCCGTCGCCTCCATCATCACACCCCATCATGTAGCCTCTCTCACCAAATTACCACCTTTATCCACACCTCCACCTACTCACCAAGTAGCCTCCCTTAGCTTTTCAGAGGAAGAGATCGCACCACACCAAAACGATGACCCAAACCCAACCCTCTTTATCTATGTCCACATCGATGACATATGGGTACGACATGTGATGATTGATGGGGGCAATAGCGTTAATATCATTTCATCCCATGCATTTGGTCAAATTCACATACCTGATACTTGCATACATAAACATCCTATCATGTTGCATTCATTCAATGATGCTATCACCTCCACATTAGGCACTATCATCCTCCACATTCATGTGAGCCCCCGCACTATCCAAAAATTATTCTACATCTCGGAGGGGGAGTTTCAATATAACTTATTGCTAGGCAGACCCTAGATTCGTGTCATGGGTTGTGTTCCTTCCACTTTACATCATTTTGTAAAGTTTGAACATGAAGGGAACACCTATACCATTCAAGTTGATCCATCCCCTTTTAAAACATGCAACATGCTTTACCGACCCAATGATGTGCTCATACCCGTTAAGGCACCTACCTCCGTGACCACCACCGCTTCACCTACACCTCTGCTT
Source organism: Taxus wallichiana var. yunnanensis (assembly GCA_018340775.1). Lineage (NCBI taxonomy): Eukaryota > Viridiplantae > Streptophyta > Pinopsida > Cupressales > Taxaceae > Taxus > Taxus wallichiana. The sequence goes on from CM031238.1 coordinate 643,948,175, forward strand.
ACCAATACAGCCGCTACCTCAACCACACATGCCTCCTCCATTCCTACCGCTGCCACAACCTCCACGGCCAACCCATTAGCTACCTAAGCCATTAACCCCACCTCCACGTTGACCTCTGACACCTAATCCATTCCAGCTACCTACATACTAACCACCGACCCCTTGGAAGGTGTTTTTCAACGCCTCACTCTGGGGGAATACCGCCTATATAGTGTCAACACATTCCTTACTCCACAAGAGTATGGAAGTCTTCACCAACACCCTCGCTATGATCACCGCATAGAGAACACATCCTTTATGGTCCTCCTAATCTTCATTCTAGTCTCACCTATGGGGACTTGATACTACCACTTACACACCCGAACCACCATCACAAACCCACCCATTTTCTGTTGACTTCCAATCTCTCACTAATTGCCATTTTTCCCACACCTTCCTACACCGATGTGTGTGGAAGGGTTTTGGTTTTGGCATTTACGAAAATCCTCCATACTATTATTCCATACACCACCCGCAAACATAACGGACCGTAGTGGTATCAAATTTTCTCGAACCACCTACCAAACAGGCCCACATTGAACTCATCAAGGACATCATCCCTTCTCCACCTTCTTCACCCGCTCCGCCTTCATCACCACCATCACCGAAAGAGTCGATGGATCTAGAATCTATCCCTCCTAACTTTTTTTTTCATAAACACCATTTCCTTAGAGCCTTTGACCTATCAACGCGAGGGCGAGGCCCCTTCCACTCTTCCCTTCCTGTATCCTGAAATGATCGATGACGATACACCTTCAATTAACGTCATTCAATGTCAGGATGATGAATCTATACTCACCTACCTTGGTGCAAAAGACTCATATATTCATCGGTCATTACCTTCTGAGACGCAAACCATGTTGAATGGATTGACTATCGAGATCAACATTCACACTCGATGACGACCACACATCCTAAAGATTGGTCAATCTTTAGATGTTGTTGAACAAGAAGCCATCACTTCTTTTCTCAAGGATCATAACCACGCTTTCACTTGGTCTTACATAGACATGCCCGGTATTGACCCCACCATAGTGGTCCACAATATCGTCACTATTCCCGATGCCAAACCCATCAAACAAAAGCTGAGGAAAATACACCCTCACATTTCCCTTCTCGTCAAAGAAGAACTTCAGCACCTTCTTTCCGTTTCCTTCATCTTACCCATTGATTATCCTCGTTTGATTTCTAACATTGTCCCTATCACTAAGGTGATAGGGGACTCCACATTTGCATGGATCGTGACCTCAACCTAGCATGTCCTAAAGATGACTTTCCTTACCTAGTATTGAAATTGGTTGACCTTACCGCTGGTCACGAGATGCTATCACTCATGGATGGCTTCTCGGTTATAACCAAATCTTGCTTGCCCTAGAAGATCAACACAAAACCATGTTCATCACCCCTTGGGGGACCTTTTGCTACCGAGTCATGCCTTTTGGCCTTAAAAACGCTGGTGCCACATATCAACGGGCTATGACTTACATCTTCCATGATATCATGCATCGTATATTAGAAGATTATGTGGATGATCTCCTAGCCAAATATAAACACCACTCCGAGCACCTTGCCATCCTCAAAACCATTTTTGACCGCCTCATTAAATATTGCATTCGCCTTCAGCCAAAGAAGTGTGTCTTCACGGTTCTCTCAGAAAGCTCTTGAGATTTATTGTTTCCTTACATGGTATAGAAGTTGACCCCGCTAAAGTCAAGGCCATTCTCGGAAATGCCTCACCCACTAACCTTAAACAACTTCATAGCCTGCAAGGTAAGTTGCGTATCTATTTGTTGTTTCATTTCACAATTATCTCGATTTGTGTCAACCATTTCATCATCTCGCTCAAGAAGGATGTCTCCTTCATATGGGATGATGATGACCACAAATATTTTGAGGCCCTAAAACAATATCTTCTCCAACCACCCATACTCATTCCACCTAAAGACGATCAACATTTTTACCTTTACATATCAGCCTACCGATCACTCCTCGGGAGCCATGCTCGCTCATCATTGCAATGAACAACACAGGAGTAGGTGGTTTATTACATAAGTCATACTCTTTTGGATTATGAAACCTAATAAACTCATCCCGAAAAGTTTTTCTTAGCCTTAGTTTTCATTGCCACTAAACTTTTCCATTACCTACTCAACCAAAAACCTATGTTGAGACCAACACCGACCCCTTTACACTTCATGTATACCAAACCTTATCAAAATCAGCATGCCGCTCGATGGCTTATGCTTTTATCTAACCTTGACCTCAAATTCATTCATCAAAATTCCATCAAGGGTCAGGCTATCGCTGACCAATTGGCCGATGCAACTCTTTCCAAGGATCAACCTCTAATTTTGAATTTCCAGATGAATTAATTGCTACCCTTTGCCTGGACAAACCCCTTTACCAAATGACACTCTTCTTCGATGGTTCCAAGTGTTAGCGTGGGGTGGGGCTGGTATTATCCTCATTCCACTTGATGGTGAGCCCATGCCTTTGTCTTTCAAACTCGATTTTGAATGTACAAACAATATTTCCGAATACGAAGTGCTCGTACTAGGTCTCCAAGCTGCCTACACCCTAGATGTCAAATCAATCAACATCTTTGGTGATTCTCAATTGGTCGTAAACCAATTCAATGGTATATACCAATTCCGTAATGAGATACTTCAAAAATATAAACATCATGTAGACATACTTTTGACCACCTTTGACCGTTACACCCTTCAAACCATCCCACGTTCAACCAACAAATTTACAGATACCATGGCCTGCTTGGCTTCCCAAATACCCACTTTTCCTGCCGATTCTAAAATATTTTTCACTGTACAATGACTCCAATCACCTTCTTATTTACCGCGTGAAGTTTACTCTATCGGAACCGCTACCCCGGACCCGAGTGACTTTTGGTACAAACAATACTCCGACTATCTTTCTCTCTCCATCTTACCTCCTGATCTCACTCGTAATGGACAACACACCTTCCTTAAAAAGGTCTCTCGTTACATCATCATGGGGGGCCTCCTCTATAAGCGTGGCTTTGATGGTATTATCTTATGATGCCTCACGAGTTCTAAAATTCCTTATACCATTAGGGAAGTTCATGATGGCATATGTGGAGGTCACTCGTGGGCTTATTGTTGCTAACGTATTCTTCACCTAGGCTATTATTGGTTGACCCTTAACTATGATTGTTGCGATTATGTCAAACGTTGTGTAAAATTCCAACAACATGCCAATCTTCATCATACACCCAGTCATGCCTTACGGGTCACTCGTGACCTTTGGCCCTTCTCTCAATGGGGTTTGGATATTTTGGAGAAATCAATCCCCATTCTTCCCAACGCCATCAATGGATCATCATTGCTACCGAATACTATACAAAATGGGTGGAAGCCATACCACTCATCTCCACGAAAGCTAAGAAAATATGTGAGTTCATTAACCACCACATCATTTTTCACTTTGGTGTTCCTCATCGCCTCATCACTGATAATGGAAAACAATTCAAAAACAAAACATTGCAAAAACTTTCATGATGCCTTTGGCATTCAACTTAGTTTCTCATCACCCGTTACCCAAAACCAATGGCCAAGCCGAATCCACTAATAAAACCCTAAACAAAATTCTTATGAAAGTGGTTAACGATACTGGGAAGGATTGGCATATGCACATTCCTTTTTCCCTCGTGGGCATATCATACTAGTATTCGCACTTCCACCGCCTGCCACACCATTTTCTCTCGGTCTACGGTATAGAGGTTGTTCTACCTCTCGAAGTTTAGATCCCCTCACTCTACATTTCTCTCCATGACATGCTTGATGATGAATTTTGTTAGGACCATTTAACACAGCTAGAGTTATTAGACAAACATCATCTTAACACTGGATCACCTTCAAGTTTACCAAAAATGTATCAAATGTGCCTACGACAAACATGTCCATGAACGAACCTTCCAAGTTGGTGACCTTGTCCTGAAAGAAAATCAACACGTAACCAAAGAAAAAAAGTAAACGGGGCAAATTTTCTCCTAATTGGCTTGGACCATACATCGTGACTCATACCTATGGATCAGGTGCTTATCGTTTATCTTCACTCGATGGTAAACCCAAACTTGAGCCCCTTAATGCCTTGCATCTTTGACCATTCTATTGTTGACTTGTAGTCCTACCTCACCTTTTGTCTCTTTCCATGCTCATCCCTTGAGTGCTATCCACTTCATACACCTCACCAATGATTAAACAAGAATCATGTGAGTACTTGTCACTTGTTATCTTCTCTTGAATATGTGTACCACGGCATTGCACATAGCATGATTCTCATGGATACTTTTCTTCTACCTTTAGATGAGATCCCATGGTCGTTTCACCTTTCCTTTTGAACAAGAGTCCAATTCTCCACCTTGGTCTTGTCCATGACTTCAAATCCTCACATGGGATACAACTCCTTGAGTCAAACTTCCACTCAAAAGATGACTCCCTCAAATGGACATCTTCCTCTCAACAATTGCTGTTGTAAATAGACTGCTCCCTCGAAGGACAGCTATGTAAAGCTCAAAAAAATGAGAGCAACCGAAGCTTCCCGCATCGATCGCCTATCTCAAATACAAGTCAACATAGAAAAAATTTTAGTCATGGACTTGCCCATTGTGACCTTGGATCTCTTGCCCAAATAGCATGCTACCTCATACCATACAAAATTACCCACTTTTCACCCTTCAAGCCATACCCACTCCCATTTCCCACTGCCTCAAGGGACTTCTTGGAAACTATGACATTTGGTGATCATGTGACTACTTTTCACCGTAGAACAATCAATCATGCAATGTCTTTAGGGTCTTACGTTCATCACCTCTTTCAAGGTGTGATCTACTTGGTATGATCCTCACCAATCAGGTGGCTTTATTACCCCTCTTCTCTTTTAGCCATCCTTGTTTACGTTTTGATTACCTTATATAGGACTTGGTCCTCGATGCTTACTTTTGAGGTAATCTATTTTCTTCTTTTTCCACAATCAATATCACCTATCTCACTTTACCTATAACCCACCCACACCTAACAAACCTAAACCCACACCATACCTAAAACCTACCACCTCATTTTCACACCCTCTCATATTATTCCCTAGCTTATGGGAGAACTACATCGGCTTGAGGTCCCTTTTCACTGGGACTATGTAGGAAACACTCCACAGGCATGGGACCCCTGGAGGATAGCTTGGCCACGCTTTACCCTAAACAATTCATCGTTCCTCTTCCTAACATTACATCCTACCCCACTTAGTTTCCTTTTATATCCCAAATTGGAAATTAAAACCAAACAAACAACAAGTTGCTTAACATCTTTATCATCAACACAACATGCATTTACTATGTCTACCATTTCTCTAACATCATCATACATGTAATATAAAGCATCTTACACATGACCCATATCATCATTCATTGCACAAAGTAATGAATCAAAAATTACACCAGCTTGACTCAACCATGCCTAAACCAACCTGACTCCACCATGCCTCTGACCTAACTCAACCATGCCTATGACCTGACTCCACCATGCCTCTAACCTAACTCAACCATGCCTATGACCTGACTCGATCCATGCCTAACAAACCTAACTCGATCCATGCCTAAGACCTGACTCGATCCATGCCTAAACCAACCTGACTCCATCATGCCTAACTCACCTAATTTCCATCCATATCAAAACAATAAATCAAAAATCTCATCAACACATCAACAAATCAAGAAATATCATGTATCTCATCATATAAATAAATGTGTATCTCAATACAATATACATGGCTATCTCATCATGTCCATCATCTCACAATCATCGGCATGCAGGTCGATACGCAATACAAAATGTCATCGGCACGTAGGTCGGTCTCATATATATGTGTGCATGTATACTTTGCTTAATGCTAAATCAAATGAAGCAAGAACTACCACCTAAAATAGTTCTACAATTTAGCTAAAACAAAGCATAAACACCATCATGATAAGAATTAAACAAGGGTTAGATGCTAGCATTCATAAATACAAACTTTGAAACTAACAATGCTAAATATCTAAACTCCTCTATTCTCTAACAACAAATAAATGAATGGACCTAAGTAAGCTCCATGGCTATCAAAATAGTTGTCCTTAATGTTCCAAGAACCTAGGAATGGGGGCTAATCAAAATTTGGGCTACAAGACCCTTTTGACACCTCTCATATGACCCAAGCACTTTAAGAAATAGGCTTAACTAACTAACTATTCTTGGTAACTAACTAACTATTCTTGGTAACTAACTAACTATTCTTGGTAAGTTACCATAACTAACTAAGACTTACCCAAACCCTAAAGATCAATGCCTACATTCTCTCTAACCACATTCCCGCATGATTACAAGAAGCTTCCGGCCTAATCCGCGGGTGAATGACACGAGATCCCATAAAGACAAGAGGATCTCCTAGTTTAGTAAACTTAGAAAATCCCACCTGACCGAAGCCGATTACCCCTAACCGTCACCGGTTAAGCCGAAACCACTGTCGATCACCTTAAAACCCCTAAAACAACCTTATTTGGAAGGTTGGCAGAAGGTTGGAAAACATTTGCACATCCCTGAGAGATATCACATCTTCTGAGAATGAATTTTAGTGAGAACACGACGCAAGGAAGGAGATCTAGAATTTTCTCCCGCACTCACCCCAGCAAGGATTTGATCCAACCAAGCAAAAAGGAATGCACATGTAGCCCATGCGAAGCTCTCCTATGATTGGTGGTCATCTGTAGCCTTCAACCTCTTACCAACACCTTCATCCCTCACTCACAGGCGTCCAGGACTAGAATCCAAGTAAGTAAAATGTTATACTCCTCTGGTTCATTTCATTTCATCATTATATTATCACCCTTTGTTCTCTCACCACCCACAGACCTCCATTAATACTCACCCCTCCATATACCTATTAAAACCTCACCAAATCCCACCCAAATCACCCAATACCTCATTCCGACCAACCAAATTCCTTTGTGTAATCACAAAGGAGACCCAAAACTCATTTTGTGGCATTCCCAGTTTTCCACAAGAATCAAGGCGCCGTTTACACCCAACCGTCGTTGGTCATCCTTAACCGAATCATTATCTCGTATTTTCCCATACAACTCAAAACCGTGACTTATTCACCTAATTCTACATCACCCTCATTCACCTGTGATCTACCTGAGACCTCTGCTCGGACTGTAGAGATCTAGAACCAGTTATTTGACCTTCGGATCCTATTCTAACCTAGCATGTTAGATCAGATATTTCTTATTATGTTTTAAGTGAGATACCTAAATCATTTCAAATTACAATAGGATTTACTTTATTACCTGCATTAAATTGTTTTAAATAGTGGACTGACAGCCATCTAGGAAGTATCACACTTCCCAAATCTAGCACACACTAGGCAGTTCACTACACATATTGTTTAATTCTTTCTAGTGGTCTTTCTTTCCATTACAAGTAGTTCCTCCTAGCCAAAAGGAAGCTCTCACATTCAGCTGTGGATTCAGAATTCATATGCGCGTAACAACCCAATAACCAGCATTTTAATAGGTATTCCTCCTATGCCCGTTACCCTATCTGCTTGGCCAATACTTTAAAGAAACACTCTAAGAATCAAAGTGAAACACCAAGGGCGTGGAAATCCTCACATATCCTTTGATAATTTTTCTGTAATACCTTGTGTGGCCCAAGAATCTGTGCACCTCACTCTAACTGGTAGCCTCCTCCAACCCCACAATAACTACAACCTTAGTTGGATCTACTAATAAACCTTCCTTGTAAATGATATGCCCTAATAGAGTTCCAAAAGTTGTAGCAAACATGCATTTTTTATGTTTAAAGAGATGTTTAAATTTCTACATCTTTCAAACATTAAGCGTAAATTGTCACAATGATCCTTAACAAGCCCATATATTGTCTAATCATCCAAGTAAACCTGTAAGAATTTATGAATGAAATCCTAGAATGCTTGAACAACTATGCGCAAAAATACAACATGCACATTTTTCAAACCAAAGGGCATCACAATATATGCAAAAATTCCCCATTCAATGGTGAAAGTTGTTTTCTCTTGATCTTCTTGTGTAATTCTAACCTAATGATACCAGAGAATCCATCTGTAAAAGAGTAAACTTCGTGCCCTACAACTCCTAATATTTCCTCGGTGAAAGGCGTAGGAAAAGGATCAATCACACATGCAACATTCAGCTCCTTGTAATCCACACAAATCCTAATCTAACCATCTTTCTTTATACTGATTACCATGGGCCTAACCCTCTGACTCCTCTAGGAGCTTAATGATGCCAGATTTAAGCATTTTGTTAATTTCTTCTTTAACTTTTATGCGCATGTTCAGTTCATCCTATAAGGTCTCTTCCTAACCGGGCGCACTCCTTCCTTTAGCTTAATCTTCATCTCACCTAATGAATCATGCACTCCTTTTAACTCATGGTATCCCCTAGGGAATAAATCCTGAAAATCTTGTAGTAACTCAATTATCTTTGCCACTTCAGAATCAAACCAATAATCTCCAATTATGGCCTCCTTGGGTTCAACATCTATGCTAATGTTCATTTTCTTGGTCTTCATAGGTTCCCGATAGGCACACGCATGTTTATCTACATTTTCTATGACCTCACACATACCGTTGAATGAGCTATGTCCAAATCTTCTACTTCCTCATCATCCACTATGTAGACCATCTTTCCTTTCTCCTTCTCAAAGAAAGTAGGCATTAATATCTACTTCATCAAAATGCGCTCCTTGTTCTTCTTTTCGAAATAACTCGAATGATTTATTCAACCTTAACATTGTCTCCCATATTCAAGCACTCCATAACCCATAATGCCTCTCTTACTGGAGGTTTAGTAGAGAAGTAATCAAAAGTATGGGTCATTCTTGAAATCAAGTCCTACCAATTTCCGGGCCTCCTATGCAATTCTCGCATAAACATACCAAGCGCGTGCGTAGTATTCAAAGTGGAATAAAGTTTGTGCAAATAAAGTGAAGGTGGTAAAGCTTCCGCCCCGCCCGCAGTCTCTCACACTATTGAACGTGGTAATGAACATGTTGATTACCATTATATATGCAGATTTGAGTAGGTGCATTTCTCCGAAGAACCGAGTGGTTAGAAAAATATGACTTGGTTCCATTCTATAAAATTATCCATGTGAACCATCCACCAACGTTTTGTTTTCCCACGTAGGGTATATACTAACATATTTATTCTTTCAACTTTATTTGTCCACCCTTTGCTCCTCCATGGCGTGTAGGAATACCGTAGGATCTCCTTCTCCAAAGATACCGAGGTACAGAGTTATTACCTATTCTCCTAATACAACGAGGGTCTCTTCTCCACACAAATGCACTTATTACTTCGTGCCCAAGCCTCTCGTAGGTGTCATGTGCCTAATTATCACAAGTAATAATTGTAGTATCACTAATCGATTTGTGCATCTTCCCACTAGAGGATTCCCTTCTTTAGATGGCTTAAGTACTTGGGATCTCAAATGGCGCGCACATAAATTCTGTTCAAGTCTTCCTCACTCAAAGGTTTAACATAAGGTACATGTTTCCCATCTGTCAAAGGGATAATAACTCTTTCTTCCTTGTTCCAAAAACTTATATACCCCTTGTTGAATCATAGATCATAATTATTTACATAACACCAAGGGCGCCCAAGTAGAGCAGAAATTTTTCTACTTCGCAAGTGCTAAGACCTCAAATTCCCCCTGAACTTGGCCCTTGTATAGTAATGGATGCATCCTTTAAAAATATGATTGGAGTGGCCTTAATTTGATTAGCCATAAATAGTACATTAGAAGATGGTTGTAATAGAGGTCTACCCATCATCTGTCACAAAGGGATAATAACTCTTTTTTCCTTGTTCTCAAAACTTATATACCCCTTGTTGAACCATAGATCAACATTATTTACATAAAACCAAGGGTGCCCAAGTAAAGAAGGAAATTTGTCTACTTACTCCGCAAGTGCTAAGACCTCAAAGTCCCTGTGAACTTGGCCCTTGTATAGTAATGGATGCATCCTTTAAAAATCTGATTGGAGTGGCCTTAGTTCAATTAGCCATAAATAGTACATTAGAAGATGACTATAATGGAGGTCTTCCCATCTCAGTAACCATGCATCTAAAGTAAGAAAAATCACTTATGCACATGTGTCAATCAATATATTGCTCAAAAGCCACCCATCCACAACAACATTCAGATTGATCTCCTTATCATAATCCAAGCTATGAGGGAGAAGATTATCATGTAGGATTTGTTTTCCATTCTCAATACCTACTCGCAGAGTGTTCCCCTTTAGAAAATTACCTAGTAATGGAATGATATTCTCTTCGCACAACATCTTGCATACCTCTTTTAAGTTGTCAATATCCTATTGACCTGCCTCTGCTACCTTCTTTTGTTCTAGCTTCGTGACTTTTCCTTTAAACATTGTATTTTACCCTAAAGATTTTTAGTACCTCCATGGTATCCTGATAAACCTCCTTCTAATGTGCAAGATCTGGGTACCTCACATGTAAAACTTCCTCCTTAGTGATGGTAAGCTTCTTTTTTAATGTCTCTCTAGCATGCGTAGCTTCAGGCGTGTGTAGTTATCGTCACATGTACTACCTCAAGTTCTAGTGCCAACTTTGGAATCCACTAATTCTCTCGTGGTGCGTTGTATTCTAACCATCTCTCGTGCCCTTGTTCTCTTGTTTATGTTGTTTGCTAAGATGCTCATATAATTTCAGGCATTCCTCATAGTTATGATTCTTCCCACAAAAACAAATAATATTATGAGGACATTCACACCCATAGTGGTTAGGAGATCTGCATGTAAAACACATTTCACAAGGAAAGTCACCTCTTCCACCACCATGGCCTCAGCCCTAGATCCACCACGGTATCCTTGACCTTTGCCACGACCTCCTTCAAAATTCCCTTCATTCCAATCATAATGCCCTTGAGTGTGATCATGGTCATGTTACTCACTTTTACCTTAATAATTATCTCGATACTCATGTCTCTGTCATACACCAATATCTATATCATCATGGATCTGACAAATCAACTTGTAGTCTTTTATATTGTGATTCATGGACCGGAAAATCTTACAATGGAAAGATACATTCTTTCTTATCACGCGTTGTAATAATGGGAAGCGATTTGCATCATGGTCTAAATGACATATCTCGCAGTCTAGAAACAATGAACGTAATGACCTGTGAGGACAACTATATTTAGTGTGCCCTTCCACTTCACAATCTATACACCAAATCCTAGTACGCGTCTCATGAGCCAAATTGGATGATAGTTTCTCCAACTGCTTTTTCATAGCTACAATTTGCACTTCTAGGAATGGGCTCACTCTAGTGTCTATACTCACGAATGCCTCTGCGCAACGTTTCTTTAAGCACTTCATGCAACTTCGTATATGTCTTATGTGACAAAGTGCCCTTCTAAAAGGTGTGATCAAGCCCCCAAAAACCATGTGCATGCTGACTTGCATGAATATCATATAAAATATTAGACAAAAGTGTTTTGAAATGGGCATCATATTCCTGAACACTCTTAGTAGTTCCATTCTTAATATCCTTGAGTGCATTTATACTTTTATACTCGAACTCAGGGATATAAAAATCCTTAAGGAAAGCTTCTTGTAATGTTACATAATCTACGCAAGTCTGATTAGGTCAAACTTCATGTACCAACTATGAGTGCACCCCTATAATGTAGTTGTAAACTGAATTTCCTTGCACTCAGAAGCCATAATTCCTTTTGTGTGCCATAGTATCTCACACATGTGCATGTGTTCAACAACATCTTCTATTCCCCTATACTCTGGAAGATGAAGAGACATCTCCATATAAATATTATGGGGTTCATGAGGACCATGCCCACCTAATCCAGAACCTCCTATGTTACCTCTACCTCCGCACTCCACCAGATCCACTAGAACTATAGCCGGAAGTGGAAAAGTGGATGTACTACCCCATGTCCCAATAGTGGTACTAAACTAAACTCCTACAGTCTGCGAGGTGGTACTAATCCTAGAAGTGAGTCCAAAATTTTGCATTCTTGAGTTCTGTGCCGACGATGTGCCTAAAATGGTACCTCCAAATAACAAAGAAGATGGTTTCCTTGACCATAGATGCACTTTCTACTTTATTAAATCCTTTTCTACTACTCCCCAAACTATCTTGCTAACTACTAGAAAACCATGCGCAAGGGCTAGGTTTCCGTGTATATTTAGATGCACACTCATAGCCCATGCCATCTCTACTAGCATGCTCCTATGTGAGGTGAGGAATGCTCCCCATCATGCTTGCCCAAATGGGGAGTTATAGATGCTCTAGCTCCACGCCTTCTATGTGAGCTCCAAATCCTTCATGAGCCATCTCTCTCCTCAACACAATCCACTCAGTAAGATGACGTTGCTTCTCCTTCTCCATCTAATGTGTAGCCTTTCTTCTCTTTGTGTCTCTACCACTAAGTCCGCCATATTTCACCAAACCTGCTCCTACCCCCATGTGTGGTGGGGTTTAGCTAGCCATCAATATCTTGATCACCAATGGAATACCTTACAAATAAGTTCCTCTAGGATAACGTAAAAATGGAAATCAGCTACCTCCAAGAAAGAATAAGTGGAAATTTAGTACTCCAAAATATAGTTATTCAAAACACCATGGAACCAAGTATCCATAGTGCGCGTCCAAATCAGATCAACATCATAGAGGGCTTGAAATTATTCCTGCGTCTAGACAAGTGTGTGATACCTCTAATTCCTTTTAGATGCATAAGCAACCAGCCACTCGTATAACTCTACCAGAAAGATAGCAAAGAAGCTCTCATACAAACAATCATACAAATTATGCTCCACCCATGTGCATGTGTCAAACTCAGATCCAATATTAAACCTCTAAGTGTACTCTTCTTCTAGATCTTTTATCCACTCCTCAACACTTGTTAAGGTTAATCGGTACATCTTCATCACGAAACATCCTGAAAGCAGCTGAAAAAGAGGTCCTAAAGAACGAAACCAATGATGCAACCTAGAATCTACTATGAATAACCAGTGCGCGGCACATCACCCAACCCAAGCTAAGCTCTCACCGAAGCATGAAAAGGTATCATGCCCCTCTTTACATTTTCTTGTGCGGGATGATAGTGTGATGAAGATAAGACATTTAGATCCATAATAAACATAAACATTCCATAGTGCATAATCCAGATCTAGATCTTAGAGAATCATGAATTAAACAATAACTATAATGAGATTAACCATACATGAACTAGTTTCAGTTATGTCTAACACCATTATCCACCAATATCATCCATTTCATTAAATATTGTAAAACACATAAGCTTCTTACATTATAAAGTATCACCATAAGTCATGCGCATATCAGATCCAACAACATAACTCTACAATAATTCACACACTAGTCTCTCTCTAAACTACACAGTTCAATACATATTTATAGAGGTGGGGACTTTCCCTTCACCACCTACGCACTTCTCAAAATAGGTTGCATACTATTAATAGCCATGTGCCTTTACAATAACATGAACACATGGAAGTGCACTAATAATATATGTCTTATAGTTAACTGGAAGAAGTAATCATATTATTAACTACAACCATGCATGGTGCTTATCATCCACTCGTTCCCAAAATACCATTTTTGTGTCATGCAATTCTACATCCCAATGTGTGCTCCGCATGCTATCTCCAAAAATAGCCCTTATCAAGTAAAAATGGCTAAGTCTTGAGCCAAATGTTCGCACGTATTTCCTTTCCTATTATTATGCTCCTTCAAATGCAGCTTTTTCCCATGCCCATATTCTTTGTGTTCCTTCTCCTTAGAACAATATTATGTCTTCTCAATAATTTTATTCAAGGTATTTCCAAATATTATATTTCAGCCCATCAGTGCACTCCAATATTTACAAACACAATGGACAAAAGGATAGCACTAAAATTTATCTTATCTCCTTGGTACACCTCTCGCAACAATGGTCTCGTAATTAAGTTAGACAGATTATAGACGGCTCCTTCTATCATATTCTTAGTAACATGTAACCACATTTTTCTCACTTGTGACCAGTAACTCTTGATTGTTCAACTTGGTGAGGAGGTGTGTTGTTACCTCAATAACAAGGTATTTTTGTAACTTATAGATATCCATTCTATGCCCTCCTTCACATAAGATAATAATTTTTGGTTGCTTCTACACCCTCCTTATCGGTAATATCACTGTTGATCTCAGTGCCTAAGCTTCTTAACCCTATCAATCTCCTAATTAGGGGCATGGTAAGTCTCATTCACTACCCAAAAAAATAAAATAAGTCCTCATAGAATTGGCTCATCGGGTCATTGATAAAGCTTTTCTGGCTTGCCAAAATAGGGGAGCTCATAGAGGTGTAAGTCTCCCACATTTACTAGTTGTTTCTCTCCCGCATCGTCATAAATGGCCATGTCATTCTCTATTCGTAGATCTATTTTCACCACCAAAAGTTTGTCCAATTTTTTCCTTGTTATCCTTTGTCGATGGTTGTAGTCACTTACTTTTCATCGCCGAATGTGTGACTCCCAATCACGGCCCATGAATACCCTTTCAAGGTACTACATCTGTGAAAATCAAATTTTAGGGGTATCTTCTACCTCTGATTATACTTCCTTTTTCTTCCTGCCCCATGTAGTCACTACAGTGCTTGCTTTGGTTCCATAATGGTAATAAAAGAGTGTTCTTGTAATCAAATTGAGCTCTGTGACTTAAAACCTACATGTCCTAGCTTCAAACTTGAACCCTAACTTGCTGATTTGCTTCCATGCACACCTTTGCTCTGCTCAAACACTTTCTCTAGTGGAGCACCATGGCCCATGCACAAATATGTCTGGTTCAATCTTTATCACAACACTCTCACACTTTTTCTATGCCATTCTCTTCAACTCGCTCGAACGTTTCACAATGCAAGGGTGAAAATGATAACACAAGCCCACCTTTTATAACTTTTGCAAATTCCTCCACATTTATTTCTCTCCACCTACCACCATACTCAACATTAAATGGCATTTCTTTCCTTTTTCTATGCCCCGGTCATAACCTTCGGGCATGCTAACTACTTCTTGGCCACGTGATTCCCTTACGCATGCCTTCATGCATCAAGTACCTATCTAATGTGCCTCAAACCAAGTAGTTTCCACTATTGCAGCCTACCTCACATTACATTGTGTGTCCATTCATCCACACGTGGTCTTTATTTACACCCTTACTTCAAGCACCTACACAATATTTCTCTATGCAAACCCATCTTCTAGAGAACGTTCAAGCTTGACCCATTTATCCTATATATACTCCACCCCACACTAAAATTATGCATGGTCCTCTATGCATGAATTCAATATATAGTAATCATCTTTTTGGCACGCAAGCACACTTATTACAACAAAACACAAAACTAAATTGACAAAGCATAACAACGTTGAGAGGAAACACATATAAAGGAAATGCAGTAAAGGAAATCTAATCAAATGGCAATACTACCTTATTACAAACACCAAGAAGACTTATTTATAGTAGGGATTTATCTTACTCCCATTAAAATAACTAGAAAACCATGTCCCATCCAAAGGCTTATAATCTGGAAAGAACCTAAATCAAGTATGTAAGTCATAACATATGGTCCTAACCAATGCACTTGGAACTTTCCAGGATGGCACAAAAAATTTGAATCATAAAGAAGAATGATCTGTCCAACTTTAAGATGTTTTTTTATGTGTCAATCGTGGCATACCTTCTTCCCGGCCTTTTTGTCTTCTCGACTCCACCTATCAATAGAACACCTTTCATCCAACTACATCAGTTTATGAATGTGCTCTTTAAGTTCTTGTTCATCATATAGTCCTCTTGCAAGCATAATACTCAAGGAAGGTAACATGAATTCCATGGGTAAAATAGCCTCTACGCCAAACACTAATTGAAATGGTGTGGCCTTATTCAACCTCTTGTAGGTTTTCCGTATGCCCAAAGTACAACAGAGACTTTATCATCCCAATCCTTCCTTCCAACATCACAAATATTAGTCAATGTATGTCCCAATATCTTGTTAAATTCCTTAGCAGTGTCATTGGCTTGTGGGTGATAGGGTGTTGTTTATGGTGTGCCACCATAAACTCTACCAATAGTATCCTAATAGTCTCAATAGGAAAATGATTGCCCCTATCACTTGTCAAACTCAGTGGACATCTATACCTATTGATTATATTCTCCCATAAGAACCTTATTATCGTAGTTTTCATGCAATCCTTTTTAGGTGTTGCTTCTTCCCACATTGTAATATAATATGTATAAGTTATAATATAGCGCGACCCATTCTTGTGCACGCATTGGGAAATAGGACCCAAAAATTCAATTTCCCACTTTTCAAAAGGTTCTGCACTAGCAATAGGCCTCAAAGTAATTTCATCTCTATGCCCAAGCTTTCAAGGCATTGACAATGGTCACAAGCCTTACAATATTCTATACAATCTTTGTAAATCATTTCCCACCAAAGGCCTGCTAATACAATCTTACACACATTAGAATTTCCTACATAATGGTCACATACAATTCCACCATGAGCTTCCTCCATACTGGTAGTACGCTCATGCTCCAATACACACCGGCGCAAAACTCATCCCGGCCTAACTTTTATAAATATCCACTAATTAACATGTAGGGCACAACACGTATAACAAGTTGTTTCTTTTCCAAATATTTCATCCCTTTAGGTGCCGCACTTCTACAAAAAAATACAATGATATCCTCTAAATCGAGGGTGCACGGTTCAAACCGAGCAACCATGCATCGACATGGTGTCCTCAATGCTTTGCGCATCTTCACCGAGTTAATTCTTGATAAATGATCTGGTCCTGAGTTACTCTTCCCTGGCTTCACCACAACTATAAAGTCAAATTCTTGGAATAATAGAATCCAAAAACATATTCTCCCCTGTAAATGGGCTTGTTCACCAAGTATTTAAGTGCCACGTGATTTGTATAGAAAATAAAAGGAGTTTCTAGTAAGTATTGTTAAAACTTATGTAGCACGTAAATCATGGGCAATGCCTCGCACTCTGTAGTTATATAATTTTGTTCAGATGGGGTCAATTTATTTCTTGCAAAGGAAATAGGATGATCAACAATACCTTTTCCAGGTTGGGCTAACACTGTGTCAATGGCCATGCCAGAGGAGTCCCACATGCACATGGAATGGTTTTGTCCAAGAAGGAAAACGTAGAATAGGCACGAAGTAAGCCTTTCCTTTAATGTCTCAAATGTGCGTTGTTGCACTTCACCCCAATGGAACTTTCCCTTACTCTTCAATAATTCATCTAAGGGAGTGACAATTTTAGCATAACCTTTGATAAACTTCCTGTAATAGCCTTTGTGTTCCCTAATCGTAGCCATCAAAAATCTACCCTCCCTCATTTTTGTCTGAATCATCAATATTTCATACAATTCACCCTCTACTTTGATTAATTAAATACATCAAACCCTTCATCACCTACCATTCTTATTTAATTAATTAAATGTTTCATCATACATTTTAAGCACACTTATCTTTTATCTAATATTATACAATATTCCATATTTCTAAACCCACCTAAGATCACTTTTTATTCTGACATACCTATACACCTATTAAATTATTTACACACTCATAAATAACCACCTAATATCTATATTTTTTCATGCAATGTGCAACAAGAAAATTTACAATTTTCGAGCATGACAATGATACCCTTGTGTCAAAATTTTCAAGTTTCACCTATCCAAGACACCCTAGGTCTACCCATCCTCAACATCGGTCTTACCCAATCAGTCCAATAACCTCCCAATGGATGTTAACTTAGTCCCCTAGGTGAATTAGGAAAGTCAAGTCAATCCCCCTAGGTGATTTTAGGAGTTCTTGAAGAATGTAAGTTTTGGACAATGTTGGGAAGGGCTACCATTAGCCTTCCCAGGATAGGTGCAACCCCCTGGAGTGGAACAAAGAAACCAAATTAAACATGGGGATGAATTGAAGGTATAGTAATCTCCCGAATCAATTTTTGAAGATTCAGGAAATATTTGGAGGAGTTGGGGCTTTCATCAAAAATAAGGTTCATAGGCCTAGGTAGTGCACAGGCCAAACAGCTACCGAGCTTCGAGAAGTGATTAGGGAGCTATGGATTGATTTAGGAGCTAAACAAGACATTTTTGGAAAGGTAATTAAGAGATATAAAATATTATGTAATCATATTTTTCACAAAACTTTGGTGTAATATGTTTATATCTAGTTTTTCCATACTCATCTAGGTAGCTAGAAAAAAACTCCAATTTTTCAAAGCATAAATGGAGGAATCAGAGCGTAGAACCTCACCATTGGATTCAAAATGAATTTTTAGCTAAATTAATATAACATTTTTTCAAAAATGTTCATCAGAGATCAAGTTATCGTCATTTCAATTTTCCCTCAAGGTGAAATTCTCATAGTTAGTCAAATTTTGATGAGGACATATGTTAGCTCCAGAGGTCGGCGCATTTTGATGTCCCTTTCGTCCCTTAAGAAAAGGGAAATGAGGGATAGTAAAATGCACCCAACCCTATTTTGTCCTCTATTCACACATAGAATCCTCTAGATCATCAATTTAGCCCCAAGGTGTTTGTCTCGAGCCTATCCCTCGGCCGCTCAAATCCTAACAAGTGGCCCAACCCAGTAGCGATGTGCAATTTGATGTCCCTTTCATCCCTTAATAAAATATGCATGAGGGACATGAAAATTCACCCAACCCCTGTGGCCCTCAGGTCATCAATGTGACCCTTTCCAGTGTAACTTTCAGCCCCCCAGAGCTAGTTGGAGCCAAATGCACAACCATTGGATGCCCGCCAAGTGTCGATTCAGCACGATGTGTAATTTAATTTCCTTTTAATCCCTTAATCTTAAGAGACATGGGGGACAGGAATATTTTCAAAGCCCCAAGTATGCCTCCTGGTTCTCCATACAACCAACTTCCAGCCCCTAGGTGCTTTTCTCAAGCTTTTTAGCCCTAATGCTCAACCATTGGATTTCGCCAAGTGTCGCATAGAGGTGCAATGTGAAATTTGATGTCCCTTTCATCCCTTAATTCTTAAGGAACATTAGGGACATAAAAATCACCCCACCCTTGGTATGCATTTTTAAAACGCTTTAAAGTTGACACTTAGCTTTATTTCCCTTTATTTCTTCTTCACAGACTTTGTTCATACTCACACCTGATCCACCATTTGCTTATCTAAACAAAATTTTCCATGGCCACCAAACCCTCCACTCCATGAAAATACATAGATTTCAAAGGAAGGATTGATCAAAAGAGTCGAAGAAATGAAGAATAAATAAGAAGAACGAAGAAATTCATCTAAAAACCCTCTACTGTGAGACGAAGATTTTGATATATCTTACAAACTAGTGCACGAATCAAGAGCCATTTTTTCTACATTCTTCATTTTTAGAGGCCACAAAATCTTAGTAACAGATCTCCCTTCTGCAGCATAAATTTTTTGCAATGAAGAAATCTCCCTCTTGGCCCAACAAAGATAAAATTCAAATTTCTCATCAAACCAATAATTGGTTTGAAGAGAAAATTCACCGATGGAATGAGAAACAAAAATCCATATCAAAAATATTATTTTTGTTGTGAATAGAGAAGAAAACCAGATCTGTAATTTTTAATCTTTGTTAATGGTTGTCGTGTCCATAATTGCCACCAAGTGAAAAATTTGAAATTTTAAAATCTCATGAACCAGTGATCGGGTAAGCCTAAGATTTCAAAGGGGTGTGATATTGGGAAAAAACCCATATCGAAAAACTTTTTTTTCCGTGATCTGACCACCATAAGCTCACTTTCTAAAAATAGCAATTATTCTACATAGGATACTAATTTTGGGTGAGTCACCAATTGAAGAAAATACAAAGGAAGCGGTGAACATGGAATAGGTATCGTGGGAAAAATTTATCGAAATGGTAATCTTGGTCCAAATTTGACACTTACTAAAAATAGTAAGTGGTCTCATGAGCACTTACTAAAAATAGCAAATTGGTCCAAAAGGTGAGAGGAACATAGGGAGAAAGGGGAATTTGAGTTGCAATATCCAATTGAGGTTCAAAGGAGCTGATTTTTCATACTTACTAAAAATAGTAAGTTATTTTTTTGGAAATAGTAAGTACCGAGGAACCATGAAGTACAAATGGACAAGAAAGAAGCTAGCACAACCTTTCTCTTCTGAGTATGAGATAGAAGACAATGATGTCTCATATATGGACTTCAATGATCTAAAGGCTTGCATGACAACCAAGGAAAGAGGGAAGATTGAAGATCAAGTATTCACAAGTGGATTGTTTGTAGATCTGTAGGACACCTCATGTCTGTACAAAGCTTTGAGTTGGTCTTGGCTTTCTCACACCACTATGAGCCCAAAACATGAACAATTCAAGCCAACAATGGTATGACAATGGCTATCATTAATCCCTAGAACCATCTCACTCACTCTGTAAATTTTGACATCACCTAGCATGGTCGTCATCTCAAAGGAAAGGGTCGTGCATGAGTGGGAAAATATGGATGCATGCATGCAAGGGATTTTGCTATGATCATGGATGAAGATCGAGAGAAAACCTTCACGGATGCTGAAAACACTTTCGAGATGTGAGTTTTAGGAAGGCTACTCAGATGCAATCACTCTCCTCAATAGGGTGATGGGAGAAGTGAACATGAGAGACTTCCAAGATTGAATGGGTCTTTTCATCTTGACATTGATTGAAGGAAAGTAGATAATTGACTAGGGGTAGATCATTGGTGACAATATGCATTTGCAACTACTTCAGGTGATCATGACAAAGAAGTTCCACATGACTTCTTACTTGGTATATTTTCTCGCTAGCTCAAGATCATTCAAGGGATTTACCCTCATACATAACATTGTTACCAACGTGCTAGAATTCAAGAATCTCCCTTAGTTTTCAATGGAGGAAAGCCACAAGAACTTCACCCATGTGAATGATGCATTCATGATGTACGTGGTCTAAACCTTGGAGGGTGATTTGGAGGAAAGGATGTCACCACAAGCAGTGTCCTTAATAAACTATATGGCTCTTATTTCATACAATTCTCAACTTTATCCTACCTACGAGTTGTTATCTTCGACCAAGCTCGCTAAGGTTTCCCAAGTACCTTAGTGACCAAATTATACTATTTGAGCTCTACAGGTAGTTCATACAGGTAAACAATAGACTCAAGAGCAAGAAAAAGAAGCTAATTTCATTCCCCATCTCTCTCGGGGTATTCACATGTAAGAATGTGAATGATGCATCTCATTTGGAGGCTTCCTTTGCACATTTGACTCCGCATTCCCATACTCTCAAGACCAATTTTAACATTCGATATTATCCTAAATATTTCTACATTCCGGACTTGCACTATGATCTCGCAAATCGAGGAATATTGGGACAACCGCATAGATGAATTTGAAGTATGAAAAAGGATCATATGAGGATGATAGTTGATGAGATGAAGAAATTCAAGTTCTCTTGGTATGAAGATATTTTACAGGATGATGGGATAGATATGTATGATCCTAAGTATGCGGTGGTCAAATTTTCTCCATTGCCTCAAGTCAAGTAGCACATTCTTGAGTTAGGGGATATAAAGGAAGGAACTGAGAAAGTGGTCAGGAGAATGAGGGATTGGTTCGGAGAAAAAGAGCCATGATCATCCAATCATAAGGTACCCCCACAAGTCAGAAACAAGCTTCTCGGTAGTCATCATCGAAATTTGTGGAAGTTACTTCAAGTTCAAGACACTCTGGAGCAAGTTCAAAATGAAAATCCACAAAATTGGAGACTTTTTCTCATGAAAATTCACCAAAGAGATCTAGGATAAAAGAAGGCTCAGTTGCAATAATGCAAGAGGAAGACTTGGTTGTGGAAACACAAGAAAAAGATCTAGTGGCAAAAACACAAGTGGAGGAAGAGCACACATTCCAATACCTAGTCTACAATCTGTCACAAGAGGATTCACCATTTTTCCATACTATTTCCTCTCTCATCCAAAATGTGCCTCCTCTTCCATAGTAGGGAATGGTTGGTGCACCTTCCATAGATCCTGAGTCCAATAAAATGTTCCCGTGGATATAGGAAATAATAGCACCTTATACTTGCACTATTCAATAAGTAGTATCCCCGATTTATCGGTAGTCACCTCATTGGCTAAGGGAAATAAGAGGAAGTTCACACACATAGCCTCGTGGTTCTACAGTGGAGAAAAGGATAATCAATATATTGAAGTATCTCAACCAAAGGTGATTAAGACATTGGATGAGATGACATCGGCCGATTATGATATGAGCACAATTCAACTAGGACCGGTTACTCATGAAGGGAATTTACACATGTATCAGCAGTCTTTCACTTGCATGGTGACAATGAAAAATAATATAAGAAGAAGATTGATGAGCTAAAATAACAGGTGTGAAATTTTTCATCCTATGTGCAACATCTAGTAGATCCAAATGCCACAGCAATTCCCATTGAAGAAGTTACACCCATCAACAACTTCAATCCAGAATCTATCAAGAGGACACATGAGCTCATGATGCAAGGTGAGCTAATAATGAATGGATCAGTTTAATTTCTAAAAAGGGGAATTCAATGCTCTAAGAGGTAGTCAAACTCTTCACCTACATGTGTGCAACTACAAATAGGACATGGGCACTTAAAGAAGATTTGGAGAAAGAAAGGGATTACTGGGAACCTCTAGGTCCAATAGTGAATGAAATGAGAAATACCTCGCCTCGGGAGTTGATTAACAAAAAAAAATTGGCACTTCTTCCGAATATGTTTTTCACATATGGGCAAGGGCCTTGGTAATCATATTTGAAGTAATCAATCGGTCCATTACCGAGTTGGATGAAAAAGAGGAACAAGCATACAAATTGTAGGATAGTATTAATCGTCAAATTTAGAAACTTGGAGTGCCTGTAATGGGAGAAAACAAAACTTTTGATGAGTTGATTGGTCCATTCAAGGAATATGTTAAGAAAGAGGTAGGAAATCCATTATCCTTCAATAAGGATACCCTAGAGTTACTCTCAGAAATTTGGGTCATCATTGCACTCATTACATATAAGCATTGATGCAACATAGAATTCACCAAGAAAGCCGGGCGTGGCCGACACATCACTTAGCCTAGAATGAGCGCTCACCCAAATCACACAAAGATACTGTGCCCCTTTAGGGTTGTTTTTACGGGATGTTAGCATGATGAAGACTTGAAGCATTCATATCCATGACTAATATATCATTCTACAATGCATGTTCAGATACATATCTTAAAGAATCATGAATCACATGATAAACATAGTGAGATCATTCATGCAGTAATAAACTATAACCATGATTAACACTTTGATTCAGTCAATAACCTCCATTATATTAAATGCAGTAATACACAAAAGCTTCTTACAATAATGGCATCATATGCTCATGTGTGTACATATCTGATAGTATAATCTCACAGTAATCCAATCCTTACATATTATTCTCACACACACTCATACCACGTAATTCATTACATATTTATAAGGGTGGGGACTTTCCCTTCACCACTTATCTAGTCCCAAAATAGGTCACATGCTATTATTAGCCACGTGCCATTACAATAATAGCCACACATGTAAGTGCACTAACAAAAACTTCTCGTAGTTAACTAAAAGTAGTAAATATATTCTCATCATGTACTCATGAAAATCACTTTGTAGCCGATCCTCCAAATAATAGCCAATGCATGTCGCGTAAGTTTCTATCTGTTTTGTTTGTTCCACATGCCATCCTCAAAAAATAGATCCTCATCATGAAAACGGCTAAGTCCTTAATCAACCTCTTTCCTCGGTAAATGATTCCTTCTCGATCCTCCCGTGCTTTTTAACACACACATCTTCTGCGTGAACCTTCTATATGTTTTTACTAAGTGCCATATTTTGACTGACCAACATTACCCCACACTAATTACATTGCCTCCCGGAAATGGTTGTCTCTAAAATGAATCAAAGAATATGAATAGAAGAATAGAAAGAATTTTTATAAAATAAAAGAATGACTTTACCATGCAGCATCTTCTATTTCAACCAAGAAGAATCAATTCTAGATATGCTTCCTTTATTTCCGTCTCTAAAGGCTTTCAATCATTAAGTGTGTCCTCTACATTTTTTGGGATGTCCACTGCAATTGACTCTAGCTCATCTTTTGTAATTTCTCCCTTCTCATTATGCAAGACCAAAACAATGTTGGACATTGCAGCCATTCTTCCTTCTAATAGGTCCATATTTTGCGTGATGAGTTTCCCAAGCTCATATAGCCTTTCCTTGTGTGGCTCTTATGCCGCTATATAAGGTCCTCGCATTTTTCTTGACAAGTGCTAATCATTCTATGCAGCCCAAGGTCTCATATTTCATGGCTTTTAGGACTTCATTGTCCTCTATAATGGTCCTGGTTCTTATAATGGCTTTTGGGGTTGTACAAATATTCAATGCTTGATCTGCTTTCTTCAGTTCCTCCTACAAGCTCTAAAGCAACCCCTCATATGATGTAATATTTCTCATCATTGAAGCCTTTTCTTGCTCTACTTCTTGCTCAGGATTCTTTGGTTTTGGCATGTGCAAAGGTTCATCTTCAAGCACCAAGTCCACCAAGGTTTGTACATAATGCATTGCCGAAGGAAACATTTTGGGTACCTTAGGCTCTAAGTGTGGCTTTTCTTTCATGATATTATCCCCAACTTCCTCTACCATGCTGATGAAAATAGTGTTCTTCTTCTATGTCAAGTCTTTCTCTTTCTTTAGGCACACTATTTCTACATCCTTGGCCTTGATATCTTCCCCTCAAAGTGCCCTCATTATTGCAGCCTTATCCACATTCCGACATGCCACATCTGTCAATATGTTCACCAAAGCATTGTTCACTTGTTCATCTGACATAACAATAGGCTTTATTGTTATGTGTCTAGCCTGAGGTGTCTTTTTCAACCTCCTTGATACACATGACTCTTCACATACATAAAAGTCCAGTTCATCCATGTACATGTGCATAGACCATGACAACTACTTCCTTGTGTGCATGGTTGCCATATCTTCATCCATCAGCTCCCACCCATACAACTCCTTTGGTGTCACTGTGATTTGAAAATGGGCATAGACAATTTTACATGTGTCCTTAACGTAGCCCATGACTGATGCAACATATTCTCCACTTTTTCTCTTCGATCTTGACCCCTTAGGAACTTGGGCTTCAATATTTAGATCTTGTTCTATCGTACCCTAAGTAGTCTCAGTCATTGTCTCATCTGCCTCCTTCTCTCCTTCTTCTCCATCCTTCATTTCTTCGTCCTTTGGTTCTTCCACATCTTCTAGAGGTGTAGGATATTCAAGTGCACTCTCCTTAAACTCTTCCACCTCCTTTTTCAACATCAACTTCCTTCTTCTCTTCTCAGTTGTCTCCTTCTATGGTGAGAGTCGAGGTGATTTGTGCACTGATTGTGGAGTAGCACCTTGGGTCCTTGTTCTCTGAAT
This sequence comes from Taxus wallichiana var. yunnanensis, assembly GCA_018340775.1. Lineage (NCBI taxonomy): Eukaryota > Viridiplantae > Streptophyta > Pinopsida > Cupressales > Taxaceae > Taxus > Taxus wallichiana. Next base: position 643,973,875 of record CM031238.1, read on the forward strand.
ACCCTTTTAAAGTGGCTCTCTCCTTGTACTACATCTAGATCCTCATCTTCTCCTTCCTACCCCTGAGGTGGCGTATTTACGCGCTCTATTTCTACCTTGTCTATAGGTTGCCTCTATGATTCAAACCACCACTATCTTCATGCTCCTCCTCTTCATCATCTACTTCTATTGTCTCTGTGGGCTTAGGTCTTTGGAACATTTTCCATTGTATGTTTACCTCTTTGCAGCCCTAGGAGTGCGAACTCATTCTCCACATATTTGTTGTTCTCCACTTTGGGCTTGAGTTGCAGGTACACAAACACTGCTCCAATGTTTCCAATGGCCAAGCTTACAGGATTCATGCTTATAATATCTGAGATCAACCTCTCAATGTAGGCAGTCCATCCTGGATATACATATGTCTTTCTCAGTGTATGGTAGTCGTAATCTACCTTGTATGCATTGAATCTTAGGTGGTACGCATCCAAAAACTAGTGAATTGATGCCTAGAAATATCATGTTATGAAGGCATATGGTAATTTGCACCATGGGCTCCAAGACCCATATTTCATGGTAAACCATGTGATGCAAAAGTGTTGGTATACCACGAACTACATTTCCTTCCCTACTACCGAAGGTAACTCCTTGGGTATGCGCCATTCTTCTTCAAATGCTACATGGAGCCTATCATACCATTTCTCCACCCTTTCCTTGAATTTTCCGCTCATTGATCCTTCACACAAGTACTTGATAAATCTTTCCGCAAGTGACTTGTTCTCCATAGGGTATTCCCAAATTTTCTCCTTTGGCCCATCAGGCACCCCGATTTCCATAAACACCAGAGACAATAGAACAGCCCCAAAACTAATTTTCTCTCTTGTGTGTGCTTCTTCAATGATAGTTTCATGATGTAACTGGAGATGTTGTAAATCACTCCCTGTGACATCTTCTTTGCAATGTGTAGCCACATTGTGTTTACTTGTGACCACCTTTCTTGGTCATTCAACTTTGTTACAAGATGTGCAGCTACCTGCACTACTGGGTACTTCTTCAATTTTCGATGTCCATGCCACGCGGACCTTTGGTATACCCCAGCTCCTTCCTTGTCTCTAGGATTACAGCCTTATCAGTTAAATCACCATTTAGATCTACCCATGTGCCTTTCAACCCTGTTACTATTGAGATCAATGTGGATGTGATTCTAACCCTCCATCCGGTGAAGTAGAAGAAGTCCTCATGGACTCTACTCATCAACCATCGATACAATGGTTCATACTTTCCAAAGTATGGCAGCTCATACAACTGGTATACTCTAATTTGTTTTAGTAACTTCTCACCAACGTCATCGTACACTGGCATATCTTCTATTGTGCGCTTGTTCATTTTTGTGCTCAACAATGCATCGAGATCCTTCTTATTATCCGATGTATGATGGTTGTAATCACTAATTTTACATTTATGGATGTGGTAATCCCATTCTTGTCCCACAATCACGCCCTCTGGATACTACATTTCGAGAAATTACTCTCGGGAGAAATTTCTTCTTCCACTTCGACCTTCTTCTTCCCTTTTACTCTTGTTGCGGGTGCTTTCTTGGTGCCATCTAAAAATTCTCTCTTTTCTACCATCTGGTAATCGAGCAAGTTGAAACCCTAGTTCAAATCTTCATGCCCTATCTTGTGTGTAACGTTTACGCTTTGCTCAAACCCTTCACCTATGGGAATGCAAGCTTCTCCTACACACAAACCTTCTCTCCATGTCTTGTTTCACACTCTTCACACCTCAACACGATTTCTCGGCTCATTTGCACTTAGCTCTTTTCAAATTCTCTCAATTGCAATGGTAAAAATGAACTCACATCCCTTTCTTATATATATTTTCAAAAATTTAGTGCATTTATTGCTCCTCCACCTACCAACAATCCTCTCATTAATCGACCATTTTTGTTCTTTCCACATGGTACATCTTTACACCCAAGCTATAACCTTCTAATGCACCTTCCTACCTTCTAGCCATGCAGACTTATCTTGGTGCCCCATGCGCCCGAGTACCTCACCTGTCCCTTCTTTGGTAGTTCTTATGGCCTCTACTTAGCTCGCGTTATACTTGTTTCTTCATTTACCTCCACCTATGGTCCTCATTTTTATGAGAAATATTTTTTCTTTCAATTTTCCAACTTGAATAACACTCGTAATGTGAGCTTAGTTCCTTTCATGTGTACTTATTTTCATCATTCATGTACCTAGTTATCAATAACCACCCTACATAAAGGGTATGTGCAATCCTCTATGCAAAAAAATTATCCAAATAGTAATTAGCTTCTGGTGCGTAAACATGCTTATTACACAAAAACACCAACTAAATTGACAAAGCATAGCGATAGAGAAGGAAATACATTAAGGAGATGCAGAATTGGAAACATAATCTAAATGGAAACACTACCTTATTACAAACACCAAGAAGACTTATTTATAGTAGGGCTTCAGCCTACTCCCATTGAAGTAACCAGGGTAATAATGTGCCATCAAGTACCTCTAATTGGCAAGTGCCTATTTCAAGTATGTGAGTGATAACATACGGCCCCAACCAATGTACTTTGAGTTTGCCTAGATGGTGCAAAAATTTAGAATCATAAAGGAGCACCATTTGTCCAATTGTGAACTTTTTATCCTTGATGTGCCTATCATGCCATGCTTTTTGCCTAGCCTTTTCTTGTTTTTGACTCCAACATGCTATTGCTCATCACTCATCCAGCTTAATTAACTTTTCAATCCATTCTTCTAATGTTTTCTCATCAGCTAGACCTCTAGCATGCGTAATATGCAAAGATGGTAACATGAATTCTATAGGAAGAACTACTTCTATGCCAAACACTAACTAAAATGGTGTGGCTTTGTTCAACCTTTTATATGTTGTTTGATATGCCCAAAGTACTACAAATACTTTATCATCCCAATCCTTTCTTCCAACATCACATATTTTTTTCAATGTCTAGCTCAAAATTTTGTTGAAAGCCTCAGTAGTCCCATTTTCCTGAGGATGATATGGTGTAGTCTTATGGTGTGCAATCATGAATTCATCCAATAAAATTCTGATTGTCTCATTCAGAAAATGTGTGCCCCTATCATTTTTCAAACTCAAAGGACATCATACCTTGTAATAATATTTTCCCAAAGAAACCTAGCTGTTCTATCCACTGTACAATCCTTTGTAGGTGCTTCTTCTACTCACCTTGTTAGATAATCTATGCAATTTATTATATAGTGTGATCCACTCCTATGTGTGACTGGTGAAATAGGAACCACAAAATCTATAGCCCAATTCTCAAATGGTTTTGCACTATTAATTGGTCTCACTTTAATTTCATCTCATTGACTTGGTTTGTCAAGACATTGACAATGATCACAAGCCTTGCAATAATCCTTACAATCTTTATACATGGTCTCCCACCATAATCTAATGAGTAGAATCTTGCGCATAGTAGCATCACCTGCATAGTGGCCACCTACAATACCACCATGATCTTCCTCCATGATATTTTTGTGCTCATTCCGAACTAACTTGTATAGGTCACCGCTAATTAACATATAGGGTGTTGCACGTATATAAAGTTGTTTCTTCTCTAAGGATTTCATTCCTTCTAGTGCCATGCCTATTCATAGAAAGACAAAATGTCCTCTAATTCTGATGGTGCGCATTGTAACCTATATAACTGTGCATTGGGCATGGTATCTTTAGTGGCTTGTGCTTCTTCTCCGACTCTATTCGAATAAATGTTTTGGTCCGTAATTACTTTACCTTGGTTTTACCACAACTGTGAAATTAAATTCTTGAAATAAGATTACTCATATGCATATGTGCCCCTGTAAAATGGGATTTTTTACCAAATACATCAATTCCATGTGATATGTATAAAATACAAATGGTATAGCTAGCAGGTATTGCTCGAATTTATATAGCGCATAGATCATTGAAAAGATTTGTGCTCTAAAGTTTTATAATTATGTTCGGAAGGAATCAAATTTCTACTAATAAAATAGATAGGATGTCTATAATACCTTATCTCTGGTTGAGCTAACACTGTGCCAATGGTCGTGTAAGAGGCGTCCACATGTACATGAAATGGTTGGTCCCATGAAGGAAAACACAAAATAGGTGCAGAGTAAGTTTCTCCTTCAATATCTCAAATGTGTGTTGTTGCGGTTCTCCCAGTAGAACATACATTTTCCTTTCAATAACTCCTCCAAATGTGTGGCAACCTTGGCATATCCTTTAATGAACTTCCTGTAATATCATGTATGACCCAAAAATTTGTGCACCTCACTCATTGACCGGTAGGCTCTTTTAGGGCTATAATGACTGTACCTTAGTTGGATCAACCAAAAACCTTCCTTGCATTATGTGTCCTAATAGTATTCCAAATGGTGTAGAAAATATGCACTTCTTGATGTTCAAAGAGATACTCAATTGTCTACATCTTTCGGACATTAAGCATAGATTGTCATAATGATCTTTCACTGTCCATACATCGTCCAATCATCTAAATAAACTTGTAAGAAGTTGTGAATAAAATCTTTAAACGCCTGAACAACTATGCGTGAAAATACAACATGCGCATTTTTCATACCAAAAGGCATCATAGTATAGGCAAAGCTACCCCATTCAGTAGTAAAATTAGTATTTTCTTGATCCTCCTGAGCGATCCTAACCTGATGATACCCAGAGAACCCATCTGTAAACAAATAGATTTCACACCCTACAACACCTTCTAGTATTTCCTTAGTGAATGGCATAGGAAAGGGATCAGTCACACATGTAGCATTCAGCTCCCTGTAGTCCACATAGATCCTAATTCGACCATCCTTCTTGATATTGATCACCATTGGACTAACCCATTCTGACTCATCAAGGGGCTTGATGATCCCAGACTTCAACATTTTGTCAATCTCTTCTTTGACCTTTTCACGTAAGTTGGGGTTCATCATGTAGGGTATCTTTCTAACTAGGCACACACCCTCTTTAAGATTTATCCTCATCTCCCCTAATGATTCATGCACGCCTTTAAGCTCATGGTACCCTTGAGGGAATAAGTCTTGATAATCCTATAGTAACTCTATGATTTTTGCCACTTCATATTCTGACCAATAGTCTCCAATTATGGCCTCCTTAGGATCAACATCTGATCCAATATTCACTTTATTTGTCTTCATAGGTTCATGATAGGTGTGTGTGGTCTTATCTGCACTATCCAACACCTCACGCCTACCTGTTGAATGGTTTATATCCATATTTTCTACTTCTTCATCATCCACTAAGTAAACCATTTTTCCTTTTTCTTTCTCAAGGAAACCAAGTTGGAGTAGTGTGACATCAAGCTCTGTTTCTTGAACATATAGCGCTCTTGAGTTTCTTTCATCCAATAACTCCTAAAGGATTTCTTCACCTTGCACTGTCTCCCCTAGTTAAGTGCTTAATGACTCTTAATGCTTCTTCCACTCGGAGGCTTGGAAGAGAAGAAGGAAAATGTTTAGGCCATTCCTACAATTAAATCCCGCCAATTTCTAGTCTCTCTATGGAGTTCTTCATATACATACCAAACACGCACGCAGCCATGTAAAGTGTAATAAAACTTGTGCACCCAGAGCGAAGGTGGTAAAGCTTCTTGTCCCTCTATCCGAGTCTCTCACACTTTCGCATATATTTCAATTTGATAACCCCACTGAATGCCCCCTCTTTTGAGGTGAGTGAGATGTGCAAATATACCACTTTTCTCAAAATTAGTGATATATGTTCATGTGAGATATAGCAAATAGTCAATGTTAGATCACATTAAGAGATTATTGTAGGTGGCCACCATAGAGATATTTTTCTTGCAAAAGTGTGCATGGTAGAAACCACGACATAAACATGCGGAAAACAAATCATGGTAGTAAACAAGCATATAAGTAAACGATCACAAAGGAAAATAATCATAAAGGAAAACAAACATATAAGTAAACCAACATAAGGGAAAACAAGCATACAAGTATAAAAACATGGTAACAAACAAGTACAAAATCAATCTCACATATGTTAGTTGTAGAAAAGGAAAAGAGGCAAAAATAAGAAACACGTGAGTGTCATACACACAAATAAGCTTAATAAAAGGCAATAAAGGTTGCAAACATGGAACACTACACTTAAACAAACATAGTTAAGGCCATATTCCACATACATGAAAACCTGGATACAAGTAAACAAGTGAATACAATAGTTAATAGTAACCCAAAGGCACATAGAGCAAGATATGCTAGAGCTACACCAAAGCACATGTGTTAGTCATATTATTCGAGTAAAAATCATATAACACAGTTTAGAATTGTGAAATAACATTATCTAATGAAACACTAATACTTAATAGTGTAAGATATGCCCCTAAATGTTGAGTGTCCACTAGGTAAGAGAAGAGATACAACATTATGTATATGCTAAATTATGATCAAATACATTGTGAATGCATATGTATAAAGAGTATATACAATATATTATCTAACAAACCACATGACAAAGAACATGTGCAAAGTAAGGAATTGACAAATCAAATTATATGTAGGTCCTAATTTTGTATTTGATAGTATTTGAATGTTTGTGTGATTTTTTTATTATGTGATAGTTTTTGTCTTATAAAAATATTTGTAATAGAACAAGAGTGTTTGGTTGATGAATTACAACCTAAGTACTGAAGGCGCATAAGGATTGGGCACACAGACATAGGGTGTGGAGGTGCGTGTGGGAGTATAGTGAAAATAGGTGTGCTTGGGAAAGTGTGATTTCAAGACTTAGTCTTTTTTCCTGAAGAGGCTAAATATAGATGTTGAGTTTGGGGCACACATCAACATGAAGACTTGGAAGCGAATCAAAATTTTGGATAAATGGAAGATCAAATGACATGCATAGTTTTGAGCTATTAATATGATTAGATCTACATTTTATATTATTAGATAGTTTATTATTAGCAATCTTGCATACTTTTGTATTAAGTCCCCACTACCTATAAATATGTATTGATTTGCATGGTTTAGGGATCCATGTTTTGTTAGTGTTATGTTGTTGGTTTATGGTGCATGCATGACTTATGGTGACATTCTTATGTATGTATTCAACTTCTATGTTTTACAATAATTAATACAATGGATCTTTGTGGTTGGATATTGGTTGTTGACATATATGTGATTGGTTCTTGTATGGTAAACCTAATCTTGATTCTTGTATAAGTTATTCTTGCATATGGTTATGATCTAGATCTGTTTATGGTTTATTACTTGCATTATTGTTATTATGGATCTGGAATATATCTATGTGTGTGTTTATCATGCTAACTCCTTGACAAAGCTTCCATAAAAGAGGACTGGTACCCCTTGCGCTTTGGGTGAGCACTTAGTTTTGGCTGAGTGATGTGTGTGCCTTGGGTTATTTGGTAAAATAAAAGACTACATTTTGGTTCCATTTTAGGACCTCTTTTCAATTATTTTCAAGGATGTTGCATGATGAAGATGTATCGGTTGACTTTGGCCAACATTGAGGATTGGGTAGAGAATTTAGAGGAAGATTTTGCTCATAGATTTAACACTGGACCTGAATTTGATGCATGCACGTGGGTTGAACAGAATCTGTATCATGAGCTATATGAGACGTTTTTTTTTATTTTCCCTATAGAGTTGTATGAGTGGCTAGTAGCATATGCATCAAAGAGAAATTGGAGGTATAGAGCACTTGTTTGGACACAAGAAGAATTCTAGGCTCTACATGATGTTGATCTGACTTGGACACATTTGTAGATCATTGGTGGAGTGGTGTTTTGAATAGCTACATTTTGGAGTACATAGTTTCTACTTATTCATGTCTAGAGGTTGTTGAGTTTTAGTTCTTGTGTGAAACCCAAGAGGATCTTATTTGTGTTATCCCTTTAGCGATTAAGATCTTGATGTGACCTGGATTTGGAACAACATCCTATGGCTAGCTAAACCCCACCATGCATGGGGGAAGGAGTAGGTGTGGTGAAAGATGGTGGACTTAGTGGTAGAAAGGTAGAGAGAAGAAAGGTGGCTTAAGTTTAATGAAGGCATGTGAGAGGGATTTGGAAAAGCAATGTGATGTTGTGGAATGAATGGTGTTGTGGAGAGAGATGGCTCGTGAAGGATTTGGAGCTCACGTAGAAGACATGGAGCAGAGCATCTGGAACTCCCCATTTGGGTAAGCATGGTAGAGAACCCTCTTTGTTTTAGATGAGAGAGTGTTTGGTGGAAACTACAAGGACCGTGGGCATGCATTTGATCCCTCCCTGGTGACCTAGCCCTTGCTTGGTTTCCTAGTTTCTGAATATTATTGATAATAAGCTAGTGTAGGTGTGGGTGGTAGAGTAGTGATGAGATAGATTTCATTTTCATTAATTTAAGTTAATCAGATAACACATTCATCTATGGTGGTGTAATCATGTCTTATGTTATTTGGAGGTCCGGTTGGAGGTATATTTTTGGTGCATCATCAACATAGAACATGGGTGTGCGAATGTTGGTATTACATCTAGGAAGTAGTACAACTTTGAGACCATGGGAGTTCAATTTAGCACAATTGTTGGGACACAAGGTAGAAACACATCCTCTGGTCCATTTCCCCCTTATAGGGGGAGGATCAAGGAGGATCAGGTGGCTCGGGATCTAGTGGATTTGGTGGTTCTAGAGGAGAGGAACACAAGAGGTAATACAAGTTCTAGATCTGGGTGGGCATGGTCCACACCAACCCCAACAAGTTTATTTTGAGATGTCCTTCACCTACTAGAGTATAGAGGAATTGAAGATGTAGTTGAGCACATGCATATGTGTGAGATATTATGGTGTGCTAAGGGGATTATAGCTCCAGAGTGTAAGGCAAGTCAGTTTACTACTACTTTGCAAGGGTGCATGCACATAGTTGGTATAGAAATATGATCCGAACTAGACTTGTGTAGACTATACCGTGTTGTGTGATGCTTTCTTAGTAGAGTTTCATATACCTGAGTTTGAAATAGAAAAGCATCAACGTGTTGAAGGACATCAAAGGGCATGGATGAGAGTGTAAGGGAGTATGATGCATGCATTTTAAAAAAACTTTGTTATCAAAGTTGTCTTATGACATTCACCTCGAGTCAACATGCTCAATGGTTTGTTGGAGGTTTGATCACACTTTTAGAAGGGTGCTCTCACAAGACTTATATAGATCCCACATGAGGCACTTTGAGGTAGCTCTGTGCGTTGAGGTAGTTGGGAGTGTAGACACTAGAGTTAGCCCATTTTTGGAAGCTCAGATTGCATCTATGGAAAAATAGTTGGAAAATTTGTCAGCTAATTCAGCTCATGAGATGTGTAATGGTATTTGGTACATGGATTGTGAAGTAGAAGGACATACTAAGGATATTTTCCCTCATAAATGGTGTGTGCCATGTTTTTGGATTGTGAGATATATCACTTGGATCATGATTCAAGTAGGTGCCCCTTATTTACAACATGTGATAAGGAAGAATGTGTCTTGTTATTATTGTAAGATTTGTAAGTCTACCACTCATGATATAGAGAATTGTAGATTGATTGATCAGATTCATGATGTCATTAAAATTGGTGTATGTCAAACTAGTGTTGCAAACAATTCTAAGGAACAAGGTGAGCATCATGATCATAATCACAATGAAGGGTGCACTCTGATGGAGGTGGTAGAGGTAGAGGTAGAGGTTACCATGGAGGATTAGAGAGGTCGAGGGTGGTGGTGGAAGAAGTGAGTTCCCCCATGGAACATGTTATACATGTGGATCCCCTTGATCATTATAAGTGTGAATGCCCTCAGAATATTATTTTTTCTTTTGGTGTGGAAAGAATCACAATTATGAAGAATGCCCAGATTTTTATGAGCACCTGAGAAAGAAGCACAAAAGTAGGATAAAGGCATGGGAATGGTTAGAGTACAACGTGTTGTGGAAGATCATAGTGGATGCCAAAGTTAGCTCCTGATCCTAGAGATAATACCTTGTGTTAGTTATTACTACACATGTGTTGAGGTGTGTGCGCATGTGTGTGAGAGTTCCAAAGAAAAAACCTATTATTAAAAAATAAGAGGTATTACATGCAAAGTATCTAGATCCTACCCATCAAAAGGAAGTTTATCAAGAGACTATGGAGGTATTAGAAACTTGTAGGGTGAGATACAATGCTTAAAAGGAGCAAGTCGTGGAAGCTATGGAAGTAGGAAAAAATTAGTTGAGCTTCCTAGAAAGATGTTGATGACTTGAAGGAGGTTTGTAAGATGTTGCACCAAGAAAACATCATTCCTTTATTGGGGGAATGGTTAAGGGGAAAGATGTCATGCGTGTTGGAGTTGAGCGTGAGAGACAAATTTTACATGCTAACTTACCTCCTCATAGTCTTGATTATGAAAAGAGATCACTTGAATGTTGTTGTTGATGGATGGTTGTTGAGTAACATTTTGATTGATACAGTGTGCAAGAAGTGAATGTACTCACCTTGGACATGTGGAATCAGATGGGGAGGCCACCATTACAACCATCTTCAAATGTGTTGTATATGGAAAACAAAACTAAAGCCATGCCCATTGGAGTTTTAAAGGATGTTACTATTACTATACAAGGGGCCAAGTTTACTTGGGGATTTTGAGGTCTTGGCGCTTGCAGAAGTAGAAAATTTTCCAGCATTACTTGGGCACCCTTGGTGTTATGTAAATAATGTTGATCTGCACTTTAATAAAGGATATATCAGTTTTGAGAACAAGGAAGAGTGTGTGATCATCCTTTGATGAGATGGAAAAATTATGCACCTTATGTAGAACCTTTGAGTGAAGAGGATTTGAATAGAATTTATGTGTGCACCATTAGAGATCTGAAGTACTTGAGCCATCAAAGGAAGGAGTTATTCAATGGGATGATGCAAATCTATATGAGTGATACAACCAAGTGTTTCTTGTGACAACTGGGCACATGGGACTTATGAAATGGTTGGGCATGAGATGAAGAGTGTAGTACATGCGTAAGTAGGTGTTGTGTTAGGCATTTGGGAAGTAACTAAGTACCAAGGTACACTTTAGAAAAGGAAATCTGAAGTATTTTTTGTGCTATGGAAGCCCAGTGGATAGATCAAGTGGAAAGAAGGAATATGTTGTGTATACCTTATGTGGAATATAAAACGCGTTAGTGGATGGTACACAAGAGATGGTCTTTTAGAGTGGTGAGAAGTGAGAATCATCCTTCTCTACTAGATTTCTTTAGAGCAATGTGCCTACCAAGACATGTGAATTCCATGGGAAGGATTCTTCTTCACATCATGTTTAGAAGTGTGAGAGACTCTAGACAGAGGGGTAGGAGGCCTTACCACCTTCATTATGGGTGCATAAGTTCTACTTCACCTTGTGAGGTTGTGTGTGTACATGCATGGTATGTTTATGCAGAATTGAATAGAGAAACAAGGAATTGGAAAGAATTGACTACATAGGTATGATTCAAACCTTTGACTATTTTTCTACTAAACCTCTAGTGAATGAGGCATTACAAGTTATGAAGCACTTGACTATGGGAGATAGTGAAAAGGCTGAGGAACTTATTTAGGAATTACTAGGTGAGTTAGATCTGGAGGCACGTTTTTGAAGAAGAAGAGACATGATGAAGAACAACTTGGGGTGCACCTACCTAGAAAAAGAAAAAGGTAAAATGGTTTACATGATTGATGATGAAGAAGTGGAGAATCTGGATGTTGATCATATTGTGGGTACGTGCGAGAGGTTTAGATAGTGTAGATGAGAAGGTGTGTGCATATCATGAGCCTATGAAAAAAAGAAGGTCAACATTGGGACAGATGTTGAACCTAAGGAGGCCATCATTGGTGATTATTTTGGTTGACTCAGAGGTTGCAAAGATAATTGAGTTACTTTACGTGACTTCCAACTTATTTCCTAGAGGCTATCATGAGTTGAAAGGGTACATCACTCTTTGGGTGAGATGAGGATCAAGTTAAAGGAAGGTGTGCACTTGGTTAGGAAGAGGCCTTATAGGATGAATCCTAATCTACATGCGTCAAGGTAAAGGAAGAAATTGATAAGATGTTGAAATTTGGGATCATTGAGCCCATTGAGGAGTCAGAATGGGTTAGCCCTATGGTGATAAGCATAAAGAAAGATGGAAGGATAAGAATTTGTGTGGATTATAGGGAGTTGAATGTTGCATGTGTAATAGATCCCTTTCCCACACCTTTTTTATTGAAGAAATCTTGGAAGGCGTTGTGGAGGGTGTGAGATCTACTCCTTCACTGATGGATTTTTGGATATCATCAGGTGAGGATTGCTAAAAAGAAGAGACTAGAAAAGACAACTTTCACCACTGAATGGGGAATTTTTGCATACATAGTTATGCCTTTTGGATTGAAGAATGTGCCTATAGTATTTTCGTGCATTGTTGTGCAAGCATTTTCCAGGACTTCATTCATAAGTTTTTTATAGGTTTACTTGGATGATTGGATAGTTTATGGGCTAGTAAAAGATCATTGTGATAATTTAAGACTTATGTTTGAGAGGTGTCGATAGTTGAGCATCTCCTTAAACATTAAGAAGTGTTTTTTCTACACCCTTTGGGACTTTGTTGGGACATATTATCTGTAAAGAAGGCTTGTTGGTAGATCCTGCTAAGGTTGTTGTTATTTTGGGCTTAGAGGAACCCTAACTAGAGTGAGGTGCATGGATTCTTGGGCACACACAAGGTTATTATAGAATTTTATCAAAGGTTATGCTAGGATTTCCATGCCCTTGGAGGAATTATTGAAGAGTAAGGGAAATTTCCATTGGGGTGAAGTGCAACAACACACATTTGAAACATTGAAGGAAAGGCTTACTTACAATGCCTATTATGCACTTTCCTTCATGGACCAAACCATTTCATGTGCATGTGGACGCCTCTGGCATGGCCATTGGTGTAGTATTAGCCTAACCTAGAGAAGGTATTGTTGATCATCCTATTTTTTTTTGCAAGAAAGGAAGTTGACCCAACTGAACAAATTATACAACTAGAGCGTGAGGCCTTGTCCATGATTTATGTGTTGCATAAGTTTAGACAATACTTTTTGTTAACTACCCCTTTTATATTTTATATAGATCACATGACACTTAAAGTACTTGGTGAACAAGCCCATTTTTTGTATGGGGGTGCATATGTCGTTGGATTTTGTTGTTTCAAGAATTTGACTTTATAGTGGTGGTAAAGCTAGAAAGAGAAATTCTGGACCAGATCATTTATCAAGGATTAATTTAGGTGAGGACACAAGAGCATTGAGGATACAATTCGGATGCACAACTTTTTAGATTGAACCACATGTGCCCTCGACTTAGAAGATATTGTTGTATTTTTTGTACTGTGTGGTGCCTGAAGGGATGAAGAGTTTAGAGAAGAAAAAACTTCCATACGCATGCACCTTATATGTTGATTAGTGGAGACTTATACAAACTAGGTCGGGATGAAGTTTTTGCTCGTCGGTGTGTGCTTGAGCATGAGCACAAAGCTATTATGGAGGAAGCTCATGGTGGTATTGCAAGTGGACATTATGCTGGGGATGCCACCATGCGCATAAGATTTTTTTTGGGTTTGTGGTGGGAAACATTGTATAAGGATTGTAAAGAATATTGTAAGGCATGTGTGATCATTTCAACACCTTGGAAATCCTGGGCATAGAGATGAAATGCCTTTGAGGCCTATTGCTAGTGTGCAAAACCTTTTGAAAAGTGGGAAATTGACTTTGTGGGTCCTATTTCCCCCACCCATGCATAGGAATGGATCACACTACATTATAACTTGTACAAATTATCTTACAAGGTGGGTGGGAAAAAGTGCACCTACAAAGGATTACACATAATAAGCTACAACAACAAGGTTTTATGGGAGAACATAATCAACAGGTATGGATGCCCATTGAGTTTGACAAGTGATAGGGGTACTCATTTTCTTAATGAGACTATCAGGATATTATTGGCAGAATTTATGGTGGCACACCATAAAACAACACCCTATCACCCACAAGAAAATGGAATATTGAGGCTTTCAACAAGATATTGGGACATACATTGACTAATATTTGTGATGTTGGAAGGAAGGATTGGGATGATAAAGTCTCTGTTGTACTTTGGGCATACATGACAACTTACAAAAGATTGAACAAAGCCACACCCTTTTAGTTGGTGTTTTGTGTGGAGGCTATTTTACCAGTGGAATTCATGTTACCTTCTCTGTGTATTGTGCATGAGGAGGTCTGGATGATGAAAAGCACTTGAAGAGTGTGCATTGATAAATTGATGTAGTTGGATGAAAGGCATGCCATTTCTAGATGGAGTCAGAAGAGAAAAGGCCTAGGTAGAAGGCATGACATGATAGGCATATTAAGGATAAAATTATTGAAGTTGGATAGATGGTTCTTCTTTATGATTCAAAAGTTTTTGTGCCACCCTAGAAATCTCAAAGTGCATTGGTTGGGACCATATGTTGTGACTTATATACTTGATTCAAGCATTTTTTATTACTGAGCATTTGGATGGGGACATTTTCTCTAGTTATTTCAATGGGAGTAGGTTGAAGCCCTACTATAAATAAGTCTTCTTGGTGTTTGTAATAAGGTAGTATTTCCATTTAGATTAGATTTCTTTTAATGCATTTCCTTTATATGTGTTTCTTTTCATTGTTGTTATGCTTTTGTCAATTTAGTTTAGTTTTTTGTGTAATAAGTGTGCTTGCATGCCAGAAGTTGATTACTATCTATTGAATTCATCATGCAGAGGACCACACATACTTTTAGTGTGGGTGGAGTATATATAAGATAAATGGACCAAGTTTGAACATTCTCTGGAAAATGGGTATGCATAGAGAAATATTGTGTAGGTGCTTGAAGTAAAGGTGCGATAAAGAAAAATTGCTCTTAAATAAAGACCATGAGTGGATGAATGGATGCACAAGTGTAATGTGAGGTAGGATGCAACATGGGAAACTACTTGGTGAAAGGCACAGTGGATAGGTACTTTGATGCATGAAGGTGCGTGAAAGGAGGTCTATGGCCGAGAAGTAGTGGGTGCGCAGAAGGTTATGATTGGGGCATGGAAAAATCAGTGTGGAAAAAAAAAGAAACATCATTTAATGTTGAGTATGGTGGTAGGTAGAGAGAAATAAATGTGGAAAAATTTACAAACATTATAAAAGGTGGTGTTGTGAAATCATTTTTACCTTGCGATTGTGAAGAAGAAAAATTCGAGTTGAAGTGAGTTGAAAGAGAGTTAAATGAGAGAGTGTGCAGTGAAAGTGTGAAAGATTTGTGATAAGAAACTGAACTAGACATATTTGTGCATGGGATTGGTTGGTGCTCCATTAGAGAAAGTTTTTGAAAAAAAAAGGCATGTGCAGGGGAGCAAATTGGTAGTTAGGGTTCAAGTTTGAAGCTAGGGCATGCAAATTTTGAGCTAGGGCACATGTAAGTTTTGAGTTGCAGAGATCGAATTGACTACAAGAACACACTTTTTATCATCACTATGGCACCTAAGTGAGAGCACTAGAGTGACTACAAGGGGAAAGAAAGAAAAAAGAAGTAGAAAAAAGTGAAGACACCCGAAAGTTGATTTTTTGAGAGATGCAAGTATCTAGAAGGGGTATTCATGGGCCGTGATTGGGAGAGTCACATGTCAAGGCAAAGTACAAAGTAAGTGACTACAACCATAAGACTAAGGATAATAAAGATGAATTGGACAAGTTTTGGTAAAAAAAAATATATGAAAAGAATGATATGGTCATGTATATGATGATGCGTAGGAGAAAAATATTGTCAAATATGGGAGTTTTGTAGCTTTATGAACTCCCCTACTTTGGAAAACAGAGAAGCTTTATCAGTGGTTGATGAGTGAGTCCATGAGGACTTATTTTTTTACTTTTTTGGGTGGTGAATGAGGCTTACCATGCCCCTGATTGGGAGACTAATAGGGTTAAGAAGCTTGGGCACCAAAGTCAACAAGTGATCTCACGATAAAGATAAGGAGGGCATAGAAAACAACCAAAAAGTGTTAGGTTACATGAAGGGGGGAGGAATGGAATGGATATCCTAAGTTTGTAAAATACCTTTATTTAGGTGGCAACACACCTCCTCACCAAGTTGAACAATCAAGAGCATTGGTCACAAGTAAACAAAGCATGGTTGCACATTGCAAAGAAGATGATCAAAAGGGGTTGTCTACAATTTGGCTAACTTCATTGTTGAGACTATTGTTTAGAGAGGCACACCAAGGGGATAAGATAAGTTTTGGTGTGATCCTTTTGTCTATTGTTTTTGTAGAGATTGGAGTGCCCAATGGCCAAAAGATAAGATTTGGCAATACCCAGAGGAAAAGAAATCCCTTGTAGATATATTTGAAGTATACATGTGATGGATCCATGAGTGGACCTACAACAAAGAAAAGGAAAAACTGGTTGGTATGAGTGCTGCATGTTGCATTTGAAGAAGAATGGAGAATACCTAAGGATCTTCCTTCGGTATGGAGAAAATAGGTTCAATTTTTTGTTTACCAACATTTTTACATAGGGTGTTTTGGAATGAAGGATGGAAAGTGGAGCCCTTGGTGCAAGCTCCCATATGCCTTCATTATGTGCTATTTTAGGCATCAATACACATATTTTCAAAATGCATGAAGGTTTATCTTCAATATAGAAAAAGTGGATTATGACTATCATACACTCAGGAAGACATATGTCTACCCAAGTAAGTCTGCTTATATTGAGAAGTTGATTTCAGATGATATTCATATCAATTCTATGAGCTTAAAAATTGGGAAGGTTGGAGTGGCTAAGGTATATATCTACCTTAAGCCCAAGTTGGAGAATGGGAAATATGTTGAGAATGAATTCAAGCTCTCTCTAAGTTTCCCAAGGGAAAACATATTATGGGCACACTGCAGGATGAAGAGGACTACTTTTCCCCATGGTGAAGAAGAAGAAGAAGAAGAGGAACTAAGGGAAGATAGTGGTGGCTTGGAACATGGAAGAAGAAGGAAACCCACTATAGGGAGAAAAAAGAGCACAAAAAACCCCTCCATTGCAGAAGGAAGGTGAGGAAGAAGAAGGGAATGGAGAGATAGTGTATAGGTTGTAGGATATAGTTCAGAGAGAGGGTGTTGAGGACCAAAAATATAGGAGAGTGTTGAGAAGAACAAGAACTCAAGGTGTGGGGCCATCACAACCACCAAGGAGGTCACCTAGACTTCTCTGTGAAGGTAGAACTAGTAAAGAAAAGGTGTAGGTACATCCCTACTCAAAGGATGATGAGGGTGAGAAATCAGAGGACAACACGCCAAAGACTCCGGTTAACACTGAGGATGTAGAGGAACCTCAGGAGGAAGAATTGAGACATGATGCATGAGGAGGATGGAGAAGAGAGAAGGTGGGTGATGACATGTTGATATAGAGAAGAGTGAAGATAAGGGTGAACCATCTAGTGAGCCTCCTACTACTACAAAAATGGTGAAGGACCAAGAGTTCTTGATGATGCGGTGTACACATTCCAAAAGGTAAGCACTCTAGAAAGGAGAAGGATGAAGGAGTGTATGAAACTCCCTAATTGGGTATATATCAATGACCCAACCAAAATCATACGTGCTAGGTTCCAAAGTACTTTGGAACCCAAGGACCTTTATGGTTGGGAATTAATGGATTAGAGATGGTGACCACATGCACACGTAAGAAACTATCATGGAGTATGTAGACTCACATGGATGAGCCTGATTTTGATGTGTGTGAAGAATCATGTGTCTCATGGAGAATGAAGAAAGCACCACATTCACACCATGTAATATTAAAAACCAACTCAGATTGATGATGAGTAGTGTGAGTAATGCATAAAAAGGTATATCTCAGAGGTTGCATGCAGAAACATAGATAAAGTGGAAACTATTTGTGATTTTTTAGAAGATAAAAAGATAAAGACACAAAGATTAAGTGCCCGATAGAGAGGAAAAGGACAATTGAGGTGAAAGGAATGTACAATTAGTATGGTGGAACAAATTGGTGATGAAATTTTGAAGGCAAGGCCACATATGGAAGAGAAAGTGGCAGAGAGGTTTTCCCATCTACAATGCATTATTTACACACTCTAGTTCATATGGTGATGGATGAAGGTCCAATAAGGATGCCAAAACCAAATGATGTTGTGGCATAGGAAGAAAAAGAAAAGGTAAAATAATAATGCATAAGATAACTGGGTATGAGTCTATACTACAAACATTGAAAGATGAAATGAAAAGGAAGACTTGGCATTGAACATGTGCATGGATCTTGAAAATATAATCAAGACAAGGACTCTGGCAGAGGAGAATGAGGTCCTTGAGGTAATGAAGAATGATACACTTGGGCGTGAGGAGAGAGGCTCATTTTAGTAGTAGAGAAAGTGCATGATGCACTTACAGCAGCCCATGACCCTCATAAGGAGAGAATCAAAGAAATAGGAAAACTCATAGTGCGGAGAATGGATGTGATGGATGGGATGGTCTCAAGTATGGAAAATGTCCTTAGATATTATAGAATGAGGGTGAGAACATGACTATGGATGAAATGGAAGTAGTACTTGTAGACATCCCTGATAAAACTAATAAGGTGCTCAGTGATTGGAATGAGTTAGAAGAAGAGATAAAAGTGAATATCCAGAGTTGATTCTTCCTATAGAGGGATAGAGTGCCCATGTATTCTTTCATTCTTTTTGTACAATTATTCTTTCATTCCTTATTCTTTATTCATGGAGAGATAAGTCATGGTTACCCATTCTAGGGGTGGAAATGAAGCAAGTGTGGGGTAATGTTGGGATGATGAATTACAACCTAAGTATTGAAAGGCATAAGGATTGGGTGCATGGACACAGGGATGGAGCAAAGGTGCGTGTGGAAGTATAGTGAAAAAGGGGTGCATGCCTAGGAAAGTATGATTTCAAGGACTTAGCCATTTTTTTTTACCATGAGGATAAAGGCTAAATATAGATGTTGAGTGTGGGGCACACATCAACATGAAGACTTGAAGTGAAGCAAGGCTATTTTGGACAAGTGGAAGATCAAATGACATGCATAGTTTTGAGCTATTAATAGGATTAGATCTATAGTTTATATTATTAGATAATCTATTATTAGTGAGCTTGCATGCTTTTTTTTTATTTATTGTAAGGGCATGGCTATTCTTAGCATGTAGCCTATTTTGAGGATGCATGAGTAGTGAAGGGAAAGTCCCCACTACCTATAAATATGTATTGATTTGCATGGTTTAGGGATCCATGTTTTGTTAGAGTTATGTTGTTGGTTTATGTGTGCATGACTATGGTGACATTACTATGTATGTATTCAACTTTTGTGTTTTACAATAATTAATACAATGGATCTTTGTGGTTGGATATTGGTTGTTGACATATCTGTGATTGGTTCTTGTATGGTAAACCTAATCTTGATTCTTGTTATAAGTTATTCTTGCATATGGTTATGATCTAGAATATTTATGTGTGTGTTTATCATGCTAACTTGACAAATTCCATTATGGATGGATCTAGATGATATCTATGATTTTCCAATGTCATGTAAAGTGGAATAAAACTTATGCACCCAGAGAAAAGGTGGTAAAGCTTCTGCCCCTCTATCAGAGTATCTCTACTGAGCCAAAATCTCGCACCAAAGTGGCCGTGTAAGAGGAATCCACATGTACATGAAATGGTTGGTCCCATGAAGGAAAACACAAAATAGGTGCGGTAGTAAGTTTCTCCTTCAATATCTCAAATGTGTGTTGCTGCGGTTCTCCCAAGTAGAACATACCTTTTCCTTTCGCAACTCCTCCAAAGGTGTGGCAACCTTGGCATATCCTTTAATGAACTTCCTATAATATCATGTATGACCCAAAAATTTGTGCACCTCACTCGATTTGGTAGGTTATTTTAGGGCTATAATGACCTGTAACCTTAGTTAGATCAACCAACAAACCTTCCTTGATTATGTGTCCTAACAAGATTCCAAATGGTGTAGCAAATATGCACTTCTTGATGTTTAAAGAGATACCCAATTGTCTACATCTTTCAAACATTAAGCATAGATTGTCACAATGATCTTTGACTAGTCCATACATCGTCCAATCATCTAAATAAACCCGTATGAAGTTATGAATAAAATCTTTAAATGTTTAAACAACTATGCGTGAAAATACAACATGCACATTTACGTGAATAAAAAGGCATCACAAGATAGCAAAGCTACCCCATTCAACCAAGAGTAAAATTAGTATTTTCTTGATTCTCCTAAGTGATCCTAACCTGATGATACCCAGAGAACCCATCTCGTAAACAAATAGATTTTACTCCTTGCAAACACCTAGTATTTCTTAGTGAATGGCGTAGGAAAGGGATAAGTCACACATGCGAAGTATTCACACTCCCCGTAGTCCATGAATATCCTAATTCGACCATCCTTTTTCAAAATGATCACCATTGAACTTGTTTCGATCAAGGGGCTTGATGATCCTGCCTCAAAAAAATTCAATCTCTTCTTTGACCTTTTCGCGCAAGTTGGGGTTCATCCTATAGGGTCTCTTTCTAACTAGGCACACACCCTCTTTGAGATTTATCCTCATCTCCCCTAATGATTCATGCATGCCTTTAATCTCATGGTACCCTTGAGGGAATAAGTCCTGATAATCCTGTCAAAGTAACTCTATAATTTTTGCCACTTCATAGTCATCGACCAATAGTATCCAATTATGGCCTCCTTAGGATCAACATCTCGATACAATATTCACTTTATTTGTCTTCATAGGTTCATGATAGGTGTGTGCGGTCTTATCTTCACTATCCAACACCTCACAACCTACTGTTGAATGGTTTATATCCATATTTTCTACTTCTTCATCATCCACTAAGTAGAACATTTTTCCTTTTTCTTTCTCAAGGAAAGCAAGTTGAATTATTGTGACATCAAGCTCTATTTCTTGAACATATAGCACTCTTAAGTTTCCTTCATCCAATAACTCCTAAAGGATTTCCTCACTTGTCACACTGTCTCCCATAGTTAAGTGCTTGATGAATCTTAATGCTTCTTCCATCGGAGGCTTGGAAGAGAAGAATTCAAACGTTTAGGCCATTCCTGCAATTAAATCTTGCCAATTTCTAGTCTCTCTATGGAGTTCTGCATATACATACCAAGCACACACACAGCCTTGTAAAGTGGAATAAAACTTGTGCACCTAGAGCGAAGGTGGTAAAGCTTCTCGCCCTCTATCCGATTCTCTCACACTTCTAAACATGGTGCTGAACAGGTTGATTACCATGGTAAGTATAGATTTGAGTAGGTGCATTTCTCATGTAGAACCTAGTGGTAAGAGAAATCCTAATTTCATTCCATCCTATAATATTATCCTTATGGACCACCCACCAATGCGTTGTAGTCCCACATAGTGTATATGCTAGCATATTTCATCTTTCCAACGGGTTTATCCATTGTTCTTCCATGGTACGCAAGAACACCATAGGGTATCCTTCTCTAGTGTAACAAGGTACCGAGTTGTTACCTATTCTCCTGATATAACGTGGTTTTCTGCCCTTAGGAAATATGCTCTTTACTTCACACCCTACCAACTCATAAGTGTTATGAACCCAATTATCACAAGAAACACTTATAGCATCACTAATAGACTATGCATCCTCCCACTGAAGGATTCCTTCTTTACATGGCTCAAGAACCTCTAGATCCTGGATGACACATACATAAATCCTATTCAGGTCTTCTTCACTCAAGGGCTCAACATAGGGTGCATATTTTCCATCTGTTAGAGGGATAATAACGCTTTCATCCTTATTTTGAAATCTTATATAATCCTTGTTGAACCAAAGATTAGCATTATTTTCATAGCACCAAGGATGCCCCAATAGAGCTAGGAAGCTATCTGACTTTGCCAACGCTAAAACATCAAAATCTCTAGTGAACTCGGCTCTTTGTATGGTAATGGATACATCTTTTAAAACTCTAATGTGAGTGGCCTTACTCCGATTAGCCATGAACAATACATTAGAGGATAGATGCAATGGGGGTCTCCCCATTTGTTCCCATGCATCTAAGGTAAGAACATTGACTTCCATGCCAATATCAATCAGTCTATTACTCACTAGCCACCCATCCACAACAACATTCAATGTTATTTCCTTGTCATAATCTAGGCTATGAGGGGGAAGATTTTCATGTAGGATCTATCGTCTAGTCTTAGTACTTACGCATGGAGTGTTTCCTTTTAACCAATTCCCCAACATTGGAATGATATTCTCCAGAGAAACAATTTGCACACTTCTCTCAAGTCATCTACATCAGTTTGGACCATCTCTGATGCTTTCTTTTACTCCATCTTCCATGATTGCTCCTTTAAATACTATATTTCACCCTAGATATTCCTGAGTACCTCCTGGTTTCTGATAAACTTCCTTCTAATGGGTAGAATCTATTGGTACCCATATTTAATCTCTTTCACAACTGAACAACATCATGGATTTCACAAGACACTCAGAGGTAGATAAATTCTTTGTATGTCATTTTTGTAAATGGGAAACAACTTATCCGGCTTGTTAGCACTCAAGTTTTGGAGTGGGTAGCACCTTGAAATTATTTTGATCTAATCCTCACTATTTTAGGTTGTTCCTTTCAACCAAGGTAAGATAACCTATATTGTAACCTTTGTTTGGTGAAGGAGGTGGAGATATCTTTACACTTTGCATTTTGTATGGAGATGGCCTTGAGAAAACATGATCAACTTTCCATTATTCAAACTCAAAAGAGTTGTCACTACTAAATGATGGAAATGTTTTCAAGACAAGGCTAAGGTTGCTAGAGACATGGTATGATCCTAATTTGCTTTGTGCATTTTTGTAAATGGATTGTATTCTTTTGTTGACACACAATGCAATGTAGGGGTAGTATGGGGTAGGATTAGTTATTTTGAATGAAATTTTGGTGGGATATGTTAGACAAGACTAACCAGAAATTGCCAAACTCTTTGAGGACCTTTGTAAGAAATTTGTAACACCTAAACAAAAGAATGCTCCAAAGGGTTCAAAGTACTCCTTCAACCAGGATGTGTGCACCAAATGGAGGCCCAAATCTACACTCTTCCACACAATCTTTGGCAACCTGCAACAAAATCTTGTAATAGATGAACCAACAAAGTATCCATAAATCCCTATTTTATCATGACCTAAGGTGCCCCCAAAGGTTTACAAATAATCTCAAAATTCAAGGAAAGTAAAATGATTTTAAATTTGTTTATCTTTTATCAGATGAAAGCTCTTTTGAATATAAGATTACAGATGCCATTAAACCATCAACAAGAAAGTGAGACCATGTATGATCAAGAGATATCTTAAACACAAGATTGCAACATGAGTAAGAAACATAAATTGAAAACATTCTGAAACATAAGTATATGCAAATTTTGCCAAGAGATAACACCAAATAATCCAGAAAATGATCAAATATATCAGTAGGGGAATGTTATGAGAACAATCTCAGAGCTTGTTGATGGCTTTACAACTGAAACCAACTCAACATGATAAAATCTGATGCAAAAAGGAATTAGAAATGGTTCTCAGGTAGTTTTCTAAGAGAATGGGCTTCTTCCAGTTTTTTCTCGTGAAAATTTTCTAAGTTTTTTCTCCTCCTCTTAATCTCCAAAATGCTTCATATACCTCATGCCACACTAGAGTCTTCCTTCCCAAGCAAATAATATGCTATGGGATCAAATTTGTTACAAAACCCTCATGATTCCATGATAATGACACCAAATAGAAAAACAACTCGCAGGTTGCCAGGTATGCACAAAAAGTTAAATCATTACACAAATTTGGATCATTATCCACCCTACGCGCATGTTTTTTATCATTCAAGCATGCCAGCATCTTTCACTCATCATTTTTACCTTTTCACCTTTTCAATTTACCTCGCAACTTTTGATGTTGACATTTCACGTTTTCTCTCGAGCCCGAGCCAAAATTATATCAAAATGTCGTAGATCAAAGAATTAGGTCATGAAAATGATGCCAAATCTCTCGATGGCCAAGACAATGTAGAATCATATAAGATTTGATGAAATTTGATGAAGAAATCATGATTCCAAGTTTCTCGGAGCTCCAATGGCGAAAAATAGATGAATGCACATTAGTCGTTGATCTTGTATCAATTTTAAGTATCTCTCATAGTCACGTGGAAGATGAGATCTAAAAATGAGCTCAAAATTACCTTTTTAACCTTTAGATAAGGTGGGACACGTGTCAAAATGTGACTGGATCGGGCCCATGCTTCCAAAAATGCTTTTACGACCTTTTTAAAGTTTTGGAAAATTTTGCAAAATTTCCCCGCTTCTCCCCTGGACCCGCCACGTGTCCATATGTGGGCCCCATTGAAAACCACAGACCTGATTCTATCAATTTTGCCACTTTTTTGAAAAAGGAAATTTTTCCACAAAACCCCCATGGGCCTGAACACCCAATCTCTTCCCGCCATGTGGCGCTCTCTGATTCGCCGCAGTCCAAGTCTCCATTTCTTCCTTCTAGCCTCCCTACAAAATTTGAAAGTTTCAAAACTTACCATGGGCCCGCACTCTTCCTTGCCTACTTTAGAATGTGCCACGTGTCCACCACGGATTGGCTATGGAGGCATTCCTCCAATTTGCACTTTTAGCTTCACTTGCAAAAATGCAAAATTTTAACTTTTCCCGACGCTCCATGATCCCGCACAAGCATCAAAATTTCACTTAGTCGGGGCCTCACACAAATTTATGATTTTGAAACACTTTGCCAAAATTGCAAAATTTCCAAAAGTTTCCCCAAGGTCCGAACCTCCACCTTCTCATACAAAATTCTCGTGAGCGGCAACGCTGACTATTTTTCAAATTGTGAGATTTTGCCTCCAAAGGCAAGAAATCTCTAATATTCCCACAACCCCGCTTCCCCACTTAGTACAAAAACTTAACCATTTCGGGAGCGCAGCTTCATCATGACAATTTCACATTTTGCCCAAAGAGGAAAAAATTCTCCAAGTCCCTCCGCCATCCGCATGCCCTCCGTGCCACGTGTCCTCTCCCTATTCGCTGCGGGCCTTTGGGCAAAAATTTGATTTTGAAAATTTTACATAATGAAAGAAAAATTTCCTAAGGAAATCCCACCACCCGCCAATCCCCTAACCAATCAAAATGTGCCACGTAGGCACTTCATTGCAGAAGGTAGAGCCACGGATCAAAATTTTCCTTTTGCCAAAATTTCAAAAATGATAAGTTAGAGACATTTCCCAACAACCCCGACCAATAGGAACCCACCACGTTGCCATTACCTTCCGATGATGAATTTGATGGGAAAATGACGCCCGTATGACCGTCAAAATGTAAAAATTCAAAGGATGCCCTAGAATTCAAAATTTTCAACAAGGATGGTAGATTTCTTGATTTTAAACCAACTGAAACATGATTTGTCATTATTTTCGACCTTGGGATTGGGAAATTAATTACATACAATTTAGATTTGATCAATTTCGATTTCTTGCACGATCTGGCAAAGGGAAAACGACATAGCCCGAAAATTTGAAAAAACTAGGGCACAAAAAGGGGCAAACTTGGAATATTGTTTTGAATTAGGAAAAAAACCATTTTATGGGCATTTGTGAAGCATTCAACCAGGGGGAGAAATTGCAGATCACCAATTTGAGAAATAAAACATTTCTGAGCAAAATTGGACATGAAAAATTAGGGCACACTATGCAAGCTCAAAAATGGCACTAACAGGATCTAGTATCCTGTGCATGTAGAACCTCCTCCTTAGTGATGGTAGGCCTCTGTTACAATGCTTCTTTGGCATGTGCTACTTGGTGCGAGGTTGTGATCTTTACCTGTAATGCCTCATATTATGCTTCCAACTTGGGCATCCATTGATTTTCCATAACGCGTTATATCCTAACCATCCCTGCGCCTTTGTTTTCCGTTTATGATGCTTACTAAGATGCTCATACAAGTTTGGGAACTCTTCATAACTATGATTCTTTCCACATAAAGAACATGTAATATTCTGAGGACATTCACACCTATAGTGGTCAAGAGATCCACATGTGTAACATGTTCCGTGAGGGAACTCACTTCTTCCACCACCATGACCTTGTCCTCTAAATCCACCACAAGTATCCTTGACCTCTACTATGGCCACCTTCAAAACACCCTTCATTTCACTCATACCACCCCCGATTTTGATCTTGATCCTAATTCTTGTTCTTGCCTTTAGATTTATTTGAAACTCATGTCTATCATACACCAATATCTATAGCGTCCCGGATCGACCAATCAGCCGCCAGCCTTCTCGTGTCATGAGTCGTGGACCTACTGATTTTACAAGTAGCTTGAAACGTTTTTTTCTTATCTGCGTTGCGAAAGAATGGGCAAAGTACAAGCATCATAGTTTATATGGCATATCTCATAATCCCAACAATGAGTGCACTCATCTGCAGGGATAACTATTCTTTATGTGACCTTCCACTTTGTAATTTGTGCACCAAATCCCTGTGCGCATCTCATGTGCTGAATTTTCCGATAGTTTCTCCAACTACTTTGCCATAGCTGCAATATGTGCTTCTAAAAATAGGCTCACCCCAGTGTCTATACTTCTAACTACCTCAATGTGTAAGGCTGCTTCAAGTGCTTCACATGATCATTATATGTTTTATGTGATAGTGCCCTCCTAAAAGGTGTAATCAGACCTCCAAAAAACCATTATGCATGTTGGCTTGCATGAATATCATAAGATAACTTAGATAATAATGTTTTGAAATGGGAATCATACTCTCTGACACTCTCAGTAGTTCCTTGCTTGATATCCTTGAGTGCACTTATACTCTTCTGCTCAAACTCAGGGATGTGAAACTCTTTAAGGAAAGCATATTTTAAAGTTACATAGTCTATGCAAGTCTGATCAGGGTCAAAATTTCTATACCAATTGTGTGTGTACCCTTATAACGTAGTAGAAAATTGACTTTCCCTACAATTAGAATCCATGATTCCTTTTATGCGCCACAGTATTTCACACATGTGTACATGTTCAGTAGCATCTTCTATGCCCCTATACTCTGGGAGGCAAAGAGAAATCTCCATGTAAATATTTTGGGGTTGGTGCAGACCTTTCCCACTTGATCCGTAACCTCCCGTGTTTCCTCTCCCTCCGAACCACCGGATCTACCAGATCTAGAGCCACCTATACCTCTTTATCCCAAACCTTTGTAGCTGGGGTTGGAAAGAAGATGCACTTCCATGTCTCCCAACCGTAGTCTTGAACCGCACCTCAACAGTTTGAAAAGTGTTACTACTCCTTAAGATAGTCCAAAATCATGCACTGAATTATGTGTGGATGATACACCTGAAAAGTTACTCCTATATAATAATGAAGCCATTTGCATTTTCATCATTTTGCCTCTTATAAGACTCACTCCTACTCTCTCACTGCTTAAATTAGCTTGCTGACTATTTGTTGTACTAGATGCTAGAAAACCAAGTGTAAGGGTAAGGTTTCCGTGTGGATTCGATGCATGCCTGCGCGGCCTAGGTCATCTTTGTTGGCACGCTTCTTCCCGAGGCCGAGGAGGGTTCTCTATCATGCTTTCCCAAATGGGGGAGTTCCTGATGCTTAGGTTTCACATCTTCTGCGTGAACTTCAACTCCTTCCCGAACTATCTTTCTCCACAACTCCATTTTCTCTGCAACCTCTTGCTTCTTCTCTACCTCCCTCTCGTGTGCCTCATTATACTTAAGTCTCCTTTACTCTCTCTTCCTCTCTACCGCTAGGTCCGACATCTCTCACCAAGCCTCGCTCCCGCCCTACACATTTTGGGGTTTAGTTAGCCATCAGCTTTTTCTCCAAGTTTAGGGTTACCATTAAAATTTTGATCACCAATGGAATTCCTTGCAAGGAAGTTCCCCTGGGATATCACAAAAATTGGAATTTAGCTACCTCTAGGCACGAATAATTGGAAATTGAGTACTCTAAGATATAGTTGTTCAAAACACCATGGAACCACATATCCACAACGTGATTCCAAATCAAATCAGCATCATAAAGGGCCTGAAATTCTTCCTGTGTCCAAAAATTGTATGATACCTCCAATTTCATTTAGAGGCATAAGCAACCAGCCACTTGTACAATTCTACCGTAAATATATCAAAGAAGCTCTCGTGACAAATAGTCATACAGATTCTCGCTCCATCCATGCACATGCATGAACTTCGATATAGTGTTAAACCTCCATGTGTATTCATCTTCTAGATCATGAATCCACTCCTCAACACTTACTAGGGTCAACCAAGACATCTTCATGCGAACCATCCCGAAAAAACTGAAAAATAGGTCCTGCAATGGAACGAATGATGCAGCCTAGAATTCACCAGTAAAATCCCAGGCGCATTGGCACATCACTCACCCTAGACTAAACACTGAAGCACACAAAGGTACCATGCCCCTCTTTAGGGTTATTGTTGTAAGATGTTAGCATGATGAAGACTTAAAGCATTCAGATCCATGACTAATATATCATTCTATAGTGCATGTTCAAATCTAGATCTTAAAGTCTCATGAATCACATGATAAACATAGCGAGATCATTCATGCAATAATAAACTATAACCATGATTAACACTTTGATTCAGTCAATAACCTCCATTATATTAAATGCAGTAATACATAGAAGCTTCTTACAATAATGGCATCATATGCTCATGCGCGTACATATCTGATAGTATAATCTCACAGTAATCCAGTTCTTACATATTATTCTCACACACACTCATACCATGTAGTTCCTTACATATTTATAAGGGTGGGGACTTTCCCTTCACCGCTTATCCAGTCCCAAAATAGGTCGCATGTTATTATTATCCATGTGTCGTTACAATAATAGCCATACATGAAAGTGTCCTAACAATAGACTTCTCCTAATTAAATTCCAGTAGTAAATCTATTCTCATCCTGCACTCATGCAAAGTGCTTCATAGCCGATCCTCTAAAAATAGCCAATGTATGTTATGCAAGTTTCCAACCGGTTTGTGTGTTCTACACGCCATCCTCCAAAAATAGATCCTCATCATGAAAATGGTTAAGTCCCAAATCTGCCTATTTCCTTAGTGTGTGATTCCTTCCCGATCCTCCCGTGCTTTTGAACTCACTCGCTTTATTCCATGTGAACCTTCGTATGTTTTTTTGCTAAGTGTCATATTTTGACTAACCAACAAGCATCCATTAAGGTTTTGAAAGTGAAAAGTTATCAACAGTGTGTCTAAGGGGTGGACAGAGACTCTAAGCTACATTTGCATCCCTCATACTAACAAAGTGGAACCGTAGTAAAAGCATGTTTCAATAAGGAATTTGGAGAAATAAAGATATTATCGGTAGTGCGAGATGGAGACAGTTTAGGAAGTGAGATAAAATCTACTGGAGTGACTCATTCTTCTCTCTCTATCTCTCTCTAATTTCACATTAAGGTTTACACTTTTTGATATGTATTTAAGTGAATTTACAAACATAATGTAACATTTAAGTCACCTTGTTTTTATAAAAGGGACTTAAATATTTGATAGGAATATGAACAACCTAAAGTCAAAATTAAAGCATGTGAAGAGTCACTGGGAAGATGAAGAGGTTCTTCTCTTCTATAAATTGTAACAAGATCCTCATTTGAGGTTCTTCTTAGAATTCTTAGCTTTTGAGAAATTCATGAGAGAGAGATCCTTGTGAAAATAGCAAAGAGATAGTAAATTCTTCCATTCTCCCTATTCTCAAATGTCTTCCATTCTCATACTATGTATAATTTTTGTTTGAGCATCAATACAAGAAGGAGTTTCTAGCCTTTTTTGACTAAGGAATTTATTAATACTTTGTGTTCATTAAATTCTAATTGGTCTTGTTACTATCTGTAAAATTGTTTCTTCTTAATTTTAGTGCATGTGATGAAATTTCTAACTGATGTATGCAAGACTCTGATTTTCTACTTATAGCATTAGTTCTCTTATCTAACATTATCACTCCCTTTCCCACTCTCCTAGAAAATTCCTCCCTTGTAGATATCTGCAAGATTTTACCGCAGGTTAGTGGAGTGCCTCTATTAGATCCCTGACCACAAGGCCAACCCAAATAAAACTCACCTTTCTTGTGCATGCATATACGAAGTTGCATCATTCAAGTAGAGTGAATTAGATTCCCGAGCATTCATAAGAAACCCACTAATTTCTCCCCAAAAAAATTCTTGCCAACACTATCCTAAAAACAAACTTAGCTAAATTAGACAATATCTAACTTATTCTATCACAAATCCGACACATCCCTAAACCACTTAACAAACCCATCTCCTCGAAATCCAAAACAATAACCTTGACTCAAAAATATGTTCAAACCATTTACTAAACAAACACAAATAGACCGAAATTGCTGGTGATTTGGGCAATCGTTAATGATTACTTAAGAGAATTTTTCATTCTCTTTTTAGGATCATCCACTTACATTTTCGAGTCTGAGTTTTCTATTGGATTTCATCAATGTTATTTTACATCAACATGAATGCATTTCCGTCCAAATTCACAATTATCAAACATCTTGAGACTCATTTTGGAGCTTGTGCATCATCCAGACTACAAACTTCATCAATTTTCTTACATCACCTTCTATCAAGGTAGATATCATCTTATAGTTCCTCATTTACATTCAGGTGTTTTTTTCTATTCATTTGTTCATCTTACATTATTATCTAAGTCTCTAAAAGATCACAATTTCAAATTAATAAATTAAATCCTTCATTTTATTAATCTGTTATCATTTACCGAAGTAATCGCCAATGATTCTTGTTCTTTTGGTTTTCCTACAGCTTTTATCAAACTCCATCTAATAATTTATATTCATTCTATTACATCTCTTTTTCTACTAACATTTTATCAAGAATGGCTTCATCATGAAATTTCCAATATCCACTCTCTTCCTAGTGTTCATCATTCATTACACTCGGGAGAAGTACGACATTCTACATGATCTTGAGTTGTGTGTCATCCATTCTACCCCTTTAGATATTTTACAAACCATCTTTGAATCTACTCAATAAATCCATGAAGCTACATATGAATTTTGGGAAGCTTACTTTGAGGTCATGTGTATCTCGAGCTGATCTAGCTTGGTTTGAATATCAATACAAAGCTGAGTTAGAAAATTTGAGCTCTGAGTCCAAATACAAGAACAAAAATGACTCTCGGGATTGATTTCGAATCGAGCACCAACATGACACCAAAGAGGATTATTGGACTTATTTAAAGAAGAATACACTGAACACAAGAATTCATATTTCTCTAAAGAAGAAGATCCAGAGTCCATTGAAGAAGAGAATTCTCCTTCCTCTAAGAATTCAGATACTAATTTAGATTCTAATTTTGAACCATAGTTCATATTTATCATTTCTTATCATTTATCAGCTCTATATTTGTAATAACATAACATTTGTCAAAACATTTATTATTACCATCTATCGTATATCATTTATTATTTTTATACCCACTTGATTGTAAAATCGGATTGACACCCTTGTCAGGAAGTCCTTTGATTTCGAGGAACTGTCCTTTGCCAGGAAACCCATCTCATATTTTAATAATCATATTTTACTTAATGTCTTTGATCTGCAGTTTCCCTCATAGAAAGAGAGCCTACATCATTTCATATATGAAGCACAACTATCAAGCATCATTCATCCACATCCACGGGTATCTCTAAACCCCATCATTCTGAGGTTAGGTAAGTCTTATTTTCTTTCTTATTCAATTAAGTTGAAGAGGTAGGATTTATTCTTAACACCAATAATCCACGCACCTCACTCTGGTTAGTAGGTTCCTCTAACCCTAAAATAACAACCTTAGCATGGTCTACCAATAAGCCTTCCTAACAGATAATATGTCCCAACGTGGTCCCAAAGGGTGTAGCAAAAACACACTTCTTAATGTTTAGAGAGATGCTCAATTGTTGGCACCTCTCAAACATAAGTCTTAAATTGTCACAATGATATTTACTAGCCCATAAATTGTCTAATCATCCAAGTAAACCTGTAAAAATTTATTAATGAAGTCTTGGAATGCTTGTACAACAATGCGCAAAAAGACTACATGAGCATTCTTCAATCCATAAGGCATGATTGTGTATGCAAAAATTCCCACTCAATGGTGATAGGTGTTTTTTCCTAATCTTCTTTAGCAATCCACACCTAATGATATCCAGAAAATCCATCGTAAATGGTGTAGGAAAGGGATCTATTACACAGGTAGGATTCAAATCCCTATAATCCACATAGATACTTATCCTTCCATCTTTCTTTATGCTTATCAACATAGGGTTGACCCACTCTGACTCCTCAATGGGCTCAATGATCCCAGACTTCAACATCTTATCAATCTCTTCCTTTACCTTGTTGCGCAGATAAGGATTCATCCTATAAGGCCTTTTCCTAACCGGGTGTGCACCTTCCTTTAACTTGATCCTCGTCTCTTCCAAAGAGTGATGTACCCCTTTCAACTCATGATAGCCTCTAGGAAATAAGTCCTAGAATTCACGCATCGACCTTAATTATCTTTGCAACCTCGATTTAGACCAATAATGGCCTCCTTTGGTTTTACATTTGTCCCAATGTTGACCTTATTTTTTCAAATCCTCATGATACATGCGTTCCTACTCATCTGCACTGTCCAAGACCTCACATGTACCCATAGTATGATCAACATATAGATTTTCCACTTCTTCATCATCAATCATGTAAACCAATTTTCCTTTTTCTTTTTCTAGGTAGGTACACCCAAGTTGTTCTTCATCTATCTCTTCTTCTTCAAAGCGTGCCTCTAGATTTGACTCACCTAGTAATTCTTGAATAAGCTCCTTAGCCTTTGCACTATCTCCCATAGTCAAGTGCTTCATAATCTGTAAGGCCTCATTCACTGGAGGTTTAGTAGAAAAATAGTCAAAGGTCTAAATCATACTTGCATTCAATTCTTGTCAATTCCCTATTTCTCTATTCAACTCCGCATAAACATACCATGCGCACACGCATCCACATAGAGTGAAATAAAACTTGTACACCCACAGTGAAGGTGGTAAGGCCTCCTACTCATCTATCTAGATTCTCTCACACTTTTAAACGTGGTGTGAAGAAGAATTATTCCCATAAAATTCACATGTCTTAGTAGGTGCATTGCTCTTAAGAAATCTAGTAGAGAAGGTTATCCTCACCTCCCGCCACTCTAAAATACTATCTCTATGTGCAGTCCATCAGCGCGCTACTATCCCACGCAAGGTATATATCAGCATGTTCCTTATTTCCACTTGTTATGTCCACTAGGCTTCCACAGCGCAAAAAAAATCATTAGGATTTCCTTCGCCATTGTACCTTGGTACCTATTTGCTTCCCAAGAACCTAACACAACACAGTCTACTTACACAAGTAACTGCACTCTTCATCTCATTCCCAACCATTTCATAAGTCCCATATGCCCAGTTGTCACAAGCAATGCCTGGTTATATCACTCATAGATTATGCATCATCCCATTTAATAAATCCTTCCTTTGATGGCTCAAGCACTTCAGGATCTCTAATGGTGCACACATAAATTATATTCAAATATTCTTCACTCAAGGGTTCTACATAAGGCGTAGATTTTTCGTCTATCAAAGGGATGATTATGCACTCTTCTTTGTTCTCAAAATTGATGTACCCTTTATTAAATTACATATCAGCATTGTTCATGTAACACCATGGGCACCCAAGTAATGCTAGAAAAGCTGTCTTCTTTGACAAGCGCCAAGAGCTCAAAGTCCCCCATAAACTTGGCCCTTTGTATAGTAATAGTGGCATCCCTCAATACTCCAATGGGTGTGGCTTTATTTGTGTTCACTATATATAACACATTTAAGGCTCTATTTGTGGCTTTATTTGTGGCTCTATTTTTCGTAATCAAGACTATGAGGAGGTAAGTTTGCATGTAATATCTATCTCTCACACTCAACTCTAGCATTTAGAATCTTCCTCTTTAACCACTCCCCTAATAAAGAAATAGTTTTTCTTGGTGTGGCATCTTACAAACCTCCTTTAAGTCATAAACATATTTCGAGGAAGTTGTACTACTTTTTTACCGCTCCAAACTTTCGCAACTACTTTTTTAATCATTGTATCTCACCTTGCAAGTTCCTAATAATTTCCATAGTCTCTTGATAGACTTCCTTTTGATGGGCAAGATCTGTATACTTTGCATGCAATACTTCATGTTTTGTAATAACAAGTTTTTGCTTCGGGGTCTCACACGCATGCGCCTCCTCCACGCATGTAGTCACCAAAGATAGGCATTATCTTAGGGTCGGGGGATAACTTTGGCATCCACTAATCTTCAACATCTCCCTATACTCTAACCATTCATGTGCCCTTATCCTAATTAATATGTGTTTTGCACTTTGACAGTGGTCTTTATAAGAATAGTCCAACATTAAGACATGCATGGATATTTCTCATTGGTTTATGCTTCACAAAGGATGATGGATGTTTCATAAGGCCCGACCTCGTAACCAATGAAATGTAGGCACATGGAAATGAAAATGTAAGTAACACATGGGCAGAGGTAATCTCTCGAGGCCAATCAAAGATCGCCATGTGTCACATTCATGTTTTCAAATGGCCATATCTTTCGATCTAAAGCTCCAAATCTCAAAAAAATTTATATCGTTGGAAAGGTCTCCTCAATCCATTCAATTTGGAACTAAAAATTATAAATTCATAAGGTTTGGTGGGTCAAAATGTAAAACATAGCTTCACAGGAGAGACAATGAGTCTGAGCACAAAAATGGTCAAATCTCACTCTCAACCACCAAAATTAATGAAGTATGGCTTCCATTTCCTTCTGCAAGATAGAATGGACATAGTAATGGCCTTGCAAGGTGCCCATGTGCTTTACAGGAGAATTCAATGCAAATTGTTGGTGGTTGAAAGTTGAAAGAGTCGTGCCCTTGTTGTTTTTTCTCTTCTCTTTCTTCCATTCTACTTCTCCTCTTTGTTACTTCTCATCCAGATTTTTTTTTTTACTTTATGCATCTGATTTAAATACCCATATATTTAAATCTACATAAACCTTAGTGCAATCCATTTCCGATAACTATCATGAACCATGTGCAGTTGTATGAGAGAATACTTGAACTTACTCGTTCTCTCTCAATGCTCTGTACGAGCCTATACATCAAATGTATCCTTGGTTCTCCTTTACATGACATGATATACAAGTGAATACTCCTAAGTGTCTACCTGGGTTCCACCTATGAATTCCCCAGGTATCTAACAGCTTAGATTAATCAATAGCTTACACCACTTTGTGCAAAGTTTCTAATTCATGTATGCCATGCTCAATTCCATGATGGCACACTCATCATTAGGAAATTTGTCGTTTCACCTTAATCACTTATTCAGTTATATGGATTCAAAAATGTAGATTCTGTAAACAGCTACAAGTCTTGAACAAGGTAAAAATCCAGTTTAACCCATGTAAATACATACCTCTATGTCAACCTATGATGCCTATGGGAAAGTAAGTGTCTTCGTAACAATTCACCTTGCTACCAGACTACTTCCCCTCCCATAGCCATCATAATTTGATATAAGGTGCGTACTCGGAAGGTCAAATATGTGTTTGTAACTCTATCAAGGTTTGTACTTATTTCAATTCCCTGCTGCAATCTAGACTCTTGAAGAGGTAACTCCACACAACTACTAAGCAGCAGTATCCAAATAATGATAGTTGTCCTTACAAGGATACGACTGTGTAGTGGATGTAGTGAGTTAGCTCACCAAGCATTCCGTATTGGAGCAGGGTATCTTTCTTTTGTTTTTAACGTAAATTTAAAACCATAACAAGATAGTCCATGTCTCGTGACTATTCCTCCTTGAATGAGTCACTCTATGGTCTTATGACTATTCCTCCTTGAATGAGTCACCACCAAGGTCTTACCGCGGTTAGCTTTAAGAGTATTAAGTTCTTTCAAACTATCTTAATTACCTTAATAGATTGCAAGCTAGAGACAACCATAAATGGAATCGAAGCAATAATTGTTTTAAGTTCATTATTGTCGATTAGTTACTTTCTTTGCTTAACCATTAAGCCTATGTTTCTTACCAAAGTATTTTCATTATATGTAACTGATATATCTATATCACCTTAGGGCAGCTTTGGTATCATACTTCTATATTCCTTACAAATGTAGAAGGTGCAATCACTTATCGCTGGAAGGTATAAGGATGTATCATCCTTCTATTGAATTCCTCATACACATGAGGATATCTAACCTTCCTTCCTAAGTACAACATATTTCTTATTTTATGCTTAACTATAATCATTCAATTGAGCATACTTATTATAAATTGTTTATTGATACTTGCGATAAGTTCATAGTGTGTAAGTATTTCCTTAGGATTCAACACCTAAGACTTACCCACCCTTAAGGGATTCTCCCCTTTATTTTAACTTAAATCATAAGATTTCATCTAAGAGATCATCATGGTTCCTTTTAATCCTTGTCCTTAAAAAGAACTGATTTCTTTTAATCCTTGATTAGTATTCACTCTTGATTAGGTAACCTTGCATTCCCAAGTTGCCTATGCATGATGAATCAAAAGTCATATGCCCAATAAAATAAGGGCTTACAAAGAAATGAGATACTTAAGATTTTTAGAACATAACAATGTCCTTACCTAGGAATTAAGAAGAATAAACATATATACGATGGACATCCTCATAATCACATCGGAATACTTTTCCTTTGATCATTATCTGATCCATTAAACTGTAGTATTACCAACAGTTAATCAGTAACCATAATAATGAAGTAAACTTTGTTACACATAGCAATCTGACTCATCGATGCTTTGTCACAACATGACTCATATTAGACCTATAATATGATTTTAATATCTATCTCAACTATATACATCTTTCTCATTAAGGATATAATATTTCATTTTTCAATCCCACATAGGACAATTTACCACTTATCTTGCAATACAAATCTCGTATTACGAATATCCTTAAGTCATATTCATTGTTATTGAATCATTCTATTTTATAGATAGATGTACAGTCATGATGCAATCCAATTAGTACTATCACCCTGACTTACTAATTCATTCATTGAACCCTCATCATGATGACAACAATCAAAATTACAGTAAACACTCGTTCCTTTGAATTCCTTCATTAACTGCTAACCTTGTTATTTCATAGCATAAAGCAAGACTTAGTAGAGATCAAAACATTCATCTTTCATTGATTACCATCATTACAATTACAACCAAGTATCTAAATCATGTCTATTGTAATAACATGACAAATCAGTGATAAATCAATAGTTTACATTTCTAGAAGTAGTATTTTTCAGTCATAATGATAACTTTTCAACTTTGGTCTTCCTTCCAACTTACGGAGCTTCATCTGCAAAACATGTTAGCACCTGTCAGTTCATACTGAACTGAGCATGACAAATATTTATCCCATGCCTAATAGTTAATGCCATTGATCATTTAAGTAAATGAAAAGCTGCATTACATTAATTCATACAATCCACACAAAAGGACAAGTTAGTAATAACAACATAACCAATCAATTATTCATTCATCAAACAACTAATAACTCATATAGGAATAAGAGGATAAAACACAGAATCCATTCAGCTTACCCCTTTCCATACTTTATTAGCTTAGGTATTTGAAGTAACTATGTTTACCTTTTTATGTTGTTCGAGTAAATCATATAGTTATATTCAGATTCACTTATTTCATAACTTACCCTACATCCAAGTAAGTTATACGATTTTTGATTTCCTTATTTTCTAACTCTCTCTACTAAATTAGTACTCCATACAAGTAAGTTCGATTTACTTACTTCATAACTTATCCTGTAGTACAAGTAGACCATGAGAGTAGTACAGATTAAATCATGCCACATAATGCTAACCACCAAGGTGCTTGCTACTAATTTACAAACAAATATCCATTATCAGACAAGTACTAAATATCTGACAATTCCAGAAGGTTCGAAAACTGAGTTAATTAGATTTAGGGATGATTCATATCCATCGGGTCAGCTAAAAGTAGCTCCCTTACTTTTAGCCACAAAACTCTATATGACCAGTTTGGTAACTTCAAAAGTCATAATATTATGTTAGATATATGTATCACATAATAATTAAAGATAAACACAAAATCGGGAACTAGCTCCCCATATCCATATTACACAATCTTTTAGCACAGTAAGATATTATGGTAGAACAGGGATTTACTTAGTTTCCCATTAACCCCAAGACGTTTGTGAACTTCCTCTTCCAAGGGAGGGAAAAATACTCGCTATCCCTTAGGGTTCTAAACCCAGTAAAATTTACGAGAGCATGTTTTCCAAACACTTCTCACATCACAATGAATGGTGAGTAGGACCCCCTTTTTTCATTATAACCTACTTCCCACCGAAAGAGACAACTATCTCTGAGGTCGGTTTAAGGACATCAAAGATCACAAAATTACAAAACAAGGCTCAGGATGCCAAGCTCCTAATCAATTCATAATTGAATCGTGGTTTTGGTTTCTTAAAATCTTATCAACATATTTTTAAACACTTTAAATCATAGTACGACCATAGCCATGATCCATATGGTAAGTCGTTGTGGGAGTTCCTTCCCTCTCCAAACACTTATCAAACAATCTTCGATAAAGACCCAGGATCAGGAATTCAACATATTCCCTTACCAAAGGATTATTTTAACCATAAAAACGTAAATACATACCCATCCATGTACTAGATATAAAATTATTTATAGTAATGGAAATAAATCATTAACTCACATTACCAAGGTGTATTCACTGGTGGCAAAACAGTTTAGCTACACTCATTTATTAATA
The DNA here is from genome assembly GCA_018340775.1 of Taxus wallichiana var. yunnanensis. Taxonomy (NCBI): domain Eukaryota; kingdom Viridiplantae; phylum Streptophyta; class Pinopsida; order Cupressales; family Taxaceae; genus Taxus; species Taxus wallichiana. Next base: position 644,012,896 of record CM031238.1, read on the forward strand.
TCTATTGTAACTCTATTTCATATCCCTGACTCTAAAAGCTCAGTAAATCAATAACCGAGGTTCCACATATATTTCATTCGGAGTTTCATTCACCATCATACATTAATCAGGCTATTGATGGTAATACCTAGATTCATGTATTCACCACGTTTCCCAACAGGGTTCTATTGGCCATCCAAAACGTACACACCCTACATACCCAAATACTACGTTTCAAATTATAAGCAGTTACATGAGAATTCAAGAGTTTTTCTTAACTGTTACAGCAGTCATAGCAACAGATCTATTTAGCTACAGCTAGAGCTAACAGTACAAGAATTCACATGACCAAGGGTGAATACACAGAAGGAGTTCTGTAAACTACAACACATTTAATATTATCAGGTAACTCTATTACATACCTGACATAACTATTGCAATAATTTAGCAACCCAAAAACCCAAATCATTTTAACTTTCAAAACTTATGCAAGGAATTTCATTTACATAAATTTGCAATGGAACAAACTGCTAGAGAAGGGAAAGAGATTTATCATGCCTGGAAAACGTTATCAATCGATTCAACCAAAATGTTCTAGGCCAAGTGGCTCTTCCAGTGAATCATCTCACAAGATCTACACAAAAATGGTGACTGAAATCCACTCACAGCTCCCAAAACGATCCCAAAATATGCATTTAACACAAGTCGATGCCCTCATGATAGATTTAAACTTGCATGTAAAAGATTGGATCGGAGCTTGAGTCTCCTCTCAAAAATTTCCATAGTTCGACTGCAGTTATCCTCATTCCACTTAACCTCTCAAACCAAAAACAAGAACAACCAAATGGAATGCATGTTGTTGGCTTCACCAAGAAGTTTCATCGTTCCCAATGAAGTAAATGCACACTAAATGCATTTAATAACACAAAGTGCATGGTTGGTAATTTTAAAACTACTCCACCGCCACCAAATTTATCCCCTAAATTTAGTGGGGTTTTTAATATAAAATACTTTCTTTGTTTTGCATGATAAATCTAATAATACTCAATGCATAGTCAATGTTCAGCATGGAACAAAGGATTTTAAATCAAGTATACTCACATGATGACTATGTCCTCTTTAACACTTAAGTTTCTACCAATTATTGCATGCCTGAATTCTTTGCAAGGTTGAGGGTTAATTAAAACATAAGCCTTAGTAATGCATGGGTCTAAAATGACCAATTTTACTATTCACATTAATCGATCAAACTTTCCCAAAACTGCATGTCTTATATCCCAAGTAAAGTTCAAGTCCCTGTTCCGAGATTGGAATAATTCCAAGAATAACAATTCACTTAACGGCCTTGGTTGACCGATGATTTAAATAAGAATAAAATGTTTCCATTTTAGGTTTATCAATATTTAGGCTAACAAAATCGATTGCCAAACCAACTTTCACACAAAGCTATATACCGAAGTATTCATTTATAAATTCATCCTTTCCCAATTTAATGATAGTTGAATGGGTTGCAACATCATTGAACCACTAGAAAAATAATGATAATCCAAGACAGATGAACCATACACAATATTTTATACTTGATGAACCAGATTACTCATGTAGTATTTACATACAAGGGTTGCAGCTTTCCTCCCGAGAGCAGTCATCCAATTAGCATTAACCTTGTTTCTTGCTGACATAACACTTTGTTAGCAAAGAGTAATTCTAGTCATCCTTAATAATTCAATACTCAAAAATAATAGAAGTTATCATTTTCAATCATCACAAACAACGATCAATAAAGATATCAATTTACATCAAGTTGTCTTCTACGACAAGGCGGTGGCCATTAGCCATTGATGAAAAACCATGTTTACATAAATCAATAAAGTTCAACAAAGAGATAACAACATCACACTGCCAACTTCATATTTTATTCATGCAAGTATTCTTTACGTTCCTACCAGAAACAAAGGTAAGATGAGAATGTCAAGTTAATTAAGGGTGTTACTGCTAGGCAGTAAGTGATGTCGAGTGGTTGCGTGTGTAATTACATGTATGTGTGTATACCCTTCCAAGGACATACATCCATGCATGCAACTATACACATAGCTACGCAATGAGGCTTATTGTCTCACCCTCGACATTCCTTCAATATCACGACACAATTTCCAAACATGACAAACAGAAATCTAGGGGTATTACATACATGAGGGTTTTTGAGATTTTTGTATTCATTTGTATCGTGTACATATGTATGTATACATAGACATCATGATTTATAGATGATGATATTTATACTATGAATGGTGTACTTATTTTAATTTCGATTATTATTTGTGTATGTGATGGAAACTAGGTTAATTAAGTATGATGGAGTCATGGTCATGTAGGCATGGTGGAGTCAGGTCATAGGCATGGATTGAGTCAGGTCATAGGCATGGATTGAGTCAGGTCATAGGCATGGATTGAGTCAGGTTGACTTAGGTATGGTTGAGTTTAGGTTGGTTTAGGTATGGTTGAGTTGAGGTTGGTTGAGTTTTTAATTCATTAATTTGTGTAATTAATGATGATTTGGATCATGTTAAGATGTGTTGTAGTAAAATACATGATAATGGTAAAGAAATGGTAGACAAAATGAATGTATGAGTGATGGTAAAGATGTTAAGAAATTGTTGTTTGTTTGGATTAATTTCCAATTATTGATATAAAAAGGAAAGTAACTAGGGTAAAATGTGAATAGGAAAGGGGAAGAGGGAATTGGTTAGGGTAGAGAGTGGTCAAGCTATCCTCCAAGGGCCCCATGCCCTCAGAGTGTTGCCTACATAGTCCTAGCGGAAAGGGACCTCAGTCCGATGTAGTTCTCCCATAAGCTAGGGAAGATTAGGGTGAAATAGCAAAATGGTCTGATAGGTGTTAGGTATGGGTGATGTAGGTCATAGGCATGATTGAGTTTAGGTTGTAGGTATGGTTGATTGATTTTTAAATACATGGGTTGAGGATCTGGTCTTGTATAGGATAATTAATAGGTAATGAGGAAGGTGAATGGTAAGAGGTAGTAAAAGAGTTGCTTAATTGATAAGAACCCTAATGAGTCTACCATACCCTAGATGGGCCTATGAACGTAAGACCCTATAGGCCTTGCATAATGGACTATTTTAAGGGTGAAGAAAAGTCACATGATCACGAAATGTCACGTTTGTGGAAAGTCCCTTGAGTAATGCAGAATTTATTTGAAAAATACAAGGAGGTGAGAATGAGATGTTTAGTGTAACCTAGTGTATGATGGAGTGTATTTCGAACAAGAAACCTAAAATCCAAAATAGGCAAGTCCATGACAAAAATTTCATCTTTTTCTTGATTTGTTTTTTTAATAGATTGATCGATGCGAGAAGTCTATATGGGATGAATATATCATCTCCTTGAGGTATTTGTGAAGTGATCGATGTGGGAAGCTTCGAATATTTATTATATTTTGATAATGACCATATATAGTTGTCCTTTGAGGGAGCAGTCTATTGATAGTGATAGATTATAAAGAAGAGATGTCCCTTTTGAGGGAGTCATCTTTTGCTGGAAGTTTGACTCAAGGAGATATATCCCTTTTTGTTTTTAGATGTTTAAGTCATGGACAAGATTATAAAGGATGATTAGGTTCTGATTTAGAAGACAAGATCATAGTACACAAAGGTTAACTGTGAAAGAGGTGGTTTCGAGTGATGAATGACCATGGGATTCCAACTTGAAGAAGACAAAAATTATTTATGAGAATCATGCTATGAGCAGAGCCGTGGTACTCATATTGAAGACAAGTCTAAAAGGTGAAGGGTAATCACATGATTCTTGTTTAGTCATGGATCCTCAAAAATGGGTAATTATGGAAGGTGAATAGTGCTCAAGGGATGAGCAATCAATTGACAAAAAGTGATATAGGACTTGATATCAAAAATAAAATGTTCGAAGATACAAGGCATTAAGTGTTCAGTTTCGAGTTTACCTTCGAGTGAAGACAAACGATAAGCACCTAATCCATAGGCATGGGTGACAATATAGGGTCCAAGCCAATTAGGAGCAAATTTTCCCGTTTACTTTTCTCCTCTTTGGTTACATGTTGATTTTCCTTCAAGACGAGGTCACCGACTTGAAAGGTTCGTTCGTGAACACGTTTGTCATAGGCATGTTTGATACGTTTTTGGTAGATTTGGAGATGGTCAAGAGCGTTGAGATGACGTTCATCTAATAATTCAAGTTGTGCCAAACGATCCTAGAAAAATTCATTGTCGTTGAGCATGTCTTGTAGTGAGATGCGGAGGGATGGAATCTAGACTTCGAGAGGTAAGACAACCTCAGTACCATAGACCAGAGAAAAGGGGGTGGCAGCAGTCGAAGTGTGAATACTAGTGTGATAAGCCCACAAGGTGAAAGGAATGTGCATATGCCAATCCTTCCCAATATCATTGACCACCTTCATAAGGATTTTGTTCAAGGTTTTATTGGTTGATTCAGCTTGACCATTGGTTTGCGGGTAATAAGGTGATGAGAAATTAAGTTGGATGCCAAAATCATCACATAGTTTGTGTAAGGTTTTGTTTTTGAATTGTTTTCCATTATCCATGATAATGTGGTGAGGGACACCAAAGTGACAGATGATGTGATGGTTGATGAATTCACATATTTTCTCGGCTTTGGTGGAAATGAGGGGAATGGCTTCTACCCATTCGAGTGTAATATTGATGTGATTATGATTCATTGGTGGTTTTGTGAAGAATGGGGTTGATCTCACCGACAAGATCCAAACCCCATTAAGAGAAAGGCCAAAGGTCTCACCACGACTGTAAGGCATGACTAGGGGTGTGATGAAGATTAGCATGTTGTTGGAATTTTATACAGCATTTGACATAATCACAACAGTCATGGTTTAGGGTTGGCCACTAATAGCCTAGGAAAAGAATGCATTTTACAATAGTGAGACCACTAAAGTGGCCTCCACAAATTCCATCATGGACTTCCTTAATGGTGTAAGGAATTTCAAAATTGGTAAGGCATCGCAAGAGAATGTTGTCGAAACCATGTTTGTACAAAAGACCACCCATGATGACATAACGGGAGACACTTTTAAGAAAGGCACATTGTCCATTACGGGTGAGATCAGTGGGTAAAATGGAAAGGGAAAGATAGTCTGTATATTGCTTATACCAAAGGTCACTTAGGTCAGGAGCAGTGGTTCCGATAGAGTAGACTTCATGAGGAAAATAAGAGGGTGATTGTATTCTTTGTATGGTGACAAAGATTTTTGAGTCAAGAAAGCGAGGCAAGTATCGAGAAGCTAAGTAGGCCATAGTATCGCAAATTTATTAGTAGAATGTGGGGTGGTTTGAAGTGTATAACGTGATGGGTGTCATCATCCCCTTCATTTAATCAACTTCTTATTGATGTCATTTCATACCATGGGTGTGTCTAAAGCTATATGCAACAAGAGTACTTCAACCGATCTAGTAGTTGACTATAGCTATTTTTGTTTTTTCACGGGGATATCTTTAATGTCGTAAGGACTTCTAGGTAAAACCTTATTCGAATCAAACAATGAAAACTTGCTGAAAGTAAAACACACTGAAAGCTTTCTTTGAAGGGAAACACACCATGCAGAATGGAAACACACTTGTTGTTGGAAAATAAACACACTTAATTTTTAAAGTAAACATACTTGCTTTTGGAAATAAACACACTCAATTTAGAATGCTTGAAAACAATTGCAAGAAATTAAAGAATTTATCTAAACACTTGTAAGAACAAGTATACAACAGATTTTAACTGAAACAACTAAAACAATACAAAATTAACAGATCTAAGCTATTTTCTAAAGAAATATAAATACCAAATAAATGAATATCCTGGTCCTTGGGGGAGTGGGCCCTTGCTCCTCCTCGAATCAGGATTTAACAACTCAGAATTCTCTCAAATCAAAATGGCTATTTTATTGATAAAACATTCAATATTACAAAACGTATTGGATCTGAGTACCTAGTCTATTTCTTTTCTCTATTCTATTTTTATCTCATTCTATATCTCTCTTTTTATTTATTGTAGGTTTGCTTTTATATACATTTTACAATCACAGTTGTCTCAATGATTCTGATGAAATCGAATCATGCCCAGAATAGATGCTGAGTCGGATGGTGGTTGATCAAATAGCTATAGGATAACTCTCCTGGATCTACGTTCAGAAATCTTCTCGTCCTTCATGATTGAAAGGGTCGTAGATGTAAAATCTCCGATGTGGTTTAAAATAGATAACTCCCATTGGTTCCGAACTTTGGAGAAGTTCCATGATGATAGGAAATTTTTAAGAACCAAAACCTGTGAGAGTTCCAGAGCTATCCCTAAAGAGTTCGAAACTAAGTCGAAAATTCCGAACTAAATACTGGAGTTCGGAACTAAGTCTAAAAGTTTTGGAACTAAATGATGACTGTGTGATGGATTTCCAAAACTAGCTTGGAAGTTTTAGAACTAAGTTGTGTAGGAAAAGACGCTATCAAAAACATGTTGAATGCCACTTGCTTCATTTCCTTGACTGATTAGACCTGCTTTATTACAAAATTGAATTTAAACACACACTACGTCAGGAATTTTAGAGCTTTTAACATTAGGATCACAATCAATCAAAAGATAGATAGTTACATCCTAACTCATATCAGATCAACTAAAAGTCACACAATGCAATCAAACTTAATCAAAATGAGAGTAAGATGAGATCATATATTATACATTAATCGGACATATTCAAAAGTGGGATCATATGTTATGCATTCCATTTGATTGCTTAGATCAAATGGCTGAAACTAGATTTCCCAATGCTTAAGCTCATATGTACTATACCTAGCTCCTTCTTCTATTTTCCTCTCCCACTTTTCAAATTCAACAGGGTCTTGAGGTTCTCTATTCTGCCAAGGAGACATGGGGGTGAGAAGTAGAGGGGGCCTTGTTCGCATTCCCATCCATATTTTTTTGTAGGTTTCATTGACTTGGGGAATTATTGTGCATAATGCTTTGGCCCTCTCTAAACTCCAGATCAGATTTTTAGGGGAAATTACTTCCCTTATTTTCAAAGAAATAGTAAGGAGTTCCCACCTCTTTGAGCATCCTTCATAAATATCTTCAAATTTTTCCTCCTCATAGGAGGTGAAGGCATCAATACTCTTTTGCAGAATGGCAAGGTAATGTGTCTTGAATCTCCTATCAAAGGCATGAGTTCTAAAATGTGTGAGGAAGGTAGAAGTTTTACCATAGTGAGCTCTCATACAGAGGCTTGTTGAGCTGGCTTTCAATAAAAATTCAGATTCCCTTTCCTTCCATGCAATCTGGTTTTGCAAAACAGAGACAAATGCATTGAGCTGGCTCTCCCCTACATACAAGTTGATCATAAATCTTGTGTTTTTCTCTAGCATATAATTGTAAAGATAAAATTCACATAGGAGATTTTTCTACTGTGGATGGATAGAGAGTAAGCTGTCATGAATTTAGATTCATCTTGTAGTTCATGTGGAAGCCCACATGCAATTCTTGATGACTTCAGTGAATGAACTACTCTTCCAAAAACACACTATATGCAGGAGAAGGCCTCCTGTAGGCAAGCAATTTCTCACTCATAATACAGACCATATGAATTTTGGCAAGACATTTATATTTATTTCCTTCCTCATAAAATTTTTCTTCACATTCTTTTCTTGCCTTCATCTCTTTCTCCATCTTGGTCTTTAATTCTTCATTTGATGTTTTGGATTCTCTGAGCTCTCTGAAAATATCATCCCATAGCTATTTGAGTGGAAAATAGGTCAACTCAATCTGTGCAGAGGCTATGGACACAACACTCTGTTTTCTAGAAGTTTAGAATTCTTCCTCTTTTTCTATCAGCTGCTTCTTGGTTGTTGATAACTCCTCAATCTGGCTGCAAGTTGAGTTGTTAGCTCATCAATGAGTGTTTCCCTTTGTTCCAATTTAAGTTTGAGGAAGTCCAATTCCTCATATTTTTCTCTGATAATGAGCTCTGCTCTAGACAAGAACAGATCTTGTTTAACTTGTCTTTCTTCTTCCTCTAAAATTATTTGAGGAGTTAGGAATTCTTCCTCTATCAAAGGAAATTTTCCTTTTCTTATCTTGGATGCCAAATATTCTTCTTCATGTGGAACTGCTGATGGTTTAGTAAACTCCTAAAAATCTTGATCTTTAAATCTCTCTTCTCCTTTGTCCATTTCAGCTTGACTTGGCTCAGGTGGAGTCATGGCCATGCTACCCAAAATGTCAGCATCTTCCTCTTCCATCCTTTCCTGCTCACTCCTTCCTTCTGGAGTTTCCCTTGACCTCTTATGATTTTTTCTTATCTGGGGAAGTTCAACATGCCCAGTAGTGAATTTCCTTCTAGAGCTTCTTCTTACTATTCTTTCTTGTTCTTGTGTGGGTGAGCTATCACCGTCAGAGACAAATATTGGTTCTCCTGAAGCTGTTGTAGAAGAAGGAATTTCCTTCACAGGTACAGAAGGCTCTATTGTTTTTATCTTTCTCACCGACATTATTTTTTTGGTATGTTTTCTCTATCCATTTCCCTCCATCCTTCTACAGGGGCATCAATTTCTAAATTATCTGAAGGAGAGAATGGGGCTGGAATTGTACTTCTGATAATATTAGGTTTTTTCTTGAACTTGCTAAGAAACTTGTCCCAAATTTCATCTCCATTCTTCTTTGACAAGAAATGGTGTTGGCATATCAAATGAATTAGACCATGATGCCTAATTGTCCCAACACCCCAGGAATACCTCTGAGCCATGGTCTAAATGGAATCAAAAAGAAACCCTGGGAGGTTTATTATGTATTCAAGTTTGGTGGCTCCATACTTCAAATATATGAGCATTTTTAAGACTTCTTTTCCCACAGACCCAAACTGACCATCACAAGTTAAATATTTTACTATCCAAAATGCTACCCTATCAAAGGGTTTGGGAAAACTAGCCCTTCTGACCCCTTTTATGATTTTCTTTGTATTATAGATGTACTAGGGTTCAGTTTCTTCTTCTTGCAGTAAGACTTCAACCAGTTCTTTCAAAGTCCCCTTGGCAGGTTGTGGGACATGAACAATGGGCACTCCAGACACATTACTTACAGTATTTACAGAAAAAGGAATAAAGACATTTCTCACCTTTGTTCTAGACTATTCTAGGTTTATGACGAATTCTCTTACCAATTCGTCATTATGCCTTGAAAATTTCTTTAGGAATTCAAGCCATCTTGCATGCTCAAAGATGGATGCTACTTCTTTCGTCTGCGAGTAGTTGGGAATCGTCCTCGAGTCGATTTCTTCTTAATCCCCATATCAGCTTGAGTTTTATCTCTTTTGATTTTGTGTGAATTGGTTGTAGGCCTTCTTCTTAGCTACGGAACTAACGACTTGGCTGCGGAACCTCTATTTTTAGCTGTGAAACCTTAGTTCTTAGCTGCGGAAATTCTAAATTCTTTGTTCTTTGTTGCGGAATACAAACTCAATTCGTTGCTCCTTCCTCAAAATATTTCTACAATCTTTATTTCACTTGATGTTTGCAATAATGATTACTAATGATAACCATGCCGCCACTTATTCCATCCAAATCAATTTCATGATTACACACTTGTAATCATAATGTATAAATAGATGACTCATCATACCTACTTTTAAATTAAGTCACATCACACATGCAAACATTTAATCAACCCTAAATAAGTTAAAAGACATAATTGTCCTTGATGATGTAATCCTTTTGCTATGATGACTCGTCATTCCTACAAGTGGAACAAAACATGATTAGATAAGACAGTTGGAATTCAAAAGAATTCCTTTATTTGAACTAGCCAAAAAGAGGTCAACTGCCATTTGTTGGTTTTCAATTGACCTTGAGAGAATTTCTTTTTTTTTATTTTTTTTTTTTTTTTTTTTTTGGGGAAGAAAATGCCATTTGCTGGTTTTCATCTTCTTCCCTTTATTCTAGATCTATCATCTGATTATTTGATCATTTTGGAAGAATTGAGTTCTTCCATATGATCAAATTCTTTGTCTACTTCAATCTTCCTCAAAAATTCATTCTTAGTGGGAGGCTTCCTATAGAGTTTCAGCCTATGTCCATTGACCAAGAGTGTTCTACTACTACCATCAATGGGAAGTAACTGAATAGAACCATTGTCAAAAATCTACTCAATCTGATAGGGTCCCAACCATCTGGTTCTCAATTTTCCCTTGAACTATTGGTACTTAGAATCAAACAATAATGCCCAGTCTCCTACTTTGAATTGCCTTTTCTTGATATGTATGTCATGCCATTGCTTCCTTTGCTCTTGAATCATCTTTTTCTACTAAAGTTCTTCCAACCTTAATTCATCTAACTCATTGAGTTAAAGGATTCTTTCTTTTTGAGCTGCATTCAACTCAATTCCCACCTTCACTATTGTCCTCAATGTCTGAAGTTCAAATTCTATAGGCAACAAGGGATTTTTCCCATAGACTAATTCATATGGTGAAAACCCTGTTATAGTTTTCCAAGTTGTATTATAAGCCCAGATAGCTTCAAGTAGTCTCTTTACCCAATCTTTTCTCCCAACTTCAACCGTTTTGGTAAGGATGTTCTCCAATTCTCTGTTTGTTACTTCAGCTTGTCCATTTGACTGTGGATGGTAAGGAGATGACTTCCTATGATTGATTTGGTAATACCTTGTGAAAGCTTGGATCATATTAGACATGAATTGTGGTCCCTGATCTAAAACTATGATCCTTGGTACTCCAAACTTGATCATAATTTTGTTCCAAAGGAAATCAGCAACTACTTCCTCAGTGGCATTTGTCAATGCCTCGCATACTTATGCCCATTTTTCACATAGTCAGTACATACAAGAATATATTCCTTCCCTTGTGAAGGAGGATTAAAGGGACCAACAAAATCTAATCCCCATCTCTCAAATGGTTCAACCACAACTTGAGGCTGAAGAGGCATTTCATTGGTGAAAGTTGGTTATCCCATCCTTTGATAAGGATCACACCTCTTGATATATCTTTTCACATCCTTGTATAGAGATGGCCAATAATAACCCAAGTGCAAGTATCTTATGAGTTGTTCTTTTTACTAAATAGTGTCCTCCACTTGGTTCATCATGACATGCTCTGAGGATGTCAAAGATTTCATCCTCTCTTACACACCTACGTAAGACAAAATTAGGACCACACTTAAATAGCATTCCATTTAACCATTTGAATTGTGCACTAGTTTTAATTAACTTCTTTATTTGTTTCTTAGTGAAAGAAGGAGGGAACTTCCTTGTTGCAAGATAATTTTTCATATTAGAAAACCATGGTGTACTTGCTAAGATTGCAAATAGTTGTTCATCTAGAAAGTTATCCTTGATTGGATCTTGCTCCCCTGTGGTGGTTAGTCTTGACAAAAAATTAGCTACCACATTAGATTTACCTAGATTGTCCACAATGGTAATATCAAATTCTTGCAAAAGTAATAACCATCTAATGAATCTTCCTCCAACCATTGGTTTGTTCATTAAATACTTAATTATTGAATGATATGTGTGTACAAATATCTTGTACCCTATAATATAATGTATGAATTTATTGATTGCATAAATTACAGCAAGAAATTCCTTTTCAGTGGTGGTGTAATTCTTTTCAGTGGGAGTAAGATTCTTGCTAAGATAGTAAATGGCATACATCTTTCCTTCTTCATCTTTCTGTCCCAATACTACACCAATGGAATAATTTGAGGCATCTGTTTGGATATGAAATGGATTTTCCCAATTAGGACCTCTCAATATTGGGGCACTAATTAATTTGTTTTTAATTTCTTCAAAATCATGTTGGCACTTTTCATCCCAAAGAAATTCACAATCCTTGGTTAGCAAATTAAACATGGGGGTAGAAATTTTACTGAAATCTTTTATAAAGCGTCTATAGTACCCAACATGTCCTAGAAATGATTTGATATCTATGGGGGTCTGAGGGATAGGTAAATCTGAAATGATCCTAATTTTGTTTTGATCCACCTGAATTCCTTTTTTTGAAATATGGTGTCCTAATACAATTCCCTCATCCACCATCATCAAACATTTTTCATCACTAAGAGACAGGTTGTGTTGTTCACTTCTTATTAACACGGTGTCAGATTTCTCAAAGCATCTTCAAATGTATCTCCATGTACAAAGTGAAGTCAAGTATAGATACTTCAACACAATTGTTTGTTAGATGAACAAATATTACAAGTACTGACTCTCGAAAAGTTGCATGAAGCATTGCATAAACCAAATGGTAACACTCTATAGGTAAAGGTTCCCCATGGACATGTAAATGTAGTTTTGTCATGATCCTTAACAGCAACTCTGATCTAATTGTACCCACTAAAGCCATCCAAAAAAGAAAAGTATTGTTTACCTAAAAGGGTATCTAGGACTTGATCTATGAATGGTAAGGGAAAATAATCTCTCATTGTGGCTTTGTTTAGTTCCCTATAGTCAACACATATTCTCCATTTTCCATTCTTTTTGGGAACAATTATAAGAGGAGATACCCACTAGCTATATGAGATAGGGTAGATGAAACCTACTTGTAATAGTTTTTCAATTTCTTGTTTGACTATATCCCTTAAAGTTAGGTTAATCCTTCTTTAAGGCTGCCTAACTAGTTTAATGTTTTCAATATAGATGTGATGAGTGTAGATACTTGGATGAATCCCCTTCATATCTTTGTAATCCCAAGAAAAAGATTTAGTATGATTTTTAGAACACAAAAATTTAGCTTCTTCATCCTCCTTCAACAAGTGGTTAATGTTTAAAGTTTTACCTGGTTGAATTTCAACATGTTTGGTTCCAATATGTGATGAACTAATTTGTGAAAAGGGTTTCATTAAATTATTTAATGGACATGCATGTGGTAACAACATATGGTATGTAGCAACATCTCTAAAATTTTCTTGAGATTGAATAATGGAGAAAGGACAGTAATGAGAATTATGATACTTATCTCTTTGCAGGCCAAATTCCTCGTCACTGCCACTTTCTAGAAATTATTCACCACTTCCTGATGTACTTGAAACTAAAGCTACTGATTCATCCTCTCCCCATGAGAAATCTCATTTCCTCGGAGAGAGAAATCATTTTCAATCAAAAAGAATTGTTATTCGTGGTTAGGAATTAAATGTGGTGGTTTAGGAACTATAGCCGAGTTCGAAACTAAGTTCGTGGGTTTGAAACTAAGTTCATGGGTTCCAGAACTAAGTTCACGGGTTTTGGAACTAAGTTCACGGGTTCTAGAACTATTTTTGATTACACTGAAGATAGCAAGTTCTCATCCAATGGTGGATTAATCATCTCTTCTACTTCTCTTACATGATCCTGCAATGTGATCATAGCCAAAGAAGACAAATTTTGCTTATTAGTTTTAGGAGAATCAACCCACAATTGTTCATGATTGTTAGTAAAAGGTTGTGCAGTAGGATATAAGGAAATTTGTTTAGAGTTCTTACCATTCGAGATTGTCATATCACCTGACCTGTAATCTATCAAAGAAGCAACTATAGCTAACCATGGTCTACCCAAAATAATGGGATAACCCAATGTTTTACCTTTTGGCTGCAATATAAGGAAGTCAACTGGATATTCCCATGACTCTACCATAACCGCCACATCTTCAATAATTCCTTCTAGTTTTGCTATAGACTGATCTGCCATCTACTAATATGGTATTAATAGGTTGTATACCCATTAATGGTAATGTTTTCAGAGTATCCACTATCATTACATTGATAGCAACTCCCAAATCTATCAAAACATTATGTACATCCTTATTTCCTATAGAGACAGAAATAACAGGACTTCCAAGATCTCCGTATTTGGGAAGTAATAGTTTTCTGCTAATAAATCAGCAAGTTTCCCATCTACTTTGATAGTCTTGGGATACTGTTTCTTCCTTCCAGGATTTTTCATGCATAATATTTTGATTAATTTGTTCAATTCTAGAATATCTTTAATTTCTTGTAATAGTGGTATTTCAATATTCAATTTCCTTAGTTCCTATACCAATTCAGACTCCTTGATTTCTATAGCTTCTTTGAATCTCTCTTGGAAATGGAGTCTCGGTGAGTATTTTTCTCGGCTCCTTTTCTTTTCTTTCTATATCCTCTTTTGGAACAACAGTACTAGGGATTTCATTTTCTTCTGTCATTTCAGTGATTATAAGGGGTGGACTATTAATGATTTTCCCAGATCTAGTTTGAATATCCTTACAATCCATAGCATGTAAATCAATTGATTTTTCTAGTTTTGTTCCATAAACAGAGTTGTTTGTTTGTTTCTAGGGTTTGCTACTGGTTGTGTTGGCATTTGTGTTTGGAATACATTCTCATTTTGTGAATTCTGTGCAGGGGATCCCATGATGGCCTGTTGATTCTGATTTGGATATGTTCTTCCTTGGGAATAATTATTAGGGTTCCATCTAGGTTGTGACCAAGCATAAGGATTTCCTTGACCAACCCATGGTTGTTGATGTCCCTGAGCATACCAAGCTTGATTTGCCCAATCTCGAGGGTTCCAAGTTGGTTGAGGTACCCAAGGTGGTTGTCCCTAATTTTTTTGTAGTACTTGCTGAATAGCCCATGGCATTGACCATGGATTAGGAACCTGATCTTGTCATAAACTTCCCTTGGTTAGGTTGTCTCTAAACAAAATTCAATTCTTCTATTGTAGATGAGGCACTGGTTTGTTTAAGCTGATTTTTAATAACAGGAAGTAAAGAACAAACATCAATATCATGTTCTTTAGATTCACATATAAGACACGTTTCTATTTTAACCAAAGGATAATCTCTTAATGCATGCTTATTCCTGCATCTAGGACAATAAATAACCAATGGTTCAGTTTTGGAATTTGATTCAGCTTATAATCCATCCATAGTAGAGGTTAATTGCACTAAAATGTTTGTTTTAAAGTTTTCTAACTCATCCATTAGTTTGTTCATATCTGGATTCAGACTTTTCACTGATTTTCCTTTTCTAGGTCCACCTCTTGTTCTGGAATAGCTTCTACAAATCTCTTTAATTCCATTCATTCTTATCTGATCAATGTCTCCACCTCCTATCAAGTTAAGGGCTTCTCTAGATTCTTCATCCAAACCTTTAAGAAAAATGGTTTTACTTAACTCCTCTGTAAGCACAAATCCACATCTTTTGCTAACAAAGAGGAATTTGTCTAAATAGTCTTCTATGTTTTCATCATCCTCCTGCTTGATTTTGAAGAATTCTTCCTTCCTATTTCTCCCTTTGCAATAATCTTGGTATTTATCTAGGAAGGTAGTCTCCATTTGTGCCCAAGTGCTAATAGAGTTGGATGGTAATCCCATGAACCACCTCATTGTTGCATCCTTCAAAGTGGATGGAAACAACTTGAGTTTTTATTATCTATTTTATAATCATAGGTCTGACATAGTACCTTGAATTCAAATAGAAATTGGTCAGGATATTCAGATGACATCCCTCTAAAGGTGGGTAAATGTGCAGGTGAGATATTTTTCATTGATGTGTCATCATCTCCCAATTGGATTGGATAGGTAAAGGTCCTATCAGGTTCTCTCTCAGCTTCTCATGCCATTTTAAAAATATTTTCTAAATTTTCCTCCCAATCAATGTGGTAAGTGGTATGCCTTAGGGAAGGTGAAAAATTAGGAGTAGGAGGTTGACTACTCAATTGAAAATCAAAACTTACCCTAAATGGATCTTGGATAATAAGCCTTCTCCTATAAGTTCCACTCTCTTCTGGTGACTGATCTAAGAATTCCAAAAATGGCAATTTTGTTTCTTGTCTTATAGGGGATGGTGGTGCCTCCAATTCTTGATCAATTTTTTACCTTGACTAGAGGATGTTATGAATTCTTGTGAAGACGTTTTTGGAAGGAATCGCCTGTGAGTCTCTCGGTCTACTCATATTTTTGTGATATATTAGGAATATTCTTCAACTACTAGATGTATGTTTTGTTGCTCTTGCTAACACTTAATTAGAAAGTTCCAACTAGTGTTCCCAGTAATAGCACAAAAATGATGGGTGTCATCATTCCCTTCATTTAATCAACTTCTTGTTGATGTCATATCAAAACAGGGGTGTGTCTAAAGCTATATGCAACAAGAGTACTTTAACCGATCTAGTAGTTGACTGTAGCTATTTTTGTATTTTTGGGGGATCTCTTTAATGTCTTAAGGACTTCTTGGTAAAACCTTATTTAAATCAAAATATGAAAACTTGCTAAAAGTAAAACACACTAAAAGCTTTGCTGAAAGGAAACACACCGTGCAGAATGGAAACACACTTGCTGTTGGAAAATAAACACACTTGCTTCTGAAAGTAAACATACTTGCTTTTGGAAATAAACACACTCAATTTAGAATGCTTGAAAACAATTGCAAGAAATATAAGAATTTATCTAAACACCTACAAGAACAAGTATACAATGATTTTAACTGAAAGAACTAAAATAATACAAAATTAACATATCTAAGCTATTTGTTGAAGAAATATAAATACCAAATAAACGAATATCCTGGTCCTTGGGGGAGTGGGCCCTTGCTCCTCCTCGAATCAGGATTTAACAACTCAAAATTCTCTCAAATCAGAATGGCTATTTTATTGATAAAACATTCAATATTACAAAATGTACTAGATCTGAGTACCTAGTCTATTTCTTTTCTCTGTTCTATTTTTATCTCATTCTATATCTAATTTCTCTTTTTTACTTACTGCAAGTCTGATTTTATATACATTTTACAATCACAATTGTCTCAATGATTCTAATGAAATCAAATCATGCCCAAAATAGATGTTGAGTCGGATGGCGGTTGATTAGATAGTTGTAGGATAACTCTCCCTGGATCTACGTGTTTAGAAATCTTCTCATCCTTCATGATTGAAAGGGTCGTAGATGTAAAATCTCCAAATGTGGTTTAAAATAGATAACTCCCATTAGTTCAGAACTTTGGAGAAGTTCCAGAACCATAGGAAATTGTTAAGAACCAAAACCTGTGAGAGTTCTAGAGCTATCCCCAAGAGTTCAAAACTAAGTCCGTAAAATTTCGGAACTAAATACTGGAGTTCCAAAACTAAGTCTGAAAATTCCAGAACTAAATGATGATTATGTGATGGAGTTTGAAACTAGCTTGGAATTTCTAGAACTAAGTTGTGTAGGAATAGATGCTATCAAAAACATATTGAACGCCACTTGCTTCATTTCCTCAACTGATTAGACCTACTTTATTACAAAATTGAATTTAAACACACACTACATCAGGAATTTCAGAGCTTTTAACATTAGGATCACAATCAATCAAAAGACAGAAAATTACATCCTAACTCATATCAGATCAACTAAAAGTCACACAATGCAATCAAACTTAATCAAAAGGAGAGTAAGATGAGATCATATATTATACATTAATCAGACATATTTTGGCCTCATCATTTCCCCCAAACTTACTTGTTTGTAAGTCCCTTTACAAACTCATTCTTCAAAAGTGGGATCATATGTTCTGCATTCCATTTGATTGCTTAGATCAAATGGCTGAAACTGGATTTTCAATGCTTAAGCTCAGATGTATTGTACCCAGCTCCTTCTATTTTCCTCTCCCACTTTTCAAATTCAGTAGGGTCTTGAGGTTCTCTGTTCTGCCAAGGAGACATGGGGGTGAGAAGTAGAGGGGGCCTTGTTCGCATTCCCATCCATATTTTCCTATAGGTTTCATTGACTTGGGGAATTATTGTGCATAATGCTTTGGCCCTCTCTAAACTCTAGATCAGATTTGTAGGGGAAATTACTTCCCTTCTTTTCAAAGAAACAGTAAGGAGTTCCCACCTCTTTGAGCATCCTTCATAAATATCTTCAAATTTTTCCTCCTCATAGGAGGTGAAGGCATCAATACTCTTTTGCAGAATGGCAGGGTAATGTGTCTTGAATCTCTTATCAAAGGCATGAGTTCTAAAATGTGTGAGGAAGGTAGAAGGTTTACCATAGTGAGCTCTCATGTAGAGGCTTGTTGAGTTGGCTTTCAATAAAAATTTAGATTCCCTTTCCTTCCATGCAATCTAGTTTTGCAAAAAGAGACAAATGCATTGAGCTGGCTCTCCCCTACATACAAGTTGATCATAAATCATGTGTTTTCTCTAGCATATAATTACAAAGATAAAATTCACATAGGATATTTTCTTGCTCGGGAATTTTGGATAGAGAGTAAGCTGCCATGAATTCAGATTCATCTTGTAGTTCATGTGGAAGCCCACATGCAATTCTTGATAAGTTGTCAGTGAATGAACTGCTCTTCCAAAAACACACTATATGCAGGAGAAGGCCTCTACAGGCAAGCAATTTCTCACTCATAATACAAACCATATGAATTTTGGCAAGACATTTATATTTATTTCCTTCCTCCTTATAAATTTTTCTTCCCATTCTTTTCTTGCCTTCATCTCTTCCTCCATCTTGGTCTTTAATTCTTCATTTGATGTTTTGGCTTCTCTGAGCTCTCTGCAAATATCATCCCATAGTTGTTTGAGTGGCAAATAGGTCAACTCAGTCTATGCAGAGGTTGTGGACACACACTCTATTTTTGGAAGTCTGGAATTCTTCCTCTTTTTCTATCAGTTGCTTCTTGGTTGCTGATAACTCCTCAGTCCTGGCTGTAAGCTGAGTTGTTAGCTCATCAATGAGCATTTCCCTTTGTTCCAATTTAAGTTTGAGGAAGTCCAATTCCTCATCTTTTCTCTAATAATGAGATTTTCTCTAGACAAGAATAGAGCTTGTTTAACTTGTTGTCTTTCTTCTTCCTCTAAAATTATTTGAGGATTTGGGCATTCTTCCTCTATCAAAAGAAAATTTCTTTTTCTTATCCTGGATGCCAACTCTTCTTCTTCATGTGGCATTGCTTGATGGTTCACCAACTCCTAAAAATCTTGATCTTCAAATATCTCTTCTCCTCTGTCCATTTCATCTTGACTTAGCTCAGGTGGAGTCATGGCCATGCTGCCCAAAATGTCAGTAGCTTCCTCTTCCATCCTTTCCTGCTCACTCCTTCCTTCTGGAGTTTCCCTTGACCTCTTATGATTTTTTCTTATCTGGGGAAGTTCAACATTCCCAGTAGTGAATTTCCTTCTAGAGCTTCTTCTTACTATTCTTTCTTGTTCTTGTGTGGGTGAGCTATCACCGTTAGAGATAGATATTGGCTCTCCTGAAGCTACTGTAGAAGAAGGAATTTCCTTCACAGGTATAGAAGGCTCTGTTGTTTTTATCTTTCTCACCGACCTTATTTTTTTGGTATGTTTTCTCTTTCCATTTCCCTCTGTCCTTCTACAGGGGCATCAATTTCCAGATTAGCTAAAGGAGAGAATGGGGCTGGAATTGTCCTTCGATAATATTAGGGTTTTTCTTGAACTTGCCAAGAAACTTGTCCCAAATTTCATCTCCATTCTTCTTTTGACAGGAAATGGTGCTAGTGTATCAAATGAATTAGACCATGATGCCTAATTGTCCCAACACCCCAGGAATACCTCTGAGACATGGTCTGAATGGAATCAAAAAGAAACCCTAGGAGGTTTATTATGTATTCAAATTTGGTGGCTCCATACTTCATATATATGAGCATTTTTAAGACTTATTTTCCTGAGACCAAACCGATGTCACAAGTTAAATATTTTACAATCCAAAATGCTACCCTATCAAAGGGTTTGGGAAAACTGGCCCTTCTGACCCTTTTATGATTTTATTTGTCTTATAGATGTACTAGGGTTCAGCTTTTCTTCTTCTTGCAGTAAGAATTCAACTAGATCTTTCAAATTCCCTTGGCGGGTTATGGGACATGAACAATGGGCACTCCAGACACATTACTTACAGTATTTACAGAAAAAGGAATAAAGACAGTTCTCACCTTTGTTCTAGACTGTTCTAGGTTTATGATGAATTCTCTTACCAATTTTTCATTATGCCTTGAAAATTTCTTTAGGAATTCAAGCCATCCTGCATGCTCAAATATGGATGCTACTTCTTCATCTGAGCAGCTTGAATCGTCATCTAGTTTTGATTTCTTCTTAATCCCCATATCGGCTTGAGTTTTGTCTCTTTTTATTTTGTTTGAATTGGTTGTAGGCCTTCTTCTTAGATGCGGAACTTCTGAATTCTCTATTCTTTGCTATGGAATACAAACTCAATTCGTTGCTCCTTCCTCAAAATATTTCTGCAATCTTTATTTCACTTGATATTTACAATAATGATTACTAATGATAACCATGCCACCACTTATTCCATCCAAATCAATTTCATGATTACACACTTGTAATCATAATGTATAAATAGATGACTCATCATACCTACTTTTAAATTAAGTCACATCACACATGCAAACATTTAATCAACCCTAAATAAGTTAAAAGACATAATTACCATCCTTGATGATGTAATCATTTTTGCTATGATGACTCGTCATTCCTACAAGTGGAACAAAACATGATTAGATAAGACAGATTGGAATTCAAAAGAATTCCTTTATTTGAACTAGCAAAAAGAGGTCAACCGCCATTTGTTGGTTTTCAATTGACCTTGAGAGAATTTCTTCTTCTTTTTATTTATTTTTTTATTTATTTTTGTTTGGGAAGAAAACGACATTTGTTGGTTTTCATCTTCTTCCCTTTATTCTCGGATCTATCATCGGTTATTTGATCATTTTGGAAGAACGAGTTCTTCCATATGATCAAATTCTTTATCTGCTTTAATCTTCCTCAAAATTCATTCTTAGTGGAAGGCTTCCTATAGAGTTTCAGCCTATTTCCATTGACCAAGAGTGTTCTATTGCTACCATCAAGGGGAAGTAACTGAATAGAACCATTTTAAAAAATCTGCTCAATCTGATAGGGTCCCAACCATATGGTTCTCAATTTTCCCTTGAACTGTTGGTACTTACAATCAAACAGTAATGCCCAGTCTCCTAATTTGAATTGTCTTTTCTTGATATGTATGTCATGCCATTACTTCCTTTGCTCTTGAATCATCTCTATCTTTTGAAGTGCTTCCAACCTTAATTCATCCAACTCATTGAGTTGAAGGGTTCTTTCTTTTTGAGTTGCATTCAACTCAATTCCCACCTTCACTTCTGTCCTCAATGTCTGAAGTTCAAATTCTATAGGCAACAAGGACTTTTTCCCATAGACTAATTCATATGGTAAAAACCATGTTGTAGTTTTCCAAGTTGTATTATAAGCCCAGACAGCTTTAGGTAGTCTCTTTACCCAATCTTTTTTCTCAGGTTCAACCGTTTTGGTAAGGATGTTCTCCAATTCTTTGTTTGTTACTTTTCAGCTTGTCCATTTGGACTGTGGATGGTAAGGAGATGACTTCTATGATATATTTGGTAATACGTTGTGAAATTTTGGATCATATTAGACATGAATTGTGGTCCCTGATCTGAAACTATGATCCTTGGTACTCCAAGCTTGATCATAATTTTGTTCCAAAGGAAATCAGCAACTACTTCCTCAGTGGCATTTGTCAATGCCTGCACTTCTGCCCATTTTTTCACATAGTTAGTACATACAAGAATATATTCCTTCCCTTGTGAAGGAGGATTAAAGGGACCAACAAAATCCAATCCCCATCTCTTAAATGGTTCAACCACAACTTGAGGCTGAAGAGGAATTTCATTGGTGAAAGTTGGTTGTCCCATCCTTTGATAAGGATCACACCTCTTGATATATCTTTTCACATCCTTGTATAGAGATGGCCAATAATAACTAGTGTCAAGTATCTTTTGAGTTGTTCTTTTTACTGAATAGTGTTCTCCACTTGGTTCATCATGACATGCTCTGAGGATGTCAAAGATTTCATCCTCTCTTACACACTGCACAAGATAAAATCAGGACCACACTTAAATAGCATTTTGTTTAACCATTTGAATTGTGCAATGGTTTTAATTAACTTCTTTATTTGTTTCTTAGTGAAAGAAGAGAGGAACTTCCTATTGCAAGATAATTTTCCATATCAGCAAACCATGGTGTATTTCTTTGAGATTGCAAATAGATTGTTCATCTTGAAATTTATCCTTGATTAGATCTTGCTCCCCTATGGTGGTTAGTCTTGACAAAAAAATCAGCTACCACAATAGATTTACCTGGATTGCCCACAATGGTAATATCAAATTCTTGCAAAAGTAATAACCATCTAATGACTCTTCCTCCAACCACTGGTTTGTTCATTAAATACTTAATTGTTGAATGATCTGTGTATACAAATATCTTGTACCCTATAATATAATGTCTGAATTTATTGATTACATAAATTACAGCAAGAAATTCCTTTTCAGTGGTGGTGTAATTCTTTTTTAGTGGGAGTAAGATTCTTGCTAAGATAGTAAATGGCATACATCTTTCCTTCTTCATCTTTCTATCCCAATACTGCACCAATGGAATAATTTGAGGCATCTGTTTGGATATGAAATGGCTTTTCCCAATTAGGACCTCTCAATATTGGGGCACTGATTAATTTGTTTTTAATTTCTTCAAAAGCATGTTGGCACTTTTCATCCCAAAGAAATTCACAGTCCTTGGTTAGCAAATTAAACATGGGGGCAACAATTTTACTGAAATATTTTATAAAGCGTCTATAGTACCCAACATGTCCTAGAAATGATTTGATATCTGTGGGGTTTGAGGGATAGGTAAATTTGAAATGATCCTAATTTTGTTTTGATCCACCTGAATTCCTTTTTTTGAAATATGGTGTCCTAATACAATTCCCTCATCCACCATCATCAAACATTTTTCATCACTAAGAGACAAGTTGTGTTGTTCACATCTTGTTAACACTCTATCCAAATTTCTCAAAGCATCTTCAAATGTATCTCCATGTACAGTGAAGTCATCCATATATACTTCAACACAATCATTTGTTAGATCAGCAAAGATTGCAAGTACAGCTCTCTGGAAAGTTGGAGCATTGCATAAACCAAATGGTAACACTCTATAGGAAAAGGTTCCCCATGGACATGTAAATGTAGTTTTAACCTGATCCTCGATGTAGCAACTCGATACGATTGTATCCATTAAAGCCATCCAAGAAAGAAAAGTATTGTTTACCTGAAATGTTATCTAGGACTTGATCTATGAATGGTAAGGGAAAATAATCTCTCATTGTGGCTTTGTTTAGTTCCCTATAGTCAACACATATTCTCCATTTTCCATTCTTTTGGGAACAATTATAAGAGGAGACACCCATTGGCTATCTCGAGATAGGGTAGATGAAACCTACTTGTAATAGTTTTCAATTTCTTGTTTGACTATATCACTTAAAGTTGGGTTAATCCTTCTTTGAGGCTGCCTAATTGGTTTAATGTTTTCAGTATAGATGTGATGAGTGCAGATAATTGGATGAATCCCCTTCATATCTTTGTAATCCCAAGAAAAATATTTAGTATGATTTTTTAGAACATCAAACAATTTAGCTTCTTCATCCTCCTTCAACCAACTGTTAATGTTTAAAGTTTTACCTGGTTGAATTTCAACATGCTTGGTTCCAATATGTGATGAATTGATTTGTGGAAAGGGTTTCATTAAAGTATTTAATGGACATGCATGTGGTAATAACATATGGTATGTAGCAACATCTCCAAAAGTTCCTTGAGATAGAATACTGGAAAAAGGACAGTAATGAGAATTATGATACTTATCTCTTTGTAGGCCAAATTCCTCATCACTGCTACTTTCTAGAAATTCTTCACCACTTCCTAATGTACTTGAAATTGAAGCTATTGATTCATCCTCTCCCCATGAGAAATCATGTTCCTCAGAGTGAAATCATTTTCAATCAAAGATTTTTGTCGTGGTTCCAGAACTAAATGTGGTGGTTCTGAAACTATAGCCGTAGGTTCCAAAACTAAGTTCATGGGTTTTGGAACTAAGTTCTTAGGTTCCAAAACTAAGTTCATGGGTTCCAGAACTAAGTTTATAGGTTACGGAACAAAGTTCACATGTTTCAGAACTATTTCTGATTACTTTGAAGACATCAAGTTCTCATCCAATGGTGGATTAATCATCTCTTCTACTTCTCTTACATGATCTTGTAATGTGATCATAGCCAAAGAAGACAAATTTTGCTTATTAGTTTCAGGAGAATCAACCCACAATTGTTCATGATTGTTAGTAAAAGGTTGTGCAGTAGGATATAAGGAAATTTGTTTAGAGTTCTTACCATTTGAGATGGTCAAATCACACGACTGTAATCTATCAAAAAGCAATCAGTAGCTAACCATGGTCTACCCAAAATAATGGGATAACCCAATGTTTTACCTTTTGGTTGCAATATAAGGAAGTCAACTAGATATTCCCATGACTCTACCATAACCGCCACGTCTTCAATAATTCCTTCTAGTTTTGCTCTGGTGATCTGCCATCTACAATATGGTATTAATAGGTTGTATACTGTTAATGGTAATGTTTTTGAGTATCCACTATCATTACATTGATAGAAGCTCCAGAATCTATCAAAACATTATGTACATCCTTATTTCCTATAGAGATAGAAATAACAGGACTTCCAGGATCTCCGTATTTGGGAAGTAATAGTTTTCCTGCTAATAAATCAGCAAGTTTCCCATCTACTTTGATAGTCTTGGGATACTGTTTCTTCCTTCCAGGATTTTTCATGCATAATATTTTGATTAATTTGTTCAAATCTAGAATATCTTTAATTACTTGTAACAATGGTATTTCAATATTCAATTTCCTTAGTTCCTATACCAATTTAGACTCCTTGATTTCTATAGCTTCTTTGAATCTCTCTGGAAATGGAGTCTCAGTAGTGTTGCTATCTGGCTCCTTTTCTTTTCTTTCTATATCCTCTTTTGGAACAAAAATACTAGGGATTTCATTTTCTTCTGTCATTTCAGTGATTATAAGGGGTGGACTATTAATGATTTTCCCATATCTAGTTTGAATATCCTTACAATCCATAGCATGTAAATCAACTAATTTTTCTAGTTTTGTTCCATAAACAAGAGTTGTTTGTTTGTTTGGGGTTTCTTCTATTGGTTGTGCTAGCATTTGTGTTTGGACTACATTCTCAGTTTGTGAATTCTATGCAGGGGATCCCATGATGGCCTGTTGATTCTAATTTGGATATGTTCTTCCTTGGGAATAATTATTAGGGTTCCATCTAGGTTGTGACCAAGCATAAGGATTTCCTTGACTAGCCCATGGTTATTGATGTCCATGAGCATACCAAGCTTGATTTGCCCAATCTCAAGGGTTCCAAGTTGATTGAGGTACCAAGGTGGTTGTCCTCAATTTTTGGTACTTCCTTAGAAGCACATGGCATTGTCCATGGATTAGGAACTTATATTGGCATAAACTGCCATTGGTTAGGTTGTCTCTAAACAAAATTCAATTCTTCTATTGTAGATGAGGCACTAGTTTGTTTAAGCTGATTTTTAATAACAGGAAGTAAAGAACAAACATCGAGTATCATGTTCTTTTGATTCACGAGATAAGAAACATTTCTTTTTTATCCAAAGGACAATCTCTTAATGCATGCTTCTTCTTGAATCTAGGACAATACATAGCCAATGGTTCACTTTTGGAATTTTCTTTAGCTTGTAATCCATCCATAGTAGAGGTTAATTGCACTAAAATGTCTGCTTTAAAGTTTTCTAACTCATCCATTAGTTTGTTCATATCTGGATTCAGAATTTTCACTGATTTTCCTTTTCTAGGTCCACCTCTCATTCTAGAATAGCTTCTACAAATCTCTTTAATTCCATTCATTCTTATCTGATCAATGTCTCCACATCCTATCAAGTTAAGGGTTTCTCTAGATTCGTCATCTAAACCTTTAAGAAAATGGTTTTACTTAACTCCTCTGTAAGCACAAATCCACATCTTTTGCTAATAAAGAGGAATCTATCTAAATATTCTTCTATGTTTCATCATCCTCCTTCTTGATTTTGAATAATTCTTCCTTCCTATTTCTCCCTCTGCAATAATCTTGGTATTTATCTAGGAAGGCAGTCTCCATTTGTGTCCAAGTGCTAATAGAGTTGGATGGTAATCCCATGAACCACCTCATTGCTACATCCTTCAAAGTGGATGGAAACAGCTTGAATTTTTTATTATCTATTTTATAATCATAGGTCTGACATAGTACCTTGAATTCAAACATAAATTGGTCAGGATCTTCAGATGACATCCCTCTAAAGGTGGGTAGATGTGTAGGTGAGATATTTTTCATTGATGTATCATCATCTCCCAATTGGATTGGATAGGTAAAGGTCCTATCAGGTTCTCTCTCACTTCTCGTGCCATTTTAAAAATATTTTCTAATTTTTCCTCCTAATCAATGTGGTAAGTGGTATGCCTTGGGGAAGGTGAAAAATCGAGAGTAAGAGGTTGACTACTCATTTGAGAATCAAAACTTACCCTAAATGGATCTTGGGTAATAAGCCTTCTCCTAAAAGTTCCACTCCTTGGTGACTAATCTAAGAATTCCAAAAATGGCAATTCCATTTCTTTTCTGACAATGGATGGTGGTGCCTCCAATTCTTGATCAATTTCATTACTTTGATTAGAGGATGTTATGAATTCTTGTGAAGATGTTTTTTGAAGGAATCTACCATGTGAGTCTCTCGGTCTACTCATATATTTTTTGATATAGCAGGGAAGATTCTTTAACTACTATATGTATGTTTTGTTGCTCTTGCTAACACTTAATTAGAAAGTTCCAACTGGTGTTCCCCGGAAATGGCACAAAAATGATGGGTGTCATCATTCCCTTCATTTAATCAACTTCTTGTTGATGTCATATAAAACTAGGGGTGTGTCTAAAGCTATAAGAAACAAGAGTACTTTAACCGATCTAGTATTTTAAAATAGATAACTCCCATAGGTTCCAAAACTTTGGAGAAGTTCCATAACCATAGGAAATTATTAAGAACCAAAACCTATGAGAGTTCCAGAGCTATTCCTAGGAGTTCTAGAACTAACTCCGAAAGTTTTGGAACTAAATTATGACTATGTGATGGAAATTTCCGGAACTAAGCTATGTAGGAACAGACACTATCAAAAACATACTAAACGCCACCTACTTTATTACAAAACTGAATTTAAACACATACTACGTTAGGAATTTTAGAGCTTTTAACATTAGGATCACAATCAATCAAAATACAGACAATTACATCCTAACTCATATCAAATCAACTAAAAGTCACACAATGTAATCAAACTTAATAAAAAGGAGAGTAAGATGAGATCATATATTATACATTAATCGGACATATCGGCCTCATCATAACGGTGAAGGTGGTCAAAAGTATGTCCACATGATGCTTATACTTTTGAAGTATCTCATTATGACACTGGTATATACCATTGACTTGGTTTCTAACCAACTGAGAATTACCAAAGATGTTGATTGACTTAACATCTAAGGCATAAGCTGCCTGGAGACCCAATACGAGTGCTTCGTATTGAAATATTATTTATACAATCAAAATCAAGTTTGAAATACAAAGGCATGGGTTCACCATTAAGAAGAATGAGGATAACACCAGCCCCACCCCCACGCTGAAACTTAGAGCCATCAAAGAAGAGTTTCATTTAGTAAGTGATCTCATCCAAGGAAAGGGTAGCAATAGACTCATCTAGAAAGTCAAAGTTGAAGGGTTAATCCCCAAAAATGGGTGCATCGGCCAATTTTTCGGTGATAGTTTGGCCCTTGGTGGACTTTTGATGGATGAATTCGAGGTTGAGGTCAGTTAGAAGCATAAGCCAGCATGCGGCACATTGATTTTGATAAGGTTTGGCATACATGTAGTGTAATGGGTTAGTATTAGTAATGACGAAGGTTTTTGGTTGAGTAGGTAATGGCGGAGTTTGGTGGCGATGAAAATAAGGCTAGGAAAAGTTTTTCGGCATGGGTATATCTAGTTTCGTAGTCAAGAAGGGTACGGCTTATGTAATAAACCGCTTGCTCTTGGTGTTGGTCATCGCGATGAGCAAGCATGACACCTAGAGAATGGTCAATGGCGAGAAATATATAGGTAGAAGGGCTAGTCATCCTTAGGAGGAATGAGCACTAGTGGTTAAAGTAGGTATTGTTTCAAGGCTTCAAAGGCTTTATGGCAGTCATCATCCCATTTGAATGAAACGTCTTTCTTGAGAAGATGATGGAATGGTTGACAGTGGTCAGAAAGCTGGGAGATAAAATGATGAATTGATTACAATTTTCCTTGTAGGCTACGAAGTTGATGGAGATTAGTGGGTGGCGGCATTTCAAGGATAGCCTTGACTTTAGCAAGATCAACTTCTATGCCACGTAAAGAAATGATGAAACCTAGGAGTTTCCTGGAAAGTACCGCAAAGACATTTTTTTGGTTGAAGAAGAACACAATATTTGATGAGGCGGTCAAAGATGACTTTAAGAATGGGTAGGTGTTCGGTTCGATGCTTGGATTTGGCAAGCAGATCATCTACATAATCCTCCAATATGCGATGCATGATGTCATGGAAGATGTAAGTCATAGCCGCTAATATGTAGCACCAAAGCATTTTGAGACCAAAGGGCATGACTCAATAGCAGAAAGTCCCCCAAGGGGTGATGAAGGTAGTCTTGTGTTGATCCTCAAGAGCTAGTAATATTTGATTGTAGCCCGAGAAACCATCCATGAGAAATAACATTTCATGGCCAGTAGTGAGATCAACTAGTTGGTCAATTCTTGGTAGTGGGAAATCATCTTTGGGATAGGTGAGGTTGAGGTCACGGAAATCCGTGAAAATGTGGAGTCCCCTGTGCTTTCATAGCGGGAGCGATGTTATAAATCCATTGGGGATAATCAATTGGTAGAATGAAGGAAACGAGAGAAGGTGCTAAAGCTCTTCTTTGACCAAAAGAGTAATGCAAGGATGCATTTTCCGTAGCTTTTGTTTGATAGGTTTGGCATCAAGAATGGTTACGATATTGTGAACTATGATTTTTGGATCGATACCGAGCATATCGGCATAGGACCAAGAAAATGCGTTGCTATGGTCGTGAAGGAAAGAGGTGAAGGCTTCTTGTTCAATAGCGTCTAAGGATTAGCTGATCCTTATAATGTGCGGGTCGTCTTGAGTATTAATGTTGATTTCGATGGTCGATTCATTCAACATGGTTTGCGTCTCAGAGGGTAACGACCGGTGAATATAAGAGTCTTATGCACCAAGGTAGGTTAGGATAGACTCATCGTCCGACATTGATTGATGTTAATTGAAGGTGTATCATCATCAATCATGTCGGGATACGAGAATGGGAGAAAGAGGGAGCTTCGCCATTGCGTTGATAGGTCAGCCACCGATCAAGGAAATGGTGTTTATGAAAAAAAAAAGTTAGGAGGTATAGATTCAGGATCTATGGACTCTGTGGGTGAGGATGGTAATGTGGGTGAATGAGAGGGGTAAGATTTCTCATCCTAGATAAGGTCAATGTGAACCTTCTTAGAGGATGGAACATTAAAACCAATGCCACTACGGTCATTGTGTTTACAAGAGGTATAGGAGATGACAGTGTGGCAGCCTTGTTCATAAAAACCGAAGCCAAATCCTTTCCACACGTGCAGGTGGAGGAAAGTGTGAGCAAAACGGTGGTTAGTGAGGAGTGTAGGTCGGATGAAAATATATGGGTTTGGGATGGTGGTTTGGGTTTATAGGTCACCATATCAAATCCCCCATACGTTAGATTGGTGCGAAGGTGGGAAGGGCCATAAGGGAAAATGTCACCAATGTGAACATCATAAGCGGGGTGTTGGCGCTTGATTCTGTATTTTTGTGGGGTGAGGAAGGTATCAATATTGTATAGGTGGTATTCCCCAAAGTGAGGCATTGCAAAATACCTTCTAAGGGATCAATAGTTGGTATGTGGGTAGCAGGTATAGATGGATCGCTAGATGAAGGGAGGCAGGGGCACCAACGGTAGAAGCTACTGCTGCGGTAGGGATAACAAGGTTAGGCGTAGCGAAGCGATGGCAATTTTGGTGGATGGTCTCGTGGGTGGAGGTGAAGTGATTGTGGTGGCGGATGCCTTGTGTAGTATAAGTACATCACTTGGTCGATATAGCATGTTACAGGTCTTAAAAGGTGAGGGTTGGTAGGGATGGTGTAATTATGTCCCTCATGTTCAAATTTGAGCCATCGATGTAACGTCGAAGGGACATAACCCATAGCATGAGATCAAGGTTGGTCAAGTTGTAATTTATCTGGAACTCCCCTTCAGGACATAGAAAAGTTTCGGGACAGTGCAGGGGCCTACGCTGACATGGAGAACAATGGTACCCAGTGTAGAGGTCATGGCATCATTAAAGGAACGCAACATAATGGGGTTACCATGCATGCAATGGGTAGGTATTTTCATTTGGTCATACGCATGGGAGGAGATGATGTTAATGCTAGCACCACCATCGATCATAACATGTCGTATGCATATATTATCAATAAATATAGAGATGAAAAGAGCAAGGTCGGGGTCATCGAACTAGAAGGGAGCAATCTCTTCATTTGCAAAGCTGAGGGCAGCCACTTGGTGAGTGGGTGGAGGTGTAGAGGAAAGTGAAGACCTAGTGAGAGAGGCTACGTGGTAAGGGTTAATGATGGAGGCTATGGGTGTGGGATCATTTGGTAAGACTTTGATAGATTAAAGGACCTCCATGAGGGCTTGATGATGTGACTCTCGAGGTCTGGATGAGGTCATATAAAGACATTTTGAGGGGGGATTGGTGTATTTGTTTTAGCATTGTGCGATGTGTGACCCCGTCGGAAATGGGATATGCAGGACCTCAAATGATGACTTTGGGTGTGGGTGCGGATGGTATATTGGGTATAGGGTTGGTTGATGGGCCACTTGCTTTCTCTTTGCCTTTGTCTTTTTGAGCACGGGTGGCAATGTTGATCATGTTAATCTGAGGGGAGGTGGATGAAGAGGGTGTGTCATGGAAGGTATAGTGTGACAAGAGGAAAAACCCTAGTGGTGGATACAAGCCTTGTGAGATGAGTAGGGCGCATTGGCATTTGGATGGTGGTTTGGCCAACTCTCTTATGTGAACCATGTTAATTTTGAATCTTGGGGATGGATCTAAGAGTTGTGGGGGTGGAGATTTTGGTCGCTGAGTAGGCAATGAGGGAAGATCTGTGGAAATTGGTGAAGGTGAAATGGGGTCCTCATCAAGAAGATCATCATCGTCAAAGTTTTCTTCAGGAGGACACAATTAGACAAGAGCAGTTTTCAAAGCCTTACAATTCTCTACATCATGTCCGACACATGATGGTAGGCACAAATTTTGGTTTCGTCAAACCCTTTTGGTTTGGGTTTGAGTGGGTCGTAAGGTCTAAGAGGTGGTAATGTGATGACAGAAGTTTCGAGGAGGTTGGTTAGGATTTTAGCGTAGGATCCTGCTAATGGATCACAATGGGAGGTGAATGTGGGTTTAGGTATAGGTGCGAGCTGACTATGTAGGAAGAGTCTTTACAAGAGGGGAGTAGGTTGGGCTACTAATTTGGTGTGTGGTGTGGTCTTAGGTGTTGGTCGTATCTGCTTGGGTAGGGGCATGGTAGATGAACTAGTAATAGAATGTGTGGTTGGTTTAACTACCTTATTGGAGGGTAGCGGATTTTTAGCTTTAGGTTACATCTTTTTGGGTAAAGGTGATACAGCACACGAGATGTGGAGGGAAAAGTAGATGGTGGAAGAGGGTGGATTACCCATGGGGGTAACTGAGGTGTTGTGGAGGTAGGTGGTGCAGGTTGGGTAGGAGGTGTGAGTGAAAGAGAAGGAAGTGTCGTAGGTAATGAAGAATTTATTGATGGTATTGGAGGTATGGGTGGTAAGAAGGTTACGGGTGAGGGAGGAGGTTGTGTGGGTTACTTGGGTATATTAGAGGTCTGTGATGGGGAAATGGGTTGTTACATTCTTGGTTTATCGGTGGATGGGGTTTCTTGGCCAGGGTCAAGGGGTGAGGTCCTAGGATGGACGAAAGGGGTGAAGGTGATAAGGGTGTGGTTGGTGAGGTTGGGGTATGAGATCTAGGAGATTGGATCTTCTTTTTAGGGGCCGAGTTAAGTTTGGTGTTAGTTTTGGAAGATGTAGCTAAATCTAATTTGATGGGTGGGTGAGTAAGGCTAGTTGTTGGTATGACCCCTAAGGTAGTGATAGGTTTAGGCAAGGGAGATGATATAGGCGTGGGTTTGGGTGTAGATGCATGTTGGGCTATGGGTAGAGGTGTGAGTTGGGCCATGAGTGGTGTCATGGAAGGTATTGCAATAGTTGTGGTTGCGTTTGGTTTGGTTGCTCGAAACACTTTTGGATAGATAGTGGAGGTATTAGCGAGTGACAGTTGTATTTGTGTTGAAACAGGAAGTAGAAGGCACCCCCAAAGCAAGGCTCTATTGACATAGTCCAGGCGATTTGCCAAGTGAGAGAATGGTACTGTTGTAAGCGGAGCTAACGTGGATCGAGTGGAAATCCCCATAAAATGTGTTTGAGATACAGGGAAATGGCTAACCTCATACTCTGTGGGTAAGAGAGCCGAAAGAAGATCAATGGGATCTTGAAGGTCTGATGGTGAATGGTCGTATATAAGCGGTGGTACTTCTATAGTATCCCCCATGGGTAGAGGAGAGGATGGGCCAGCCGAAGTGGGATCTTCTTGCATTGGTGTAGGTGGTGGACCTACATCTTCTATGAGTAGGAGAGGTGTCGTGACAACTGCTCAAAATTTTGAGGGGTCAAAGGTAGCGTACTAATTATAGGCTCATCCAAGGGTGAAGGGGAACATGAAGGGGTTCCTCTGTGGGTAGAGGAGTAGATGAAATAGATTCTGGTGTAGGTAGGGGAGCACGGGCTAAGATTTCATCTATGGAAGGAACATGAGGCAATTGGGAAGTAATTAGTATATCATTGAAAATAGCATGGACCTCGTAGACATTGCTATCATTGTTTAAGGTATCACCAACTTGGTTGGAAGATGGGGCATGATTAGGGAATGGCTTCTTGAAGATATGTAGGTTTTGGTTAGTGGGTGCATTCGGGCTATCCAAGACTAGATCTCCATTGTCTATCATTTCTTGGATGATATTCTTGAAGGTGATGCGAGTTATTGTCATTGTGACCTTTGACACGATGATAGTTACAAAATTCATGTTCCTTATACCATGCAGGCATGGGTCGCTCAGGGTCGAAACTAGTATGTGGTTTTATAGGTGGAAGGGTAATGACACCAGCTTTAACAAGCTTTTCCAAAATGGAAGAATAAGATTCTCCTAGGGAAGTGTACTTTCGATGTTCTCATCTGAACTGGAAAGCTTGGACAGGAGAGAGATTAGAAGGGGGTTTGGTTGGGTTTTATTGATGAGGGGACCCTTGAGAACTATGGCATTAGCAGACCCTTTGGGCTTTGAATAGTTGTTTTGGGGTTTTGAAGATGAAGAAGTATCATTTGATTTGAACACGATGTTCTTGTTATGAAGTTGAATCTTCTTTTCTTCGATAGCATGAATTTCTAATTTTCATGCCATGGTGAATGCCTCGTCGAAAGTGCAAAAAAATTCACCTGCAAGGTTGGTGAGATGTGTCTAGCACATGCCCGAGTAAATAGTTCTATAAGCTCAGTTTGAGGTAGTTGGAATGTGAGCTAGTTAATGAGGTGCACCACACTGAGTGACGAAGTCGGTGATGGACTCATTGTCATCTTGTCATGTGGAATAAAGATATTTCATGGTAACCTTCCTAACAAAATTAATGGAGAAGTGATCTAGGAAGGCTTGGGCTACTTGATTGAATGAGTAAATAGAGTGTCTTGGTAGTCCTTTACTGCAGTCCCATGCAGTCCTGTCGAGGACATAAGGAAAGTCCTCAAAAGTAAAGCATCATCGTGGGAAATTAGGTAACACCCATGTTTAAAGGACCGTAAATGTTGTTGTGGATCTTCTTTGTTATTGAAGCGGTTGAATTTTGGCATTTCCCAATGTACTGGGGGTATGGTCGAATAGGAATGGACGGGTGAATAGGCTCATTAAAAATTTCATCATAGGTGAGGAATTGCATGAGCGGAAAAGCGATGCTTCTAGTGTATCGCATCTTTTCCATCATCACTTGATGAGGTCATTGGTAGGTTGTGATGGAGGGACACCGATAGGAGGTTGAGAATAAGGAACTGACATAGAAGGTACATATCCAGAATGGGTGACATATGAGATATGGGGTTGTTGATAGTAGGTGTATGTAGGTGAGATGGTCGTCATGACTCTAGTAGTGATTGGGGGTAGTGTTTGTGGGATGGAGAGGAAGAGATTCTGGAATGGATTAGGGGTCATCGACACCATGGGTGGTTGTGTTGCAATGGGTATTTGTGAGACAATGGGTGCAAATTGTGCTATGGTATGGATGGTTGATGAGGGGACAACAGATACGATAGGTGCGAGTAAAACTACAGACGCAGTGGTCATGGAAGGTATGGGGCCCAACTGCGAAACTACCGGGGGTGAAGCAGGTGAGGGTAACGCCAGATTATTAGGGGCTGATGCAGCAGCAGGAACAAGGCCAAGACAGATTGATATAGGCATGTCGTATATCAACTGACCAGAGGAGTCTCAGGTGGAAGAATGAGAAAGATAGAACTGTAAGGCCGCGGGATTCTAATCAAGGATTTGTGCAAACACTTCGTCACTTGCAACAATGGTGGTAGGTAAGGTTGGATCCATGGGTGACAAGACGAAGCCGTTGAGGGACTAGGTGGGAGTGGTTGACGACTAGCGTGGAATATGAGGGCGTTAGTCTGGCTGCAAGTCAACACCATGTGAACAAGTGCTGACCTGGTAAGACTGTATTCTGTAGATGACATAGAAAATAGTAGAAACAAAGAATAATGGGGTCCAGGAGGTGAATCTAGTCAATGTCTAGATTTTGAAAAATCAAACACAGAAATCGACAATGACATTAGGTTGACCGATGAGTGTGATTGAGGGCAAACCAATGACGTCAGTGGCCAAGCTGACCGGTGATGGTTGGGGGAACACCGATGATGTTTTTAAAAGCGATACGACCATCATGGAAGAAACCAGTCTCAAAAAAATGAAACAGGAATGTTGGATGTGTATCTGTGAAAACTATGTATGACAGTAAGTATCAACAAGGGAGAAATATGATGATGCCCTGAGGGCCAGAAACAAAACAAAAGTAGTGATGAAAGCTATTCTAGGTAAAGTAACTAGAAAGCTAGAAGCTGACATTGGTTAGGGTTTAACCAACGATGGTTAGATGTGAAGCTGGCGACGATCATTTGGACTAACGCAGTGTGATCTGTGAAATTAGGAAAAAATGAAGAAAATTGGTTTTGTAAGTTAAATTAAGTGAAGAATCAAACTTGAAAACTTGAGAATGAGGATATGGGGCCCTGGCACACTTAGAAAATTTAGAATACTCCAAATACGATGGTGGAGTGTGCAAGGAAGAAGAAAAATGGATATTCGTAGTCTCACACCTCAAAACACAAACCAAGAAGAACACTAAGAAAAAGCACGATCCTAACAGTGATTTTCTTATGTTTGTTTAGCTTATGCTATTTAGGACTGATTGTGTGTATTTAGAATAGAATTTTTGGTTGGGAAGGTATCCTACGAAGAAGGATATCTAAAAGGAGAGGTTTCAAGTATGTTATGGTGGGGGCGGGCCGTCCTTTGAGATGATGACTTGACAAAGGCAACGAGTTGGGGAGTACCTACCAACTAGATCGTGTGATCACTGACAGATGTTCCCAGGTAAGATGTTGTTTAAGAAAGATGTGTATATTTGATTTTGTGCAAGTTTGGTAAGACACGAGAGAGAAAAATGTGCTTTCTATGATTCTTTGTGTCAACCATCAGTTGGGCATGACTTCTAGCATATAGGTTGCCCTCGTTTTAATGTGAGCTAATAATGCAACAAATCAGAATGTAATGCAAGTGTTTTAAGCCCAAATTAAAGTGTGATATTTGATGTAGCAAGAGATGAATAGGAAGAGGGATGCTCTTTCACTAATGCAATGCAAAAGGAAGGAAGATGTGTTCTTTTTAAAGCACCAAAAATATGATTGTTTTTAGACAATAGAAAGAAAGAGAAGGATTCCAAAGAAGAAAATTAATGTGGAAGCTTTTCGAAGGGAAAAAAACACACAACTTTCACCTAGGAATGAATAAATGCAAAAGAACCCCTGATGGGTCCCCAAGTGCATGGTGCCAAAATGTTTCACCATTTTCTTCACCTTTTGAAATGATGAAGCAGAGATAAGGGTAAGGGCGAGGAGGAATACATGTTAAATTTTGGTCGATTGATGGTTGTTGCACTCGTTCGACTTCTTGATCCACAATTGAATGTGAGAGCTTCCTTTTGGCTAGGAGGAACTACTTGTAATAGAAAACAAGACCACAAAAAGATAGTTAAATGATATATGACAGTGGACTGCCTAGCATATGCTAGTTCCGGGAAGTGTGATACTTCCTAAATGGTTGTCAATCCATTATTTAAAACAAGTTAATGCGATAAATAAACAAATTCCTACTGTAGTTGATATGATTTAGGTATCTCATTCAAGTACAATAAGCAAATCCAATCACAACAGGCTAGGCTATAGTTGGATCTGAGAGGTGAGGTGTCTGTCAGGTACTATGGTAGTCGGAGTTCTAATTTTGGGTTATTTAGGTCAATTGGTAGGGTGATTGTTGGGTCTGTTCTTGGTCAAGGTGTAAAACACAGAGACCAACATCAGCTAAATGTGACTGATGCCGGTTTAGGTAGAATCAATGGCGGTTGTGAATAACCAGCATCGGTATGGTCGAGGTGAAAGAAACTCAAATAGATTAAATGGCAGGGGTGATTTGAGGTCAAATAAAGTTTGGGAGAGTGAATAGGGAGGTTTGTAGAGGTATTAGATATGCTCGAAGTATACAACAAATGAGAATAGTTGATTTGGTGATATGGGTGAAGGGGTATTTGAGTTTAACGAAAAGTGGGTGATGATGCAATAAGCATGCGAAAGAGCAGATTAATAACGGGAGTAATAAAGATTACTAATGAAATAAACCCCTCTTGGTTAGGGTCATACTTACTTGTGTTGAGGATCGATGGTGAGTGGTGGAGGTGGTTGATCGAGAGAATACATGTATTGTCTGTAGCGGTGATTTCCCAGAGTGCTCCCGTGAATGCAATGGCTCTATGATTGATCTTAGTGATGGCTCTGGATGTCTGGATGCATAAAAGGATGCTTGTTTCACTTGCATGCAGCTCTGATCTCCTTCCTTTCTCTCAGAATGTGCCAACCCAAAAATAAGGTTGTTTGGGTGAATAAATGGTAACCGGCAGACGTTCAGGTGTGGCCGGTGTCATTTAGGGATGGACCGGCGTCGGTTAATGCGGGATTCCCTAGGTTTACTAAAATGGGCAAGATCTTTCTAATTTCTTAGGCCCAGTTAGTTTATTCTCACAGATTAGAACGGAAACTTCCCTTCTAATGAGCGGGAATGTGGTTAGAGAGATTTTAGGGATTGATTTTAGGGTTAGACCAAATCTTAGCTCATTAAGGCAAGTAAGACTTAGTTATTGTTAGTTATGGAAACATGCCAAGAATAGGTCTAGGGTGAGGTGGTTGGGTGAGGTGGAAATTAGCTTAATTAAAATAATTAAGTAATGAATATTGTGAGGATGGGTATTAATTTAATTAAGTTAATTAAATTAATATTAATTTTGGGTAGAAGGGGCCATGGTTAGATGAGTATCCTTGATCGATTACTTGACAAGGACCAAGGGAGTGTGACCCAATTTTGGTGTCTACACCACCATCACCAACCTTGCATCGCGGCATCCGAGGAACAAAACCCATGTTTTTTATTTTTGATTTGGCCAACTTCCTACAATATTTTCCTAATCCTTTTTAGTTTAATTCCCCTTTGTTCCATGGGTTTTCAACAACTGCGGAACACTACATTTTGTAATTTCATGAAATACAAGGAAACAAGGTCCGTGACTTTTGCCCAAACACTTCCATGTCAAAAATTGAGTTCATAGGTTTCCAAAATAGCCAAGGGGTTATTTTGGACAACATATATATCATAGAATAGGAGGGCATAAATATATTTTACACATCTACACATAGCGTTTTTGTTGGAGAAAAGTAGCATAACCCACTATTGGTGTGGAAGAACACGAGGAAAATCTAGGTCAAGGGTTATAGATTACATGCACACTTACATAATGCACTTGAGAACTACATTGATTCTAAAATATAGGAAACACTCAGTGACTCACAAATTATGTGACCAATGAGGTCATTCTAACTCAAGCATTTGCACCTTTTATCTTTAGATCTAATTAGTGTTTGAGGTTCTTCTAGGAAGTTTAGT
The DNA here is from genome assembly GCA_018340775.1 of Taxus wallichiana var. yunnanensis. Lineage (NCBI taxonomy): Eukaryota > Viridiplantae > Streptophyta > Pinopsida > Cupressales > Taxaceae > Taxus > Taxus wallichiana. Next base: position 644,051,332 of record CM031238.1, read on the forward strand.
TTTTACGGTACATATGTGAAAACTAGGGTAACAAGTGAATTTGAAGATACAAAAGTGTGATATAGAAACAATGAAACGATACGGGAAAATGATAAATCTATGATCTATCAGTCAAGATATTAGAATAGGGCCGGTTTGTAGAATTTGGTCTGACCTTTTGTATGGTCTTGAACCTACATGGTTTAAGAGAGAAACAATTGATCTAGGTTCACTCACAATTATTTATACTTCCCAAATCAGGTAATGACACAAACAAAGAACAATTTAAATCAGTTAAGTCACCTTTCTAACGCTAGTTGCACTTTCAATTGCTTTAGTATCGAGTTTGGTATGTTTGTAAATAACCTAGTTTTTATTGTATAATTGTAAATAATTGTATTATGATTTTATGTCTAACATATATTATTCAATCCTAATTAAATCAATTAAATTAATATTTTTTATCATTTGGCGAGTTTCACAAATCTAAAATAATAAACGCTTAGTTCAATTCTTCAATACACACTTCATATAATAGTGATTAAGAGAAGGTTACATATTTATGCAACTAAACTCCAACTTTCCTAGAGTTGTCCTTATCATCAAATCTCCACAAATATCTCTTCCATATCTAACAATCATCCAAGTATCTCTTTCGATCATATTTATATGAGTTGGTTAAACAAGTCACTCATAATAATATTATTTCTCAAATAATATATTTCTACTCACTGATTATTTTAATGTGAGTAGTAAACTAATATTTTCCTAACATTCCCTCTTAGTGCAAACATGGCAAATGAAAACAAAATAATACGCCAAAGCACATACTTTTATGTATGTATATTAATTACTCTTATAGATGGCATTTTCCCTCTTATACAAATGTTTTTAAAGTTTTGCACCTTCCACACCATATCACAACACATTAAGGAAATATTGCGATTCTACAAACATATGAAGAGGAAATATTATCTATTCTTATTCACACACACATAAAACAAAAAATATAATTTAGGACCATGTCCTTGTCACGTTTGCAGCCACTATTATAAATCATTCCCACTCTTATCACAAACTATATTAGATGGTTACCTTCGCCACTGAACCGATCCAAGCTGCAGTTGGTTTGGCACAAATGTGGTGTCAATATTGCATTTATGTCCCCTTTGTTACTAGTGAATAAGAGGTATTGATTAGCCTCCTTCCTCTGATTCCTCCAACCTCCATTTTGATGTTACTTAGAAAGAATGATATTTTAAGCTCAACTTTCAATATTTTTACAAACGAATCTTGATTCCACCAAAAATGCATTCATAGGAAAATATTTATTTTGAATTTTGACACAAGATGACTTTGGCAATTTCTACACTAGTACAAGATAGACAACTTTAATTTCTAATATAACTTAACATACATCATTGGAAATGAGATCACTAAATTTAATAGACACACCGACATTGACTATAATTTAAATAACATAATATTGACTTACAATTGACAAAATTTGAAATGGCAACAACCTATTAAAAAATTAATTCTAAATAACTAACAACATTTGACGACATAACCACCCCCTAGGTTTTGCAAATTGAACTTCAATGGGGCCTCCGAGGGTAACCCGGGGTTTGAGGGTGGGGTGTGTAATTCGAGATAATTTGGGTAAAATCATAGTGGCGGGTTCCATCCGGTTGCAAGATGGAATGTCCAACCAGGCTGAAATTCAAGCTCTATTATTTGGCATGAAGTTAGCTTTTGAGTATGGTTGCAAGTGAATCAAAATAGAGGGGGACTCCCAGGTCGTGGTCAATGCCATTTTGAAAGGGAAGGCTCTAAATTGGGTTATTGATTCTTATTTTCCAAGTATCCAATATTTGTTAGATAAGCTTGAGGAGTGGTCCATCTCCCATGTGTTCCGAGAGGCCAACTCGGGTGCCAACCAAGATGCTAAGGTGGAGATTGCAAATAATGACACTAAGTGGGAAAGATTAGGGAATATTTAGTGGGCAGAGGCTTTATTAATTGTTTCATAACTACCCGCATGCGAAGTAAGGTTTTATTCATGGATTTGGGATCAAATGCAACTCATTCCTTTCTACCCCTCCCTCACATATTATATGAAGGGTTTTTTCTCTGTGTATTCATGGCCATTCCATAGTTTCCTGCTCTTTTTTGCAAGGTGAGGCATGTGAAATGGCCATTTATGGATCAGTTTCGAAGGCTAGGTTAGGGAAAATCTTTTGCATCATCTCGGTACCAATTGGTTGCACTATAGAGAAGATAATTGGGGACGAATACTTGCAAGGGTGCAGTAGAGTTAGGGTTAATGCGGAGATTACATCCACTTTTCTCTTTCACCTACTATTTATCTATGATAAGGAGGAATCATTGTTGATTTCCATGTGTTTCATCCTTCCAAAACACGTGGTGGGTTTGGAGGAGGTTGTGGGAAATTTCTCCCCAGTGTTATCCTTTTCTCCCACTTCTACGTCGAGCTCCACTAAACTTGTCCTGAAGGCATACGTTTCTAATTTGGAACGTTGGGAACGCTTAGCTTTGGAAATTTGCGAGTTGAAGTTCACCGCATTTGCGAGAATAAAAGATAGAGGTCCTTCCTTCTTAGACACCTTGGATTTGTATGCTCTAGCAGATCCCATCAAACCTATCCCAGATTATGTTAGTGCACTGATAAAAATATGGTGAATTTTCTTACTCTTTCCTGCTCAAAGTGGCTAAAAATGGTATGGTGGAACATCATGTTTTTGCAAGGAATAAAGTGGTGAAAGAAGTAATTGTGCTTGATAATTTATAAGGGTCTATAATTCTAGAAAAAGTTCCTTTTTATCCACTTTGTAATTAGTGTGTCTATTATAGTTAAGGTTTTTGTTAAGTCTTTTGATGGGCTTGGTATACAATGATATTTTATGCCCCAATCGTAGTATATAGTATGTATATTTTGGATTTTGGTTGCAGGATGGTTTTGAATGAATCTTCTCATTCATCCTTGATGGTTTTACTTTCGAATTGTAAAGGGTGAGGTCCCTAATAAACCCCTTGATTCATAGCTCGGTAAAAAATGTTTTTACGTATCAAAAACAACATTTGATGACATAAAATAATAACATTAAAATGCATTGACGATAAAAATTCAATATTGATTAATAAACTAATCAAGTAAACTAAGCGAAAAAGACTCAATACTTGAGTATTAATTTTGATGACTAATCTAAGGGAGAGGAGCCAGTGGTTGTGCACCCTAAGTTAAGGGGTGTATGCAGCCATATAAATACCATAAATTTTGAAAAAAGTACCCTTTAATAGTTTTTGTTATTTTTAATCTAAATATTTTCCTTTGAGCATTTATAATGTATGGAAGGTGATTTATTAAGGAAGTTAAATCAAGTAGTTTTCCATACAAATAAATTTAGGGTGGACCATTTGTAGGGAATTATGTCATGCATTTTTTCCCACTTATGTGGCATCATTTTATTGGGTGATTGTTTAATGTGACTCATTTTATTGACTACTTTTTTCAAATTTTAAGTGAGAAATTGACATGTACTAGTCCTTGACTTCACATCTACCCTCACCATTATTGGTCCATGCTCCATGATTAGCTCCTCTCCTTTAAAAGGAAAAACTAAAAAAACTATACTAATATATCTTATTGACAAAATAGAACAAAACTAAGACTTTCTATGCAAACGGAACACTAAGAGAACGGAAATACATTATCTACAGAATTTTATGGAATTGTTATAGATCTCAATTGGAAATTTTGGATGCCTCTTCACTAAGCCGTATTTCTAGTGAATGCAAAGATCTTGTATATCATTACCTAGAGAATGCAAGGATGACATTAAGTGAAGTTTAACGTTTTCAAGAAATGATACAATGTTGAGTATCATATTAACATAAAACAATTTGGTATCCTAATGCATATGTTAAGATTGATAAATCAATAAAAGCTAAGTATAAGCAAATAGATCTGAAATTTCAACAAAAGAAATAAAGACACATATTTACTATCGAATCTAACATAAGAAATAATAGATATAACCACGCATTTGATGCATGGAGATTAGATTTATATTGAATGGATATGTATGCCAACTTTGAATATATGTGAATGTGATTAATGGAGACACAATAGGTGTCAAAAAAAAATTGCTCCAACATAGAGTTATGTGCAATGGGTTATGATGGTTAGCGAAAATTGAATAACTACCAACAGAGCACAAAGGATCACGTGCAAGGGTGTGCACATAGGAGAATAGAGTAGCGCACTGGGAACACCGGTAGTGAATGAATCATGTTAAGGGCGCACAAGGATGCGCATGCATGCATAAGGTCAAGGACTTAGCCAATTTTCTAGAGAGGCTAAAAATAGAAAAATAGAGTTAGAGTTTCATTCAAGAAAAGATCTAGAAATAGATAAAAGCGCGATGAATTAGCGTTCAAGAAAGGAAAAAGAAAGCACATGCTTGATAAGATAAAGATCACACATGAAAGAGGTATAATAAAAGAATTAAGTCATGTTGTATAATTGCCTTAATATATTATTAACATAGATTGTAAAAAGAGTGTAGGATATTGTAAGCACACCTATTATTAGGAATGTGCAAGAAAGCGGTGAAGGGAAAGTCCCCATCGAATATATATATGAGTAGTGCATCTTTTTTTGGTTGGTGAAGTTATAGCTTAGCAACCTAGGGTTTTGGAGTTTTTATGAGGGCACACATGGTCTAGCACATGGATTTATTGGGTAACATTGTAATCAACCTATCTATTATGTAATGAACTATTTTAGTAATGGATAATTGTTTATGGTTTGTCAAGATCATTATGGTTGAACATGGTTTAATTAGTATTCATATCTTGCTTGTTATCTTCCATGGATGATTTCCTTATTATATGTGTTTTCATATCTTTATGCTATGATGTATCATATTGAATGAGTGATTGTGAATATGGATATGAATGCTAACATCTTGATAAGAAAATCAAAGGAGGGACCTAGTGGTTGTGCGTGCTTTGGGTGGGATTGGAATTATCGAATGAATTGTCGGTGCGTATACCTTTTTTTTGGGTAATAAAATACTACATTTTGGTTCCATTTTTGGGACCTCTTTTCAATCTTTCTACCAGGATGTTGCATGCAGATGGTGTTTTGACTATCTTTAGAGAATATTGAAAGTTGGATAGAAGACGACCAAGACACTTTTGTACAGAGATATAGCATTAGACCTAGATTTAATGCACAAAATTGGGTGGAAGATAATCTATATGACTACTTCAAAAAGATGATTGAAGATTCTTGGGTATGAGACATTCTTGACTTCTTCCCGAGTAGAGAGTCTTGGTGGTTGGTGGCATACGTAGTAAACAAAGGTGTTTGGTCAGGAAGGAAAGCTTGGATATAGGAAGACTATCAAACACTATTTGATTTAGATGAGTCGTGGACTAAATTTGGGGATCATTGGTGGGAAAGTGTACTCCATAGCTATACATTGGAATATGTAATTTAGACATATTATTTCTCGGAAGAAGCACTAAGTTTTTGTTCTTTCGTGAGCCAAGAGGATCTTATTTGCGTGCAATACCTTTAGCTATCAAGATCTTGATGGTGGAGATGGGAATGGAGATATTACAAATGGCGAGCTTAAACCCCACCACGCGCAGGGGTAGGAGAAGGTTTGGGAAGGATTGTAGACACTATTTTTAGTACCCTCGTCCCTCATCCCATGTTTTTTTCCCTTTGTTATCACCTTACACATCCATATTATCATTCCCATTGTAAAGTTCAATTTTCCATTTCCCTCTTAATTCCATCTATTTTCTCTAATTCCCACCTAAATCCCATTTTTCCCATTATTTAATCCCCTTTTATATATAATCATCCATTAACTTATACCTTAGATTAATTCCTTCCATTATCTTAATAAATCACCACATTATTCATCCCTAATGCCCATCCTAATATTATTAGTATTTAATTATATTTAATCACCGTTATTTTACCCTAGGATTCTACCTATTATTATGTATCCCCCATTTAATATCCCTAATATTACCACCACCCTTAGTTCATTACCCTTTAACTCCCTCTTATTTCTCCCCATGCAGCCAAAGTCACGCCTAAAATAGCCCACCACCTCTATTCTCAATGTTTTAACACCTCTTTTTGTGAAATCAAATCGACCTCCACCTACCAAATGTGTAGTATGTTGCAGTCATCGGTGACTCGTTCCGCTTTTCATCAACCCTATTTATGCACCTCTACCCCCTCTTAAGGCACGGGAAAAATATTGGATTTATGGCTATCTTGTGAACTTGATATGTTCATTCTTCTCCTTTTGATTAAGCAGCCACCAGTTTGAAGTTTCCTTGGCACTCTTTGCATATTATTAATGAACATTTGAAGTTTTGAGTGTTTTTATAGATCTCTTTTTCTTTACCATATCTTTTTGCGGGTTTACAAAACTTACCCTAAAACTCTATTTGTTTGTCACCTCTTCCCGAGCTTTTGTGTGTCCTTTTTCCTATACATCCGACTTGCCAAATCCCACATCCTACTCGGGTCACCGTTGACCCATCATAGTTTTCATCAACCCACCTTGTATTAGATATATTTTTATCTCCATCACCATCTGCCTTTGTTCCTTAGCTTCCTCATCATCCCGAGAACTTTTTTCTTCCATCCTTCTACCACGACACCTCGGATCTAGTTTTCTCGGCCTTGGTCTTCGTCGACCTAGCCTAACATTCATCGATCCTACCAGCTCCCTCATCAGATCTACCCTCATTTTCCTCATCTTTATCTATCACCATCCCTACATAAAATCCAACATCCCAAAACAAGTTCAAACTCTTTTTTGCTCATCTTTCAATAAGCTATGCATCGATCACTTTGTCGACCGTACCAATCATTCTTGGGTTACCCTCGACCCACTCGAGTTTGATTTTCTTATCAACATTTCACATTACTAGATTTTTATTTCAACATCTCTATCTTATATTAGATCTCTATTTTAAATTATTATATGCATTATTTTATCATTTATCGTTTATCATTCATCTGTCTTTATTATCAAACATGGGTTGACATCCATCCTAGGAAGTTGTCGCTTTCTTGGAATTGACCTTGTCAAGAAACCAACCATCTTATTTACTATTTTTTTGTTTAGTTTCTCTTTGTTATACAACTCATCAAGCCAACCGCAATGAGGATCTTTTACTCATGTATTTTCATCACCACCATCGTATCCACATCGGGAGGTCTCCTTAAACCCTCTCATAGTTATTAGTTTCTTGATTTTATGTACCCTTTATATTAACTTGTAACAAGAGAAAGAATTCTCGTTAAACATTTTGGCATGCCAGTGGGACCCACCCTTCCTCTCTAGTGAGTCCTTTATTTTTTCATTTCATTTCATATTCCACTTTCTTTCTTTCCACTAACCTCATAGGTGGGATCTTCTCTCGCTTGTGTACATGGTGGTTTGTTTGCTTTATCAAAACACTCTTGCTAATAATAAAATAAAACAAGGAAAAGCGTTTATTAGGTATTCTTCATTTTGTCCCTATTTTCTCTTTTTTCATCTTCTTTCCCTTCTTTTTCTACTTCCACTCATCGAATATAACATTTGGATTTTGGTTTAAAAATAACACCTTCATACTTGCTTTCTCATCTAGTCTAAGTAGGAGGTAATCTGTTGCATCCACTTCTCTCACACACATCTAAACTCACACATCAAATTACACATCTTAAACATCTTCTACCAGGTGGAACTATTGGGATTTCATCACCCAATAGGAAATCCACCATGGTTTTCTAGTCGTGTTATAATTGTTTTGACTATCAGTATATCGGATAAGTGCACGACACCCTTATCATTGCGATGTGTGAAGTGCGGGGGTAGGCCCCTATATCAAGCCACGTACTAGTAGTCATCATATATTTGTGCCTCATGTACCTTGGGTATATCGAGGATGCCATCCAAAACATCTTGAAACCATCCTTAGATCGTCCATTTCTTAGGTTCCCTTTGAGCCCTTTCTTTTTATTTTTCACATCTTCTTAAATAAACAAGATAATTAAAATATTGTTGCTTGAATTGCTTGTCTTTAATAACAATCGACATCAGTTCTTTCTTGTTTGTTTCATGCCCATTCTTACTAGATCTCAAATAAGAAAAATGGAACAAGCTACCTCATCCAACATCCCCACCTCCAACAACGTTTGTCAACAAACATCCGCTCTTACCACTATTTCTTCCACTCCTTTGATCACTTCTTTGGTTCCCCATCCTATCATTTCTATAGATCCTTCTAGCAATCCCTTTACTATCTAGAACCATTCCCATGTTGAAACCAATCCTTTCATCTATCACCATTTTGTTCCTTCTAGACCAGTTATACCCCCATCTATTGCTTCCTTAAAGACCTTTGGGCCTCTTATTATCCTTCATGATTCTTGAAGTTTCAAGAACTCATGGCACTAACATTGTTTCTCTTTACAACTACCTTCTCCATAAATACACCAACCTTCCCATCGATGAACCCCCTCTTCAAAAATATATACTCACCACTCTCACCCCAAATCCACTCAAGTCCTCACTTCTCAACTCATTGTATTCTTTCTTAGATCCATGAACAAGCTTGCCATAGCACTATGTGAGTTTGGCTCCCATCAATCTTCCTCTCCCGATCTCCCAAACTCATCAATCCACCCAATCTGGTGGTTCCCATTCCACCCAATCTTCCTCATATCAACACCACCCCACTTCTTCTATTCTTTTCACCTCCTCATCCATTGTCATCATTAGCACCCCTACCCAAACTTTACAAGAATCCCATCTACTCCTTCCACCACCCGAACAACATGATCAAATTTTGGTTCCTATCTCTACATCCCAAATCCACGCAAATGTCATCACCTTACAACCCCATCCTTCAGAATCAACCCAAACTCATCAACCTCCTCTCTAGAGTGTCTTTGTTATATATTTCATAATCAATCTACCCAAATATCTCAACCACCTCATAGTTATGTCCCCACTCATCCCATGCATAATCAATCTAACATCACCACTTCTCAATAAACACAACCATATCCCTCTGTTATGTCCCCATATCTCAACAACATCATATCTCCCATCCCATTCAATCACAACCCTTCAACTATCTTCCCCTTACTAACCACCTCCAAAATCACCCACATACCCTCAACATGATCAAGCTTATCCTTAACCCAATCCTTCCTCTTCTTATGATCCCCAACCTTACTAATCAATCTCACATCCCCACACATCCAATGACCCTATGCAGGCTGTTAAGTAATTTAGTGGACCTAGAAGTTTCCACATTGGGTCCTAAAATATCATTCACTTATGAATAAATTTTTAATGAGCCCATCCATCCATCAATTCATGTCAAACCTTATCCTCCACATTGGGAACTCCCTAAATTCTCAAAATTCAATAGTAAGGAGGACCCTCAACAACACCTCCATGCCTTTAGGCACGCTTGTTACCTCATTACACATGATTAAGACATTATGCTACATACTTTCCATGTGTCGTTGGTCAGCCTTGCACAGGACTTGTATAATGAAATTACATAGCATTCCCTCTTTTCGTTCACCCAATTCACACAATTATTCTTAGAACATTTATCCATTAATATTATGTGTAAGATCACCATCATGGCATGGTCTCATCAATCAAATATATTTCTCCTTCCTCAAACCAAGCTTATCGAGCTCTTCTCCCAATCCTATGCAAAACATATCTCATCAAACCTTTAGATCCAATATTTTTAAACCTTTGAAGAAGCATTCACCATGGCTTGTAAACTAAAACTCCATGCCCTTGAACAAGGCCATGTCAAACTTTGATCCCAAAAAATGAAACCAGAATTCACCAATTCTTCAAATCACAACGATAAATCTAAAAATGTTTCCAATGTCGATGTTGTTAAATCTTATTTTGTGTCCACCTCTCATACCGAGCCCCCACAAAGAGCTACTTTACCTACTCCCGACTATACCCCCTTAGGGAATCATATAGTTCAATATTTGATAAGCTTATGACTTCCCATCTCATCCATCTTCCTCCTATCTACCCTGCCGATGACATGTGTCCTAAGCCCGTGTGGTACCATGAGGACCACTATTGCAAACACCATCAGGTCCACAATCATGACATTAAAAAGTGTCACACCTTCAAAGACCTATTCCAACACCTTATTAATCAAGGGGAATTTCATCTGAATAATCCTAATGCACCCCTAACAAACCTTTAGATGTCTTCAAACAATCATTCCCTAACCACTCACCAAATAAACAAATAGATCCTTATACATCCCAAGCACCCAATGCTCACATAATCGTACTTTAAATCAAGAATCAGTATTATCATCCTTTCCCATTATCCCTCCATATACCTCAACCATCCCTATTCCTTTTACATCTACGACTACCCTAGCATCCATGTTATGCCCACATCCATCGAATCTATGTCCACCCCATTTACATCTATTACACCCATTTATCTTGCATCTACATATGCCACATTCGGACCCACCACATCTATATCTTCATCACCCACATCTACCATATCTGTGCCTATCTCCGCATCAACATTTGTTTCTACAACCACACCTATAACCCCTTCAATTCCCACACCTATGATTGAATCCAATACTACACCTCCACATGAATCTACTCTTGTATCCACACCACCCCTTCAAACATCTACTATGCAGACATCCTCCCTTGATACAACCTCAACGGTTGTCTCGCTCTCATCCTCATCTCCTATAACTACTACCACTTTTATACGAACATCTTCAAAACCATATATAACTCCTTTTGATCTCATCAAAGGTATCATCTAAAAACCACTTCCATCATTGATCCCTGCATCTTCAACGAAACCTACATCCACATCACACATTCATGTCTCTAGAGATCCCCCTATTGAAATCATCATCATCTCCCGCAAGGGAAAACCTCGCACCAAAAATATAATAACCTTGGCTTTCCTACTACAAAATTCCTCACCCTTCCACATAAGAAGTTATAACTTCCCCCTTCAAAGCACCATCAATCCAAGACATCCAACATCCAAACATCTATCTTAGGGCCTCAACCTTCTATTTTGGGACCATGCCCTTCATCCAAAACATCTACCACTACCCAATCTCAATCTAAAACATCTATCCCTCCCCCAAATCCACATCTAAATCATCTATTCCCCTTCCAAATCCACATCTAAATCATCCATCCCTCCTCCTCAATCTGAATCACAAGTACCTAAAGTAAAATCTGAACTTAAGACTCCTACGAAGCCTCACAAGAGTAAGGCTCCTCTCTTGCATTCGTCATCTTCTCACAAACCAACTTCACCTCAAGTCCATACAAATTCACCCTCAAAACTTCTATCAGATCCTATACTAAAATATTTAGAGTGTCTTCTCCAAGCACCTTCAATCACCCTTCACCCTAATTCGACCCATGTGGACGAAAGACCCGCGTGATTTGATTCTAACACCATGTGTGCCTACCATTGTGTCCTCAGACATGCCACAAAACATTGGAGGGACCTTCGCACCCTCATCAACAAACTTATCAAATAAGATCACCCTCTCCTATCTACCATCTAATCCACATCCAAGCCCCATCCCCTAATCAAATGTGTGACCTCTAAAACTTCTAGATCTAATTCCTTATCCTTGAATTTCTTCATTATCCCACCATCGAATTTTACCTCTTCTAAGGATGGTCCTCCTCTTTATATCAATGTCATTTGTATCACCACCCGTTCTCATCCTCATGATTCACAACCATCTTCCCAATACAAATCTAAATTTTTCATTACTTCTCTCTCGATGATCCTCTCCTTCATCCAAGCCTAAGGTAACCATCCTAGCCATGCACCGCAAACCCAAAAACACGTCACCATTGAATAGAGCATTATAAAATAGTTGCACCAAGATCCCGTTAAGATGTCTCCTTACAATCTTATCTAAATCTCCCCAACCATTGGCAAGATCTTATTGATGCCTTTGCAACATATCCATGTCTCATCCGAAGAATCCCACCCCTTTACGGCCCTTTCTGGGGATCTCACCGCTTCCGCCACCATCTCCTTTGATGATTCAAAAATTTCAGACATCTTTCCTAAGGATCATGACCTCCCTCTATTTATCACTATCTGCATCAATGACACTTTCATCTACCGCTTGATGATTGACAATGGTGTTAGCATCAATATCATCTCATCTCATACCTTGACCCGACTTAAACTTCCCAAATCCATTGTTGATTAATCACATGTGGTTATTTGTGCCTTCAATGATGTTGTCACCCCGCTTTGGGAACATTTATCCTCCCCATCCTCATCGGTGAAAAACTCCCCATAAAGTCTTCTACATAGTTGAGGGGAGTTTCAATACAATGTCTTTCTTGGATGCCCATGGATTTGTGCCATGCATTGTGTCCCATCCACCCTCCACCATTGTATCAAATATAAAAATGAGGGGAAGATCCATACTCTCCTCCTCGTCCTTCCTCCATTTAAGGCATGTCATATGACATATCATCCAAATGACATGATCCTCCCTAAGCAAGACTCATCCTTCAAAGCATCCACTAGTTCTTTTGTACCTACATCTAAACTACCTAATGACGAATCTCTTGATAATGTGATGCAGTGTTTATATCCTGGGGGATTATTGGATCCTTTCTCTTAAATCTCTTCCCTATTTAATTGACTTGGTAGACATGATAAGGCTCCTATGTATCACTCAAACTTCGGGGCATCATTTCCTTCAAACCACCTCATCTTAAAACCAACCTTATCTACGAGTGGAATTGATTGTCCTTCCTCTCATATCAACAATCAACCCTACACCAAACCATACATTAATGACTTTGACTTCCTTTATAACTATAAACAAAAAATTACGCACTTTGGGTATTATTTAGTCTTGGTGTTATACTACTATTCATATGGCTTTTGAGTGAAGAAAGTACTAATTAACCCCTGTCCTTTGGCCATTTTAATTTTCTTTCTATCATCACTATCGACCTTTCGCATGTACTCACCTGACCCATTTTTATCATTTTGCATCATTTACCACAGTGACCAGGGTGCCGAGCGATCTAGGGCACCCCAAGCACCCGGTCCCACTCGGGGCTCCATGATCATTTTCCCATTTTACTTCCATCTTTTGGGCGCTTTCTAGCCATTTGAGATTTCTATATTTTTGGTGGTCAACCTCTTCGGGGTTAATTACGAAATAGATCAAGAGAACCATATAAATATAAAGTTATGGGACCATAATGAGGTACCAAGCACTAGTCACTACTATTAACACCTAAGGTTACATCCATCAAAGGCTCCATTTGCATCCATCTAGATCCATCACAAGGGACAAGATTGGTTCATCTACATCACATGCGCATAAGAGGGAAGTTTATTATATTCATTCCACCATTTTATCACATTTCTACATCTAGTTATAGCTTGCTACTTCACAAAGTGCGACTGGCACAAGAGAACCTAGGGTACGAATTTCACACACTCACCTAGAACAACATTTGGGTCTGAAATGTAGTGCATCGCTCAGTTAGTAAGTCCACCATTATGGCCACTGAGGATGATCTAACCCCTTCATATGCATTTTTTTATGGTTTTGGTGCTTGGCTTGCGGTTTTGCAGGTCTCTCCTTCATCACTAATTACGGTGACATTTGGTGCAGCTGTGCAACGAAACACACGCTACATGCAGTAAATACCTTGGATCATATAGTGACCCTACAAGTTTCGTTTCTAGACCTCATGCATAGACTAGGGCACCCCATGCACCCTCATCCCTCTCTAGGCACCCCATTCTAGCTAGATAGCTCAGTATTGTACCTTATGGAGCTCTTGTTTAGTCGTATTTGCATTCTTTTTATCTCGGCTTATTTTGTGACACAGGTCAAACAATCATCGAATTAGCTAAGCTCTTTATAATTCTCCTTGCACATTAGGGTTTTACATTTCTACTTTCTTAGTTGCTTGGGTCATTTATTTCATTTATTTAGTTGTCATTTATTGTTTTGCATAGAATTTATATTAAACTAAATTAGGCATCCATATTCCATTTAAGTTTAATCATTTTTGTGAACCCAAATTTTGAATTTTATTTCCTTCTTCCATTTTTGTCTTCTTATGTATGTCACTTGTAGTGGTCATTTTTGGTCTTTTCAATATTGTGAGCTTCCTCCATTTACCCATAAAACTTCTAAGTCAATGGTTGAAACCACTACATCTATGGCTACAAATGATAACCTCTTAGAGCATTCCCATCATGTTCCTCTCCATGAAATAGAAGCATCTAATAGTGAGAAGTCCTATAATGAAGACACCAATGTTGACCAAGATCAACTCAATACTATTACTAAATTTTGACAAGCTTTGCATGATAATCCTACTCATCTTCCTCATGTCTTACATGCTCTAATCACTGCTAAGAAAAATTTGCATACTTCAACCTCTCGTACTTGCTCACTCTTGAACTCCCATGGTCTCCACTCCACCCATTTATGTTTCCACTCCCATTCCTACAAATTGTCGTTCTTGTCATTCACTGGTACCCCTAATATGCGAGATCAGGTCTTCCTCAAACACCCTTGATTTAACCTCTTTATATCAGGATTTGCAAACTCAAATTTTCCAACTCCAACTCACTACTTCTCATGCATCACCATCTTTAGACTCTACTTCATTACTGCATACCCCTTTTGCACTAGTTGTATCTACTTATCCATTGATTCCTAACTTCATATCGCCAAAATTTCCCATCATTAAATGTCATGGTGACCCATAAGAGCATATATGATATTTTCATGTAGCTTGTCTATGTGGATGATCACACTATACTCACTAACCTTTTCTGCGTAATTTACAAGATTATGCAATGCACTGGTTTTATGACCTACTTGTCCATTCGGTAGTCTCTTTCACGCATTTGGATGATACTTTTCTTACTCACTTCTCTATTAACATCGGCTCTAAGATATCTTATGCTCAACTTGCACAACTTAAACAAGGGTCTAACGAACACTTTTCAGATTATGTCTTGCATTATAAAAACAACTTAGCTAAGATGTCTAATGTACTCGTGGATGCGAGCTTCAAGACTTATTCATTCAGAGTCTCTTATCGCCCCTACAAGAGAGTGTTTTTTTGAGACCTATCCTTCATTTGATCAACTTTTTTATATGCTTAAGCTTCGTGAAACCAAACTCTTAGCTACAGAAGTATCAGGAGAAAGCATCATCCTCTACGTGATTTCAAGGTAAGTCAACATTTAAGCCATCTACGACTAAACCACTAGATACAAAGATCATTGTCAATGCAATATCTACTCCTAAGGAGTTTCAATCACAACCACTTAGGCGTATCTTTTCTAGGTTTAGTATCCCTCTGTAAATTTTGTTACCACAATTGGTTGATAGTAACCTTATTACATTACCTTCTCCTCTACAAATTGATCCATCTCGACCAAAAGGGCATAATTTTGATGAAAATTCCCATTGTAATTATCACCAATGCACAGGAAACTCCACCGATCGTTGCTTTAGACTATGATTTCTCATTCGATGTCCTACGATTGAAGATGGTCAAATTGAGCTTACGGAGTCTAAAAATCTCCACCTATTAATGAAAATCATAAGCTCAAAATCTTTAATAACCCTCTACCCAAGCATGATACAAAAGTGACTAACTCATCGGTCGAACACACCTCATACTAACATGCAAGTACATCACACACATCGGAAACTACACACGTGTTTCCACCCTAGGTTCACTCTCATCACTTTTTATCTTTGCATCTTTAATTTCCACACTCCATCTTTTTGTCACTCCACACTTTGTCTAGTCCTTTAACACGCTTTCTACATCACTCTACATGGAAATTAGGTACGCATCTCTATCTACTTTATGTTACTAAGTGTTCCGCTCACCAACATAAAGTGAGGGAAAATGTAGACACAAAATCACGCACTTTGGTTATTATTTATTCTTGATCTCATACTATTATTGATATGGTTTTTGAGTGAAGAACGTACTAAATAATCCTTGTCCTTTGGCCATTTTACTTTGCTTTATGTCGTCATTGCCTACTTCCCAAATGTACTCACCCGAGTAATTTTTGTCATTTTGTGTCATTTTACCCCTTATTGGGCGCCAAGTAAATCTTTGGGTGCCCTGTATCTGGTCCCATTCGGGGCACCTTGATCCTTTTCCCATTTTACTTTCATCTTTTGGGCACTTTCTAGCCGTTTGAGCTTTCTATCTTTTTAGTGGTCGGCCTCTTCAGGGTTAATTACAAAATTAGATCAAGATAACCATATAAATATAAATTTATGAGACCATAATGAGGGACCAAGCACTAGTCACTACTATCACCACCTAAGGTTACATCCATCAAAGGCTCCATTTACATCCATCTAGCTCCATCACAAGGGACAAGGTGGTTCATCTGCATCACATTGCATAGGAGGGAAGTTTATTCTATTCCATCCACCATTTTATTACATTTCTACATCTAGTTATAGCTCATTACTTCACAAAGTGTGACTGGCACAAGAGCACCTAGGGCACAACTTTCACACACTCACCTAAAACTACATTTGGGTCTGAAATGTAGTGCAATGCTCAGTTAGTAAGTCCACCATTATGGCTGCTAAGGACAGTCTGAACCCTTCATATGTATCTTTTTTTTAGGGTTTTGATGTTTAGCTTAGGGTTTTACATGTATCTTCTTCATCGCTGATTACCAATGACATCCGGCCCAGTGTAGTGAAACACATGCAACAGTAAGTGAAGACCTTAGATCATCTAGCGGCCTTGTAATTTTGGTTTATGGTCCTCCTACATAGACCAGTCGCCCATAACTCAAACTAGGGCACCCCAAGTGCCCTCATCCCTCTCCATGCGCCCTAGTCTAGCTAGATAGCTTGGTTCTGTACCTTCTAGAAGTCATGTGTGGTCCAATGCACCAAAGAAGATTCCATCCATCGACATTCTCTAGTGCACCAATGAAGATTCCATCCTCTCCTATATGGGGGCGAAGATTCATATCTTCATAATACCTTACCTTCTAACAAATCCACCCTTCTCAACAATTCCATTATCGACATCAACGTAGGGAAACCGCAAGGGCCCCCATCCTCAAGATTGGCTAATCCCTCGATCCATAAGAACTCGAGGCCTTCACCGCCTTTCTTTCCAAACAAATCCATGCCTTTGTATGGTTGTATGCCATCATGATGACCTTGATCCTAACATCATTGTCCATAATATCATCACCATCCACGATGCTAAGTCGATTAAGTAAAATCAACTTCATCCAAACCATCAATTATCCAAAATGGGTTGCCAATATCATACCCATTTTCAAAGCTTCCAAAAATATCGATATTTGTACCAACTTTCAAGATTTAAATCTTGCTTTCTCTAAGAATGAATCTCCCCTTCCCAACATCGATCAATTAATCGAATTAACAATTGGCCATGAGATGTTCTCTCTTATGGATAGTTTTTCTAGTTACAATTAGATTCTCATCACACAGAAGACCAATATAAGACTTCTTTCATCACCCTTTAGGAATTTATTTCTATTATGTCAAGCCCTTCGGTTTGAAAAACATGGGGGCCACCTATCAACACACTATGACTTACATCTTCCATGATCTCATCCATAAAAATGTAGAGGACTATGTCAATGACCTCTTGGGTAAATTCAGGTGTCGACAAGACCATATTTCTGTCCTTAAACTCCTCTTCACATGCCTCTTCCAATTCTTCCTTCGTCTCAATCTCGCCAAGTGTGTGTTTGGAGTGCTAACTAGAAAGTTCCTTGGCTTCATCATTTCTACCAGGGGTATTAAATTTGACCCTGCCAAAATCAAATCCATCCTTGAGGTGCCTCCTCCTTCCAATCTTAAGCAACTTTGTAGTTTTCAAGGTCAGCTTCAATCAATCTGTCACTTCATCTCACAACTCTTTGATTGTTGCCAACCTTTCCATCATCTCCTTCGCAAAGACATCCAATTCAATTGGGATGACAATTTTCAAAAGGCCTTTAATAATCTCAAGCAATATCTTCTGTCACCACCTATGCTCACACTTCCCGCATGAGGGAGCCTTTCTATCTCTACCTCCAATCATGTTTTGGGTGTCATGTTGGCACGCCACGACGAGAAAGGCGGGAACATGCCATCTATTATATTATCCGCACTCTCCTCAATTACAAAACCCACTACATGAAGCTGAAAATTTATGTTGCACTCTCTTCTTCGCCACCTCCAAACTTCGGCATTATCTTCTTAATCATAAAACCTAAGTGGTCACTAGTTTCAATCTCCTTGAAACTATACATTCCAAACCTTATCATAGTGATTGCATCACTCAATGTCTCATACTCATAACCGAGTTTGACCTAGATTTCATCTCTCATAAATCTATTAAGGGCCAAGTCATCGCTAATCGCGTGTCGAAGCCCCTCTTCCCGCGATCATCTTCCTTACAAACAATTTCGAGTCCATCCATACCATTGATCATGAATTTTCTCCCCTCAGAATGACACTTTTATTTGATGTATCCAATTATCGGCAAGGGGGTGTCTATACGTACCTAAAATTGTAGGGTACTACACTGCGGAACGATGTTACACATACCCCAATGATGATACAAGTCTCCTTGTAAGGTGTTCGGGATCTAGAAAAGCTCGCCAAGTATACATTTGTATCCCGCATGCCCCGCTCGGCCTCCGCATGCTTTGTTTTTCCCTTTGCCCCCTTGTTTTCTTACATTTTTGTCTTAAGTGATGAAACCACCACCCTTGGGCGGCGGTCCCATGACAACTACCCAGGACAGGGCAGCGGTCCCGTAACCACCACCCTGCATAGGATGGAGGTCCTGTACGTGTTTACTAGATTCTTCTAACGATCGCATCAAACGTAAATCTTCATTTTTACACACTTTCTTCAACCACTTTGGCTTGCATTAATGTTTTGGTTCCCTGGTAATAGTGTTTTCCTTTGTTTATAGTAAAAGAGTTCAATTGGGAGTTACCCTCTGGTAAATGCTTTTGTTATAAATAGCCAGCTTGTTTTCAAACAAATGGCCCCTCACCTTCTCAATTCTATTATTCAGTATTTGAATTTCTTGCTTAGAGTTCTACTAGCTTCATGTTTTGCATCAATTATTAGCTTTCCTTTGTTGTTTAGAAGTCATTCAATCTTCTTATTTTAGTCTTGTTCCATTGTTGTTCTATACAATCACTTAAAGATAGAATAGTTTCATTTCTAGATTAGAATCCATTAAAGTTGCAGGTTTTGTTTTGTCACAAGGATAGATTCTAAAACTCTCGGTACATTTGTGTTGTATTCCTATAATAAATCCCGCTAGGAATTGCATAGTCAAGCTCTGTTCACTTGCGCTATCCCTCTCCTACTTGCATTGTATTAGGTCTATATCCAAAGCTGCCATTTTCGAATACCTTCTTCTATTGATGCTACCATATACATGTTTTTCTAGATTCATGAGAACACGAAGGAACGAGGAGATCACACTCGAGGGATGAAATCACACACAATGGATTTGCCATTTGTTTTGTAAACGCCGTGTTTGAGCTATCAAAGTTCTAGTTACAACGTATCAAATAGAGTAGTGAATTATTTTATTTCAATTAAAATTTTTCTTGATATCGCTGTGGAAGTCTGTGGGGATTGATAGTTTCTGAGAAACTGTGATTCATTCCTCACTTCTGAGGTAGGATCGAGAGTCTTTCAATTCAAAATAATTAGTTGCTTAGATATTTAGGATAAAATCACAACTGCACAGGCAAATAGCCACACCAGGCTACTTTGTTTGTTTTTATTCTGTTACTAGATTAGTTGTTCCATTTTCTAAATATACTAGAGTAGGTGCTCTCTAATTTCGTTAAAATACGTCATCAAAAATACAAAAATAGAAAAATGCTTGCATAGTGTAAATACATCTTTTGTAATCAGTTTATTAATTTTAGTTAAAAATTGAAACACTTTGTATGACAATCACAGGACCTAGAGAGCCTAGAGAATATATATTTGAACCAATAGTGCCTCAACCAAATCTACCCACGACATTAGCTGATATAGATCAAGACCTTAGGATACAAGTCTTTGAGCAACGGAAAACCTACAAGCAATTAGTGAACAACTGAGAGGGTTAAATATCAAAGACGACAAGGCATACACATTTTGGTCAAACCATCCTAATTATAGAATGCCTTGATAAAATACCCGAATGATTGTACAAGGATTCGAAAGAGAACAAGCATTTGGTTACGATCCTTTAGTTCCACAACCTGACGCAGGAGACCTCCTCGTTGACATAGATACTAGCTTACACATTCAAGTTTCCCGAACACCTGTTAGGTACTCTGAGAAAATTATACAACTTCTAGTTTTAAACATAGAGGCTGAAAAGGCATATGATTACTGGATAGTTGGAAGAAGGGAATGATTCTTCACATGACCATAACAGGTCCATAACAACCATGAAATCACAGTTGTGATCCCCAAGTTCCACAACCCAACGGGCCTGCAAATCAATTAAGTATTGACACGGTTGCCATTTAACGCTGGTATTTAGATCCTCACCACTCCCACCGAGATATCATCACACGGTTCTCCGTATTAAACATAGAAGCCAATCAATCTAATATTTTCGGGCTAGACTAGAAAACCACCCATAGTTCACTACGATCCACCAAACCTCCTATCACCATTTTCATGACCTTGTTCGGAGATATATACGAAGCTCCCATGTGCCACTTCCCACGCATCCAACAACCAAGAAACGGGATCCCGGCGTAACTCGACATTGATTGGAGCCTCCGAATAACTATTATATCTGAACAATCCATTACACCAATTCAAGTTTGGAGGGCCTTCTTTGCCTTAGATTCGTAGATTCCATTATTGCGTATTGAGGATATAAGATTACCCGATTAGCTTGTCTGTATCCATTCACATTCAACATTCACCGGTTGTCTCGGCATGACCTCGGGAGGTCGGGTACGAGGAAGAGGTACTTGTAGATTCCCATGCTCGCATGTCACTTTTCCATTGTACAAAATTGGTGAACCCGACATGAACAAATAATTCTTCCTCTTTCTGTTTTCATTTCTTTCATCCACCTTCGCTCTTTCCCATTATTCTGCGGGTATTCATATACCCCGAATATGTCGAGATACGATGCATATGGCAAACCTCTCTCAGGTCTCGAAACAAACTATAGTCAAACAAATAGACAACCATCACCCTCACTTTCTACATGGGCTGATAACTATTCAAGTAATTACTTGTCATCTCAAACTCCCCCTCACAGAACTAGTTCTAGTTCTTCATTCCGAATTGAGGAGTTAGATCAACTTGCACAAACACAACAACCAAAGCCATCAAGCTCTAATAATATGACATTTACTAGAGAATCCACTTCATCTCCTTGGGTCTTGTTCAGACCACAGATCAGTAGATCAAGCAGTCATATCCACTCCCATTTTTGGATGAGGAGTACTTAGCACGCTACGCTAAAAGTGAACAACATTTCCAAAACATGTATCCACCTATAGGGAGTTTGCAAATACAATCTGATACCCTATTCCAAGAAAACACCCCCATTCCTCCACTTATGGGAAATGCCCTCGGTGAAGCTTGGCAGGGTAATGATCAATTCATAGCAGGGTATCATACCCCTTTACAACCTCAAGATATACAATAAATGCCATTAAGGAAAAACACAATGTCTTCACCAATAGAGGTCATTTCAGCCTTAGTTGAAAAGGTTAGAGGGCTGGAACTTGCTCAAGCAAACCAAAATTCATATTTGGGGCAAGTAGGAATACCCAACCCTCCACATCATCCCAGTCAGGTCAACCTCCTTACAGGAACAGGCACGTTAGGCATGCCTCCTCAAAATCCATATAATTATCCACAGCAAACGCCAACTAGGACAACATTTTCAAACGCCACTCCAGTTGAAAACATGACACCTCCCAACTTGGCACCAAACAACCCATACCAGAACAATGCTCCTCCTTACTTAAACATTTATTCAAAGTCACCACAAGGAGACATGTTCTCTTCTCCCGGGATGTTCATTCAACCACAGGGATTCCCTTATGTCCCTACAAATGCATATGTTATGCCATATCAACAACCCATTCCACCTCCACCCCCTCAACAAGCGCCATCGATGGTCAAGGCCTATGCGGTAGGGACTTATTCAGAATATTTAAAAGAGCCCCTAGACTTCACCATATGAAGTGTTATGCTTCCAAGACCTCTTCCCGATTTACCCAAATATAAAGGGGAAGGGGATCCAAACGCACACATTAAGGCCTATGCCATAGCCATACGGGAGTTACTCCCTTGGGACGGGGTTGTCGCTAAGATATTCCTTAAGACCTTAGAAGGTATTGCCCTTGATTGATATTACAAAATACCTAAAGCCTCGATACACTCATTTAAACAACTCGTGTCAGAGTTCATCAAAGCTTTTAACATGAATAAATTGTTAAGAACAAGAATCAGGGAATTCTTGCATATTAAACAAGAACATAATGAATTTGTTGCTCATTTTATCCAAAGATGGTGTACGGTTCTCTACTCATCAGCAAGTGCTCCAAACATGGATCAAATGGAACTATGTGATTTATTCCTTAATTCTCTCAATAGAGAGATAAAGGAAGAAGTCCAGAAGTTCCCACTAAGAACTTACGATGAAGTAATCGAGAGTGCTCTCTCGAATCGACCAAGCAACGATAGATAGTGGTCGTAAGACATATGGAACAAATGGGAAATTAACCACTCCCAATCAAAACACTCGCGGCCTGTCCTAATACCAAGAATGCTAATCAAGGACCTAAGATCCTTAACAAGAACCGTGGAGTCACAACAGATGGAGTAACTGACCAAGTTAAAAGGGAAAACGTTGTAAACATTTCGCCACCTATTAATAATCAACGAAATAACAATTTTACTCCAATAATCAACACACGGTGGATTTTAATCGTCCACCACGACAATAACAACAACAACAATGACAAATCTAAACACAAGGTCCAAATTGAAACCCAACTGGATATCAAAGTCAAAACCAAAGGCAACAACCTCAAAATTTTAACTCTAACAACCAACAACCTTATCAGAATTTTGGGCCACAACAGGTTTTAAATCAATAGCCTTGAAATTATAATCCCAATTTGTATTGTGGCTTCCACAAGATTCAAGGCCACGATACTAGGACTTGTCGTGACTACAATAAATTCATGCAAAGTGTTTGCCAAAAGATCAAAAGCAACTCTTTATAGATATGTTTTTAGAAAATTCTATAGTACCCACGCCAAACACTTATACAGGGGCAATTTCCCCTCAAAATGCACCCCTCAAGATCTTTAATGATCCACTCCCAAACCATTCTAACAATAACAAGTTAGATCCTAACGGAACAAACAAGGGTGTCATAATAGGAAACAATGATCATGAAGCTTCAACTTCATTAAATCCACCAGTCGCACCCCAACTAGGAACTCGACCCCAAACTAAGATAGTTGGTTTGGTAGAGTTAGACACCGAGCTACCCGTAGAAACCATAACAAGAACACGGGATTATTCTTCTCAACCTACTCCAAGTTATCCATTAGAACCAGAAAACAGTCAACAAACATTGGTAAAACCCATAGGCGCCTATGATTTAATTAATGATTTAACTAAAACCTTCTCTCACATCTCCTTTTTGGATTTGTTAAAGAACTCTCCCACCCACAAGGTTGCTCTCTTAGAAGCATTAGGCCTTGGTCATTTAATCAACATCACTCCTCCTCCAGGAAACGCAAGTAAACCATGTAGAATTTGATGTTTATCCTCTAGGTCAACCAGATAGGGATACTGAGTTTATATTCAATATAAGCAAAATGCCAACAGACGCTGAAATTACACGAAGAGGCAACCCAACTTTACATTTACAAGTATGGGTTTACAATAATTATGTTAAATGTGCAATGGTTGACAATGGGGCAACAGTTAACATAGTCCCCTTTGCTTTTCTTCAAAAGTTAGGATATGGAGAGACAAATTGTTCCACAACACGAAATACGCTAAGAGGTTATGATAGCCTCAAGGCCACTTCAATTGGAACCATAGTTTTACTAATCACTTTAGGACCCAAGATGGTCCTCACCGAGTTTTATATTATAGATTAGGAAACCAAATACAATATGATCCTGTTGGCCATAGATACACCACATGAAGGCAATTCATTTCTCGTATTGCATTACATTTTGTATGTTGCATGGAGTTGGTGTTTTCAGCAATGGACAATCGTTCGTAGTATGGCTTTTCATGTCATTCTACCTTTGTCGTATGCTTATATTTTTCTTAAAGACCGATGACGTAGCTCTTATGGCCATATGATGACACTAAAATTGTTCCAATACACAACGGCTAGAGCCTAAGATCTTCTCTCCCCTCCTCCATATTCATTCTACATAACTTTCCTCTCAACCCTATTCTTCCATCTTACCGGGGCATCTTGCCTCTTCCCATTCTTCTATCTATCTCTCACCTTTTTCGATCATCAATCGTCTTCTTTCATCACCCCATCGACACTCGAGGGGGCATCTCTCACTTCTACTAATTTTTCTTCTACCTCTTCAAAATTCCACCTGTCTACTATCTTTGAAGTGGCGTCACTTACACCACCCCAAAGAGGGGCAAATGTAGACACCTATAATTACGCCCAAGCAATTTAAATACTTAAATTGCACTAATTATCCCCTTTCTCGCAAATCAACGACATATCGTCAAAAGCACTCATTTTCCCTCATATCATCATTAATTAATTACACTAAGCTAATTAATTAAGTTTCCTATCCAACAAATACCCTAATTAACGACCTTCCGTTAATAAATCACCCCTTCTACCTAGACTAATTAATTATTATTAATTAATTAGCTTTCCCTTCCATTTAACCAATAAATCAATATTTAATTGATTTAATCCCCTTATAATAGCCTAAATCACACTAATATTCTTCTAATTGGCTTCTATAAGCTTACACCTACCTATTAATTAATCACCTTTGATTAATTAAAATACCCCAACTCCCATGACTTGCTAAACATGTATTAAACCCTTCTAAAGTAAGGTTACCTTTAATAAAGCAACCTTATCCATTCCTAATCATGTTTTACCTTTATCCCACATTCATGAGAATGTGTTGAATCATTTATCCTTTGGGCTATATAAAGAACCCTCCACCTACCTTTTTACTTACACCTAAACTTTCTAAGAGAGCAAATGCAAAGCATATAGCAAAGAGACTAAGAGCTTGCACCTTGCCCTTTTGAGAGTTCATCATCTTGAAGAGTTAAGCCTCTTTCTTAAAGTGCTTGGGTCATATGGGAGGTGTCAAAAGGGTCTTATAGCCCAACTTTGATTAGCCCCCATTCCTACGTTCTTGGAACATTAAGGAAAACTATTTTGATAGCCATGGAGCTTACTTAGGTCCATTCATTTATTTGTTGTTAGAGAATAGAGGAGTTTAGATATTTAGCATTGTTAGTTTCAAAGTTTGTATTTATGAATGCTAGCATCTAACCCTTGTTTAATTCTTATCATGATGGTGTTTATGCTTTGTTTTAGCTAAATTGTAGAGCTATTTTAGGTGGTAGTTCTTGTTTCATTTGATTTAACATCAATAAAATTATACATGCACACATTTGGCACGCCGGTTGGGAGTTACTCCATTGTCCTTTGCACTTAATTTCAAGTTTTTGTAGTTAAGTTTTATTTTTGGTTACTAACCCTCTTTTACACATGTTGATCTAACTTGTTTCTTTTAACTTTTTTGTTGATTTTGCATGTGTTGGGTATTCCTTGTAGGTATGAAGGAGGTGAAGTGCTGTCAAAATTGGAATTGATGGAAAAATTTCAAGATTTCATCATGTTTTCATTTTTAGAGCTTACTTTTTCAACATTTTACATGCTAGTTTTTCAATTTCTTGAAATTTTTTAATTCTTGAGCATGTAGGTTAGTGTTTGATAGTGCTTGAGTCTTCTATTTACATATTAATGTGGTGGGTTGCTGTCAAAATTTAATCTTGGTGAGAAAATTTCAAGATTTCATCATGTTTTCATTTTTAGAGCTTACTTTTTCAACATTTTACATGCTAGTTTTGTCAATTTCTTGAAAATTTTCAATTCTTGAGCATGTAGGTTAGTGTTTGATAGTGATGAGTCTTCTATTTACATATTAATGTGGTGGGTCGCTGTCAAAATTTAATCTTGGTGAGAAAATTTCAAGATTTCATCATGTTTTCATTTTTAGAGCTTATTTTTTCATCATTCTACATGTTAGTTTTGTCAATTTCTTGAAAATCTTAAATTCTTGAGCATGTATGTTAATGTTTGATAGAATTGAGTCTTCTATTCATATATTAATGTGATGGGTTATTGTCAAAATTGAATCTTGGTTAGAAAAATTTACCCATTTTGCAGATTAAGGGACGTTTTTTTGACATTTTTTGAGTGCATGTCAAGTGCATACCCATGAGCATAAGAGCATATGTGTAACCCATCTTCCGAAGGCCATAAATTTTTCTCTCGAACTCGAAATGACTCCATTTTTTTGTGTTGGAAAGGTATTGAAGTTAAATATGCAATGAAAACATAAATTTAGGATTTATACTTATAGAAGTTACAGGTTTTTCTGTTATTTTAAAACTGGTCATTTTCTAACATGTCTAATGTTTTGATGAATGTTGTATTTCCATGCTTACTCGATTTAGACCAAAGCGTGTGTATGCTCTTCTCTTGCACCTTTTGGTGATATTGAGAATCAAAAACAACTTTGATCTCTATCTTGTTAACATTGGGATTAAACTTGGAAACTTGATTATTCATTTTGCTTAAGGGAATGAACCTTTTACAAAGCATTTTTCAATGGTCCTTTGATTTGAAGTTTTTCATTTCTATATAGTTAGGATAAAGTTTGTGTATGCTCTTCTCTTGCACCTTAGGGTGATCTTGAGAATCAAAAGCAACTTTAGTCTTCATTTTATAACATTTTGTAAATTGGAAACCTCATCTTCCACTTTTGGTTTAAGGGAATGAACATTTATCAAGAATTTTGTATGGTTCATTGATTGAAAATATTTTCTTTACTTTTTAGTTGGATTATTTGTTGTGTATGCTCTTCTCTTGCATCCTTGGATGATCTTGAGAATCAAAAGCAACTTTTAATCCTCTTTTAAATAATGTGATTTTCTTGGAGAACTACTAACGCTTGAGTGCAGGACCTAAAAACGCTTGTCAAAGAAAGGAAGAACCAAAACAAAATCAAAAACTACTAATACAGTTGTTATACAGGTTGTCAAAAGGTGTTCAAGCAAACCACACCTAATTAAACAAGATAAAAATAACAACATATTCAAAACACTATATTGTAGGATTCAGAAAAGGGTACGTCCCTCTCCGCTCAACTGGAACATAACCCCTTTGGCATAACGCCTTAACCTACAACAATGGGGGTGGTTACGGGAACCCCAAAGTAGTCCACGAAGAGGGAACCTTGTGGACGAAACGGGAAGTGCTCGCACTACCTACTTGACTAGTGATTCCTTTGTGAGATAGAGTTACGGGTTGTCCGTTGTGGCGACCCAGGTGATAGTACACGAGACGCACTAGTTGCTCTCTTTGTTCTTGAAGGGGGTAAAGTAAAGCCGAGATACTCCCAAACTAGTCAAGTGTGACTTTTTAGGTAAATCACGCTTGCTCATGGCAACTTTGTAACACTTAGGCGAGAGAACCACCTAGGAGAATATACTTTGGCCAGGAGCCCACTTTGACCATTTTAAAATAGTGTTGAGTTGTGAACCTTCTTTTTTAGAAACATGTGACGTATTACTTTTGCCTAGTTTTTACTTGCCTTAGGGCGAGGTGAAACTCTGTCGAAGTGAGGCTAACATTTTTCATCTTTTTTTGATTTACTTCCTTCACATTCTTTTGACACTTTGTTGATCAAAAGAAGGGTGACTACCTTTGTGTTACCAATCGATTGCTTTCTCTCACTTTTATGCCTGTTTATGCCCATCCATGTTTCATGGGTGGGTTTGTTAAACATCTAAAGTGTGCGGAGGCATTTTCACGTCATTTGGTAGCCATTGTGATCTTGATACCCACGTCAAGATCGTCATTGTAGTTAGGCATGGTTCATCACCGTAGACTTCCATAGAGGAGTTAGCTTGTTTGTCTCGTATCATTACAATTTCGATATTTACGTCTTGTTTCTTATAAACTCGACATAAATACCTATATTGTACGGTTATGTTGCACACATTTTTAACTATTCCTAGCTATACTTTGAGATTTTTAGTTCGGTTATATTATTACCTTGATTTCAAAGAGTGTTAGGTGTTACTATTTGTGTGTGTTATATCAATAACACCTAGATATCAATACTTCACTTTCTCGCAAAGTGGGTTAACATATCTTGGTGATATTGTTATGTCATTCGCGAATTGTAATTGGCACTTTTTGAGATATAGGTCTTAATCAAGTTTGAGATCGCTCATCGTATATCTTGATTGGGAGATCGCATTGACTTCTTGTTTTTACTTACGTTTTGTTCATTTCCTTGAACTTGGCATAAGTGAAAACATCTTGTTGATCATCTTTGCATCGCATTTTCATATGGTGTATTTCCTTGTTGATTGGATTTGGGTTTCACACTCGCATGATTGTTCCTTGTGATTATTCATTCAGAAAACTTATTTTCTAGGACAATCCCTTTTTATCTCATCGATATTGCGTCATTACAATGTCTATTTTCCTTAGACCTTCTTCGGAAAATCACGCACGCATCCCCATACTTACACAATGTCTAGTTGGTTGTCCTTATGCTACCCAAATTGACATGTCACTTCCTTCCCTTTGAAGGAGTTCCATCACACTATCTAGATCTAGACATTTGTGCTTAAAACAATGCCAAAAATGACTAACTATCGTGTGGTTCCCCATACTTACAAAAATACAGAACCTAGGTTCAGCAATTCAAATCATAGGATTCCCATCACAACTAAACCTCATTTGGTTCTTCGTGCTAGAGAGCCCATATGGGTAACTCGTTCCCCACCTTCATCTCATAGTCGGTGGTATGATTTGGACATGTCTGATCCAAATTATTATTCGAGTTCCCCCCACTCTTCTTCTAATTCTAATCCAAACATTTCCTCTTCTTCCGAGGATTCCAATTCAAATATTTCTCTCGACTCTTCTGAGGATTCCAATCCAAATATGTCCTCTGAATCTTTTGAGGATTCAGATCCAAACTACTATTGATTCATCTAATTCGACTCCTAAGTCATCTAATGCGACTCTTATGTCGTGGTCCTCCCTTTCTTCGCAGGACCCCTTTTATCAGTTGCCCAACGATGTCTTCTTCCTTTGAAGATACACGCGACTCTAAATCCCTCCAATCAGAAGTATAATACAATTCTTGAATCGCGGTCCTCTCTTTCTTCGCAGGACCCTTGTCATCACTCATCTAATGCAATGCTTGAATCACAGTCCTCCCTTTCTTCGCAGGACCCTTGTCATCATTCATCTAATGCAATGCTTGAATCACAGTCCTCCCTTTCTTCGCAGGACCCTTGTCATCATTCATCTAATGCGATGCTTGAATCACAGTCCTCCCCTTCTTTGCAGGACCTTCTTCATAAATCACCCCCACGGAATCTTCCTTCTGTGAAGATTCGTGTGACTCAAAGTCCTTTGAGACAAACATCTAAATCGACCCATGTGTCGCAATCTACAAACTTTGGACTTAATCCTACTATTTTACATACGACATACCATTGTATAGGTAGGTCTACACCACCTTCTTCTACTCCTGAGACATCTAGCTACACATATTATTGATCCCCCACACCATCTTCTTCTATCAATAATCATCAAACATCTTCTAAGCCTTCCACACCAAGTGAACCTATTTCTTCCAATAAACCCCTAGGGATCGATCAACAACTCATACCAATTGATCTCTTTCAGAATGAAGAAACAATTAGGGCATTTATAGGGGCATATGAAGATATTCCTTTAGTAGATTACAAAAAGGGATTCTCTTTAGACTTTGATGCATCTGTATATTGTGAGGAAAAGGTTGATTCGTTTAATCAAGAAACGGAGGAAGAGCCTTAGATCATGCAACTTGATTCTCCTCTTATTCTTCCATCTTCACATTCTTCATTATGTGATGAAACTCCTTGGTCTTGCATAGATCCATGGCCTATCTTCTCATCACCCAATAACTCTTCGTCTATCATAATTCCTCAATCACAATCTCTTATGGGGTCTCGCGCAAGTAGCCCTTCATCTTCATCTAGGTGTGGGTCACCTTCTAGTATCCCTCCCTCTTCTATTTGTGGGACATTTTCGATTAGCCCACTATCTTCGATTATGGGGCACATCTAATTAGCTCCTTATCTTCTATGTATGAATCACCCTCGGGTAGTCCATCATCTTCTATTCTTGGGCCACATCCCAGGTAGTCCATCATCTTACATCTATGGGTCACGCCCAAGTAGCCCTTCTTCTTCTATTCTTGGGCCACATCCTAGTAGCCCTTTGTCTTCTATTTATGGGTCACATCCTATTAGCCCTTCTTCTTCTATTCTTGGGCCACATCCTAGTAGCCTTTCACCTTCTATCCGTGGCTCACCTCCTGGTAGCCCATCCTCTTCAATTCTTGGACCGTATCCTTTTCATCTATCACATATTTCTTCTATCAATGGTTGTGGCAAGCCCACTACCATTTCTATCGTTCCTATCATCAATCGTAAATGTTCACATTCTTCTCCTTCTCGAGGTTATAAAATTCAAGCGTCAACTTATAAGAAACCCAAACAGGTTCATTATCAAGCTCAGGTCAAAACTTCCAAGAGCTCAAAATCCCCCAACAACTGGAACAATCTCAAAGTTATAAATCAAGCACGATTCAAGAACACACATCAACATAACCATCAAGTATGGCAGAAAGTGCATAAACCTTTGGATAGGGAACTCAAGCTCCCACATACAAAATCCATGTTTCAAGATAAATCACAGTCCTTTGTTGAGTGTGAACTCACCATGATCATCAAGATTGGGGAAAACATGACTCTTGATAAACAAACACGCTTAGTCTCCCTTATCAAGGAAGTCGCAAACATTGTTGTTGGATCCTATCACACAGAGTGACTTTGTTAGTAACAACGGTTCAAATATATATATATATATATATCAAAAATCTAAAAAAAAAACAACAAAAATCAAAGGTACAAAGATCAAACATTGCAATCAGGTGTTGCGTACACATGGATATTTCTTTCTTCCCTTCCTTGCTATTCTTCTGTAAGTCTTCCTACCATTTTCATCCCTTCGGTGATATTTTGGTTAGCTTATTCACATACATTTTGTGACATTTATCTCTATGGTATCTGTTTTCCCTGGTCTTTTATCACCTTGGTAAATTAAAGAACGATTGACCTCATGGAGATCCTATCACATTCAAACATCTAATAAACTTGTTGCGAAAAAATTTTGGACATATTTGTTGACACTAGCCAATGTTGTCATCACAATCACTTCCACCTCCTTCCATCAAGCCATCAGTGGTTCTTAACCCCTTGTCAAACAAGAGAGCTGAAATAAATTTTCGAAAGCAAAAGAATCAAACAAAACTCAAAAGCTAAAAGCTACAAATAAAAAGAAAATTAATATATAACTCTCTCTTGGGGTATTTACAATAATCTCTATCGGGGCTATGGACACTGGTGGTAATAGAGCAATGTTGTGATTAGAATCAAATACATCTCCGTCGGGGCTATGGATGCTTGGCTAGCAGCGGAGCAATGTACGGCTATCCTTTCACCCTCCATTCACAAAATCACTTATCAAAATAAATCATTCCTACACATTGGCTAGGTCTCTTCACTTGTTGTCTATTAAATATTCACTTCAATAGGTAATAAAATCCACGTGCACACAGTGGATCTCTATGAGTAAACAGGATTAGTATGTTACCAAGTGTCTTTTTGGACCTTGTTCAGACTCTTACTCTAGTCCATATCTCGTCTCATGATTTATGCCTTTGGCTAATCACTTCTTCATCGCGAGGCTTCTAAGCTACATTCATATCATTCACATCATTCTTCTACTTCGTTCAGAACATCCATGTGTATAAGATTACTTGTTTTCCATGTTTGTGGAAACCTTTGTCCCCTTCCACAAAAATAATCTTCTCCTTCCTTTCTATCATGTGCTTGTAGGCCAACTTACGCTGGGGGCATCCTTGCTTCCAGCATTTCATTGGTTTATGTTCATCATCATGTTGAACCTATCCATAATGGCCTTGGGTCCCACTTCTACCTGTGAAGAGTTTACCTTTGAATACTCCCACCTTATCGTTGGGACATTTTTACATCTTCACCTTTCAGGTACGCACGTGGCCTTATGCCCTTGTACATCCCATCTATCACTGGGGGCATCCACACTTTCTCATCTTCCTGTACATAGTTTCATAAAACTTTTAAAATCAACCAAAACATTCAAATATGTTAGAAAAATAATCAAAAACATTCAAATATGTTTTAGAAAACTTCTAAAATTGAAAATCATCCTACAAAACGTCACTCTTTGGTTCTCACTTGTTCATGTGCACGACTTATGGATCATCTTGATCTACCTCAATCAACAAACTAGGCTTACTTCGTCCATACTCACGGGGCACAATGAGTTGCCTGCATCAACTGTTTTGTAGTGCACATTGCTTTTCCATCGGACCCAAGTGTCCTTCCTTATTCCCCTCGCATGTATCCTTGCTTGGGGCACCATCATCAACCCTTGTCATTAATTTGCACAGGTCATAACTAAAGCTCGATAATAAAAACATTATATTATGTTTCTTTGTTAGTTTAGCTTGTTTACTTTCTCGTATTGCATTACATTTTGTATGTTGCATGGAGTTAGGCATCTTTCACTTTCTCGTATTGCATTTCATTTTTTATGTTGTATGGAGTTGGTGTTTTCAGCAATGGACAATCGTTCGTAGTATGGCTTTTCATGTCGTTCTACCTTTGTCGTATGCTTATATTTTTCATAAAGACCAATGACATAGCTCTTATGGCCATATGATGACACCGAAATTGTTCCAATACACAACGGCTAGAGCCTAAGATCTTCTCTCCCCTCCTCCATATTCATTCTACATAACTTTCCTCTCAACCCTATTCTTCCATCTTACCGGGGCATCTTGCCTCTTCCCATTCTTCTATCTATCTCTCACCTTTTTCGATCGTCAATCGTCTTCTTTCATCACCCTATCGACACTCGAGGGAGCATCTCTCACTTTTACTAATTTTTCTTCTACCTCTTCAAAATTCCACCTATCTACTATCTTTGAAGTGGCGTCACTTACACCACCCTAAAGAGGGGTAAATGTAGACACCTATAATTACGCCCAAGCAATTTAAATACTTAAATTGCACTAATTATCCCCTTTCTCGCAAATCAACGACATATCGTCAAAAGCACTCATTTTCCCTCATATCATCATTAATTAATTACACTAAGCTAATTAATTAAGTTTCCTATCCAACAAATACCCTAATTAACGACCTTCCATTAATAAATCACCCCTTCTACCTAGACTAATTAATTATTATTAATTAATTAGCTTTCCCTTCCATTTAACCAATAAATCAATATTTAATTGATTTAATCCCCTTATAATAGCCTAAATCACACTAATATTCTTCTAATTGGCTTCTATAAGCTTACACCTACCTATTAATTAATCACCTTTGATTAATTAAAATACCCCCCAACTCCCATGACTTGCTAAACATGTATTAAACCCTTCTAAAGTAAGGTTACCTTTAATAAAGCAACCTTATCTATTCCTAATCATGTTTTACCTTTATCCCACATTCATGAGAATGTGTTGAATCATTTATCCTTTGGGCTATATAAAGAGCCCTCCACCTACCTTTTTACTTACACCTAAACTTTCTAAGAGAGCAAATGCAAAGCATATAGCAAAGAGACTAAGAGCTTGCACCTTGCCCTTTTGAGAGTTCATCATCTTGAAGAGTTAAGCCTCTTTCTTAAAGTGCTTGGGTCATATGGAAGGTGTCAAAAGGGTCTTGTAGCCCAACTTTGATTAGCCCCCATTCCTACGTTCTTGGAACATTAAGAAAAACTATTTTGATAGCCATGGAGCTTACTTAGGTCCATTCATTTATTTGTTGTTAGAGAATAGAGGAGTTTAGATATTTAGCATTGTAAGTTTCAAAGTTTGTATTTATGAATGCTAGCATCTAACCCTTGTTTAATTCTTATCATGATGGTGTTTATGCTTTGTTTTAGCTAAATTGTAGAGCTATTTTAGGTGTTAGTTCTTGCTTCATTTGATGTAGCATCAAGCAAATTATACATGCACACAGTGGAAGTAACCAAAGCAAAAGAAATAGATACAACAAATATCCTAACATCCATTTTTCGATGGAGCTAGATGTCGCTTTGGAGCTGGGGCGGGAGTGATCTTTACTTCACCTGAGGGAAAGATCCTACCTTTCACCTTTAAATTAAACTTTGAATGTACAAACAATGGGGCTGAGTACGAAGCTCTCCTCCTTGGCCTCATCCTAGCTAAAAGAATGGGTGTTGATGACATTAGGGTACTAGGAGACTCGCAACTAGTTGCAAACCAAGTCTCCGAGGTATATGAAACTAGAGCTGAGCATTTACAACTCTATAAAATAGTAGTATTAGATCTAAGTAAGGGATTTAACTTCATATCAATTGAAGCAATCCCACGAGAGTATAACCTTCTCGCAGACTCAATAGCAACCTCAGCTTCCCGTTTCACTCCAAACAATGAGTTGGAAGATACACATTTCACAGTGTCACTTCGTACCGAACCATTAGTGTGTAAAATACCAACAAACTCACTCCTGACTCATGGGGAAGCTGAGGATGATTTTTCTATCGTGGATCACTTTGACAATGATAGAGTCACTCTCGAATATCTAAATGCCTATGTGAAGCTACACCTTGCTCACCGTATAGTTGATCATCCCTTAATACCACATTCCTCTTCCTATTTTGGAAATCCCATGGTAGAGTCTCCTCATGAAGGATCTCGATATCTACAAGATAGAAAATGGAGAAAGCTTGGAACTACCTCCGGCCCCACTGTCACTCGAATTTGAAGAAGGTAACACCTCTTTGATTGAAGAAACCATTGACATAAACATTGGAATGGAGGAAGAACCAAAAATATTGAAGTTAGGATCCTTGTTAACCCCAGAGGAGATAGAAATACACACCCAAATCCTCAAAAACATAAAAAGGCTTTCACATTTAACTATAAAGAAATGATGGGCATCGCACCACATGTCGCGATACATAATCTTGTCACCAAGCCAGATGCAAAACCAATTAAACAGAAGTCAAGACCAATGAAACCAAAAGTGGCTCTCATGGTAAAAGAGGAAGTAATAAAACTTCTCCAAGTGGGATTCATCAAGCTTGTTGACTATTCACAATGGGTATCTAATATTGTCCTTGTTCTAAAAAAGAATGGGAAGATATGCATTTGCATAGATTTTCAGGATATTAACAAAGCTTGTCCCAAGGATGACTTCCCATTACCATCCATTGACGTTATCATTGATGCAATAGCTGGATTTGAACTGTTGTCCCTCATGGATGGGTTCTCAAGGTATAATCAGATTAAAATATATGAACAGGATTAAGAAAAAACTACATTCATAATTCCCTGGGGAACATATTGCTACGTTGTCATGCCATTTGGTCTTAAGAATGTTAGCGCTACATATCGGTGGCAATGACTTATATATTCCACGATCTTATCCATAAAATTGTGGAATCTTATGTGGATGACTTGTTGGCCAAGGCCAAGAAACGTTGTGATCATCCAAAAGTGCTCCATATCATCCTCTCACGATTGATTGAATATGGCATCACATTAAACCCAGAGAAGTGCATGTTTGGTGTGACAAGAGGCAAACTTTTGGGCTATATTATATCTTCATGAGGGATTGATGTTGATCCAGCCAAAATATGGGTTGTTCTTGAAATGATCCCACCATCAGATGAGTCTAGAATCAAGTCATTTCTTGGGAAGCTCGGTGCAATCTGAAGGTTCATCCCAGATTTAAGTTTTGTCATTCATCCAATCAACAATCTATTAAAGAAAGATTATAGCATTAATTGGACTGAAGAATGCAACGAGGCCTTTGAAGTAGTTAAACACTTCTTGTTGTCTCCACCCATGCTAATGCCTCCTAGACTAGACCGCCCTTTGATCCTATACTCACGAGCCACTCATGTCTCGCTAGCCTGCATGCTGGCTCAAGAAGACAATGATAAACGGGAACGTGCGGTCTATTTCATTAGCCGAACGTTGCTCGATTATGAAACACGTTACACACAGGCAGAGAGAGAATGCCTTGCCATAGTCTTTGCAACAAAATGTTTAAGACATTACATGTTAAACCAAGAAACAAGGGTCATTGTAAAGACAAATCATTTATGAACATTCCTCACGCAAGGGTCTTTATCTAAAAAGGTTGGACGTTTCATAACCTTAATGGGTGAATTCAAGTTGATCTTCGTAAACTAAAAATCCATTAAGGGAAAAATCATTGCAGACTAGTTGGCTGACAATCCACTAGATGGAGGTGATCTGGTAAATCTAGACTTTCCTGATGAGTGTGTATACTTCGTTGAAACCAGGCCCCCCATCTATACATGTCCCTGGTACACTAATATCATCAATTTTATCATGGACCATACATACCCTGGAAGCTGCCACATCACAAAAAAGAAGGTGGTTACGCATTATCACCACTAAATATGTTGTTTTAGAATAGGTACTCTATTGTAAGGCCTTCGACGACATGCTTCTAAGATGTGTTGACACAGAAGAATCCAAAAAGATTCTTCATGAATCCCACAGTGGGATATGTGGAGGCCACTTCGATGGTCACGCCACCGCTCGCAAAATACATCGGATGGGATATTTTTGGCCCACTCTCGAGCATGACACAGTGGAATTTGTACGTAAGTGCCACAAATGCCAAGAATTCTCTCACAAGATTCACATGCCAAGACAATCCCTGCAACCAATAGCAACCTTGTGGCCCTTCTCCACGTGGGGTCTGGACTTGATAGGGAAGTTCTCTCCCTCATCAACCGATGGCCATAATTTTATAATTATAGCCACGGAATATTTTACCAAATGGGTGGAGGCCATGCCTCTCACCACAATACTAGGTTTGGTAATTGCCAAATTCATTCTGAACCAAATTATCTGCAAGTATGGTATCCCACAAGTCATTATCTCAGATAATGGCACGTCCTTTAAAAATGACGAAGTCTGTGAGTTATGTAGCAAATTCAAGATAAACCATCACACGACCTCTCTTTACTACCCTCAAGCCAATGGGCAAGCCGAAGCGACAAACAAAACGTTAAAAGCTATTCTCCTCAAAATGGTCAAGGAGAACAAGCGAGATTGGCATTTAAAACTATATCGGCCTTATGGGCCCATTGAACCTCAATAAGAACACCAACAGGAGCAACCCTTTCATTCGGTATTCGAGGTAGAAGCAGTTCTCCCGCTTGAGGTTGAAATACCCAATCTCCCCATCTCATTACAAGGGATTCTGGATGAAGAAGCTTATAGGGAGGCACGCCTCTCAACTGGAAAGCCTTAACGAGGCTAGGCTAAATGCCAAACAATGGCACAAAGCCTATCTTTGACCGGATGTGCGGTAGTATAACAAAAAGTCTATAAGTGAGAAATATATGAGGGAGATCTAATTCGAAGGCTAGACAACCGGATCAATAAGAAAACCGGCGAAGGAAGGAAGTTCCAGCCCAAGTGGTTAGGCCCATACCGAGTCATGAAGGACTACGGAAACGGTGCGTATCTTTTGTGCACACTAGAAGGTGAGGAATTCAATGAAACTATCAATTCCTTGCATCTTAAACATTTTTACGCATAAGGAATCAGAATCACCACTTGTACATTATAGCTACCTACATTGCATTAGTCATTTAGCTATTTCATTCTGTCCACTCATTTCGTAAAAATGGTAGTCCAGGAACTTACTCTTAAGCAATTTATTACAAATTTATGAAAATATTGGCAAAAGCATTCAAAACACATCTCTTCAAACATCATCAACTATTTTCAAATCTTCTCATCAAGTTCGACAGACAAGTATTGACGAAAACCATACCAAGGCCTGCATACTTGGTTCTGCTCTTTCTTTCTACTAGGTGAAGTTGTCCTTACCTACGGTCTATTCTAGAAGCCTCTTGGTGTCACATCTATCCCTCTTAAGTATCTTTTAAAGAAAGGGTATCCCAAAGTCATAGATTAGAAATGTCAAAATCAAATGGAATCAAAAGCACCAAGCAAATAGAATATTTTATTTTACACACTTCTTTGCCCCATCAACCTTCGGGGATAAGCCCACATCTCTCTTGGCGATGTGAGGTTGGGAAAGGAAAGGAGTGCCCTTACTCACCTATATCTTGCCTTTGGTGACAAACCCGTGCTTCTTACTAGTAGCATGAGGCAGGTGTGGGGGTCCATTCACACAAATTAACAAATCTCGGTATGCAAAAAAACAAATCATATCATATTAAGAGAAAATAAATGTCCAAACTCTAGAAGAGATCAAATCCTCAAAACCGATTTTGTCAACCAAAGTTCTATTTATGAATCTAAGTCTAGATAAACTGGAAAGTAAGTGGCCTTCTAAGCTTGGTGGTATTTCTGAGTAGGGTAAGTGTGTAGGTCTAATTTTGGTTTCATTCGGGTTTGGTTTCTGTCTCTCATCATTTCATTCGATCAGGACTCATATAACTTGTGCCCTTCCTAACTCTTGGTGTCGAGCCCTCGCATCTTACTAGTTGCGTGGAATTGGGATTGGGGCAAGTTCATCTCTTTATCACTATACATTCATCACGTTTTGCCAACATAAGAAGAAATTATAGATATTGCCCAAAGAGTTCAAAAGTTCAATACTACCATATGTTTGTATCATCTCATATCAACATTACAAAAACATACAAAGTAAAACATGTTGTTTATTATCTTTTGCCATCCATTGCATACATTATGAAAAGCATGAAAACAAATACTCTAAAAACATCTAGTAGAAATGTGAAAACAAGGCACAAAATTCTAGGCACCAAAATTCTAGATCCAAATATATATATATATATGAATCAAGTTTCGTATACAATGCCATCATGCACTAAGCATGATCAAAACGCTCAATGAGCCCGAAAAGTATAAAAACACTCATATAGACATCTGCAAAAACACTACAAGAGTGGCCTCTTAATCCCTATGGGATCCCTCAAAAGGTACATGACCACGTCTAGGACTCCGGCTACGCTGGCACTCCGAATGCACTGAGGGCTCGCGGTCACGGCCAATAGCTGCCGTCTCGCTATGAGAATGACTCCTCCTCATCAAGCGCTCGACCATCCTATATCTAGCTACCTTAGCGCAGAGAGAAGTCATGATCTTCGCCGCATGCCGCATGAGAGAGGCAAAAATCGGTATGCCTACCAGCCATCGAAGGCTCCCCATAGCTGAGATAGCTCAACACGATTCTTCTCGAGGGGAGCAATAGGGTTTCTGTACATACTCGGCGAATCAAGTCTCGCCACTCATCAGCAGTCGCTGCAAGTAAAGGAGAAAAACAAGTTAGAAAATGATCAAAGATAAAACAAGGAGTAAAAAAAACAAAAACAAATAATAACTAAGATAATTCTAACTAAAACAAAGTCAAGAGAAGAGTGACAACTCACTTGGATCGCCAGGCCTCCAAGAAGGATCTCTAGGATCCGCGCCGCCACTGTGATGTCGCCACTAATCGGTGTCCCTCCCACATCTGGGAAATGTGACACCGCACAATACTCACCATCTTCCCATAATTCTGAGAGAGCAACTCCTCTGAGACTAGAGTCACCCTCTATGCACTCCGCTCCGCCCTCTCGGCTCTGTAGGATCTCCTGAGTATCATGCCACTCGGGATCACTATCATCCTCGCCACCGTCTCACCACCGATCTCCATCTCCTCTGTCTCCTTCTCTACTCTCCCCCGGTGAACTCCTCGGACTCGGATTCCACGTCAATGGGCTCATCAGCTATGGGCAAGACTCGCGGCAATCCAAGTAAAGATGCTCGAGGAGCACCGGCTCTCCCTCGAGCACATACCACCCTCCTGGCCGCAATGGGAACACCGGGAGTAACAATGGTCCAACCCGGCCTCTAGGACCTCCCGAGCCTCACGGATAGATCTATACACTGGCCCCGCCGGAGGAAATATGTCAATATAGGGGAGGCCGAACTGCTGTGGTACTCTATCAAAGGGGTGGATCTCCAACTTCCCCGCCCTATCTACCAGCTGACTGGTAGTCTGACAAGCAATCAATGTAACAGTCTCCTCTCCCCATACCCCTGCCATGGCTTGATAAGGAGTGGCCTCCATGTCTGTAGTGGTCAAAGAGGCCACTAGCTAGTGAGGCGCTCTAAGAACAGTCATCCCTATCCACCTCGCTGCCCTAACGGCCCTGGGATCCTCTGCCTCTACACCTCTCCCATACAGAGTGATATGCTCATACACCCAACTCATAACAAGAGTCAGGTGGCTCGGTGATCGTCCTCGTAGTTGGACCACCTGCATAAATCATGGTAGGTGGTCTCGAGGATATCTGCTCCCCAAGCGTAGACATGTCCATGGCCCTCAATCTGTGTAATAATGGGGGCCCATCAATATAAGAGGGTGTCCCATCCTTGTCCCAATCGGCCTCGATGCAAGGATGCCCATGATGGCCTTACGGAGCACGGGAATGTCGACTCAATAATGGAGCAGATCCTCACTCCTTTCTTCGATCCTATTGATACAACTACATCCCCTATGTAGGTGGCCCATCGAACCACCACGGGATCTCGATACTGCTGTCTTAAGAGACAGCCACCACCCAAGGATCAGAACCCCCAGTATACGGTAAACATCCTCCAGGGTGATGGTCCACTCACCCCTAACTCTTGGCAATTGGAAGGTGTTCCGATCCGCATCCCAGTATGAAAATAAGTCACATAGTATGTGAGTGGAAGGCAACGTGAGGGACCTGTGCAATCCTCCAAATGTCAGTGCTTTGAAGTGTATCTTGCTCTGCCTGAGTGAGTGCCTCTAACACTGCTGGGAGCCAATCACACTCCCTCTCTCGACTCCATCTAATGTATTCCTCCTTCTGCATACACCCAAAAACACAAAAAAGGAGTAAGTTAGTACCAAAATCCAATTGGAAAAACTATCAATAAACATGTAAAAATGCTAAAAATGCAAAAATAAGTTAAGTAAAGCATTGTTTTGGCTTTCTGTCATCGCGGACCGCCACCCTGTGTAGAGCGGTGGTTCCGTAACCGCCACCTTCTAAGGTGGTGGTCCAGAACCGCCCCGCACAAAAGGCGGGCTTGTCCCGAAAATGTAAACGGCTCAAATACCCTAAAAAATGCCCAAAAACAAGCAAATGCACCATTTTAGCTAAAATAAAAACCTACCCTATGGGCACCCCCTAGAGACACATTTAAAACTAGTATTTTCAAAAATACCCCCTAAGACAAATATTTTATCATTTCTACATTTTAGGTTTAAAAACAATAAATTGAGAAGAACTAACCTGAGACTTCGTGGGTCGATGTTCCGCTCTCGGAGGCATGATCACTATCTCACCATGAACATTTTGACTATACTCTCATCGAAAACCGTCACCGTGGGTCCCAGAGCTCAAAACTATCAAATCAATCCGCGCAAATGAATAGTGAAATGAGTTTGTTTTATATATATAGCTTTCTAAAATTGATTTTGAATGTCTTTCACAGGGTCAAAGTGTCAACGGAGGTAAGTTCTAAACCCTGCGTAGATGGTAAGTCCTCTTTTCATATCAATTTAGCCTTATTTCTCCAATTGTTTTATCTAGTTGCACTTGAGTCCCTTGTTTTTATTTTACAGATAGCGGGACTTTGGATGGCGACTTTCCGACACACAGGCGTGTCAGGTATAACTCCTAACTCCCCATTTCGGGACCGCCATACTCAGATCCACCATTTTACGCCTCTTCATGGCTAAGATGCTTCTCAAGGGGGCAATATGTACGTACCTGAAATTGTAGGGTACTTGCACCCGTTGGAAAGATGTTACACATACCCCAATGATGATATAGGTCTCCTTGTAAGGTGTTCGGGATCCAGAAAAGCTCACCAAGTATACGTTTGTATCCCACATGCCCCGCTTGGCCTCTGCATGCTTTGTTTTTCCCTTTGTCCCCTATTTTCTTGCATTTTTGTCTTCGTGTTAAAGCGCCGCCCTACCCGGGCGGCGGTCCTGTACGCATTTTCCATATTCTTCTGACGATCGCGTCAAACGTAAATCTTCATTTTTACCCACTTTTTTCAACCACTTTGGCTTGCATTAATGTTTTGGTTCCCTGGTAATAGTGTTTTCCCTTTGTTTATAGTAAAAGAGTTCAATTGGGAGTTACCCTCTGGTAAATGCTTTTGCTATAAATAGCCAGCTTGTTTTCAAACAAATGGCCCCTCACCTTCTCAATTCTCTTATTCAGTCTTTGAATTTCTTGCTTAGAGTTCTACTAGCTTCATGTTTTGCATCAATTATTAGCTTTCCTTTGTTGTTTAGAGTCATTCAATCTTCTTGTTTCAGTCTTGTTCCATTGTTGTTCTATACAATTAGCTTAGCATAGAATAGTTTCATTTCTAGATTATAATCCATTAAAGTTGCTAGGTTTTGTTTTGTCACAAAGATAGATTCTAAAACTCTCGGCACATTTGTATTGTATTCCCACAATAAATCCCGCTAGGAATTACATAGTCAAGCTCTGTTCACTTGCGCTATCCCTCTCCTACTCACATTATATTCGGTCTATATCCAAAGCTACCATTGTTCGAATACCTTCTTCTATTGATGTTACCATATACATGCTTTTCTGGATTCACGAGAACATGAAGGAACGAGGAGATCACACTAAGGGGACGAAATCACACACAACTAGATTTGCCACTGTTTTGTAAATGCCAAGTTTGAGCTATCAAAGTTCTAGTTACAATGTATCAAATAGAGTAGTGAATTATTTTATTTCAGTTAAAAGTTCACTCTCGATATCGCCAGGGAAGCTGTGGGGATTGATAGTTTCTGAGAAATTGTGATTCATTCCTCACTTCTGAGGTAGGATCGAGAGTCTTTCAATTCAAAATAATTAATTGCTTAGATATTTAGGATAAAATCACAACTGCACAAGCAAATAGCCATACCAGGCTACTTTGTTTGTTTTTATTCTGTTACTAGATTAGTTGTCCATTTTCTAAATATACTAGAGTAGCTGCTCTCTAATTTCGTTAAAATACATCATCAAAAATACAAAAATAGAAAAATGCTTGCATAGTGTAAATACATCTTTTGTAATCAGTTTATTAATTTTAGTTAAAAATTGAAACACTTTGTATGACAATCACAGGACCTAGAGAGCCTAGAGAATATATATTTGAACCAATAGTGCCTCAACCAAATCTACCCACAACATTAGCTGATATAGATCAAGACCTTAGGATACATGTCTTTCGAGCAACGGAAAACCTACAAGCAATCAGTGAACAACTGAGAGGGTTAGATATCGAAGACAACAAGGCATACACATTTTGGTCAAACCATCCCAATTATAGATCGCCTTGATAAAATACCTGAATGACTGTACAAGGATTCAAAAGAGAAAAAACATTTGGTTGCGATCCTTTAGTTCCACAACCTGACATAGGAGACCTCCTCATTGACATAGATACTATCTTACGCATTCAAGTTTCCAGAACACCTGTTAGGTACTCTGAGAAAATTATACAACTTCTAGTTCTAAACATAGAGGCTGAAAAGGCGTATGATTACTGGATAGTTGGAAGAAGGGATTGATTCTTCACATGACCATAATAGGTCCACAACAACCACGAACTCACGGTTGTGATCCCCAAGTCCCACAACCCAACGGGCCTGCAAATCAGTTAAGCATTGACACCAGTTTATGAACACTAGTATTTAGATCCTCACCACTCCCGCCAGATATCATCACGCAGTTCTCCATATTAAACATAGAATCCAATCAATCTAATATTTTCTAGGCTAGACCAGAAAACCACCCATAGTTCACTACGAATCCACTAAACCTCCTATCACCATTTTCATGACCTTGTCTGGAGATATATATGAAGCTCCCATAGGCCACTTCCCACGCATCCAACAACCAAGAAACAGGATCTTGATAGAACTCGACATTGATTGGAGCCTCCGAACAACTATTATATCGAACGATCCATTACACCAATTTAGGTTAGGAGGGCCTTCTTTGCCTTAGATTTGTAGATTCCATTATTA
The DNA here is from genome assembly GCA_018340775.1 of Taxus wallichiana var. yunnanensis. Lineage (NCBI taxonomy): Eukaryota > Viridiplantae > Streptophyta > Pinopsida > Cupressales > Taxaceae > Taxus > Taxus wallichiana. Next base: position 644,095,951 of record CM031238.1, read on the forward strand.
CGTATTGAGGTTTTAAGATTACCCGATTAGCTTGTCTGTATCCATTCACATTCAACATTCACCGGTTGTCTCGGCATGACCTCGGGAGGTCGGGTATGAGGAAGAGGTACTTGTAGATTCCCATGCTCGCATGTCACTTTTCCATCATACGGTGTCAATTTTATCATCGTTCCTCATTGGGTTACTCCTATCCCCATTGCTTATAAACTTTTAGAAACTAAATCAAACACTTTGGGCATATTTCTAGGTCCTGATCACATACCATTATTCATATGATTCCTAAGTGAGAAAAGTACTAATTTACCACTATCTTTGACCTCTTTTCTTTCTTTATAGTTTCCTTCTTGGTATTACACACCTTCTTTCCTAGTCTGACCTTCGACACTTCGCTTTTTCCGAGTATGGACACCAGGGCCCAGCCATGACACCAACGCCCGTGCACCCTCGTCCCCTCCGAGCACCCCTGACCCCTTTGTATCTTGCTCACATCTTTTAGGTCCTTTCTAGTTGATGGGCATATTTATTTCTTGGTGATCATCTTTTTAATGGATAATTTCAAAATCCAAACAAGGGAATCATATAAATACAAAGCTATGTGGCCATAATAAAATACCAAACACTAAGAATCTACTATCATCACCTAAGATTGCATCTAAAAGGTCATTATAAGAGCATCAAAGAATCCATCTAGCATCCATTCAAGGGACAAGGGACTGCATTATTCTACATACACTTCATAGGAGGGGAAGTTTATTTTTCCATGCACACATCTATCTACATTTTCTACATCTAGTTATTTCTCACTATCAAGTACAACTTGCACAAGAGCCACCTAGGGCACGATTCTACACACACACACACATGTAGAACTACATGGAGTCTGAAATGTAGTGTAGTGCTCAAATCGTAAGTTCACTCAATCGGGTGACCTTTGGGGTCATTCTGACTCCCCATTTGTATATTTTTCTTTTTAAGATTTGATGTGTTTTGGGGTTTTTCAAGTGCTCTTTCTAATTGTAGGTTTCAAGAAAATTCGGTGAAAAATCACGGCGAAATAAAGGCGACATCCAACAAACATCTCGCAACCTGTCAATTGGTTTCTTGATGTTCTCGAGCATTCATGGGTGCCTAGAGGAAGTCATAACACCCGTGTGCCCTTGACCCTATACAAGTGCCCTAGTCCCAACATTTTTAATGCTCACACAATTTTTGGGCTCGGCCCGAGTCTTCCTTCTTGCTTCATCGGTGTTCCACCTTGGCATAACTTTGGATTTATTGTGAATTGGCTAAGTATCTTACCATCTCTCTTGCACTTAGGGTTTCAAATTTATTTAGCTTACTTGTTTGTGTCAAATATGTACTTTATTACATATCTATATCTACATTGTAACTTAATTAGAATTTAACATTTTTATTTCAATATTTGTTAAATAATTTAGTTAACTTGACGATTCGACCACTATTGGATCCTCATTTCATCACTTCTTGCATTTTTGTAAGGATTCTCTCATCATGGATATTTCATTTCATGATTTCTTACTAGCCAATCCCGAGGTTCGTGCATGTAAAATCATTACCCTTTTGGATGCTACTCATATTCCTTCCACTACTCATTAGGATATTTTTTATTAGACATTCCTAGATGCATTTTCTCAACGAGATCACTTTTCCATCTCGCTATATTAGGTTTCTACGGTCAAACTTGGAATGTGTAGAACACACCGTGAGGGTTTAAATCCTTCCATCTCTAAACCTCAGCTTGATTCTCCCACGAGCGATGATCTTGTAGGTTGATTTTTCTCCAAGATATATATCACCTCCATTATACTTTTCATATTCACATAACCACTCCCTGTGTGGATTCATATGAAAGGAGGCATCAAGTCAATCAACCATGCACCATCACATGCATGCAAGATGGAAGCTTCCAAGAACAAATCTCTTGAGTCTTCATTAGAGGGTTTTGTATCTAAAGATCCAACATCAAATATGACTTACCCTTTTCTACCTTCTTAGATCTACAATCTTTCTTGAAATGCCCTGTTTTACCATAGTTCCAACATTTCCTCTTATCTTTTTCTATAGTCTTTGATTTACTTCTAGACTTTGACTATCCTTGCCTCTTCTTGCTTTTCTCTTGGGTACAACCTCTTACATACAAGGCATCCTTGGATTGATAATCTTCAATGGATTTCTACCTCATTTCTTCTGATAGTAAAGGCCGCAACTACATCCTCAACTAATAATTTTTTCATAGTACTAGTAATAGCCATAACTAGATTATCCCAAGATTCAGGTAAAGAACACAACAGAGTAATACATTTATCCTCTTCTTCCATTTTAATATCAACAAGCTATATATATAGAGTAGGCCACCATATATCTAATCTATATAGGATATAGGAGGAAATCAACTGACTTACCATAACATTAAAGGCATTCATATGTTCTCGCAATAGAGTCTCCATCATTCATTCTCAATGAATGAAGCTTCTTTGGAGAAATATTTTGTTCACAAGGGACTTTTTTGATACAGAGTTCATAACTTCTCCCATAATGCTAGAGCAGATTTCTCATTTGACACATTCAAAAAACTCGAATCTAACATACACAATCTAATTGAAATCCTTGCCTTCCTATAGATATTTTCCTATACCTTTACCTTCATACCCGTAGACATGACTCTAGATATAAAAATCCACCAATATCTATCCACAAGAAGATCTTCCATAACTCAAAATGTTGGCCATTAAATTTTTTGATCTCAATCCTTGTGCTTCCCGTCATTTTCTTCTACTTGAAAAATTCACTCGCAGAGCTCCCACTTGAAAAAATTTATCGCAGGTTTTAGAAACCCTAACTCTTCACATAAAAGCTAAAACTTAGCTCTGATACCAAATGAAGAGAATCGATCGATAAACTAATAAACAAGAAGTTATACTTAACATAATATTTAAGATAAACAAAGAAACCAAATGACAAAACACAAGATTTATCCTCGGGAAACCCTTTCAGAAAAACCCCCAGTGTAGTAACTTCTCTCTCTTATTGCATTAACTTAACCATTTACAATACAATAATGTAATTCCAAGTTCTTCCCGTCCTCACGCATCTCCATCTATATGTAAGCAAATTAGTAGGAAACCATCAAAGCGGTTTTACAATACAATGGGTACCAAAACCATGGGCTAACAAATAACCCATAACAATTCCCCATAATTCATGGATTATGACACAACCCATACACGCGTATAGATAAAAATAACATATCTATACTCTCAAACCCGCCGACGCTTGTGGCAAAGGTTTAAAATACTCTTGGATATACAATATGTAAAATATGCAACATATTCTAACATGGAGGTAGTTGGATTAGATTACACTCAAGTAGTTTGTATAAGATAATGTGAGAAGGGCGAGAAAATGATTGTAATGTTGTGTAGATGTAGTTGTAGTAGTTCTACATGAGTATATTGTGCAACATTAATATTTTCACCTTTATTAGTCTTAGTCGACTTACCCTTGTATAGGGTTTTTCTTTAAAAATTTTGTTAGATGATTGTGTGGTTTTGTAATTCAACATAGTAGCTACCATGAGCTTTTTCTCCAATACCTTAACTATTTGATAGTGGTCCTCAAAATATTTACAATTAAGAAAAATGAATCGCTTTAAGCTTTGAATTTAGACTAGTAGTGAATACTTTGATTGATTCATTTTTGAGTGTGTGCTTAGATCCACGTGAAAGAAAATTCTAATAACAAAATAAATAATCTACCACCCTTTCAAGGGTTGTTTCTTAACGTGTGTGATTTGAGAAAAGAATAAGTATTTTCCATTATTTACTATGAAATGCTTAAAATGTTCATATGGATCCCATAGGAAGTGTGTAGAACCAATCAAGCGCATATACCTTGAGGCTACATAGAAAGAATTTAATAAGGTGGCATCTTAAATATAGTCCATCAAGAGGACCTGAAGGAAAAAATGTGATGTTGATTTAACAAAAATAAAGTATTTGTAAAACTCTAGATATTGCAGAGTCACATGTAATAAAAACCAATGAAGCTCAAATTTGACGCAAGAAATAAGCTAAAGGAAATTGAAACCCTAAGTGTAAGAGAGGGAATATAAGACTTAGTTGATTTCACAATAAAATTCGAGGTTCTCTAGATCGAAAACCGATAAACATGAGGAGGAATTTGTCATAACTACACTCAAAAATTACAGAACTATCGGAATAAGCTAGACCAAGGTGCTTAGACTAGGTCAGGGGCACCTAGGTGTTAGATTCTTCTTCTAGGCGTATGTTTTGCGAAAATGGCTGAAATCTATTTTTTCTTGTTTCGTAAGGTTTTCGCTAACATTCTTTATCAGTTGTTTGTATGTCATTTGGATGATTGCAGAGTTCTCCTATAATATGCAAAACAAACGAGCTCCTACAAAACCCCAAAACACATCAAATCCTAAAAAGAAAAAGATGTAAATGAGGAGTCAGATTGACCCCGATGGCCACCCAACAAAGTGAACTTACGATTGAGCATTGCACTACATCTCAGACTCCATGTAGTTTTGTGTGCGAGTGTGTAGAATCATGCCCTAAGAGGCTCTTGTACAAGATGCACCTAATAGCGAGTAGTAGATAGATGTAGCAATGTAAGTAGATGTATGTATGGAAAAATGAACTTCCCCTCCTATGCATGTATGCAGAATAAGAAATCACTTTTCCCTTGAATGAAAACTAGATGGATGTTTTAATGCTCTTTTATGCCTTTCAATGTAACCTTAGTTGGTGACATTAGATGCTTAGAGCTTGTTCCCTTATTATGATCACATAGCCAAGAACAATCACATGAACATAATGAGATATCACAAGGGGATATTCCTACATCCACCGAGGATACATTTGAGACCATATTAGAGCATGCTTTCCCATTGTTGCCACAAGCTAGCCTTTGTTGCCATAGGTTATAATCGAGATAATTTTTCAAATAATCTCTAAAACCAGCTTGTAGAAACATGGCCACTCAAAAACCTTGTTAGATTATTGGGTGCAACAATTTAAAAACTATGTTACTAGGTTGCAGGGAAAATGGGAAATGGAGAAGGAAGAATTAATCTTCCAACATCAACAGGACCTTGAAGAAAAGGATAAACAACTCAAGGAAAAGGACAAGGAAATTAAAAGACTCAAGAAGAAGCAAGATGATACAATTTAGGTGACCAATGAGATAGTTAAATGCATACCACATTCTAACATTTATGCCATTTTCTTGAAAGAACAAATGTTGTAATTAAAGCTCACTTGTATCAACTCAGATATTCCATTTGATATTAGTGGAGCCAGACCTTTCTTTAGAATATACATGAAAATGCCTCATGAGATTCATTTGTTGTTATGTGAATTGTATATGTACAACTATGCCCTTGAATATGATAGGGACTAGATCCCAATACTTTATATTGGAGATGTTCCAATTAGGGCATTGTGTTCTTATTTTAACAATGAATTATATAGAGAAAAGTAGATGGAGGAATACATGAACTTGTCAAAAGTGTAGCCATTAATGATCAGAGGTGAAGCTTCAAATACAAGGGTAATTATTGAAGAGTATGGAAAATACATGGAACACAGAGACATTAGACATTGAGTACACTAGATGAGACATGAAGCTCATGAAGAATCCAGGGACCACATCAAATACAATGTCAAATAAATAGTACATGCCCAGTAGAACACATTGGTAAGAGATGTCCCCTGAAATGCAAAGAAAATAAATGCACTCTTATCCATATATCATTCCAACTTTACGGAGGGTAAATGCATACATTGAAGTTTCTAAAGGATATAGAAAAGCTTGTTTTCCCATTGGTTATTATCCCCAAATATTCCACTATCCTATACCACATTGGTTTGGTAACAAGCAACTAGATGACAAAATACATGACAGAGTCATGGAAAGATACAAAAGGAATGGAGGATACTTCTTCACCAAGCTTGAAGGAACATCTACCCTGGTTGATTTCAGACATTTATACAAAGCATTATACATATGGAGCCAAAGAAACCTGAGGAGGAGCCAAGAAAAATGAATGAGGACATTCAAGATGTTAAGTCTGGGGGTGTGATAAGTCATTTAATTTCCTTTTAAAACACCTCATCTTTTGTATTTTGTCAAGCCATTTGTAGCCCGAACTTTTATTTCCCGTGATATTGTTAGACATTTTTTAGTTATGACTTGAACTTGTGGCATGAATATTTCGTTAATATAATTATTACTAAAGTTTATTTTATTTTGTGGATTATGAGTATGCATTTATTATTTTGGTTGCAATATGATGTTAAATGGTGCTTGTATAAATGACAACCTTGTTTGCAAAGAATTTGTTATATGTAGCAACTAACATGCAACAAAGGATCCATACATAACAATTGACATGCAACCAAAGGAACTCATTCACAGCGAAGAGGTCGTTTGCAACAATTGACATGCATCCAAAGGGACCCATCCACATAAAAGCGTCCATAGCCAAAGAAGATCACACACATACATGAAGTTGTGGATGTAAGAATCTTACACAATGTGGATACTACACCTAAGCTCACACATGTTGATGGAAGAAGTAGTTATGAGAACAAGGATAAGACTCAACACCACCACCTGATTATGCATTGTAACTCAAACAAAGAACTAGTTGATTTAATTTAATAACTGGTTGATCAACTGATCGATTAGTTAAGTTATGTGATTGATATGTAAACAACTACTGAGTAGTTTTGTTGCATGCATGTAGTCTCCAGATTGTTCGGTTAAGATAGTGTACTTAAGCTAAATGGAACTCCTATTAGAACTCTATCTCTTCATGCCTCTTCTGTAATGAAAGATATAAAAAGGAAAGATTAATGATATAGAGATATAAAGATAGATCGATCCATAGGTAGAGAATTTGTTTTATTTTCCAATTGTAATCTTCATGTTGATGAAATAACAACTCGAAGTTCGTTAATTTGTTGTAGACATAGGCCTTAGAAAGGATTAGTACCCAAGGCAAGGCCCACTTGCGGTTTGTTAACCCTCTTATTTTGTTTGTTGTTTTAATTGCTCGCATATTCTAACCTATCTTTAATTATTTGTGTAAAGGCATCCATGTCAAATATAGGCACCGCATGTTAAATCACAAAGGCTTGATTAGGATTTGTTTTAGATTGGTCACCTTTATAGTCGACACCACCTTGATGACAACTATATTTTTGGTAATATGTGTAGGATCACCATGAACATAAATGTTATAATCATCAGTTGTCCTAGGAGTAACCTCAATGGGAGAAAATAAAGGAACCTCAAATATATGGGCCATTTTCTAATCACATTGAAGAATTAAGGGTATTTAGGTATGATCAACTTGTGTATACCAAATCGGGAACTAAAAAATATTGATATGGTTTTAGCTTGCTTATATGGCATTTGAAAATAACATTTGATTGTGCTCCAAAAGGAATTAAGGTTTTAGAGAAACCCTAAGAGAATGAATATCATCCCTAAAAATGTAGTCACTAAATCACACACTTACTATGTACATCTAGCCTCTAAATACTTCATTTATATGCATGATTCATAAGCAAGAGAACTAAGCATTAAAAACACTTGTTTTACTTTGAAATTACTTTTATATTTCTTATCTTTATTGCTTATTGTTTCTAGACTACACCTTTATAGTTTTGCATACTAGCCGACATCCTACTCAATCTTGATTCCATAGTTTTATCTTTCTGGCACCCTGTATAGAACCGCCCATCATGGACAAGAGCACCCGGGTGATATCGTCCCCTTTGGGTGCTTCTATCCTCCTTCATTTTTCTAAATTTTTAAATGTTACATCTTTCATGTCTTTCTTTACGACCCTGGGTCGGCCTTTCACTTGTTAGTGATGAAACTTAAGTGAAGGAATCATATATATACATGTATTATTTAACCCCATTAGGGGAAAACATTCAAGATACATATACATCTACAAGGAGCTAATATTTTCTATCTATTGTATTTGGGATTGCATACTTCACTGCATAGGAGGGTCTATTATGAATTCTATACCACACATTTTGCATTGGGACAAAGTAGTTATAGCCCATTATTTTTTTGTGTGACTGGAACTAGGGCATCCTAGCTCAAGGGACATTATTCCAATCACACACACACACACACACACACACACACCACACACACACACACACTAGAACTACATTGAGTCTGAAATGTAGTGCAATGCTCAGTGACAATCACATTGGGGTGACCACTAAGGTCAATATGACTCAAGCATATGCAATATTTATTCATCTAATGTGTGCTTGAGTATTGTGTAGGTAGCTAGGATTTATTTTGTAGGTATATGTATGATTTAGTATAATTTTAGTGATCCTGACATGATCTACATGAACTAAAGGTGAAAAGAAGCGACACACTAAGAACCATGATCATAGCTATCCCAAACAGACACTAGTGCCCAAGCAGCCCTATCCCATTCCAGATACTCTCCGTCCCCGAGATCATCACATTTTAGAATCAAAAATATTTCTTGAATAGTCCAATATTTGTCTTTCCAACCTATTCATCATTCCAAAATTATTTTATACCTACGTTATAAGTTGAGTCATTCTAAACCCTTTCTATCACTCTTATTTGCATTTCTATAGCTAGATCTTGCATATTTATTGTTATATTTATTTGATTAGAAGCGTTCTTACATAAATTTGAATTTTATTAAATAATTTGGTGAACCCATTCCTTACATGCCCACTATCGGATCTCTCCTTCATGGCCCATACCATAGTATTTTTGTTTCATTTACTTCAACAACACCCATCATGTAGAGATACTCTTACACAATTGTTGAAGCAAGTCCAACTCCTTAATCATACGACACCCTCCCAAGTGAATGTCATTTTTTGTCGTATTTCATCTCCTACTAGTAATGATGACACCTCCCATAAGGCTATCTTAGACTCTATTCAAGTTTTACACCATGTCTTTTAAGATCAACTTCAAGTCATGAATGATACAATTACATCTCTCAAAGATGAAATCCAACATGTCAAAGATAATTCCAATTCACATATTCATTCTCTTTCTATGCCTCATGATGTTCCTAAGGCCAAACCTATGCAATATGATATATGTGTTACATGTACTCACATAAGTGAAGTTAAAGTCATCTCAACATAAAACCTCTTTATTCGATGATCATACTACACAAAATGATATATCCTATTTCAGCTCCTCAATCATTGGTTAATTATTTTGTTTCCCAATCATTTAGGTTCTTCATTATCGTCTTACAAAATCTAAGGAAAGCCTTTTTGCAATTATCATGGCATTAATGGAAATCATGACAATGATTGTTATACTTTACAATGAAAAATACTACAGCTTGAGCATAAGGGCTTTATTTCATTCTCTAAGCAACATTTCATTACACATCTATCTCTCAGTTTCCACATCTCAATGGGTTCCTAAATCTAATTCATCTATGACTCATATGGGAATAATTAAATATCAAATGCCTCAAGTTCTATAATACTAAATGAATCATCACTTACCCTTGAGACATTGCATACCACAACACCAACAATATTAGTTGAGCCACCACAAGCCCCATCTAAGGCCAACACAACAAAGGAATCTACATAACATATTGAGATAGATTATGCAAACACAAGTATCAATGACTTACTAAATGATTTATGGATCTCCATGGGCATGGGCACATATAAGCTAAATCCTAAGTATACTTTTAAACAATATTTTGAGAGCAACATGGATAACACTAATTCAACCCTACTACTCAAATCTGATGATAACGATGATTCTAATCCTTCTTACTATGTGATGACTATAAGCACCTTGATGATAATTTTCCACATCTTGATCCTATTGATGAAAAAGATGACACTATTTCACCAAAAGCATTGCAATTTCTCACCATCTATTTGTAGAGTATAAAGCAACACAAAAGGCAAAATATAACATCCCAATGTCATCACATGTGTCTTATTTAGCACCATCCAAGCCTCACTTTCACATATGCTCATCTTCTTTAGAAAATCACGGGCCATTTCCTAGTAATCTTATTGTGTTTATCTTTTTGGAATTCACACTGGGGGCATCTTAATTCCCCCACACCACCCGATGATGCAATCTTGTTCCTAGTTCATACTTGACATTTGAGGGCATCCTTACCTACATGAACCTCACTTTACACACATACACTAGGGGGAATCCTTATTCCTCCATTTTAGTTATTCTCTTACACATATTTGTAATTAAAAATCTAAAAACATGTAGATCTTGATCTTGATTGGATGTACTCTTGCTTCCTTATACTACTATATGTTGCACCTTTTCTTATCATGTTACTACGGTTCCTAGTATGCTTTATCATTTTCATACAAATATTCACATGGTATCTTGAGGTGAATACAGGTCACTTACAAGTTGTTACATGATGTATGATGCTTGGCCATGTCCATTACCAATCCCACTAAGGCTCATGGGGGCATCTACCCTTTTCCCACTTACTACCAGTTCTATCATTACAATATTTCACATTTTCATTCCTATATTCAAATCTTACATTGTGACATACTATTTATCTTTCCTAACATGATAACAAGTGCTTCATGTGTAGCATTTTCCTTTCATGAATCCTTCCAATCATGGTTGTCTGATTTGATTATATCTTGTTTTTTGTTGTTTATAGGTTATGCCCTATGTTTTCTTGTTTCCTTGCTTGCACAATATTTGATGATTTCGATTGTCTTGTGACATCCTGAGTGGTGTCCCATGTATGCAACCAACTCCTCATTATGTCCTTGTTTGTTTTTTTCTTATATGATTTTACTAGTTGTTATTTTCGTGTGCATTGCTTGTTTATCACTAACACTTGTATGCTAGCATTTTCCAATTGTTTTCCTTACACCATGGTAACTACCATGCATAATACCTATTCCCCCGTAGAAATTCCTATATTATATATGCATATTAGTTTTAGCCTTCCTCATTTTGGCTTCATTTCACTTTTTTCATCTCACGCACCCCAAATGAGTGGGGGAAAACATCGGGTGAACCTTTTCACCCTCCCAAGTAGTTACTAAAAATGATTAGCTGTAATCATAGTCAACATGATCAGAGAAATAATCAATTACATAAAACAAGGTAGAAAAAAACTTGGCCAAAATTCACATAACTTGGATAGAAACCACCCAATATATAATGAACGACGGCACTAGTATCCCACCTGGGCACTCATGTTCTAGGGAAAAAATAGTTACAAAGCATATTTTAATAGTTTTATAGTTACAATATCTTCTTTAGTTTTAGCAATTACATGGTCAATTTCATATTACAATTAGTTACTAATAGGAACTAAATAAGGAACTAACTACTTACTCAGGAACCAAAGTATGAACCAAATAAGGAAGTGACACTTGGGCATATATGCAGAAAATCGATATGTTTAGAAAAATGTGTCACCCGAAGGAAGTTACAAATTAGGTTTGTGATCATATATTATGGTACTTATCCATGGGGAAGCATTAATGGTTGGAGGGAAAATCCTATGAGCTCTCCCAATACACTTTCCTTAGTAGAGATAGGATGCTTAAATCAAAACTTTTTAAGCACCAAGACACTTAAATCCCTAGTTTGGTGACAGGACACCCAAATCCTTCATATTATTCCAACTAGCTCCTAAGTAATAAGTCTACAAACAAGAACAAATTTCTACCCCTTTCTCTTTCAACATTTTAGGTGTACTCTAACCCCTTGGTTTAGCTTTTTCTAATACGCATTTCCAATTTTACATATTTTTCAAGTTAAAGTTCAATTGCATTTACCTAGAGCATTGACTACACTTGTTTTCTTTTGCAGTCCTATCTTATCCCAATAAAGGCAAAACACACAAAGAAACCATGAAGAAAATCTCAAGCATGCTCTAGAAAATACAATATTCAAAGGAACTACATGCACACATCATTATCACTCCATGCACACAAAGGTAACCCTAGGATCTTTATCCTTCCCCCTTCCTTTAGAATTCCACGATACACATTTTTCACTCTTTCATTCGGCACACTAAAACACTCATTTGACATGTTAATGGGCACAATCTTCTTTTGTCCCCAAGGTACACTTTTCTTTTCTACTTTATGTTACTGAATCCTTATTCACCAATATAAAGTGGGGAAATGTAGTCACTAAATCACACACTTACTATGTACATCTAGCCTCTAAATACTTCATTTATATGTATGATTCCTAAGTAAGAGAACTAGGCATTAATAACACTTGTTTTGATTTGACATTGCTTTTATCTTTCTTATCTTTATTGCTTTTTTTTTTGCATACTAGCCAACATCTTACTCTAGTCATGATTTAATTTTCAGTTTTATCTTTCTATAACCCTGTACATAATTTCCCATTAGCGATAGGAGCACTCAAGCACTAATGTCCCATTTGGGTACTTTTTTGTCCTCCATTTTTTTCTAAATTTTCAGATATTACATCTTTCATATCTTTGTTTACTACCATGGGTTGGCCTTTCACTTGTTAATGATGAAACTTAAATGAAGGAATCATATATATACATGTCTTATTTAACCCCATTAGGGGGAAAGCATTCAAGAGGCATATACATCTACAAGGAGATAATATTTTCTATCTACTACATTAAGGACTACATTTTGGACTGCATACTTCATTGCATAGGAGGGTCTATTCTAAATTCCATACCACACATTTTACATTGGGACAAAGTAGTTATAGCCCATTATTCTTTGTGTGATTGGCACTAGGGCATCCTAGCTCAAGGGACATTATTCCAATCACACACACACACACACACCAAAAATACATTAAGTCTGAAATGTAGTGCAACGTTGGTGACAATCACATTAGGTTTACCACCAAGGTCAATCCAAATCAAGCATGTGCATCATTTATTCATCTAATGTGCGCTTCGGATTATTGTGCATGTAGCTAGGTTTCTTTCAGTGCACAGTGTGACTCGAAATTTTTAGTGAACCTAATGTGACCTACAATTAATTAAAGGTGACAAAAAGTGACACAGAAGAACTAGGATTGCAACTATCCCATGACACTAACGCCCAAAACAAACACTAGTGCCTGTGCGGCCCTGTCCCATTCTAGACACTTTTTTTCCTTGAGATCGTCACATTTTAGAATTAGAAACATAACTTCAATAGTCCAGATTTTCCTTTCCAAGTCCGAGAATCAGTCCTGACCTACAATTATAAGCTAATTCATTCTACAAACCCTATATATCACTCTTGCTTGCATTTATATAGCTATCTCTTGCATATTTATAGTTATATTTATTTGATCATCAATGTCCTTACATATATTGAAATTTTATTAAATCAAAAATTAGGAAGGAGGGGTTCAGATTTGAAACCATAAGGGAAAAATGGAAAGCTGTAGGTTGTATGTAAAAATAAGTGGGTTCACCAAAATGTAATCCAAATTAATCTAATTAAATAACTAAACAATTGTGTAAAGATGAAATAAGTACATATTACGATTAATAACAACAAACATGCAAATTTTAAAGCATGTCCATATAACTAACAAAATACGGTAACATATGTGAGCTAATCAATGAAATTACAAGTTAGGGACAAAGAGGATTGCACAAATTTTAGACCAAGATGAGATGAGAATGATTTGAGAGTGTGCGGGAAGGATGTGTGGAGCATTGTCAAGTTGTCCTAAATATATGGAGATGTAAAATCAAGTGTAAGACAATGTCGTTTGTCAGACATAAAGTCATCCAAACAAATTTTTCTAGGATGGATAGATTTTTCCTATGCTAATTATGACTAGATCTTGTCTCGATATTGTTTTCCTATGTGTCTATAGCTTCACCTTTTATGGTTGAAATGTTATGATCGTAGTTGTGTATCCGATTAGGACTTCTTCTTCTTCTCTCATCGAGGACCGAAAGGGGTTAGTTTAATTAGGTTAAGTGGCCCCCACCATGCTTACTTAGTAATATTTTGAAGAGGAATTAAGTCGTCATAGTTCCCCATCGATGTATGTATACAAGGTGTATATCATTGTGTATTCGTAAATGAAAACCCTAATAGGACCTTTTACATTTGGAAATGATCTTTTTTTGTGAGATGTAACTTTACAAATTGGCCTATGGAAACATTGTAAGTTATGTGCGAGACTTAGAGATAGTTGAATATGATTGAGATAACGATATAACAATTATGTATTTTTTTGTCATCTCTTAGGTAGACCAAAGATGTCAAAGGTGAGGCCCTCAAATGGGTTATGTGAGTATGCTTTTATAAATGATCACATAATATAATTAAGAAAATATTGAAAATAAATGCCTAAATCTGATTGCAATGTAGTAGTAAATGGATAAATAATTAAGTGCAATATAGACCAAACCCAATTAAGCTAGAAAGTATAAAACCCTAGTTGCGAAGAGGAGATAAAAATACTTAGTTTTTTTCATAATTAATTCTAAATTGTGTCGAAGTGCCAAACTAATGAACAAAAGGAGAAATGTGTCACACCGAGCCTCAAAAAATTGCAAGAGTGTCGAATATGCTAGACCAGTGGTGCCTATGGAGGGTTAGGGGCTCATGGGGTGCCTAGACCTCTTCTCGGGTGCCTATCATCGCTCGGGACCTTAGAAACCGGTTTCGTTGGTTGCAAGATGTTTGTTTTCCTTCGCTTCTTATCGCTAGTATGTCACACCAAGTTTGTAGATGTTGTTGGTAACTTGTAATAAAGAAATGACCTACAAAACCCTCAAAAGCGCATCAAATCCTAAAAATAAAATAATGCAAATGAGGGGTCAGAATGTCCTTAGTTGTCAAACAAGTGATCTTATGACTGAGCATTACACTACATTTCAGACCCAATGTAGTTTTATGTGTGTGTGTGTGTGGAATCGTGCCCTAGGTGGCTCTTGTGCACTGTCGCACTTGATAGCGAGCAAGTAGCTAGATGTAAATAGATGTGTGCATGAAAGAATAAACTTTCCCTCCTATGAAGTGTATACATATGTTGGTTGGATATTTTGTCAAACCAAAATATGAGGTTCAACCACAGTATATGGGATTAAATCCCTCCTCAAAGACAGGTGAGGCTGCCTGTTTATTGCTAATCTAAAACACAGTAAACAATATATACAGTATTCACACTAATCTAACCATTGGGGGTTAGGATGAAATCCCGAAATCCACATTCACACGATTCAAGGATATTGCTTTCGTAAATGAAATAGGTTAGAAACTGTTATAATGAAAGAAGCACGGTAGAAAGGAAATGGGAGAAACGTATTTTCTTTCGAGTAAACACAGAGCACGAAATAATCATACGAGTTTTAGATCACAGATGTAATGTCCGAAATAATCAGAAACACTGAGATGCTATGCAAAGAATAGCCTAAGATCATGAACATAAGAACACTGTCTTAGGTAAGATATATTCCACAACACAAAGTCTGTAAAACAATATCAGCTTCTATTCTTCAAAATGATTGAACGAAAACACAAAGTTTTTCTTCTTTCCAATAGCCCCTAAATATTCCAAAAAATCTCGACCCTTTGGAATGCAAAAGCATCCCTTATTTATAACAAAAAGAAGTAGAGATAAAATAGGGCAGATCCTAAAAAGTAGCATTTAACTAGAGTTCTGTTTTGCTTGATTCTCACGCAGGAGATCAAGTCAAAATATGATTCAAAAATATGACGAAACAGAAATGAAAAAGACATGTCAATTTCAAAATTGAAATGACATGAAACATTAAGACTTAGTCTGAATCGTCATCCTTTGCTCCTTCCTCTTTTTCTTCCTCCAGCTGAGACTGTTTGCTCTGAAATTCTTGGAACTTCCGAATTATGCCTTGCATTTCGTTCTCATCAGGCGCAGTGGAATGATCGTTCCAAATTTCACAGGTCTCATGAATGTCGCTGGTATTGCCGGGAAGCTTTTTCAATCCTTTGCTGAGTTTCCTTAAGGCCTCCAAAGTATGCTCAACCCTTACAAACCGATCAATGATTTCAAGACCAAATCCTTGTATTGGTTCCTGCTGAACAGACTCTCGAATTTGGTTGAAGAGATCATCTACTGATAGGATACCTGAGTTCCCAACTAACACCTTTGGACAAATCTTCAACAATTCTTCTTCCAGATCACTTTTCCCATCGATCAATTTATCCCTTGATTCTCTCAACTTGCTGCAGGCTTCATTGAGAATCTTTATTCTGAACCTGATGGCCTTGGTCAGCTGGAAATGCTTATCTGTATGTGGAAGAACACCTTCTTCTACCAAGAGATGTGCTGGTATTTGCTTTAATACATGGAGAGTTTCAAAAGTCAAATCAAGTGTCCCGATCTCCTGAGAGAATTCTTCATCCATCTTTTCTCCCTCCATCTGAATGTCCCCTAAAGACTGATGAACTTTCACCACATCTTGAATCACTTCCTTCCCCTGTTGGAGCAACCTTTGGATCCATTCATCAACCGCCCTTCCTTGTTTAGCAATCTTTTCAATCGTAGGCACTGATGAGAAATCGAATCCAGCAGAGACAGAAGAAGATGGTATGGATTCAAGGGGTGTTGAGAGTTTAAGCAAAACCTCTGTCAACTGCTCCACTTTTCTCTTAAGCTCATCTCTGTTGTCCTTTGTTTCTTTCAACTTTTGGCACAACACGTTTATGGAATCCCGTGCATCTTGTTGCGCCCCTTCTGCTATCACTTTCCCTAGAGCCACCCTGGTTATCTGATAATCAGAGGCTATTACATCCTCTCTAGTTTTGTCAGTCGAGGGAGTGGCAATCTCTGCGAATTTATCTCCTGAAGCATCCACCAAAACCCTTGAAACTGTTTTGGGTTTCTTGGCTGATTTCACAGGAGGAGCCTTAAGTGAGCTGAAATCAAAGGCTGGTAGGGGTACAATCACCTTCCTCTTCCTCGGAGTTTTCTCGAGTAGCCATTGTGGCGTATCAGAGGAAATTACCCATGTTGTAGTAACTGGTATTCTACTCTCAAGAGGAGAAGATTCTACTATTGGAGGGGGAAGCGAGTTGTTAATGTGGTAGTAGATTCAATAAAGAGAGGCACGGAGTGGGCGTATTGGTGATCACTTGGGTTCCAAAGAGAGAGGGTGAGAGTCGGAGAAAATATACGGCCATGTTTGAAGAAGTGGATGGAGAATGAGGAGGTAGGAGTGGTTTGAGGGGGAGGCTGATTCGGACTCCAAAGCTTGAGATGCAAGAGACAAGGCCCCTTCGGTTTGATAATCAACAAATGATGAATCCGGAAGTGACTTCCTCCTTCTTCCAAATTAATTCTCTTATTTCTGGTGGTGTTGGTGATTCGGCACATCCACCATTTCATTTGGAGAAATAATTGAAGAGATTTGTCTTTCTTTCCTCTTCTTGACAATCTTGACTTTTATAGGCACCCTAGAAGAAGATCTCTTGTCCTTTTCCTTTTTGGAGGGCCCCGCCTCTGAAGCGACCCAACTTTGAAAACTCATCATCTTTAAAATTCATTCCCCAAGAGGAAAGCCATGCTTTGGTGCGAGCAAGGATTAGGGCTGACCTATCTGTAATAGAGGCTTTTTCGCTGGCTGACCAATCAATAGGTGGGAAAACATATTGATCCTCATTTAGTCCATCATAGGAAAGATCCAAAACACTTTCATTGTCACTCGTACCTTCTGGAAAATCAGCAAGCTCCAGTGTTTGAATCTCAGCAATAGTTAATCTGCTATTATCCTTTCTGCGAACAGCAACCTCGTTACGCAGATCAACCCAAATATCCTCTATGTTTGGCCTGTGCAGATGTTGGGTTCCATATGCTCTGAGCACTCCTCGGATGTCGAAACCGTCTCGAGGCTTCATATGCTTCTTCAATTTGTCCTGAAGTTCGCATTCAACATTTTTGGCCTTCACTACTGTTGAGCAAGTATATCTCCCAATAGAAATTGGGAAGGACACAGCAGCCTTATGTTTGCTTTGTTGGAATTTATGGAAATCCAACAGCTGTCTAACCAATTCTATCAATATCAGCCTATCCCCTGGATATCGGGGCAAGCGAAAAGGTTCCCCCGAGTACATGACTGTCCGAAGATATGTAAACTTCTTGAATTGTAAGAAGATACATCCCCATTTAGAAACTTCGGCCCAAGCCTCATCTGAGACTCTTGTCTTCCTCAGCTCAGGGTTTATCCTGCAGATATTTTCATAGAAGAAGGCATCATTCACCCTTCTAAAATGTTCTTTGGACCCCTTCTTTGTTATTTGAGGGAAGTAATGATACACCTGGTTTGCCGTTCTGCTTCCCTTGGTATCCAGCCCGGGATAGTTCCTCATCCCGGCTGCTGCGTATGTGACATATGAAGACATATAAAATTTCCCAGTTGACAAGACCGTTGTCATTTGGGAATCAATCTCATCAGCGATGAGAGTACCCCGATCGATCCCTTGCTGATTCTTCTTGATGGTGATCATAAATTGATACATCCATCCTTGAAATACATTCGATTCGGGCAAACCAAAAACCCGACTCAGCAGGGTGATAATATCATTGATTTCTTGGATGAAATCACTCCTGGGAATAGTCCTTGGAAATCTAGAGACCGCTGGTTTGGCCTTGATCAGGAACTTCTTGTTTACATCCTTGATGCAGTCTTCCTGATTGTTGTCCCAGGCCTTCTGAGCTGACTTGATGTTCAACTCCCCATACTCTTCAAAATTAGGCAGTTTCAGGAGATCATCAAAGTAACCTCCATCCAATTTGATCACTACTTCACCTGATTGACTTCTCACAGAACGAGAAGCCGAGTCATAACTAGATGCACAAGCCAAGATGAATTCTGGACACATTGGCGGACATGGGAAAACCATTTGCGAGAGGCAAGCCACTTTGTCGGCTATAGTTCTCATCCATGGATTTTGGGAGGAACTCCTCACTCTACTCAGAAATCTTCCATGTCTATATTTCGAGTTCGGTGTCTCGATATCATAGTTCGCAATCAATATACGATGGAGATTCCGGCTTCTTGAACTTGTATTTCATTCGCGGACTTCTCGGCCTTTTCCCGAGATGGACCGAGATCCGACATGAAGAAGCGTTGAAGGGAGAAAGGTTGAAGTTCGGGAGATGTTGTCCACTTGTCGTAATTCTCGACTGCTTTGGATATCTTTGGAAGAAGCAGAAGAGTGACGACTTGGAAGCCGAAGATGTCGGAAAATCCTGAAAGTCCGATGTGTTGAAAATGTCGGAACTTTGGGAAAGCCCGGCACTTTGGATAATGTCGGGACTTTGAGGAACCCCGACACGTCAAACCTTTAATACACTTCGGCTCTTCGACTCTGCGCAACAGGCTTCAAAACCCGAAAAGAAAAACAGGGTTTTTCATCGAATTTCAAAACATGCAATCTCTTTTTTTTGTCATTCATGTTCCATGCATATAATAAAACTTCAAGGAAATAGCATTAAGTGGTAGTCTTAGAAGAGATAAACCCTAAAACCTAAAACCCCTTTCAAAATAACTCCAAAGAGAACAAGAAAGGAAAACCCTCAAAACCCGCGAGAAATTGAGAAGAAACCGCACGATCGATCCGTAAAAACTAAGAATAAAGAAGGAGAGAAAAATACCTTCAATCAGAGAAAGAAAAGATCAACAACAGGCGATTCAATCGAGCAAGGCGAGCTTTCGGGTTTCGAAATCGGAAGAGCATGCACGAAAAATCCACGAATTAAAAATACGTCTGGTAAGAATGACGTGGAAATCCACGTATTTATAAGAAAATTGGTAATTAATACACTTGGGCTCGGCACGTGCCAACTCACCGACAACTCGGCATGAATGCCATGTCAGCATGTTTGAGAGGTCCGAAAACCCGACACGAGGGGGCTTAGTGCAATTCGGGTTTCGGGTTTCGGAAAACATGAGGCATAAAGCATGAGGTGCTTAGATGTTACATAGCCCCGAAAACCCGATACAAAGGACTAAGCGGACTTCGGGTATCGGGAAGCATGAGGCATAAAACATGTTTTGGATTAGGCATGTTCCGATGCGCCGGGAGTCCGAAAACCCGATTTTCTCAATACGAAGCGGATTTCGGGTTTCGGAAGACAGACGACATAAAGCATGTTAAAACTCATGTCGAGCTGCTGATAAAACCCGAAAACCCGATTTTCTCAATACGAGGCCATAATGCAAAATCAACTTCAAAAATTTCGTAGGGGTTATCTAATCGTTTTGTCGTGAACTCAAAATGTAGATAACAGCTGGCTCCAGTTGGGGACTTTCTTTGTAATACCAAAGGAAGAGAACTCAGAATCTCTGGTCTTTATTCATTGGGCTACGGAGAAAAGAAGAAACCAAAACAAAACAAAACGAAGAAAGAAAGAAAGAAAGAAAACCAAAAGCAAACACACTACAAAAGCAAAATATGTACAATGCAAGAGAGCATCTTGCATTAATGGTGGAACAACTTTAGATGTTGTCCACTGAAAGGTAAAGGGAGTAACCCTCCATCCAGATATGATAGAAGGAAACTATTTTCACCATTTAGCTAGCGTGGATCTTGAAAGGTCCTTTCCATAAAGAATCAAATTTTCCATGCATTCCTTTCTGTTCTCTCCTCTTATCCCAAAGCAACACCAGGTCTCCAATCTGGAAGTCACGTTGCTTTGATTTCTTGTCAAAAATTTTCTTCACTCTGCTCTGATGATCTGCTATGCGATCAACCACCTTGATTCGTTCTTCTTCTAGCCTGGTTAGGTACATAACCCTCTTTTCGATAGAATTATGAAAAGCTACATCTTCAACCGCTTTCGCCAACTGCAAGGCCGGCAATTCTACTGAGATAGGAATTTCAGCATCAATCCCGTATAGCAATTGGAAAGGAGACATCCATATGGCTCGCTTTGGAGTGATCCGATCAGCCCACAACGCATCATACAATGCTTTGTGCCATGTCCTCTGATTTTCATCCACTAGTTTCCTGATTATAGTAACCAGATTCTTATTGCTGGACTCAGCTTGTCCATTACCCTGGGGATAATAATCAGATGAGTGAGTGAGAGTGATGCGAATCCATATCAAAATTATGTCAACTCATGTGATGAGAAGTTAGAGGCATTATCAGCTACTGATCTTATGAGGCACACGAATCGCGATTATATTTTCTTTCAAGAACTTGCAAAAGCTTGACTTGAAGTTGCTTGCTTGATTGGTGCGGCTTCTACCCACTTGGTAAAATAATCATGGCGATCGGCACATAGTTATGTCCAGCAGCCTTTGGAAGCGAGGATTCAATGTTCCGATAAAATCAATCCCCATTGGCGAAAAGGTTCTTCAATCACTACGGGCTTCGGAGGAAGAGGCTGCTTAGCTTGGGGCGACCAACGAAATGTTGACAAGCTTCACATTTAGACACCCATTCCATTGAATCCCGGAAAAGAGTAGGCCAATAGTACCTAGCAGTAGGATCTTATACGCTATTACTGAGAGGATGAAAAATGTCCTCCGCATGCTAGGCTATGAAAGGACTCTAATAACTTTTCCTGTTGTGATTTATCAACACAACGCAAGAAAACACCATCAATACCTTTCTTGTATATTGCATTATTCCACAAAAGGTATTTTGCAGATCTCAACTTGACGGTCCTCTTCTCCTTTTGATTTAAATGTGGGGGCATTCACCATAAGTTAGGAAGAAAGCAATGTCCGTGTACCATTCATCGGTCGTACTCACAAAAAGCACCATAGGCAGCCCTGAAGAAGTATCTTGAGTCTTTTCACACTCTACTTCGGCATGATTTTCTGCAATTAATTGGCACAAGCCCCTTCCTCGTACCAACTTGGTAGGCCTGATGTCTAAATCATACTCCTGAACCTTAACTATCCAAGTACCTCGTTGGCTTCCCGGCTCTTGTTGAGTCGAGAATGGATTTAACAATGATATCGGGAGCGAGCGAGAGTATGGGAATTCAAAGCACATAGTACACGAAATGTTTCTTGCTCGTACCCTTTGCGTAAGCATGTTTTCAATCTGTGACATCTTCAACTCATGTTTCTTCAACGGGAAACTCATGAATGCGATAGGAGCTTCGATGCCTTCTTCATTTTCCTGCATCAGGATGGCTGACACTGTGTGGGCAGAGGCGTAACTGTACATGATGAAATCTTTCTTAAAGTCTGGACATACTAAGATAGGAGCGCAAGCAACTGCCCTTTTGATTTCTTCGAATGCAAGCTTCCCTTCTGTACTCCATCGAAATGGAACTTTTCCTTTCATCATTCCAAGGATATCCTTGGTTTTGTCAGCGAAATCAGGTACAAATCTTCTCAAGAAATTGACCTTTCCGAAGAAAGAATGAACTCCTGTTTTACTTGTGGGCAAGGTAAGGCTCTGAATAGCCTTTACCCTTTCTGGGTCAATTTTGGTTCCTTCTTTAGTCACAATATGACCCAGCAATTTTCCTTCGGTCACCCCGAACATGGACTTCTTGGGATTCAATGAAATCCCGTGACGTCTGCATCTCAAAAGTACCTGTTCTAAATGATCATAATGATCACTCCGTTTTTTAGAGAAAACAGTCAAGTCATCCAAATAAACAACTATGACCTTGCCCATCAAATCTCTGAATGCTAAGTCCATAGCTCTCTGAAAAGTAGCTCCGGCGTTGATCAAGCCGAAAGGCATTCTCCTGTAAGCAAAGGTACCCCATGGGGTTGTGAAGGCTGTCTTGTGTTGATCCTCTGTGGTTACCTCGACTTGATTATATCCCGAAAATCCGTCGAGCATGGATAGCATTTCTGATCCGGTAACAGTTTGTAATACCTGATCCATGATAGGCAAGGGATAGTTATCCTTCAACGAGGACTGATTCAAGTTCGGAAGTCAACACAAATCCGGATCTCGCCATTCTTCTTCCTGACAGGAACAATGTTAGCAATCCAAGTGGAGTGATGGATTGGGAAAATAATTCTGGCATCTAACATCTTTGAATTTCGCGGATAGTTCTGAGATCTTGGGATTGTAATGTCTTTGCTTTTATGCATGCACGGCTTCACATCAGGCTTCAAAGGGATACTGTGCTGTACATCTTTGGGCTTGAAGGATTTCAAATCTGCATAAGACTAGGCCAACACATCGATGTATTTCTTTAAAAGCGAAGTGAATCTCACCTTCTCTTCGGGAGAACAACATTTCCCGATATTCACCATCCGAGGTTGATCAGATGAACCTAGATTGATTTGATCTACTTCAGAGGAAGAAGCTCCTTCGACTTGCCTTTTGTTTTGAATAAAACAATCACTTATCAAACAAACCTTCCAGGGAAACCAGACCTTTTGATATCTTGTTGCCTTTCAAATTTGGATAAATTCACCATCAACCTCTTGATATGGATCTGAAATAGTTTCACGAAAGGCTGATTCCGAACCTTCAAAATATAATTCATTGAAATTGTCAGCCTTTTCTAGAAAAGCCAACACTGTCGATCATCGTTGAACACTTGCCGGTGAGTTGTATTATACGGGACACTAGGCGGTACACAATCTCGATGGAGTATGTATCTTGCTTGAAGTGAGGATGAGGAAGAAGAAGAGATGCAGACACGGCCAAAGAATCAGCCTTGTCATTATAATCTCTCAAAACTGCCTTGATAGAAAATGCATCAAAGCATTCTATACTATCCCAAACTTTATTCCGGTAATGTTTCAACCGATCATTTTCACACGATATATACCCACGACACGATTGACAATCAGCTCCGCATCTCCCTGAACCTTGAGATTTCTGATTCCCTTCTATCTGGCTAATTCTAATCCTAATAACAAGGCTTCATATTCGGCCGTGTTGTTAGTATTATCAAATTGCAACTTGTAAGCTGATGGGAAAATCTCGGAGCTAGGAGATATAAGGACAACACCGAGTGCACGATCCGGAGGTTGAGCGGCTACCATCAAATTCGAGCATCCAAATAGCATTGGGATCTTCTTCTTCCACATCTCTGATGGGTATCTCGAAGTCATGAAATAATTCCCAAAGCTAGCATCTTGAAAAGGATCTGAGCTTTTGGATCATCTGATTTGGTCACCAAATACTTCGCCTGTGGTTCAGGATGAAGAACCTGATGAACCCCATTGACTGGGATCTTAGCTTTGGTCCAATCCATATTAATTTCTCCTCCGACGTCTTTACAAAAACCTCTACCCAAGAGGATACCATAAGCCGCAGGAATATCGGCAACCAGAATAGTCATTTTCACTCTCTTCTCAGGGAAAGCAACAAATGCAAACTGTGCGTCCTTGATTTGACCAATCAGAGGAACTTGTTTAGTTTCCATGGAATAGCACCGTCCATATGACTTAGTCAAAGTAAGCCCAAGGGCATGGGCCACTTTTGCGGGCATAACATTATCAGAGGCCCCTGAGTCAATGATGCAATTGCTGAGTTTAAACCCATTTATAAGTAGAGATAAATAAAATGGTTCAATCTTTCCTGAAGAAGAAGCAGAGGTCAGATTGTTCTGTGGTGGAAGTTGAGCAGGATTTGGAAGGAGACCTTTGGATGGTGACGGAACAGCCACTTTGCTTCTGATGAACTTGGCCAACTTTTCGAACTGTTCGGGATTCGACTGAAGATATTACCTTCGACATTTGAATTTTGGTTCTCTTTGCATGATCAATAATGTCAAAAGCAGTATAAGAAGGAATGATGGTAGGCTCAGTTCTAATTACATGAGCTTGTGCTGAGGTACTGATCTTAGGAGAAGGAGAATAAGGAGCAGCTGCCTTTTTGGTAACCTCTCTTTCAGTCTGCGCCGAAATAGGAGTACCCCTCTTAACTATTGATATGGGAGGTTCTTTATTCTTCTCCTTAGTGTTTTCAAGAGATTTTCTGGGATTCTGAGATTGGGACCGAGTGAACACAGCAAATGACTGACCATCTGGCTCACATTCATCTTCATCATATTTCAAATACCCAATGCTGGAGTCGCCAGCTGACTCGTCATAAGACTCATCAGCATATCCTGAAGCTTCGAAAGCCTCACGGAAATCTTGTTCTTCTGGTTCATCATCTTCTTCAATTAGTTCTACTACTGCATTGACGGGAGGAGCTTGATTGCTCGTCTCGGTTGAGCGAGGAGTTAACCGTGGCCTATCTCGAGCGGGTGCACCATTGTTGTTATTGAAATTCCGTCTAGGGATATCCCGATACGGAACATTGCTCACCTATTGAGACATTTGCTTTTTCAAAGCAATCAAATCATTAGCCATCTTTTGAATCATAGGATCAGTATTACCTTGAGAAGAACCTTGATTTTTGAGTTTAGGTACATCTTTCTTGATCCTTCCACCAAGATGAGATCATCCTCTATTTGATATTTGTTGGCGAGTAGTAGCCAAATGCAGGATAACCGACCTTCTTAATAAAAAGCTTATATCGGGAGGTTGAGCATTGATGAAGAAGCATTTTGGTTTTCAGTAGAGTGCTGACTATTTACGGAATTTTCGGATCAGCTTGTTGAACTTTGCCACGAATTCCCGCATAGGTTCATGCGATTCCTTCTTCATATGCGTGGTGAGCTAACAAAGCATGAGAATCTTGGCTGGTTTGAAACGTGCTTGAACTTAGTCGCATGATAGCCCGATTTGGGATGCATGCATTCGGGAGGTGATAAAACCATTCAATTTCTTTGCTCCTGCAACGTTTCGACGAAGAGTCGGACGGAGACATCTTTGTGGGCTACTCGAGGACACCGCATGCAACAAAGAAAGATGCAATGTGCTCATCAGGATGCTGCTTCCCATCCCCATTGAACTTGGGAATGTTTTTACGCGATCCACGTGGTAACTCATGCAATGGAGGAGTCAAAGAAAGAGGACCAATAACTGCACCCCAAGGCACAGGTTGAACCGCCATCCTTCTGAAAAGAGTGCGTACAGGGATCCGAGTATCTGACAAGAGTAATGCATGACAAGTTGCAGATGCTTCCCGTTCCACAGGGATCCGGTTTCTCAAACAGCGAAGAACTTTGGTTCGGTTAGAGCAATCTTTGTTGGGAGAAAGATCGAAATTGTCTTTGTTGCGGTAACTCAAAGAGTGGATCAATTTCACCTTGAGCTCGGCGAGACCGAGTGAAGATCTTCTGGCAGCTTGAAGGCTGAAAGGAGATCTTGTTGAAAATAAGGCAAATATGGAGTCGCCAGACACCGAGAGGATAAGCTTTATACTATTGATCCGTATTCCCCAGCGGAGTCGCCAAAAACTGTTGGTTGGATATTTTGTCAAACCAAAATATGAGGTTCAACCACAGTATATGGGATTAAATCGCTCCTCAAAGACAGGTGAGGTTACCTGTTTATTGCTAATCTAAAACACAGTAAACAATATATACAGTATTCACACTAATCTAACCATTGGGGGTTAGGATGAAATCCAGAAATCCACATTCACACGATTCAAGGATATTGCTTTCGTAAATGAAATAGGTTAGAAACTATTATAATGAAAGAAGCACGGTAGAAAGGAAATGGGAGAAACATATTTTCTTTCGAGTAAACACACAGAGCACGAAATAATCATATGAGTTTTAGATCACAGATGTAATGCCGAAATAATCGAAACACTTGAGATCTATGCGAAAAGAATAGCCTAAGATCATGAACATAAGAACAACATGTCTTAGGTAAGATATATTCCACAACACAAAGTCTATAAAACAATATCAGCTTCTATTCTTCAAAATGATTGAACGAAAACACAAAGTTTTTCTTCTTTCCAATAGCCCCTAAATATTCCAAAAAATCTCGACCCTTTGGAATGCAAAAGCATCCCTTATTTATAACAAAAAGAAGTAGAGATAAAATAGGGCAGATCCTAAAAAGTAGCATTTAACTAGAGTTCTGTTTTGCTTGATTCTCACGCAGGAGATCAAGTCAAAATATGATTCAAAAATATGATGAAACAGAAATGAAAAAGACATGTCAATTTCAAAATTGAAATGACATGAAACATTAAGACTTAGTCTGAATCGTCATCCTTTGCTCCTTCCTCTTTTTCTTCCTCCAGCTGAGACTGTTTGCTCTGAAATTCTTGGAACTTCCGAATTATGCCTTGCATTTCATTCTCATCAGTAGCGAGTGGAATGATCGTTCCAAATTTCACGAGGTCTCATGAATGTCATTGGTATTTCCGGGAAGCTTTTTCAATCCTTTCTTTGAGTTTCCTTAAGGCCTCCAAAGTATGCTCAACCCTTACAAACCGATCAATGATTTCAAGACCAAATCCTTGTATTGGTTTCTGCTTTGAAAAGAGACTCTCGAATTTGGTTGAAGAGATCATCTGCGATAGGATACGAGTTCCCAACTAACACCTTTGGACAAATCTTCAATAATTATTCTTCC
The DNA here is from genome assembly GCA_018340775.1 of Taxus wallichiana var. yunnanensis. NCBI lineage: Eukaryota > Viridiplantae > Streptophyta > Pinopsida > Cupressales > Taxaceae > Taxus > Taxus wallichiana. Next base: position 644,123,423 of record CM031238.1, read on the forward strand.
GGATCACTTTTCCCATCGATCAATTTATCCCTTGATTCTCTCAACTTCTTTGCGAGGCTTCATTGAGAATCTTTATTCTGAACCTGATGGCCTTGGTCAGCTGGAAATGCTTATCTGTATGTGGAAGAACACCTTCTTCTACCAAGAGATGTGCTGGTATTTGCTTTAATACATGGAGAGCTTCAAAAGTCAAATCAAGATGTCCAATCTCCTGAGAGAATTCTTCATCCATCTTCTCTCCCTCCATCTGAATGTCCCCTAAAGACTGATGAACTTTCACCACATCTTGAATCACTTCCTTCCCCTGTTGGAGCAACCTTTGGATCCATTCATCAACCGCCCTTCCTTGTTTAGCAATCTTTTCAATCGTAGGCACTGATGAGAAATCGAATCCGGCAGAGACAGAAGAAGATGGTATGGATTCAAGGGGTGTTGAGAGTTTAAGCAAAACCTCTGTCAACTGCTCCACTTTTCTCTTAAGCTCATCTCTGTTGTCCTTTGTTTCTTTCAACTTTTGGCACAACACGTTTATGGAATCCGTGCATCTTGTTGCGCCCCTTCTGCTGTCACTTTCCCTAGAGCCACCCTGGTTATCTGATAATCAAAGGTTGTTACATCCTCTCTAGTTTTTTTAGTCGAGGGAGTGGCAATCTCTGCCTGTGAATTTATCTCCTGAAGCATCCACCAAAACCCTTGAAACTGTTTTGGGTTTCTTGGCTGATTTCACAGGAGGAGCCTTGAGTGAGCTGAAATCAAAGGCTGGTAGGGGTACAATCACCTTCCTCTTCCTCGGAGTTTGCTCGAGTAGCCATTGTGGCGTATCAGAGGAAATTGCCCATGTTGTAGTAACTGGTATTCTACTCTCAAGAGGAGAAGATTCTACTATTGGAGGGGGAACAGTTGTTAATGTGGTAGTAGATTCAATAAAGAGAGGCACAGGAGTGGGCGTATTGGTGATCACTTGGGTTCCAGCAGAGAGGGGTGAGAGTCCAGAGAAAATACCGGCCATGCTTGAAGAAGTGGATGGAGAATGAGGAGGTAGGAGTGGTTGTGAGGGGGGAGGCACAGATTCAGACTCCAAAGCCTGAGATGCAAGAGACAAGGCCCCTTCAGTTTGATAATCAACAAATGATGAATCCAGAAGCTGACTTCCTCCTTCTTCCAAATTAATTTCTCCTATTTCTGGTGGTGTTGGTGATTCTGGCACATCCACCGTTTCAGCTGGAGAAATAATTGAAGAGATTTGTCTTTCTTTCCTCTTCTTGACAATCTTGACTTTTATAGGCGCCCTAGAAGATCTCTTGTCCTTTTCCTTTTTGGAGGGCCCCGCCTCTGAAGCAGCCAACTTTGAAAACTCATCATCTTTAAAATTCATTCCCCAAGAGGAAAGCCATGCTTTGGTGTGAGCAAGGATTAGGGCTGACCTATCTGTAATAGAGGCTTTTTCGCTGGCTGACCAATCAATAGGTGGGAAAACATATTGATCCTCATTTAGTCCATCATAGGAAAGATCTAAAACACTTTCATTGTCACCCGTACCTTCTGGCAAATCAGCAAGCTCCAGTGTTTGAATCTCAGCAATAGTTAATCTGCTATTATCCTTTCTGCAAAGCAATGACCTCGTTATGTAGATCAACCCAAATATCCTCTATGTTTGGCTTTGTGCGAATCTTTGGGTTCCATATGCTCTGAGCACTCCTCGGATGTCGAAACCGTCTCGAGGCTTCATATGCTTCTTCAATTTGTCCTGAAGTTTGCATTCAACATTTTTGGCCTTCACTCTTTGTTGAGCAAGTATATCTCCCAATAGAAATTGGGAAGGACACAAAGCTGACCTTATGTTTGCTTTGTTGGAATTTATGGAAATCCAGCAAATTTGTGCCTAACCAATTCTATCAATATCGGCCTATCCCCTAGATATCGGGGCAAGCGAAAAGGTTCCCAGTACATGATCTGTGTCGAAGATATGTAAACTTCTTGAATTATAAGAAGATACATCCCCATTTAGAAACTTCGGCCCAAGCCTCATCGAGACTCTTGTCTTCCTCACTGGGTTTATCCTGCAGATATTTTCATAGAAGAAGGCATCATTCACCCTTCTGAAATGTTCTTTGGACCCCTTCTTTGTTATTTGAGGGAAGTAATGATACACCTGGTTTGCCATTCTACTTCCCTTGGTATCCAGCCCAGGATAGTTCCTCATCCCGGCTGCTGCGTATGTGACATATGAAGACATATAAAATTTCCCAGTTGACAAGACCGTTGTCATTTGGGAATCAATCTCATCGCTGATGAGAGTACCCCAGTCGATCCCTTGCTGATTCTTCTTGATGGTGATCATAAATTGATACATCCATCCTTGAAATACATTCGATTCGGGAAAACCAAAAACCCGACTCAGCAGGGTGATAATATCATTGATTTCTTGGATGAAATCACTCCTGGGAATAGTCCTTGGAAATCTAGAGACCGCTGGTTTGGCCTTGATCAGGAACTTCTTGTTTACATCCTTGATGCAGTCTTCCTGATTGTTGTCCCAGGCCTTCTGAGCTGACTTGATGTTCAACTCCCCATACTCTTCAAAATTAGGCAGTTTCAGGAGATCATCAAAGTAACCTCCATCCAATTTGATCACTACTTCACCTGATTGACTTCTCACAGAACGAGAAGCCGAGTCATAACTAGATGCACAAGCCAAGATGAATTCTAGACATTGGGCAGACATGGGAAAACCCGCTGCGAGAGGCAAGCCACTGTCAGCTATAGTTCTCATCCATGGAGTTTGGGAGGAACTCCTCACTCTACTCCAGAAATCTTCCATGTCTATATTTCCGAGTTCGGTGTCTCTGATATCATAGTTGCAATCAATGTACGATGGAGATTCCGGCTTCTTGAACTTGTATTTCATTCTGCCAGACTTCTCGGCCTTTTCCTGAGATGGACCAGGATCCGACATGAAGAACGTTGAAGGGAGAAAGGTTCGAAGCTCAGGAGATGTTGTCCACTGTCAGAATTCCGACCTGCTGGATATGCCGGAAGAACAGAAGAGTCCGACACTGGAAGCAGAAGATGTCGGAAAATCCTGAAAGTCCGATGTGTTGAAAATGTCAGAACTTTGGGAAAGCCCGGCACTTTGGATAATGTCGGGACTTTGAGGAACCCCGACACGTCAAACCTTTAATACACTTCGGCTCTTCGACTCTGCGCAACAGGCTTCAAAACCCGAAAAGAAAAACAGGGTTTTTCATCGAATTTCAAAACATGCAATCTCTTTTTTTGTCATTCATGTTCCATGCATATAATAAAACTTCAAGGAAATAGCATTAAGTGGTAGTCTTAGAAGAGATAAACCCTAAAACCTAAAACCCCTTTCAAAATAACTCCAAAGAGAACAAGAAAGGAAAACCCTCAAAACCCGGCGAGAAATTGAGAAGAAACCGCGCGCAATCGATCCGTAAAAACTAAGAATAAAGAAGGGAGAGAAAAATACCTTCAATCAGAGAAAGAAAAGATCAACAACAGGTGATTCAATCGAGCAAGGCGAGCTTTCGGGTTTTGAAATCGGAAGAGCATGCACGAAAAATCCACGAATTAAAAATACGTCTGGTAAGAATGACGTGGAAATCCGCGTATTTATAAGAAAATTGGTAATTAATACACTTGGGCTCGGCACGTGCCAACTCACCGACAACTCGGCATGAATGCCATGTCAGCATGTTTGAGAGGTCGAAAACCCGACACAAGGGGGCTTAGTGCAATTCGGGTTTCGGGTTTCGGAAAACATGAGGCATAAAGCATGAGGTGCTTAGATGTTACATAGCTCCGAAAACCCGATACAAAGGACTAAGCGGACTTTGGGTATCGGAAAGCATGAGGCATAAAACATGTTTTGGATTAGGCATGTTCCGATGCGCCGGGGGTCCGAAAACCCGATTTTCTCAATACGAAGCGGGATTTCGATTTCGGAAGACAGACGACATAAAGCATGTTAAAACTCATGTCGAGCTCTTGATAAAACCCGAAAACCCGATTTTCTCAATACGAGGCCATAATGCAAAATCAACTTCAAAAATTTCGTAGGGGTTATCTAATCGTTTTGTCGTGAACTCAAAATGTAGATAACAACATAATATCCAACCCTTGTCCATTGGATGGCGCTAGATGGATGTAATAGAGCTCTTAAATGCTTTGTGGATGTAACCTTAGGTGGTGATAGCTAATGCTTAGTGCTTCATCTTTTAGTGTGATCACATAATGTTATATTTATATGATTCATTTGCTTGAATTTTATAATTAACCCGAAAAGGCCGACTACCAAAAAGATAAGATGCCCAAATGGCTAGAAAGGACCCAAAAGATGTGAACAAAGTACAAAGAGGTCAGGGGCACCCAAAGGGGATGGGGGCACTGACGCTGGCATCCTGGCTGGGCGCTAGTGTCCAAGGTGAGAAATGTCGAAGTATGAAAAGACAGACTATGCTAGAAGGCTTGTAATATCAAGAAAAATAGTAGAAAGCATGAAAAGATGGGTAAAGACATGGATTAATTATTACTTTTCTTGCTTATGAATCATATGAATAGTAGTATGTGATTAGGACTAGATATATACCAAAAGTGCGTGATTTTCTGTCTACATTTTCCCTCACTTTATGTTGTTGAGGAGATGCTTGATAACATGAAATAAATAAGAGATGCATTCCTAATAACCTTGTAGATTGATGACAAAAAGTGTGCCGAGAGACAAGGAAAAGAATGGAATGATAAAAATGTGAAGCATGGATGATAAAGAGGAGGAAGTGAAAAAGTGATGATGATGACCATAGGGCGAGAGCGTGTGTGTTGATGTTACGATTGTACCTATTGTTGATGTTGATTGTTGTTGTTATGTTGATGTGTGATTGATGTTGTTGATGTGACTATCGCTTCCCATAAGGATAGACCTACAAAAGAGAAGAACGATCAAGTAGTCAAATACGCATGTATATGATCAAAATGTGTAAAAAGAAGCGTGTGAAAAATAAGTAAAAATGTAAAAGGAACATGTGCACCTAATCCCCGATGAGTAAAAAGTGTAGAAAGGATCCTGAAAATGATGTAGAAGAACACGTTTTTGGGTGACCTCATGTCGGATTGTGTTGTATGTTATTGTTTTGGGTGATCTCATGCCAAGAACGAAAGAAGTGTAGGGAGAAAATTCTGGTGTTATCCTCCAACCTTTAACTACTTCCTAAAATTTAGAAAACCACTACAAATGATGTGTAAAAATCCAATCCGGTTCAAACGATTCCGATCTAACACGAAAGTAGAAAAGAAGAGTGTAATAAATGCATGTCAAGAGCTAAAGGATTGTTTGTCTGTCAAAACATGTTGTGAAAATGTTGAAAAATGTTGTGTAACTTCCCCCTGGTCACAGACATCCATGAAGGGAAGGGGTCAAGGACGCCCAGGCGCTCATGTCTGTGCAGGCACTAGTGTCTTTCTTGTCTTTGAGGACCCAAGTTAGATTCTAAGCCCTATTTGAGATTGATGACTCTTTTGTATTTGTATTGTGTTGTGTGGAACTATGATTGTAGACTATTGTATGGGGTGACTGATTCACCTAAATGATGCCCCCTCGTTTGGGGTACACACAATGTCCCCGACAGAGTATGCAACCCACAAGAGGACCGACCTCTATGATGAAACCGTGCCTGCAGGGAAATGAGTGTGCTTGGTAGAAACCAAGGCATATGTAAGCAAAGTGGATAGGAAACAAGTGTTAGTGTAAGCAAATAAAAACACGCATGTAGAAAGCAATATGTAAGCTAAGTAGAAAATTTGTAAGCTAACACGCAAGAAGACAATGTGGACTATGAAAAGCGGGTTACAAACATGGGACATCACTCACGATGTCGTAAGACATCGAGGCCGACAAATCCAGTAGACAATGTGCACACAAGTCAAAGGGAAAATCCCATAAACACGACATATGATGGAAGACAAGAGCAAACAAACAAGTAAGTAAGAAATTAGACAACCGTGGAAGCATATAGACATGCAAGACAAATGTTGCACATGAAGCACCTGTTAGCATGTTAGAAAGATAAAATTATGTCAAGGTGTGTATAATTTGATATAGTAATGTGTTATGAAAAATGAAACAATAACACCTGTAGTGTATGAATATGGATGCGCCCAGGAGCCGATGTGAGACTGGTATGAGGTACTACGCCAAGCATCCATGTTGCGTGTATCGATCTGTGTAAATCCCATGATCATAACTAGAAGACAAGTGAACGTGCATGTGTATATAGAAAAGATAATGACATATAAGACTATTATCTAACATGTGTAAAAAGTGTACATGTAAGCATAAGTAAACAAGAGTAAATGCAGCCAAGACATGCAATATGTTATGGATGAGATGGAATGGAATGTAGTGTGAGTGTGATAGGGCCACGTGCCCCCGAGTGAAGAGAATGTGTATGCATGTGATGAGGTTCATTTATATATGCCCCTCAATAGTTAAGAATGAACCGTAAAGCAAGAGTGCATCATCGGGAAATGGTTTGAATGTGTGTGCTAGGAAGACGTGACCATGAAGCGAAAGCGTAAAGCGTAAAGAGTGTGTGAGTGTAGTGAGGTCCATTTGAGTTGTAGACCCTCAGCAGTTGAGTATGGACCATGGAACTAGAGTGCATCATAGGGTAATGAATGCAATGCGTAGTAGTAGATGTGAGAAAGATATGTCATGAATGTGTAGAGTGTATAATAGATGTTGCGAGAAAGATATGTCATGAATTTGCGGTGTGCAAAGTGTGTATAGTGTGTAATGTGTAGTGTGAAGTATGTAGTGTGTGAGGTTCATGTATATAGGATGCCCTCAACAATCAAGTGTGAACCAAAGCACGACAGAGTGCACCATTAGGTAATGACGATACTAATGTATCAAGATGTGTATATTATATGTAATAGACAAGATGTGAAGTGAGAAGTGCATTAGACACATGTCGATGCTTAGAGGGGGGAGAAATAAGTGAAATGCCCCCCAAGTGTGTAATGATAAGAGTGATCAAGTAACGTCATCTAAGCGATCATCATTTCCTTGATCAAATCCAAATTGAGATGCATCAGAAACTTGATGAGCAATGGAATGTGGTGGATCATATAAAGAGACATTCCTACGTAATTTGTACATGGCCATTGTGTATTCTTCATTGGTGAAAGGTGTTGGCGGACACCCATGTGCATAACAACGAGTGAGATTTTGTGAATAGCCAAAAGATGAGTCATTATAGATAGAAACATGGCCAAATGGCATAGGGAACGTGATACAAGTATGACTAGGGTCTAAAGTTCCTCTAATATAATCAAACCAAGATTTCCCAAGTGTTAGTTGAGAAGCACAAGGGCGCATGCAACAAAGATTGTTAGATGGAAGACACGAAGATCATAGGTGGCCGTAATATGAACACATCCATGATAGAGATGGGGTGAGTGAGGCGGTGGCAAGATATCATTAAGTGTTAATCCAAGCCGAGTTAGGCCATCATAGGTGAAAATAGTAGTAGAGCATGTATGATCCAACAAAATATGATGCCAATAAGAGTTATTCATGAAAACGTGCATGTGAAAGGGAACAATGTGGATGTAGATTGCTTAGGAGAAGGTGAAATGACATCCTAAGTATGGACAGATCCCCCATAGAGTACCATAACATTAGTAGAAGAAAGAGGTGTTTTGAATTGGTATTCACTAGGGCCTACATCGAAGAAAGTATCATTGAAACATGAATCATCTACTTGAGAGGAGTAAAGTTAAGCTTGCCCAAGTTGTCATCGGTAAGTTCAACGCTAACGACCTCGTCATCGAGAATCATTAGTGCTTTGACGTTTTCATGTTGGATATTAGTATCAAGAATATTGGTAGGAGGTGCAAAGAGGCGGAGGAGCGAGAGGAGCCTCAATGGATGGAGTGGTAGTGTTGAGAGGAGCAAACTCTTTGTAGGTGAAATGATATCAATAGTATGAGTAGAAACAATGAAGCGCTTGGAGCGGCGACGAGAAAATTGTGATGCTCTAGATTAGCCGATATCATATGTATCTATATTGCTATATGGAATGAGTTGCGATGGAGGAATATGCATAATAGTAACTGGATCTATTCAACAAAATTTAAATGGTTCGAGTGGTCCTGCAAAGTAATGGTATGTTCATAACCATCATGTAGGAATTTAACACATTGATGAACAATGGATGGGACAACATGCATTGCATGAATCTAGGTCTACCTAACAATAGATTGAATTGAAACGAGGTATCGATAATGAAGAATTTTGTAGGGACCATCTTAGGCCCGACCTTGATATGTAATGTGATAGTTCCCAAGCATGTGTGAGTAGTTGAATCATAGCCACAAATAAGAGTGGAATTCTTAGAAATTAGATTATCTGCAATGCCAATTTCTTTTAAAAGGAATGGACACATAAATTAACAACAAATACATTATCAATAAGTACACACTTGATACAAATGGTGCCAATGATAGCAGTGATAAGCAAAGGTGCACGTGGATTGTCAATAGCTAGATGGTGATATGTCCTTGTTAGTAAATGATATAGCACGTGGTAGATTTTGAGGGACTTGAATGAGATGTGTGAATGCCACCGAAGAATTATCACTCTCGATATGAATTGAATGAAGGAGACCTCTAATGTTTGACAAAAATCGGGCAGCATTCTTGTAATAAGTCATAGAGGGATATTTTTGCTGGTGTATTCTTAAGTTGTTCAATGATATCATAGCCCTTAGAAGTAGTGGGAGGAGTCATGGAGGTGATAGGTGGTGGGATAGAAACAGGCTGAGTCATAGGAGGAAGGGTGCAACGAGTAGTTACTATATTGATAATAGGATCAACTATAGGTGCATTAAAGTGAGGAGTATGTTGAGTACGAACTTGCATGAAATCAGAACAATAGTAACCATGCCAGAAACCTTAGTTGGAGCGAAAGAAATATAAAAAGATTGATCCGTGACTCGATAAGGTGAAGTCATACTCATGAGGAAGGGTTGGAATCGTGGGGTTCACCAAATGATTAAGCAAATATTGAAAATAGATGCCTAAATATGATTGCAATATAGCAGTAAATGCATAAACAATCAAGTGCAATATAAAGCCAATCTAATTAAGTTAGAAACTATAAAACCCTAGTTGTAAAGAGGAGATAAAAAGACGTAGTTGTTTTGTAATTAATTCCAGACTATGCCGAAGTGCGAAACTAATGAACAAAAGGAGAAATGTGTCACACCGAGCCTCATAAAATTGTAGGAGTGTCGTAATATGTTAGATTGGGGCACTGTGGAGGGTCGATGCGCACCTAGGGCGCCCTAGACTTGTTTTGAGCGCATGTGTGACCGCTAGGACCTCAAAAACTAGTTTCGTTGGGTCACGAGATGTTCGATGTCCTTCACTTCTCACTATTATTATGTTGCACCAAGTCCACGGCATGTCGTTGGTAACTCTAATAAATAAATGACCTACAAAACCCTCAAAAATGCATCAAATCCCAAAAAAAGATGCAAATGAGGGGTCAGGTTGTCCTCAACTATCAAACAAGTGATCTTATGACTGAGTGTTGCACTACATTTTAGACCCAATTTAGTTCTATGTGTGTGTGTAGAATCATGCCCTAGGTGGACTTTGTGTGTGTCACACTTGATAACGAGCAAGTAGCTAGATGTAAACAAATGTGTGCATAAAAGAATAAACTTCCCCTCCTATGAAGTGTATGCAGAATAACCATCCCTTATCCCTCAGATGGCGCTAGATGGATGCAATAGAGCTCTTAGATGTTTTGTGGATGCAACCTTAAGTGGTGATAGCTAAGGCTTAGTGCTTCGTCTTTTATTATGATCACATTACTTTATATTTATATGATTCCTTTGCTTTAATTTTGTAATTAACCTCGAAAGGGTCGACTACCAAAAAGATAAGACGACCAAACAACTAGAAAGGACCCAAAAGATGTGAACAAAGTAAAAAGAGGTCGGGGCACCTAGAGGGGATGGGGGTGCCTAGTGCTAATGTCTTGGTTGGGCGTCGGTGTCTAGGGTGAGAAATGTCAAAGTATGAAAAGACATACTAGGCTAGAAGGAATGTAATATCAAGAAAAACAATAGAGAGCAAGCAAAGAGGGCCAAAGACATGGGTTAATTATTACTTTTCTTGCTTAGGAATCATATGAATAGTAGTAAGCAATCAGGACTAGATAGATACCCAAAGTGTGTGATTTTGTGTCTACACAATAATATTTCTGCTCAAATAACACTAAGTTGATAGGGGTAACATGTACATTTGAAAATGCGACCGTTAGAGCTTTGGAGGATAAAGTAGTCAAATTCAAACAAATTTTCTTGAGCGAATTTGTTTATCATGTCCAACTTTGTCTAGGGGCAATGCACAATGCAAAGTGTTAATTGGATATGGTGGCTAGATGTCTAAAGATGTGTGTTCTATTACAAGAATGAGTTTTTGATTGGTCAATGATAGATAACAAGTGTGAGTTAGTGGCTAGTAATGTTGATTGAGTAAGGGATGTCCGAATTAGTCAATTTTATGCACAATGAGTTATGGTATGAGAAAAGCACCAAGGATTAATTTCTAAATGCTAGAAGTCTAGATTTATGTATTTACACACACTAATACGAGGCTATAGATAAAGGATTTATCCACATGAGGTTATAATGAGTTTGTAAAGGGAATCTACACACAATCTCAATAAGATGTAAGGTGAAGGACCTCACTTGAACTTGGGGTGTTATTAGACGACAAGCAAAAGCTATCTCTAAAGGTTGTGAAGTAAGATGCCATATGGATGACAAAACATAAAGATAAGAATAAAGTAACAAACATGTGCTAGCCTATATTATCTAATACATGTGAAAAAAATCATCTAATAACACCAACCAAAGTACAAAAGAAAGAATTTAGGGCTAGGGATACTTAGCTTTGGTTGACTTGTTGGGACATTAATCTCCCCTTCACTTGTAAGACTTTGGGAGAGATTATTATAGGCAAAGTCACGATGGATAGGTGAAGCCCTAAGTAGATCAAAGTTGGTAACCCTAACGACTTAGTAAACCTTATTAGTACAACTCATGTTCTTGACATCTTCAAGGCCTATATGTTAACTTGTATAGTTCCTTGGTGTAAGCGTCTCTTGGCTCTAAGTTCTCTTCTTCTTCATAAGGTTGATTTGCAAATGCAAACATACCGAATTGTATCTGTCTTCTTTGAGAAACTAAAAAGATAGCCATTTAATTACAAACTCAAACCCGAAAAGTTAAAACTCAGTTTGTAGTAATGTCATCCAAACATCAGATGGTGCATAATTTTTTTACAACAAAGAAGTATGCCATTTGTTTAATTGATGACGTCGACCAACATAAGGATCTTGTAAGATGTCATCCTCGGGGTTGATGGCGTCGAGATATGTGCACATAAAGCTAAAAAGAGGGCCAAATGGAAGAATCAGAACCTACGAAAATTTTTATTGATGTTGCGATGATCTAAAGGTGGTTATAGGAAGTTAAGCGCATAACAAAATCTCTTATAAAGTTCTACAAGTTAACTTGCGCTAATCCTAGCATATATTTGGACATATGCTCATAAAGATTAATGCGCCAATTACCTAACCCTAGAATAGAAGAGTGTCGATGAGTGAAAATAAAGGCTTGCGAGTTCGAACCCTGTTGCTCACAAGGAACCCCTAGAAGAATTACCCATTAGAATACAATTTTAAAAATATCAAAGGGGTATACATCGTGTACTAATTGTTTTTTTGTGGAGAAACATTTATTTTGACTTGTTGGAAATTTCTTTTGTTGCGAGAATTCGATGGAGGGACAACTGAATTTGAGCGCTATTCGATATCACTGGCAAATTTTATTTGATCTCCATTTGCAATCAATCGCGAAAAGAGTTTTTCGACAGAGTTTTATTTCCTTGTTCCAAACGAAATACAAAGCTGAATGCTGGTGAGGTAAGTAGTTTTCCCTGGCATTATTCTTATCAGCTTTTCTTTTTTTCAATTCCCCTTTTCTCGTATACTTTTTTGCTGGATCCAGATACAGAGCAGATTTTGGTTAAAATGGACAGGCTGATAGAGTATTTTTATCTCATGTTAATTCTAAGAAAAAGAAATGTATTTAGATAAAGAGTGTCATACCTAACTGAGGGTTCAGCAGCTAAGATAACCTAGGAATTGTATACTATGGAAAGCAAAACAAATGTATCTCTTGCGAATCATAATCTAGATGTTGTCTGAAGAATTTTTGTTTCCAATAACAATCAACCTTCCTTCTCTTAGAGGAACCCTGGATGGAAACTAACCTGTTTAGGTCTTAAGCGAATTTAATGCACAAAGAAGTGAAGTGCATAATCTGCTTGTGGGGCTAACCTAGTGGTCCCATGGAGCGGGTGTTCTGCAGTGTTCTTAGCTGGGTCGGCACAGAAGATTTATGAATTTACACGTTCCCTGTAAAATAAAAAAATTTACATTCTGCTACATATTTTTCAGGAATTTATAAATCCAAGTTGGTTTGAAAAATAATCATTAATAAAAGCAGACCACATGTAGATTGCCATTTGGTCGAAATCATTCCTCAAAACTCTCAGCAGTGCTGCAAACTTCATGCCCCGTTTGCTAGCATGAACTGAAATTCTCTTTCTTAAAAAGTAGCCCTGAATTTCCAGCTAAAGAATATTTATTTCGCAGCTACAGAAATTTTTGTCATCAGACCACCTGTACTGTGTTAATGGTGCTGTAGAACCCTCAATGGGATCTCTACCTAACCCGCAGCTTAGATGCCATGACTGAAAAACTGTGGGGCTATATCTTCCGTTAAATTCACTCAGGACTTGGACCGGGCCTTGACAGTTGTGGTACGTCACACCCATCTAGTTGGATACACTATTTTATCTAGTTATTTAATCACTTGAACTCATCCCATTTGACATGTTGATGTAAGAATTGTTTTTCATTTAGAGACATTATAACACTTCTTAGTATGCTCATCCCCAAAATCTTGGTTCTGATTAGAGGTGGAAATACGATTGGGCTTTCAGATAAACATTGAAAACAACTAACAAGCTCTAATACATAATTGACCCCAGCTACATTCCAATTACAGGTGAGAAGAATTTGTTATAAAAAGAGAAATAGTTCTAAAACATGGACGTACAAAGAGGCTTGTTGCGCTCAACAATGCATAGTTGTCATAATTTTTACAATTTTCTATGGAAGCATTTCTGGACTTAATTTTTTTGCTTCATACAGAACGTTTTCTGTTGTTGGCTTCTCATGAGTAAAATAGACTATGACAGCCCTTCTGGATCTGATCAATGCAACTAGGGAATGAAATATTGGAGCAATTTTTTCCATACTATCAGTTTTTCCAAGATTTATGAAGGTTGTAAGCTGATTTATGTATAGAGGTAAATTTGAACATAAGTAGATTGTAGATTAAAAATTACATCAATATCAGCATATGGAACTCTGTCAATCCTTCCTTATGGAATTGGGTTGAGGGAAAAGAAACAAAGGAATCCATGAGCATCAAGCTATGAATCCTCAAAGAAGTTGGTGTGAAACTTTAGAATTCCTGTCAAAGAGAAAATAAATTTCCTATGCTCGAGAGCTTGTGTATAAGTTTCATATGTCCTCGAGAGGATGCCCAATCAAGTAAGACAAACCTTCTTGTTGGATATGATATGGGACACTATTTTTCATTGTTGCCGCAGACTCCGGGACAATAGAACGTAGGGATGGTGTTCCCGGGAAGGCAAAAATTCCATAATTTTGGGACCGCTCTTAAAATAATATATAAAATTTATTTATATTACCTATATAACATAAATAAACTTAGATAAGCTGAAAACACGAAGGCTGAAACCATTAATCCAATAATTCATCACATAAGCCAAAATCTGATATTTATTATTGAGTCATTGACATAGAATTGAGATACATTGATAGCGATACAATGATACATCAACAATAAACATGCAACCTCAAAGCCGAGAGTCATGACAATGAAAAACAAAAGACTCAAGAGTACACATATTACAATATAATTATTAATCAATATGAGAAGAGGACATATGTCATAACCAAAATGGCAAAAACTAAAAGAGAGTCTGTCATCCAAAATTCACCCCCCAGGGTAATTTTGATAACATGCATCAGAATATTCAAGTCCCAAGCAAATAGATTGATTTAAGGCCCAAAATCATGTTTTTTGGGGTCCCTCTGCTTCTCTCTAACTCTCCCATCCAAGAAGAATCCCAACAGGTCGAGAAAATGGAAGAAATGCAGAAAACCAAGCTTGGGGCAGAAAAATGGAGAAAATCGGCTAAGTCCTAGTCCAGGCGGTCCTTGGGACAATTGGGACGTTGGAGCACGAATCGGCCGAAAAGTCACAAAGCGGCGATCTGCGCAGCATTTGGGGACGATTGGGACATCGGGACGCGCGGGGCGCGAAAAGCCGAAACAGGGGAAGGAGGAAAAAAATTGCCTAAGTCTTTTGTTTCACTCTGTTAGGGACGGTTGGGACAAAAGTACACGGAGGATGCGAACCGGCAGGTGGTTCGGCCGAAAGCAGAGGACTTTCGGTTGGGACATCCGGGACAAAAGTACGCGGAGGACGTGAAGCGGCGGTTCGGGCGAAAAGCAGAGGACTTTCATCCGGGGACAGCCGGGACGCGAGGGACGCGGAGAGCCGAAGGAGCCGAGAACGAATGGAATCTCGCCACGTGTCTTCACCGCAAAGAGGGACAAGGAAGCCCGAATCGGGCGGTTCGGAGAAATTTGTCCCAAGCTAGTTTGGGACAGCCGGGCCAAAGGGACGTGAGGGACGCGAAAAGCCGAGAGAGCCGCCAACGAATCAAAACGTGCCACGTGTCAGAAGGAAAAAAGTTGCTAAGTGGTCGGTAAAAGTTTCAAAGGGGAAAATGGAACAGTCGGCCCGAGCTAATAGACACGGGACACGTGTCCTAAGGCGGAGGAGTTCGGAGCCAAGGAAAGACTTAGGAAAATTTGACAAAGTCTTGGGCCCAAAAAATTAAAAGACAAGGATGACCCCGCGCCCCTGTCCTTCAACCAGATCATGCCACGTGTCCCAAGTGGCGGGGCGCGGGGGAGAAAATGGAAAATTTTCCAAAGTTATAAAAAGTCAAAATTTTCAAAGGAAAACCCGCGGAAAGGGAAGGAGAGAGAATTGCGCGGCCAATCGGCGCTTGACACATGTCATCCAAGTGGTAGAGCGGGAAAAATTTCAAATATCCGTTTTGGCTCTGTTTTTGCCCTAAATCTTGAGATCATCATATCTTTCGATCCGAGCTCGGATTTTCACGTTCTTTATATCAATGGAAAGTGTTGAAACTCTCTACACGATTAGGGGTCAATCTTGCATTTTGGTTCAGATTTGGAGAAAGAAAATCGAGAAACGTCTGCAGCGCGTAATATTAGGCGTAAGTAGCGTTTCAACAACCAATGACAGCGTTATATACAATGCATTCGCCGTTTTCGCAGGCAGATACCCACCATTTTTCGGGGTTCTCACCACCGCCATAATGAGATAAACTAAATGCGACCTAGAAGTGGTTGGGGTAGATCGACTTTCCTCTCTCTTCCCTCTCTCATTCTTCCTATAAATTGTAAGGAGGGGCTTCTTTCTAAAGGTTGTTGTTATTGTAGTTGTTCATCTTTTCGGCTCTGCCCTCCCTTCTTTTCTTCTCTAGGGTTGAAAATGGAGTTCGAACCTCCTCCCCTACTCTGTAATGGCGTTTTTGCCTTTTACCATTAAAATGATGTTCTGTGCAAACTTTTGAAGCAACAAAAACGTGTTTCGTGATGCATATGTCCATCCTTGCTCCTTTTTCGCTTGTTTTCTTCTTGCCTCTCTTCATTGCAGGTATTTGTGCACGTTTGAATGTTCATTGCAGGTTTGGAGCCGTGTTCATTGAGTTTTTGGGACATTTTTCTGTGTGAAATCTATCCTTGGGCTCGTGATGCATCTGTCCATTCTTCCCATCGCTCACCTCTCCTTGTTCCAAGCGGTTTTGATAGATGTTCAACATTTTCCTTCTCTGGTGTATCACCGTTTTAGTGTAGGCTCTGTTTTCCCTTTTCTCTCTCTCTCTGTCTCCTTGGCATGGTTAGATTAGGATTAGATTAGCTTGCCTGCACTGGAATAGCTTGTGGCAGGTAGTTTAGGAAGAGGAACCAGCCTTCTCTGGAGATTCCTTTCTCATTTTCACGAGTCCCACACTCAAAGAAAGGATTCAATGTTATGCGCAATCACACTTTGGATGCTAGAGTGATCAACCTAGAAATCGATCGGCCGTCGGGGTGTTGTGATTTTGCACTAACGGTTTTGGCACGCCGGTGGGACCTTAGAGGTCTTCCACTTCATCTTTTGCTGGTTGGTGTGTTCTGTGAAGATTTCAGCCTTTGGAGGCACTTGCAAACACATCTCGGCGACTCCATCGATCAAAGAACCCATTTTCGAAGTTGCGAGACACTGCTTTCATCCATTCCCATCCATCCTTCTTTCCATCCCTTTCATTCTTTTCCATTCCATGAAGTTGTGCAATCATGACTTCATTTCCATCATGGAACTTACATTTTCAACAACAAAGTATAGCACACCTCCAACATGTTTTACAAATCCTCCAAATCAGCATTTTGTACAAATTCAAAATCAGCATGCATACCCATATGAGCGTAATGCCAAAACTAGTTTGGCTATGGAGCTTTCAAGAGCAAGAGTATGCATATAATGAAGACAATCGATGCAAGATGCTGGTCTGTTGGAGAAAATCCAAAAGATGGAGGTAAAGATGGTGCAGTCAGAGCAACAGCTCAAATGAGAGCTTTTAGAATTGGTTGCAGGACTCCTTGTCCATGGGGAGGCCCTTTTCCAAGACACTTCACCCTCGGAGAAGCTGGACTTCATGATGAAGATGCTGCCCCAACTTGCACAATGGACAGCAGAAATAGAGGCCTATACACTTGTTGTTGAACAACCTTGTCAATGGGTAAGTTCTACACCATCATCTGGTTTTTCTCTTCCCATTACTCAAGCAACACCATCTCATTTGGAATTGCAAATTCTAAACCCCCATCTGCTGTCCCAAATGTTGATCCCATGTCTCCACCTCTCAGTCTTCCACCACACCTCAATTCTTCTTTCCTTTTTCCTTCCAAATAGTCATCCCCTCCACAAGAGCTAACAGAAATACCCCCTCCTCCAAAGAAACAAGAGGTTTCACCTCCTCTACCACCACAAAAAATTGCCAAA
The DNA here is from genome assembly GCA_018340775.1 of Taxus wallichiana var. yunnanensis. NCBI lineage: Eukaryota > Viridiplantae > Streptophyta > Pinopsida > Cupressales > Taxaceae > Taxus > Taxus wallichiana. The sequence continues at coordinate 644,140,762 of CM031238.1, forward strand.
TCAATTGAGTTACAACCCATCCCTCCTCTTGCATTCCCAATTCCATGTGGGGAAGAAGAAATTGCAAAAATCAGTCATGAAGGACAGCAAGAAGAGGAGCCCAACAGAAAAGAAATGACAGACAACTTGAGGGTTTGGGCTGCCAAATTTGGGATGACAAAGATCCCCTTGATGGTTAAACCTACAGAAGAGGCTAAGGTTGAACAAATGGTGGTCAGGACTGATTTTGTTGCAGCAGAAGAAGAGCAAAAAGAAGAAGCAGATCAGCGGTCGGTTTGCTCGAGATAGTAGTGTACTGTGTTGGCACTCTATTTGAAGGGAATGCTGATTCACTTCAAGTTGCACAATCAGCCATAAAGGAAGAAAGCTCAGAAGAAGATCTTGCAGTCCCAACTTGTCCTCTAGAGCAGCAGATCGAAGAGTTTGACTTGAGAAACCGTCTTTGGAGGAAGAGTTCAATCAAGAGCAAGATTGTCTTCAAACATTGGAGGAAGGAGAAGCTGCTCCAAATCCAAAAGAAGAGGAGCACATTCTAGTTGTGGAGGAGAAAATTGCAGATCCAAGGGCTTTGAGCACAAAGCAGGCTACAGGAGAACCTTCAGTTCTTCTTTCTACTTCACCTCTCTCAAGTTCTAGTACTGAAGAAGAGTTTGATCTCTCAAACTCAATGTTGGAGGTGAAAGAAACCATGGTGGTCAAGTTACAGATCAAGAAGACACCATGGAGGAAGTTGAGCATTTGCAGCAGGACAGCCATGAGGCGGTTTATCCGCCGATTTGGAGGACTGTTTTGATGAGAAGAAGAGCCGGTTGAGTTTCCACCATTCTCTCTTTCATCATCCACATTCCAAACACTTGAGTCTCTTTGTCATGAAGGAGAACATTCATTTGCAGCAGACTTGCATCTTATAGCAGCTCTTTGGAACCAAGATTGGAAGATTTTAATCTTTCATGTTCTTCATTGGAGGAAGAGAAAGGACAGAGGAATTTCACCATTTCTTCCACACCATCCATTCAGGAGGGTCTACAAGAAGACTCCATTTTTGGAGTTGAAAATCAGAGCTATGGGCATATCAAACGGATCAGACCTTGCCCAATCAGGTATTTGGCTTCATTGGAGCCAAAGGAGAAGCCACAACCAGTCATGCTTGCTTCTAAGCATGAGGGTGAGCTACAAAGTACCAAGGATCAGTTGTCATACCTCTTCAATCCAAATGCAGAGCAACTAAAAGAGGTATTGAATTTTCCTTAAGCTGATACCTTGATGATTTGGGTGGAAGACCAACTTCTTGTTGATTTTCCATCCGTCCAATCAGCCATGTTCAATGCCAAATCAATTGCATGGTCGCCACTTTTGAGAAAGGGAAGCTATTTCTCACAACCAATTGCGGAGGTTTGTTTAGCTTGCCTTTGCTTCCATTAGAGTAGAGTAGGTAGGTTTACTTTCAAAGAAGAAGTGCTTGTGCACACTCGCATGTTCCATTTGGAGCATGTATGATTTTCGATTCTGTACATAGTTTTTGTGGTGCTAGTTTTGCTTCTTGCACAGTCCGTTTGATGGCATTTTGTTGAGAACGACTCCATTTCGGTGGGTTTCCAAGCGGTTCGAGAGGAGGTTTTCAAAGTTCGGATCGATTCTGCAGTTACAACTCATGACTCCATGCCCAATGGCACGCTTCAAGAATTGGCCGTTCTTCATCTAGCAGCGATGACCCCATTGAAGTCGCTAAATCGTTATCCAAAATTCACCCCAGGTAATTTTGATAACATGCATCGAATATTCAAGTCCTGTGCAAATAGATTGATTTAAGGCCCAAAATCATGTTTTTGGGGTCCCTCTCGCTTCTCTCTAACTCTCCCATCCAAGAATCCCAACAGTCGAGAAAATGGAAGAAATGCGAGAAAACCAAGCTTGGGGGCGAAAAATGGAGAAAATCAGCTAAGTCCTAGTCCGTGGTCCTTGGGGACGAGTTGGGACGTCGAGCACGATCGGCCGAAAAGCCGCCAAAGCGGTCTGCGCGGCATTTGGGACGATTGGGACATTGGGACGCGTGGGGCGCAAAAGTCAAAAGCAGTGAAGGAGGAAAAAATTGCCTAAGTCTTTTGTTTCGCTCGGTTAGGGACAAGTTGGGACAAAAGTACGCAGAGGACGCGAACCGGCCGGTTCGGCCGAACTAGAGGACTTTCAGTTGGGACATCTAGGACAAAAGTACGCGGAGGACGTGAACCGGCCGGTTCGGCCGAAACAGAGGACTTTCATCCGGACAGCCGGGACGCGAGGGACGCGGAGAGCCGAAGGAGCCGAGAGCGAATGGAATCTCGCCACGTGTCTTCACCGCAAAGAGGGACAAGGAAGCCCGAATCGGGCGGTTCGGAGAAATTTGTCCCAGGCAGTTTGGGACAGCCGGGCCAAAGGGACGCGAGGGACGCGAAAGCCGAAAGAGCCGCCAACGAATCAGAACGTGCCACGTGTCAGAAGGAAAAAGTTGCTAAGTGGTCGGTAAAAGTTTCAAAGGGGAAAATGGAACAGTCGGCCCGAGCTAATAGACACAGGACACGTGTCCTAAGTGGAGGAGTTCGGAGCCAAGGAAAGACTTAGGAAAATTTGACAAAGTCTTGGGCCAAAAAATTAAAAGACAAGGATGACCCCGCGCCCCTGTCCTCCAACCAGATCATGCCACGTGTCCCAAGTGGCGGGGCGCGGGGAGAAAATGGAAAATTTTCCAAAGTTATAAAAAGTCAAAATTTTCAAAGGAAAACCCGCGGAAAGGGAAGGAGAGAGAATTGCGCAGCCAATCAGCGCCTGACACGTGTCATCCAAGTGGCAGAGCGCGGGAAAAAATTCAAATATCCGTTTTGGCCTATTTTTGCCCTAAATCTTCAGATCATCATATCTTTCGATCCAGAGCTCGGATTTTCACGTTCTTTATATCAATGGAAAGTTGTTGAAACTCTCTACATGATTAGGGTCAATCTTGCATTTTGGTTCAGTTTGGAGAAAGAAAATCGAGAAACGTCTCTGGCGCGTAATAATAGACAGAAGTGACGTTTCAACAACCAGCGTTAATACGACAGACAGTTCGCCGTTTCTGCTGAGATACCCACCATTTTGCAGTGGTTCTCACCCACCGCCATAATGAGATAAACTAAATGTGACCTAGAAGTGGTTGGGGTAGATCTGACTTTCCTCTCTCTTCCCTCTCTCATTCTTCCTATAAATTGTAAGGAGGGGCTTCTTTCTAAAGGTTGTTATTGTAGTTGTTCATCTTTTCACTCTGCCCTCCCTTCTTTTCTTCTCTAGGGTTGAAAATGGAGTTCGAACCTCCTCCCCTACTCTGTAATGGCGTTTTTGCCTTTTACCATTAAAATGATGTTCTGTGCAAACTTCTGAAGCAACAAAAACGTGTTTCGTGATGCATCTGTCCATCCTTGCTCGTTTTTCACTTGTTTTCTTCTTGCCTCTCTTCATTGCAGGTATTTGTGCACGTTTGAATGTTCATTGCAGGTTTGGAGCTGTGTTCATGGAGTTTTGGGACATTTTCTGTGTGAAATCTATCCTTGGGCTTGTGATGCATCTGTCCATCCTTCCCATCGCTCACCTCTCCTTGTTCCATGGCAGTTTTGATAGATGTTCAACATTTTCCTTCTCTGGTGTATCACCGTTTTAGTGTAGGCTCTGTTTTTCCCTTTTCTCTCTCTCTCTGTCTCCTTGGCATGGTTAGATTAGGATTAGATTAGCTTGCCCTGCTTTGGAATAGCTTGTGGCGGGTAGTTTAGGAAGAGGAACCAGCCTTCTCTGGAGAGCTTTCCCGATTCGCAAGGTCCCACACTTGGGAAAAGCTCCATGTTGTGCAATCACACTGGATGCTTGAATGATCAAATTAGAAATCTGATTAGCATCCAGGGGTGCTGTGATTTTGCATCAACAAGTCCACAACTCAATTTTCATAGTCACCTTCTGAAGGAATACTTGCAAACTTCTCCTCCCTATAAACATCGGCATCATCTTCATCTTGTAAGGGGATCCCAACCAATCCTTACTACTCATCATCGTTAATCTACATTAGCTCTTTAGGATCTACACCCCATTGTAATGTTGGGCCCTCCTTGTATTGAGGTGTTTTGTGATCCATGATATTGGAGGCGTTGTGTACAACAAGTTTTTCATCTCTCTTAGAGGTATGTCTATTCCCCTTAAGAGAGTGGATCCACCCATATGTTGATCAATCCTCTTTAGTTCTCAACAACAGAGGAACTAGAAACGGAGAAAGGAGATGAATAAAGAAGTGTACGTGACAATCACGGAGGCCCAAATAGTTGCCACCAACCCATTGGATTGTCTTGTGTTTATGTGAGCCTATCTATCCTAGCCAAAATTTTTGTAGCCCTCAAGTTTAGCAAATTTGAGGCAATCAGTTATGACCTATGAACTATGTTGCCAGGAAATGACCCCCACCCCCTCGTATCTAGCTTGAAATGTTTCCGGTACGGTAACGTGTATGAAACCTCCCGGAAACATCCTGGCGTTTTCGGGACGTTTCCACGGCTTATGTGTTATAGGAAGAGTTTATTCTAGTTTGTTGTTGTGTTACTCCACTTAATATTTTCAAACATAGCCTATATTTCTGCTCAAAGAATTTTCCAAACCTAGGAATAACTTACAGTGTGCTCGGCTATAAAGTCTTATAACATTAAAACTATACTAACAAGGAGGCACATTAAAAAATCCTAAAGATAGTTTGGGGCACAATAGTAATCCAAAGAGAGTAGGAAGAATCTAGCGAAACCAAGAAATGCTAGGCTAGAAAGTAGGTTTTGACTCAAGTATATTATTGCTCCTTAGAATAGAATTTTCCATTGGAATCCTCAATTAAATGAATATGATGAAGTAGGTTACAACTATAATTTTTGAAAGATGGATGCATGACATATGATTATGAGGAAAATCTACATGATATATTCTAGGATCTAGATTATAATCAAGTATATATGAAACATTGAAATTGTAACCATGTTGAATGATGAATCTTTAGAACTTCAACGAATACAAAATATTTTGAGTGCTTCATCTCTTATGATAAATGAGTACTATGCACATATATATATAAAATTTTAATATTGTACGGACATTTCTGTAACGTTTCGTACCCAAGGTTTTTTTGAAAATCGGCATTTCTGCGTTTCGGACCCGTACTGCACCCATTTCCACGGCAACATCGCCCGTGAAGTATCCTTTGCATTATACACTTCTTTACAACTTTTAGGAAACCCTTATTCACTCCCTCTTTATCTATGGGCACAATCTTGTCATGCCTCTCCACTAACCATTTAGGATTTAGTGCATATGGAGCCATGTATAAAGGGGTGTTGATCTTCTCCCACCTCTGCTCAATGATGGGCTAAACATGTTGATGATAGAGCTCTTGGGTGGGGTCCCTTGCCCAATAACAACCTTTATTTGGCCAAGCACACTACTAGTACACTCATATATCTCCGAGGATGGGGCTACTAGAATCCCCATATTTTATCACATTGAAAGTGGAGATATTATTGATGTGACGTATCTCAAATCTTCCCAAAATGTGTCTCTTACCACCATTGCCTCCACCCTTTTCCCCGCCTCGTCTTGGACTCCGCCACCAAGTCCACTCTATCATCATTCATATATCTCACGAGGATGGGGCTATTAGAATCCCCATATAAAAGATGAAGATAAAATTGATGTGATGTATCTCAAATCTTTCCAAAATGTGTCTCTTACCACCACTTTGCCTTTACCCTTTGCCCCTACTTTGTCTTGGATCCCCGCCCCTCTCTCCCAACCCCGCCAAGTCCGCTCAAGCATCATGACCATAAGTCAGAGGGGATCCCGCAACTCAAACATGTATCCAACAAAATAAAGAAGGATGCAAAATGTGTGGTCACCGGCTTCAGAATTCCTTCCTCGAAAAGGTATGGAAGAGTGTCAATGATGTGTGGTGGTTGGAGATGAACATCCACACCTCTTTAGCCTCTGCCACTACCCTTTTGACCCAATCATTTTTCCTAATGTCTTTGATTGCGTTGTTCATGGCATTGCCTGCACGCAACATGGGGTCCAAAATATATGTTGGTAGACTAGTAGGGAGCCTTAACAAGCTTATTTGTTGTTTTGCACACATAAGTTGCATCTATAACCTTGGTATAGTTCTTATCCGAGATTGTGATTCTCAATTTCATGTCTTACTTGGGGTAAATGACCTACACCTACTTTGGCTACCTTAGCCATAGCCTCGAAATAAGGAGAACAAGAATCATGAAATGAGACATCATCAGAATAGAAGAATTTTTGATGACATCACCAGTCTCCTCCTGTCCTTTGTATCATATATATCCACAATTGAATTGGTGTCCACAACCTTCCTTTTTCTCTACTACCAATAGCATTCACCGTAGTCGCCTCATAATCGGTAGTATTTGAGAAGTCACTCTTAGAAGTTCTCTCGAGAGCTAGAAAGGTTCAGTCAAAGGCTTGTGAATTGCTAGAATGTCCTTTGAGGTTTCTCTATTAAATGCCTCACCACCTTTGCCCTCTCATCAAGGAGAGTGATTCACAAAGGCCAATGCCTTTCCTTGAGATGTGCAATAAGTGGGCATTCAATTTGGTAATGTTGTGCCCAACCAAGTCAATGAACATATATTGCACTTCTATGTTTTAGCCCCCTTGAATTGTTTGATTTGGGACCTTCAATAACTTGAGCAAATTGTTTCAATGTTTTTTTTTGGGTCAAATGGTCCCTTGGCATATTTGCTCAACATCTTAGAGGGGCAACTAAGCTTATTGACACTCTCATGTAAGCTATCGGTTCGGGTTGTCGGTTGCCTTTCTCCTCGCAACAAGTGTTTTAAAACCGGTCAAACCGAACCGAACCGAACCGGCGGCGGTTTGACCGGTTTAACATTTTAAAGCACGAACCGTTTAGTAAACCGGACCGGTTGACGGTTTAGCCCAAACCGGCGGTTCTGCAGTACAAAACCGCCGGTTTGGGCTAAAACCGGTCAAACCGGTCCGGTTTTATCCTGAACCGGCCGAGTCAGCATTTCTTTCCTTTTTTGGATTTTTGGTGAAAAAAACACAAGTATAGAATAAAATTTGCCATTTTTGGAAAGGGTCCGGGAAGATGTAGCAACAAAAACTTGCATGTGCCATAACTTTCATTTTGTGGCTCCGTTTCAGGTGTCGTTTTCTCTAAAAGTGCATATTTTCTCGAGCTCTACGCATTGATGGCAATATTTTTCTTATTTTCATAAAATCTATTTTTGCACCTTTTTGGACCAAGCAACTTCTTGCAATCTTCTGAAAGAATCATGAGCTTTGATTGCTTGTAGACAGATTAGTAATTAAAATTACTGGATAGCTTTCCAAAACTCGGCGAGTATTCTCCTGTGCTCGGACTAATCGTCCCACCTACCAACTTGGTCGCGACCTGCTTATTCAAATGTTGACTTCACATATCAAGTTATCAACAGATGCATAGGTTTTTTTTTTTGCTATTTTAAGAGTCTTTTTTGTGTTTAAACTCCAATTTGCGGATCCTCAGACACAAGACTGAAGGCTATCGTAAAGGTTCCAACAAAAAGAAAGCATTAATAGCAATGAAAGAAAACGCTGCAAATACATGGTTTTGGCTGCAAATTTATGTTTTTTTAAAGAAATTTGAGTATTTTTTAAGTTGCCGAATATTCCTGAGTATTGGCCGAATATTGCCGAGTTTTGTTTTTTTGGGATCTGCCGAGTATTTGCCAAGTGTGAGTATTCCAACTATCACTATATACATGAGCAAACTTTGCGTATTTTGTGTGTAATTGTTGGCATCATGGTTTCTAATTTTTCAAATATATTTCTTTCTTTAAAAATGTAATTTTTATGTGTTTTTAGTAAACCGGTTCATAGAGTTTGAACTGTCGGTTCCGTCCGGTTCGGTTCGATCGGTCCAACCTCGACCGGTTCCGAGTCCGGTTCCGATTTTTAAAACATTGCTTGCTAACACCCCACCTATCTCATTACCCATTTCACATTCGGCTTCATTCTCACTTTTAAGCTCATATTGGGACTGTTGTGATAAAACAACAATATAACTATTCTAATTTATGATTTTCATATGAATAATGACCAAAACAAGAATAGTTGATTATCATAATGAAAATGACAGAAAAAACAGCCAATACCATTAACTCATTTTGCATTTTGAAACAAAAAACCAAACTTAATCCATTGCACATTTGAGGGGGAGGGGTGGTGAAACAACAACGACGACGGCCTTCCTTAATCCACTTTGCATTTTGAAAATAAAATATAAAAACAACTAATTGTCATTCTCTTAACCCATTTTGCATTTTGAAAACAATAATTAAAAACATCTAATAGTAATTCCCTTAACCCATTTTGATTTGGGAAAAAAACCAGCAAGGAAGGTATCATTGTACATTACCTTGCTCTTGCTCTTCCTCTTCACCTTCTTAAAAGTGTTATTGAAATGAATGTTGGGTTGGTTTTTTTAATAAGTTTTATGTATATTAGGGGTAGGGCTGTAGTATAGTAGTTTAATTGTAAGTAGGTTAGTTTTTGTGTAAAGTGTTTTTTTAAAGCAACAAACTTAAGTGCGGAGGGGACTCGGGAACATCCGGGATGCTATGGCATCCTCTCTGTGAGATTCTCTAGCTTGCGAAGTTCCTCGCAATGTTCCCATAATTTAGGGAATGTTTCGGGGCATCTCATTTTTTTCATCACGGGGTTCGTGGGGGTAATGTTCTGTCCTCTTCTTCAAGTTCCCAAAATGTCCCGAATGTCCAGGGATGGCTTGGAGTGGGGGATGCATGTCCCCACATAACACCGCTATTTTGGTTTTCCTATTCACGGGGTTGAATTCCTTCGGTGGGTAGGTGTAACTCTTGTGTTGTTAGGAACACTTGTCTCTAGTGACTAGTACCTATAATGTGTCGGAGAGTTTATGCGTAGTGATTTGAACATGGGAGTCCTAAATAAGTGTGGATTCCCGTTCAAACATTGAGCCTCGTCAACTCAAAAGAAAAAAAAAACCATGCTCAAGAAGTTGAAGATCATGCCTTTGTTTAAAAAGACAAAAAGACAAGTTTGAGACAAAGTGTCAAATTGTTTGTAATAGTACAGAGTGCTTATGGAGATTAAGTTATGATGATGCTTGGGGAAAAATCTACATTGTTTGGAGATGGGGGATAAGTAATGAAATGACTTCCATTTGTTATATGGAGGGTCCTAGAAGATCATGCCTTTGTTTAAAAATACAAATAAGACAAGTTTGAGACAAAGTGTCAAATTGTTTGCAATATTACAGAGTGCTTCGGAGATCAAGTTATGATGATGTCGGGAAAAAAATCTACATTATTTGGAGATGGGGGATAAGTAATGAAATGACTTCCATTTCTTATATGGAGGGTCCTAGAAGGTCTCCAATAATTTTGTTGAATGTAGAGCACTAATTTGAGGCCTTAAGTTTTGAAGGTTAAAGGAATTTCTAAATTCGTGGTGAAGGGAATTTTTCATTTGGTCATTGAAGCAATGCAATTACAATATCGCACATACCAAAGTTGAAGCTCTTATTTATGAAAATAATGTGTTAATAAGTTATTACAAAAACTATCCTATACATAGAAAGAAAGAAAAAAATTATATTAATGTTCATGAGTAACCAAAGTATGTCAACATGACTCGAAATTACGACAACTACAATAGACCAACTAGGGTAGCGAGGGAACCCTAGAGGCTGAAAAATGACTTGGACTAAAGCTAAAAACACTAAAATAAGGAAAATAAAACAAATAATTTTTAAGATATGCTAAAGACCGAAGTCAATGATATGATCTAGTTGGAGGTCAATTGACTAATTATATAGTAAGAAAATCTGATGTTGTAAACAAGAGCACAAGGCCTTTATGAATGTGGAATTAAATGTTGAGGATTTAGCATATGAGGTGTGCACCAAAAGGTGAAAAATCAAGAAGCTGTTGAAGTTTAACAAATCATGCTAGATCTTTGGATTTTGGTATGTGGTAGAGCATGATTTGGACATGGCTAGGTTAGGAAACAAGTTGTGAGAGTTTAGAATCCATATAAGATTAAAGGAAGTGGATAAGGACTTGCAAGGAGAATAAGCTCACAATCAAGGTTTTCACTTGTTGACTTCAAGGTGGATTGAGCAAGAGAAGGTAAAAATATTTGTGCGTTTCCTTGTAGCATCTTTCGAAGCATGTACTAGAAAATGGAAAATTCAATTTCGCAATGGTAAATAAGTGCACTATACCTTGGGATTTCTATGGGAACATAGCAAGTGTGATTTGCACCATGTGATGTATGGCACAAGATTGTAAAGGTAAAGGTTATTTTTAGGTCGCTATCAAGCCAAACAATGATTTGGTGTATGCGAGGCCCCTTATGGAAGCCTACCAGAGATCTCCTTTTCATTTACCTTATGTATGGTTCAAATTTCATACTCCTCATTCAAGATCTCTCGTTGAAGCCCTAGAAACTAGAGTTTAGAATCAATATGAGGAAATTAGGTTTAACAAGTAATTGTAGAGATATTATGCTTCAAAAATTTGTGGATCTGATGTTCACATTAACAACCGATTGGTGGATTTTTGGGAAAACTCGTGATCTTAGCTGAATGCGGGTACACATTTTTCTAGAGCTAGAGATAGTAAATGAGGGGTACGAAATTTGAACCATACATTATAAATGTTGACAGAGGGAAAACTAATTGGATAACTCGAATAAATTTGAACTAATTAGAATCTCTATGAGGTACAACCTGTTTCTTTCTACTAAAGAGGTGACAGAGATGCCCACAGAGTATAAATGTTGGTTTCTTGTAGATGACTCGCAATTCCCTAGGTTTTCATGTATCTACTTCCTCTTTTGTTGTACTAACATTGCTTGTTTCTAATTGGTGCCTATCATGCTTTATGGATTTCCCGCCTTGTAGTTGTTATCGTTTTGATTCTTTATTAATTACAGTATTTATCCGTGTGTGTCACTCCCTCTCTCCCCTCCCCCGCTCTCCCCTCCTCCCCGTGCTCTCCCCTCTATACTATACCTTTAAACAAAATCATGGGACCCCATTTCCTTCTAAGCAGATGGGGTAGGAAAACTAGTGTTCCACAGGATGCATCCCAGTCCTCTAGGGTTGTCCTCAATGTTTCAGATGTCGGGGATGTCTTCCCCACATCCCTTTTTTTTTCTATTTTATTCTACATATTTTTCTTACATCACGGGAGATTTTACAATTTTCTTGGCATCCCAAGTGCATTTCTTGTTTTAGATTTGGGGAGGGGCATGTGTGGATGTTTTGATGTTCCCACAACATCAAAGGATGTTTTGATGTCCCCAATATATCAAGGGATGTCTTGGTGTCCTCCATGTCAAAAATTGTTTTAAAAAAGATTTAATAAAACATATTTGTAAAATAAAAAGAGAGCATTTTCAAACAATTATTTTTATGATCATTGACAATATAATAATTAGATACTCATATTTACGATTTCATATCATATTTCAATGCACAATGTTGAATGGTCATTGTTCCATATCAGATGTTAATGTTATTTGAATCTTGAGATCTTTAAAATGTTTGATGATGAGTTTAATTATGCTATTGAAAGCTATAAAATATGTTTTCTTATAGCATGAGGGTTATGGTTCAACAATTGTTTAGGCAGAGGGAAAAAGTATACCGCCCCACTTGGTCACAGGATTGAATCGCACAAAGTGACCCCCTATAAACTGGCATCCAAAGCACATACAGCACGCCCGAGGATTGGACCCCTTTGCGTCCCAAGGTGACAGCCCACCAACCCTCATTTAATCGGAAAAAAATGCTTATATAAACACACATTTAAGTTGTATATTGCAATTAGTCCATGGCCAAGTACCATGCAAGTACTTGTGTATGGTTTTCCACAAAATAAGAAAATATTTAACGTCTCTTAGGCCAAAATGGCATGTGGGACCTATCCTATCAAAATGTGCTAAGTTGTTTAGAAAATTGTTTAAGTCTTTACTTTCAAAATAAATTCCCCAAGCTTTATTTGTTTACCTGGATTTAATATTTCATGGGATGGGTTATGATTGCACATATCTATGTAATATTTTCTAAAAGGAAATATTTTTCATATTGTACTTCATTAAGTTATATACTTCATTGATATTTGGTTTTCAAGATATCTTTGGAAGGGTAAATCTCCCACGATTCTTACCATGTGGTTTGCATGAGTTGGTTCTTACTTTGGCGATCATGATTTCTTTTTGAGTTTGGTTAGCTTATATGGGTAGGTACAATGCTCCAATTTTAGGTTGATGATATTCATTGTTCTAAAGTTGTCAAGAAGATTTTTGTTGCTTTTCGGGCAACATGTGTTTCTAGAACTGCTTTGGGTTTAGAGGTTAGAGAGTTTTACTTGTTTATAACAATCTGTTTCTTATTTCTAACTTCCTTCTTGTATTATTTCACTTTTTCCTATGTGTTTGTTGTTTTTTTAACTTAAAACTATTATTTCATAAGAAAAATATTTATACAATGTCGACTATGCCAAGCATGGAAACTATTAGTCCAATCCCTAGCATTTTGAAACAAAATAAACTTAATGAACATCATGAAAGATTGTCAAGTTTGAGAATAACATTCATATCTTTCTGGTCGCATTGAGGCCACCACAGAGGAGGATCTCCATAGCATCCAATGTCATGATTATCTAAAGCCCAGTTAGCAAGAGCATCAACCACCTGATTTTTCTGTCTAGAAATATGACTGATTTGCAGCGACTGAAAATTAACCTGCAAGCCTTGAATTTTCCTTTTTTCACGTTCAATCTGCCAATTTGAACTCCCTAAAGTGGTTGAAGAATTTAGCAGAGTTGACAATAATCTTAGAATCTGACTCCACTTGCACCTGTGTCCAACCACACTTAATGGCCTCTTTTAATCCTCTATAGATGGCTCTGATCTCAGCAACATTATTGGAAGTAGTTCCTAGATTTTCAGCAAAGAAGAAAACAACTCTCCCATCATGCAATCTTCCAATACCCCCTCATGGCTGCCTTCCCCGGATTTCCCCTGGAAGCCCCATCCGTATTCAATTTACCTACCTGCAAAGGAGGGGGACCCATTTTTGTTGTTTATCGTCTTTTTTTTATTGTAAAAGCAGGAAGTTGGGAACTTGTAGGCTGAAAAGAAAGCATATTACATATTTTACTCCATTCCATAGTAAGAGAAGAAGGAAGGGATACTTTCTGCTTGATAGTTTCAACCATATTGATTATTGTCTTTTGCCAAACATATTCCTTTTCTGTGATCTCTTGTTTGAAAATTCTTTTATTTTGTTCCTTCCATATATTCCGAGTAACAAAGATATACATATCCAAAAGGTAGCAAGAAAGTTTTGTCCTTTCGAATACCGCTTGCCATTCCTTTATCAATTGCTCAAGAGAATGAAGTCCCTAGGATACTTTCTCGCTTGATAGTTTCAACCATATTGATTATTGTCTTTTGCCAAACATATTCCTTTTCTATGATCTCTTGTTTGAATATTCTTTTATTTTGTTCCTTCCATATATTCCAGAGTAACAAAGATATACATATCCAAAAGGCAGGGAGTAAGTTTTGTCCTTTCGGAATACCTGCTTGCCATTCCTTTATCAGTTGCTCAAGAGAATGAAGTCCCTGGTAATGTATACCAAATATATTTGCCATATATTGCCATAAAGGAATTACCCACGGACAAAGGAAGAAGAGGTGATGTCTAGTTTCCTCCTCATTCCAACATAGAGTACATCTAAAGGGACCATAAAATCCTCTCTTCATAAGTCTATCTCCTGTGAGAACTCTACCATGTGCCAAGAGCCAAAGAAAAAAACTGACCTTAGCCAAATAGCAGGCTGCCATATTTGTCTAAACAAAGCTTGGAGGGGATGCAGATTACCTCTAGTAAGTGCTTCATATCCCAAATGCACTGTATATTCTCCGCCTAAAGAATTCCCCCATCCTATTTGATCAAAATCATTAGAAAAGGAGAGAATATCTTTGCAAAATTTGGTTAATCAAAGCTTGTTTTGTCTGTTGTAACAAAATAGGCCATTCATGAGGAGATTTCCAACATCTACCCCTTTCCAAATCTTGAGATATCTGTTTAGTATAATGCATAACCCTTGTCCATCCTTTTTGATGCATTGCTTCCATCACATTACTTAGATGAGGAAATTGATGGATTAAAGGAGGTTGGGCATCCCATGAATCCAGCCAAAAATATGCATAATTCCCTTTATTCACTATCTAGAATAACCTGGTTTTGATTATACTCTCTCCCATTTTAAGAACTGCCAAAATTGGAGAACCTTTAGATGGAAGGGAACATCTAATAATATGATTCGGTGGCTGATTTTCCAGGTATTTGCCTCTGAGATTAATAGCCCATAAATCATTTGGAGAAGTGATAAGCCTCCAATAAAGTTTACCAGCTAGGGCCTGAGCCTGTTTAGCAGCAGATCTGAAACCTAATCCACCATCCTTTCTGGAACAACAGAGAGTTTCCCACTTTACTAATGACCATTTTTTTGTTGTGTCCCATTCCATAAAAAGACCTGACAAATGGAATCAATCTTTTTCAAAATTGGCTTAGGAATATTAAGTATAGATGAGGCATAAACAGGAACCGCTTGAAGGACAACCTTAACCAAAGTCATCCTGCCTGCTGAAGATAACCACTTATTTGTCCATTTTTGTATCTTACCTTTTATCTTCGCTATTAGCCATTCCCAATCTTTACTCTGCTTTGAATAAAGCGGAACTCCCAAATACTGGATAGGAAGAGAACCTTTTTTGAAATGGAAAATTTTAAGAATTCTCTCTTCCTGTTGTAAAGAACAATGGAAAAAATAATACTTGATTTGGCTTCATTTATCAATTGACCTGTAGCAGAAGAAAAGACTTGAAGAATTTTAGCCAATTGCTTTGCTTCCACTATAGTAGCCTTCCCAACCAAGGTAGAGTCATCAACAAATTGAAGGTGAGAGAGAGGCTTTACAGAAGTAGCAAGTTGCACACCTTGTATTTGCTTATCTTGACAGGCTTTGTTCACTAATCTTCTCAAACATTCAACTAAAATAATAAAAAGAAATGGGGATAGCAGATCTCCCTGTCTAATACCCCTAGAAGCTCCAAAAAGGGTAGTAGGTTCTCCATTAATTAACACGGAGAAAGAGACTGAGGTTCCTTTACCCATTTTACAGTCATACCAAGAATTTGTTTTCCACTGATTTTGATGGAAAGTGACTGGATAGGAATGTCTTCATATAATTACACAATTTAAGGTAATGGTGTTGTACATGCTATTGATGAAAGAAATACATGGTGGAAAATCGCATTATCTGTTCATCTGTTGAATGCATTATGTAATACAAATAGCATTGCCCATCCATCTAGGATTGATGCAGTTTTACACTTAAGCTGAATGTACTTGACTCTTTTAAATACATTTCATGATTAAATGTTGTAGGTTCAAAAGGGGAGCGGATGGCATTTTGTAATAAAAATTAGTATTGTCTGTCCATCTTTGGAAGGTGTTATGCCGTAAAAATAGAATTGTCCATCCATTTTGGAAGGTGTTATGCAGTAAAAATAGAATTGTATGTCCATATTTGGAATGTCTTATGCAATAAAAATAGAATTCTCTATCTTTGGAATGTTTTATGCAATAAAAATAGAATTGTCTGTCCATCTAGGTTTGATGTAGCTTTACACCAAGTTGTATGTACGTTTCCCTTTTAAATATATTTCACCATTAACTTTTGTAGGTGAAGATGAATGTACTTTTTGTACTTATTTTCATTTATTTAGATGTTATTCTGATATCATATGGAAAAAATACTGTATCTTCAATAACAAGGGATGTAAATTTGAAACACCAATAAGGTCAATCTCTGTAAGAACCCACCTGTCATTTACAAAAAATATGTAGGCTTGAGCCTTGTTATTACTCTGTAAAATAAACAATGGAGATAAATAACAAATGTTTTTCAGGCAACGAATCATAATACAGACAAACTCTATCTACAAAATACAAACCATTAGCTTAAACAAGCCATCCATTTACACTCTAATTCTCTTCTGTATTTTTCTGCACTTTTTCTCGTGGGCTATTGCTACAAGATCTTCACTTTGTGTTCTAAATAGGAGCCCAAGCCTGAAACATTAAATAAAAGATTAATGAGCAGTGAGTGTTTAATTTAACAAACTGAACATTTCTAAACAAGGAGTGGCACGTGTTGTCATTGTGACTGAGTTTGTTTTGGCAGTTCTTTTACCCGGATTTTTCCATCTTCAGAGGCACCATAAAGGACATCTTCTCCAAATGCTAATGCAGAAATTCTGCTTTCTATACATATCACTGCTACTTTCTGCACCTTCTCCCTCAGCCATACCTTCAAGAATGTGTTAATAGCTTCTATTAAGTCAGATAAATTTTAAACTATGCTACCAATATGCCACTGCCCGTGATGTTGTTCTGTTTATGCTTAACATTAATGCCTTTTTAAGTCCTAGCTAATGCAAATGAACTTGGTTTTCTTATTGAAGTCTCTTATACAAACATTAATAATGACTTGCACTCACCTCAATCAGCCCAGTAGATGCATTACATCCGAGGTAAATGAAATCCTCATTTACTGCCATTGCTATAACATCTGTAACTGTGGATAGTTTGGCTGCAAGGCTTTTGTTTTTCAAATTCCATACCTTCAATACATGTATTTACTTATTAATACAAAATCAAACCTTATAACAGAAAGAAAATGCTAATAAAAATACCAACAAATAGGGTATAGTTAATTCTAATTTATTTGGTCTATAAAGGATCTTATCCCCAAAATGGATATATATCAGACGAGTTGGGCCCAAGTGCCCATCAATGCCGCTTCAAGGAAGTTATAACTTTCTACCAAAGTATTTATGTTGAGTCGACACCAACTTACTTCTGTAGAAACACCCTCAATAGAGTTACCAGCAATGTATAAGCAATCTTTAAACACTTGCAATTCACATCTTGTTGATTGTTTTCCTCCAGACATAGCTTGCCCAGGTTGCCAACTCATTACTTCTCCAGTTTGTAGGTCCACCTCCTGCACACCAACATTGTGTCAACATCATATATGTTTTACAACTTTTCAAATTTATGTAAATTTATCATTTAGACATCAGGTTTGTTTTGACTGATCAATTGAAATTTTATATCTGCCTCTGCACATACATGAATAGATTACCACCTTCAGGGGGTTCTTCCACTACGGAAATACCTACTCTATACATTACATTGTTATTACTCCTTGAATAGCTCATATTCTTTAATGAAGAGTGGACTGTATACCTGTATGCTCCAATCTGAACAGCCACAGTAAACTTTGTTCTCAGCAACTGCGACACCCTGGACATGCTTATTCCCATTCAACATTTTTTCCAGTCCAAATTTGTCCAATACCTGTTGGTATGAACGATATTTATGTTTACTACAAATAATATTAATCCATTTTCTATATACATAGATTGAGCGATACCTTACTTGTTTACATAATGTTTGCTATATGCTGTTTTTAATAATTAGACAAGAAGAGTGATAGATAATAAGGTTCAACTTAACATGCATGTTCAGTTGTGTTTCTTGTAAACTTGCAAACAAACATTTATTAAACACTAGCATGGTAGTGATATTTGATTGATGTGTCAAATTTCAAAGGTCCTACCGTTGCCCAAGAAGATAAGATAACTTGCTTTTCTCAATATGCTCAATCCAAATAAATATAAGAACAAGTGAATTAGATAATTTTACAAATGAGACAATTGATGCTCTCTTTGATCATTTGTCCATGCTTGTGTAACAGTGATCTCCTTCTATGAGGTAGGCATCCTACCAATTATTGATAAAAGATGGCACTTGTAATCCAAATAAATATAAGAAAAAGTGATTTAGATAATTTTACAAATGAGACAAGAGATGCTATCTTTGATCATTTGTCCGCATGAAATTCCTTTCATGCTTGTGTAAAAGTGATCACCTTCTATGAGTTAGGCAGCCTACCGATTATCAATAAAAGATAGCAATTGTAGGTCATATAGGTCAATTTTTACCTCCATTGGGACTTAATAGTATTTGCTCAGTTCCTTATTCTTGCCTATTTAGAGTGTACCGCTCTCCATAGACATTTCTCAACCAAACAATAAAATTGTGCTATAGTTGAAGAAAAAATATCCTTTGCTATTAGTAGGCATTATTTAATGGAGACACAATAAATTGTATTATAAAATCCATTTCCTTTACTGACATTATCTAAAATAAATTCTTATTTACTCTAGCTTATTGTCATCTTGGCGAGTTTCGCTTTCCTCTAGAGCCTTTCCACACCCTTTCAGATGAGTCAAGAAACATGTTCTTACCAGAGCTTAGATTAAAGAGAAACAAGCCAATGCCTTTCTCTCATAGTCTCGTATTGTATAATATGGATAGATGGATCATTACAAACATAAACTACACATGTATACAATGATTTTGAGGATTCCCTTCGCAATTATTGGAATGAAAACCTCAGAGACCTCTCTCACTTTCCCTTGGGAGTTTAAAATATTAATGTACAATTAGGTATAATTTTGGTGTTCTATTTCTTGCTAGGAAATAGGTGAAACAAAGAATCCCTATTTTCATATGGTCCTTTAGGCTCTTTCGAGTGAGAAACACCCTAAAGGGTATGTATACTGTTTTGGAAATGGGAAGAAATTGCTTGGCAAGTAATAGATTTCAAAGTCTTTACAGCCCAACCTGCAGAGTATGCAATTGATCAACCTCAAAATGAGAATGCACGGGGCCATGGTAAGTACCCTAATGACTATAAAATAAGATTTGTTTCCTTTAGTACCACCATCTTCTCTCCCTACCCTTTCTCATTTGTTTCATTTGCCGAAGAAGTGAAGTCCTTAAATTAGCTTTTATGCCAAACTCAATCAGATTGAATTTTGCACTAAGAATTTCGGAAAAAATTTGGACTCCCATTGTTCAAGATCTAAGTGATATTTTTTTTGCTCTTATTACATCTTATCGGAGAGCAAATTTGACGAATTGGTCATGAAAATTTGGTACTGTAGCTAAGAGAAGGAAAGACATTTCCAATATTACATGTTTGTCAGATCTTAAATCTATCATTTCATGTAATACAAGTCGTTGGTTTAAACTTTAAATGATATGTGAGATCAACTTCAGATTTGGGTATTTTTTATATTTATGTGGAACTATGTACAACAGATTAAAAGGACAAGGTACGGCCAATATGTAACAAAAATCAAATTCTTTCAAGATGCAGTCAACAAAGAATGAAAAGAATACTGAAACACTAGTTCTCTTGTATTTAAATAGGGTTTAAACTTTAAATGATATGTGAGATCAACTTCAGATTTGGGTATTTTTATATTTATGTGGAACTATGTACAACAGATTAAAAGGACAAGGTACAGCCAATATGTAACAAAAATCAAATTCTTTCAAGATGCAGTCAACAAAGAATGAAAAGAATACTGAAACACTAGTTCTCTTGTATTTAAATAGGGAAGGATCTATAGATATCAACTAGAATTTAAAAAAAAAATTTAAACCTTATTTGAAGAGCTGAAGAGTGAACCTCCTTTCTTACTTCAAACCTCCTCTTGATCATCGTCAACTCTGCCTCAAGGACATGCTCAACAGGAACTAGATGTTGCCAAAGTCATTTGAGTCCTTCAATATCATGGAAAGAGGAAATTCTGGATCATTTTGCCTTTGGATACTATGATCTGATTTTGAAAGGAAAGTAGAACCTACCATAGGTACAGAACATAAGCGATGTACCATAAACTGGCAGAATCCATCCAGTGTTAAATTCTACTTTGATCTTCATGGTCACAAAGTAGAAAATTTAGTAGAGGCCAATTTCTTTGTGTAATACAAGTTACAAATTAATGGCAAAAGTGTTTAGCTATTTGATCTCTATCTTTGCTAACAGGCTTAATGAGAAAGTACAAAAATCTTTCATCCATGGATGACATTTAACTGATAGTCACAATCTTTTCTTAAGAAAATACATAGTTACCTAATGCAACACAACTGCTCTAAACTATGTGTGTTGATATTAGTTAAAAGACCGTCCCAAAAAAATTCTTGACAGGTTGGGGTGACCATCAAATCTAACCCCTGAGTGCGAAATCAAATTCAAAAAGTAACCTTTTTACTAATGCTCAGTCAGCCTTTGCAGGATCTCTTTTGGGCAGGCCTTGAATTCTGCTGCAGCTACAACTTCAGCTCCCTTTGTTTTTGAGAGTTCTGCTTCCCTGGGTTCCCTTCCTAGCTCCTTGCCTTCTGCACCATTATTCCCAAGCAGCTCATCTGTATCATTTGGTAGTACAAGTTCTTCATTATTTGGATCAACTACGGCTGCTTCATCGTCTAGTTTTTCATCTAATCCATTTGACTCAAGTGCTCCTAATTCTTCTAGTTCGTGTGGTTTGCCTTCTTTTGGCCTCATTAGTAATGCATTTGGCACAAACACTTCTGCTCCATTGTTTTCTGGTAGCACTGCATCAGGTGGAACGGGCACCACAACCACATTTGCTACTCCTAGCAACCCTTAATCAGGGTCATCAGGGTCCAGCGACACTTCTTTTGGTGGAAGCAGTACTCCTTCATTTGGTTTAGGAAGTACTGCTCAGTTTAGTTCCAAAGCGTCTCCTTTGTTTGGATTGAACACCACTCCAAAGTTTGGATCCACCACGTCTCCTTTTGTTTGGATTGAGCACCAGTCTAAAATTTGATTCCAATAGCTCTACTTCATTGGAATCAACCGGCAATTCACAGTTTGTTTCAAATAAGTCACCTTCATTTGGCTCAAGTGTGACATTCAGTGAAAATGCTACATCTTCTCAGTTTTGCCACTGGTTCCCATCCCTCATTTGGTTCTGGCAGCTCATCTACACTTAGTTCTGTGAGTACCTTTGGATCTGGCAGTTCATCATTCGGAAGAAGCACTTCCGCCTTTGCTTCTTCCAGTACTCCAGCATTGGGTGGAAGCATTTTCTCATGTAGTTCTGCCAACACTTCACCTTTTGGTGGAGGCAGTGCCTCGTTTGGTTCTGGTAGCCTTCCAGCATCTGCTGGAAACAGTTCTTTATTTGGTTCTGCTAGTATTCTAATGTTTGGTTCAAATAGCAATCCACCATTTGGATTGGCACAGCCCTTTGGAGCTTCCAGTGCCACATGTTCCTCACAATCTACTGCAACCACATTTGGATTTTGGTTTGGAGGTACTCCAGCTTTGGCCTCTACAGGGTTTTCATTTAAAGAATCTGTTGCTGCAAGTAGTGTCCCGTTTACGTTTGGAGCCACAAGAAATACTTCATCCAAACCTGCATTCTCATTCACTTCAATGAGTGGTGCCTCACCTAGTATGTTCACATTTGGTTCCAAGGACACGTCTATGATGGCTCAGAATCAATTTTTGGGTTAACAAACTTAAGTCCTACTTTTGGCGCAACACAATCTACAGATCAGATGGAAGACAGTACGTCAGAGGATCCTGCACAACTATCGTCTCCAGCTGTCTTTGGCAGACAGACAGCTTCATTAGCCCCAGCTTTTATGTTTTCTCCTCAACCAAGTGCGCCATTACCAGGGCAAGCTGTATTCCAGTTTGGTTCACAACCTAGTGCAGCAGCAGCTAATCCTTTTGCAGCTGGTGGCCAAAGTACTTTTACTCCTCCAGCTGATGGGCTTGAGTTTTCTGGTGGAAGTTCCTCTCTAGGAGCTGGGGGTAAAAGCCTGGTCATCAGCTTATAAAGGCAAGACGTGACAAGGGAAGGAGAAGTGCATTTACTCCTCCAGCTGGCGGGCTTGAGTTTTCTGGTGGAAGTTTCTCTCTAGGAGCTGGATGTGAAAACCCTGGTCTTAAGTTTATAAAGGCAAGACGGGACAAAGGGAAGGAGAAGTACGTTTACTCCTCCAACTGGCGGGCTTGAGTTTTCAGGTGGAAGTTTCTCTCTAGGAGCTGGAGGTGAAAAGCCTGGTTGTATGTTTATAAAGGCAAAACAGGACGAGGGAAGGATAAAGTAGAGTAGATTCAAGCACCTTTCATGTATTACATGTGCTTCGTTGGCATGTTGAGGTTTCAGGCTTCAAGAATGGGCATAATGGTCCAGCATTTTGGCATACTAAAAATTTGAAGGGGCCACCGTCTGGACCAGCAACACTCTTTCAATATTACTTCAAAATGCTTTTATCTTGCTTGAATAGTTTATTTCTGGCCGTACCATTTTCCAATCTGTGGTAGCTCTAAAATTTCTTGTGTAGTATAATAATGAACTTTCATATTTTACGGTTAGAGTTGGTCTTAATACAGAGTTTAAGATGAATGAGTTGTCCAATTTTCTGTACATGACCTTTGAATGTGTTGTATTTGGATTTCTTTAGGTGTAACTCGGATTGAAGTGCTTTCTGGTTCTGAGGAAGATTTTGCTATATTTTTCTCCTAATATCTGCCTATTTTTGTGTTTGTGCGGTTTGTCTATCGATTTCTTTAGGTGTAATTATGCTGATAGGCGTGTTCCAAACTAGACGGAGGTGGGCAAATTCTGACAATCGGAAGATATTTGATGGCGGGCAGAATTCTTTGGTTGTTGATATACAGCTTAATCAGGACTGTCCATGTGATGAGTTGGGGTATGTTGGTACCAAATGAATAAGCAGTTGGAAACATAGAATACTCAGGAATGGTCTGCGTGAAAATGAGTGTTTTCTCATTAATACATTCCCAGTCAGACATAGTTAAATCTGCTTCTTCCTCCTCATCTAGCTTGCTCAACGGCCTCAATCAAACACTCGCAGATATCTTCTCCACAACTGCAGAAGATTCTTCCATTTTTCCTTCCCTTTCTCCTTCCTTGCGACTATTATTCATTGGGTGGTGCTAAATCAGTTTAGAATGTCCATATTGGGTCTTACCATACAACACAACACAAGGCGGAAAGGAATTAGGAAGTGAAAGGGAAAGAAAAAGAGGCAGACGATTAATTTCGAAAGGTGTGAATAAACATTTTGAGGACCATTTCTTTCTATTTCTGCGATTCCACACAATCGCGATCCCAATCCTGCAGTGACCCCCAATTTTTATGGAGGGAATGCTTCTCTACCCATCAATAAACACGTTTGCACCAAATTTCAGTGTGCGGTTAGCGGGTTGTCGCATCATGGGGAGGTGGGGAATAAGTGTGAAGCAAATGAATTGTTTTCTTTTGTTTTCTAATTTGATTTTAGTATATTTTGGGTTTTCTAACTTGTTGGAGTGTGTTTCGAGAAAGTGGGCATTTATTGGAAATGTACAAAATCAAAATGCAATCAAGATAAACCGAAAAAAACATGCCACGAATGTACTCGAGAAGCCATCTTTAATTATTTTTAATTTGTTAGTTTGTACTTAATGATGTTTTCTTAATGAAATATAGATGCTTAGGTGGGTGAGATGTATCATGTTAAAAAGACATGTGAATAGTTTATAGCTTCGGTCATAAGGGTTATTACGTTGATGGGCATGTTCCAAACTAGATTGTGGAAAGAAAATTCTGATCAACAGATATCTGATAGCGCTACATTCTTTGGTTGTTGATGTATGGCTTAATCAAGATTGTCCACATGGCGCCTTATTTTCTGTACAATCCATTGGCTTCCCCATCATCACCATCCCATGGACCTATGTCCCTTAAGTGTCTTGTGAGATAGCATATTTGCTGAGAGGTTGTGCGGTCGAGACTCATTTCCAGCTACGATAACAAAGGAGAAGAATTAGATGAGCACATATTGTTGATAGTCGATGTAACTTTCCCAACGTCAGGATCGACAATATTAGCGAAGGCATCTACAGATAAATCAAAAGTACCATGACATTCACTGGGGCATTAATTAACAATTTTGACAACTATGGAGCCACTCTTGCATGACACTAGAATTCCCTGATTTGTTGTGCCAATGCAAGTGCTTTTGTAGTGTCATCCACAAGCGGCTCTGTTGTCCCATATTGCATCACTTGCTGCTGTGAACAAATTTCCATTTGGAAATTGTGCGGGTTCGTTTCCATAACATGATAAATCATATCATCACTATTGAAGCATTTACAACAATACAAACCAATAATAATACATGATAGTTGTTAATATGTGACGCAATATATAATTACAGACATATGGAGGGGTGTAAAATGTGGTGGTTCCTTGGTCAGCCACACAACAATATAACCCACACATAAAACTCACCTGCAAACACAAATAGAACCAACCACGTCTTACAAATAACTCCACATGTCATTTTCCTTCTCCTTAAAACTAATAAAAACTCGAGCTCTATAAATGCTAAATGATGACAACACAAGACATGCAAATCTAATGAGATGTAGCTATGTATACATATACATTCCACAAGTAACTTAGTCATTGCAATTTGTGGGAGATATCGGGGCTCTTATAGAAGATATTGGGTCCACCACGCTAGCGTTTTTCCTTTTTCAATTAAACACCACACCAATTCACGTGTAGTGTTCAAGCAATATTCTACTAACACTTGAGGAAATGAACGAAAAGAGTTGTTTGATTTTTCAAATGGTTTGTCCGCTTACCCATCCATGCCCATATTGTTGCAATTTATACCGTCAAATTTCTTTATCTTTCATGTAACTTATAAACCTCTAATTACATTGTTAGGCATCCCCAAAGTAGACACACTGGTTGTGGTTGCGTCGACTTGTCACAAACAACGAACGATAGAGATTGGTTGCGAGGTATTGTTGATGCATGACATGATCTTTGTCGTCCACCCCTATTTTTGTTGGCCCTACTCGAGGAACGACACGTGGTGTGGTAACAAGCAACATTGTAAATAAAATGTGTAAAAGCAACCTCAATCATATCACGTCTAACAAGTATCCCCAAAAACCTTGAACTTGTTTAGGTGTAGGCTGCACAATCTATTTCGCCTTAAGCTTCTTCAATAGAGACTCAAGAAACCTAGTTCATAAATTCTTAATCAAAGGAGGAATCTAAGCGCCTTCAACTAAAATATGTCAATGCTTTCTAACAACATCACATTGTCTTTTTCATGAGACAGATTGTTGTACGTGGTTTCCAGTTGTCACTATGGGCTTGTGGTATTGAATTCCCTTGGCCAATTCCCTTACAGTGTATTAGAGTTTTACAACCGGAAATCCTTTCTATCGTTTCTTTTCCCGTAGTAAGAGCTTCGTTGTGTGGCTTATTTTGAGCAGATCTCTTTTGAGCTTTAACAAGCTAGGTTTTGCCTCGACCACTTTGTCTTGTTTCTCTGCGTCTAGAGAATCCCCACCTATTCTCTCGTAATATTTTTGAGCTTCCATTATCTTGTGATTCTTGACAGGATGTACCCTATGTAATCTTCGTCTTCTTCGTTGTTATCCAAAAAATTGGTTTTTTTCCAAGTGATTTAGTTATGAAGGGTTGAATTCGTGTCAATTTCATGCAAAATTGTACCATGCTTCGATTTTGGAAGTAACAAGGATTTGATATTTTGGCGAGGAAAATGGGGACGTCAAGGCCAATGGCCTCGAGGCTCGCTCCTTTAGGCGTTGGTCATTGTAGTCCCTTTGTAGCCTACAAAGAGCTCAAAACTGAATCGGGTAATACATTTTGAAACTATGTTACCTCCTCTTGCTCTTTACTAAGCATGTGCATTGTGTGGAACAAAAGACCGGGTCTCGGTTATGCGACATGTTTGTTTCCATCCTACTAACCAAAAATGAAATAAAATATGAAGAACTCAAATGCCTCAAAGGCAAAGCAAACAAAGTCAATAACAATGAGTTAGAGAGGAGACAGTCATTGAGATAAAGGACTCTGGGGCCAAATGTATTTAAGGGATGAGAGTCGTAGTCTCGAGAGGGAACGAGGCCACCACATTGCAACAATCCTAAGTTGATGACAATAAGATGAACTTATGATGCCAAGATGAACTGAATGATGCTCGGCAATAGATGATAATGTATGCGAGTTAAAATGGTCACGGTCATATAAAAACACCAATCTTGAGAGATAATTGAAGATGAAGTAGTGCCAAAACTTACGTGTGAAGTCCAAAGGAATGCGGTCAAGGCAAAGAAGGCGATCATAAAGAGCTCGAGGAGTGCCAATGATCCATAAGTGAAGCATATGAAAAAGTGAGAATGTTGGTGAGCCCATTTTGCAACATCTCTCGCAGATCGATTGAGATTCTCAAATTGTCATGTTGTTCCCCTCATAAGGGTGCCACTCAATGCTATCTCTATTTTACATTTTTATTATATATCATAATCCCACATTTTAAAACCCCTATTTCATGATTCTCGAATCATCTATAGATCTAAATGCTACAAATCGTCTATAGATCCATTCCTTGCAAGCTAGGGGAAGAATGACATTAGTAGTGCTAGGAAGTGGTAGTTGGGAAGTAAAAACACCCAGTTGGTTGGCCAAGCCCCGGGTACGGTAGTGTAGTAGTGGCAGAGATTGAACTACCCCTTCTTGTCTCTTTGTTACAGACGTGTGCGATAGCAATAAGGTCATGAGACAACTTATGAGATAGCAGAGGCCTTATGGTAAAATCCATTGGTTAGCAATGGAGGTAGTGTGGGGTTGTGCTCTACCTCTTTGGACTTGTATTGGTGATGGTATGCTCTTGTTTGCGAAGTTTTGAAGGGGCCATTAGATTTTATGCCCAATCCATTAGTAAAGGAGTAAAGGTGGTTGCACAATGGCTAAGCCAAGAGAGGCATTCCAAAGGAAGCAACATGAAACATGGGCGATGGAGTCCTATTGAAGGTGGTTATGGTCTCGCACCATCTACGAGCTCCTATCGATAATGCCATTTCTCTTCTAATGAGCTTCATCCATTTCTATTACACTGGATTCCCCATTCACAACATCCCATCGATTTGTTTGAGGTCCTCTGTTATCTTGTGAGATGTAAGCATTTGCAAAGTTTCCTTAACCAATAGTTGGTGTCTTATTCATTCCCCCGTTGTTGCATTCATAGTCTCCTTATCATGGTGATGGAATGCTTGTGTTCCACCGAGAACCACCACCATGGTCAACATGTAGTCGTTTACTTAAAACCCATAGATTTTGGATTCGCTTGAGCAAGTTTAGAGCAAAAAGGGAGAACGCGACGTTAAGTGAAACAACATGAGGCTTGTCGATTATCTTATGAGATGGCATCTCCAATTCATGTTGTTTACCTCTCAAGGGTGCCACTCAACACTATCCTTTGTTTTGTGTTTTCGTTACTACTAGAAAAGAATACATATCCCTTTAATGCTTATGGGGTGATGAATATGTTACACATGTTTTTCCTTATAAACATTTGAGCACTAGTGAAATTTCAATTTTGTAAATAATGCTCTAGTGTTTTTGCTTCGCAATTATTTAAGGTTGCCAACGATCCAATGTATCCCACATTTATTTTATTAATAATATTTGAAGTTACCTAATTTGTTGCGACCTTACAATGCATCCAAATTTATTCTTAATATACCGTTTTTCTGTTTTGAAGTATTTTCTATTTTTATTGTGTTTACGGTCTTTTTTTGCATTAAATCAATGTTTGTTATCAAACCATATAATAATATAATTTCAGTAATCCCAAAAAGATACAAAGCCATTAAAACAAAGCTTTTTAGGTTAGTAGTTAAGACAAATTTAATACTCAACAATCATTTGTATCAATTATTAATATCTAAATTTATAATAACATAGTTACGATTTAATTTTAATCTAAATATGAAGCCAACAATGGCCGATTTGAACAAAATTCAAATAGAATGTGTTAAAAGGAAATAAATAAACAAGGTTTTCAATGTCCATTATATTATTGGCAAATTTGATGGATCATAGATTTGAGTTGGTTAGAAATTCTAATTAGGTTGTCTACCTCTCCTAGCTTTGCATGTAGGAACCCCCTTGAAATCCGGTCATGTTGTGCTTGCTTTGTGTTGTATGTGAAAGCCTTCGTTGGAAGTATAATCGAAGGCTCCCAAAGCATTGTGTTCTCTATATAGGATACATTTTGTTGGTTTAGACAAGCCATTTGTACAAATGGCAATTACTCCGTATATGACTTGCTAGAAGAAAGAAGAGGATCATAGATGACGGAGGAGGGATTTGAGTTGTTGGGGGATTTCAACAGGGAACCCAATTCCCTTGGCTTCACCAGTTACATCCAATTCAAATCCATTCGCATTGTGTGTGCCACATGTCTAACCCTATCACACTCGTTATCCCTATTAGTGTCTCCATTGCACCGCCCGCGTACGATTGCTAGTTGTATAAAGAGAATAGGGAAATCATCTCGTAGATTATGGATCACAACTCAATATATACTCATTGGCACGGTGGAATATGTAGGTTTTTAACAAGCGGTGTCATTAATAATGTTGATGCACAAGATTACAGTGATGGTGGTCACCGAGGTTGGCTTGCTGAGAACATATGGTTGATTTCTTATATTTTCTTAGTCCTTGATGATGAACACATTTCATTTTGTCTTTTAAGTTCATTGAGTTCTTTTTCGGCACAATTGCGTTTTGGTTTAAATGCCTCTTGGGTTCCTGTTTGTCGAATATATCTACCACTTTCTGCCATAATACTTATTTTATTCCATATGAATACAATATACCTACCTGTGAATCAATCTTCATGCATCATTTTAGGCTATAACAGCCTAGACGTGCTTGTCAAGTTGTTGATTCTACAAATGATAGGACTGTGGTGATTACATGATATTACAGAAATGTCAAAATTGCAAATCTCCTTACCCTGGACAAACATTTCAATGGGTTCCACTATAGACACTTTCAAGGGCTTGATTCAACATTCCTGCCTTTTGCCCCTACCTTTTAGACATTACCAATTTGCTTGTGGGACTTTTCCATATTACCGAATGCCATTATTAAACATTTTCTCGAACTATTCTCTCTAAGTTATAGGCTACCTAGCAACGTAGTTGAGTAAACTCTCATATGAATCACTAAACACATCTCAATCTTAATCATAATCTTTATCCATATGATCATAATACACACATAACATGAAGAAATGGAAAGTATGGAACAGGAGCGGTCACCTAACTAATGTCTTAAGTATCTGAGAATTGAAAGCATGCTAAGCAAAGATTGTGTGCACACTTTTATTTTTTCAGAAAGGACAGTCAGCTAAGAAAAGCCTGAGATCTGATTATACGCCAATCAGATTAAACAAAATTTTATTTCAGATCTATTGGGCTTTCTAGGATTTATCCACTTCCACAACTGGTCACTTTATTTGTTGTTGTTCTTTATCATCTTCTTTGGTTACCCATATACTTATTTTGACATCATGATCAAGTACTTGAGACTTCACTTCACTTTCTTTTTCCAGGAAAGCTGCTTTTAGTTGCTACCCACCAAGGCTTTAGTTTTCATAAAAACAAATTGGAATTACCTTGCTACTATATGAGCTAATGGTATGGTTCAAGGTTTTATATTATCATTAAACTCTGTTGTGGCTTGGAGTCTTCAAAGGTACAATTTTAGTATATGTCAGGGAAAGCTTTCTATTTTTCAATCTTACCAACTTTTATTTTGTTCCCTTACGAATTGATGAATGTTAGAACTTAGAAGAGCATTTCAAAACAAAGATTATGTACACAACTGTGCTTTTTCAGAAAGGACAATCAACAAAGAAAAACCTGAGATCTAATGATCGCCCCAGAACAAAATTTTACTTGAAACCTTTTCGAGCTTCTAGGATTTATACCACTTTCCACATTTGGTCATTTCATCTTTTGATGTTATATATCATGTTCTTCTGTTATCCATAAACTTATTTTGACATCATGATCTAGTACTTGAGTCTGCACTTACCTTTTTGTCTGGGAAAGCTACTTTCAGTTGCTATCTACATAGGCTTTGATTTTAGTAGAAACAAATTGCAACTGTCTCTCTAATGTATGTGCTAATGGTATGGTTCACTTATTTTACATTATTCTTCAACTGTCTGTTGCAGCTTGGACTCTTTAAAAGGACAATTTTAGTGCATGTCACACAAAGCTTTCTATTTTTCAGTCTTACCAACCTTTATTCCGTACCCTTCTGAAATGATGAATGTTAGAAGAGCATTTACAGAAATTCTTTGCACCACTTCCTTTGTTTGCACTACTTGCACACAAACAAGCTCTTCAAAACCCAATTTCCAAACCTGTCCATTGACAAAGATTGATGATGAGCACCAATGAAGTTATAGTACTTTCTAAAAAGCTGCTTATTATATATGTATATGAACTGAAGATTTGGATTTTAGGAAATAAAAACCCTGGATCAGCTAAACGCCATCGTAGAACCACCTGTAAGGTCTTACTATAATCTACGGTTTTTCCTTTTATTGCCAAATATAATTCTTACTCATTTCCCAGGAAGAATATTTCCTACCCGGATTGATTTGTCTGCAGATGTACTGAAAAGTCTATCTGATGATTGTGAGATAGCCAAGCATGTGACTGAACTTTTGTGTTTTTGACCTCTGTAATCAACTTTGGTTGCTGGTTCCTGACATCCCAAACCTTCAAAAGAAAATATTTGCAAAAACAATCAAGAATCAGGGCACAAAATGTATTAAAATGACTATCATATTGAATGATTATCTAGAATCACAAGGAAATATTGATTGTTTAGTGTGTGTGAAACTCAAGCTATGTTAAGCTACTTTAAGAGAAGCCCGAGTGATGAGAAGAGTACTGAGCAACCTTGATTGTGCCATCTGAATGCCCACTATATAGTTTTCTTTTGCCATATGTCAGTGCCTCAGTTCTTCCATTTTCAGAAGCATCCATTTGTGCTACTTCACCATGTATGAAAATGTCTGCATGCTAATATAATTCCATTCAACACTTCTCTGTAAGATTCACAAAACTATCATTGTTTTCTGTCAATAGCCTGAGTGCCAATGAGTAAAGCACACAGAAATGGTGTATTTTGTATATACATTCATCTCAAAAGCATTTTAAAATAAAAAGAATTTGTGTTTTAACTTCTAATGCATGATATGTTTGTCTATCATATTCCTTTCCATGCAGTGTCATACATACTGATTTGTGGAGAGGGTCATTTGTAACGACATCAAGAAGCTCTTTTGCTGTCCATGTAACCCATTTCAGCCTTCTTAGAGGACCAATTATTTCTTGTGCAAAAGTTGAAATCAGTTGAAGGCATTCTGCATATTTTTTTGGTCATCAAACAAGGTTTATAGAAAGTGTCATGACACCTCATACAGAACATTTCACACTACGGGCGATTACTCACCTGGATTTTGCATGTAACTATGAAGTGAGAGGGCAGCTAGTATCCTCTCTTCAACTTGCTTGTCATGCCGTAAGCATGCAACCAGTCGAGGAAGTAAAATTGAGCATGCCACAAGTTGCATACCAGTATCAGGCATTGATGTGAGTGCACAGTTGAGCCATGTGGCAGTCACAAGGCAAAGCTTTGCCAACTCGGGTATTTGACCAGATAAAGACTTGGCCAGGGCCTCAAATAACGACTTGCCTTTAGTCAGTAGAACACTTGTCATGTTCCTTTCCCAATCATTTGTTGCCTTCTTCTCCTCATTCTGAACATGGAATTAGTCAATAAATGATTAAACAAGTTATTCATAGATAGAAAAAATCAGCAGTCCACCATTTAAGATATTTCAAATACAACTGATTAGTAGTTGGATTACAATATTTGGACTGGATTATATTGTTAGGATTCAGGAATATGGCTCAGATCATATGTGACTTCAGATTACAGAACCATACACATAAGATAGAACTAAACAGAGAAGATAGAACCACAAAATCCAAGCTCCAAAGTCCCAAAGATGTGCAACACTAAAACCAAGGATTATTTTCTATTCTTTGGTCTTATATATTATCATTTATATGTAATGAAACTGATTTATCTTTAGATTAAAGCATCTAAAAACTAATGCTAAAAAGAAGCATAAAGCTAAGCTTTAAATAGGGGAGTCATTTGGTAAAATGTGTTCAAACACATGCGCTCATAGAATTTTGAGTATTATCCTTGTTCTTGGAATTTGCCACATTCTCCTTTAGTTCTTGGGACTCCCTTTACTAATCCTATTTCACCGGTATACTGATGCAACAGTTGTCAATAAAATATACCCCTACATGTTTCTAGACATTTTTATTTCGTGCATGTGCACAATATTTAATTTTATTTCTAAATAAATCTTTTGATGAATATTTCCAGCAAATACATAGAAAGCGTTTTGGAAACTAAGTTATGTTGATCCAGTCATGCAACCCAGAAGATAATATTTATCTAATGCAGAAAGTCACCGTGGAGCTCACTTTTAATTAGTATAAAAACACTGTTATTCAATAAAAGATTTTCTTTAAGAAAAGCTATATTTTATGTGAAAGATTGCATACATAACATTTGAAATAGCATTTGTGGTATCATTGATGTATGATAAGCATACCCATCTCTTCATGGCCTCTTCTAAAGAACACTGTTCTTCTGTCAAAGAATGTATAATATCATTTTCAAGTCCAGCTCTTTTAAGCAGCCAAGCTTCTAACAAGGCCCGACCCAGATGTGAGAAGCGTCCTCCCAAAATTGTAAGAGCTTTGGCTGCTTGCAATTGTGCCTTTTATCCATTTCGCAATGTAGTGCAGTTATGATGGCATCCAGCGCCTCCTCTCTATATACACTGTATCGTTGAGGTTGTACCTTTATTCAATAAGCATTACATGAAGTAAGATAAAATTTGATGTAGATGACAAAGAGTACTTACTGTCTATCTAAGTTACCTAAGAAATTATCTTTACAAGATGATATAGGTTTCAGTTTGAGAACTTACAGAAGTCCACAAGCATATAGATAAAATAACAAGCATATTATCCTGCATAAGAAGACAGACATACCAGAAGTTCAAGCTGTAACAACAAAGCTGCAGCCATAGGTTGTTGCTCAAGTGATGAAGTTTGAAGGAAAACCAAAAGAACATGCATTGTATTTAAAAGCCCTTCCTTTTGCAATTCACATAAGAATTTGTTAATCAGACTCCTCCTGTTAGATGCAAACATGTGAAATTAGATGGATTCATCTGACAAATAGAACACTTTTGACTTAACAATAATGCTACAACAAGGTCAAAAGGTGCACGATGCATCAAACATCAGCTCTAGAAACAAAAATATATATATGAAACATTATTTAAGATACATCAATCCCTAATGAGGGTTCTAAAAGCTAGACCCGAAGCGCGGAACACAAAGGATACAACACAGAACAGATAAATTGTTCTTAATGTGTACCTGTGTAAATTTGAAGAAACTAAAAATATATGCTAACATCATTTAACCTATAAGATAGTGGCACAAATCAGAGAGAATGGCCCCAAAATAATCCCAGATTTCTTTTAGTATTGCATCAATATTTTTACACACTAAGCAGTAAAATCCATTTAGCTGTGAAACCAGTAGCACATACCTGTCAAGACAAAGTAGTTCAGTGAGAAAGGCAATGGCACCAGTTCTGGACATCCCTTGGTGTAAGAGCTCTAATACAGAAGCCTTTTTAACGTCTCTCACTAAAATATGCCTGCTGTTTCCATCTACTTGCATGCAGCGGCAAAGAACTGATGTGGCACTTATCTTCCCTTGGACACTTCCTAATTCCAATCTGCGTAAAAGAAATGGGATTCCTCCTAGAGATATGATTTGTTTTACATTTTCTCTATTTTTAGTATTATCTGAAACAGCAAGAAGCTGTTCCAACAGTAAAATGGCTGCTTCTTGAGGTGTACACTGGCTAAGTCTTAAGCTTTCCAAGTCAGAAGTGTTCTCTATAACTGCAAGAAGTAGTGGAATCAAATCAAGCAAAACCAATTTTGAAGGTGGGGGCTTTAACAAATGTAGTAGAATTACAGCATGTGGGAAAATGTTGCTCTTGATGATTCGCATAATTATTTCAAGGTCCGAGTCTGCCCTAAGGATTATTTTCCTATTTAAGTCATTTTTAACTGCTAGTTCTGCCAAAATACAGACTATTTTTTGTAGAACCTCTTCATTGTCAGAAGTTGCAAGAACCTCCATTAGTTCATCAATAATGGCAGCCTTTGAGAGGCTTGCTTCTACTATAGGGTTACTACTCGAGTCTAGCCAAACACGGGCAATTGTTAGGGCAGCTTCTTCACATTCTATCAAGTTGTTTGAAGTGCATAGGATGGCTTGAGCTTGCTTTAAATTACTTAAAAGATCATGTGATATTGAAGGGATAGAATTAAGTGATTCTTTTTCAAACTGAGAAAAACGTTTGTTTGGGAAACTTTTTGGGCTTGAAGTCTCCATCTTTCTGTTTACATTCAATTTGCCTGAAAACTGTTTAGATGATTGCTCTGTAAGGCTGCTTACATCCATTTGATTTTCAGACCTATATTGGCGTGGCACAGTGTGTTCCAATCGTGCATTGGCATAACCATGCTCTGTCAAAATTCCTGAATGTGCTATTTTCCAAGTATCCACAACTTGCTTGAGTGTAGAATCTGCATTTGTTGGTGTCGCACTTTCAAACTTCTTCCAGGTTATGGGACGTGTTGTATTGCCGTGATTGAACTTTTCCTGAATCGCTGCACACTCATAAGAATGCCAAGTCTCTATTGCTGCTGGATCCTCAAACAATTGGTCTGTAAGAGGGAAGACAAGACCTTTAGGGACTCGTATATCACCCGATTGTTTAACAGCATTCTGTGGTTCAAGTCCTGCACTGCAATGAAAAAGAACTGGAAGATATGAGTAAATTAACAGAATTCAAATCACATTTACGCAGTTCTCATAACATCTAGTAAAAGCATTCCTTAAAACTGACTTGTCTGATACAGAATTGTTGCTCATAGATACAGTGTCATTATCTTTTGTACATTCCCCTCCTAGGTTTGCACTTGGAGAGATCTCTGTTTCTATCTGTTCCATGTATAGACAACGTTACAATTTAGAGAATGAGGGAAATGCTTGAGGGTACATTGATAGAAATCACCCAATACTTTTCTAACAGCATTACAGTCTGTTATGTTCTGCATTACCATTACCTCTGAACCAAATGTTGGTTCATTCATTTCTGAAGAAGATAATGGACTCAAAGGGGAGCAGGAATTTGCATTAGATTGTTGCAGGCAAGATGCAACTTCAGAAAACTTTGAAGAAGTCAATTGATTTATTTTCCCGTCGGAAAGCTTGTAGATAGTGGAACTCTGCTCCAAAAATGTTCTGTCAATTGACGTATGCTCCCATACCTCTAGCAACTCTTCCTCTTTAAGCTCTTTTCCTTCCAGAAGTATACCATTTGCTGATATCCTTTCAACTGCTCCTTTTGCCTGGCCATCTGTCTGCTCAAAGCAAGTGTAACAGGTCAAAGGTATTTGCAAGTATCTTAATTGAAAATGGAGACTGGTTGTATACATCTTAACATTCACTTAGTAAGTTAGCTTCTCGCTTTGAAGTACATGATGTTAATGGGCACCCACATTAGAAGGAAAAAATTTATATCCATGATTTCAAATGCATATAAATTGAAACTCGACTCAGATTCATCATATGTCAGCATTTATCGTCAGCACAGATTGACATCTAAACTTGGGGAAGGTTTGCTTGTTCTGTTTTTATAAGATAAAAGTGCACCGCTGTCTGCAAAGACATTCAAGAATTATAAGGATACATTATGATTCTATTATGGATTAAAATAATTTGCCACAGCTTAGTTTGACAATAAGTAATGAAGGCCTCTTGGAAGAAGTCAAATCTTACAACTACACTTAAAATTTACTGTTTCTTATGAAGAGTAATTACTAATTACTGAAATTCTTAGAATACAAACTAAACAGTATTTAAATTCATATCAGATGTTTTCTAGAAGAAATGTTTATTTTGCACTTCTTAAAGCTGTTTTCTGCTTTTAAACTATTAATGCATATATTCATATTTTTCTTGAAGATGCAGAAAAACAACACATTTCTACCAAATTATGTCAAGCAAAAGAAACTAACCGTGGTAATATTGGAGCGTGTATTATAATACATGACAAGTTACATTTATACAAGCTTTTAGACAAATGTACAATGAAATATAAAAATTGATTTGACTAAATTTTCCATTGTATTCTTGTAAGAGGGAATTCAACATTATGCTGACCATTCCAGGAGAGACTTTTTTGATATGCCATGCACCAAATTTCACCTCGTGATCATAAGGCCCTATTTCCAGCTCTTCGAATTCCAAATCGGCATTTGTCTCTTGGATTTCAGGCATTGAAGTCATGGTTTTATTTCCTTCTGCATTTGACATACCCAGAGTTGTTTTACCAAGCTTTCTAGCTCTTTTAGGTGTATCAAAAACAGCTTCAGATCTGGCATCACAAATAACTTTGAATTAAGACGATACATGTACACTAACTGCAGCCTGTAACTTATGGTCCTAGTATATGGTTCTGTAGTTTATTTTATACTGATTATGAAACAAATATTGTTAAAACAGTATCTTCAAAATATAGTCTCACATTTTTATTTAAACATGTCAATGCCTGCTTACATCAACCACCATGCAATATTATCAGTATAAAAATTTATCTTGTTCAATGTGAAAATTGCTGGACAAAGGCACATACATGCAAATAATTTTTTTTTCCTCCCAACAAATCAGCTACTTTAAATCTCTTATCTAATGTCCTTAAAAAGGGCTGCAAGATTTTAGCATTTAACAACCGAGTAGACGAGAAAGCAGTAATTAAACACTTACAAAACAGAGATGACTAGATAAATTTGCTTCTAAAATTACTGTGATAAGAATTATTGGCATTGACAGAAATTTTGCAATTCTGATTGGATTTTGGACCCATAGGGTTTTAACACAATGTTTCAACATGATTTCAGAAGAAGAAAATGGAAATTTTGTTTCCTAAGGAGATAAAAAAAGGCGTATATCTTTTGAATCAGGTGGATTTTTGTGATTATGACTGGATTTTGGACCCATAGGGTGTAGAACAACTTTTCAACATTATTTTATAAACAAAAAGTTTGCTTCATGAAGCAAAGAAAATGGGTATAACTTTTGCATTGTGTGGAATTTTCTGATTCTGGGTGGATTTTCGCCCTGTAGGGTTTTAGAACAACATTTCAATGTGATGTTTTTTTGAAGTACAAATTTTGAAATTTTACTTCCCAAGGGGCATGAGAAGGAGTATATCTTTTGAATCATGTGGAAGTTTTTATTTTGACTACATTTTGGACTCAGAGTTTCTAAACAACGTTTCAATGTGATTTCAAGAAAAATGCTTCTTGAGGAGATCAGAAAGTGGGGTTTATTTTTTGAATCGGGTGGAATTTTGCAATTCTGACTAGATTTTGAACTCGTAAGAATGCAAAACACCTTTGCAACATGATTTAACAAAAAAATGAAAATTGCACTTCTTGAGCAGATTAGGAAAAGGGGTATATCTTTTAAATCAAGTGGACTTTTGTGATTCTAACTAGAATTATTTGTTGTAACTTGGTTTTCTAATGTAACTAAGATGGTTCCTTTTACAATGATTATTTTTCAAGATTAATTTGCCTATTTAAAAAAGAAAGACTTCGAATAAAAATCACTTATTATTTATGCATCAAGGCTTAAAATAGGCCATCTTTGGGTGATCCCAACATAAATGGTTAGGATTATCTACTAAATACCAAAAGGCAAGGCCATAACTTCGCTGATTTGTTTTCTTTCCTATTTGTTGGTAGCTAAGAAGTTACTCCGCACTAAAGGTGGATCTCAATTTACCAATATGATGTCAAACTTCATACTTCGCAATAAGAATTCTTAAGATTAAAATATTAACAATCAAATTCCAGTATTGCTATAAAACATAATACAAATACAACTTTTTATCTTGATGAAAATTATATGGGATTATTTTAATCCTAAATTTCTATAAAACAAACTTTTACATAAGCATTATTCTAATTTAATGGAGTCTCAAAGCTTATAAACTCTAATACAACTTTAGTGCATCCCACAATGCCCTATGATGATAACACGTCATCATGACACCGTAAAATGAGATATGAAACTTCTAAAATTGAAATATAAGTGAATCGGTGCCTTTTTGCTAGGGTGATTGTTCTTTTCATGTTGTGAAGCTAGAGGAAACGGCTAGGGTGGGCACGTTTCAGCCCAAAATGTTTCCGAAACATGAAACGTGGGGGAAATGACACTGAAACGTTTCCACCACTTTTTTGAATTTTTAAGCATCATAACTTAAAATAAAATAAAAAATAACTTCATTTAATGAAACCTAAACCTAATCTACCTAACTAGACTTGCAAAAGACACTTCCTAAAAGCTATATAATGACATCTTGGGTCCATTCTAAATCACTCTCATTTTTCTCTTGCTAAATTCAGTTTTCACTAAACTAACATTTAGCATTGTATATGTGAATCATTGAAATTGTAACCATGTTGAATGATGACTCTTTAGAAGTTCAAATTTCAATAAATACAAAATATTTTGAGTGCTTCATCAAGTATCTCTTATGGTCTACAATTATAAAAAGAGTACCACACACACATATTATATGACGTTTCTTGTAACGTTTCATATCCAAGGTTTTTTTAAAATTGTTGTTTCCACGTTTTGAACCCATTTCTTGCATTTCCGTTTTTGTTTCATGGCAGCATAGTTTTCATGTGCAAGTGTGTATTAAAGCCAAGCATTGAAACTTAATTTTAAGTGAGACAATCACTTGAAATCCAAAGAACCTTCATTTGGAATGGAGGGAAACATGACCCAAAATGGCACTTAATTAATTGTGAAATTTACTTCGCGAGAAAAAGGCAACGATATTGGGACTATAGGGTATTGTTTTAAAAACAAATAAAACACTAATTACTTAATTAGTGTGGTGATCATATTGTGATCATCACTCTAATTGGGCTTTCATTTTACATTTGAAGTATTGTACCAACATGCATAGATATTCACAAGAGGACCCCACATATGGGACAATTTAAATGAATTTGAGCAAAATCTAGCATGGAGAATGGGAGATGGGTTTTACATTAATTTTGGACCAGGGTTTGGAATGGGTTTACCCAATACCAAAAGATTGTGAAGGTATTAGGTAATGAACATTTTCACTTACCATAATCGGAGAAGATTTTTGGCTTTTGTTAGAGCTTTAAGAACGATAATGAATTAAAGAGAAAATGGAAATCTCCAAAAAGCTAGTCGCATGCATTGACCATGGAGTAGAGACATAAATTTGAACAAGTGCTTCAAATAACATAAAATTGTGGTAGAGTCTCAAGACCAATTACATTGGGGAGTTTTAAAAACCGAGAATTTGGTTAAAATTGAGTATTATAATTTTTACAACAAAATATTAATAGCATGACATAAAGTAATTAGATTTGAAAATAGCGGAAAGCTAAAATTCCTAAAATAACTTTTTTTTAGTATGGGTTTCATGTCAAAACAAACAACTTAATATTTTTTTCATGTTTATACTTGATGTAGCACCCAAAATCTGGTATGAACACTTGGCAATATGACATTTGGCACTTGACATTAATCTCATTTATACATAAATGACCAATTAACGCACCTTCTTGCTTTGTCTTGTGTCCCAATTCCACTAAACCACAAATTCTCCAACTCAACTCCTCAAGAATCACTACACTTACTACAAAACACATCTACAAACTTATACTTGTCTCAAAATAGAATTCTTGCACACCTTGAATAGGTTCTTAGGTCTAGGACAAGTTTGGCCACGAAATTGTCCCACCTACTATGAACTTGTCCCTTGCATTAAACTTGTCCCTTACATTGGAATTGTCCCACGTGCTACAAACCTACCCCTTGCACTTCTAACACTGGTTATCTTTTCAAATGTACAACTTAGCTTAGTCAATCTAGGTGGTACCTTTGGGTTGGTTGAGCAAAAATCATTTGAATAGTCACATATATAAACTCATCTACCCTAAGTTACTAGGGGCATCCTGGGGATCCTCTATCACCCACTCTAAAAAGGCCAAGAGCAAACATTAAAATAAATGATTCTTTAGAGCATTATCATAACAAGCTTATGAAATTTTGAATACAAGCTACATTACTACCCTAGATGAACCATGAGCTAATATTTAAGTATCAAGTGCATGTTGCCAAGTGCATGGGTCGAATCAAGGGCTCCATCTTCTATTGTTTTATTCTATATCACATGTGTCTCATCATAGGGTTAGGGGAGCTACATGTGGCTTGATCTCTCTACAAAGTTGTGGTATGTAGCACAACACTCATTACATCATGGGGGTGTCGTGAGGCGGTCTTGTTTACTCGTTACTAACCCTTTTTAAGGGTTCTAGGCAAGGAGATGTTATATCTCAACACAAGGCAATGATGTTTACGAAACAAACCTATCAATTAGACATTCAAAGCAAGGTGAACAAGATCACAAAATCTAGATCTAGTGTGTAGGTACAAAGGACAAGTTTGTAGCCCTAGGGGCAATTTTGGCCACGAAGGTGTCCAATGACTTACAAAAATGATAGTGAATGAAAAAATGATAGAAAATGAGCAAAAAAACATGTTAACACTATCATCATGATGTAGTAGTTATGCAGAGATTAGGTGTTCTTGTCAATATGAAAAAATGTTTATAGGATTTATATAAATGTTTTGAGAATGATATTCTTTTGTAATGATGTTATCAATGAGACCACCAATTTCAAAACCCACAGCATTTGACAGCAGCTCGGGTCTTGTATCAAGTTTGTCAGCTTTAATATATGTAAATATTATTATTAAAACAATACCTTGCACAATCTAAACAAGTTATGTTTACTAAGTTTTTTTAAAGTATTGTTTAATGTCTGATGATAATAACAATATATAACGAGTGTAAAAGAGATATTTGATAGATTCTAATGTTACTGTTGAAATTGAGTGATAGACCCCCTCAATAATAGGATAGGGGACCCCAAGTTGATACTTTCAACCCCCATCTTTGGGCATGTTGTTGCACATTCTTTAGAGGTGAGATTTTTTTGGAGGTCACATTTTGTGACTCGAACCTATAAACCAACATTGGTAGTATACTTTTTTTTATGGCTCTATAGTATTTTAGAATTTAGAAATACAATATTTGATGTTCTTTAAATTAAATTGGTGTGTAAATTTATTAAGTATATAAGTTATTCTTTCAAAGAAAAGACAGTGACTCTTTCTGTTACTTAAAATCAAAGAGACAATAAAAAAACCTTTAAAAAGGCATCGAAAAACTACCCAAAAGCCCAAATGAAAATTGCAAACATAACATCAAAAGCAACAAGAATGCATCCACAAAAAATCTATCATATAGGTATATAACCACACTAATATAAATCCTTAAATAATAATGTCTATAAGAGGAGGGGCATCATCAATCCTATGCCGAATTGATGTAGTAAGTAAAGAACCATGAGTGCAAACAACAAGCTACTGTAATATTAGTGTACATAATATTTATTAATCTCAGGAGACATCTAAAGGCGATCTGAACAGTTACCTTAGAGATTCGTCATTCTACATCTCATTCTTAAATTAATGAATACAAGTTTGATTTGCACAAATATAATTTATTTTCACAATCCAATTACCTCGCCCAACATTGGTTTCATAGCACAGGCTTGTCCATTCATTTTTTCTTATCCTCCATTCTTTCATTCCCAGCCATACACACAGGCTTTTATTCTTTTATATTCCTCCGTCCAAGCCATATGGCTTGCAAGATTGCTTGCATAATAAACAAAAGGAGTTGGGCATACTATTAGAGCTTGGCGACCTGCGGTTGACTAGAAACAACTGTGCTATTTTGTTTGAAATTGTCAGACTATTCAATGCAGAAGCTCTAGCATTTTAATCCAACCATCTAGGTGGCGCACCAAGGGAAGAAATCTAGAGAGACTGTCAGTTCATGTTCAAATAGTACGGTTTTGGTGATTTTTACCAACTTAATGATTGTTCAACTCATTAATTGATATATTTCAGACCTGCATTTCCACAAACTTTTGAAGTGGCATTTTGAAGAGGAGTCAAAGATTGCATGAATTGGCATTTTCAAGTGGCGTCTCAAACCTCAAAACATGGCGTTCCAACTTTAAAGCTTCCTTCAATAGGGCAGAGCTTCTGTCGAAATCTTTCTTCATACTACCACATGGTACTCACATTAAAAAGGCCATACTTTTCAAGATAAATTTTCTTTTGAGCTTTAATTCATACTATTATTCTTTCAATTTTAATTTGGGAAATAAAAACATATCACTTTGATGGAGGAGTTTTCTAAAAAGGATTTTTATTATTTTTGATTTGTTAAAAATACTAAGTGATTTTTTTAAAGCAAATTTTGAAAAACAAAACAATTTGTGCAAATTCAAAACAATCACAATATTTGGTATTAATGGTGTCTGTTGTTAATGCGTGTGAGAAATGTCATCATGATCAAACTACTACATCTATTGCCTAATATAGCTATAACAACACACATGGCATCCTCCCTATATATCACTCACGAGAAATAACGAAAAAAATTATTTTTCCGTTCCTTCATAACCCATTCTCCTCCATCACTAGATGTAAATCCTGAAAAAAAAACTGAGTATATAGGAAAGTTATGCCCATGTATGAGGGTTTCTTTTGCTAAGTGGATGTCATTGATAGAGAGATTCATTTTCACATACTACCCAAGTACAACATACCATTTTGCTCTCACGTATTTTAATGTCTCTTTTACATACCTTGTGGTATATAGGAATGACAAACTTTTTTTTATATAGGAAGAGCGAGCATATCAAGATGTTTGGTATATCAGTATGGTGGTTTATCGAAAACAAAATCTTTTGAAGTGATAAGGAACCAATCTATCTCCCTTCATAAAAAAATGTATTCAATAAATTCAATTGTTGGCACAACACTAACCGAGAATGACACCTAGCTGGATTGGTCATGACAAATTGAGAACACTTTCATTTTTATGATTTGTGATTTGACATGTCCGATGGAGACAAACTACCAATGGAACCAATAATAAAGACAAAATCACAAACATGGAAACAAAAAAATTCTAAGGCATTGGCATTGATGAGGGCCTTAGTGGATGGTGAATTTTTTTATCACATACAAGCTATGATGCATGGGTTCGCTGCCCCCTCTCATACCTCCTAGATACGTACTGATACTGAGATAGGTGCCACACTGCCAGGTACGGTACTGATACATCCCGTGTACATCCGGGTGCGTTTTGATGTACCGGGACATATTTGCAAGGTTGGGCGGTGGGAGGTTACTATTTTTTTAAATTTTGACTTGGTCAATGACCAAAAACAACTCCTAACTCATAAATTAATAAAATAATAAACCCAAAACTCCTCAAAAAGCTATAATAATATTTTTGCAAACATGACTTTTGACATCTGATCCTTCTGATAAGTTGTTCTAAGAAAGATTTAAAAACTAATTACACTAGCATTATGCAAAAGTTTACAACTGTAAAGCAGAAAATTTTGATTGAGAATGTCGATAAGTGAATGAGTTCTTAGAGAATCATGGAATCCTGGAATATAGAAAAGGATAATCACCAAA
Organism: Taxus wallichiana var. yunnanensis; assembly: GCA_018340775.1. Lineage (NCBI taxonomy): Eukaryota > Viridiplantae > Streptophyta > Pinopsida > Cupressales > Taxaceae > Taxus > Taxus wallichiana. The sequence continues at coordinate 644,184,572 of CM031238.1, forward strand.
TTAGGAAAGAACTTATTCTAGCAAATATTTAATGGCCACGATATGAATGCCCCTTTTGAGTTTGATGCTAAGGCTTACATCATGGTGGAGTCAGTTAAAAACTTTCAAAATCTGTGTTTGCATGCTTCTAAATATTCCCCCCTCAATTTTGGAATTTACTGTTGCATCTGCCATCCTCTCTTCACAAAACCCACTTTTATAATATACACTTACTTTTACCTGTCAAAATGTTGTAGAACTGTTAAATAAGACATACCTTGTATGCACTTAAATGTTGTTTACTTTGTCCTAGGGTGATGCCCACTTGTCCTACATTTTGGCCCTTCTCACCTATGTAGGAGAGGAAATCGTAGCCTTTTTATAGCTTTTTGAGGAGTTTCGGGCTATAAAAAGGCTACTAAGAGTGGAGCTAGCGCGAGTGGCATGCAAGAATTTGATTTTGAGGAAAATCTAGATGATATATTCTAGATTTGTTTGTATTCATGTTGACATGACATTCATATATTATATGTATAGCAACCACATCATCAATGAAATGTAAAATCTTAAGTATATTGAATGTTTGAACATTGATCGTACTATATCTTTCAAGTTTTGTTTGTATTTATGTTAACATGATATTTGTATATCATATGTATGGCAGCCACACGATCAACAAAAATGTAAAATCTTAAGTATATTGAATGTTTTGAACATTGATCCTACCATATTTTTCAATTTTTGTATTTCTTATGGACTAAAATTTGAGTTATATATATATATATATATATATATATATATATATATATATATATATATATATGTGTATGTATATATGTGGACGTACCAAGACGTATTATACCCAAAGGGTTTTTTTAAAATTGACGTATCCATGTATCGAACCCATATCCTAGCAACATAGCATACAAGGGTGCAACACACAATGAGAAACACTAAAAAAACTAAAGGATTTGTGTGATTCTCATTCAGAGTTAGAGTTCATATAATTGCAACTAAAATTGCTCGATCTTTGAGTTGAAAAATGGTGATGTAATGAGTTTGGCACCAGAAATTTGTGCTATCAAGCATGATGTTGAAGTTGGTGGTGTCAAAATATATGATTGTTTTTGTAAAATATCTTCTTCCCACATACTCAACCTATTTAGAATCATTATAGTCAAGCAATTTGTTGAAGACACACTCTGTTAATCAATTGGTTGACAAGATGATTGAAAGAGTAAAGACCTTTGAAAGAAGCATTGAAACCTCAAGTGAAAGCATGTACTGTGCTCATCAAAAGGGAAAAATTTCCAATAAGAATGACACTTCTAGTGATAGAGGAAAGAGAAGATACAAAGGGAAAAGTGACAAAATTGGCAAGAATAATTGTCAACAACAAGAGAAGCAAAATGAAAAACAAAACATGTTTTGCAAATGTTGTGGTAAAAAAAGAGTCGCGAGGCTCTTGAATGCAAAACATCGTGAGACAAAATTGAGGCGTATCAAAAACAAAAAGAAACAAACAAAGAAAAGAAGAAAGCCTAAGTACTAAACTCTAATCAATTCAAAAGTGAAGATATGCTTTCCATTTTAGATAAGGTCAATAATGCCTTAGCAAATACATCTTGGTTTAGTGTTTGGGTCCTTGACACTGGTACCACACGATAGATGACTTTTCGAAAGGACTTCTTTGAGGAATATTTTGCAGACATAACAAGTTTGCAACTAAAAGGAAAAGGGGTGATTTGACTTAGGTCACTAGGTCTTCCAAATTGCATTCTCACATATGTCATATACCTTCCTCAACTAAAAAGAAAATTGTTATCTCTAGTGTTAATCCGACAACAAGACCACTCCATTCTGTTGGATGATGGAAAGTATAAATCACAAAAAAATTGTTTAAACAGTTGTAATGACTAGATTTAAGGAAGGCAAGTTTGCTAAAACTCATAGGCTAGCCTTCAATCTCAAATGACTTTGATCATCTCGTAGAAGAAATGATATCACCAAGTCTTCTGTGGCATACTAGATTTGGGCACACAAACTTTTACAACATTCACACAATGCAAAAGAAGGGAATTGTAGGATTGCCAACTTTTCCCAAGAAAATTGAAAAAATGTGAGGCTTACATCTTAGCTAAACGTTCAAGGGAACCATTTAAAACATCATAATGGAAAGTTGTTAGAAAGTTACAGTTAGTTCACGTTGACTTGTGTTCTCTATCAATTCTTTCTGCTAGTGGTCACAAGTACTTCATGTTGTTCATTAATCACTACAATAGGATGACATGGATCTATTTTTGAAACAAAAATTAGAAGTATTCAAAATTTGTCAAAGATTTCAAACAATGATTGAAAATAAAGCACAAGATTACATTAAGACACTCAAGACTGACAATGGTGGTGAATTCATTTCAAAGGTGTTTGAGGCCTATTTGAAGCAAAATGGGATCAAACATCATCTAATAGTTGCTTGCACTCTTCAACAAAATGGAGTAGCTAAGAGGATGAAAAGAATTGTGATGAACATGGTTCACGCAAAGTTATATTCCAAAGATGTCAATTTGCATTTCTTGGTAGAAAGCAACTCAAATAGCAGTGTACCTTCGTACTAGATCACCATCAACAACCCTTCAAATGAAGACTTTGTATGAAGTCTAGTGTGGTCATCTTCCTTCAATGCAACATCTTTGGTTTTTGTATCCACATGCTACGCATTGATTCCAAAGGAGAAAAGGAATAAGTTGGACCACAAGAATTCAAACACAACCTTTTCGGATATTCAAAATCCTCAAAAGGAATACATGTTATATATGCTGAAAAGAACAAGAAATTTCTCATAGCAAGAGAGATTTTTGTGAAACCACAAAGAACACAAGAAACATAGATCAACAATTGAGTCGACTTGAAAAATTTGTCAAATTTGATGTTTACAAGGAGATGGAAAAAGTATTCCCAAATAGTGAGGTGGAAACATGTAATTAGGAATCGCTTGAATTTGTATTATCTCCGTGATTGAAAATGAAACACCCCATGCAGCAGAAATTCAAACTTCATCAACGGAGATGAGCAAGTGTTTTTGAAACAATTTTTAGAAAATGAAGTAACTTCCGAACGAGAAATTGAGGCTTTAGTTGTTCTACAAGAGACAAACAAGATGGCTAAATGGCTCACAAAAAAACCAACAAATGTTAGACTTGATGAAGTTGAAAAAACATGCACAAAAATCACATATAAAACAAACCAGAAAATACTTAAAATGCTTGAAGAAATTCAATAAAAATGAAAAATTAGACCTTGGCAGTGCACTCAGGTACAAACCAACTTTTGTTTGACCATTCGAAGAAGAAGTAAATATTGCTTTTGACTCCAAACCAACCTCCTTCAAACAAGCAAGTAAATTTGGATGCATCGAGAAAAGTGATGAAAGATGAATATAATCCATTGGTCAAAAATGGGACTCGGAAATTGGGTGATCCTCCAATCAATCAGTAAACCGATCGATTACATAAGTGGGTCTTTTGCAACAAGAACAAAGCATGGTTTTTCGCAAAGGGATTTTCCCCAAAGGAAGGGATAAACCACAATGAGACCTTTGCATCTACATTCAAACGGACGTAAAACTGATTTTTTTAATGGCAATCCCAATAAAACAATGTACATGACACTGACAAAAGGATTTGTAGTAAAGACCAAGAGCACAAAGTGTGCAACTTGGAGAAATCATTTTAGGGGTTGAAACAAGCCCCCGAGTATGGTATGGAAAACTCATTAAGCACCTTTTGAACATGAACTTTCAGCATTTTGAATTTCAAGATGTGACTCTATTTGTCAAAACAATTGTATTTTTGGTTGCTAATGTGGATGAGTCACTCGTAGAAAACAATGAAAGATACATTGCAAAATCGATGAAAGAATTTAAAATGACAAATTTGGGATACCTTTATTACTATTTGGGTATTGAAGCAATTCAAAAATCAAAGTACATCTTCATCACATGGCAAAAATACGTTGGCAAAATTATGAGCGAATTTGGAATGACAGATAATAAACTACTTGACATGCCCATGGAACAAAATATGAAGCTAACATTAGATGATATTTCAAAATTTGGTTGGAAGTCCGATCTATGTAACAACTAGTCCAAACATTTCTTTTGTGGTTGGTGTTCTTTGTACATTCATGCAACAACCTAGGGAAATTCACTTGTTAACACCAAAGAGAGTGTTTCAATGTCTAAAAGAAACACAGAACTTTCGGCTCAAATAATCCAAAGCAACAGATTTTAAGTTGGTTGGATATTGATCGAGACTATGGAGGTGATTTTGATGATGGGAAATCAACTATAGGTTTCTTGATGAACTATGGAACAACGGTCATCTCCTAGAAATCAATGAAGCATCAATGCCAACAATTTCTTCCGTAAAAGCAAATTACATGGCAATTGCACAAACAACCACGTATACTATAGCTGGAAGGATTCTTGCATATTTACAAGTAAAATAAGTTTCCTTTACACCATTCATAGTTTATAACACTTCAGCAATCACAATGGCCAAGAATTTAGTATTTCACGACCTAACCAAGCATATATAAAGACCAATTATTGTTTGATTCAACATTATGTGAAAGATGCTAGCATCAAATTACTACATTATCCAACTACAGAGCAATGGTGAATATTCTAGCAAAAGCGCTTGGAAGAGAGAAATTTGAAAAGTTCAGAGGCATGTTTGGTCTCACTATAACCCCTACAAATTAAGGGGGATGTAATATTATTGTACATAATATTTATTAATCCTAGAAGTAGGCATTTGTCTTCTTGTAGAATCTCAAGAGACATTTGAAGGTGAACTGAACAGTCATCCTAGAGATGAACTGAATGGTAATACTCATTGTAATAAATACGTATTTGACTCTCATTCTTAAGTTAATGAATACAAGTTTGGTTTACACAAATATAATTTGTTTTCAAACCCAATTACCTAGCCTAATGAGATAGCTTTGAAGCATGTTTTCTTTCTAATTGTGTTCCCCATAAACATGATGAAAGTGTATGCACTAAAATATGTCCATCTCAATTGCATGAAGGAACATCCCGATCCCAATACTCCTCAATTTTCTAGTCCTTCTTGTCAAACAATCGATAACAAGCTTAGATGCCGAGATATGTTATCTCCTAGATTCCCTCCTCCAAAGCAAAGTGGTCATCATAATGCTCGTAGCCCTTCCATTGAATTATTTCTACCGCGTCTAATCCACATTCAACAAAGATCTTGTATTGATTACAAATATACAAATAATCACTGCACCACTCCTCTATGGTTTTGGTTAGAAGCTCCTTAAAAAACCATAAGTCTTGGACATGTATCCACCTCTAAGACACTCGATTAATCTTTGCCTTTTCTATTTATGACTTCTCTCAAATGATTTGTAAGCTCCTTTGATCTCATACAAGATCATGGAAGGGGTTACAATCTTGCCCTAAAAGAGTAACATTCCTAGAAAGCCAAATAACCCATATCACAAAAAAAAAGAATGATGACCTACCCTAACCTCATTGTCAACAATCCAGAGTGCATCCAGAATTCAAGAGTGTCCTCCATTGAGTTGTCGCTCCAACATCATTCATCTCCGGTTAAATCTTTAGCTACTATCTAAACTTCTAAAGAGAAGTGGCATTTTGAAATCTTTAGCTACTATTCCAAATCGAGTTCCACTTCCTAGTTTTGGACACCTCCTACCTATCATGCTAAAGTCATTTAAGTACATTATTTAACTATTTTTATGGCCTTTGACGTCGATCATCAGCCATATCTCGCAATACAAGGAAAATTGTTTCGTTCCCTCGTATAGTTGTTTTCTTTATACGATTCCCACAACTTTTAAATTTCCTCAATTTCTCAAGATTATATCAAAGTATAGAATTATACGTGTGGCCATTAACATTTGCGGTTGCATCATATTCTACGTTGTCGATGCCCCAATCAAGATTGGCCGACAACCTACTCCATATCTTTGGTGGTGGTGGTGCTCTTTATGCTTAGTCACGCAAAGGAAAAACATCACCTTTTTCATGGAGTGAGCTTCCTAAGATAGGGGTCTCATGGAAGGGCAAACCACAAATTTATGTGTAGGTACTACAAGTCTACAACTAAATTTTAGAAGGTTTCTTATAGGAAAGTGGTTCCATGATTTGTAAAGTTTTTGGATTGCTTCTAAACTTTAGGGATAATAACAAAGTTCTTTATTAATTTTTTAAATAGAATGAAAAATTAACTTAACTAATGTGTAACTAACATTTGGCAAAAATAAACCTTACAATCTCTCTACAACTACCGCAAATTCCGAGCCCCCATAGCTAGCTAGGGTTGATTCCATTCCTAAGCAACAATCTTTTGAAGCAATCATCACTTCACAAATTTAAGAAAAATTCTATTATTTACAATTTTGTTATAAAAAAGTGCATGGAACCACCGAAACATAAGAATAGGAGCAATAGCCCACTCCATGGGACCACTACTTAAGTCTTTATTCTTGATGAAATGCCTAACCGCCCAACATTGATATGAATTTGGAAGCTCTCATGGTCTTTAAAAAATGCAATGAGGGGTCTCTACAAACTTCTCAATGGACGGTTCTTTCTTTGTGTGTGTTTTTAAGAGACTATATTTTTTCCATATAGAGTATGTTTTATCAAACCATCAACAATACTTTAAGCTAATTTCTTCATGTTCCCATTGATGCCAAGAGATAGTCTCATATATAGGTCTTACTAATTCAAGAGGTCATAAATAATGAATATAATTATTGGATATTGGTGTAGACACTTTAAAACACTCTACATTTGTTAAATTGCATGATCTCGTGCTGTTTGTGTACTTTTCAATTATTGGTTTAAATTAGTTGTTATTGGTGCATTTGTTGACTTTTAGATGGTCCTCAACCCTTATCTTTGACCCCTATAATAATTATCTTCTATCTCTTCTAACTTCCCCATATTTTGAGGTCCTTATCTAGAGCATCTAATTATTCTTGAGATATGTCCAAAGTGTTGGGACACCCTTGGGCCTTTTCTATGGCCCTTGTTGGCGTGCACTCACTTTCTTTATCTTACCTTTTACGCTTTTTGACCATTTGTTGTCGGTTTGTGCACCAATAAGGTTGTAATTTGGATTCAAATTGTCTATAAATACATAGGTATTCTAAGTCATTTAGGCACTAAACACACCGAGCATCCGAGAAATGTTTCTATTAGCCTTAGTCACCCTATACTTGCCTCATTTCTTCCCTTTGTTCACACATTGCACTCATTATGTCTACTTGTCCCATCATGTCCACTTGCTTCCTCTTGTTGCATGTTATTATCCTTGCTTTGGCCTCTGGACCTTCGTCACTTACCCCCATTCACATTCCGGCCTCCGCTCCTCATGTTTTTAGCCTATGCCCTTAGGGTTTCCCCAAGGCCAACACCATCACCTATGGGTGATCGCACCTGTTTTGGCTTTTCCATAGCCGACGCCATCGCCCATACGCCAAAGCACTCCACGCATGGCGCCAAATATATATACCCCATCGATCGTTATTTTCACCACTTAACAAGTATTTGCTTACATACAAATTGCACATAATCTGCTCTTCCTCGCATTATTTTGCGCTTCTTAACTAAATTTGGAGTCTTGAAGCTTGCTTCTTTACATTTGGGTCACCATAGTGAGTTAGGACTGGAGATCTTCTTGTTGAGCTTTCCCCTTCTCCACCCATAACGATTCTCTCTTGGTGTTGTCTCTAGGGAGGATTATGCATCAACGATCACACACACGCTACAAGTAAGTATTTCTAACTCTCTTTAGTCTTTCATTTTGTATGTATGTACTTGTTATTGGTCATTCATTGCTATAGATTAGAGTAGATGTAGGTTTGCTTTGATCTATTGCTTTGTCTTATTGTTATTATGCCCTTGGTTATACTCTCTCTATTTCATAATCCTAATAAGATATCCATCTTTATTTTAGTTGTAGGCCTTAGAAACCTATAACTATCCTAGGGTTAGGGCTACTATCCTCTAGATTTACGACTTTAGTGCTCCTTGAGCACCTTCTTAAGTGAAGTAAAATAATTTCCAATGGATGATCATTTGACTGTATCCACACGGTGTGGTCGGTCTTAGATTGGATTTGTACATTTGAGGAGCCAATCATGCGAACCTCTCTTTTACCCGTTATACACATTTCACCTCTTTTTTTGGGTTTGGAATTAATTTGTTAGGCTTAGTGACAAGTTCCACACATGTTAGTTATTCTAGTTTATTGTAATTGGATATTTGCATCACAATTTAGTGAAAATCCATTCATTAATACAAAAACTAAAAAAGTAAGGCTTTGTAATGAGTTATACAAGGCAAATAGAAACCTCTACTAAAGCCGAAAAGTTTATAAAGTATAATAACCACCTTGAAAAGGCTTTTGGTCTAAAATTGGATTTCATATATCTACTTAACTAGGGTTTCATGTTTAAGGGCTTGAACATGCTTAGGAAATCTTTAAAACACTCTTCAATTAGACTAATGGAGCCAAGAGGTGTCTTATTGCAAAAAACATGACACTAGAAAAAGGTGTTATCAAAGAATGGATGAAATATGAAATCATAGCAAATATTTAGGCGTGCAATCGATAGGGTAGGCACATTATTGCAATAGCGCACTTGTTCATGATCTAGTAATAACGGAAAACATTTATACAATTGAGAATGTGGTTCAAATGTACCCGGATCATCACTCCAAAGATTGTTATGTAAAAGTCAAGTTACAATCTACAAATTGTGCCTCGGGGATCACACAAAGTAATCATCCAAGAAACCAACACTCATCCATTAATACTCCATGCAATCAACATCATGATTCATACGAGAAATCTTTCCATATTGGAACTAAGGAGGACCATAATGCCAAAACCGAGTTTGATAGAGAATTCTTGATAGATAAGGATACATTGAAGAGGACATAACAATCACGGTGAAGTGTGCATGGAGCATTGCTGAAATTGTAGAACTAGTTCCATGAGTAAGTGTAGGATATATTATGATAGTCCACAATAATTATATGCCTTACGATGACATTGAGATGGATTTACAAGAACGTGAAGATAATAGATCATATAATGTAAAGAGCTCTCCCGACATGGAAGTTGATAGTTCTATGCCTTATAATGACATCAATGAACACGAAATGAAGATAATATATCATATCATGTAAAGAGCTCTCCGACATGAAATACCAAGATTATGTAACATTGGGGGATTCAGATAAATCTTGAGGAGTCAATATATTAAAGCCTCAAGCTATTGGGTGAGTTGTTCTTGTGGGTTTTACCCCATATTCGGAAAGAGCATATGCTCAATATAATTTAAATCAACATTTTATTGAATAAAACATCTTACGCTTAATTAGGTTTAATGAGATCTTAATTACGACCCATTAATAACAACTCTTAACTACTAACATCCCCACAAATCTCTCATAACACTAATCTAGGAAGGTGTAATATCCCTAAAAACTACTTTCTAACAAAACTGGATATTTTTCGTTAAATCCTAGGAGCAGCACAGTATTGCAAAGATGAACTTTTACAACAACAATAATCTGAATAAAAACAACAAACCAATATGGAAAAAGCAGTCTTTTATTTATTTATTTCCAACTAGATACAATAAAACAATATCAGTGTCTGAATATAATAGCTTGGAGCTAAACTGGCGGAACAATTGCACCTTAAAATGTCATCTGCAACCCCTGAATGGAATTGCCAAGCTCAAACATGAGGGTTTTCGTCCTCATATCCGTGTGCAAATGAGGGTTTTCGTCCTCAACTACTGATGCAGAAGCAAAAGCCACTTGCAAATAAAGAGAATAATTGATGAATTTTCAAGATGTGTTACAATGAACCCCCAAGTCTACTTTTATAACTCCTAAACACTCCAAAGTGGGCGCCCCATCCTAAAAATATGATTAAACACTTTAAATAATATTTTTTTCACCCCTTATCCTAAAATTAGGATTTACAAAAGCATGCAACTCCCTTTTCAACTTTGGCACCCCCTCCTTTATTTATTTATAAAATCTAACTAAGAGCTTAATAATAAAAGTCAACCTTCTATTATTATTTTATTCTAACAAAGCTTTTGAATCAAAAATATAATTTAAGTGTCATTTCCCAATTAAAATATTTAATATCTTTGGACCACTTAGATTAATTTATTTTCCTCTTTCACTTTCCCCTTAGCCTACGTAAAAATAATAAAAACAGGTTCAAAGTTATCCAAAAGTAATTAATTCCAAAAAGGGGACATTACGGAAGGTTGCTTTAACAACCTATATTCACTCCTTAAATCTTTCACATCCTCTAAAACATTCTACGTGAGTTGTTCTCACAACTCACAACAATATAATCCACATTTAGCTAACAACAATAATACACCAATATACTAACTTACAATATTATTAGTGCACCCATGTGAGGACTAAATCCTAACATTCCCCCTTAGTGCTAACATAGGGACAAAACGACATGCATTGGAGTTCGGCAGCATAGTTGGCCTTGTTGCCTAGATTGTTGTTGACGTTTAAGATCCACCGTGTTTAGAATCCCCTTGTTCTAGATAATGGCGTTGGTTTCCACCGAAAATACACTCAATTACAACTAATAATCACCCCATATTTTTTTGTATAATTTCCCATTTTACAAAATTTTCGAAAAAATCTCTTTACGAATATTTTATATTTAGGAAAATATGTTCCTCTCAAAAGCTCTCTTCTTAAATAAACCCACTTATAAAAATATTGTCTATTAGAAAATTTTCTAAAAGAGATTTTTACCAAAACAAATTCATGCTTTAGGTTTCTAGGTGTGGATCGAACCCATATATATACATAATATGTGTGTGTGTGTGTGTGTGTGTGTGGCTACATTAATTAAAAACATAGATCTTACCCTATCGAAATAGGGTTAGGGCTCAAAATTTCCACCTAAGAGATGATTATTCATATTAAAGCAATCCGCCAAAATTTTGTCGAGCTAGGGAGCAGCCACGAGGAGAGAATGAGCTCAGGGAGAGGAATACAACTACGAGTTGAGGAGGTAGCTTCAACCAAGATGAGATCTCGCCCTTGTTGAACCAAGGGTGCGTGCTAGAAGTCACCATTTGTATTGTCTCGTGGACGAGTCGGGGTCCTGTGCCGTATTATACCCATGATGGGGTCTTCAAAGTCGAGTAACGTTAAGAGGAGCTTGGATTTGAAGTTGAATGGAGATGCATGAGAAATATTATGCCACGAAGTCTTCCCAAATCGATTCTAAATCGAGAGTGGAGTTTATCTCACCACAAAGAAAATCATGTTTGAGAAGGATGCCAACCGAGTTGTAGTTGGTTGTACCTTGGGTCAAAAGTGTCACAACCCAAGTTGAAACCCGAATAGCTACAGATCTTGTAGGAGAGAATAACTACCACAGTCCAAAGTTGAAACACCTTTTCAAGAGATTGTCAAGCCTTAGGTAGCTCGTGTACTGGAGGATTAGGTGCCAACAATTCATGATGAGGAAAACGCCAATGTTGGAGGTCAAGTCGCTTGACGGATGAGTGATTTGGAGATTGGATCTAGACCGTATTGGACCACTATGATACCCTAACTCGCAATTTGCAATAATTTTATGCAAATAATGTAATATGCATGTAAAATAAAATGAAACTCTCAAAATATATTAAATCCAATCTTTAATTGGATTTTGGGTGATTTAGAGATTGCATTTCTTTGCTATTTTCTATTTTCTCGATTTAATCGCAAATTGTTGTTTCACCTTAAAAACATTTCCAAACAATCTTTTTAATTTTAATTATTCTACTTTTGGAATGTAAACAATGAACAAAATGGAGTGGAAAACAAAGTATAGAGAAAATAGGATGGAAGGAGAAAGATGATGCAAATGAATGATGCCTGCCAAATGGGTTCACACGAGGTCCACTCTGCTACATCGTTGACAAATTGTAAGAAGAAGGGTGAATGTGTGAACAAAGGGGTTGCACGAGGTCCGTGGTATCCTGCTAGCCTTTGTTTGCACGTTTTGGCATTACAACACATAAATGAGAAATGCACAAAGGTAACGGGTTTGTTGTGAGGTCCGTGGTATCTCGCTCGCCCGGTTCCCGAGTCTACTTGACGAACAAAAGCATGGATGGAGTGAAAAACAGAGAGGCCTCATATGAAACCAACTCGATACCAAATGTGGGTTTTACCCCATATTCGGGAAAGAGCATATGCTCAATATAATTCAAATCAACATTTTATCAATAAAACATCTTACATTTAAATAGGTTTAATGAGCTCCTAATTACGGCTCATTAATAACAACTCTTAACTACTAACATCCCCACAAATCTCTCATAACACTAATCTAGGAAGGTTGCTTTAACAACCTATATTCACTCCCTAAATCTTTCACATCCCTATTAACACTCCTCTAAAACATTCAATGTGAGTTTTTCTCTAACTCACTCACAACAATATAATCCACATTTAGCTAACAACGATAAGACACCAATATACTAACTTACAATATTATTAGTGCACCCATGTGAGGACTAAATCCTAATAGTTCTTCCAAAGCATTAAGTAACTCATTTTTTCAAGTTTTAATTTCTCTTTATTTGGGTTCTTTAGTGCATAATCGATGGTATCCTATACCATATATCAATCCAAGTACTTGTAGAGCTTGATGGGGACAATATTTGAACAATCATGTTTTCTAATCATCGACATATGGTTTGATGATGGGTTGCACTATGATTATAGTTGTTGGTAATCCATTAGTTTGTAGAATCTACGAATGTTGATGATTTGCCTTCATGGATAGGTGCACAATACTCTAATTTTATATTATTCTCTTTTTTGCAGATGACACTATTCTCGCATAAGATGGAATGAATATCAATTTAGTAGCTCCATCTCCTCTTATTGATGATTTTTACGACCCTTTTGTTGAGATGGCATATGTATGACCAATATAAAGATGTGATTACAAACTTGAACACTTGAAATGCTCAATATTTTTGAGTTGTTGACAAGCTTTGGAGTTTTCTTCTTGAAATTCCAATAAGCTTTGCCAAAAAAATTGAGTTTGCGACATGTTTTGTAGTATTAATTGATTTAGAGATACCATCAAATTATTCATGCACATGATTGATGCTAACCATCTTGAAGTTGATCAATAAAGCAATTTCTTTTGCTTTGAAATCTACAATATTCACCTCTCTTCATATGATTCTATTTGACATAAGATTACTCCACCCCGAATTGTCGCCTTTTTAAAGTCCTTTGAGGAATTTGTCGTAATTTTAACATAATTGTTTATCTCGACCTTTGTTTTGGGCATTCTTTAAATCATTAAAAAGATATAAAAAAATTAAAACTTTCTTACTATAAGCTTTTTGTGATTCTCGCACATATTTGTAACGATTTTCAAAAAATTAAAATGAATATTTCGACACAAAAATGAATTTTTCATAATTTTGGCATGACTTTTCACTCTAACGCTCATTTGGAATTTTGTTCAAACCATTGGAAATATATTGAAGAGACCTACAACTTTGTTATTATACACTTTTGATGATTCCAAACAGATTTGAAAAAAAAAAAAATGAGATTTTATCATACATCAAAAGATTCTATTTTATTCTTTTTGAAAATTTGAAACAATCTATAGAGAATCGTCCGAGTGTATATCAAAAATTTGTTGATCACTTTAATATCTTTTCAACAATTCAAATAGCACATAGAGGTCGAAGTGAGATGTTATACCAAAATTACGAAAGATTCTTTGTAATGTCAAAAGATTCATATTTTATTATTTTGAAAATCGTTACAAATGTGCAAAATTGCCAAAAAATAATAATAATAAAGTTGTAGGTCTCTTTACAATATTTGTAATGGTTTGGAGAGCGCTAAAAATGGAGGTTGGCATAAAAAATTATGATAAAATTATCTATAAAACTAACACTTTGGGGGTGGAGTAACCTTAACAGGTGATCTTGGTGTGGTTATGCTTTCTCTTTCAATTTCTCTCGGCTAGTGAGTGTGGCTTGAGTAAGGGGATGAAGGGTGAGGTGTGGTGTGAGAAATCGAGACTCCAAAGTTTTTGGGTTTCTCCTACAATTTTTCTAGTGGAACTTTTCCAATTGCTCCACCTTTTCCATCTTCTTCAACTTTTCCAACCTGCTATGACATTTCCACTTTCTTAGTTCTAGGCTTTTCTAGTTGTGCCACTTTTAGTTACATCAGCTAAGAATTTGTTAAGGTTCAAGTCCCATCCTACTTAGTGCCGCATGAGCCTTTTTGATTTGTGGTTGATATTCCGTACTTCTAAATGTAAAGAGTTTTTCATATGTTCCTGCAAAGAATGCTGGATTTTGACATTCAAGGTTACATGTCGCAATAAAATTAGGTGACGGTCAAAAAATTATGTGAATGTCATTTGACGTTCAAAATTTAATATGCACATCAAAAAACATATATATTAATTATTAACAAATATATAGATTAATTTAAATTATACATTTGGGAGATTGAAAATAAATAACTTGTTTTATAAATCCTTGACCTCCTATTGATGATCTATAGGTAGGCAAAGATCAATCCTTACACCTCCATGAACAACTATTACCCATCCCATTGTTAACCCAAAAAATGACTATTTAATCATTCTTACTCTATTTTCCTTGTAGAGAGAACAACATAGACAAAAAAATAGGTAGCTAATTGATAATAAAAGTTCTAAATTGCAACCAATGTTGGTATTTATTAAAAAAAATTTTACATAAACTTTTATGGTGGGTTTTTCTATCTATTGGATTCCATCTTTTATATTTTCTAAATCACATTATAATTACAAATCTACATGGGATTCTCTAATTGATTGAATATAAATTATTTTAACAAACTTAAGCTTTATAAGTCTTTGGGCCTTTGTTGTATGAGCTTATTAACTAACAAAAACAATGCTACATTAATCAATTTCATAGTTTATTAGATATACATTTATTTTTCATAGATACCAATTGTACGGTGATCAATCGAGCTTCACTTATCAAGTGAGAGATCTAGAAACACCATTAACGTTTATGAGAGCATTAAAAGACTTTCAAATTATATTTACAAAACAAAAAATATTGCAAAAATTTAAGGAAATGACTCATTAGTGTAAGCTTAAAATTCTGTAGAAAATGAATTCCAAATGCCAACATTCGAACTTCAAGTTTCACCTTTCTTACAAAAACTCAAAACCAATGTTTGTAGTTTAATCTATATTTGTAAGAAATCAAACAAAGAAAAATCAATGAAAACCAAATCAAATGAAACTAATTAAAAATCAAAACTAATAAATGTTTCTATTTTATCAATGAGATCTTAAGATGTTTATATTTTATTAATAAAATATTAAGATATTTTTATTATTTTATCCAAAGTTTCCATTTTTGTTGATATTAATTTTCATAAATCTCACAAACTCAAAATATGTAATGGAATATTTAATTTGGTAATTTTCATAATTATTACGCCGAAAGGCGTTGCCCCTATGAGAAAGAGTCTCGGTTGTTCACGTCAAGGGATTAAATTTGACGGCCATTTAGACGTTTTTATGTTTTTAGCCATAAAATACAGGTATTGCTCGACCATGGAAAGAGTTAATGGGCACCAGTTTCATGTAATGCAAATACATGGAGAAATAATTATGCATAAAGCAATGGACAATACTTTGTTTGTTTTGCACAATCGAGAGAGGGGAGCGGTTGTGGTATTTATAGGTAAATAACATCATATCTTCATTTTCGGGAGAAAAAGAAAGAATGAAGTCAAGTAAGGAAGATGATCGCAAAAAAGAAAGCAGCTTGAATTTGGACTGGCGACTCAATCAAACTCTCAGAAATGTTCAAGGGTAAGCAACATAAATTATATACTCAACATTAAATTTTGTAGTTATGTTCACAGTAGTTCAGATCTGGTTTACAGGCTTTGGGAAACCATGCCCAAAAAAGCTAAATTTTCTTCACCCAGTCGCAAGTATCAGAAAAACCAATAATGCTAGATGAGAAGTAAAATTTAGTCTGTTGATCAAGTCAATGCTAGAGTTTTTGTCATACTAGCGAAGAACTGAATTTTAGGTACAAAGCTAGCCGGCTTAAATTTCATTCGTAGTGTTGAATTAGGCATAAAATGGTTTTATCTTTTGAGAATTGGGCCGAAGTGGGTTTCGTGTAGTGGTTGGTGGGTGATTACCACTTCCTGATCCTTGTCAATGCCCATAAACTACAATTGTGCCCAATGCTGAAGGTGACGTGCAACTTGTATGGATTCATTTTGTGGGTATAACACCATGTTTGAAAGGTGGGATTCAATAAGTTTTAAGAGTTCAAGGTTAGCCTTTTTGTTGGAGATGTTTTGCACCTTTTTTGGCATGTTGTAATGCGGCTATTTGTGTGTGTTGACGCATCCTACGAAGAAATATGGGGAATACCAGTGTGGAACTAGGAAAATAATGCATCTTGGGTTTTGAAGATTTGTTTTTATTGAAAATTAAAATGCTTGTATATATTTGTTTGTTAGATTCCTTCATTATTTGAATCGGTGTATAGTTTGAAGTTTAAATTTAATTTAAATTTTGATTGCAAACGCAATGTTTTTATCTGTTATTTTGATGGAATGAAGGAATGAAATATTGTAATAACATCCATGAGATTAAGTAATCTACGAAATGAGGGTTGCAATAAGTGCATTCTAAGTTAATAATTTCATTTGTGTACATTATCTTGCCTAGATCATCCTCTGTCACAATTTTAAGCCATCCATGATTCCATGTATTGTGCTTTGTTTAAATAACTTTATAGTCGAGTCATCACTAAAACTTTTAAAGAGAAAGTCCTGTTTTAGCTAACACAACCTCATTTGGAACTAATGCTTTAATTTTGAAGTTGTTTGTGATTAGGTGTTTTGGATTCCATTTGATATCTGATACATTGTTTCCCTAAACCTCACAGCTATAAAGAACCACTGGTGTGACAAGTAAGCTAAATAATTTTTATAATAAATTACAATCCCATAATTTTATATTTTTACATGCATTTTGTAGCAAGTATAATGTTTTCTAACCCTTTGTATTCTTTTTGTCTATTCTTCCACTATTTCCAACAATTTTTTTCAAAAATAAAATAATATTTTGGAGCCCTAAGTGTAAGGGGAATACATCTATAAACCCAATAATTACACGTATAACCCCTTACGATTATAAATCCTCTACCTTGTTGCCTAACATCAAAATGAAGCTCCTCAACTTGTGGCATTAATTTCTTGTGTGGTTAACATCTGTAATAGACATGCCGACTGTATATAGCTCACACCTCACTCCTTATAAAAGGCACTTTATTAAATGTGTGGCACGAGAGATACTTACAGGCTTACAGCTGGTTAAAACTCATGCACATAATTTCCACGTGCTTAAAGATTTCACCTCATTAGTTGCAATATTTTGAACACTCCACATATTTCCATCCGTGCATGTTAGTTTTAGCATCCAAATCCTTTTGATTTTTTCTGATTTCATCTTTACGTACTTCCTCTACCACCATAACTTATCAACGTTTACTAAATTATCCCTCGCATCTATTTCGGTGTTCTCATCACACAACCCACGTGTGATTGCTAGTTTTAAATTTAATATGATATGTGTGTGTGTGTGTGTGTGTGTGTGTGTGAGTGATGGTACAATTTTAAACATACATATCATATTGATGATTAAATTATATTTTCACATGTCAACCATCACGGTCATATTTTACAAATAACTATATTTTGACATCTAAAATAACTAAAAACATCTACACACCTTACAAAACCAAAGTCTATCCTCCACCCAAAATGAACCACTTTTACACTAAGTAGAAAAATACCTCTTTATAAAAATGGTGCATTTTAGGTGGAGGATAGACACCGATGTTCAAGTTATTCCTGTTTTAAGGTCTAAACTTAGCTTGTCCATTCGGTATAGAACTTAACTTGTGTTATTAAAACAGGTATTCTTGAATTCTGCGTTTTGACGCTATTAAAACAAAACAAAACAAAACAAGAACAAATCTATTGATGAAGGCAGAAGTGAGAAACTTGTACTTACGGGTTTCGTGTGGGCGTATGAGTGCATAGAGGCGAAATAAAGCCCCTCCCTGCAAATACGGTAGCCAGGCTGCTCTCGATTTCCTTGGGCGGCGTTAATGGAGGATTTACAGTGGAAGCCCCGCGGGCTTTGACGCCGATCATCAGCCATTCCTTGTAGTACAGAGCGAACTGCCGGGTGCCCTCGTCGAGTTGTCGATTATACAATTTCCGCAGCCTTTTCAGTTTCCTCGATCGCTCAGGATCATAAGACAAAGCAGGATTATAATCGGCATCGATTATATCATACTGCTCGTTGTACCAAACCTTGAGATACACGAAATGGGGTTGGAAGAGTTGATCCCAAATCTCCTGACAGAAATTCCGGCGCCCCTCGGAGGGCGACGCGCAGAAGACTTGCAAGATATGTATGGCGGCGAGCCTGTCGTTTTTCTGGAGCTTATACGCGATTGCGTGGTAGAAATGCGCGCAGGCGGCCAGACACCCATTTCTGAGCCCGCAAGTCGACGACTCCTTTAAACCCTCGGCGTCCAGAGACGCCGCCACGTTCAGCATTCTGGTGGCGTTCCGTAGCGAACCCGCGAGGCCGTCGACTTCTGCGCCGCCGGAGGCGGCGGCGGCGGCGGCGGATTCCACGGCGTCGATGCCCCAGTCGAGATTGGCCAGTACGGCCTGCTCCGAGCGGTGGTGCTGCTGCGTTTTCTTCTCCGGCAAGCGCAGGCAGGCGGCGCATTTTTCACGGAGAGAGGCTCTTAAATCTTCGTTCTCGATGAAGCGTCTGCAGAAACCCCCAATCATCGATATGACGGCCTTGACGGCCGCCTCGTCCAGGGCCGTTTCTCCTTTTATGGCGGGCGACTCCACCGTTATCTCGCTGGTGATTTTTTCCGCAGAGGAGTCGAATCTTGTTGCTCTGGCCGTGCTGGATTCTACAGCAAATTCCGCAGTTTTTTGGCGGCGAAGAGGGTTTGTATGTGCGGGGCTGTCTCTGCGAAACCCTAGCTCTTCTGACCGCGGCGGCAGGGATCTGGTGTGCCTCGCAGGAATTATGTTTTCGAATTTGAAGGCTTTGTTGTTCCTAGGCCTCCGCTTGAAGCCGTCTTCTTGGAGTAGTTCCTCCAACGACGCCATGGCTCACAGACGCCCGGCCCTAAGGTGTAAACGGTGAACGATAACCTGCGAAAACGAGGGACGATATGTTTTGTACCAAATTGACAGAAGAGGAAGGAGTCGGCCATGCCGGCAGGACAAACTGCATGCAGACAAACAAAGTATGAGTCGCTATATTCCCCAATTTGAAATTTAGGAAACCTCATGGATTCGCTCTGAACAAATCGCCAAAGTGACTGTTTTTGTGTTGTAAAATAATCTATTCAAAGAACAATTCCCCAATTCCGCGGGCCCATGGTTTCCGAGGGCTTATTCATATGGCTTCAGCCAATCATATTGGGTGAAGAAATACACGAACGTAGGCTGTCCTTTGTGCAGGCTGGAGAATCTCATCTTCATCCACCCGGACCACGGTGGACGAGTTCGTTCTCTCTGGCTGGATTTTTTTCCACAAACTCAACTCTAAGTGTTTTGACAAAAACAAAAAAATCCGCTTTAGTTCGTTTGGTTATTGTTTGACTCGTCACAAACATTTTTAAAGGTGTAGTTTTTCCAAATTTTTGTGTTGTTTCTTATGCTGCCAAGACAGGGGTAGGTATTGCTTTCACACCTCCTTTTAATTTATTCTTGTTCTTTACCAATAATATGTTTTAATATTTATTTCATCGTGAAATGTACGATGGAAATGTTAAACAGGATGTAGTAAAACAGCTTAAAGTGGAGGGAGGAAAAGAATGGAAGAGAAAGAAGGGCGAAGAAGAAGGGGTTTGAGGGTAGAAAAGTGCAAGGGCAGAGAAATTGGAATGAGGAAGCAATTCGAAACTCCACCCTCCAACAACCACATGACATTTTTATTAATCATTTGAAGTAGGAAAGGCAAAGTTGTGTAAGTCATTGATACAATTATTTGTGGAGATATCTTAGAACGTAAGGAGTGGTTGAACAATACCGACTAAGTGTTTTTTTGCTTGCAATTTCTACTCTTGAATTTATTAGGTAGTTAAAAGACATGTAAATGCAAGGGGAATTTGAGATGCACATTCCATGGGACACAACAGAGACATGAAGATGTGAAGTGGACCTAGCATCAAAAGGTAGTGATTATACACACATTTTAGATTAGGGGTTTTCTCAAGCTATCGTGTGGCAATGAAAAGGTTATTTTTAAGAAATAGTCGTCATGGTATTGTTTATCAACAAACATTACGACAATGATATAACAACTACAACAAGTTTCTAACCAGGAAGAAATGACACCCACATCCTTTGTGAATGGCAAAAGGGAAGGGGGTAGAGGAATGAAACGTGGAGGGAAGGAAAGTAAGTAATGTGTTGTGGAAATGTCAATCAAACAACTATCTATAATATAGTAAGGTCCCCTATCTATACCAGGGGAGCTCACGTAGTAAAAGTATGGTATAACAAATTCATTCAAAGGGTATTACAAAATACCCTCAATGTTAGTTTTTACTTCCAATTATTCAATTGATAATACCCCTCATTTTATATTATTAGAATAAAAATAACCCCCTTTTTCCATGTACCTTAATTGCCCATTTTTCCATTACAATTTTATTTACCCCTTTTATTTCTACCATAATATATCATGTTTCCCACTCAATTATTATTTTCTTAATACACTTTTCTCTAGAAAGAGATTTTGAAAAGACATTACCAATCACCGTGTAATGTTAAGATTTAATTATTTATCAATAGTTCTTCAAATAATTAAGATAGTGAAATAATATCATTTGTGTTAAAAAACATACTTAATCCTAGTTTTCTACAATCTTATTATTTTTTGGTTAAGAGTCTCCTAATTGAGATTTCTTTTTTCATATCGGGAGCATAACGAATCTATTTTCAAATTCCTTTGAGTTTATTATTAATTTCTACATATTTAACCAAATTAACAAAAGAAGAGGGAGTCAACCATGCCAAGTAAAGACAAAATGCATGCAGACAAACAAAGTATGGCTCGTTATATTCCCAATTTGAATTTGAGGAAAACTCATGGATTCATTCTAATCAAATCAACTTTGAAGTGGCTATTTTTTTGTTGTAAAATAATCTATCCACAAAACAATTACACATTTCCTCGTGCCCATGGTTTCGAGGGCTTATTTATGTGCCTTCACAATCATATTGGGTGAAGAAATACACGAGTGTAGCCTTTGTCCTTTGTGCAGTTGGAGAATCGTGTCTTCATCTAACCGGTGTACAAGTTTCTCTCTCTTTGGATATTTTTTTAAATATGAACTTAAAAGTACCTACGGAAAAAAAAACTCCGCCTTAGTTCATTTGGTTATTGTTTGACTCCACAAACATTTAAAAGGTGTAGTTTTTCCAAATTTTTGTGTTGTTTTTATTATGCCGCAGTAAGGTGTATAAGCATTGCTTTCACATCTCCTTTTAATTTATTCTCATATTCTTTTAATTTAATTCCTTCTTTTATCGAGTGATCATATACGAGTATGTTTATGTTCTAATATTTATTCCATGGTTTTTATAAAATTAACAATTACAGGTGAAATGTACGATAGAAATGTCAAATACGATGCGGTGAAAAAGTTTAGTGGAGGGAGCAAAAGAATGGAAGGGAAAGAGGGGCGAAGAAGAAGGGGTTTGAGGGTAGAAAAGTGCAAGGGCGGAGAAATTGGAATGGGGAAGCAATCTGAAACTCCACCCTCCAACAACCACATGGCATTTTTGTTAATCATTCGAAGTAAGAAAGGTGGGTTGTGTGAGTCGTCAACACAATTGTTTGTGGAGACATCTTAGAATGTAAGGAGTGGTCGAACAATACTAACTAAGTGAATATTTTTTTGCAATTTCAACTCTTGAAGTTATTGGGTAGCTAGAAGACATGTAAATGTAAGGGGAAATTTGAGATGAACATTCCATGGGACACAATATAGACATGAAGATGTGAAGTTGACCTATCATCTAAGGTAGTGATTATACACACATTTTAGATTAGGGTTTTCTCAAGCTATCGTGGCAATGAAAATGTTATTCCTAAGAAACAATCGCCATGGTATCGTCCATCAACAAACATTACCGATAATGATATAACAACTACAACGACATTATTCCTGCAAAAATACAAAAAAATAGGGCAAACAAAAAGAGATTTTCGTTAAATATGTACAAACTACCTAAACTATTAGGGATCTAATATAGATCTAGTGTTGCTCATCGATAGTGGTGGTTCATGCAAACCTAAACTACAAGGGTTTCATGGTTGGTTCAACCCTTTGGGTCACTTTCTAAGGCTCCTAATTTTCAAAAAAAAAAATTCATATCGCCAAAGATAATGACTCTATTTTCAAATTCCTTTGAGGTTATTTTTAATTTTTACATATTTAACGAAAATCTTTTTGTTTATTTCCTATTTTTTTGTATTTTTTGGAAATTCAAAATTTCACTTTTTGGTAATTAAGGCATAATAAAAAAACCTCTTTTTGTTTTATGCAATTAAAATTCTATTTCAAGATATGGTCATTTTATTCATTTAACGACAATAAATTTTTTATCAACATCACTTTCAACACAAATCTTTTTGTCTATCTACCTTGCTTGTGTAAAATTCTTGTATGGATTACCGTACAATTGATGAGAATGCTTTTCCATTGTATATACGAGGTCAAATTCATGATGTGTTTCTTAAATGTGTTTTAGTTGATAATGGATATGGTATTAATGCATGGAACATTTCCTTTCTCCACGAAATAGTATTTTACATTGCTTTGATATAACTCCATCTACTTCATGTATTTGTGGCTTTAATAACACACCTAAGCGAGTGTTGGAAGAAATCATTCTACCCATTACTGTAGGCACTTGCAGTCTTAATGTTCTATGTCATTTTATGCCTAATAATCTCAATTATAATATCCTTCTAAGTCATCCTTGGTTACATACTATGCATCCGTCTCTTTCTACCCATGACCTGCCACACCATCTATGTATAATGTTATAATAGATTCCACATCTCATGTTGTTAATCCTTGTGATATCCCTATCATACATGATAATGAAGTTACTACTTACATTACACATCATTCTTCTCATGTGATGGACTACAATGCTACTGGTTTACATGATGAACTTTTATTGGTACCCATGATACTCCTCCCACTATGTCTCATTCTCATCCACATGAT
Organism: Taxus wallichiana var. yunnanensis; assembly: GCA_018340775.1. Lineage (NCBI taxonomy): Eukaryota > Viridiplantae > Streptophyta > Pinopsida > Cupressales > Taxaceae > Taxus > Taxus wallichiana. The sequence goes on from CM031238.1 coordinate 644,208,038, forward strand.
GCATCCCTAATGCATATTGTTGCACACTTATCTATATCTAGAACTTTGTCCCCTATGATGGTTACTACATCTACAATACCTAAGGTGTTGGGAGACACTCATACCCCCTTCACAATGTCACCATGACCATGGATTTCAAATATGTTTCTTGACACAACTCTCGATGCACTTCTAATGATCATATGCTTACTGATTCCAATGTTACATCACTCTCCACACCTTCCTCATCACAAGTTAGAACACAATGTGCTGATTTTATAATGATTCCTAATGCTCTCACTTTCCAAGCTTCTATACATGACTCATTTACTATGGCTACACCTCATCTTGTTACATCCATGGGGAAATCAATTCCCCTCTTTCCACATTTATGTATATGGTCATAGGGGCTAGTTCATACAACTTTAATGCTTCCAATCTTTCCAAATTGCACCTATTTCTTATGATGAGTCTTGTGTCTCTCCCTCCATTATTTGTGGTTGATACTAATGAGCCTCATAACACTATATATGTTACACATCTTGCACCTAATTTTTCCACCTATTCTAGTTCCACCTACTAGACACACTCTTATTATTTATACACTTTATACTCATGCAATGGGACCTGGACTCGATAGGGCTTTCCCCTCACTAGGATGAAAATGTTCTTTGGTAGCTCGTGTTATCCCCCTTACTACCCGATGACTCACTCTTATTCTAGTTTCAAACACGATTGTTGAGGACACATTTACCTACATGAACCTCACCTTACACACATACAATGGGGGAAACCTTGCTCCCCTCTCCTAGTCATTGTAATTCATATTTTAATAATTCAAAAACATTCAAATATTTGTAAAAATTAAAAAATAATAGCTTAGAGCTTGATTGAATGTATTATTGTTTGCTTATACTATTCTATGTTACACATTGTTTACCATGTTACTTTGATTCATAGTATGCTCTATACTTTTTCCATACACACATGCAAGTTCACATGGTATTCGGAGGTTAATGCAAGATACTAACATGTTATCACACGATGTATGATGTTTGACATTATTCTCTACTACAGTCCCACTAAGGCTCCTATGGGCATCTACCTTTCCTATTTCTCTATATTCATGATCTGTCATTGTAATATATAATACTTTCAATCCTATTTTCTAGCTATATACATTGTGACATACTATCAACTTTTCTAACATGCTAATAGGTGCTTCACGTGTAGTATTTCTCTTGTAGGTTTACTTTAAACCATGATTATCCGATTTTTTTATATTGTGTTTGTGTTTGTTTCTTGATTGTCATTGTTTGTGGGATATGCCCTATGTTTGATTGCATATTTTTCTTCTATAGCCTCAAAGGTTTCAAGTGTCTCGCAACATCCTACGTGGTGTCCTGTGTATTCAACTAACTACTCACTGTGTCTTTTGCCATGTTATTGTGTGTTTTGACTAGTTTCTATTACATCATGTCATGTTTTTTTGTGACTAACACTTTTTGCTAGCATTTCCCATTGTTTTGCATGTACCATGGTAGTTACCATGTGAATTTACTATCCCCCCTACAAGATTTTTATTTCAAATTTGCACATAAAATTCAATTTTTTTTGTTTAGAGTGTGCTCACCTTGATTCATCTCACGCACCCCAAATGAGTGGGGGAAATCATTGGGTGATTATTTCACCCTCTCAAGCAGTCCAGAGACCAAATAGAAATTAGTACAAAACAAAATCATAATAAAAAAGAGCTAAGAAATAGGTTTAGAATAAGAATCAAGACAAAATAACAACAGGGATAGAAACACCCAATACTGATAAGAACCATGGGTGGTAGTGTCCCTATATGATAGAAAAGTGACATGCGAGCATGAGAATCTACAAGAAACTCTTCTTCATACCCGACCTCCCGAGGTCGTGCGAGATAGCCGGTGGAAATGGAATATATACGGATACAGACAAACTAGTTGGGCAATCTTATATCCTCAATACGCAATAATGGAATATGCGAATCTAAGGCAAAGAAGGCCCTCCTAACTTGAATTGGTGTAATGGATCATTCAGATATAATAGCTGCTCGGAGGCTCCAATCAATGTCGAGCTCTGCTCGAGATCCTATTTATTGGCTGTTGGATACGTGGAAAGTGACATGTAGGTGCTTCGTGTATATTTCAGACAAGGTCATGAAAAATGGTGATGAGAGGTGTAGTGGATCCTCCGAGTTTTATGGATGATTCTCTGGTCTAGTCCAGAAATCCCTAGCCTGATTGGCTGCTACGTTTAATATGGAGAATTGTGTAATGATGTCTGGTGGAAGTGGTGAGGATCTGAATATTAGTGTGCGTAAACCAACGCATCAATGTCTGATTGATCAAGTAGGCCATTGGGTTGTGGGACCTGTGGATCACAACCGTAAGTTTGTGGTTGTGGTGGACCTCCTATGGTCATATGAGGAGTCAATCTCTTCTCCGACTATCCAATAGTCGTAAGCTTTTTCAACCTCTATGTTTAGAACTAGAAGTTGTGTAATTTTCTTAGAATACCTTACAGGTGTTAGCAACTTGAATACGTAAGCTAGTATCTATGTTGATGAGGAGGTCTCCTGATTGTTGGGCTATGAAACTAAAGGATCGCAACCAAATATTTGTTCTCTTTCGAGTCCTTGTACAGTCATGTGGATATCCTATCAAGGCAGTCTATAGTTAGGGTGATTTGACCAAAATGTGTATGCCTTGTTGTCTTCAATATTTAACTCTCTCAATTGTTCACTAACTACTCGTAGGTTTACTGTTGTTCGAAAAACTTGAATCCTAAGGTCTTGATCTATATCAGCTAGTGTCGTGGGGAGATTTGGTTGAGGCACTATCGGTTCAAATACGTATTCCCTGAGTTCTCTAGGTCCCATGATTGTCATGCAAAGATGATTCAATTTTAACTGAAACGAATAAACTAATTATGAAAGATGTATCTACACTATGCATATATTCTTTTATTTTTGTATTTTTGATGAAGTATTTTAACGAAATTAAAAGAGCAACTATTCTAATATATTTAGAAAATGGACAATTAATCTAGTAACAGAATCAAAACAAGCAAAGTAGCTGGTGTAGCTATTTGCTGTGTAGTTGTGAGTTTATCCTAAATATCTAAATAACTAACTAATTTTAATCGAAAGACTCTCAATCCTACCTCAGAAGTGAGGAATGAATCATAGTTTCTCAGAAACTATCATTCCCCACAACTTCCCTAGCGATATCGAGAGCGAGCTCTAACTGAAATGAAATAATTTACTACTCTATTTGATATATTGTAATTAGAACTTTGATAGCTCAAACCTGGAGTTTATAGAATAGTGGTAAATCCAGTTGTGTGTGTGACTTTGTCCCCTCAGTGTGATCTCCTCGTTCCTTTGTGTTCTCGTGAATCCATAAAAACGTGTATATAATAGTGTCGTGAAGAAGATACTCGAACAATGGCAGCTTTGGATATAGATCGAATACAATGCAAGTAAGAGAGGGATAGTGCAAGTGAACAAAGCTTGACTATGCAATTCCTAGCAGGATTTATTGCGGGAATACAACACAAATACGCCTGAGAATTTTGGGAACTATCCTTTGTGACTAAACAAAACCTGCAACTCTAAATGGATTCTATTCTAAAAATGAAACTACCTTATTCTAAACTGATTATATGGAACAACAATGAAGTAAGATGAAACAAGAAGATCAAATGATCTCTAAACAGAAAAGGAAGGCTGATAATTGATGCAAAACATGAAACTATTGGAACTCTAAGCAAGAACTTCAAATAAATTGAATATTTAAACAGAGAAGGAGAGGGGCCTTTTTCTTGAGAACAAGCTAGCTATTTATAGCAATTGCATTTACTAGAGGGTAACTCCCAATTGATCTCCTTTACTATAAACAAAGGGAAAACACTATTTACTAGGCGGCCAAAACATAAATGCAAGCCAAAGTGGGTGAAGAATGCGGGTGAAAGTTGAATTTTTACGTTTGACGCATTCATCGGAACATTCTGAAAAAACGACCGCCAGCCCACAAGACCGCCGCCGCCCCTATCTGGGCGGCGGTCACGGACCGCCGCCTTGATTAGGGAAGCGGTCCTGACACTTAAGACCAAAATGCAAGGAAAAAGGGGGCAGAGGATAGAATGAAGCATACGGAGCTTGGATAAAGCATTTGGGATGCAAACATACACTTGGCAGAGCCTTTTCTGGATTCCGAACACCTTGCGAAGAGACCTGAATCATCATTGGGGTTTTCGTAACCTCTTTCCGGCAGTACAATACCTACATTTTTGGGTACGTACATATTGCCCCCTTAGAGAAGCATTTTAGCCATGGAGAGGCATAAAACGGTGGGTCCAGTATGGCGGTCCCAAAATGGGGAGTTAGAAGTTATACCTGACACGCCCGTGTGTCGAAACATCGCCATCCAAATTCCTGCTACCTACAAAATGAAAAGAGGACTCAAGTGCAGATAGATAAAATAGATTGAGAAATAAAACTAAATTAAATTAATATGAAATGAGGACTTACCATTTCGCGGGGATTAGAACTTACCTCGTCGATGCTCCATTTCTGCGAAGAAAAACATTCAAAACCAAATTAGAATTCTATATATATTTAAAACTAGCTCATTTTACTATTCATTTGCACGTGTCGATTTGGTGATTTTTGAGCTCTGGGACCCACGGTGACCATTTTCGACTGAGAGTACAGTCAAAACATCCGTTATGAGATCGTGATCATGCCTCCGAGAGCAAGACATCAGCCCGTGAAGTCTCAGGTTAGTTCTTCTCAATTTATCGTTTTTAAACCTAAAAGATAGAAATGTAGAAATCTTTGTCTTGGGGGGTTATTTTCAAAAATTCTAGTTTTAAATGAGTCTCTAGGGGCGCCCATAGGGTAGGTTTTATTTCATCTAAAATGATGCATTTTTGCATATTTTAAAGTGTTTTAGGGCTTTCGAGCCATTTGGCGATTCGGGACAGGACCGCCGCCCCATGAAGGAGGTGGTCATGGGACCAACGCCCCATAAAGGTGGCTATTATAAGACCACCGCCCTATAAGGCAGTGGTTACAGGACCGCCACCACCTAAGGCGGTGGTTGAAACCGCCGCTCTGCCGCATGTAGGTGGTGGTTTCAAACAGAATGCAAAAGAGATGTTTTACTTTATTGTTTTTGCATTTTTAGCATTTTTATATGTTCCTGATGATTTTCCCAGTTGGATTATGTTACTTACTCCTTTTTTGTGTTTTGGGTGGATGCGAAGAAGGAGGAGTATATCAGATGGAGCAAAGAGAGGGAGTGTGATTGGCTCTGGCAAAGTGTTGGATGCATTGACCCAGGCTGAGAGAGATACTTTGCAGTGGGCTGGCATCTTGCGGATCTCTCGGGTTCCTCACATTGCTCCTTCCAATCACATACTATGTGACTTATTCTCATATTGGGATGCCGACCAGGAATACCTTCCGGTTACCAAGTGCTAGGGGTGAGTGGACCATCACCCTTGAGGATGTCTACCATATATTGGGGGTCCGATTCTTGGGAGGCGGCTGTCTCTTAAGACAACAAGTATCCAGATCTCAGATGGTCAGTGGGCCACATATATGGGAGATGTCATTGTTTCCATGGGGTCGAAGAAGGGGGTGAAGGTTCGCTCCATTGTTGAGTCAGATATTCCTGTGCTCCGCAAGGCTATTATGGGCATCCTTGCCTCGTGGTTGATTGGGGACAAGGGAGGGGATACTCTTTTATACTGTTGGGCTCCTATTATCGCACAAATTGAGGTGCATGGCCACATTTATGCTTGGGGAGCGGACATTCTTGGGACCACCTATCATGATTTGTATAGGGTGGTTAGATTATAGGGGCAATCATTGAGTCACCCTACTCTAGTTATGAGTTGGGTGTATGAGCACATCATTCCTTACGGGAGAGGTGTACAGGGAAGAGGATCCGGTCATTTGTCGGGTAGGTAGTGAGATGGACAAGGATGACCGTACTTAGGACACCACACCAGCCAGTGGCTTCTTTGACTACTGCGGACATGGAGGCCACTCCTTATCAGGCCATGGCGGGTTATGGGGAGAGGAGACACTCACATTGATCACTTGCCATACCACTACTAGCCAGTTGATAGACAAGATGGGGAAGTTGGAGATTCACCCCTTTGACAGAGTACCACAGTAGTTTGGCCTCCCCTATATTGATATGTTTCCTCCAGCGAGGCCAGTTTATAGATCTATTCGCGAGGCTAGGGGAGGTCCTAGAGGCCGAGGTTGGACCACGATCACTCCTGGCATTCCCATTACAGCTAGGAGGGTGGTTCGTGCCCGAGGGGTAGCTAGTGCTCCTGAGCACCTTTACTTTAGATTGGCACCGGTCCTGCTCATAGTGGAGATGAGCCCATTGATGTGGACTCGAGTCTGAGGAGTTCACTGGGGGGGAGACAGAGGAGGAGACGGAGGAGGGTGAGACCGGAGCTGGTGGGACAAGTGAGGAGGATGATAGCGATTTTGAGTGGCATGACACTCAGGATATCTTGTGGGCCGAGAGGGCGGAGGAGAGCGCAGAGAGAAGGTGACCCTGATTTTGAGGAGTTACCTTCTCAAGATTTAGGGGGAGATGATGAGTCCGTGGCAAGCCATCACTTTGTTCCAGATGTGGGAGAGGCATGACAGTCGGCGGCATTGTCAGTAGTAGGTGCAAATCCTAGAGATCCCACCTGGAGGCCTGGAGATCGAGTGAGTTACTACTCTTTTCTCGATTTTGTTTTAGTTAGAATTGTTTAGTTGATGTTTCCCTTTTGTTGTTTCGTTTATTTTTGGTCTTATTTTGGACAACTTTCTAACTTGTTTGTTTCCCTTTTTTTTTGCAGTGACTGTTGAGGGATGGTGAGACTTGATTCGCAGTGTGCGCAGATACTCTCTACTCCCTCCCTTCGGAGGGTACTCGGGCCGAGATGACTGAGGATGTTGGAGAGTCCTCGGTGGCGGTTAGTCGACATACATGCGATGTCTTTGCCCCTGTCTGGAAGGCGGAAAATATCATGGCCTCCCTTCACCGAGATGGCTGGATATAGGACTGCTGAGGGCTTGATGATGAGGAGTCACTCTCACAGTGAGACCACATCTGCTGGCCATGATCGTGAGCCCTCGGTTCATTGAGCGTCGTCGTCGTAGCAGGAGTCCTAAGTGAGGTCGTGCACCTTCGAGGGATCTCACAGGGATTGAGAGATCATGGTCCTTTTTATAGTGATCTTTGGTCGGATATTTATACGAGTATTTTTATATTTTCGGGCTCATTGAGCATTTTGACCATGCCTTAGTGCATGATGGCATTGTACATAAAACACCATATATATATATATATATATATATATATATATATATATATATATATATCTTTTTGGATCTAGATCTTCTTGTGTCTAGAATTTTGTGATTCGCTTCTCATGTGTACACTAGATGTTTTTAGAGTATTTTGCTTATATGCTTTTCAGAATGTATGCAATGGATGACAAATGAATAAAAAATACTGAACAGAATGCTTTACTTTTATTTGCTTTTGTAATGTTGGTACGTGATGATGTGAAACATATTGTAGTACTGAACTCTTGGCCTCTTTGGGCAATGTCTATTGTTTCTTCTTATGTTGGCAAAACGTGATGAATGTATAGTGATAAAGAGATGAACTTGCCCCACTCCTAACTCCACGCAACTAGTAAGATGTGAGGGCTCAACACCAAGAGTTGGGAAGGGCACAAATTGTATGAGTTTGACCGAATGGAATGATGAGAGATAGACAAACTAGTGATAGAAACCAAACTTAGACCTACACACTTACCCTACTCAAAACTACCACCAAGCTCAGAAAGCAACTTACTTTCCAGTTTATCTAGACTTAGATCATAAATGGCAACCTGGTTGACAAAATATGGTTTTGAGGATTTGATCTCTTTGGAATTTGGACATTTATTTTTACTTAATATAATTTGATTTGTACTTCCAAAAATACCAAGATTTGTTAATTTGTGTGAATGGACCCCCCACACCCTGCCCCATGCTACTAGTAAGAAGCATGGGTTTGTCACCAAAGACAGGATATAGGTGAGTAAGGGCACTTCTTTCCTTTCCCAACCTTGCACCACCAGTAAGAGATGCGGGCTTATCACCGTAGGTTGGTGGGGTAAAGAAGTGTGTAAAATAAAATATTTGTTTGCTTGGTATTCTTGATTCTATTTGATTTTGACACTTCTGATCCGTGATTTTGGGATATCCTTGTTTCAAAGAGACATAAGAGGGATAGATGTGACACCAAGAAGCTTCTAGAATAGACCGTAGGTAAGAACAACTTCACCTAGTAGAAAGAAAGAAAAACCAAGTATGCAGGCCTTAGTATGGTTTTCGTCAATATTTGTTTGTCAAACTTGATGAAAAGATTTTGAAACTACTTGATGATGTTTGAAGAGATGTGATTTGAATGCTTTTGCCAATATTTTCAGAAATTTATAATAGATTGCTTAAGAGTAAGTTCCTTGACTACAATTTTTACGAAACGAGTGGACAAAATGAAACAACTAAGTGACTAATGTAATGTAGGTAGATATAATATACAAATGGTGACACTGATGTCTCATACGTAAACCGTTTAAGATGCAAGGAGTTGATTTGTTTCATCGAACTCCTCGCCTTCTAATGTAAATAAGAGATACGCACCGTTTCCGTAGTCTTTCATGACTCGGTATGGGCCCAACCACTTGGGCCGGAATTTCCTTCCTTCACCGGTTTTCTTATCAATCCGGTTGTCTAGTCTTAGAACTAGATCTCCCTCATATATTTCTCACTCGTAAATGTTTTTGTTATATTCTTTGGCACATGGGTCATCATAGGCTCTGTGCCGTTGTTTGGTGTTTAGCTTGGCCTCATCAAGGCTTTCTAGTTGAGAGAGATGTGCCTCTCTATAGGCGTCTTCTCCCAGAATCCCTTGTAATGAGATGCAAAGACTAGGTATTTTGACCTCAAGCGGGAGAACTGCTTCTGCTCCAAATACTAATGAGAAGGGGGTTGCTCCTGTTGGTGTTCTTATTGAGGTTCGATGGGCCCACAAGGCCGGATATAATTTTAAATGCCAATCTCATTTGTTCTCCTTAACTGTTTTGAGGAGAATAGCCTTTAATGTTTTGTTTGTTGCTTCGGCTTGTCCATTGGCTTGAGGGTAGTAAAGAGAGGCCATATGATGGTTTATTTTGAATTTGCTGCATAACTCACGGACCTCATCATTCTTAAAGGATGTGCCATTATCTGAGATAATGACTTGTGGGACACTGTACCTGCAAATGATTTGGTTTAGAATGAACTTGGCGATTACCGAACCTGGTACGGTGGTGAGAGGCATGGCCTCTACCCATTTGGTAAAATATTATGTGGCCATAATTATAAAGTTATGGCCATCTGTCGATGAGGGAGAGAATTTTCCTATCAAATATAGACCCTACGTGGAGAAAGTCCACGGGGTTGCTATTGGTTGCAGAGATTGTGCTGGCATGTGAATCTCGTGGGATAATTCTTGGCATTTGTGGCACTTGCGCACAAACTCTATTACATCATGTTCAAGAGTGGGCCAAAAATAGCCCATCCGATGTATTTTGTGAGTAGTGGCATGACCACCAAAGTGACCTCCACATATCCCACTGTGGGATTCATAAAGAATCTTCTTGGATTCTTTTCTGTGTCGACGCATCTTAGAAGCATGCCATCAAAGGCTTTATAATAGAGTACTTGTTCTAAAATAACATATTTAGTAGCGATAATGTGTAACCGCCTTCTTTGTTGTGATGTGGCACCTTCTGGGTACATATGGTCCATAATAAAATTGATGATGTCAGTGTACCAAGGACATGTAGAGATGGGGGCCTAGTTTCGATAAAGTATATACACTCATCGGGAAAGTCTAGATTTACTAGATCGCCTCCATCTAACGGATTGTCAGCTAACCAGTTTGTAATGATTTGTCCCTTAACGGATTTCTGGTTTACAAATGTTAATTCAAATTCACCCATTAAGGTTATGAAACGTCCAACCTTTTTAGATAGAGACCCTTGTGTGAGGAATGTTTGTAAATGATATGTCTTTATAATGACCCTTGTTTCTTGATTTAACATGTAATGTCTTAAATGTTTTGTTGCAAAGACTATGGCAAGGCATTCTCTCTCTACCTGTGTATAACGTGTTTCATAATCAAGCAACGTTTGGCTAATGAAATAGACTGCACGTTCTCATTTATCATTGTCTTCTTGAGCCAGCATGCAGGCTAGCGAGACATCAGTAGCCCGTGAGTATAGGATCAAAGGATGATCTGGTCTGGGAGGCATTAGTGTGGGTGGAGACAACAAGAAGCGTTTAACTGCTTTAAAGGCCTCGTTGCATTCTTCTGTCTAATCAATGCTATAATCTTTCTTTAATAGATTGTTGATTGGATGAATAACAAAACTTAAATTCGGGATGAACCTTCAGATTGCACCGAGTTTCCCAAGAAATGATCTGATACTAGACTCGTCTGATGGTGGAATAATTTCAAGAACAACCCAGATTTTGGCTGGATCAACATAAATCCCTCGTGAGCATATAATATAACCTAGAAGCTTGCCTCCTGTCACACCAAATACACATTTCTCTCGGGTTCAATGTGACGCCATATTCAATCAATCGTGAGAGGATAATACAGTAGTACGGGTGATCACAACGCTTCTTGGCTTTGGCAAAGAAGTCATCCACATAGGATTCCACAATTTTATGGATAAGATCGTGGAATATGTATGTCATTGCCTTGGTATGTAGCGTCGATGTTTGTAAGACCGAACGACATGACAACGTAACAATAAGTTCCCAGGAGTTATAAATGTGGTTTTGGCTTGATCATGCTCAAATATTTTAATCTGATTATACCCTGAGAACCCATCCATGAGGGACAACAATTCAAATCCAGCTGTTGCATCAACAATGACGTCAATGGATGGTAATGGGAAGTCATCCTTGGGACAAGCTTTGTTAATATCCCGAAAGTCTATGCAAATGTGTATCTTCCCATTCTTTTAGAACAGGGACGATATTAGATACCCATTGTGAATAGTCAACGGGTTTGATGAATCCCACTCGGAGAAGTTTCATTACTTCTTCTTTTACCATGAGAGCCACTTTTGGCTTCATTGGTCTTGACTTTTGTTTAATTGGTTTTGCATCTGGTTTGGTGACGAGATTATGTACCACGATATGTGGTACAATTCTTGTCATTTCTTTGTAGTTAAATGTGAAAGCCTTTTGATGTTCTTTGAGGATTTGGGTGTGTATTTCTATCTCCTCTGGAGTTAACGAGGATCCCAATTTCAAAAATTTTGGTTCTTCCTCCATTCCAATGTTTATGTCAATTGTTTCTTCGATTAAAGAAGCATTGCCTTCTTCAAATTCAAGCAGGGCCGGAGGTAGTTCCAAACTTTCTCCGTTCTCTACCTCGTAGATATCGAGATCCTTTTGTGGAGGAGACTCTATCATGGGATTTCCAAAATAGGAAGAGGAATGTGGTATTAGGGAAAGATCTATTATGTGGTGAGCGAGATGTAGCTCCGCATATGTGTTTAGATATTCGAGAGTGACTCTATCACCGTCAGAGTGATCCAGGATAACAAAATCATTCTCAGCTTCTATATGAGTCAGGAGTGGGTTTGTTGGTATTTTACGCACTAATGGTTTAGTACGAAGTGATACCGTGAAACTTGTATCTTCCAACTCACTGTTTGGAGTGAAATGGGAAGCTGAGGTTGCTATTGAATTTGCGAGGAGGTTATGTTCTCGTGGGATTGCTTCAATTGATATGAAGTTGAATCCCTTGCTTAGATCTAGTACCGCCATTTTGTAGAGTTGTAAATGTTTAGCTCTAGTCTCATATACCTCAGAGACTTGGTTTGCAACCAGTTGTGAGTCTCCTAGTACTCTAATGTTATCAACACCCATTCTTTTGGCTAGGATGAGGCCAAGGAGGAGGGCTTCGTACTTTGCCTCGTTGTTTGTACACTCAAAGTTTAATTTAAAGGCAAAAGGTAGGATCTTTCCCTCAGGAGAAGTAAAGATCACTCCTTCCCTAGCTCCAAAGTGACATCTAGCTCCATCGAAGTGGAGAGTCCAATATTTGCTTAGGAAAATGGATATTGGGATATTCGTCGTGTTTGTTTCTTCTGCTTCGGTTACTTCTACCATACAAACTTCGTCTGATGGAAGAGAAGAAATTCCTAGGGTGTATCCCATACCCATAGAATCAAATGGTAGGAGAATAGGTAGATCTTTCTCTAGTAATTCTACAATTTTTGTGGTAGTCCCTAATGACATCGTTTCTATAACATTAGTCTCATTTTTGAGTGCTGGAATGCCCTCAACTAGATTTGTAATTTCCAATTTTGTGGTAGGTATCAACTTCTCTTCTGGTTTTGAATTAATTGGTTTGCTAAGTTGATTCGTTGGGAGTTCAAACTCGGAGTGAACACCTGGTCTTTTCTTCAAGTCAGCTAGGTGTATATCGAAGGGTTTTGGGTCACCTTGTGCCACAAATATTTTCCCTAAGTGTAAAAATCTTATTTCTTGGAATAACGTGGAAGGGATTGCCTTCATGCGGTGTATCCATGGTCGACCGAGGATCATATTATAGTTGGTTTCCGATCTATAATATAAAATTCGGTGAGGACCGTCTTGGGTCCTAAGGTGACTGGTAAAACTATGGTTCTAATTGAAGTGGCTTTGAGGCTATCATAACCTCTTAGTGTATTTCGTGTTGTGGAACAATTTGTTTCTCCATATCCTAGCTTTTGAAGGAAAGCGAAGGGGACTATGGTAACTGCTGCTCCATCGTCAATCATTGTGTATTTAACATAATTATTGTCAACCCATACTTGTAAATGTAAAGTTGGGTTGCCTTTTCATGTAATTTCAGCGTCCGTAGGCATTTTGCTTATATCAAATATAAAATTAGTATCCCTATCTGGCTGCCCTGGAGGGTAGACGTCAAAGTCTACATGGTTTACTTGCGTTTCGGAGGAGTGATGTTAATTAAATGACCAAGGCCTAATGCTTCTAAGAGAGCAGCCCTATGGGCGGGAGAGTTCTTTAACAAATCCAAAAAGGAGATGTGAGAGAAGGTCTTTGTTAAGTCATTAATTAAATCATAAGTGCCTATGGGTTTTACCAATGTTTGTTGAATGTTGTCTAGTTCTAATGGATAGATGGAACTGGTTGATAAAAATAATCCCGTGTTCTTATTATGGTTTCTACGGGTAGCTCGGTGTCTAACTCTACCAGACCAACTATCTTGGTTTGCGGTCGAGTTCCTAATTGGGGTGCGATCGGTGGATTTAATGAAGTTGAAGCTTCATGATCGTTATTTCTTGTTATAACACTCTTATTTGTTCCACTTGGATCTAACCTGTTATTGTTAGTATGATTTGGGATCGATCGTTAAAGATCTTGAGGGTGCATTTTGAGGGAAACCGCCCCCTGTGTAAGTGTTTCTTGCGCAGTACTACATAATTTGCTAAGAACATATCTATAAAGAGTTGTCTTTGGTCTTAGGTATGAATTTATTGTAGTCACAACAAGTCCTAGTATCATGGCCTTGAATCTTGTGGAAACCACAGTACAAATTGGAATTATAATTTTGACTTTGTTGATTTGAAACCTTCCGTGGCCCAAATTTTTGATAAGGTTGCTGGTTATTAGAGTTAAAATTGAGGTTGCCTTTGGTTTTGACTCTAATATCCAGATTGGGTTTCAATTTAGACCTTGTGGTTGGATTTTTCATCGTCGTCATTGTTGTTGTCGTGGTGGGACGATTAAAATCCACCGCGTTGATTGTTGGAGTAAAATTGTTATTTCGCTGATTGTTAACGGGTGGCGAAATGTTCACAATGTTTGCTCTTTTAACTTGGTCTGTTACTCCTATTGTCGCCAAATCACTGCACCCTCCGAATGGCCAGGATGTGAATAGGAAGTTCGGTGTGATTGGGACACATGGGATCACCTCTCAAGCCGTGGGACTTCGGCTTGAGGTGAGCCCTCTGGAGAAGGCCGACTTCCTCTTCCTAAACTAAGTGTTGTACTACTCCTAGTGTAACAAAAATGATTATCTAATTCTACGCTAACATTTTCATGGGGTTTTAGGGAAAGAGATTTTCAGAAATGAAACTATACTAGGGATGGTGATGCACTAAATAAAGGGTGTCTTCAGACTCAGGAAGGGTTAATTTGAAGAGGGTGTGTGCACCACAGGTCAACTTCACCTACTGCAACTTAGAGAGGGTACAGGATACCACAAACTAAGAGACACACGTTCCCTTTGTTAAACTTTATCAGACCGAGAAATATACCGGTTTCCCAAAGTGAAGAAATATGAACTTAAGAAGGGTGAACAGACACCACAACTCAACTGCATGCAATACTTCACCACTCGATAAGCACAGAACTCCAAGAACCTGCAATAGAACTTAAACTTGCACAGTGTACCTACAAGTATGAGAAAGGCACAAAGAAGCACAGAAGGATGAAAGGACCGAGATTAGTCACAAACACACACTTTTATTGCTTCAATAACATGCACAATGCATCATACATTCAGAAGAGGCAATAGTTGCCATTACAGTCTTGAAGAGGAGGCTTGAAAGTTCTCTCAACACACAAGAACAACTTTAAAGAGAGGATTCTTGAAAAGTATACACTTGCCTCGAGATATCTAAGCGTCAACTTATGCAACTGTTGGAACCCTTTGAAATGAGCTTCCAACTTACATTTATAGAAGAATATGTGAGAAAGAAGAGGAAATGGTCATAATTACATTCCTAAAATGAAGGCCCATGATGTATTTATTACAGTTAGTTGAACCACTTGAGAAGGTTCCATCATGGGTCATTAATTGCCTGATGACCTAGTCTTCTTAATTAATTAAAAGAATATTTAAATAAAATATTTAAATAATAATAATAAATATTATTATTAAAATATTTAAATAAAAATATTAATTTAATTAACATAATGTCAAGGACCCCAGTTGACCCGTTTGACTTGAAGAGGAGGGGGGTCCATGTGGATAGAGTCTGCACAAATCTCAACTCGGTGAGTTTCGAATCCTCTAACTCGGTGTTGCAATCGATTTTGAACCCCACACTAACTCTTTCCTTGCTTTGGTAATCGGGCTCTTTTGCATTGAGTCCTTCGAATGGTGAGCTATCAAACTCGATTCTTATCATTTTCCTCTGTTAACTCGAGGCCATTTATGCATTCCTCGTTCAAACTTCATGAAACATCACCACGAGCTCACTTTGGGAAGTCATTGAGCTCTTCATCAAGCAAATAATCTTACCTTTCCTGGGCTCAAACTCACTTGAATACCGAGCTTAACCCAATATTTCTAAAAAGAATGGTTTTACCACAATGCTCAGGATTCTTCCTCATCATATAACACTTGTAGTAAGAATGTTTTGGCTTTGCCATAATAAGCACAATTTGTACCTTCCAAATGATGAGAAAATGCCATTATCAATAAAGACCTAATACTGCCATGATGATGACCCAGGCTCATGCCCATAACATGTCGATAGACACCCTTGAGACTGATTTTTTTTTCCTAAAGAACCCTTCAAAAAATACATTGAACCACTGGGGCAACCAAGAGGACCTTGGAAAAATGTATAAGTAACAACCATATGAATTCTTCCTTAGTCGTGGATCAAAGCTAATAGAAATAAGCTAGATAAAATTAGCTTGAAACTGCAGTATAATCGTCCATTGTAAAAAAAAACACAGTTTCTCTGAACCTGGTAAAAGAATACTTTTATTGTCTGATTGGACGTACATAATGGAAGGGTATAAATATTACCTATTGCCCTCAGAGTTTCTCAAAGAGACCATTTACAAGTAACAAGGATGTGGCATACAAAACGGCCGACCAGGTATTTCAGAGTTGACCTTCACATTCAATTCGTTTCTAGGAGAAGAAGTGTTGAGCAATATGAATCGTTTCATTCTGCACCGTAATAAACCTTCATCTCCTGATTCAGGCAAATTTTATGAAGCCTTGAATGGCGTGACTCCAATCCATCGTACACGGCAGTGAATATTTGTTTCCTGCAGTTGCCATTCGATCTGAGTTCAGAATAAGGATAAGCATGCATTCGATACTGAATAGATAACAACACAGTTGGACAACCGCTGCTCAAAAAGCGTTCAAAAGGCTTCTCATGCATCGCAACATGCCTGCTTTGCTGTGCGTGGGAGCTTGTCTCGCGACCACATCAAGTTCAGAATTGTACAGAGGACGAGGAGAAGGTCGTGGAGTTTTCATCATTGCTTTGTCGTCAAACTCTTCGCATATAAGCCCCGACTGAGCCATTAACGCATCGCCTTCGTTGGGTGAGATACGAAGCCACTTTCTTTCCTCACAGTGGTGAACCGAGTGATTCTTCAGGCTAAATTCTGAAATGTTCTCCTTTTCCAACGCATTCGAACTGCAAGCGCTGACCCCCACTCGCCATGTTACTCGATATCATTTGACAAATATCTGCATAATGAGACGAGCGGCCCAGCAGCCTCCGCATTGAAATTGGTATCACGTCACGTTGTTTTCTCCATGACCCACTCCAATTCACAACTGTCTTATTAATCCTCCCGGTGACTCGCACAAAGACTCGGACCACTCCAAGCTGCGCGGAATTTTGTTTACATGGCCTGTGCGGAAGTCTCATGATGGATAGCCATCGTAATATTTCCGTGCTTGGCAGTTTGATCCGATTTCTCCTCTACGCGGAGTGAACAACATGGTTTACCAACCCAAAATTTCCACTTGGCGGTGCTTGCCTGAATCTCCCCCGCGTGGAATTTCTTCTTTGGCTTGCCATCCACGAAAACCCACTTGGCATTCCAGCTCGAATCCCGCATAACGGCTCCCAAATTAATCCATGGGCCCCGGCCTCACTTCGCCACACAACCTTGGCAAGATAGTAAAATATTTCCCATGCGCGAGATTACCTACTCTTTCACGCCATGATCGTGCTCCCTAATTTTTTTCTCTGTCGAGTTTTCCTTCATCGAGATTTGAGGATAACATAATCGATAACATTAAACTCTCTCAGTGCAAACATTTCAGTTGTAGCTTGTAAGGTGTGATAATTTCAACAGAAACCTTTATGCTTGCCAACCTAGTGACTCGTTGAAGATGCTCATATAATTGCAAAGCAAATTGTGCCTCATGAATATTCTGATATGAAACAGTTCCACCTCTATGAGATTCACTTCCATGAGTTGCATCGTAAAACAAGTAAGGTCTCGATAGAGAATCTTTGTAATAAATTTCATCAAGTCTCCAGTAACACTCTTACTGTCACTTAATCGATTTTCATAAAAATATCTTGAAGGAAAATCCTGAATTTGAGGATGCATTCGATGCTGAACAGATAAAAACATCGTTGGACGACCTGCTTGCTGGAAGTGCTCAAAAGAACTTCTGCTATACTGCAACATGTCAACTACCAAATACTTGGCCGAGGAAGGTCTGAACAACGTCAACGAAAATATATATACTGTATTCACTAATACCTTGGCCCGGCATTCTTGCTGCCTCTGTGAGGTTACCATTGTAAAATTATTTCGAGTAGGCCTCCCAGTTTTGCATTAATCAATGAGCCCTGGAATTGTATCCTAGAAACCATCTTTAATGCATCCACACGAAACGAGTTGCCTTGAATTATCCATCATGCTCGATGAGTCCCATTGATAGGGCTCCATCACGTATCTCTGTTTACGCAACGATCTCCATTGATTTTATGGCACTCTTGATGCCTTGGCTTGCATTTGAATCACCCTAGCTCTGCAGAATGTGTCCTAAAAGAAGCTCACCACATGATCTCCAAAATGAACGAGTCACGAAGATGAGTCGAACTCCTTATCTCTGCCTTCGCTTCCGCCTGTGCTTGAACCTTTCCAATTCATTGAGACTTTATTGATAGCTCGAACTTTGACTCTCCCTGACTCGGCTTTAACTTTGCTTTGCATCGCATCAATCTCTACCGAGATCCTTATAGAGTTCCCTTCATTCGTCAATTTTCAACGAGCTATATTTTGCATTAACAAGACCTCATCGAGCTCTTACAACTGAGAGTCTCTACCGAGATGATTATCAATTTGACACCGGGTTCTTTATCAACTCGACCTCGAACTCTCCACTGAGTTGAGATCAACTGGGTGCCTTTTGATGCTAGGTGATCTCTTCATATGCAATTTAGGAATTATTTTTAATTATTGCATCTCGTTAATAACCGAAGGTGGGTTCCTGGGACTATTATTTCATTTTGAACGTGATAGGACCCCGTTGTCCAATCTTGCCATGTGTGCAAAATTGGATAACATTTTTGGCGACCTCTCG
Organism: Taxus wallichiana var. yunnanensis; assembly: GCA_018340775.1. Lineage (NCBI taxonomy): Eukaryota > Viridiplantae > Streptophyta > Pinopsida > Cupressales > Taxaceae > Taxus > Taxus wallichiana. Next base: position 644,226,499 of record CM031238.1, read on the forward strand.
GGGATGATTGCCTGCTAAGCATGATTCCAGTAGCCTTAAGTCATCCATTGGGCATGGAGTCTATGTTGGAATCCTAATAGTAGTATGATTTTCTTTGACACATCCCAGAATCTCCTTGAGCATTGCCGATATCCTGGACCTCCCTGGAATGCTAAGCATGAAGTATACTGAATCTGTTGAATGCTTGACATCCATGGAACACTGCAAAAATTTGAATGAAGCAAATTTTGAACTGTTATGGAAACCTTGAACCTTTCTTCTCCTTGACACCTTCCAATGATGAAACAATGTGCAGAACAACACAAAACACAACAACAAGGAAAGCAAAACAACAACACACAACAATGTGCATAAGCACTTGGAGGAAAACACCTAATTTAACTGTACAAGGGTGGAACGCTTCTCAAAAACAAGCTTTGAGATGTATCCCATTCACATGAATGGGTAGTTCTTCTCCATTGAGCCTAGATAGATGGAACGAATTTGCCTCTTTGCAACTTGTGATGATGTATGGCCCACTCCAGAGAGCGTCAAACTTGGCATGCCTGCCTGGTTTGGCCCTATCTTCATCCCATTTGAGAACTAAATCTCCCTCTTGAAAACACCTGTCAGACGCCTTCTTGTCAAAAGATTTCTTAACTTGAGCCTGATGCTACTCCAAAGTTTTCATAGCCTTATCTCGTACTTCCTCTAACTCCATGAGTTCAGCAAACCTTATTGTCAGAGGATCACTCTCTATAACTTCAAGTTGATGAGCTAACTCCAAAGAAGGTAACTCCAATGAGAGTGGGAGTTTTGCCTCTCTTCCATATACAAGAACGAAAGGAGAATTTCCGATGGCCCTTTTAGGTGTGATTCGATCTGCCCATAAGGTAGTCTTAAGCTGTGTATGCCAAGTCCTCTTGTTAGTCTCCATTGTGCGCTTAATAATCCTTATGAGGTTTTTGTTGCTAGACTCAGCCAATCCGTTTCCTTGAGGATAGTAATTGGACAAAGTTTTGAGGTATACCCCATTTTTAACAGCCCATTCACTCAATTTCATACCAAGAAAAGCCAACGCATTATCGAAATGATCAGTAAATGGAACATCGAACCTTGTCATTATACCCTCCAAAAAATCTAGAACGCGCTTTTCATTGCTCTCTTTTAATGCTATGCCTCTCGTCCATCGAGTAAAATAGTTTGTTGCGGTAAGGACCCACTTATGTCCGTCACTGGATGGAGGATTAATCATTCAGATGAAGTCCAACCCCCATTAAACAAAGGGTTGATCCACTTGAATTGGATGCAATGGAAGAGAAGTCACTTACCGCTTACTCGTGAAAAGGGCACATTCCTTACATTTCCTTACACAAAGATGGGCATCCTTGAATAAATCGGCCAATAGTAGTCAGCTCGCATGATCTTGGTAGTCATTTGTTGTTCATGCGGAATAATGTCCTCCAGATAGGCCATTATGAAACTCTTCTAGTATCTTACTGACCTGTTCTGGTCCTATGCACCGAAGGAGGATGCCGTTCAAATCTTTTCGAAAGAGAACGCTATCTACCAAAACATACTGGAGAATAGATTGAAGATGGAAAGTTCGTCTTTGGTTTTTATCCATGTTCACGGGTATGCTCACGAGAAGATGCAATTCTTCATTTTGGATAACGATCGACTTGATCAACATCCTCATCGGTATTTAGGAGTGTCACGTCCTCATTACCTTTTGATTCCATGTCTGCAGCAAGTTGCTTTGACATAAACCCTTACCTCTGACAATTTTAGTGACTTTGATATGCACGTCATACTCCATTACCTTCATGATCCATCCAAAGCACGCTTTTCGTTCATTTCTTTGTTCAGCAAAAACTCCTTGACACCTGGATGAGACACCATCAGATGAATCTTGTTGTTGGACAACATGTGCTTGAATTTCTTCAAAGCTCGAATAACCGCAAAGACTTGCTTTTTAATGAATGAGTATTTGAACTCGTAGTCTTTGAGGGATTGACTGAAGAAAGCGATTGGTTGCTCCATCAGGTTGTTGTTTTGTTGGGTGAGGATCCCTGAAATGCTCTCTTGACCTGCAAAAGCATAAAGGATAAAATCTTTGTCAAACCTGGGGTTCACAAGCATGGGAGCTTGAGAAATGGCTGTTTTGATGGCTTCAAAGCTTTCTTGTCCTTCCTTTTTCCATGAGAATGGCATGTTTTTCTTTAGCATGGTTGTCAGTGGTTTAGCCAATGTCGCGAATTGAGGGATGAATCTCCGCACGAAATTTATGGTTCCCAGAAAACTCTGGAGGCCCTTCTTGTGACTTGGGAGAGATAAGGACATAATTGAATGAATCCTGGCTGGATCAATTGATAATCCTTCCGCTGAAACCACATGCCCCAACAATTTTCCCTTGTGCACTGCGAAAATACATTTCTTGGGGTTAAGTGAAACCCCAAATTCCCTACACCTTTGGAAAACTTTCCTTAGATGTGTGATGTGATCTTTTGCATGCTTAGAGTATACAATTATATCATCAAGGTAAACTAAAATAATATTGTTGATTAGTCCCTTAAATGCCATGTCCATGGCTCTTTGGAAAGTAGCCCCGGCATTGGACAATCCAAATGGCATTTTATTGTAGGCATACGTGCCCCACTTGGTAGTGAAAGCCATTTTGAATTGGTCGGATTCTTGGACTAGGATTTGATTGTAACCTAAATATCCATTGAGCAAAGAAAATCTTTGAGCTCCTGCCACCGTTTGAAGGATCTGCTCCATCGATGGAAGAGGATAATGGTCTTTTAATGATGCACGATTCAAATCCCTAAAATCTACGCATAACCGGATCTCTCGTTCTTCTTCCTCACGGGCACCAAATTGGCTACCCATGAGGAATGCTTGATGGGAAAAATTATACAGGCCTTGATGAGCTTGGTTAGCTCCTTTCTCATTAGTGGCTCAATTTTGGGATTAATTGGTCTCTGTTTCTGATGAACTGGCTTAGCATTAGGATCCAGTTCGATGGTATGTTGTGCTAGACCTGGATCAAAACCACACAGATCTTTATAGCTCCATGCAAAGATGTCATGATACTCTTGACAAAGTTTGATGAAAGCTTCTTTCTCTTCAGAAGTACACACTTTTCCGATCTTAAGAAATTTTTCATTTGATACTTCAACTTCCTCAAAATATTCTTCTCTGACCACCATGTTAGGGCTTTGTCTTGTGGCTTGGTCATCTGAATTGAAAATGGATTCCAAAGTGACTAAACCTTTTGGTAACTTGTTGCTTTTCAATTGAATAATTTGCTCACCATATGACTCCTGCAACTTATCTTGATTCTTTGTAGCAAACTCCGCCTCTTCTTGTAGGAAGAGGACAATTTGTTTGTCACTATCAAACACTTGCCAACTACTCACATTATCAGGGATTGCTGGTCGAACCACCATTTTAACAAATTGCTGCCCTTCTTTCATGATATCAACTGGTATGTTGTATTGTGAACCAATTATAGCAAGCCTATCTGCATCTTGATTTTGATCTCTAGGGATTGCATGGATTCCAAAAGCTTCAAAATCTTTAATCAGGTCCCAGACTCGGTTCTTATATGATCTTAAAAGATCATTTTTGGATGCACTACGTGCCGAAACTTGATGAACAACTAACTCACTATCTCCAAAAACAGTCAGGGCCTTGATTCCCTTCCTTTGGGCTAGCTGAATTCCTTGCACAAGAGCCTCGTATTCAGTAACATTGTTAGTGCAACTGAACTGCAACCGGAAAGATGAGAAGTACTTATCTCCCTCTGGAGAAATTAACATAACACCAACACCAGATCCATTCTTACTTCTTGAGCCATCGAAGAACAATTGCCACAATCCTTTAGAATCACTTGGTGTTTTGACAAGTTGTGGTATGATCGTATCTTCTTCATGGATACAGTAAGTACCTAATCCTGTTTCTTCCAAGACCAACAAACCAGCTTCTTCTTCTGCCAATACATCAGCGTAGGGATCGTATTGATGATCTCTACTTACTTCATCTAGCAAAGTATCAGGGACTTCCTCAACAAGGGTGGTTGGTTCATGATCGGCATCTTCCTCTTCTGGATCACCGATGGTGTAATTTCCATTTATGGGACTAGCAGTGTAGGGTTCTACATGATTATGGCAGATTGGTTCTGCCCTTATAGTTACTTTGGTTCCGTATCGAGTCCTGAGAATCATATGCGACCAATCGGCTGATAGGTAACCGCCCATCTTGGCAGTGAAATCCCGTGATAGGCAGATGGCAAAGAGAGGAGGGAGATCGATGACCGATATGTCTTGGGTGAATGACAAACTTGGGCATGCATGAATGGTAAGTTGAAGTCCTTTGATAACCCCAACAGTCTTAACAACTGTGTCATCCAGCTGAACAACCCCTCTTGTAACTGGCGCATATTGTATGCCTAGTACATCTGCAATTTGTTTCGGCATGACAGAGCTACTGGCACCAGAATCGATCATGCAATTATGTACCAGGTGGTCGCCAATGATCAGGGAAATGTAGAATGGCGGTGGTTTGTTTGCCGTAGGAATGATTTTCCCTTCCGATTGACACAAATTTGTAGCATTTGTCACTCCATGGCTTGGTGATCCGTTGGTTGTACTAAAACTGTTCAGAGCTTCTCGCAACAGGTTTCTTTGGGAAGGGATTGAGAGTGTGTCCCACATGGTAACGCTCAGATTGGTTTTCTTCATTTGTTCTACTATGTTGAAGGGAATTGCTCCAACTTTGATGACACTTTTTTGGGCATTGGGGTCCTTATTTGGAAAATGTTTGTTGGGTACCGTGATGCCTGGAGAACCATCTTTCCCTGTGGTGTGGCTAGCCGGTGTTTCTAGTGATTTCTTTCCCGCATTTTTATCAACTGCCATTTGAAACCCAGGTTGAGAAGTGGACGCTAGATCAGCTTCGAGAGGTTGAGGCTCCATTGCTCTCTTTTTGGAACGAGTATTTGCTTGCCACTGATGAAGAATCTATATTCAATTCGAAAAAAATCTTACGCTTGCCGGTTTAGCAAAGCAGATTCTTTGAGTCTGCGGTTGATCTCTTGCTTTACATAGATGAATTGTTTGTTAACTCGAAGGGGAGATACACTTTGAACCATAAGGGCTGGCTAAGAACCCCATTGGGACAAATATTTTGATTGTGAGGTTGAGAGCAAGGATAACACCATTCTTAGTCTTGAACTAGATTATTTTGAACAGGTACTATAGCTCTAGATGAGCTAGCTGCAAGAGGGTTACGAAAGTTCAAGGGCCTAACATTTGCAACTTGACTTGTAGTTTGATTTGAGGCTGATTGTTCCCTTGAAAAGGAGAGCGGTTAGCTTGAATCTTGCTGATTTTGTGGTGATACGGATGATTGTATTGAAATTGTTGCCTTTTGAGTGCAACGAGCTCATTTCCAAAATTTTCCAGTAGTGACTTGACTTCAAATAGGTCATTTGAAGAGGTAGGGGAGATTGATATGGTTGCTTGGAGTCTCTTTGGAATAGAAGCAATGATAGGTGATGATTTGTAAGATCTGGAGAAAAGGGCATTGGTGGTCGTGGAGCTATCTTTCCAGCCTGAATCAAAGAATTCTCTACACTTATGGCAACTTCGTAAGCATTAGGAAGTGTAGTCCCTCCATGGGTGGATCATAACTGCTACATCGCTATTCAAGGCTCACAAATAGTACAAGAATGCATTATGTGCGAAGAAGGATTTTGAGCGCTAGGAATCCTATTCCAAGTCCTGTGGAATCGGAATTTGAAATCACTCATGTATTCTTGGGAAGCTCTCTTTATGGTAGTAAGTTGTTCCAAAAGTGATAGGTGATCACTTTTGTCTTCAAATTGTTTACATAGCTTTTCTCCCAACTCGTCCCAAGTGGTTATAGTGCCAACACCTAACCCGCGAAACCATTGAAGTCCTTTTCCCTTGAAAGAGATAGCAAGAAGTCTAACTGCAACGTTGTCTTCGGTGATATTATATCTTGCCTGCATGATCTTTGGCTACATAAAAGATATGCTCCACTGGAGTAACGTGAGTTTCCCCGTGTAGAAGGGCAAACTTTTGAGTGCCAGCAGTATCAGTCACGTTGAGCCAACATAAGAGGACTGCTTGCATTGAAAGGGGGAAAAACTTGGTTCCTCGCCATAGCAACGAAAGGTTGATTGTTCCTGGGTGGAGGAAACCTTCCGTAAGGAGGAGTTGAATGACCCCTACAAGGTAAATCTGCAACTGGGGATGTGGAAATGCCTCTTCTGCTTCTCTTTGAAGGAGACAAGGAAAGTTCGATATGCTAATACTTTCCTTTCTTTGAAGAAGCTCTTGTCTGAATTCTTCGCATAAGTTACTGCACTGAGATTTGGAATCCAGAGATATAGAGTCGCTAGGTACTTTGACTTGTGTAAGTGAGAAGAGAAGTACCAACTCTGTCCCACCGGGCGTGCCAAAATTTTTTTGTCACCAAATCACTGCACCCTCCGAATGGCCAGGATGTGAATAGGACGTTCGGTGTGATTGGGACACATGGGATCACCTCTCAAGCTGTGGGACTTGGGCTCGAGGTGAACCTCCGGAGAAGGCCGGCTTCCTCTTCCTCAACTAAGTGTTGTACTACTAGTGTATCAAAAATGATTATCTAATCCTACGCTAACATTTTCATGGGGTTTTAGGAAAGAGATTTTGAAGTGAAACTATACTAGGGATGGTGATGCACCAAATAAAGGGTGTCTTGGACTCGGGAAGGGTTAATTTGAAGAGGGTGTGTGCACCACAGTCAACTTCACCTCTGCAACTTAGAGAGGGCACAGGATACCACAAACTAAGAGACACACGTTCCCTTTGTTAAACTTTATCAGACCGAGAAATATACCAGTTTCCCAGTGAAGAAGGATGAACTTAAGAAGGGTGAAGCAGACACCACAACTCAAATGCATGCAATACTTCACCACTCGATAAGCACAGAACTCCGAGAACTCCGCAATAGAACTTAAACTTGCACAAGTGTACCTACAAGTATGAGAAAGGCACAAAGAAGCACATAAGGATGAAAGGACCGAGATAAGTCACAAAACACACACTTTTATTGCTTCAATAACATGCACAATGCATCATACATTCAGAAGAGGCAATAGTTGCCATTACGAGTCTTGAAGAGGAGGCTTGAAAGTTCTCTCAACACACAAGAACAACTTGCGAGAGAGAGGATTCTTGAAAAGTATACACTTGCACGAGATATCTAAGCTGTCAACTTATGCGAACTATTGGAACCCTTTGAAATGAGCTTCAACTTACATTTATAGAAGAATATGTGAGAAAGAAGAGGAAATGGTCATAATTACATTCCTAAAATGAAGGCCCATGATGTATTTATTACAGTTAGTTGAACCACTTGAGAAGGTTCCATCATGGGTCATTAATTGCCTAATGACCTAGTCTTCTTAATTAATTAAAAGAATATTTAAATAAAATATTTAAATAATAATAATAAATATTATTATTAAAATATTTAAATAAAAATATTAATTTAATTAACATAATGTCAAGGACCCCCGTTGACCCGTTTGACTTGAAGAGGAGGGGGGTCCATGTGGATAGAGTCTGCACAAATCTCAACTTGGTGAGTTTTGAATCCTCTAACTCGGTGTTGCAATCGATTTTGAACCCCACACTAACTCTTTCCTTGCTTTGGTAATCGGGCTCTTTTGCATTGAGTCCTTCGAATGGTGAGCTATCAAACTCGATTCTTATCATTTTCCTCTGTTAACTCGAGGCCATTTATGCATTCCTCGTTCAAACTTCATGAAACATCACCACGAGCTCACTGCGAAGTCACTGAGCTCTTCATCCAGCAAATAATCTTACCTTTCCTGGGCTCAAACTCACTTGAATACCGAGCTTAACCCAATATTTCTAAAAAGAATGGTTTTACCACAATGCTCAGGATTCTTCCTCATCATATAACACTTGTAGTAAGAATGTTTTGGCTTTGCCATAATAAGCACAATTTGTACCTTCCAAATGATGAGAAAATGCCATTATCAATAAAGACCTAATACTGCCATGATGATGACCCAGGCTCATGCCCATAACATGTCGATAGACACCCTTGAGACCGATTTTTTTTTCCTAAAGAACCCTTCAAAAATACATTGAACCTTTGGGGTAACCAAGAGGACCTTGGAAAAATGTATAGGTAACAACCATATGAATTCTTCCTTAGTCGTGGATCAAAGCTAATAGAAATAAGCTAGATAAAATTAGCTTGAAACTGCAGTATAATCGTCCATTGTAAAAAAAAACAAGTTTCTCGAACCTGGTAAAAGAATACTTTTATTGTCTGATTGGACATACATAATGGAAGGGTATAAATATTACCTATTGCCCTCGAGTTTCTCAAAGAGACCATTTACAAGTAACAAGGATGTGGCATACAAAGCGGCCGACTGTATATTTGAGTTGACCTTCACATTCAATTCGTTTCTAGGAGAAGAAGTGTTGAGCAATATGGATCGTTTCATTACGCACCGTAATAAACCTTCATCTCCTGATTCAGGCAAATTTTATGAAGCCTTGAATGGCGTGACTCAATCCATCGTACACGGCGGCGGTGAATATTTGTTTCTCTGCATTTGCCATTCGATCGAGTTGAGAATAAGGATAAGCATGCATTCGATCTTGAATAGATAACAACACGGTTGGACAACACGCTTGCTTTGAAAGCGTTCAAAAGGCTTCTCATCCGATCGCAACATGCCTGCTGCTGTGCGTGGGAGCTTGTCTCGCGACCACATCAAGTTCAAAAAACGACGAGAGGACGAGGAGAAGGTCGTGGAGTTTTCATCATTGCTTTGTCGTCAAACTCTTCGCATATAAGCCCCGATTGAGCCATTAACGCATCGCCTTCGTTGGGTGAGATACGAAGCCACTTTCTTTTCTCACGGTGGAATCGAGTGATTCTTTAGGCTAAATTCGAAATGTTCTCCTTTTCCAACGCATTCGAACTGCAAGCGCTGACCCCCACTCGCCATGTTACTCGATATCATTTGACAAATATCTGCATAATGAGACGAGCGGCCTGTAGCCTCCGCTGAAATTGGTATCACGTCGCGTTGTTTTCTCCATGACCCACTCCAATTCACAACTGTCTTATTAATCCTCCGGTGACTCGCACAAAGACTCGGACCACTCCAAGCTGCGCGGAATTCTGTTTACATGGCCCGTGCGGAAGTCTCATGATGGATAGCCATCGTAATATTTCCGTGCTTGGCAGTTTGATCCGATTTCTCCCCTACGGAGTGAACAACATGGTTTACCAACCCAAAATTTCCACTTGGCGGTGCTTGCCTGAATCTCCCCCGCGTGGAATTTCTTCTTTGGCTTGCCATCCACGAAAACCCACTTGGCATTCCAGCTCGAATCCCCGCATAACGGCTCGCCAAATTAATCCATGGGCCCCGGCCAAACCGCCACACAACCTTGGCAAGATAGTAAAATATTTCCCATGCGCGAGATTACCTACTCGGTCTGCCATGATCGTGCTCCCAATTTTTTCTCCTGTCGAGTTTTCCTTCATCAGATTTGAGGATAACATAATCTGATAACATTAAACTCTCAGTGTAAACATTTCAGCTGTAGCTTGTAAGGTGTGATAATTTCAACAGAAACCTTTATGCTTGCCAACCTAGTGACTCGTTGAAGATGCTCATATAATTGCAAAGCAAATTGTGCCTCATGAATATTCTAATATGAAACAGTTCCACCTCTATGAGATTCACTTCCATGAGTTACATCGTAAAACAAGTAAGGTCTCGATAGAGAATCTTTGTAATAAATTTCATCAAGTCTCCATTAACACTCTTCTTTGTCACTTAATCGATTTTCATAAAAATATCTTGAAGGAAAATCCACGAATTTGAGGATGCATTCGATCTTTGAGCAGATAAAAACATCGTTGAACGACACGCTTGCTTTGGAAGTGCTCAAAAGAACTTCGCTATATCTTTGCAACATGTCAACCGCTGCTGTTCACCAAATGCTCGGCCGAGGAAGGTCGAACAACGTCGGCGAAAATATATATCTTTGTATTCACTAATACCTTGGCCCAACATTCTTACTTTGCCTCTGTGAGGTTACCATTGTAAAATTATTTCGAGTAGGCCTCCCGGTTTGCATTAATCAATGAGCCCTGGAATTGTATCCTAGAAACCATCTTTAATGCATCCACATGAAACGAGTTGCCTTGAATTATCCATCATGCTCGATGAGTCCCATTGATAGGGATCCATCACGTATCTCTATTTACGCAATGATCTCCATTCATTTTATGGCACTCTTGATGCCTTGGCTTGCATTTGAATCACCCTAGCTCTGCAAAATGTGTCCTAAAAGAAGCTCACCACATGATCTCCAAAATGAGCGAGTCACGAAGATGAGTCGAACTCCTTATCTCGCCTTCGCTTCACTTTGTGCTTGAACCTTTCCAATTCATTGAGACTTTATTGATAGCTCGAACTTTGACTCTCACGACTCGGCTTTAACTTCCGCCTGCATCGATCTCTACCGAGATCCTTATAGAGTTCCCTTCATTTGTCAATTTTCAACGAGCTATATCTTGCATTAACAAGACCTCATCGAGCTCTTATAAGCGAGAGTCTCTATCGAGATGACTTCGAGATGATTATCAATTTGACACCGGGTTCTTTATCAACTCGACCGAACTCTCCACTAAGTTGAGATCAACTAGGTGCCTTTCGATGCTAGGTGATCTCTTCGTATGCAATTTAGGAATCATTTTTAATTATTGCATCTCGTTAATAACTGAAGGTGGGTTTCTTTGGGACTATTATTTCATTTTGAACGTGATAGGACCCCGTTGTCCAATCTTGCCATGTGTGTGAAATTGGATAACAACTCCATCTATTGTAACCCCACGGTTTTTGTTAAGGATTTTAGGTCCTTGATTGGTATTCCCGGTACTAGGATAGGTCGTAGTGTTTTGATTGGGAGTGATTAATTTCCCGTTTGTTCCATATGTCTTACGACCACTATCTATTGCCGCTTGGTCGATTCAGGAGAGCACTCTCAAGTACTTCATCATAAGTTCTTAGTGGGAACTTTTGGACTTCTTCCTTTATCTCTCTATTGAGGGAATGAAGGAATAAATCGCATAGTTCCATTTGATCCATGTTTGGAGCATTTCTTTGATGAGTAGAGAACTGTACGCCATCTTTGAATAAAATGAGCATCGATTCATTATGCTCTTGTTTAATATGTAAGAATTCCCTGATTCCTGTTCTCAATAATTTGTTCATATCAAAAGCCTTGATGAGCTCTGACACGAGTTGTTTAAATGAGTGTATCGAGGCTTCAGTGTATTCTGTAGTACCAATCAAGGGCAATACCCTCTAAGTTTTTAGGGAATATCTTAGCAACAACCCCATCCCAAGGGAGTAATTCCCATATGGCGTGGCATAGGCCTTGATGTGTGCATTTGGATCTCCCTCCCCTTTGTATTTGGGTAAATCGGGAAGAGGTCTTGGAAGCAAGACACTTCGTATGGTGAAGTCTAGGGGCTCTTTTAAATATTTTGAGTAAGTCCCTACCGCATAGGCTTCGACCATCGATGGTGTTTGCTGAGGGGTGGGGGTGGAATGGGTTGTTGATATGGCATAGCATATGTATTTGCAGGGGCATAAGGGAATCCCTATGGTTGAGCGAACATCCCGGGAGAGGAGAACATGTCTCCTTGTGGTGATTTTGAATAAATGTTTAAGTAGGGAGGAGCATTGCTCTGGTATGGGTTGTTTGGTGCTAGGCCGGGGGTATCATATTTTCAAGCTGGAGCAAGCATTTGAAAACACGGTTCTAGTTGATGTTTTTACGTGGATAGTTATATGAATGTTAAGGAGGCATGCCTAACGTGCCTGATCCTGTAAGGAGGTCAACCTGGATGGGATGATGCGAGAGGGTTGGGGATTCTACTTGCTTGAAATATGAATTTTGATTTTCTTGAGCAAGTTCCAATCCTCTTTCTCAACTAAGGCTGAAATGACCTTGATTGGCGAAGACACGGTGTTTTTCCTTAATGACGTTTATTGCACACCTTGAGGTTGTAAAGGGTATGATACCTGCTATGAATTTATCATTACCTGCCAAGCTTCACCGAGCGTATTTCCCATAGGTGGAGGAGGAATGGGGGTGTTTTCTTGGAGTAGGGTATCGGGTTGTGTTTGCAAACTCCTATAGGTGGTTACACGTTTTGGAAGCGTTGTTCTCTTCTAGCGTAGCGCGCTAAATACTCCTCATCCAAAAGTGGGAGTGGATCTGATCAGATATCTTGATTTGTGGTATGAAAAAAACTCGAGGAGATGAAATGGATTCTCCAAGTAAATGTCATATTGTTAGAGCGAGGGCTCTGGTTGTTGCGTTTGTGTAAGGTGATAAAACTCTTCAATTGAACGAAGAACTAGGGCTAGTTCTTTGAGGGGGAGTTTGTGATGACAAGTAATTACTTGAATAGTAGTTGTCAGCCCATACTGAAAGCGAGGGTGACGATTGTCTATTTGTTTGACAATAATTTTCTTGGAGACCTAAGAGAGGTCTACCATATGCGTCGTATCCCGACATATTTGGGGGTATATGAATACCCTGCGAGAATAATGGGAAAGAGCGAAGGTAAAAGAAAGAAAGAAAATAAAATAAAAGGGGAATAATTTTTTGTTCACGTCGAGTTCACCAATTTTTTACGATAGAAAAGTGACATGCAAGCATGAGAATCTACAAGCAACTCTTCTTTGTACCCGACCTCCCGAGGTCATGCTGAGATAGCCGGTGGAAATGGAATATATACGAATCTGAGACAAACTAGTTAGATAATCTTATATCCTCAATACGCAATAATGGAATCTATGAATCTAAGGCAAAGAAGGCCCTCCTAACTTGAATTGGTGTAATGGATCATTAAGATATAATAGCTGCTCGGAGGCTCCAATCAATGTCAAGCTCTGCCGAGATCCTATTTATTGGCTGTTGGATATGTGGAAAGTGATATGTAGGAACTTTGTGTATATTTCCAGACAAGGTCATGAAAAATGGTGATGAGAGGTGTAGTGGATCCTCCAGAGTTTTATGGATGATTCTCTGGTCTAGTCCAGAAATCCCTAGCTTGATTGGCTGCTACGTTTAATATGGAGAATTGTGTAATGATGTCTGGTGGAAGTGGCGAGGATCTGAATATTAGTGTGCGTAAACCAACGCCAATGTCTGATTGATCAGTAGGCCTATTGGGTTGTGGGACTTGTGGACCACAACCGTAAGTTTGTGGTTGTGACTAACCTCCTATGGTCATATGAGGGGTCAATCTCTTCTCCCGACTATCCAATAGTCGTAAGCTTTTTCAGCCTCTATGTTTAGAACTAGAAGTTGTGTAATTTTCTTAGAATACCTTACAGGTGTTCTGGCAACTTGAATACGTAAGCTAGTATCTATGTTGATGAGGAGGTCTCTTCTTGACTGGACTATGAAACTAAAGGATCGCAACCAAATATTTGTTCTCTTCGAGTCCTTATGCAGTCATGTGGATATCCTATCAAGGCAATCTATAGTTAGGGTGATTTGACCAAAATGTGTATGCCTTGTTGTCTTCAATATTTAACTCTCTCAATTGCTCACTAACTACTCGTAGGTTTCTTGTTGTTTGAAAAACTTGAATCCTAAGGTCTTGATCTATATCAGCTAGTGTCGTGGGGAGATTTGGTCGAGGCACTATCGGTTCAAATACGTATTCCCGAGTTCTCTAGGTCCCATGATTGCCATGCAAAGATGATTCAATTTTAAGCTGAAACGAATAAACTAATCATGAAAGATGTATCTACACTATGCATATATTCTTCTATTTTTGTATTTTTGATGAAGTATTTTAACGAAATTAAAAGAACAACTATTCTAATATATTCGAGAAAATGGAAAATTAATCTAGTAATGAGAATCAAAACAAGCAAAAAGTAGCCCGGTGTAGCTATTTGCTCGTGGAGTTGTGAGTTTATCCTAAATATCTAGATAACTAACTAATTTTAATTGAAAGACTCTCAATCCTACCTCAGAAGTGAGGAATGAATCATAGTTTCTCAGAAACTATCATTCCCCACAACTTCCCTGGCGATATCGAGAGTGAGCTCTAACTGAAATGAAATAATTTACTACTCTATTTGATATATTGTAATTAGAACTTTGATAGCTCAAACCTGGAGTTTACATAATAGTGGTAAATCCAGTTGTGTGTGTGACTTTGTCCCCTCAGTGTGATCTCCTCGTTCCTTCGTGTTCTCGTGAATCCAGAAAAACATGTATATGATAGCGTCAACAGAAGAAGATACTCGAACAATGGCAACTTTGGATATAGACCGAATACAATGCAAGTAAGAGAGGGATAATGCAAGTGAACAATGTCAAGCTCTGTCGAGATATAATAGCTGCTCGGAGGCTCCAATCAATGTCAAGCTCTGTCAAGATCCTATTTATTGGATGTTGGATACGTGGAAAGTGACATGTAGGTACTTTCGTGTATATTTCAGACAAGGTCATGAAAATGGTGATGAGAGGTGTAGTGGATCCTCCGGTGTTTTATGGATGATTCTACGGTCTAGTCCGAGAAATCCCTAGCTTTGATTGGTGCTACGTTTAATATGGAGAATTGTGTAATGATGTCTAGTGGAAGTGGTGAGGATCGAATATTAGTGTGTGTAAACCAACATCAATGTCCGATTGATCAAGTAGGCTCATTGGGTTGTGGGACTGTGGATCACAATCGTAAGTTCGTGGTTGTGATTGACCTCCTATGGTCATATGAGGAGTCAATATCTTCTCTCGACTATCCAATAGTCGTAGCTTTTCAACCTCATGTTTAGAACTAGAAGTTGTGTAATTTTCTTAGAATACCTTACAGGTGTTCAGGCAACTTGAATACGTAAGCTAGTATCTATGTTGATGAGGAGGTCTCTTGCACTGGACTATGAAACTAAAGGATCGCAACCAAATATTTGTTCTCTTTCGAGTCCTTGTACAGTCATGCGGATATCCTATCAAGGCAATCTATAGTTAGGGTGATTTGACCAAAATGTGTATGCCTTGTTGTCTTCAATATTTAACTCTCTCAATTGCTCACTAACTACTCGTAGGTTTATTGTTGTTCGAAAAACCTGAATCCTAAGGTCTTGATCTATATCAGCTAGTGTCGTGGGGAGATTTGGTCAAGGCACTATCAGTTCAAATACGTATTCCCTGAGTTCTCTAGGTCCCATGATTGTCATGCAAAGATGATTCAATTTTAACTGAAACGAATAAACTAATCATGAAAGATGTATCTACACTATGCATATATTCTTCTATTTTTGTATTTTTGATGAAGTACTTTAACGAAATTAAAAGAACAACTACTCTAATATATTTAGAAAATGGACAATTAATCTAGTAACAGAATCAAAACAAGCAAAGTAGCCTGGTGTAGCTATTTGCCTGTGCAGTTGTGAGTTTATCCTAAATATCTAGATAACTAACTAATTTTAATCGAAAGACTCTCAATCCTACCTCAGAAGTGAGGAATGAATCATAGTTTCTCAGAAACTATCATTCCCCACAACTTCCCTGGTGATATCGAGAGCGAGCTCTAACCGAAATGAAATAATTTACTACTCTATTTGATATATTGTAATTAGAACTTTGATAGCTCAAACCTAGAGTTTATAGAATAGTGGTAAATCCAGTTGTGTGTGTGACTTTGTCCCCTCAGTGTGATCTCCTCGTTCCTTTGTGTTCTCGTGAATCCGAGAAAAGCATGTATATGATAGTGTCAGCAGAAGAAGATACTCGAACAATGGCAACTTTGGATATAGACCGAATACAATGCAAGTAAGAGAGGGATAATGCAAGTGAACAAAGCTTGACCATGCAATTCTTAGCAGGATTTATTGCGGGAATACAACACAAATACGCCTAGAATTGCTCGGGAACTATCCTTTGTGACTAAACAAAACCTGACTCTAAATGGATTCTATTCTAAAAATGAAACTACCTTATTCTATCTGATTATATGGAACAACAATGAAGTAAGATGAAACAAGAAGATCAAATGATCTCTAAACAAGAAAGGAAGGTGATAATTGATGCAAAACATGAAACTATTGGAATTCTAAGCAAGAAATTCAAATAATTGGAATATTTAAACGAGAGAAGGAGAGAGGCCTTTTTCTTGAGAACAAGCTAGCTATTTATAGCAATTGCATTTACTAGAGGGTAACTCCCAATTGATCTCCTTTACTATAAACGAAGGGAAAACACTATTTACTGGGCAACCAAAACATAAATGCAAGCCAAAGTGGGTGAAGAATACGGGTGAAAGTTGAATTTTTACGTTTGATGCATTTGTCGGAACATTCTGGAAAACACGCATAAGACCGCCGCCGCACGGGGTGGCGATTAAGATTGCCGCCCTATCCTAGGTGGCGGTCACGGGACCGCCACTCGAGTAGGGAGGCGGTCTTGACACTTAAGACCAAAATGCAAGGAAAAGGGGGAAGAGGACGAGAATGAAGCATACAAAGCTTGGATAATGCATTTGGGATACAAACATACTCTTGGCGATCCTTTTTGGATTCCAAACACCTTGCAAAGAGACCTAAATCATCATTGGGGCTTCCATAACCTCTTTTCAGCATGACACAGTACTTACATTTTGGGTACGTACAGTCCCACCTAGCCGGATTCTGTTGACACTAAAATTTTCCTCCATAATTTCTATTTCATTAATGTATGTATTAGGAATATGATGTTGTTAAGTATAATTAGTAGTAGCGTCTGATAGAAGATAACGGCGCCATCAGTATGGTGCCGCCAATAATGTGGAGTACGGTAACAGTCAAAGTACAATAGGAATGTTGTAAAAAGTAAATATTTGTCGTAAGTGGTCCGGTAATGTTAAAATGTCAAAGTTTGGGTAATTAGAGAAGTAGGGTCTACGTGATTAGGAATTAGAAATATTATATTGGTAATAAGGACAAGGAGTGAGGTCATAAATATTTTGTATATTTTATTTGTAAAAAGTCTAAAAATGTGGAACCCATGTAAAATGATAAGGTTTATCTTATCTTAAAAGATAAGCTTACATGTACAGATAAGAGTTAAGGTATGGAATATGATTCGTCAGAGTGGATTTCTTATCCTATCTTAGAGATAAGATGGATAAGCCTGGAAGTTCTATAAATAGAGAGGCCACCCCTCATTTAGCATAGAAGGAAGTGGTGAGAAATATTGTAGGAAGTGTGCGAAGGAAGCCATCAGTTTAAAGGTGTGTTGAAGAAGTCATTAAGAGGTGTAATTGTAAAGTTTCTCCCATAGTCTTGGTGAAAGATCATATCCACCAAACTAAAAGGTGTGCATTAGTAAATAATCATAGCATGAGGAGTTCCGGTGAAGAATTATCATAGTGCCGGATTGGTGATGACAATTCTGTTATGGGGGAAGAAACATGTACAATAAATGATCAATATGTTTCTAGTGACAAGTTTCTCCAAAATCCAATAACATATTCTCGATTACATGTTACTAATTTAATTTAAATTTAATTAAATCTAATTTTGAGTAACTACTTTGTAATGAATGATAATGATAATATACAGTAAATGGACAAGCAATAAGCATACAAATATATGGAACCCTAAGCAAGTGAAAGAGGAGAGACAACTTAATTAATTTTGTGCAACACGGAGATGATCGAACTAGGAAATTGCGTAATGAGCAGAAGGGATAGCATCATCAAGGCTCACCAAAGGTTCTGAGACTCAGAAATACATAGGACAAAAGTGCCCACAAGAGGACAAGAGTGCATGGGTGCTAGTGACTAATCTGGGCATTGGTTTCTACTTGGATGCTCGGGTTTTGATCCTTTACGGGATGGAAGAGCTTTGTTGTTAATTCTATTTTATTTCTCTGGTTTCGTTCCAATGTTATTGTTGATACTGTAACCTGAAAAATAGATAGCTAGCTACACATGCCCACAAACCACATCAAACCTAATAAATAATATGCAAAATGGGGAGTAGGATGATCCTGAAATTCACCCAAAGAGTGAACTTATTATCGATTGTTTCACTACATCTCAGACTCCATGTAGTTATGTGTGAATGTGTGTGTAATGATGCCCTAGGTTTCCCTTGTGTAAGTTGCACTATGATAGCGGGCTAGATCTAGATTGCTCCAAGTATGTAAATGTGTGAGATGGAATAAAATAAACTTCCCCTCCTATGTTGTGTATTGAGTGATGCAACCCTTGTCCCTTGTATGAATGTGCTAGATGAATGCCTTTGAAATTCTCTTGTGCCTTGATGCAAGCTTAGGTGATGATAGATAATGTTTAGTGTTTGGCCCCTTATTTGAGAGCAATAACTAAGTATATATATAATTCCCTTGTTTGAATTTCGTAATTGAAAATTGAAAGGTCGACCTATAATACTAATGGTGACAAGAACTAAAAGAAACCCAAAAAGAGTAAGAAAGGAATAGAGAGGGTTAAGAACGCCAAGAGGGATAGGAGCGCATGGGCACTTATGTCCTAACTGGGTGCTAGTTTCTTAGGCCATAAAAGATAAATAAGTTAAGTTACGACAAAGCTGTAAGATGTGTAAGGTCAGTAAAAGTGCAAGAGATAAAGCAAAAAGGCCAAAAGGAGTTGTCAACCACTAGTTTTATTGCTTAGGATACACATATACATTAGTATGCTTTAATACCTAGAAATGTACCTAATCGCATATATTTTGTCTCTACATTTCCCCCAACATTATGTTGTTGAGTAAATTATCGATAACATAAAGTAGATAGAAGATGTGTACCTTGTAATCCTATAGAGAAGAGTGTTTTTGATAGCGTGCCGAGTGGACAAGTGAAGCGTGAAGTGATCATAATGTGAAGCGTGGAAAATAGGAAAGGGAGGTAGACCTTAGGGGTGAAGTGTATGTGTAGTAGTGTGTTATTGGAGCTTTTGGTTGTTGATGTGAACTACTTCTTGTTGTGTATAAGGACACACCTGCAAAAGAAGAACAAAAAAGTAGTTAAAGTTCGTATATGAAAAATCAAAGTAACATATGTATAAGTAAGTAAAAGTGTGTAAAGGGATCTTCTTCATTGGAAAATTATTGTAATCATAATACTTTAAAGGAGGTGAAAAATGAGGAACATTACAAGATTTGGAACAACAGAATAATCATGTAATAACTTATGTAATAGTTCAATGGATGGATGAAACGGTTGAAGGAAAAATTCAAAATATCGATGAGCGGGAACTTGCTGCTCCTAACTTGGGCAATTTGGTTCACCAAAAGAAAAAGAGTAGGGGAGTCGTGTACAAATAGACAAGGGGAACAATGGTATTTGGAAGAGTGTGTTTCTGGTTGCACAGGGATTGAATCTTCTCTCCCTCCCCCGAACCCGTTTGGGATGTGAATGGGTGACCTATTTGTGTCGGATGATCTTGTAAAAAGAGAAAGAAAAAGGTATGGATCTACTCTTATTGCGTATTTTCAAGGAATTTGGCCAAACATTGGATCCGTTAGGCCACAGGAAAAAGTAAAATGTGTACCATTGGGAGGTATTTCGGTGGTTTTCATTTCAAACAAATCATTCATGTTTCGATTTAAAGTTTAAGATGAATACCTCGGAGAGCTAGTAATAGAGGTCCTGGTTTTATAGGAAAATAGTGTTGCACCTAACTAAACGGTGCCCGGCCTAGACATGGGGAATTTTGAACCCTATGCCTTCCTGGTTTGGGTCAAGCTTCCGCTTTGGCTCTCTAATTTTGGGAGATAGAGGTGTCGATGGGGATAGCCAAAGCTCTGGGTGATATGTTGTTTATAGATCCCACTACTCGCCAGTACGAGAATGGTATCCACCGGAATGTGCATGAATGTGGCTCCAAGAAAATTGTTACCTCTTCTATCTCGAATTTTTCAACTCATGCCGAGGTTGAACAAGATCTTGAGTACAAATACTCCCTTGTTTTATGCGGAAAATTAAGGGAGGTCGGTCAAGGGGCAGTATTTGTAAGGGCCCTTACCAGAATGGAAAATGAAGACTCATGTTCTTGGATCTAATATAAACGGGTCTTTGTTGTGTTAGACGAGTCGATTAGGTGGACTGTCTTTGCCCCATTATGGTTCTTACATTGCTTTTTCCCCTCTCCATTGGACTGTGGTTGTAGTGGCTCTATCATTTGGTTTAAAAGTTGTGGAACCTGGAGAAAACTAATGCGAATAATATAGTGCCCCCATCTTTTGGGCCGTAATTTGGGGGATTGATAGAGGCAAAGAGAGATGTGTCTGTTGGGGTAACATCATGCCCGAATTTTCTTGTGTCTACTGACATTTCTTTTGTTGTTCCAATGATGATCCAACACTCGTTCGAAGATCTTGATGTGAATAGTGCGAGAAGAAAACAACGAGGATTTAAGTGATGAAGCATATGAGGAAGACTCTTATTTATAAAATTAATCGGTTGAGATGAACCCATGTGAGGACTTAGTTGTGGCATCCCCTGCTCTAATGGAAAATCCAACTGTGTAGAGCCCATTTAAACAAACCACTTGAGACCCAAGAAACAACCTAGGGTTAGCTAGAAAATTATGGGATAATTTTTTTGAAGTGTCCACAACCAAGTTGCAAGACAACCGTTGCCACTGGCAGGTTCCGAAACAAAACCAATTTTACCAAAACACACGTTTCCTTTATTAACTAATATCAAGTTCACAAGGTTCCAATTTTAGGGTTAGATGTTTTAGTTAGGTTCAGGAGTAATTTACCCCCATACCCACTCTCTAGCAGGCTCTGAGTTTCAACTATATTTTTCTCATACTTAATGCTTCCAAAATTTCCCTAAATCATTCCCATTGGATAGGAAATTTTCTCACCTTTCGGTGATATAAAGAAGTCCTCCTAACTCCTTACAGAACTCAAGATATGAGCGGGTGGAGTTTTTAGGTCAAATTTTCCCCTAGGGGACACGTGTCAAGAGGTGGGGAAAGCACCTTCAACGGGTTGGCGGGTCGCGGGGTGGCTTGGGGAATTTTTCCCATCGCGTGGCACAAAGGCAAAGTTCTTCCACACCTCCACGGGTCCCTGGTGGACACGTGTCGAGTCCTGGTGCAAAGTGAGAAAGGGGTGAGGGGTTGGCGGAGCGGTGGAGAAGATTGCCAAATTTTGCCGAAGGGAGAACGAAAGGGGAAAAGGGATGCGTGGGTCCGCGCACCCGTGAAAGAAGAAAATTCCAAGGTGGGGTGGAAAAACAGAGCCGCGGGAAATTTTCAAAATTTTCCAAAGGCCAAAAACTGAAAAAGACAAGGGGTCCGCCCCTCCCGCTACCACCCCAAGGTGCCACGTGGCACGTTCTCATTGGTTGCGGGCGGCGGGGCTAAAGTGAAAATTTTTCCCAAAATTTTCAAAGGGTTAAGGGTTGAAAAGAAACCACGCCTCCGCCGTAGCTCCAATAGGACACGTGGCACCCTTTGGCTGTGGGCGGTGGAGGAAAATAGAAAATTTTTAAGAACCAAAATTTTTCCAAAAAATTTTCTAAGGCACAATGACAAGAAATTGCCCGCCAGGAAAATTTCCCAATTTTTCCGTCCAAGGCACAAAAACTTCAAAGTGCCATAACTTGAGCTAGAGAGCTCGGTTTTGGGAAAACGAGGACTTTTTGGAAAGCTCTCAATGCCCTCTTTGCACATAAACAAACATAAAATTTATATTTTGATAAATTTTAGAGGGTCAATTTTGTAAAAAGATCTGCAGGATTTTAATTTGCAATTTGGTAATTTCCAACTTTCAATTTTGATTAAATTCGGTTTCCTCCTTTACTCAACATGTCAAACAGACATGGAGGATTGATCTAGGGAGGGTTTAGAGTATTTTAGAGAAGTTGGTTTGTTCAATTGATTCAAAATTGTATTTTTTCCAACAAGTGACAGAAAATGACTGTTAGAGGGATTGTTTTCAAATTAGCAATGGTTAAGTTGTTTTCTTGAGATTTCTTTGTCAATTTGGGTTCATTTGTGAACCAACATACTAAATTTTAACATCTCCAAGTTAATTAATGTGTGCAGGTTCGAACTATTCTTTTTTATTAAAATGAATTGCCAGTATAAAGTTTATAACAATGATCTTTCTCTTTTAAGTCTGTATATCAATTTTATCATTTAAATGTGTATATAGTTTCTAAACTAGTCCATTGCACTTAGTTGTTTCTAACAAATCATTTCCAAATGAGATTTTAAAAACTGATTTCCCAATTTGATATATTTCAAAAGAAGACAAGCAATATAATTCTCTCATGCGTATTTTCTTTCCTTTGCAATTAAACAAAGATTCCATTCACAATAGTAATTCAATCACCATTTGATATTCCCATTTCAATTACAACAATGTGAATAAGAGATGAACTTGCAATTCCTTTATTAATTTCAAAAAAGAGAAACATCTTTACATCATTCAATGCCTGAATGCAATTAACTGAATTTTCATTTGGTTTCAAATACAGTTTACAAAATATACAACACTTTTTCACATTCCTTTTTCAAAACAGAGAAGGGAATATAACTCTTTACATTTCACATTTCACTTTCAAACTTTCCTCATCAATGCAAGCAACTTCTCATTCACAATAATTATACAAATCATCCACTTCAAAGTGGGAAGGATTACAACAAACTTGCTCATAAGAAGGGACTGTCAAACTATACAATTCTTTTGCTCCAAAACAACAACACGCTGGTTTTCTTCATCTTCTAACTAGATCACAACAAAAATAGGGGGAAAGGCAATGCTCTCCACCCAACCAAGACATCCAATGAAAGGAGAAGCCTTCCTTTATCATTGGCCCCGAGCCCCAACCAAGATACAATAAAAGATGCAATTCAACCATGGCAACAACTGGCTTCCACAACACAACATTATTTGACATAGACATGTTTTTTTAAAAACACAATGCAACACAAAACAAACAACACTTCATAACTATATTTAGAAAATTTCAAAGCAGAACTCAGGCTTGATCTTGCAAGCCAAAGGAGCAAGGTCTATGGGGGAAGCTACTTATGCCTCCCAAATGGGAATTGGGCATCCACCAAATACAGACCGCCAAGTAATTCATCACACACATTTCCTTATGCCCCCCACAAAATCCCTCCTTATGCCCCCACAAAGTAAGAAATGCAAGCTATTTCTTTTCCATGGTGGATCCCAAACCCAAACTCCCTCCACAAAATTCTGATGCCAATGGCATTCCCTTATGCCCCCACAAGAATTCCCCATAGCCTTCTCCTACACCTTCCCTAAGGTAGTCTACCCAACCAAGCAACAAATAAAACAAAGCATGCATTTTCCACACAACACAACAAGAAAATAACAGAAATAAAAGAGAGTTAAATTCCTACCTCTCCATGGTTACTTTGCTTCCAAACAACAAGCTTTCCAAGACAATAACACAACTCCAAACAACAAGCTTCAAATGCCAAACACAACCCAAAACAACAACCTCCCAAGCATGCAAAGCTGTCTCCAAAACTTTCTTCAAAAGCAAGAGCACCCACAAAAATGCGCCCCCAAAGAAGAATGCAAAAAGGTTCAACAACCCAAAACAAGAAGAGAGTTTGAAATATATAGAAGAGGATGATGTGGATCCATGTCGATGCCACATCATACATTCTCACAATCAAACACAAAAGACAAACTCCAAACTCCAAGGCTCAATAAAGAGGTGGGTGAAAAATGACAAGCTACTTGCACACTCAAAAGAGCCCACACCTCAAGGAACAACAATTAATTAAAATGTAAGAAAGTGCAATTAAAAACATGCACAAGATGAATAAAATGCATTATAAAAAGTCACCAATCACTTCCCCAACCATAAGTATGGTTGGTAACATAAATTTAGAGGCATGGGACAAGTTTTACTTGTCCCACAAGCCTCCAAAACCATCCCCAAGGTCAAATTCGAATTTTCATGGAGGTGGAGTATCTCTTACTCCAAAATATGACTTACACAAGCTCTTACACATCTTACACATCCCTTACAAATTAATTACAATCATCCAACAACTCTAATAATTACTTTCCATATCCCAATTTAATTTATTTAAATTTTAAACATATGATCTCCTCACATTAATCTATCACAATTAATTAATTAAAAGAAGAGAACACATTACAAATAAAATACATACAACAATAAATAAAAATTAACCATATCAACAAAATACACAACCCATGGTCACATATAAAGATGATTCCCCCCATGGGAATCTCTAACAAAACAACACACAACACAATAAAACAAGTTGCCATGGTGACCTTGTCGAATTCACCTAGAATTCTATTTTGGTTGGTCTCCGATCCCTGATGTTTTGTTGTGATATTTTTAACCTACAAAATACAAATACCTCCTTCGGCCTCGTGGCCATATCAGAACATCCAATATGATACAAATAGAATCACTAAATCAACTATATAATGAATCACAACAATATCGAAGTAACAACTACATCATTTGTATTTTTAATCCATAACTATATCAGTATCATAAAATATCCATTTTCTAGATCTATTCATAATATCCAAAATCACATGTCTAAGCAATATCCATAAAACATCCATGTCAAATAATATATCATCATCTTCATATAAGGTGTCTCTAGTGATCATCATGCATCGTAATCAAATCAAAATCTGCAATAATCCATAATCCAATGTCTAACAACATACTAAATCAAAACATAGTAATGTCTATAATGAAATCAACAATATCAACATAAGCATCAAAAGGTGTCAAAGGGAAGTGGGCACTACAAATTTGGGGTGGATGTTAATGTACTTTTGTTTAAGGAGGATAGGTGGAGAGATTCCAAATTCCAATGAAGATCCTCTTAGAATGATTCCGTGGGATTGAAAAATGGAATGGATCCTGTCCCAAATGGTGTACAATCACATAACAAAATTTAAAATCAAGGTTGGGTTGAAAAATGGTGTCCTAACGGTAAATGGACATGGTTTTAATGAACACCCCCAAGAAAGTCACCACGAAGTCATCACAAAATTTGCTTCACTCCCAGATCGATCCTGACTCCCTCAAGATCCTCAACTTCTAGGAGGGGAAGGGGTATAAAGAGTATGTCAAATCGACATATGGAGGTGGAGTGATAGAAGGCTTAGATGGCGAGTAGAACATTGTGCAATCAAGAAGAGATAAACACAAGCATTCGGCCCACATTGTGACGTAATCACAAGGAGTAAGTACAAGGTTATCCGGATCTAGTGCTCCTTTGATTCTCTTGTGATATTGGTTTCTTCCCTTCGTTTGGGTTGTGGGTTGCTTTTCTACTCTATTTTTCTATAGTTGTGTCATGTTTTTGATGTGGTGTTGCCGTTGTTTTGTTGTTGGACTGTTGTATTTTTAGCAGGTGCTCGGGTTTGTTTCTTGTGTGTCCTTCTTTGTTCTTATGGTTATATTTGGGTGTATATACACTTCTTTTGTTTGTACCAGGGTAGGATCCCTTCCAAAAACCTTTATCCCTAATAAAAAAGTAAAAGTGTGTAAAAGTAAAATGAAAGTGTTCACATGATGTATAAGAGAGTAAAAGATAGAAAGTTGTCCTATTTGATTTGGAGATGCTATGGATTTGAATGTATCATACCGATAGTGAGGTTTTGGGCGATCTCACGCTAAAAGCAAGTTTTTGGGTAATATCACACCAAGAGCAAATTTTTTGGGTGATCTCATGCCAAAAGAAGAGTGTTGGGGAGAGAGGTTTGTTTTCTCTCCTTCCATGACACTAGGTTCATTTTAGGGGCGAATATTTGTAAATTGGTGAATATTAGGATTTTGGAATTTTGAAATTGGTGATTTTTTTACTACCGTATGGTAACATGTTCACCAAAATTTTACGGGTCCTAAATAAATTTGACCCTAATTTTTCCTTAGTGTTTCCACTAAGGGTGACCAATGTTGGTATATTCGCCATTATATTATAATATACTATTATATATAGGATTAATTCACCATAATGTAGTAATACAATATAATTTCAAAATTCATTAATTTTGAGATTTGGAGTTGAAGTTAAAGGTAAAAGTGAATAAGCTTGTGAAAAAGCTGAAAGTATAAGCCAAAAAGATGATGTTATAAGTGAAAAAGGTAAGCAAAAAGTGTGAACTGTCTAAGGCATTTTTGCAGAATCATATTAAACGAAAACCTATATACATGACATCACCGGTAAGATGATTGCACAATGCTAGGCAATAACAACCTCATGTTACTAGACGACAACCTATATTTGAATTACTAGACGATAACATGTATTTGAGTTCTTGTTTGGTGGCGTACAAGTATATAATCATGTGGGGTCGATAACATATTTACATAACCCTCGTTTGGTAACTTAAGTTATGTTACCATGTTATCATGTAACATGAGCTTTATTTTTTACAATGTCTTGAATTTATTTTTACAAATTTTATTTTAAACTTTTATATTTCTATCACATGTGTAGATTTCAAAATCATCTATACGATGGCCCCTGGTGCAAATGAGAAAAAAAATCTTGGAAAAAGAAAACACAACATGGAGAATTCAAAATATTTTAGTCAACCCACAATAACACCAATGCCAACAGGTAATTTTGAATCTTATTATGCTAATGTTACTTTATATGTTGATTTACTAAAAGATGTAGTAAACAACTCAATTTATTTCAAATGCAAAGAACCCTATGAATTACTTTACACCGAGATGAAATTTGTAATCAAAAATTAATTCAGATTACACATTGATAGTAGTGTTTCACCTTTTTCTCGGATTGTTTCTTTGAATCGTTGATGAAACAGATAGGGTAATGGGCATAGGAGGAATACCTGTTCAAATGTCAGTTGATGGGTTCCTGCGCACGTATGACTTTCGAATCCACAAATGACCGTGAGAGCTTCCTTTTGGCTAGGAGGAACTACTTGTAATGAAAACAAGACCACCAAAAAGAATTAAACGATATGGGCAAAGTGAACTGCCTAGCGTGAGCTAGATCCAGGGATGGGAAGTAGGGTACTTCTAGATGGTCACATCCACCGTTAAACAAATTAATGCTAAAAAAGGTAAATCCTATTATTATTTTGGAATGATTTAGGTATCTCACTTAAAAACACAATAAGTAAACAAATCTAATCTAACAGGCTAAGCTAGAATATAATCCATGGGTCAAAGGGTTGGTTCTGGGTTCTACAGGTCTGATAGAGGTCTCGGGTAGGTCACAGGTGAGTGAGGGTAAGGTAAAATTAGGTGGATAGGTCTCTGTTTAGAGACTGTAGAGATACACACGAGACCGGCGTTGGTCGTGGGGTGACCGATCGCGGTTAGGTATAACCGGCGCGATTACATCGTGGAAATCTAAACGCCACGTAAAGGGGTTTTGGTCTCCTTTGTGGTTTCAAAAAGGGTTTGGTTGGTCAAGACGAGGTATTGGGTGACTGGAATGGGTTTTACGAGGTTTTGATGGGTCTGGAGGTACAAAATGTTGGAGATGGTCAATAGGGAGCAAGATAAACAATGGATGATAAAATGATGATAGAATGAAATAAGTAGGAAAGTATGATGTTGTACTTACTTGGATTTCGTTCTGAAAGTCTATGTGTGAAGGATGGAGGTGCTGATGATGGGTTTGAAGGCTGCAAGTGATCACCAACTGAAGAAAATCTTTTGCATGGGCTACATGCACACTCTTTTTGCTTGGATGGATCAAAATGTGACCTGGGAAGGTCGTGTAGGAGGAGATCCTCAATCTCCTTTATCGATGTCAATTCTTGCTTTGGAATTGGCTCTCTGAAGATGCATTATCTCTCTAGGATGTGTTCTTGCTCATCAAATTTGTCCCAATGTTTTCCAACTTGCTTCCAAATTCCAACTTCCAACCCTGAGAAGAAGGTTGTTTTGGGGTTAAAAGGGGTAAACGACTGACGATCCGGCTTAACCGGCAACAAGATTAGGGGTAACCTGGTGTGGCCAAGGTGGGATTTTCTAGGTTTACTAATCTTAGGAGATCCTCCTAATTTCCTCGAATCTTGTGTCATTATCCCCTGATTAGACCGGGAGCTTCTTGTGAGCATGTGAGAATGTGGTTAGAGGGAGTGTAAGCATTGATTTTCAGGATTTGGGTAAGTCTTAGTTAGTTATGGTAACTTGCTAAGAATAGGTCTTAGGTTGAGTTAACTTGATGAGGTGTCTAGGTAAGGTGCATGTGTGGATATTATTTAAATTCAGATATTTAAATAATAAATATGGTGAGGATAATGAATTAATTTAATAAAATTAATAAAATTAATATTAGTAGGGTAAAGGGGGTCATGGCTAGGTAGATGTAATAAAGGGGGCTTATTTGTCGAGGGACGAAGGGGAGTGTGACCTAATTTTAGTGTCTACAAGTAGTGATAATCCCAATTTCCATCAAACTCAAACTTCAGATAAATATTCCAGAAATAGACATCAAAAACGTAAGAGTGGGAAGTGGACTTTAGGAAGGACTTATAAATTTGAATGGTTAGCCAAATATCCATTTATTGAACCGTTGAGCTAGAAAACACTATTGATACTCCTACCAAATGTAGATGTACTATATGTAGTTGGAAACTAGGCAAAGACCACAAAATGCAATTGAAGTTGGACACAATAGAGAAGCATTGTGGGAAAGTATATGAGTCAAAAAAGCAAGAAGATGGAACTATAATAAAAATATCTAGATGGAAAATTGAGGAATATTATTTACATATGAGATATGCAACAAAATATGAAAATCATCATAAACATCTTCAAGACCTTGTTGAGAAAGGTGGAACAATAAAGGCTAAATTTGCAAAAGTTGTTGATGCAAGTCTTCAAGCAAAACTTATACAATTCCGAACAATATTTCACATTTTAAAAAAGGGAAGACCTATTTTAGATCTCATTGATTATAAGATATTATTTCAATCTAATGGGTTTCTAAACATTCCAACAACACACGATCAGATACCAGTGCTTGGGAAATGGAAAAGTGTATGGTAGAAATTGAAATCACGATTTGAGAGAGAAGGTCAAAAATGTGAATTTTATCTCATTATCGATTGATGAGGTCACAACAATAGACAATACATCATGGGTGTGCATGCATGTCTACACTTTCAATTTCAATAACCATTTGAGGGAAAATCATCTACTAGCAATGAACAAAATGATGGAGAATTGTAATTTTGAGAACCTCTACAAACTAGTTATTAAAAATTTGAAATAAATAATGGTATGGATGATCATTCAATATCTATGAAGCTGATTTGTGTTGGGGCTGATGGGGCATCTATCATGTAAGGTCATAAAATTGGGATTTGTATTCTCCTTCAAACAATTTTTGCCTTGTACATGATACCTATTCACTGCATGGCTCATAGAATGAATCTCGCTTACAAGATTGTAAGTAATTTTGAAAATGTTACTAAAGTGGAAGAGATTATACACGATTTGTATTCATACATGTCAAGAAGTCCTAAAATATTTTTGGAGTTTCAGAAATTTTCTTGTTGGAATTACAAATGGTAAAAAAATGTTGAAAGATGTTGACATAAGATGGATATTGTTGTATGATCCAACTTGCAGAATTTTTGAGGACTACTGAGATCATTAGTAGGGTCTATGTTCAAGAATCGTAGAGAAGTTGACAAGGAGAAAGATATGCTATATCACTTGATTGATTTGGAGACATTATTAACATTATGCAGTATTTTTCCAATGTTGAAGGAAATAAACAACTTGGTGAAACAAGCTCAAGAAAGATCTATATACATTGTTGATTTTATCAAATTAAGGAAACATGCATGTATGATTTTTGATAACTTATACTCTAACCAAGACTTGTTTTAGAAGAAAAATATCCCAATAGCTATTTTAATTTCAATATCAATGGTCATCTTTGTATCTCAGTTGATGGGAAAAATATACCAATGCACACTTTCCAAAGAGATCCTTATGTCCTAGGTTCTGATATTGAGGAAGTACTAGTGACAAGCCTTCTATTTGATGCTACAATGTCTGATACAAGGAAAAAAATTGATGAATATATCTGAAACATTATCTTCTGAGATTAGAGAACAATTTAAGAATAGTGATCTACTTGAGGTCATGGGAGTTGTAAATCCCAATTTTTGGAATCTAATGATTAGTGAAGAAGAAACAACTCAACTTTTTACAAAATACATGTCTAGACTAATGGATCAGTTTTAGTAAATCTTCATATGTTAATGGAGGAGAATTGAATGGTATATTGAATAGAAAATTACTCATATCATAGTCAACGCATTTTCCTTGACAATGAGTGATCAATATAAGACTCTTATTGAACCAATAGAAATGGGAGCTATCACACTATTGTGGAGAAATTTGTATCACAGTAGCATTATGAGGGAAACTATAAGTGAATACTTCAAATTGTATGAACTCATACAGAAATGATTCTTGGGGTCAGTTGAAGATGAAAGGGTTTTCAACACATTAACATTTGTTAAATCAAAACTTCGCAACAGATTGGACAAAAATCTAGAAACTTGTTTGAGACTGTATGTTTCAAGATATGGAGTGGACACATTTCCATATGAAAGAGCATTAGCTACTTGGACATCCCTTACAGAGCAGAGATTTGTTAATCAAATAACAACCAATGGAGACTCATATTATGGTGAAATTGACTTGGACTCTAGCGGACCAACAAGTGCAAAGATAAAATAAGTGATGAAGGACCATTCAAGATAGGGTTGTTTCAGTTACCAGACAATTTATATATATTGTGACTCATCATTTTGATTTAGTTATTTTTCCTTTACATATATTTTTATATAATGTTTGGAAATTTTAAATCGCTTTTATGTTTTTATAATGTTTGGAAATAACAGATAGTAACTAGTTGTGCAAACTGCAAACTAGATGATGTAATTAAATTTAATTACATTACTAGGAAAGTATGTTCAATATTTGATTTCTCAATATCGAATCCACATGTGTTCACAAATATATTATAATCCATATATCCCATCAAGATTCTGGGGATTAATAAAAAACATAGGAGTCTAGAGATAATGTTTTCTGTATTTAATTCAAAGATTTGAAAATACACTATAATTATAATTAGAATATATCTATACATGAAGAATCAACTATCAAGATTCAAGAGAAAAATGTACATTGTACATCCATGTTTTCAATATTGAGTTCATACATGTTTGAAACTAAATTGTACAATGTAAATCCATTTATTACTATTCATCAACTCAAGTTGGAAAGAAAGATAATGTTTTCATAAGACAAAAAACATGAGACAAATACAATGGTTGACATCAAGATAATGTTTTCATTTGACAAATACAATGATTTACATCAATAGTTTTACTTCATTTGGATCCTTGTCCTTGAACAACTTATATTACATCAACATTTGAACTATATTTTATAACACCAGACTCGACTAATTCTTTTGTAGCTGCATTAATATTTTCTAGATTTTGTCTATCTTCGCTAGCTGCATCTCTTGCTAAAAGGAGATTAGGATCCTCATCAATTTTTTTCTTCAGTAGAATATTAGGATCTAGTCCATGCTCCTTTATAATCTTTCACAATGTATTGTTTTTCTTGTTTAATAGAACAAGTTTCTCTTTGAAGGCAATTTCACTGCAAACACTTTCTCTCATTTTTTTAGGTGCTCATCCAACACTTGTACTTCAGTCTTCAATGTCTGGTATTTTTAATGTACATAAAAACCCATAGTTAGAAAGTAGATAAACTATATAGTATAACAACATAAAATATAATCTTCAAAATATTAAGTACTTACCAAGGCCAAGTCTTTCTCAAGCATTTACAATAGTGACATTTTTTTGTCTCTATTCCACTTATTATAATAAGACTGTGCCTCGCATGGTCAAATTCTCTAATTTGTTAATCATTATAGTTAAAAATTATCATTATTGTAAATATTGTTGGTGACAGAAATTACCAGATTGTGCTTGAGCAAGTAAAGCATCAATTGTCACTGGTTCATTTTTAATCAATGAAAAAAAAATTTCCCTGTTTGAAAAATTATGATATCTTTCATTAATTTCTTTGATAAGAGCTTTCACTCTGATCTCCCATATCCTCAGTTCCTTAATATCAGGAATAACACTTTCTGTCATAAGGGTTGTAGCATTATCAACCACAAGAATGTCAACCGAAAATCTTGTTTTCTCATCATCATCCAAATTTTCCTCCGCAATTGGGGAAGGAGGATCTGAAATGGATTGATGTTGTTGCACTGACAACTCCTTTTGTGTAGACTGAATAAGATCTTCGCTATGTTTCCCGATCTTTGTTATGTCGTAAAGGTTGTCAAAACTAAGATACCCTCATCCCATATATATATATATATATATATATATATAATTTAAAAAAGAAGTGCCTCTGGCACTCTGCACATGACCCAATGAAAAGTTGGGGAACTCTGACATTGTATAATTGTGCGTCAACCTGTTTGCTCCAGGAACACTATCCTCTTTCCCCTACCATGAGGTGGAAGGGGAGGTGGGTGTGTGTTGTACTCTTTAAGCACCTCGAGTAAAGTGGGGGTGGTTACTTGAAAATGAGATTGAGGTTGTAAAAATTCTACGAGCATCAATAATTTAACAATATCAATATGTTGTATTTATAAAGTCAAACAAGAGAACACTAAGCACTTAAAAAGAATGAAATCAATATAGATTTCTTACGCTATGAATGTTTTTGTCCATAATCAACAGACTGTGGCACTAGGATGGAAGGGGGTGGTGGCATTGCAAGCCCTAATTTTAAGGAAAACTAGTTAAATTGAATGATAAAATCCTAAAAGAAAGACTAATATAAATAAAATTTAAATATACGATTTATTCATACCTGAACTTGAAGGGTACAGAAATTGTGTATACCAAATATCCTGTTGCTTAGGAATGTAAGTAGTGTTTGCAGTAGTAGACACCATGTGTCTGGGTGATGTGTTAGACAAGGCTACACATTAGGAAAATGACATATGTCATTATCAAGACTCAAATTATCATTAGTATATAAACAAATTTTATCAAAATTAACACGATTTTCAATTATGGATTAATTAAAACATGGATTGGCCTCAAGTACATGTTCTGTCTTAGCCGTGGGATGATTCAAAAGAACCATGCATCCATTTGCTTCAACTTCTAGGCTATTGGGTGCTAGTGACAACCATAAATTCATCAGTCGTGGTGAGATCAACCGCAACGTTCTCACCAGACCCCTCGTGCCCAAAGAGTAGGGTTATGTGCATGAACCCTGCAACATGTCGAGCCATTGTTTCACCTACTTTGACCTATTGAAAATAGATTATATGTTTTTCAGAATTGATTTAAAAATGATTATTTTATGAAAAGAATCAAGATAGAATACTTTTAAAACAAAATACTCACCAACTGTCAATCCATAGACATTGCATATTTATCCATCTTCTTGTGCATAGTAATTGGAAATTTTGTTGATTTTAGTGCGTGAAAACCCTCATAATAGAAAGTAAGAATAAAACAAGAAGAATAAATAATTACACTAGGATTCACAATGGCTTTGTCAAGGTTAGATTAAATCCTTGTTGAAAGATATGTACACCAATTGAATCTAACATCGGAAAGGGTTTCAAGAAGGTAGTACACTTCCCACTAAGGAAAGTCAAGTGTATCTTCCCTATAAAATGATGTGGACCTGGAAAAATTCCACCATGGCTAGGAGAAAGGGGTATTTGATTAATTGTGTGTTAATCCCTCTTTTGGATGGATTATTAATTGTGTCAAGGCTAGATAAAATCCTTGCTAAAAGATATGTACACCAATTGAATCTAATATCGGAAAGGGTTTTGAGAAGGTAGATACTCGCCCATTAAGGAAAGTTAGTGTATCTTCCTCGTAAAATGATGTGGACTGGAAAAATTCCACCATGGCGTAAGAAAGGGGTATTTGATTAATTGTGTGCTAATCCCTATTTTGGATGGATTATTAACCTTAGCATAAACAAAAAGCTTATAATGAGACTCTAAAAATTTATTTTTTCTCATCAGGTAGAATGGTTTTTATGGATACATGCAATGCGTTTTGATGGGGTAGCCTTGTTAGACGATGAATATCATCAAGGATTATTCTGATGACAATGAAAATGTGAAAGATCCTTCACATAACTATTATACAAATGCATTAAATTGTCTAACAATTTGGTTTCTATCTCATACTGAGGCATGTAAAGAAGTCCATGGAACCCTAAGTTTCTAATCCAATCGGATTGACTCTTAATTTCTGGGTCTTCCAAGAATGTAGTAACTACGGATACAATAGGTTTCTGTAAACAAAGGATGGAGTGCTAATCAATTTTTTCTTGGTGTCATGATTGATGATTCTTGAATCTTGATCTTTTGAAAAAAGGGTTGTTGACAGATACTTGTATGGGTACCATGTACTTTTGACGTGAAGATCTAGTCATATCACATTTGGATAATATTGGAAGTGGATGAGGATCATAGAACAAACCGTTTGCAATATTGGCAGACGCTCTGAAAAAATATAGTCCGAGAGAAACCTATAAGTGCAAATGGGAAAAATGAATGGGGTTGGGTATATATACAGGAAAGGAAGGGGCCCATTGGTCGAGGTTAGGAACATGAATTCAGGAATGTTTGATAACAAGGGTATGTTACTGGGAGGAAACACTCATAGGATATTGTGTGAAAATGTATCTAAATGACGTACAATAACCCCTTTGTGATGTTAGACGGCGTTGATATCCCAAAATGTTACTGACTAGAATTATGAATGAGCATACATCTGATAGGGTGTAAAAGATCCTGTACATCAAAGACTCTTGGAGAACAAACTCGAACGGAAATAGAAATGTGTTACCAAGTGGCAACATCCCACGAATGTGTCACACGATATCTTGTTTCCATTTGACCAGCCAAATAGTATAAAGTATGCAACGATTGAGAACCAATAAGTATTATGGGAGACAAATCAATGTTTGTTACCATCCATCAACCGATACATGTTACCATATAGTAACAGAATTAAAAAAAATTGGATTCACCGCTATCTCGAAACCCTCCTTTCCAATATTCGCCAACAATGCGAATAGATTTTTTAGCACATTCGCCACCCATTCTATAATAATTATTTGGAGGGTCTTAAAATGAAACCTGCATGAAACTTCACAAATAAGAACCACTACGGGTGACACATCCATGATTTGTAACATTTTGTAACTGTTGTAACTAAATTATAATCGATTAACTCGAATTATGTAACTAGAGGCAATTTCCGATAATGGAGAACTGTTTGTAAATCGCTAGAAACTTTGTTGAACTAATAAATTGACTATTTTTACTTGAGGACACAAGCGCTCTGGGGAACAAAAATGCCCACCGCTACTATCTAATATTGGATGCCAAAGTGTCTACTATGTGTTTTTGGTCTAAGTCACATTCGGGGCCAACTGTGATTGTGTATTTCGCCAATGTTGTCTTGTGTTGTTATGTACTAGAGATTTTTGTTGTTGGAAGGGTGATTTGTTCACCCAATATATGCCCCCTCATTTGGGATGCATGTGATGAATATAGGAGGATGCGGTCCAAAGGAGAGGACCAGCAGCTGATATACATATCATATATTAGATACCTATAGGGGGAAGGGATGTGTATGGTAGAAACCAAAGAACATGAAAACAATATGGACTAGAAATGAGTGTTAGCAGAAAATAACTAAAGCATGCAATATAATATGATGTAACAAGCAATTATGAAGATAATAGGTACCTGCAAAAAGTGGGTTGCATACATGGGAAATCTCTCACAATGTCACAAGATAATCAGGCCAAAGGAGCAATTAACAAACAATGATCAAGCATGACATAGGGCATAGCCCGCAAAACAAGATGCAAACAATGGTAAACAAGTAGTAAGAAAAAGGTGACAAATAACCATGGTTGTATAGAGTCTTGCAAAGAAAATGTTACACATGAAACACTCATTAACATGTTAGAAAGATAAGTAGTATGTCAAAGCGTGTATAAAACAACGAGAAGCAAGTGATAATGAGGAGGAGTAGTAAATAATGTAACAATAAGACTGTAATACGTAGTAGATGAGTAAAGAAAGGTAGATGCCCCAGGAGCCTCAGTGGGATTGGTAAACAATTGTGTCAAGCATCATGCATCATGTAAGAATTTGTGAGAGTCCTACATTCACCTCAATATACCAAGTAAACATGCATGTGTGTATAGAAAAGATAATGACATACTAAGTATCCAACTAGCATAAGAAACAAAGTGCAATATGTAAATAGTATAAGTTAACAAGAGAAAATGCAACCAAGATGTGTAAATGTTGTGTGAGTGTGATGGTGTGCTATCGGATGCAAGATGTGAAGAGAGGAGGGACCACGTTACACCCCAACAGATGATGTGTGTGAGATGAGGTTCAATTAGAAATGCTCCTCAATAGTCAAGAATGAACCATAGAACAAGAGTGTGTCATCAGTAATGAAGGTAAAACATGTGAACTAGAAATGTGGTAGTGATAAAAATATAGTCATGAAGCACAAAGAAAGAGAGAGAATAACGAGGATGTGTTAAGTGAGGTTCATGGAGGAATTGTACCCTCAACAGATTAAGCATGAACCATAGAACAAGAGTGCATCATCGAGTAATGACAAGACAATGTATGTACGAGAGATGTGAGAGTGCTTGGAAAGATAATCATGAAGTGTGAAGCGGATACAATAGAGACATCAAATGATGATGGATGGAGGGAGAAAGTGTGATACCCCCAAGTGTGTGAGTGATGGAGATCTATGTGATGATGTGAGAAAGACCATGCCATGGTGGTGGAGTTTGAAATGTGTCATAAGAAAATATATGGTCGTCACAATGGTAGGTAGAAGCAAGAGTATGACCAACATCATATTTTGGGTCTAACAGAGGAAATGTAAGTAGGTGATGGATCACAACTTGTGTTGAGTGAATTGGTTGTGCTTCCTTTGATGGTGGTTGCATATTTATGATTGGTAACATTGCAGATGACTTAATAGGAGGAGGTAATGAGGTAGGTACTTCTAAAGGTGGTATGACATTGGGTTGGATAGGTGGCTCTTGAATTATCAAGAAGGAACATTAGTAATTATGGCGTGATGCTCACTAGACATAGAGGGATCATATTTGGGAACCCATTGGGGTTTAGTAATTGAAGATGAGTGAGTAGCAGAATGTTGTGTAGAAAATGAAATAAATCCTTGATGCTCAAGTTTCCCGATTCTTCATTCTAAAGCATAGCAATCATTGTCACAATGTCCATTAATTATATGATAATTGCAAAATGGGTGACCTTTGTATTTTGTAAGTCGATAAGGAGGGTAGTAATGAGTAGGCGACAAGGTGATTAATTGATGATTGAGGAGCTAAGAGAGAAAATCATGTTGCTCAACATTTAGATAAAACTTGAAAGGTGTTTTTGTGAGGAGATGTGGACCTTACTTGTATGAACACATAAAGTAGACATGGGATCAAGATGCGGTACAGAAGGAGAAATAACATGGGCCTAAGAAGCAACCTTGAGATGTTGGATTTCAGCTGTGAGGGATGTGATCGTGGTTTCCATAGCTTGAAATTTATCTTGAAATAAACGGTGTAAAGCTTGAATTGAATTGAAGATGGATTGATTGGTTATGGTATCAGGACTAATAGGGGAGTCAGAGAGATGATCGAAAATGACACTGACTTGTGAAGGTGGCGTATTGCGAGGGAGGTACATAGTGTCTAGGGATTTTTGGAGAACATCTTTGCAAGGTGGGTACATTTGAAGTAATTGATACAAGGAGACTTGAGGAACCTTAGGAGTCATGAAAGAAAAGGTAATGTGTGAAATAAGATCCCTAGAAAGATAAGACCAAGGATGAAACCATATGAAGACCTATGTAGATCAAAGGTATGATAAACAATAGATAGAAATATGAACCTTGATGTAGATAGAATGGGAAAAAAATGATTTGAGTGTTCGATCAAGAGTGGGGTTCACTAAATGATTTAATTTAAATTGAATTAAATATAATTTCAGAGTAACTACTATAATGAATGATATATAAATGATAATACATAGTAAATGGAAAAACAACAAGCATAAAAATATATGGAAGCCTAGCAAGTGAAAAAGGAGAGATGTCTTAGTTAATTTTGCACAACCCGAAGATGATCTAAGCTGAGAAAATTGTTGGAACATGAGGGACACGATGTTGTCAAGGCTCACCAAAGGTTGCAGGACTCTAAAATGCACATGATGAAGCACCCACGGGAGGACAGGAGTGCATACAGCGCTAGTGACTAATTTGAGTGTTAGTGTCTGCCTTTCAGATTCTCGTGTTATGATCCTTTATGGGATAAAAGAGCTTTGTTGTTGATTCTCTTTTGTCACTCTGGTTTCGATCCAATGTCACCGGTCATACCTGTAACTTGTAAAATATATAGCTAGCTACACATGCCCACAAACCACATCAAACCTAATAAATAAGATGTAGAATGGGGATTGGACGGACCGACGGTCACCCGAAGAGTGATCTTACGACCAAGTGATACACTACATCTCATACTCCATGTAGTTCTATTTGAATGTGTGTGTAATGATGCCCTAGGTTTCCCTTGTGAAAGTTGTACTATGATAGCATGCTAGATCTACATTTATTTGAGTATGAAAATGTGTGAGATGGAATAAAATGAAATTCCCCTCCTATGTTATGTATGTAGAGTGATGTAACCCTTGTCCCTTGTATGGATGTGCTATATGAATTCCTTTGAAATGCTCTTGTGCCTTGATGAAAGATTAGGTGATAATATATAATGCTTAGTGCTTGGCCCTTTTTTTTAGAGTAATAACTAAGTATATATATGATTCCCTTATTTGAATTTTGTAATTGAAAACTGAAAGGCCAACCCAAAATACTAAAAGATGACCAAGAAGTAAAAGAGACCCAAAAAAAAAAAAAAAATTATAGAGAGGGTCCAGAGCACGCAGAAGCAATAGGAGAACCTAGGTGCTTATGTCCTAGCGGATGCTAGTGTCCGAGGCCATAAAAGTTAAATTAGTCAAGTTTTGAAAAAGTTGCAAGATGTGTAAGGCGGTAAAAGTGCAAGAGATAAAGAAAAAGGCCAAACAGAGTTTTAGACCACTAATTTTCTTGTTTAAGAATCATGTATACATTAATATGCTTTAGGACCTAGAAATGTACCCAAGTGCATAGTTTTTGTGTCTACAGGATTATCATCAGGTACAACATGAACAAAATTAGTGACAAGTTACATACTTTAAGCAAGGGAACTAATTAATCTATTTTCTTGGGATCAAATAAGGAATGACATCTAGGGCATATGTAGGGAAATGGTATTCCCGAAACAACGTGTCATTTTTGACCAATTTCTATTGGTTTGTGACCATCTACGGTGACACTTATCCATGGGGAAGAGTTAACAGTTAGAGGGAAAATCCTACAATTCTCCCAATACTCTTCCCTTGCTAACATGATGCAGAAATCCTCCAGTATAGTGACATGACACTTGAATCATTAGTTTGGTGACAAGATGCCTACATCCTCAGTACTAATCCAACCATCTCCAAGGAAAAAAACACACATGAGTAATTCTATCTCTTATCTCAAGGGATACAAGTGTATTATATCCTTGATTCACTTGTTTTTAATATGATTCCTATTTTCAAATTTACTAAGTTAAATTTCAATTTCATTTATCATGAGCATTAAATACACTAATCTTCATTTGTAGGTCTAACCTCACTCTGACAAAAGGTAACTAACAAATGGAACAAGAAGCAATCTCAAGCACAAGATGCTTAGGAAAATTCAATATTTAAGGAACAAATGCAAACATCATTTCTACTTTTTGTGCACACAAGGCTACCCCAGTGATTCTTATCCAATTTTAGATTCCATAATACACATTTCACAATCTCCATCAGACACGATATCAAGAACAATCCTCATTCGATACGTTATTATTTACAACTCCCTTCACCAACATAAATTTGGGGTAAATGTAGACACTAAATCATGCACATATATTTACATCATGCCTCTAAGTATGTCATTATATACATGATTCGTAAGTAAGGAATCTAGACATTAATAACAATTCTTTTTCTTTTAAAATGCTTTATCATTTATTTTTCTCAAATGAATACTTTACTTTTGGACATTGATAACGTATGACCCAACTCTATATTTTATGTTATATCCTCTGAGCATCTTAGATAATACCACCCATTAGGGACAGGAGCACCCAAGTGCTTCTTGTCCCCTTTAGGATCTTATGTCCTTTTCCCTCATTTTCTCAAATTTAAAATGCCATGTCATTTTTTAATGTTTTCTAAATTACTACCCATCACATTTTATTGACCTTTTTGGTTATGAATGAAAAAATTCAAAAAAGGGAATCATATATATACATGTCTTACTCACCATTATTAGAGGCTAGACAATTTGGGCTATTACTTCCTATCTACTACTTGGGAAAGGAGAAACATTCAAGCATTGCATTTGGGATGCATCATTCATTGCATAGGAGGGGTTATTTCTGAATTCTATCTCACACATTCATCTTGGGGGCAAAGTAGTTGTATCCCACTATCTTGGTGTGACTAGCACAAGGGAAACCTAGCTTCAAGGGACACGATTCAATCACACATACACACTAGAACTACATAGAGTCTGAAATGTAGTGCAGTGCTTGGTGACAATCACATTGGGGTGACCATTGAGGTCAGTCGACTCAAGCATATGTATTATTTATTTCATCTAATGTTTTCTTGAACCTTGTGCAGGTAGCTAGGGTTTTTATAGGTTTAGGTGCGAGAGTAAAACCCTACAATGAAGTGGATGAACCAAATAGTGAAAGGAAGAAGATAAGATCAGACCCTAAGAAGATCGAAGTGGATCCCAATTCAGAAACTAGTACCCAAGCGGTCTTGTTTTTATCTGGGCATTTTTTTCCCGAATGAATTTCAAATTCTAGTTTTTCATAAAAATCTTACTCAGTCCATATCTAGCATGTTTCACCCAGTTTCACGCGAGAATCACTCCAGATCTTTGAGTACAAACTAAGTTACTCTCATCTCACTATTTCTTACACTTGTGAGAAGTAAAACCACTAATAAGAGGGTGAATCAGTGGAAATTTTTTTTTTTTTAATATCTTAAACAATTTACATCCATTAACCATTCAAACCATTAAACATGTATGCATAAAGAACCATGACCATAGAAGAGA
Source organism: Taxus wallichiana var. yunnanensis (assembly GCA_018340775.1). Lineage (NCBI taxonomy): Eukaryota > Viridiplantae > Streptophyta > Pinopsida > Cupressales > Taxaceae > Taxus > Taxus wallichiana. Next base: position 644,267,948 of record CM031238.1, read on the forward strand.
AAATGAGAACACATAACCACAAAAACACAAAATATAAGTGGAAAACCATCAAGGGGAATAAAAACTGCTAAAAAAATCTTTATTAGAGTAATAAATCAAATTTAGTTGAGCACAAACCCAATAAGGAGCACAAACCCTTAGGTTTAGTGAGGCACCAACCCCACAAGGAACACCAACCTCTAGATTTAGTAGAGCACCAACCCTAAAAGGAGGCACCATCCCCCTAGATGAATCAACACCAACTAAATCCACATGATGTGTTTTTCACCTTTGAAATGTTGCACCAACTATTGATGATGACACAATTTATCTCTCCTTTTCTCTATCATTCTCAAGACACCCCTCTACGCCAACTCGAGATCTTTTCATCAAGATGATTAGATTTATGACCCATCTCTATACAAGAAAAAAACCTTCTAGAACATTAAATCATCATATTTCCCCTCTCATGATGGTCACAAAAACCTCTAACAACTTATTTTTCCCTCTAGCTCGCACTTTCTCTAGCCCTCTCAACTCGGCACAAATGAGCCATAAAACTTGCTTTTATACATGACTTAAGAACCTAATACAACTAGGTCAGCCATAATAAGACAAATTAACTTGAAAAAATAAAATAACATCATAGAAATATCATACAAAATACCATATAGTTCGGCAATTACATCTTCACACTTAAATCCTTCATTAGGACACACGAAGCCCTAATGCTCTCAACTAGCCCACTAGCCAAATATGATTGTTATTGACCCAAAATGACCATCAAAAAAAAAAAAGGACCACTTAGACATGTTTTCTAAGCCTTCCAACAACATTCAACATGCTTATATACATCTCGCACTATCATTTCATGTAATGATACCACCTATTGGAACAACCTTCTACACTAGATTTAAGACCTACAAGACTAGCCTTCAAAGATTGAAGCCAAACCCTCATCAAATCACCTAAAATATGAAAGTGTGATATATAAATGGAAATATCATGACCTCAAGGTCATCACCAAATGATCAAAATACTTGAAAAGCATAATGAAGCACCACCAAAGTGTCTCTACAACTAGGTCACCTGAAATTGCCCAAAACTACCCCAAAATGAGTCTTGCAAATTGGAATTGCACAGACCTCCTAAGGGATCAAAATTGTTTAAAAAAATTCGAAATGTAGTATGGATTCCCAAATTCCTCAAACACCAATTTAGTTAACATTTCTAGTACACAAATTTGGAGAAAAAAATTGAAACATGAATTTTGAGTAGGGTCCACATAGAATCATGACACAAAAATACCACCTAGATAAATTTGGAATATTCCTCTATAAAATTCAATCATGAAACTTGATAAATAAATCCATTCGGGTCACTTCAAGCAAGACCTCTCCCATCACTACTCAACTAGGGTTTTGGGAGGGTTTAAAAGTAGTTTACCTTCTTAACTATTGTTCATAAAAGTATGAGCCTTATTTTTTGAACTAATGCTTATTGATCATTCTTAGGTCCATTCCCAAAATTCCTTGAAGAAATCATCCTCCCATGAAAAATTCCCACTTGCCAAAGAACATCAAATAGACAAATTTGAGCTCAAAATCTCACTTCTAGAAACTCAATAGGGGTAAAAATCAATATATTACTCAAACTTGTAAATTGACACGAAACTTGGAACAAACCTATATGAAAACCTGTTACACATTCTCCAATGCTAAAATTTGTACATCCATGCTCAAAAGCGCTCAATCAATCTCGTTTGGATACCTAGGCCTTGAGAATAGGCCTAATGCATGCCTATAAATCATGTTCAAACCATGAACCAAAACTCTAAGACACTTATGAGTGTCTCAACACCTCATAATCAAGCTCCCCATTCTCTCACCAAGCTCAACCAGTTGCTACATACATGTACTCCATCATGACACACCTCATCCCGTTGACTGAGCCTCTTAATTAGGCCACTAGAACATGTTTGCACCATCAAAAATATCTTCTTCATCACTTTGCTATAATTTATAACCTACAAGAGCCATTATCACACTCCATGACATCATCACAACATCCTCCTAACACGCATCACTTCTACAAGCCATTACATGACTCAAGACACCATGAAACATCACCAAGACCAGAACAACTCAACAAGACACTACTAATCAACCTTCATGTTTCTTACCTCTTTTGACATCAATGAAACCTTAGAAATAAATGAAAACACTTACAACATTATTCTTTTGACATCAATGACAACACAATGCCAACGTTCTCCCCTTTGTCATTGATGGCAAACCCATTGACGACAAAACACAAATAGCTTAATCTCCTCCTAAGGTACTTCACATGACATTGGTTCATTCTACCCCTTTTGACATTAATGAGAAAGAGACATACCTACAATTTTTTTCCGACATCACATTAGGCTCATCTTTTGGTTGGAATCATCAACCAAATCAAACAAGGTCCACTTTGGACCTTCTTCATCATTATTTTGAATCATAAAGAACATAAGAACAATCACAACCCCTATGTAGATGCATGTCTTCAAGAGATGAGGCCATCACATTATCCCCTATATTCATGCTTACATGTACCATCTTGATCACATCATCTTACAACACAAAATTAGAACTCCCCCGATCTAATGCATTCTTTCTCAAGAATAGAAGACCACTTACCTAGTCTCGATACTAATAGATCAACAAATTCTTTATGCCAAAGCCACTTCTTACTCACATATGCCCGAATTCAAACCAAACTACCAATCTGTTATCAATGAAAATAGACAACTTGCCTCTAACAATGTCACATTTCCACTTGACCTTATGTGCCATCTTGGCATTTCAACCTACTCATGAAACCTAACTCATGGAACTCAATTAGTTAAACCGTCAATGCAATCATTTAACTAACATGATCTCCTTAACTCGTTAGTGTCATTATAAACTATGGTTGTGTCTTCTAATTGCTTCTTTGTGCTTATGATCTCAAACACCAACTTAATGGAGCTTTATGTAACAACAGTGTCCTAAGATGTTGGGATTTTTAGTTTGTTGGGATTGTTGTGAGATCTTTTAAGTTGGTTACTAATCTATGGAAACCTAATGTAAATCTATGGAATTCATCTACTGTAATGAAAGGAAGTCTAAAAGCTACACTTCTAATTGAAATTGAAATACACACACACAATACTCAAACAAATGGAATTGCAACTGCACAATTGAAGCTAGAACTTAGTAAAAGTAAGATCGCATGTTAATTAGACTTTGCATAAAAGAAAACACATATTCAGATAAAAGTGTTGGTAAGGAAAACAAATACATTCAACCAAAGATTGCATGAAATATACTGAAACAAGGATTGCAGTAAGACTTATCAGAAAACCGTATGCATATGTGAACATAAAACAACCTCTTGTCTCCTCGGTTGAGTGGGCCCTTGCTCTCCCTTGGGACAGAGGAATTACCAACAACTTTAGATCTCCAAAATGACGTTTACTTCTATTAATTTAAATAAGTTCCATATCGTAGACAACATATGAAGTTGAAAGTTTGAATACCACAGACGATATATTACAAAGTATCTCCAAAAATAACAACTAACCATGTTCTTAAGAAGGTGTCTTAATATAGACACAAACGGTTACAAAATTCACCATAATAGGTGGCACTAACATCTTCCACTAATCAATATTAACTAAAACTCATAAATTCCTATGGGACAGTTAGAAACAAGTCCCATACTGATAGGTCGACTGGTGGAAAAAGTCTTCTGCTCCCGTATTCCAGCTCCAAACTCGGACTTCGTAATTACATCAGCAACAAACATTCATCATTTCCCTGCACACATCATCACATTTTCCTCACAAAGACAAGTTAGTAGGAAGTTTATACGGTAATCAGTTTTCATGAACAAAAGCAAGGAAAATGCATCAAACTCACTATGATATAACTATACAAAGCATCCCCATGCATTAGCAAATCATATCTAAGTGGCAATTTACTGATCGTAGGAATGATATAAATGAGCCAAATAATGCACTCATCATTTCCCCTTACTTTACCTGTTGCATGTCCCAATGCAACCTATCTACATCCTGCTCTATGACCAAGTTGTTGAGCCATGTCATACTCTTTGAACTGATCAACATATTGCTTCCTCATACCTTTACATCCCTGAGTATTTGAAGTGACCTCAACCCAAGCTGTAAAACTCTCATTTGATTGTGCAACATTGTTTTGCAAGTGGTAGTAGGACTCAAGAGGAGGGGTGGATGTACCTGAAGTCCTACCCATTCATCATTGTATTGCTTGTTGGTTTTTTCTGATGACTGTCTTATAATTGTAATGAGGGCATCACCCCGACGCATACTCCAACTCAAGTTTTGAGGGGAAATAACCTCCCTGCATTTCAATGGCAAGCTCAAAGTGTCCCATCTCCCTGTCACAAGCCTTCCTAGCCCCCAAAGTGTTGCTTGACTATAGGTTTCAAAATCCTCTACACATTTTAGTAGGATTTTTGAAGTATTCTCTCCAATACCTGCTTGGTAGTAGAGAGATCTGAAGTTTTTCCACAAAGCCACATCAGTATGATGTGTAGGATGGATATAGAAACCTATTGTTTGAGCCGTGTGATTGAAAATATCCATTTTCTCACCCCATATGATCTGATTTCGCAACAAGGACTGAAAGGATTTTAATTGAAAATCCCCCACAAATAAGTTAATTAAAAAGTCAGGGACATTGGTAACTAACATATTATGGAGGTAAAACTCACAGAGCAAGTTTTGAATTTAGGTGTACTGGACTTGTAAACAAATAAGAAAATATTGCCATCAGAGCTTTGTAAGGTGCCTGACAACACAACTGAAACAACTACCAAGAATAAAACTGCTCCTGAATAAACATGTTGTAAACTGAGGAGGGTTTCCTATAGGATAAGAGCTTAAAAGCCAAAGGATAGACAAAGTCCAAAAGAGAGAGCAATTTTTGTTTTTCATCTTGGATAATTTCCATCTCCCCTTTTAATTTCTTATTTTCCTTTTTTAATTCTGCATTCTGAAGAGATATTTGGTGGAAATCATTCAAAATGCTAAGACCTTTATCCTTTTGTTGCTTTAAGCTACTAACTTCAATTTGTAAAGTAGTTATTTCTCTAACTTTCTCCACTGTGCATTGGGTAAATTAGTTTGTAAAGACAAGTTTGTTTCCTCCATACCTTTCAATTGGGCCTTAAGGAGTGTGATTTCTTCCAGATAATTGTGAGGATTGGCAAGCTTGACATGACCCGAGATGATCAATGTCCATTGCAATAGGTGTTGGAATGAGATTCTAGGCTTTAGGTACCGAAGTAGTTTCTGGAGCTGTGGAGTGAACTTCTGAAGATGTAGGCATGGATGAATACTGGGGAAAAGGATGAGTGGTAGTGAAGATGGTGTCTGGTGATTTGTCAGTGGGGACAACCTCATTGTCTCCCTCATTCCCCACTTCCCACACAAGGGGTAGAAACATCAATGAATCCCTCCGACTGGAGCTTCCAATTTTATGCAATGTACAAGACCATCATGGTCGGGGCACATAGAAGAAGATGGAGCAGAGGTATTCCTACCTCTAGAACTAGAAGTGGTCGAAGATGGACTTACTTGAGCACTGATTTGTCCACGTGCTCTCAGAGTGCCAAGTTCCTCCTTTTTCTTGTGTGTAGGGTGAGAGGTTGGTGTGGGAATGGACCGAGGTGTGGAAGATGGCCCTGATTTTAACTATTTTGGCTTGGAACCCTCCCCACAAGTAATCCTTTCGAGCCTCCACTTTGGCTTAAAAATACTTGATGTGAGCACAATAAATGAATTAGCCCTGGGTGTTTCAACACCGCTTTGCCTCCTCCAGACTTGTATTTTTGGCCAACTTTGATAACGGCATCCACCAAGTATTCAGGTAAATTTACCCTGAGGGATGGGTTGATGCATCCTTTCTTCAAATGAATAAGAATCTTGAGTGCATCACCACCCAACACAGAGGGTTGGCCGTCACATATAAAATACCTATTAACCCATTTGGCCATCTCTCCAAATGTCGGGTAGGCTATCCCACTTAACGCCTTTCTGAACACCCTGGGGGTAAGGATAACCTCGGGAATGCCTCACCCTCCTCATGAAAAATAGAGAAGCAAGTCTTTGAGGGAGCATTTTTCATTACTTTCAAACCAAAATGGCAAGCCGGATAGTTCAGAAACTACCTGGATGGTAATCTCAACTCGTTTCCCTCCAACACGTGAACAGTAGCTTCAAAATTTTCCAAGAACTCCTCCATGACACCCTCATCAAAACCTTCAAATTTTTGGATGAATTCAAGCCAACCTGAATCATAAAACACCTACGAAAGTGTAGCGTTCTGGTAATGGGTCCAGAGAATCAGGCTTGGATTTCTTCTTTTGTCCCATGCTGAAGGTGAATGAATCTAGATAGTAGAGAAACAAGAACAAGACGTGCTCGAATTCACTGTGTGATGGTAGGTAGAATGATATGCTCAATACTCATGAAGCAATGAAAAGGAAGTAGCTTGGAACTATTAATTTGAATTGCACTTGAATCCTTGAATTACGTAAAATCAGAGTGAATTTGGTGGCATAAAAAGGTGGGCAAGACTAGCCATCCGTGAGAGTTTATGATATGTGAGATGGTGCACATCCCATCATTTGAAACTGAATTGACACCTGTCCTTCTTCATAGAATGTGATGCATATGATGTGTGTGAAAATCATGACTCATTACACCCTTATGCCATCATACCGTAGCATCGGATTTGGAAGGATATCCATAATAAATATATTGAACATGCATGATGGATGTAATTATGACAAGTGCACACATGGGGGATTACTTTATAAGGAAATATCTGTAGTGAGTTAGGATGCACTTACCCATGCCAAGTTTCAAAGTTCGATATCCGTAGATTCCCACATCTATAGTTTGAGATTAAATGTGATTAGTGGTTTCTAAATAATGAAGATTTTTGCATTTATTGAAAACAAAACAACTAACTAAGGGAAGAAGATCAAGTCATGACCATCCTCCTTTATTGAAATTAACAGAAACAATTACTCTGGCTCGAGGGGTGAAGAGCCACCTCAACATGCATGTCCTCACTCAACATAATGTCACTGGTGAAATTTTTCTTGTCAAGAGGTCATTGGTAAATCTTGAGTCTATGTCCATTCACAAGAAGAGTTCCATTTGTCACCATCGATTGGTAATAGCCACACAGATCCATTATCAAACACTCTGTCGATCTGATAGGGGCCCAACCAGCGTGTTCGTAACTTACCTTTAAACTGTTGATATCTGGAATCAAAGAGTAAGACCCAGTCCCCTTCATGAAATGTCCTGGATTTGATATGAGCATCGTGTTAGGTCTTCCTCTGATATTGAAGAATTTTCATCTGTTGTTGTGCCTCCATCCACATTTCATCCAATTCATTTTAGCATCACTCATTCATTCACGTTGTGCTTCATCCAAATCGATTCCAACTTCTAGTGTTGTTCTCCAAGTGTGCAATTCAAACTCAATAGGTAACAATGGCTTCTTCCCAAATACCAACTCATAGGGGGAAAACTAGTAGTGGTTTTCCAGGTCATGTTATAGGCCCAAACTGCCTCGAGAAGTTTTGGTACCCAATTCTTTCTATCAACACTAACCACTTTAGTCAGAATATTCTCAAGTTCTCGATTGGTTACTTCCACCTACCCATTGGATTGGGGGTGATAGGGTGATGATTTTAGTGCTTAATTTAGTAGATTTCCAAAAAATCCTCAATCATGTTTGAAACAAATTGAGGACCTTGATCAGATACAATGGCCCTGGGGTGCACCAAATCATGTAGCAATATCCGATTGTATAGAAAATCAGCAACAACATCCTCATTGGCGTAGATGCCAATGCTTGAACTTCAGCCCATTTAGTGACGTAGTCCATGCATACCAAGAGGTATTCCTTCCAAAATATGGGGGATCAAAAGGTCCAACGAAATCAATTCCCCATTTCTCAAATGGTCCTAAGACCAGTTGAGGATTAAGAGGCATTTCCATTGAAAGTGTGGGCTTCCCCATTCGTTGGCATGCATCACACTGCCATACATACTTTTTGATAGTCTGTGGAGGGAAGGCCAATAGTACCCTACTCTCCAAGGACTTTGTGAATTGTCATTTTACTGAATAATGTCCACCTCCTGGCTCATCATGACAAGCTCGCAATATGTCATGTACTTCATCTTCTCGAATGCACCTGCGAAGAACCATATCAGGACAACATTTGAATAAAATTCCATTACACCATTTATACGTTGCACTATTTTTAACCAGTCTTTGTTTCTCCTTATGAGTGAAATAGGTAGGAAACTTCCCTGTTGTTAAATAATTTGCAAGATCGACAAACCACAGAGTCTTAGTTGATATAGAAAACAAATGTTTGTCGGGAAATTGATCTGGACTGCTTCATCATTACCTAAAACATTCAATCTTGAAAGGAAATCAACAACAATGTTAGATTTTCTGGCTTATCAATAATGGTAAGATTGAATTCCTGTAACAAGAGTAACCATCGAATAATCCTACCTCCAACCACTGGTTTATTCATCAAATATCGAATGGAAGAGTGGTCAGTATAAACAAATATTTTATACCAGTGATGTAATGATGAAATTTATTCAAGGAGTATACAACAACCAAGAATTCCTTTTCCATAGTAGTGTAATTTCTTTTCCGTAGGAGTCAGGTTCTTGTTGATAAAGTAAATGGCATACATGTGATCTTCTACATCTTTTTTCCCAAGGACAACACCCATGGCTGTATTAGAGGCATCAGTGTGGATATGGAAAGGTTTTCCCCAATCAGGGCCTCGTAAGACTGGGGCAAGTGGTCAGCTTCTCTTTGATAGAATCAAATGCCTATTGGCACTGAGGGGACCATTCAAAAACACAATATTTTGTTAGCAATGAGAACATAGGTGCAAAATTTTACTAAAATATTTTATGAACCACCGATAATACCTGCATGACCAAGGAAACTTTTGATGTCAGTCTGATTAGTTGGTGTAGGTAATTGAGTGATGACTGATATCTTTTTGGGGTCAACCTGTATACCTTTGAAGAAACATGGTGACCTAAGACAATTCCCTGATCGACCATCATCAGACATTTTTCATGACTCAGAGATAATTGGTGTTTCTCACATCTGCTCAATACTTTCTCAAGGTTATTCAGAGATTCATCAAAAGTGGATCCGTGGATAAAGTGAAGTCATCCATGTAAACTTCAACACAATCATTAGTAAGATCTGCAAAGATGGCCAAGACTACTCTCTGAAATGTAGCGGGTGCATTACAAAGTCCAAAAGGTAAGACTCGATAAGAAAATGTACCCCAAGGGGAAAGTAAAGGTAGTTTTATCTTGATCAGTAGGGGAAATACTAATTTGGTTATACCCACTAAACCCATCCAAGAAAGAAAAATATTTCTTACCAGCAAGATTGTCCAGAACCTAGTCAATAAAAGGCAAGGGAAAATAATCTTTCTTGGTGGCTTTGTTAAGTTCCCTGTAGTCAACACATATTCTCCATTTACCATTTTTCTTGGGAACTATAACTAATGGGGAGACCCACTGACTATCAGATATAGGGTAGATGAATCCTACCTTTAGCAATTTTTCTATCTCACCTTTGACTATGTCTCTGAGCGTTGGGTTAATTCTCCATTGTGGCTGCCTTATAGGTTTGACATCCTTAGTGTAGATATGGTGAGTACAAATGTTAGGATGAATTCCCTTCATATCAGTGTAATCCTAGGAAAAAGTGTGGGAATGTTTCTTCAAAACTTCGAGAACCCTGGCTTCTTGATTGGCCTCTAAATCATTACCAATGGTCAACTCTTTTCCTATGCCGACAGAGGCACTTGCTTGGTATCATTCAAAAGAGTGAGCTCTACATTGGTGATTAAGGAATTCAATGGGAAAACATGGGGTTGAAGCATGTGTAGAATGGGTATATTGTCAAGAGACAAAATCTTGGTCAAAGGACAATAGAAATCAGGGACTGAATATTCCAAATTATAAGCATAGATTTCTTTACAAGACTCATCAGAAGTATTACTTACCAAGGAAATAACATTGGACATGTCTAGAGAAAATGGGTCTATAATCAGAGTTCCAATTTCGTAGCTAGAGTGTTGATTTTCGTAGTCACAGAGCCCTCTGCATCAGCCAAGTGTATGTGACTCAACAACTTCCGCCATATGGTTTTGCACTACAATGGTGGCCAAATAAGAAGAACTCAGAGAGTTAGTATCCAAAGAATCTACCCATACATGGTCACAAGCATTCACATAAGGTGGGCAAGGAGGGTATAATGAAATATGTTTGGATTTCTACCCATTTAGAATGGTCATTTTTCCGACCTACAATCAATATATGCAGCAATAGTGGCTAACCAGGGTCTTCCCAAGATAACTGGATATCCCAATTTCTAAGCTTTAGGTCTGTAAGACCATAAAATCTACAGGATACTCCCAAGATTCAATGGTGACCATTATATCCTCGACCACACCATCTAGTACAACAATGGATTGATCTGCTAGTTGAAGAACAATATTGGTAGGTTGTAGTCCTATTAAGGACAGCAGATTAAACATTTTGTTGTGATGACATTAATGGCAACACCAAGATCCACCAAAACATTAGATATTGACTTGATTGTTTATACAAATAGTAATAACTGGACTCCCAGGATCCCCATATTTTGGTGAAATAAGGTTTTCACTACTAAATCAGCCAAATTTCCTTCCACCCTAATAATTTTTGGGTATTTCTTTTTCCTCCTGGTGTTTTTATACACTCATTTCTAATGGTTTGGTTTAATTCAGGAATGTCCCTTATTGCTCGCAGAAGTGGGACCTCAATGTGCACTTTTTTCAATTCTTGTACTAGCATTGTTTCATCTACAATTTGAGTGTCCTATAACCACTCAGGGAAAGGAGCTTTATGGGTATTCTGGTTAAGTTCTTGATTGTTCTGAGTGTTTTGTGTCTGTGGAGAAGGTGTGCAGGTCCTGTATTGTCCTCAAGTGTCTCTTCTTTATCAGTGTCTATAGGAATTTCCATGATAACAATAGGAGGATTCAATGTTTTTCTAGACCTCAGTCACAAATTACCAATAGTATTAACCTGCATTGTGTTACTTGGTCTGCTTCATCAATTGAAGTTGTCTGCTGATTTTTAGGATTTTCTACCTGGATGGGTTGGAAGTTGTGTTTGTGTTTCTTGTCCATGTTATTGGTAGGCTTGTGGTGGGGCCATTAAAGCTTGTTGTGGTTTCTGGAATCTCGTTGTTGATTAATGTTTTGTGGTGGTGTCCATGGCTGGTTTTGGTTAGGATTTTTGAGGACCCCATTGTTGGTTGTGCCATGGACTTGCTGGGGTTGGTGGTGTCCAACTTGGCTGAGTGTAGGGATTCATCCAAGGTGGTGGATGTGGATAAGTCATCCAATTTGATGTTGTCCACTCAGGTTGTCCCCAAGTAGGCTGAGGGGCCTGATTAGGCCATGACATCCTCCAAGGGTTCTGAGCAGGTCGAGGTGGAAATCCAGCCTGATTATTTGGCCTTTGAACAAAGTTTAACTCTACATCAGCTTGAGAGACAACATTCAAGCCTCCTTTCAACTGTGGTAAGAAGGTGCAATGCTTAGTGTCGTGGTCAGCCACTTCAGATTAAACACATGTCTGTGACATCCAAAGGACATTCTCTCAGGGGGTGTCTCTTCCTACACTTAGGGAAATATATGTCCAGAGGTTCTTTGGCAGGACTGGTTTTGGCCTTGAGTCCATCTATGGTTGATGTTAACTATAGAAAAATGTTTGTTTTCATGTTAGCCATTTCCTCCAGAAGTTCAGAGGTACCCAGAGTAAGTTTGGATGTCTTTTTTTTTCTTATACCCCCTCGTGTTCTAGAGTAACTTCTGCATAGCTCAGTGATTTGTTCCATGGTAAGTTTATGCACATCTCCTCCTCCCATGAGATGGAGGGAATCCTTGGTTTCATCAAGTCCTTTAAGAAAAATTGTTTTAGTAATGTCTGCATGTAACTCATAACCACTTCATCGGTGGAGAAAGAGAAATCTATCTAGATAATCCTCTATATTTTCATCTTCTTTTTCCGTATCTAGAAGAACTCTTCTTTCCTATCCCTTCCCCTGTAGTAGTCTTGATATTTATCCAAAAAGGTTGTCTCCATGGCTTCCCAAGAATTAATGGAGTTAGAGGAGAAACCCCATGAACCATCTCATAGTAGAGTCTTTGAGAGTGGAAGGAAAAATTTTGAGTTTTTGATTGTCCATTATGTAGTCATATGTTTAGCACAAAACTTTGAATTCAAACAAGAATTGATCAAGGTCTTCCATAGACATGCCTCGAAAGATAGGGAGGATGGATGGTGAGATATTTTTCATGGGTGCATCCTCATCCTCATCCAAGACAATGGGGTAAGTAAAGGTCCGACCCAAGGGGGTCTCCATTATTCCCATGGTCCCCCATTTCTGAGTGTTGGCGGAGGATACAAAATGCTCAAAAATGATTCTAGGTGTTGTATTGGAGGCAATGTCACTCACAGTGTTTTCTACATGTAAACTATCCAGAGAGATTTGTTGAATGTTGCATGTTGTAAATCTCCCTTGATCATCCCATGGCCTATGCATCAAAGGTGGTTATTGAAACAAGGCCCAAGACATCTATTGGTTGCATATATGAACTCCATTAACACCCATAACATGTGAAGTGAAAGAAATGACATAGTGTGCTTATGGTGTCCCCGAAATGTGCCAAAAATGATGGGTCATTGTGTTCTCCAATCATTTAACTAACATGATCTCTGTTAGTGTCATTATAAACCAGGGTTGTGTCCTAGGTTATATGCAATGGAGCTTTATGTAACCAGTTCCTGTTGGGATTTCTATTGGGGGTGTTGTGAGATATTTTAAGTTGGTTACTAATCTACGAAACCTAATGTAAATCTACGGAATTCATCTACTGTAATGAAAGGAAGTCTAAAAGCTACACTTCTAATTGAAATTGAAATACACACACACAATACTCAAACAAATGGAATTACAACTACACAATTAAAGCTAGAACTTAGTAAAAGTAAGATCGCATGTTAATTAGACTTTGCATAAAAGAAAACACATATTCCTAGATAAAAGTGCTAGTAAGGAAAACAAATACATTCAACCAAAGATTGCATGAAATATAATGAAACAAGGATTGCAATAAGACTTATCAAAAAACCGTATGCATATGTGAACATAAAACAACCTCTTGTCTCCTCGATCGAGTGGGCCCTTGCTCTCCTTTGGGACAGAGGAATTACCAACAACTTTAGATCTCCAAAATGATGTTTACTTCTATTAATTTAAATAAGTTCCATATGTAGACAACATATGAAGTTGAAAGTTCTGAATACCACAGATGATATATTGCAAAGTATCTCAAAAAAAAATAATAGCTAACCATGTTCTTAAGAAGGTGTCTTAATATAGACACAAACGGTTACAAAATTCACCATAATAGGTGGCACTAACATCTTCCACTAATCAATATTAACTAAAACTCATAAATTCCTATGGGATAGTTAGAAACAAGTCCCATACTGATAGGTCAACTGGTGGAAAAAAGTCTTTGCTCCCGTATTCCAAACTCCAAACTCGGACTTCGTAAATTATCATCAACAAAATAAACAGTTTTCATCATTTCTGCACACATCATCACATTTTCCTCACAAAGATAAGTTAGTAGGAAGTTTATATGGTAATCATTTTTCATGAACAAAAGCAAGGAAAATGCATCAAACTCACTATGATATAACTATACAAAGCATCCCCATGCATTAGCAAATCATATCTAAGTGGCAATTTACTGATCTGTAGGAATGATATAAATGAGCCAAATAATGTGATGATACTCATTTTTTCATGTTTAGAGGTTTCTTCTTTCACGAATATTTAAAAAAATCAGTAAGTTTATCTTTAGATAAGGAAATAGATCAGTTAGAGTTGCATCATGGTAAGGAGTAGGATGATTTTAAGTTATCAAAATTTTTGTTGGATGAGAATAGAGATAAGAATGAGGAAGTTAAAAATTAAAATACATTTTAGATAATCTTGCAAACAATCATCCACATGAGTAAATCAACAAATACATTCAAATTCAAAGGAGTTTTCCTCAAGCATGAACAATGTTGGTGAAATAATTTGTCGTATGAAAAATTAGGTGTTTCCACCAATGCTCACGGGGCTATACCCCTCCTTCTTGTGTATGGGAAGGCTCCCATTATTGAATATAAACTAATCTACTCCTATCTAAATGTTTTGGGGTGACCAAATAGGACGAGGATCACAAAATAACACTTCATTGAACTCAGTAACAAACTCGCTTGTATAGGGTACAAGGGAGGAAATTGTAGTGATGAGGGGTGAAGGAGAGAAATTAGAAAAATAAGGTTATTGCTGTGAGTAGGCACATGCAGAGTTCACACCCAATAATCGAGTAGTTTAATATTTAATTAAAAGAAAGAAAAAATGAAGCCATTAGTGAGACAAACAAAACCCACACAGACACACAATTCTCTGGGGCCCATTCATCAAAGATACAAAGCTCTTTTTGATCACTATACTTACAAAGTGCATATAAGAGAGAAATAGAGGAATACATAGGAAAAGGGAAATGGAATAAATGTAGATTTTATTTCTTGTACATTGATGATACAAAGTTCAAATACAACAATCCACAATTACTACCAAAGAACTAGAATTTCCGGATCCTTTGGAATGGAGAGGCCATCCCAATTTATAGCAATATGAATTGACCTTTCATCTCCCCCCCACATGACTCTTCATTTTCTCATTCACTTGTGACTTTACATCTTCCTAGGAAGTCAAAATTAAGTTCCCTTTTTATAAATAAAAGGGACTTCTAATCTATAACTTTAGAAAGTCACTAAAGTGAAAGAGACAAAATACAATGATTATGACCAACAAAGTATTGCAGAGGAAGAGAAGAGGAGAAAGAATAAGAGAGGATAAGAAAGAAGAAATTCTATAAAGCATTAATCTCGATGAAGACTAGCTTCGATGGTGTTGAAGAGAATCCACTCTTTGTGATGATCTAGTGGAATTCTCCAATGTAGTCATGAACCTGTGGATGAAAAATCTAGCCCTCTATCTTTGAAAGAAGCCTCATCCTAAATGATGACGACTTGTAGCCTTGAACCTTTTACACCATGAGAAACCTCTTTGTGAATGATCGACAATTGTGGCCTATTAGGTACATTGAGTGAAGAAGTGAGAAGCACTTGATCACTAGACCACTGTAGACAATGATGGATTCCTTCTTTCACTTGAAACAACCATTCCAAACCATGAAACACTACCACTCCTTGAAAAATTATTCACATGATGATAGCTTGAAACAATTTCTCGCAAAATGTATTTATTATGATCCCTCCCTAGGAATACTGAGGCCAAAAATGGGAACTAAGAGGGCTTTTCCACTCCTCCGTAAGAATGAGTTTTTCATTGTTATTCCTTGTAGACAAGTTTTTGATATATGATCACCACACATTGATAGGTGGAAATTTACATGTACTTCCAAAATTGGTATTTCCTCTTTGAGACACCTTCCATGAAAGCTTGAATTGGAAAGGCATGAAAAGGAGTAGCATATGAGACAATATTGACTTCATCTTAACCATTTAGTATTTTTAGTATGTTTCACATGGGTGCCCATTCTTACCAATTTTTGCCAAATTTGCCACTTTTGAATGTTTTGCACTTGAAGGAGTATCTTGAGAAACCGGAAACCAAATTTTCCTTGGACTTACTATTTTTAGTAAGCTATGTGGTAGGGAATTAATAAAAATAGAAAGTGGTCTTCCCAATGTCGGATTCAAATGAAACCACTTGCAGAAGTTTACATAATTCATTTCAAGGCTTTGCTCCAATTTTTAGGGATTTTGTTTGCGAGTTGTGTAGATTTGAGAAAAGGTGATTTTTGCTGGAAACTTCATGTGGCTATAAAAATAAATTAGGACATGAATTGGGTCATGGAAATAATATTATTAAGGTATTTCACACAAGGAATCCATGGTTAAAATTTGGTGGTAAACGGAGTTCGGGAACATGAGTTATGAGCAAAACTTGATTTGGGAGATTAGGGCACAACAAAGAGTTTTTCTATGTTTGAATGTCATGACCAACTTTAAAAAATGCTTTAATGGCTTCCAAGGAGGTTTATTTTTGTTTTTAAGTTGTTTTTTTGAGTTGTGAGTGGTGGTGAGCATGAGTGAATGCATTTATGGAGTGAGAGATGGAAGGAGGAAGCACATGACAGTTAAGGACTTAGCCAATTTTTTGGTTTTTGATCAACTTGGCATGGAGTGGATATTTTTGTCCCAAATTTTCCAAGGGTATGGGATATTTGGGACAAAAAAATGCACCAAAATGTGAGATTGACAAGTGGTCGGGTTTGATTTCCCACCGGGGAGAGAAAAAGCTAGCAATTAGCACCTGGGGGCTGAGATTGGGTCACATGAAGAACCATGGCAAGAGCGGGGTGGTGGAGATTTTGTCCCAAATTTCCCAAGGGGATGGGACATATGGGGCAGAAAAATGTGCCTTAGCTTCATGTTGACAAGTGACAAGTGTGATTTGACAAGGCGAGGAGCGGAAGGGGCTCAAAATGCATTTGGAGCTAGCTCAGGGTCATGTGGGGAATCATGGGATAAGACAAGCATGGAGTGGAGATTTTTGTCCCAACTGTCCCAAGGGGATGGGATATATGGGGTAAAAAATGTGCCTCATCCCTATGATGACAAGTGGCAAGATGTGGTTGCACGAGGTGGGGGGCTAGAAACTAGGAAAAAGGGCTTGTAGAGGCTTCCCAGGGTCATGTGAAGGTCTAAAGGGCATAACAAGCATGGAGTGGATATTTTTGTTCAAACCGTCCCAAGGGGATGGGACGATTGGGAAACAAAAGTGCACCTCGGCCTCATGCCGACATGAGTTCACCGTGAAATTGATTAAGTACAAAAGGCTTACCTTGGGAGGGACCTTGAAGACGAAGTTGCTGAAGCTCCAAGAGGAAGTTTTTATGAACCCTTATATGATTTTGACTCCCAAGATCCTTATGAAGAAAATGGAATGGGTCTAAAGATATAATTATTCCTGAAACCCCGAAAAGTATCCTTATTTCTTAAGATCACATGGCGTGTCTTCCAAGAATGAGCTATGGGAAGAAGCACATGGATCTTGTGACATATCTTAAAATACCATAATTTAGAGGATTGAATCATATTTCCAATGGTATATTGTTTCACTTATAACTAATTCTAAAGCTCTGCTCCCGAAATCATCTTCTCGAGGCACATATAAGGAAAATCATTCAATTATCTACAAGAAACACTTGTTTAAACATATATTTGACCATTTTAGAGCCACATAAGGAGTTGTCATTTGTTGTGCTTACTTTAGAGCATAAGAAAGAGTTTCAAGTTGCCAAAAATTAGCCCCAACATCTACAAAGACCAAGTGTAAATATTATAGAGGTGTTTATTCTTTTCTTGACTGATATTTTGAGAAAATCAACTTGGTGCAAACCATCTCTCCACTTTCACCATGTGATCTAGTTGCAAAAATGATCTCATGGCCACACTTTGTGAGAAAATGAAGTTATTTCTCCCAACTAGTATGTGGTTTTGTTTAGTTTTCCTTTCTCTTTGTTTAGATTAGGAGTAGTTTAGGTTTTTTCTTACATAATAAGTGTTTGTGCACACTCTGCATGCTTCCAGTTGGATCATGTATGATTTCCCAATTTTTGTGATGTTTCCTTCCTTTGTTGTTTTGGAGGTTCCCTCTTTTCGTTATGTAATGTTCACTGATTGAGTTCCTTACATTAATCCTTGTGGTGATCATTTGAATAAGTGCATTGGATGCACAAGTGTTGGTTCCTTTTATTGTTGTAAGGTGGAAAGAAGCTTGATCTCAAAAGTTGCAACAATTAGTACATGATTCCATGCCCAATGGATGCCTCAAAGCCATGAGTTTTTTTACATCTAGCGAGAATAATGTCCTGGAAGTCACCAAATTTTTATCCAAATAAGCTCCATGTTTATTCAGATCATCTATTCAGATTACATTCTTAAACAATTCTATATTGGTGGGAAAATATCAAATTTAAAGAGAATCAGTGTTTGACGCACTCTTCAAAGAGAAAAAGTTTGTAGGAAAAGGATAATTCACCAAAGTAAGAACCGCACAAAAAGCCATGCACAAGACCGCGAAAACTAAAGGAAAGCCCATACATAAAGACATGTGAAGAGGCACAAAGAAGTATGAAAAAAGCATAAAAATGAAAGCCAAACACAAGGTCATGCATCAAAAATAAGAACGACGGTCTGCACCATGAAGAGGGGTAAAACCCACTTGAAATTCGCGTGAGAATCTATGCGACAAGGATAAAGAACAAAAGGAAAAAACCACGTAGAATATAATTATAGGACACACAGAAGGACGTGATAAAAGAAGTATGTGAACCCACGTGCAAAGACATGGAAGAAGAAATAAAAATTTCTCGTGAAATTATGAGACAAGTCATACGATAAAGATGCAAAAGTCCGCATAATAAAGAAACTAAACCTAAACAAAATTCCACGCGAGAATTTGCATGACAAGAACAAGGAACATGAAGAAAAAACCACATGGATGATAATTATAAGATGTATGGAAGGCCACGATAAAATAAGTACATGAAACCGTGTGAAAAGATTCGGAATAAGAAAACAAACCCATGTGTGAAACCACGAGACAAGCCATGTGAAAAAGAGGCAAAAGTTTAAGTAATAAAAGAACTAAACCCACATGATAATCTGCATGAAAAAGGAATGAAGCAAGGATAAGAAGGTTGCACAATGAGGAAATAAGTCCGTGCGCCATAGAGCAAAAGTTTCACATTGAAGAAAGATAAACTTGTGTAAATTTTCATGCATTAAGGGGATAAAAACCATGCAAATGGCCACACAACTAATGAAGGCCACAAAAGAAATGAAACACTATTCGGTCACCCATAAACAAATCATGAAACAATTTGCTTTTCTTCATTCAAACACATAATCCTATTTTTAGCATGGTTTTTCAGAATGATGTATGAAAGTTTTAAAAAGATGAAAGCATGCGAAGCCCATCTTGTTTTATCATCTAGAAGTTCTAATAATAAAACAAAGGATGCAAAAGTGGAAGAAAAGTTATTTTCCCTATTTATCGGTACACATTTTATTTTGGGAACAAATTTGGATAAAAATAAAGCATGAAGAATATTTTTAAGAAGCACATAAAGCAGGATGCATGCCTTTCACTCATAGAATCTATTTTTGGTGCAAAAGGACAAGGCACACATGATTTTCTATTTTTGGCAAGTCGACTTGCATGTATGAGATTTTCCTTCTTCCCCTCTCTCATATTTTCTATAAAACTCCAGAATGCATTGTAAAAATAATCTTTGCCTCTTCATTCATTTTTTGAAGTAATTCAATATTTTGAGTGAGAAAACAAGGGTCATGAGTGATTCTTTGTGCTTATTCCACCTCTTGGAGAAATAAAGGAGCTATTTTTACCTTTCTACAGTCTGTGTTTAGTGCATATTTTGTTTTAAATTGAGTTTATCTTTGTGATACATGTTTATCATTGGTTTAAAAGTTTAATCTTCATGCATTCACGTAGTTTTGTGTTAATTTGCAGGTCATAGATTGTGTTTAACAAGTTGTATGTAGGATTTTGTTGTGGAGCCATTTGCTGCCCCTTTTTTATTTTGTCACAACTCAACTCCGAACCCTTCTATGAAACACTTTTTCTTGATATAGTCACTTGTAGTTAGTGTATGGTGTGCATAGCTCACGTGGTCCATCTGTTTGATTCCAATAAGTCTAAGATCCTCAAAACTTTCTAGTGTATCACCATCTTTTCGTTTTTCTCTTATTTCCTTCTCCCTTTTCCTTGTTGGTTTTGGTATAATAGAGTAGTCTTAGAAATAGAAAATAGTTTAGGTGTTGCATTAGGGGAACCAACCCTCTCTGGAGACTCACTCCAACATACATGTCACCCACAACCTAGGAGTGTTTCCATTTTTTCAATTGAAAGGAGAATTATCACACCATTCTCCAAAGGGTGCATTTAAAAGTGACAATTTTTTTGGCACATTTGGTGGGACAATACAAATTAATTACTAAAGAAGTTGATAAGTGTTCTTGGTAAATATTAGTGTTTCAAACACAAATATTCAACATTTGGTGACTCCATTGACCCGAAAAAATCCATTTTCTCAATCAAACAGATCTTCTATCTTTCCATCCCTTTTTTATGAGGTTACGTAATCATGACTTCAATTCCTCATTGGAATTCCCAGTCCCAAGAGAATCATTATTTCCCTCCACCTCCTTTTCCCCAAAATCATCCTCCTTATCGTATTATAAACCTTATCGGTGTTCATGGTGTGCCCTCGAAAACCCTCTATGGGAACCCTTGACCTATTTCCACCTTACTCGCCCTTTTAAGGACGATTTCCATATCCTTTTTTTAATGTTTTGGGCATCTTATTTTCTTATGGGTTGGTCTCTAGTTGTCAATTACGAAATTCAACCAAGGGAATCATATAAATACAAATCTATGTGACTAAAATAAGGGACCAAGCTCTAAACATCTACTATCATCACCTAAGCTTGCATCCAAAGGAATCTAAGAGCACTAAAGACATCCAGAAATGACACAAAATTCCTAGCATCCATTGAAGGGACATGAGAATTGGAAGCATTTTCTGCATACACTACATAAGAAGGGGAATTTCATTATTCCATCCACACATCTAGTTACTACCTGTTATCAAGTATACTTGTATAAGGGAATCCTAAGGCACGATTCTTTCACACACTCACACGAACTACATGGAATCCGAGATGTAGTGAAATGCTCGATCGTAAGTTTAATTAGTTAGTGACCGTCTAAGTGAGTCTAGTAATGAATCCCCATATTGCATCTTTCATTTTTGGATTTGATGTGGTTTTGTGGGTTTTGTAGGTGAACATCTATTTTGTAGGTTACAAGTACATCTGAAATTCAACCAAGGGAATCATATAAATACAAATCTATGTGACTAAAATAAGGTGCTACACACATACGACTAGGGAATGACACTTGTGTGACACAAGACAAATCATATTCTAACCACTTGCGTAGTCATGAGCACCCAGTAGTAGACTCTAGCACCCGAGTGCTCTTGATCCGATCGTAAGTTTAATTAAAGCGCCATGGTCCAACCTTATTCGATAATTACAAAATTTTATTTGAGCATTGATGACAAATCTCCTCTTGTTCAACGATTTTCCTAGCTCTCAGAGCGTGTGCTCTTCATCAAAGCGCCATGGTCCAACCTTATTCGATAAGATCCCATGACATTTTCCTAGCTCGGACCGGTCCCAGACAAGCGTGTAAACTAACTAAGTTAGTTCCTCTCTCTTTGAGACTTAGGGTTTCATGTTCATTTTCTTATTTCTTATGTCATAGTGTATCTAGAAACTATATATCATAGTATACATTCAGTTACTTTTCAATTAGGGTTTTACAAAATCTATTTTTGTTAAATCATTTGGTGAAACCCACTTGTGATTGATCTTTCAGATCCTTATTTTGCACATTTCCTTTTATTCATGGCTCTTAAGGTTTCTCAAATCTCTTTGCATGACTTACTTCAAATGCATCCACCTTGCAAAGTTGTTCTTCAAAAACCCTAGACACTATGTATCTCCCTAGCAATATGCTGCCTTCATAAGTAAGTTTCATCTTTGATCATATTTCTGATGAATCTATTAGTCCTAATGTCAATCAATCCATTTGCAAATAAATTCAAGCTTTACATTATTTATTTCAAGATAAAATTCAGGATATGGAATCCATGATCACATCTCTCACAACTGAAATTCAACATCTTAAGGATACTTCTCAATCTAATGCTAGTTCTTCTTCTACATCTCATCCTACTTCTATGTCTTCTACATGTTCTCATGTCAGTGAACCCCAAGTCTTACCACTCCCGCACCTCTCAAATTTGATTCAAATGCTAAGCAACAAGATATCTTCCTCAACCCATCACTCATCAATTGATCAACTTTCCATCCGCCCATTACTATCCTCCTTATCGACTTACACAATATCAAGGTCATCCATATTACAATTATCATAAAATTAATGGACATAATGCCAATGATTTCTATGCTCTAAAACAACAAATGGCCACCTTAAGCATTATGGTCTCATTTCATTTACTACAAAAAATGCTACATGTTCATCTCCAATTGCTACATCCCACTAGGTTCCTAAATTTGATTCATCTATGTCTAATGAGAATCATGTCATCACTTCTAATGTTCCTTCTTTGGTCACTCAAGCACCACCTATGCAACCCACTCCAACTAAGAAATCACCTCTCAAGGTCCATCCTCCATCACCTCCTCCTACTAAGTCATCTACAACATTACCAACTCTAACTAAGAAACCTCCTCTAAAAATCAGTCTAACACCTCCTCCTCTCAAGTATTCTACAACATTATCAATCCCACATAAGCTACCACCATTCAAGATTCCTCCCCACCCTACTCCACTTCCATTTCCAATTCATTTTTTCAAACAAACTATTCCTTATATTGATGGCCAAGACACATTTTCAGCTCTGCCACCATGACATGGTCCTTCTCACATCGTTGCATGTATCTCCATCACTCACACACTTGGTGGGCATTGCACTTCTTCCCCTTCTATCACTATCATTTGTCTCTAGTAGCTATTATCACACTTAATGCTCCACGATTTATGTTTAATATTTCTAAGAACTTTCAAACCAACTTGATACACATCTTGTATCATCATTACCCTATGACACACTCTTGTGCTAAGGTTCACACTTGACTATTGAGGGCACACTACATCTATGAACCTCACACACTACACATTTCACACTCCACAATTCGCGATACATATTTCTAGCATTCCATTCTCACACAACATACTACCCTATGACAAACTCTAGTTCCACGGTTCATACTGATTCTTTGGGATCTAAATCTGAAATGAACCTCACTACATTCACTCTTCATGCTCTATGCTTCATGATCTTTCTAGAGCACATTCTCAAACCATTTCCCAATGATGCACTCTTGTTCTATGGTTCATTATTGATTGTTGATGGGCATTTTATAAATGAACCTCATCTTATACTCATCCACATCCACTAGGGGAACGTTGCTCTTATCACATTCACATTTTATACCATTCCATCTCACTCATAAACAACATATTGTATATCTTGGTTGCATCTATTCTTGTTTGCTTATACTTAGATGTACACTTTGTTTCTGTGCTAGACATATACTTAGTATGTCAATATATTTTCTATATACACATGCACGTTCACTTGGTATTTAGTTGTGAATGCATACTTCCTACAAATATTTACACGTAACAATGATGCTTGGCACTGTACCTCTTACTAGTCCCACCGAGGCTCCTGGGGCATCTACATTTACTACTCTTACACATCACAGGTGTTATTATTTCATTATTTACTACTTCTACTTCCTAACACACTACTTTCCATTGATCTATACATGCTTTGACATACTCTTTATCTTTCTAACATGTTAACGGGTGCTTCATGTGCAACATTTGCTTTACAAAACTATATTGCTTGACATTATTTTCCATTGTATGTTATTATTTACAGGCTATGCCCTTTGTATTGTATGTACACTGTATGATTTTGGCTACTTTGGCCCTAATTGTCTTGTGACATTGTGAGTGATGTCCCATGTATGAAACCTACTTTTCACGGTCTATCTTGTCTTCTTGCTTTCTTGATTGCACATTGTCTTCTATTTGCATACTAGATTTGATTGCACTAACACATGTTATTAGTCTTCTTGTTTGCATGTGCCTTGTTTTCTACCATGCACATTCTTTCCATTGCAGGGTATACAGTTCATATCAATTTCAGGTCCTCTACTTTGGACCGCATGCTTCTATTAGCGTCACATGCACCCCAAACAGGGGGCATAAATTGGGTGAATCAGTCACCCCATACAATAGGTTAGAGATACAACACAATACAATTCAACATAGGATTTAGTTACAGAAATGACCCGAATATGACTTGGGTCCTTAGTTCAACACAAACACTAGCACCCAAATTCAGACACTAGCTCTTAGGTGCTTCTAACCTCCTTTGTGTGCCTATGTCCTGGGGGAAGATACACTTATTTTCTCATATCAACATAGTTCATAGAAAATCACAGAGCATTTTTCATAGCACAAACATAGTCCTTCAAAAAGAAATATGCATTCTATCTCCATTACAATCGGTACAACTCAGAACAAAATAGGATCACACCATCTGCAATGGTGTATAATTGGGAAGCAGTCATGGAAGGAGAGTAACACTAGACATCTCTCCCCAAAAATCTTCTTCCGTGGTGTGATGTTGCCCAAAACTCGCTCTTGGCATGAAATCACTCAAAAACTAGTTCTACACAACATTTTGAGAACATCTTTCTATCCTTTTACACTTGTGATTATCAGTGCACACTTTCCTTTTACTAATTTTACATACATTTATATACTTTTACATACTTTCATAATACATGACTTTGATTACTCTTTCACTCTTATTTTGCAAGTCCGTCCTTAATACGCAATAAGAAGCAAACCTACATCAAGTACAACATGGTACGACACAATGCGCTTCACCCCTAGGTTCAATTCCTCTTTTTAGTTTCCATGCTTCATTTTTATCACTTCACACTTTCACTTGTCTCCTCGACACGTTATTTCCATCACATTCTATATGGTTATCAGGTATACATCTCTTATCTACTTTATGTTATCAAGTATTCACTCAACAACATAAAGTGGGGAAAATATAGACACAAAATCACACACTTGGGTACATTTCTAAGTCCTAAAAGCATACTTGCATTCATATGATTCCTAAGTGAGAAAAATAGTAATTGATAGCTATCTTTAGCCTCTTTGCTTTATTTCTTGTCTTCTTTCTAGTCTTTTATACCCTACAACCTAGTTAGTAATTTACTTGCTTATCTTTTATGACTTCAGGCACCAATACCCATGTGCCCTCATCCCCTCGGGCGCCCTTGACCTATTTACATCTTACTCACCATTTTTGGGCATATTATTTTCTTATGGGTCAACCTCTTAGTTGTCAATTATGAAATTCACCCAAGGGAATCATATAAATACAAAGCTATGTGACCAAAATAAGGGACCAAGCTCTAAACATATACTATTATCACCTAAGCTTGCATCCAAAGGCATCTAAGAGTACCAAAGGCATCCATCTAGCATCAATTCAAGGGACAAAGGACTACATTTTTTGGATAAACCGAATAGGAAGGGAAGTTCATTATTCCACCTAAACATCTAGCTAAATTGTTACATCTAGCTATTGCCTGCTATCAAGTGCACTTGCACAAGGGAATCCTAGGGCACGATTCTTTCACACACTCAAAAGAACTACGTGGAGTATGAGATGTAGTGCAGTGCTCGGTCATAAGTTCACTTAGTTGGGTGACCGCCGGGGTCATTCGACTCTTATATTACATATTTTGTTTTTGAATTTGATGTGGTTTTGTGGGTTTTACAGGTGAACATATATTTTTTAGGTTACATGTTCATCGACGACCAATGTGCGACACACATGTGACTAATAATGACTACCAATGACACTTGTGTGACACAAGAAAATCAAATTCGACCACTGTGTAGTCATGAGTGCCCGAAAGAGACTCTAACACCCTTGACCCGGTCTAGAAGCCCTAGTTTGTCCTTGTCGAGCAGTTGCAAAATTTAATCTAAGCATTGACGACAAATATCTCTTCCTGTTCGGTGAT
This sequence comes from Taxus wallichiana var. yunnanensis, assembly GCA_018340775.1. Classification (NCBI taxonomy): domain Eukaryota; kingdom Viridiplantae; phylum Streptophyta; class Pinopsida; order Cupressales; family Taxaceae; genus Taxus; species Taxus wallichiana. The sequence goes on from CM031238.1 coordinate 644,293,960, forward strand.
TTTCCTAGCTCAGACCAGTCCCGGACAATGCGTAAATCAACTAAGTCCTTTCTCTCTCTCTTTTGCACTTAAGGTTTCATTTTCATTTTCTTATTTTTTGTGTCATAATGTATCAACATGATTTGTATATCATAGTGTACATTTAGTTACTCTGCAATTAGGGTTTTACAAAATCTATTTTTGTTAAATCATGGTGACAATGTTACTTGAAGGGGAGGGGCATGTTACGCCCTTAGTCATATAGGCTATATTGGATATGTAGCACCAAATTGTGGCTTACATAATCTTTTTTCTTGTCATATATCATTCATTTATGCTTTCATATGTTTAGTAGGCCATCGTTTGTGTTGGCCATAACATAGGAATAATATGTGTGTGTGTGTGTGTGTGTGTGTGTGTGTGTGTGTGGTAGTAAGGAGTGGTTAATAATAATATTAAGCACTTGAGTCTTATTGTATAGTTTGGAGGTTTCCCCCTCGAGGCGACTAAGCTATTCTACTTGTATATTGTGATCCTTTATCTACAATTTTGTGTTCTTTGGTGTTCTATTACTACCGATATTCATATTTATCCAAGTAATTTCATTACACCCTTCGTTTATTGTGTTTATATGTTACAACTATTGCAGCTTGGATACTTTCCCTTGTTTGAATCTTTTGGGCTTATTGTTTATTCCGGGGTTTAGACCCCTTTTGTACCAAGGTAGAGTCCCTATCAAAAAATCATCTTTTACACTTATCTATGAAAATCTATGTCACCATGTAGGATGCATTCAAACTTGGTAGCTTATTGATGCTTCAAGGAGTGATATTACAATGATAATCCTTCACTTGGTTGATTTATTGTGATCCCCTAGATACCCAAAAGATGTGAGATGAGGTTTTAAATGGGTAATGTGAGTGTGTTTTAATATTTGACTTGTGTAAAATGTTTTCCTGCTCTATTGATCCTTAGTTAAACTAGGAAGCTTTTGCATTTGAAAAATTGACCGTAGATGTGTTTAGGAAAAAACATTGGGTTAGGGAAGATACATTGGCCAATTTTTCCCTTTTCGTTAACTATGTGCTAACTTGGTTTAAGAGTTTATCTAAAAGTGGATAAATTTAGTTAGAAATATGAGGATGTGGTCTCGTATATATTGTGAAGTTTTTTGATGAGTAAAATTGAACTTGATGAGCAAAAACTAAGCAACAAGTATGACCTAGTGACTATGGGGTTCTAAATTAAATAAAATGCATGTGGAAGTAAATAAATTAATTTTATAAATGAAAATAAGATGGAATATGTATTATATTATTATTGTAAAGTGATATTGGCCCAATTTCAAATATTGAAATTGTTGTGTGTGTGTGTGTTATACAAGTTGTTTGTGCATTACGATGGTTAGATTTATGGATAACATAAATTACAATGTTATTAGATGTAAAGTTTTTGTGTTTGGTATACAATTTGTTTTCCTATATTGTACATACTTTATTTTTAATTTTTAGAAGATGTATATGCTTGACCTTATTATTCCTATTTTTGTTTAGTTGAGTTGTGTATGGCATATGAATATTTGTATCATGTTATGACTTGGTATTTTCTATACAAAAATTATGTTTATGAGCAATTTTTTTTTTTACGTAGTAATTTGTTATGAGGCCCTAATACGTTACAATTATTTTTTCTTTCAAGGAACATGCCGATGTTATAGAAAAATAGTTACTCATTAATATAAAATATTCTATTATTATTATTATTTTTGATATATAAACACTTTTGACCGGAGCTATGAACCGGATTACAAACACCAAGAAGGGGACAAACAAACTAGTCCCAACACAACAACTAAACCAAACAAACAAGCACAAAAAAATTACATTTTAACATGTAACATTTTCAATTTTATTATAAGATTTTTTAAACAATAATTTTTTTTTAAATTATCTTTTTTATGATTAGCTTAAATAATTTCCTAATTTTTCTCAAATTTTCAATTTATAAAAATCCACACTACCACATTACTGACTTGTTGTGGGATAGCGCAAATGATAGTTACAAAGATAGAAGTGGTGAGAGATTTGCGGTGGGTGTATGGAAGGTGGCCTATTTTTAATGGCTTTAATTATGGCAATGGCCATGCTCACCATGATAGAAGTGCAAGCTACCAAACCTATGATGTTCTATCTAAGAATATGTAGCAAGATGAATTTGAATCCTTGTTTGCATTAAAATATGGTTTGCCTTGTCAGTCTGCGCTTGCTAATTGGGATCTAATCTCAATTGACATGGACTTTTCTTCAATTAAGCAAGCTTATAATTTCTCTTTATATTTCTAAGTTTAATGCTATATTTTTCTTCTTAAAACATTGGGAATATGTATCTTGAATTTGAATAATGATGTAAAATTTGCATTGGACAATCTTGTAAGTTAAATTGTGGAGCCTAGCTTCACACCTCCTAATCGCATTTGTTTTACAAAAATAAAGTCTTTTAAACAAATATTTTTGTGCATATCCTACAATCATTGTACTCAAGAATCCATATATTTTTGAGACATTAAATTGTTGAAGATGTGGAGTCTAACTACAAGATGAAGTGGCAGTTTGCTTTTTCCTTGCTTTTGGGAGGAATGCATGGCCATGGATAAAAATAGCATTGTCTTATTAATAGATGGGAGTTGTTATTTTTATGTTTATCTTATTTATAAGCATGCTATATTTAGGTTGCTTGTGGTTAAAGAAAACTTTTACAAAGAGGTGCACAAGTTATATATATGTGCATGGATTTACTCTTTAATATATGAAAAAGAGAGAATTGTATTGTATTCCTCTGGAATGAATAAAGGAGAAGGTTGGCTTGTTTTTGGTGGATGTAGCCCACATTGGGTGAACCACGTTAAATATTGGGTTTATCTTGTGATTGCATGCTTATATTATTTTTGTTTTAATTTCATTTTATTGCTCATCTGTGTTTCGATCCTAACAACTGGTATCAGAGCAGGATTTTGTTTTGGCAAAAAAATCTCACAGGAGGGTTTCTTGTTTGAGTGGGAGCAATGACAGAAGATAGCAAGTTCAAGGTTGAGAAGTTTAATGGCCAGAACTTTCAGCTATGGAAGATGTAGGTGGAGGACTACCTATATCAAAAGGATCTTTATCTACCATTGAAAGGGAAAGCTTTAAAGCCGTCAACTATGAAAGATGAAGAATGGGATGTTCTTGATCGGAAGGAGGCACTGGGAACGATATGGTTGTGCCTGAAAACTATGGTAGCTTTCAATATTTCTACGGAAAATACAACAATAGATCTAATGGAAAAATTGGGTAAATTGTATGAAAAACCCTCAGCCTCCAATAAGGTATATCTCATGAAAAGTTTGTTTAATATGAAGATGTCAGATGGTGATTCAATAAATGATCATTTGAATGAATTCAACATGGTTACTAATCAATTAAACTCTATAGGAGTAAGTTTTGATGATGAAGTTAGGGATCTTTTGATTTTGTGCTCATTGCTTGAAAGTTGGAATACTTTGGTTATGCATTGCATGAGTAATTTTGTTTCTGGTTCAAACACTTTAAAGTTTGATGATGTTATTGGTGTGATTCTTAGTGAAGAGATGAGAAGAAAAAGCATAGGTGAGTCATCTGGTAATGCTTTGAGTGTAGAGAACAGGGAAGACAGAAGGAAAAAACAAAAGGTCCTGGACACCGTGGAAGGTCTAAGAAGGGCATATCTAAATCTAGAAGTAGGATGGTATGCTGGAATTGTGGAAAAGCGGGACATGCAAAGAAATATTGTTGGTCTTTAAAATCAGGGAAAGATCAACAAGAAGGGAGCAAAGAGGAAAACATAGCAGGTGATGTGTTACAAGATGCTCTTATTCTTTCTTTAGATAGTAAATTAGAATCTTGGGTTTTAGATTCTGGTGCTTCATTTCATGCAACTCCTCATAGACAATATTTTCAAGATTATGTTCAAGGGAATTTTGGGTAGGTATATCTTGGTGATGATGAGCCATGTAACATTGTTGGAAAAGGTAGTGTTCATGTTAAATTGTAGAATGGTAACACTTGGGTGTTGAAGAATGTCAGGCATGTTCCTAGCTTGAGGAGGAATCTAATTTCTGTAGGGCAATTAGGAGATGATGGTTGTATGGTTATATTTACAACAGATTCTTGGAAAGTTACCAAGGGTTCTCTTATGGTAGCAAGAGGTAAGAAAGTAGGTACTTTGTATTTATCCACTGTTAGTATTGATCCATCTTCTATTTTAGCTACTACAGGTATAGACACAACTTTATGACATCACAGACTTGGCCATATGAGTGAGAAGGGGATGAAGATTTTACATTCACAGGAAAGTTGTTCAGATTTGAAAACATTGACCTGGAATTTTTTTAGCATTGTGTGTATGGGAAACAAAAGCGTGTGAGATTTCTCAAGGTTGGATCAACCAAGAAGGAGAAAAAGTTAGAGCTTGTTCATACGGATGTGTGGGGCCACTCAGGTATCTTCTCTTGGTGGTTCATGGTATTATGTTACTTTTATTGATGATGCTACTAGGAAGGTTTGAGTTTACTGTATAAAGAAGAAATCTGATGTATTTAATACCTTCAAGAAGTGAAAAGCTTTGGTTGATAATGAAAAAAGTTTGAAGTTGAAGTGTCTCAGATCAGATAATGGTGGAGATTACTGCAGTAATGAATTTAATAACTATTGTTCACATAATGGAATCCATAGGGTGAAGACAGTTCCTAGAACACCACAATAGAATGGTGTGTTAGAAAGAATGAACAAGACTATCATGGAGCGTGCAAGGAGCATGAGATTGCATGCTAGATTTCCCTTACAGCTTTGGGCGGATGTTATAGATATTGTTGTTTACTTGATAAATAGAGGACCTTCAAGTGCTTTGGAAGGTGGAGTACCCGAGGAGGCTTGGACCAGTAAGGAGGTAAACTATTCTTTTCTGAAAGTTTTTGGTTGTGAAGCATTTGTGCACATTGATAAAGAGAATAGGACCAAGCTAGAAGCTAAGTCAAAGAAATGTACTTTCATTGGATATGACACTGATGATTTTGGATTCCGGTTGTGGAGTTTGGATGAGAAGAAAATCATTAGGAGTAGGGATGTTATTTTCAATGAAAGGGTTATGTACAGGGAACAACTACAAGATAAGAAGTTGGAAAAGTATGAGTATGTAGCACTTGATGAGATAAAAGATAGAGAAGTGCTCAAAGGATTGGAAAATCAACAAGTTGGCATCAATCTTGGCACAGTTGGTGTTGATTTTGTAGATCAAAATCAGCAAGAACAACAAGAGCCTCAAAATCCAGAAAATCTTGTAAGACGTTCTACTAGGGTAAGTAAACCTCTTGCACGATTATCTTCGTATGAGCTTTACTATTGTTTATTGATGATGGTGGAGAACCAGAAAGTTTTGAAGAAGCAATGCAGGTAGAAACACAAAAAAGTGGGAGCAGGGTATGGATGAGGAGATGGACTCCTTGGATCACAACCAAACTTGGGATTTGGTTCAGTTGCCTGTAGGAAAGAGAGCATTGCAGAACAAGTGGGTTTACAGGTTGAAGGAAGAAGAAGGTGACAAAAAGAGGTACAAGGCAAGACTTGTTGTGAAGGGATTTGCATAGGAAAAAGGTATAGACTTTGATGAAATTTTCTCTCCTATTGTTAAAATGACTTCCATTAGAATTGTTTTAAGTTTGGTAGTTGTGGAAGATTTGCATCTTGAACAATTAGATGTAAAGACTACTTTTCTTCATGGTGATTTGGAGGAAGAAATATATGGAGCAACCACAGGGATATGAAGTTAGGGGAAGGAGAATTTGGTGTGCAGATTGAAGAAGAGCTTGTATGGCCTTAAGCAAGCTCCAAGGCAAAGTGGTATTTGAGATTTGACAGGTTCATGATAGAACAAGGTTACTCTAGATGTCATTCTGATCACTGTGTTTATTTTAAGAGACTAGATAATGACACCTATATTATCTTGTTGTTGTATGTGGATGACATGCTTGTGGCAAGGTCAAACTTGCAGGATATAAATGAGCTAAAGAGACAATTAGCCAATACATTTGTCCATGAAGGATTTAGGTGCAGCAAAGAAAATTCTTGGCATGAGAATCAATAGAGACAAAAGAGTAAAATACTAACTTTGTCTCAAGAAGAGTATGTGAACAAGGTGTTGGACAAGTTTAGGATGCAGGATGCAAAACCAGTAAGTACACCATTGGCAGGGCACTTCAAGTTGAGTAAAGAACAATGTCCTAAAACATATGAAGAGATTGAATATATGTCTAGAGTTCCATATGCTTCAACAGTTGGAAGTTTGATGTATGCTATGGTATGCATTTCCCATGAGTTATCAATAGATACATGAGTAATCTAGGAAAGGAGCACTAGAATGCAGTCCAGTGGATTCTTAGATACTTGAGAGGGACCAGTAGCAGGCAATTGTGCTATGGAGGGTCAGAGGTTTCTTTACATGGATATGTTGATGCAAACATGGCTGGAGATTTGGATGGTAGGAGGAGCACCACATGTTATGTATTCACTATTGGTGGCATGGCATGACAGTTAGTTAGATTTCTAAACTACAAAAGATTGTTGCCTTGTCTACTACAGAGGCAGAGTATGTTGCTACTACAGAAGCAAGAAAGGAGATGATATGGATGCAACAGTTCATGGAAGAGTTGGGAAAGAAGTAGGAGGATTACATGTTATTTAGTGATAGCTAGAGTGCAATTCATCTTGCCAAGAACTCAACATTCCATTCGAGAACCAAACATATACAACTCAGGTATCACTTCATTAGATCAGTTTTGGAGGATGGACAATTGATGTTGGAGAAGATCCATACAAGTCAGAATCCTACTGATATGTTGACAAAGGCGGTGACAAAAGAGAAGTTGGAAGGTTGTTCAAATTCGATAGGTCTTCAAGATTGATCTTGAAGAAGAGAAACAAGTTAGAGAAGAGTCCGAGGATGAGTTGTAACAGTGGGTTACAACAGTTAGTCTCCAAGTGGGAGATTGTTGAAGATGTGGAGTCTAACTACAAGATGAAGTGGCAGTTTGCTTTTTCCTTGCTTTTGGGAGGAATGCATGGCCATGGATAAAAATAGCATTGTCTTATTAATAGACGAGAGTTGTTATTTTTATGTTTATCTTATTTATATGCATGTCTTATTTATAAGCATGCTATATTTAGGTTGCTTTGTGGTTGAAGCAAACTTTTACAAAGAGGTGCACAAGTTATATATATGTGCATGGATTTACTCTTTAATATATGAAAAAGAGAGAATTGTATTGTATTCCTCTGGACTGAATAAAGGAGAAGGCTGGCTTGTTTCTGGTGGATGTAGCCCACATTGGGTGAACCATGTTAAATCTTGGGTTTATCTTGTGATTGCATGCTTATATTATTTCTGTTTTAATTCTATTTTATTGCTCATCTGTGTTTCGATCCTAACATGATGGTCAATTGTATTTTTGTGTTCCGTATGCTTTCATATTTTTATACACGATTTGTCTATGTAATTTTAATAACAAGATCATAATCTTGTTATGAATAAGAGTATATACAAATAAAAATAAAGTATGCCTTTGATTTTATGTTCTCAATTTCATATTATCTACGTTATATTTATTGAAGAAATATGAAAATAATCAAAACTAAAAAAAAAAAGTCATTTTTTTAATAAATCTAGAGTAAATGACCATTTGAATTCACATGAAACTATAAACCAACACAAACAATTCAATTTCACTTTTAACTAAAACCCTCAAATGCTTGTAGGTAACCAATTAAGTTTATTTGATTACATAGTTTAGAGATATATCTCATGTGAACTCAATTGAAAATCATGATTATTTATACAAGTGTTTCTAGATTTATGGGATTTTCCTAGCTTCAATTGGAACTTATGGCAGCAACTTAAGGTAGAATTCAACCTTAGCTACAAAGATAAATTGGCGGTGTTTGAGCTCCAATGACTAGTCCCTCCAAATCTCTTAATGCTTCTTTCCTCCTATTGTCACTCCACCTTCCTCAAGGACTGGAGATGGCCTAATAGTTGCAACATTCAAGTCTTCCCTCTCAAGGTTGCCTACAAACAACTTTTGCCCTTTGTATCGCATGCACATCATCTAAACACCATTTGGAGCTGTAAGTTCACTCGAACTAAATGGGATAAACTCAGCCTTCAAATTTGGCAATCTAAAGTGGATTCCCAGTCCCAACTCACTACTTGGAAACTTCTACATGCCAAGTTTCTGTGGGAAAACACCTTGAGCTCCTTTTCCCACCCCCTTCTTGTCTATTTTGTGCAAAGGTTGAATCCATCCAACACTGTTTTTGGTTTTGTTCGCATGCTAAAATGATTTGGTCCTCCATTATGGTCTTGCTGCTCGCCATCTCGCAAACTACCTACTTTTTGAAAGTTGCCCTTCCGAGCTCCTCCCTTGCTCATGACATGATCACCATAACTTGCCGTCACATTATTATCAAACACATATGGAAGTTCCATTTGTCAAGAGCTGTTTTTCCTTGCTCGTGCCACCCCCGAGGAGATCAAACTCCAAATTCTTTGCTCTAACTTGTCTCTAAAGGTGATCAATCCGGCCTTAGTTCTTAAGGATCAACTCAACGACAATGAGACTCTCGTGACACAACTCAAGCAGTCTCCAAGGCCAATTGAGAAAAAAAAAAAATGATATGAATTGTAAGATGTTTCAAAGGGCTGAGCCTATCCCTCACGTAAGTTTGCATGGGGGTTATGTGGCATGTAGCATATCCATAAGTTTGACCAGTCATCTCCGTCTGCCTCCGTCTCCGTATCCCTCTGTCTCCATCTGTCCTTTTCTGTCCAGCCATTATATCAATCAAATCATTTGTTGTCAGCCAATAAATTTAAATTTCAAATTCTAAATTTTCCCACGCAATCATTCCTTTTCCTTTCTAAACTGTTAATAGTTTCATTTTCCCCTGTTTTGCTGGAGAGTGTCCGGATTCACAAACAGGAATACAGTTTTTTTAAAACACTATGATCTCTACCTCTGTGAGAAATAGGCACATGCATAGCAAAAATGGATCATTTGCTAATATACATGAAAGCAAAGAGATTCTATCAAATCATGTGAGGGCTCTTTTGGATGATGCAGATCACGAAGATCAGGTGGATGCTCTATTGCCACCAAAGCATAGGCTCAGCCGCCGCGATATATTTCATTGGTTATGAAATTTATTTATTTTCTATAGGGTTTGATCATCGTTTCAACTTGCAGAGCTTTGTTTTACCTTGGAAATGTTTGTGATTTATCTTAGGTAGCTCGTTTTTGTTTTATAGCTATTTGTGACTTTGAAAACTACCCTAAAGCTCGTCATTTGAAGGTAAAAACTAAATGTATTACATTGTTTTTAATGCTTTTTGCAAATTTGTGCATTTAATAGAATGTTGCCTCTGAATCTGAGTTGTTTACTTTCACTGTAATCTTTTAAAGTTTTGTACATGGCTTTGTGATTTTTATTGACACAAATATGGGTGACTTTCAGCTTGAATCAGCTCAAATTTGGATTTGTTTTTACTTGCTCTTGTACGAGCCCTATCATTCCATATTCTAGATGTTATTCGAGGGTTTCATTATGAAAATTATCTCTGGTTCTGTATTTATATACTTGCCTCATCGTGTCTACTCATGGCCTTGAGCTTTTGATGCCTGGGTTGTAATCTTCTTTTAATAGAATTTGTTTTCACATGCCAATGGTGTGATAACTCCATCCACATTTGATTACTGCATGCTTTAAAAATAAACCTTAAAAACACTCGAGCAGTGTATAATGTGCTCCAAAAGAACAATTTTTCACTGTATATATTAGATCTCTTATTAATCCTTGATGTTCTTGCATGTATATTTTTATTATTTCATAAATGCTAGTGTAAGTAAAAATAAATCAGTATTCAATCTATCTGCTTTCCGTGTACTTTGAATATTTCCTCTTCTTTAAATAACATTGTGGCCTCTTTGGCGAACATTCATATTTTAAATTTATTCCTGATGAAGCTGGTAATTAGGAGGAGGAACTATCTTACTATTTATTGCATTTTCCTAACTCATTGTGGCCATGAATCTGTCACATAATCCTTTTTCTTGTACTTGGTTTTTTGTTTGAGAAAAGATTATGAAGGATGATTACTGTACTTTGATGAAATCATATGTTTTCCTAGTTCAACTGACATTTTTTGTAGCTTTCCATAATAGTATAACAGTTGTAAATCTTTGCAAGTCTTGAAATCTTTCCTCTTACTCATGTACTTTGCAAACTATATCTTTATGGAGCAACTAAAAATCAAAATCTGAACATGACATAAATTTGTAACCTAAGCTTTGAAAGTTAGAAATTTGAAAGTATGGTTAACAACAATATTTTTGTTTGTGAAAATAATAGCACCAAGGAATGTGTGTGCATCAAAAAGGAGTGAAAGAAAGAGGAAGAGGAAAGAAATCCCATAACCAGAAAGGAGGGAATAACACAAAGTGATGAGTGCATGAGAGATAAGAAGTTACACAACTAGAAGAGAACACATGAAATCACATTCTTATATAATATAGTAAGTATGTTTTGTAAGAATAATGTGTGGGATCATAATTTATCAGGAGTAACAACGTAATACATTGTTGAATTTATGTAATCAAAGTACGAGGGAATGGATTGGAAATTATTATAAAATAATTGAATAAAATAGCTTTGAATATATTCATAACATTATGCAGTGAAAAACAAACATTAAAAATGCATGTCATTGAGTTAACAACGTATTACATGGAACGACAACCTATATTTATCATCAAACAAGGTCTTCAAATGATACCATTCAATGATCAATTCTGCCCTTCACAGGTTTTGGCCCACTTGTGTACAATGTAGGATCATCAAAGTATCAAATCCTATTATTAGGTTGTCACCCATACTAAATGATGGAGCGCACTATTTTTACAAGATATAGTCATTATAGTGTATAAAACTGCAATGCACCATTCTTCTGTGCCTAAAGGATCTAAATCCTTTCCCTCCTACTATGAGTACAACAATTTAACAACATATTACGTTGTTACCCATGATAACGATGACCTGACTCGTTACTAGGCTGCATAAGATACATGGTGTACTATATAAAACTATAATTTAAGATCTTAGTGCGCCCACATGATCTATATCTAAGAAGGTGGTTTCTCAACGTAACGTTGTTTCTTTGATGACTGCATTTTTAAAGTTTGTTTAGCCTTTGAATAATCATATAAAAGTTCTTTCATTCAATAAAATGGAATACTTTCCAATTCATCCTCTCACAATTTAATTTCGACACGACGACAACGTATTACGTTGTCACCCGCACTAAATGGTGGAACACGTTATTTTTACAAGCTATATTCATTATAGTTGGTGTACCTCTTAGCTCAGTAGATCCTCCTCAAGGAGCATGTCACGTTCTCATATTCATGTTGTTGTTCTTCTCTACAACCGTGCCCTCAATCTTTCTTTGTATGCATACACCTATCTTTTCGAACAATCAGCATTGAAGTCTGACTTCCAAGCATATAGCCAATGACAAGTACTTTGAGTAAGGTTGCTGACTGCCCTCACTGTCAACATTTACCTTTTAATTCCTAGCTACTAGTCCATTTTTCCAACCTCAACACTCCATTTCTTCTCGAGTTCTAAAAAAAACACTCTCTCTTTGTCTCCATGCAAACTGTCTTAACTCAACAACACTCTTTTATGAACCTTAAATATCCTTGAATGCATATATAAAACTTCATCTTTGTTCTCCCTTACGGAGGTAATCCTTTATGAGACTGTTATGCACCCGATTTATCATCAAACAAGGTCTTCAAATGATACCATTCAATGATCAATTCTGCCCTTCACAGGTTTTGGCCCACGTGTGTACAATGTAGGATCATCAAAGTATCAAATCCTATTATTAGGTTGTCACCCATACTAAATGATGGAGCGCACTATTTTTACAAGATATAGTCATTATAGTGTATAAAACTGCAATGCACCATTCTTTTGTGCCTAAAGGATCTAAATCCTTTCCCTCCTACTATGAGTACAACAATTTAACAACATATTACGTTGTTACCCGTGATAACGATGACCTGACTCATTACTAGGTTGCATAAGATACATGGTGTACTATATAAAACTATAATTTAAGATGTTAGTGCGCCCACATGATCTATATCTAAGAAGGTGGTTTCTCAACGTAATACGTTGTTTCTTTGATGACCTGCATTTTTAAAGTTTGTTTAGCGCTGAATACTCTATTAGAAGTTGTTTGATTCAATTAAAATGGAATACTTTCCAGTTCATCCTCTCACAATTTAATTTCGACACGACGACAACGCATTACGTTGTCACCCGGGCTAAACGGTGGAAAACGATATTCTTAGAAGCTATATTCATTACAGTTGGTGTACCTCTTAGCTCGGTAGATCCTCCTCAACGAGCATGTCACGTTCTCATATTCATGTTGTTGTTCTTCTCTACCACCGTGCCCTCAATCTTTCTTTGTATGCATACACCTGTCTTTTCGAGCAATCAGCATTGAAGTCTGACTTCCAAGCATACAGCCAATGACAAGTACTTTTAGTAAGGTTCTTGACTACCCTCACTTTGTCACATTTACCTTTTAATTCCTAGCTACTAGTCCATTTATCCAACCTCAACACTCCATTTCTTCTCGAGTTCTAAAAAAAACACTCTCTCTTTATCTCCATGCAAACTGTCTTAACTCAACAACACTCTTTTATGAACCTTAAATATCCTTGAATGCATATATAAAACTTCATCTTCGTTCTCCCTTGCGGAGGTAATCCTTTATGAGACTATTATGCACCCGATTTATCATCAAACAAGGTCTTCAAATGATACCATTCAATGATCAATTCTGCCCTTCATAGGTTTTGGCCCACGTGTGTACAATGTAGGATCATCAAAGTATCAAATCCTATTATTAGGTTGTCACCCATACTAAATGATGGAGCGCACTATTTTTACAAGATATAGTCATTATAGTGTATAAAACTGCAATGCACCATTCTTCTGTGCCTAAAGGATCTAAATCCTTTCCCTCCTACTATGAGTACAACAATTTAACAACATATTACGTTGTTACCCGTGATAACGATGACCTGACTCGTTACTAGGCTGCATAAGATACATGGTGTACTATATAAAACTATAATTTAAGATCTTAGTGCGCCCACAGGATCTATATCTAAGAAGGTGGTTTCTCAACGTAATACGTTGTTTCTTTGACGACCTGCATTTTTAAAGTTTGTTTAGCACTGAATAATCATATAAAATTTGTTTCATTCAATTAAACTGGAATACTTTCCAATTCATCCTCTCACAATTTAATTTCGACACGACGACAACGTATTACGTTGTCACCCGGACTAAATGGTGGAACACGATATTTTTACAAGCTATATTCATTATAGTTGGTGTGCCTCTTAGCTCAGTAGATCCTCCTCAAGGAGCATGTCACGTTCTCATATTCATGTTGTTGTTCTTCTCTACAACCGTGCCCTCAATCTTTCTTTGTATGCATACACCTATCTTTTCGAACAATCAGCATTGAAGTCTGACTTCCAAGCATATAGCCAATGACAAGTACTTTGAGTAAGGTTGCTGACTGCCCTCACTGTCCACATTTACCTTTTAATTCCTAGCTACTAGTCCATTTATATTGATGCTAGTGATGATTTGTGATACCCTTGAGAGCTATTTTTGGGTTAATTCTCTTCTATACGGCAGCAGCTGATTTTAAACATTTCTCAACCTTGAATAACTTAGAAAAGATACTCTATTGTCTAATCTGATGATTTGGTTCTTCGCAACCTTTGGCTATTAAGTTATATTCACCAACTTCTTTGTGCATCTATAGTTTTGGCTTTCATGAGAAAAAGGATAGATCATGATCTACATACTTCATGCTTCTTTTTCAGATTTCCTATTGTTGCATTGATACTTTTTCCTATTGAAAACATGAGTGGAAATCATTGTTGAAAAGAAAGAGGCAGTGAGATATCATGTGAGGGAGAAGGATTGGTTTTACAATAAACAATATTCAAATAATTCTATTTTTTTTAGTGATATGAGAGTGAAATTAATATGGCTAGCTCAATTTTATGAGATTATTGATGTCGTTTTTACTTTTTTTGTTGACCTGAATTTTTTTAATAATGATCCTCAATTTCTTTAACATATTGAACATTTGTGAATGCAGGCAGGTCTATCATTTTAGCATCAGCTATAATATAAATATCAAATGGTTAGTGTTATTGTCTAATTGTATAGTGTGTTAGCTTGAGCATTTTTTTTCCAAATTTTAATAATTTGTAGTGTTATTAACATCAATGTATAATCAGAGAGACTCAAAGTGGAAGCGCTTGTTAGACATTCCTATCCAATGTCCTCCGGAAGGACTGTTCTCTGCATTAGATGTAGTTTGGAGCAAAGTTAAAGATAACCGTGGAGTGGAAGGGGATTTTGTTGCATGGATAGAAGTTGGACGAGTAGATGATTTTATTAAAGGGGAATGTCAGCGGACATCATTTCCAACAAGTTATTACAAACGTTGGAGTCATTCATCACCCATAAGGGAAAGTACACACTGGGTTCGAATTGATAGCACCATCAGTTATATAATGTATGATGTGGCAATGTTCGGTGATGTTTTTAATGCAGTTTTAAAATTGTTGTTTATTTTATTATGACTCACTTTTAGTGACATTTTGTAGATATTGGTGTAGCTATGGGCCTGAAGACTTTAAAGAAGAGGATGATTTGCCATATGATAAGTCCAAGGTTCCAACTAGAGGGACGGGGAGTAGACCTGGACGTAAACATATAAAATGTGGTTGCCAATGCAATTTTAATGTGCGCATTCTTATGAAAAGAAGTGAATATGCACTTATCACATATCCTCAGATGGATCATGTGGATAACAACAATCATATATGCCATGGCCAAAAAAATCACAAATTTGAAGGGACACGAGCTTATTATGTGCCACATATTAGTAAGGAATTGCAAGAATGGGTAGAAAAGTTATTGTTATTAGGAATGCCAGCTGATATTGTGTTGCAAAAGCACCATGAAATGGTTCATGAGAAGCTAGCCTTGTTTGATGGGCAAACAAAACGTGATGATTTCTTGTCTTCACATGATGTTCAAAATATTGATACAAAAATAAAAGCAGCAAAGTACATGTATGACAGAAATGATGCCCAAAGTGTGAGAGTATGGCAAGATCAAAATCCAAATATATGTTTTGAATACCAAGAGTATGAAGGAAATGTTGAGGAAGATGGTCACGTGTCGTTTATCATGGGCATTCAAATGCCGCAACAACTTGAGTGGATGTTAAAATATGGCCATAACAACATACTTGCAATGGACGCCACTTTTGGGACCAATGGAATGAAGGTATTCTCTTTTACATAATCTTATCAATAAAAAAATTCTGCAAAAAATATGTTACATTTTCTTACCAATAATCTACTAATTCACATTGTTATTGCATTGCCAACTCTCCATAGTTCAAACTCTATACCATCCTCGCATTCGATTCCAAACACATGGGCCTACCAGTTGCATGGGTCATAATGTCAAGAGCTACAACTAGCGACTTAACCCAATGGATGAAAAAGCTGGTGAATAGAGCACATGCTCATATGCTTGAGTGGAAACTAAATGCTTTCATGGTAGATGATGCTACAGCTGAAATCAATGCTATTAGGTTGTAAATTACTCTTTGTGTATGCCGTATTTAAAATCCCTTAAATCGTCTTAATGGGAAAGCGACGTAGCTCAACTTTGGTGGGCGAAATGGAGAAGAAACCAATTAATCATATCAATTCAATAGGGTCAAAACACGGCATACATTGTTTCATTGACTTCAAATTTGATCCAGTCAATTACGCTATAACATGACAATCTTCCCCCCGCAAGGAAACTAACATAAATATTCAGCTCTCAATAATGGTTGTGCCTATCCCTCACGTAAGTTCGCAGGGAGGGGTGATGTGGAAGATGTTGATGTGGCAGTTTACCAACACTTTCCGTTTTCCTCCGTCTCCGTCTGTCTTGCTGTGTCCATCATATCAGTTAATTTATTACCTTTGAGCTAATAAATTTCTAATTCAAAATTTAAATTTTACCGCTCATTCATTCCATTTCCCTAATATCCCGCTCATAGCTTCATTTTCCCCTATTTCACTGCAGGGCAACTGGATATAGTTCGTGCCATGAGGATAGGGTCTTCCAAAGCCGTGTGGGTGCCATGATCGGCCTGATCCCTTGGAGATATGTACTTCTCGGCCTCGTCCACAGGCCCATTTGCAGCCTTTACAGAAAAATCTTGCGCCGATCAATTTCTTATTACAGTGAGACGCGTTCAGCGTCCCAGACTCACACACTCCCTTCCATCCATCTTCTCCTAGGCCTCAGCTTGCGCAGGGGTGAGCTTCACTGCAAATCCATAGAAAACTTGATTGTAATTGTATAGAACAGTCTACGATCTGCCGTCTTCGTCAAGGCGCTGTAAGGATATAATTAGAGACAAATGCCATTGATCAGGACTATCAAAAGAGGAGGGCATCTTCTACATGGACATGTGGACAATGTGTGTCTGGAATGAAACATCCAAGATTGCACAAGTTGCAGCCACCGCCAAAAAGTAGAGACGGAAAGTAGATAGCAGTGAAAATGTTGTTTGAAAGATCTGCACAAGGGAAAAGAGAGTTTTTGAATAAAGTGACGCTGGTGGCCAATGTTCAGCACCGAAAACCTTGTGAAGTTATTGGGATGTTGTGTTGGAGGGATGGAAAGGTTGCTTGTTTATGAGTATTTTCCGAACGAAAGCCTTAACAACATAAGAGCATAAACACCAAATTTTGGGAGTGCATTCTTTTGTCATTTATAAACAATACTCAATACCAAATTTTGGGACTTGCTACGATGAACACTAAAGAAATGTTCGTATAGAAGTTCTCACAAGATCTTTCAATGTCATTTATATATGTTCAGATGTCTGCAGAGTATCATATCATTTTTTTATGAAATCTCAGTAGGAAGTGGTGATGTAATTTTAGGATAAACCTATCACAAGATTTGTCACTGCCTTGTAATCTCTATATGAAATTGTGTATTTTTATAAAGTTTATAGTGTTATATTTAATTTTTGATATTTTTACTACATGTCAACAACGAATAACATTTTTTACCCTAATAATTCTTACGCAATGCACTTTAATTACAAACTATCCTCTATATATTTTATTAAAATATAGTGTCAATTAAAGGTGTGAGTATATGCATTGTGTCAAAGTAGCATGATTTCTATACCTAATACGTTGTTACCTATGAAACTTACATTTTGGATATTCATTTTGCAATGCATAGTGTGAGGAATACAATCAAAGTGATTTCATTTAATTATTTTGGAATAATTTCTAGTGCATTGTCCGATACTTTTACTACAACAATTCAACAATAGATTATGTTGTTACCCCTAATAATGATGACTCAATGCGTTATTATTATAAACAATATTCATTATATTGTTTCAAACTGCAATGTCAAAATTTTATGAGCATACATGATATATATCAAAGTAGTTTATTGTTCCACGTACTACGTTGTTACATAAAAAACATGCATTTTCAATGCTTGTTTTGTAATACATAGTTTTATGACTTTATTCAATTGATTTTATTCAATTATTTTTGAATAATTTTCAATTGATTCCCCCTCCTTTGATTACAACAATTCAACAACGTATTTTGTTGTCACCCCTAATAACGATGATCCAACACATTAGTCTTATAGAAGATACTCAGTGTAATATAAAAAAATACAATGTCAAATCATTAAGAATATGAGTTATGATCCAACACATTAGTCTTATTAATTTTTTTCATTAAGAATATGAGTTATGTGAAATAAGGCATGCCCAAATCATACACTCTAATTATCTCAGAGAGGTGGGATCATAGACTGATGTCAAATTAGTGTTGCATACAACATAGATGGGAGATTTGTGTGCATAGTGGAGATTATTTGAGAGAATGGATCACACAAATCTCTACTATGCACACAAATCTCCCATCTGTGTTGTATGCAACACTACTTTGACATCACTCTATGCTCCCACCTCTCTGAGATAATCAGAGTGTATGATTTGGGCATGCCTTATTTCACATAACTCATATTCTTAATGAAAAAATTTAATAGGGAATCATAGTTTTATTATGGTGATAGATGATGATGTTAATGATCCTTTAAATGTCACTTTTTCTAATCGCACCCAAACATGAGATGAATGCTCCAATGTTTACCTTCTCATTTCAATTTGGTGATTGATATGCTAGCATAACATCTCCCCCTCTTGAATTCATGAACCACACCACTACAACCAAACTAATAAATCTCAAAAAAATATAGAGTACCATGATAAATAGATAGAATCATAATCTTGAAAGCAATGTTTCAACTCCCTCTTCATCTCCACTCTTCCTAGAGAAATGTTTCACTCCCTCAAGTGTTAATTCTTCTATACATCCCATTTCATCTTCATTGCACCTTTCATGTGCGATTGATAGTCATATTCAATTTGGAATCTGTAATTGTATGTATTCAATGTTACATATATGAATTCATGTTTACATTATTGTATTTACTTACCTTTATTGGTGGCATTACTTTGGTTTTTTTATTTATGTTAATTTATTTATATTGGTGGCATTACTCGAAGTAGATTCTTGCGAGAGAATAGTGGAGATTGCATCTCCCTAATTATAGGAATCTTCTTCCTATATATTTGTAATCTATTCATATGAAAGATATACAGAGAAATAATATTCTTATTCTTTGTGTTATTCATGTGCAAGTCTAGTCGGAATTTAATAGAATATAATAGAAATGATTTCATTCAATTATTTTTAAATAATTTCCAATACGTTCTACGATACTTTGACTGCCACATTTCAACAACATATTACGTTGTTAGGTCACTAACAATGATGATCCAATATGATATTCTTATAAACAATACTCATTATATCGTTCAAAATTGTTATGTCAAAGTTTCATGTACATTCATGATCTATATAAAAGTAGATTTTTATTCCACTTACTACGTTGTTACCTCAAAAATAAGCATTTTCAATGATTGTTTTGCAATACATAGTCTGAACCTATTTGAAATTTTTTACCATCACTTGTAAAATCCAAATGTGTATATGAAAATAATCATGGTATAGGTTGAAACTCAATGAGTATAATACCTGCATTCACAAATGTTCAATATGAGTATAAATTTGTGAATCATGGGTAGCAACATTGTATGTTGTTGAATTGTTGTAATTGAAGCATCAACCAAATGACTTGGAAATTATTCCAAAATAATTGATGTGAATTACTTTGAATAAATTTATCACATGATGCATTTCAAAATGAAAATACAAAATGCAAGTTGTGGAGGTAACAAATTTTATTATATTCATAATGCTATGCAGTCCCAAAAAAACAACATAAAAACATATTATGTGGATCAACGACATACTTTGATATAGATCTTATAGGCACATAAAACTTTGGCATCATAGTTTTATATAGTATAATCAATATATCTTGTAAGAATAATGTGTTCGTTCATCATTTATTAGGGTTGACAATACAATACGTTGTTGAAATATTGTAATCAAAGTAGGAGGGAATGAATTAGAAATTATTCCAAAACAAGTGAATGAAAAAACTTTGAATATATTCATAATGCTATGCAGTGCAAAAGAAACACTAAAAATACAGGTCATCGACACATCAACGTACTACATGGAACAACAACCTATAACTTTGATATATATCTTGTAGCCATATAAAACTTTGACATCACAGTTTTATATAGTATAATAACCATATATTGTAATAATAATTTAATCGTTCATAATTTATTAGGGCTAACAACGTAATACGTTGTTGAACTGCTGTAATCAAAGTAGGAGGGAATGAATTGGAAATTATTCAAAAACAATTGAACGAAACAACTTTGAATTGATTCAGAACACTATGCAATGCAAATCAAACATTAAAATGCATGTCATCGAGGCAACAACGTATTGTGTTGAGCAACAACCTACTTTGATATAGATCATTTGGAAACATTAATATTTGAAATTGTAGTGTTATATAGTACACTGAGTATCTTATGTAAGAGTAATGTGTTAGGTCATTGTTATTAGAGGTAACAATGTAATACGTTGTTGAGTTATTATACTAAAAGTAGTAGGGAATGAATTGGAAATTATTCAAAAGTAATTGAATGAAACAACTTTCAAAAAATAATAATATTATGTAGTGCAAAAAAAACATTAAAATGTCTGTTGTTGCTGCAACAACGTATTACGTGGAACAACAACCTACTTTGATATGGATCATGTAGGCACAGAGATCTAATATTATAGTTTTATATAATACAATGAGTATCTTCTATAAGAGTAATGTGTTGAATCATCGTTATTAGGGGTAGCAATGTAATATGTTGCTAAATTTTTGTACTCAAAGTAGAAGGGAATGAACTAGAAATAATTTCAAAGTAATTAAATGAAACAACTTTGAAAGATTCACAACAATATGCAGTGCAAAACAATCTTTAAAAATGCACGTCGTCGGTCCACAATAACATATTACGTGTAACAACAACCTAATTTGATATAGATCTTGTAAGCACATAAAATTTACTATATCTTGTAAGAATAACATTTTCGTTCATGATTTGTTATGGGTGACAATGTAATATGTTGTTGAATTGTTCTAATTAAAGTAGGAGGGAATGAATTGGAAATTATTCCAAAATAATTGAATGAAACAACTTTGAATAGATTATTTAATGCAAAACAAACATTAAAAATTGCAGGTTGTCAAAGCAACAACATATTATATGGATCAACAACTTACATTGATAAAGATCCTGTACGCACACTAAGATCTGACATTGTATTTTTTTATATTAAACTAAGTATCTTCTAAAAGACTAATGCGTTGGATTGTCGTTATTAGGGGTGACAACAAAATACGTTGTTGTAATCAAAGGAGGAGGGAATCAATTGGAAATTATTCAAAAATAATTGAATGAAATCAGTTGAATAAAGTCATAAAACTATGTGTTATAAAACAAGCATTGAAAATGCATGTTTTTGATGTAACAATGTAGTACGTGGAACAATAAACTACTTTGATATATATCATGTATGCTCATAAAATTTTGACATTGCAGTTTGAAATAATATAATGAATATTTTTTATAATAATAACGCATTGAGTCATCATTATTAGGGGTAACAACGTAATCTATTGTTGAATTGTTGTAGTAAAAGTATAGGGCAATGTATTAGAAATTATTCCAAAATAATAAAATGAAATCAATTTGATTATATTCTTCACACTATGCATTGCAAAATGAATATCCAAAATACAAGTTTCATAGGTAACAACGTATTAGGTATAGAAAGCATGCCACTTTGACACAATGCATATAATCACACCTTTAATTGACACTATAGTTTAATAAAGTATATAGAGGATAGTTTGTAATTAAAGCACATTGTATAAGCATTCTCAAGGTTAACAACATTATATGTTGTTGAAATGTAGTAAAACTATCAAAAATTAAATATAACACTATAAACTTAAAATTAAACACAGTTTCATAAAGAGATTACAAGGCAGTGACATATCTGGTGAGGGATAGGATTATCCTAAAATTACATCACCACTTCCTACTGAGATTTCATAAAAAATGATATGATACTCTGTAGACATCTGAACATAAATAAATGGCATTGAAAGATCTTGTGAGAACTTCAATCTGGACATTTCTCTAGTGTTCATCGTAACAAGTCCTGTTACTCTTAAATTCACCATTTTAGCTCATTGGGAGCTAATTTATGCTCTTTTATAACAAAAATTTAATCATTATCCCCTCATTCTTGTCCTTTAGTTATTATAATGAAACCTTTGAAATAACCAGCTACAATCTTCGAACCATGGGAAAGTTTAATATTCAAATATTTTTGCAAACCGTAGAATTATTATCCCCATCTCCACATCATTTACCATCTGCAAAAATAATTCAACAAACAATGTCATGTTCTAAATAAGAAATTCATCCGTGAAATGTGAAGTGTCTTACAGAGAATCAATCAGATTCAATGGCAATGTAGTCTGAATCCAAAGAGCCAATCACTTGCCCCATCGTCGTTGAACAATATCTTGGAGGCAAATGTAATGGTACTTTATAAAACCCGACTTCCTCTTCTTGCTTTTTGAATATGATAATATCCAGTAATCCTTCAAGAAAACAAGGGAAAATGAAGCTATGAACAGGATATAAGGAAAATGGAATTGATATGGGGGGAAATTTAAAATTTGAATCAGGAATTTATTATCTGATAGGTAATGATTTGACTCATTTGATGGCCCACATAACCACAATAATTAATGATTTGACAAGACAGTCACACCAATGCATAGTCACGCCAATGAACAGTCGCATAAATGAAGATGTAGAAATTGAAATGACAATTCTAACAACTCTAACAATTCTCTTTTGTTCAAACTATAATCCTATATTATATTGGTTAGTAAAATTGGGCTTTATAAACATATAAACCTCAATATACCATGATTCTTATATATGGGGTCATAATATACTATGATACTTATGACGATAAAATGCATATTACAATTGCTTCCATGAATGTAAAAACATCATCTATCATCTTACTCACTCGTAAAGCACATAAACGTTGACATATTTATCTAGACTAAAGTGGAAATTATAAGATTTCACTCTTCATGTTCTTTCCATATTTGTTGCCTAAACAAAAACATTATTATATAAACTAACATTATCTCAAGGAGTTAACTAATTCTTAAATAACATGCTATAAATAAGATGGAGTGATAATGTTTATGTCCAACTTTATATCTTTTTTTCTAAACAAAAGAATCCCAAAGTGACTAACGAGATGTACATGTTCTAATACAATCTCTTTCTATGGACTTGGGGTCCATGATCTCTATAGCATAACAACCTTATAGATGGTTCCTAACCTATGTTACCAAGGACGAGAAACAAGAAACATGATGGAAACAATAACATGACAGAAAGCAAGGATTGGTGGAGGTTGCAAAAGAAATGGCTTTTAATACATACATATATGTACAATATTAAACTATGTTCTCACCTAAAATATAGGTGTTTGTCTCTTTTTTGTCAAAACTTTGACCAATTTCTATTGCATGCTATGTTCTTTTCTCAAGATGTCTAATTATTTAATATTTATTAAACTATTATATCTATAAAATAAAAGGTTGATTGTCGAGAAACCCAATGGACAATAATTCACCATTCAAATAAAAAATATTTCCATATTGGTTGATTGACTTGGTCTCCAATAACATATAAACATCATTATTTCATGATAATTATGCTAATAAAAATGACTTCATAATGAAGTGGCCCTATCAATAACATAATAGTTGAATGATTAATTTTTATGACTCTAAAAATCCCCTCGCTCATCCTCACTCCTAATTCTTCAACTAAATAACAAATATTTATGATATTAAGCAAGTTCCTTAACTAAAAATATTAGATTAAAAATTATAAATACGAATAAAATGAAATAAAACTACCTCCTTATAAAAATAAAAAATTTAAATAAAATACAATAAAAGTGTTTAAAACCCAATAAATAGAACCAACTAGAGAGAGCCGCCCCCGAGGTGGGAGGTGGGAGGCGGTAGGGGGCCCTCTCTATAGAGAATAGAGAGAGGGGCTAACCCATATCTCTCTATCCGGAGGCCCCCCTCTCTATAGATAGACTCCCCGGGGGATTAACCCGAGGGACAAGTATTACCGTAGTCTCCACCCCCCCCCCGGCCCGAACTATCTTATCTTATCCCCCATCGCCTGATGGATAAGAGGGTAAAGGCGTACTAACGAGAGACAAGAGGTCGGATCCGGCTCTGTTGTCTACCTCATCATCATAGCTTGATCAAAACAGCCGCATCTCCCTTCTCTTCTTCATCGGCGGCCTCTCGTCATTATGGCCCGAATAGATGGGGGATGGGCATTCAATCAATGCAAGATGAAAAACAGCAAATGTATTTTCATTAAAAAAAATATTATAAAGGTTTTACTTAAAAGCAAGTAATCGAAATGTACATCAAATAATAACATTGTGTATTCCTCAAAATATTGTTTACTGAGAGAAACACGGATTCTTTTAATTATCTAATACAGAATAGGCTCATTACCTTACCATGTCCAAATCAAATGATGTTTTTCTCAAACAACTCGGTTGAATAGCGTGTACAATTCAGGAAATTAATAACATACAATATTGGATAGTGGGGGAAATTTTTCTTACATGTTCCTTTGGACTCAACTCCATTATTTTGTAATCACTTCTGACATTCCATTAAACTCCATTAAACTTTGTAATTAGTCAGAGTCGACGCTACATGTTGACATTTCAGAATTATAGAAATTTGGTATTTAGATACGCAGAAGAATGCACTCCCAAAAATGAACTCAACGCTGTTTTGGGTGAAACAATTGAAGGTACAATGCCCTCCCATGAGTCCCATTTGATTGAACAATATGTCTCAAAATACCAACATTGCAAGTCGATGGCGGTGTCTTTATTTCCTATAATGCGCAAAGCCAATGGATGAAATCCTTCTACCCCACAGATATTCCCAAACGATGTTGTGTTCTCCACATCCTAGCAACATATTTTCGTTAGAATTTTCATCATTATATATATGTATATATATCAAAAAATTCATAACAGAACAAAGAAACTACCACAATCAAAACAAGAGATTCACCGTTGAACTGTGACCTGTCTTGGAGAGAAATAGTCAGATTCAATGGCAACGGAGGCCAAATCCAAAGAGCCAATCACTTGGTGATTTTCCATTATTGAACAATATTTGGAGGTAGCAATGGACAGTTCTTTCAAAACCTGTTTTCGGCTTTCTAAACCAACTATATGAAGACATCTGCATCGCAGAGCATGGTATAATGAAACCCTCGAATAACATCTAGAATATGGAATGATAGGGCTCGTACAAGAGCAAGTAAAAACAAATCCAAATTTGAGTTGATTCAAGCTGAAAGTCACCCATATTTGTGTCAATACAAATCACAAAGCCGTGTACAAAACTTTAAAAGATTGCGGTGAAAGTAAACAACTCGATTCGAGAGGCAACATTCTATTAAATGCACAAATTTGTAAAAAAACATTAAAAACAGTGTAATACATTTAGTTTTTACCTTCAAATGATGAGCTTCAGGGTAGTTTTCAAAGTCACAAATAGCTATAAAACAAAAACGAGCTACCTAAGATAAATCACAAACGTTTCCAAGGTAAAACAAAGCTCTGCAAGTTGAAACGATGATCAAACCCCATAGAAAATAAATAAATTTCATAACCAATGAAATATATCGCGGCGGCTGAGCCTATGCTTTGGTGGCAATAGAGCATCCACCTGGTCTTCGTGATCTGCATCATCCAAAAGAGCCCTCACATGATTTGATAGAATCGCTTTGCTTTCATGTATATTAGCAAATGATCCATTTTTGCTACGCATGTGCCTATTTCTCACGGAGGCAGAGATCATAGTGTTTTAAAAAAACTGTATTCCTGTTTGTGAATCCGGACACTCTCCAGCAAAACAGGGGAAAATGAAACTATTAACAGTTTAGAAAGGAAAAGGAATGATTGCATGGGAAAATTTAGAATTTGAAATTTAAATTTATTGGCTGACAGCAAATGATTTGATTGATATAATGGCTAGACAGAAAAGGACAGATGGAGACAGAGGGATACGGAGACGGAGCGAGACGGAGATTACTTGGTCAAACTTATGGATATGCTACATGCCACATAACCCCCATGCAAACTTACGTGAGGGATAGGCTCGGTCGTGACATAAAATGTCTTACAATTCATACCATCATGAATATGGATATTGATTACAAAATGTGCCACTATACCAGTTTGTATTATCTCTTCCAATCGAGTATCCGTTTTAGAATACCAAGAACCACCGGAATCGAGTATTTTCTTTTCGAAGAACGCTTGACCTTCTAATCTCCTGTGGATACAAAGTTTTTCCTGTTTTGTTGTTAATAGAGACGAATCGTCATAATTAATAGGAAAATACTTTGGAATTCTTAATGGATTCTTCTTTGAGAGAACTCGAGAAGTTTAAAGAAGCAGACATAGCATCCAAGAAATCGGGATATTAAACTCGCCTTCCTCTTCTTATAAATGAATATGAATTCTCGCAAATTATGAAGCCTCACCGAGTTTTGTTGGAAATATGCATGTGATGCATATTTAATTCCAATCGTAGCTTTTTTAAGGAAAGCTAATTTTAGCTTTAGTCTTGTTTTAGTTTGCTTTAGTTAAGTTAGCTTTATCTTATTTTTATCATTAGATTTAATTCAAATAAATTTGTTTTAAATCATGCATAGCATGCAACTATTTTAAAGCATGAGTTTAGATTTAGAATGCTCAGTTGAAGAGCTGTTAGTGGGTGAGTTATTCTATTTAAATAACAGCAATTGTAATTGCTTTGTATGCACACACAAAGGTGTGAAATCTGCACAAGCAAGGAAGGATGTGCATTGAAAGCACAACTGCACGCACTTGACTTGATTGTAAAGAGTGAAGCTCGAGTATGATGAAGCTTTTATTAATGGAGATTATGCACAGTGAGTCTTTGGTTTGAATATTCATCTATTTATGCAAGTTATTTAAGTATTCTGTTTATTTATTTTATGTTGTTTGTTGTATAAGACTGCAGATTTTCTACAAATTGGTATCAGAGCGAAGTTATTCCAGCAACTTATTAAATTGGTAGCAAGCTATGGCTTCTACATCCGGTATGCAGACACCACAATTTAATGGAAAGAATTACGAATACTGGTCGTTGACCATGAAGGCGCTATTCAGATCTCAAGACGTGTGGGAGATCGTTGAAGATGGGTACACAGAGCCCGCAAATGCAACAACATATATTGCACTTTCTCAAGTAGAGAAAGATACTTTGAAGGAGTTACGAAAGAAGGACGGAAAAGCTCTTTTCTATATTCATCAGGCAATGCATGAAAGCATTCTTCCAAGAGTGGCAAAGCAACTAGTCAAGCAAAGACTGCATGGGATACTTTACAAGTTGCATATCAAGGTAAGGAGAAAGTAAAAACCGCAAGCTATAGTTACTTCGTAGAGATTTTGAGAATTTAGCAATGAAAGATTCAGATTCTGTAGAATCATTTTTTACTTATGTAGTTGGCTTAGTCAATCAAATCAAATCTCATGGTGAGACTCTTGAGGACAGAAGGATTATTGAAAAATTGCTTAGAAGTTTGCCTACGAAATTTGATCCTTTAGTTGTTGCTATTGAAGAAACTAAGGATCTGAGTCAATTTTCTATTGATGAGTTGCATGCATCACTAATCAATCATGAACAGAGGATGAATAGATCACATGCAAGTGTAGATCAGGCTTTTGCATCTTAGACAGCAGGTAGTCGTGGCAAAAGAAGAGGAAGTTTCAGCCCAAGAGGTAGAGGAAGAAGTCCATCTAGAGGACGTGGCAGTGGTTCATCAAACTCAAGTGGAAGAGGATATAATCAAGAACAGAGTTATGGTCAGAGACAAGATAAGTCTCATGTTTAGTGTCATTATTGCAAGAAGTATGGGCACTATGCTTATGATTGCAAGAAAAAGCAATATGATCAAGAGAGACAAAATCAAAATCAGGTTGGAAGTTCTATTTCTAAACCTATGTTTATTGCATGCACAAGGATTGCCGAAGCAATACCTTCTTTATCCCCTATTGAATGTAATTTGTCAAAAGAGAGTCCATGTGATGTATGGTATTTGGATTCAGGTTATAGTAATCACATGACAGGTAATCTAGATTTGTTTTCTAGTTTGGATGATTCAATTAAGAGTGATGTAACTCTTGGAAATAACAATATTGTGTCTGTGAAAGGAAAAGGCACGGTTAGTATTCTAACAAGACAGGGGGAGCAAACAAGTATGCAAGATGTTTACTACGTTGCAGGTTTGAAACATAACCTTATGAGTATTGGACAACTGGTACAGAAAGGATACCGAGTCTATATGGAAGACAATGAGTGCGTGATTGTGGACAAAGCTCCTAGCACTCAGTTGATTGCAAAAGTGAAGATGAGCAGCAATAGGATGTTTCCATTGATTTTGAAACCTGGAAAGAAGAAGAAATCAGATCTGTTTGCAGCAAAGTCATGCGTTAAGCCAAATCAGTCTTTTGTTGAGTCTGCGCTCAAATAGATGAGTCTGCGCTAATGAAAATCAGGGCTGCGCGCTAAGAAGAAGAGTAGTCCTGCACTGATTCCTACGTAAATATAGTTGAGTCCTACGCTGAAGGAACACAATCAGCTTTTCATTCAGTCATGAAGGATGAAACATGGCTTTGGCATCTAAGGTATGGACATTTGAATTTTGGAGGTTTGAATTTATTATATAGAAAAAATATGGTTAAAGGTTTGCCATTGATTCAGAAACCGAAAGGGTATGTGAAGGTTGTATTTTGGGAAAGCAACACAGAGATTCATTCCCAGTTGGCAAAACAAGCAAGAGCAAGTGCACCACTTGAGATTGTACATTTAGATTTATGTGGACCTATGCAGACAAATTCTATTAGAGGTTGTATTTATTTTATGACATTCATTGATGATTACACAAGGAAGACATGGGTTTATTTTCTGAGAAATAAATCAAATGCCTTTGATACATTTCAGCTAGTTCAAGGCATTAGTGGAGAAGCAAAGTGGATACTACATCAAAGTTCTCTAACAACGGAGAGGAGGTGAGTATGTTTCTAATGAGTTTATGAATTTTTGTAGATATCATGGTATACACAAGTAGTTTACTACCAGGTATACACCACAACAGAATGGTGTGGCAGAGAGGAAAAATAGAACCATCATGGAGATGGCAAGAAGCATGTTGAAGGAAAAACATCTTCCAAATGAGTATTAGGTGAAGCGTAGCAAGCAACTTTGTTTATATTTTGAACAGGTGTCCAACGAAACTTGTTAGGAACATGGTTCCTCAACAAGCATGGACTAATAGGAAACACAAGTGTTTCACATTTCAGAGTTTTTGGTTGTGTAGCGTATGCACATGTACCTGATGAGATAAGGAAGAAGTTAGATAACAAAGGAGAAAAGTGTATTTTTGTTGGGTATTCAGAGAATACAAAAGCATACAAGTTGTACAATTCGATCCTTTGGAAAGGTTGTGATCAGCAGGGATGTACAATTTATTGAGAATGAAGCATGGGATGGAAGTATAGAGAAAACAGTGAGTATAGCAACATCTATTCTACATGATGATATGACAGATGAAACTTTAGAGCAACAAGCTACTGTATCTACAAATCTTGGACATGCACCACAAGTTGTAGCACAAGCTACACCTCCATCTACAGTCAGGAGGTCACCAAGATTTCAGCCATCTTCAGCCATGCAAGAGACACCACAGGGAACACCAGAAGCTACTCCATCACCAAAAGCAGTCCTGCATCAAATACTCCTGTGCAGTGGAAAACAAGAAGTCTAAGTGAGATTTATAATGTTGATACAACTAATTCATTTTCAGTTTTTGCATTATTTTCTCAAGCTGCAGATCCAGTATATTACGAAGAGGCTATAAAGAATGAAGTTTGGGAAAAAGCCATGGATGATGAGATTGATGCTATAGAGAAGAATCAGACATGGGAGCTAATGGATCTTCCAAAAGGAAAGGACGTGATAGGAGTCAAGTGGGTCTACAAGACAAAATACAATGCTGATGGAAAAGTACAGAAGCACAAAGCAAGGCTGGTTGCAAGAGGTTTTACGTAGCAATATGGAGTTGACTACAATGAAACATTTGCACCAGTAGCACGTTTGGATACGGTAAGAATGGTTTTAGCAATTGCAGCTCAAAAAAATGGCCTATTTATCAGATGGATGTTAAATCAGCATTCTTAAATGGATTCCTTGAAGAGGAAGTTTATGTAAATCAGCCAGAAGGTTATGAGATTGAAGGTCATGAAGGAAAAGTATACATGTTGAAGAATGCGCTCTATGGTCTCAAGCAAGCACATAGAGCTTGGTACAATGAATAGATTCTTATTTGATTGAGAATGGTTTCAGTAGGAGCGGCAGTGAGCCTACCTTATACACCAAGATAAATGAACAAGGTAAAATTTTAATTGTTTGTTTATATGTAGATGATTTGATCATTATTGAAATCTATCTATAGAGTCATTCAAATCAGCCATGAAGAAGGAGTTTGAGATGACAGATCTTGGTCTTATGCATTATTTTTTGGGTATTGAAGTTCAACAATCAGAAAGTGAAGTTTTTATCTCACAAGAAAAGTATGCAAGTGACGTTTTGAAAAGGTTTAACATGTTGAATTGTAAGCCAACACCAACACCAGTTGCAGTAGGTTTGAAGTTGAGCAAAGAGGATGAAGGATCATTTGTGGATCCAACATTGTTTAAAAGGTTGGTTGGAAGTCTTATGTATTTGACGGCCACAAGGCTTGATATCATGTATGGTGTGAGCCTCATATCAAGGTTCATGGAATCTCCAAAAGATTCACATTGGCAAGCTGGAAAAAGAATTTTGAGGTATGTACATGGAACAAGAAATTATGGAATTCTTTATTCAAGTTCAGATGAGTTCAAACTCATTGGTTATACAGATAGTGACAATGTTGGAAGTATAGATGATCAGAAAAGCATATTCGGCTATACTTTTCACTTTGGAACAGGAGTGGTTTCATGGGCATCAAAGAAGCATCGCATTGTCACGTTATCTTCAGCAGAAGCAGAGTATGTAGCAGCAACAGGAGCAGCATGTCAAGCTGTTTGGATGAGAAGAGTGTTGACAGATTTACAACAGAAACAAGAGGAAGCTACAGATTTTTGTGACAACAACTCGGTCATAAAGCGTTGTCCAAAAATCATGTTTTTCATAAGAGGAGCAAGCATATTGATACGATGTATCATTTCATCGGGAGCAGTAAACAACAAGGAAATTCATCTTGAATTTTGTAGATCCGAATATTTGAGAGGTTGTTTGGGAGTATGTGATCCTGCACATGGCAGATCTGAAAAAGCAAACACAACTCTAGAAGAGTGAAAGCTACAGTTTGAAATTAAGGGGGAGTGTTGGAAATATGCATGTGATGCATATTTAATTCCAACCGTAGCTTTTTTAGGAAAGCTAATTTTAGCTTTAGTCTTGTTTTAGTTTGCTTTAGTTAAGTTAGCTTTATCTTATTTTTATCATTAGATTTAATTCAAATAAATCTGTTTTAAATCATGCATAGCATGCAACTGTTTTAAAGCATGAGTTTAGATTTAGAATGCTCAGTTGAAGAGCTGTTAGTGGGTGAGTTATTCTATTTAAATAACAGCAATTGTAATTGCTTTGTATGCACACACAAAGGTGTGAAATCTGCACAAGCAAGGAAGGATGTGCATTGAAAGCACACAGCTGCACGCACAACTTGATTGTAAAGAGCTGAAGCTCTGAGTATGATGAAGCTTTTATTAATGGAGATTATGCACAGCAGTGCTGGTTTGAATATTCATCTATTTATGCAAGTTATTTAAGTATTCTGTTTATTTCTTTTATGTTGTTTGTTGTATAAGACTGCAGATTTTCTACAAGTTCTAGTCAAGAACAAACACAGACAAACAATAAACGTATTCGTGATACGAATGGCAAGGAAGACGTAACAACTGCAACTGGAAACAAGAAACCAAAGAGCTTGCAACGACAAACAGATCACACACTGAGTAAGTAAGGATAAGAAATTTGTTATGAATGTTTAACAAAATTGGGATATTACCTTTTACTCACTGCAGTATTTTATTATGGGTAAACAGTGCAAGTCGATAACAGCGATTTCGATCGGTTGGATGCGACTGCGAATACAAACCAACAGCAGGAGATAAAAAATTACAGCGAAGTGGTAGGCTGTGCGACTTGCAAGTTTGTTAACATATTTGTTTGTAGCATAGTGGTAAGATGTAAGGTTTGAAAGCCATGCGTACTGTTCTGATTTATACTAACAAAATAAAATATGTTTAGTTTGTGATAACATACCTACATGATGTTTACGCTCTTTCGCAGGAGATAACCAAACCCGGCCATGGTTTTAAGGGAGGGGTTTGCGTAATTAGATACCTGCAGCTCAACTGCTCTATAAATATCACAGACGATAAAATTCTTTCAGACGACGAGAAGAGGAGGTCGACAATTGCGTTGCAGGGATTGAAGGTGAGATTAAGGCATCGGAGCTGTGGAAAGAAATTCTGTATACAGGGTCTCACGCAACAGAAAACTGAAGAAATCACATTTGTGGAGAAATCTGGAGTAACGACTCGCCTGGTGGACTACTACGACAGAAAATACAAGTGTGCCATAAAATACAAGCTGCTGCCATGTCTGGACCTCGGTATGACCAGCGATCTTCGCCCTATTTATGTTCCCATGGAATGCTGTGCAGTTTTCGACAAAGATAACCCTAGCTGCAGAGCACAAACTCGAGCGAGGGAGAAACTTTATCCGGGTGGGAAATCCCTTGAAAAAAGTGGTTCATTTTATTCTGCGGCAAAGGTTGTCCCCGTCGCGATACTCTCGACAAGTTCAGAAAAGCCCTGGTTTTTAACTGCGGAGAGAGCATAATTTTGCAAAATCATGATTTTTTCAAGCATATTTCTGGTGTTGCAGATCTGCGAGAGGGCGTTTCGGATGTACGGACAAAATGCGAAGGAAAATTGAAAATTCTGGTATGCGTGATGGAGACGAAGCATCCAGCACTTTACAGGGCTCTGAAACAAACAATTGAAGTCGAGGAAAAGCTTTTCGCGCAATGTTGTCAGCTGCAACAAGTCGACCATTACTGCGATCTGTACGACCCGATCGTGCTGAAAAGAGCGGATTTTGTTGTGAATTTAGCGCTGGAAATGGATGCGAAAGTCGGAGCAGACAGGAGCAGAATTCTTCTTCTCCACAGCCCGTTACCTGAGCGATTTGGTAATGGTAAGGTAATGTATGTTGGACTCCATCTGATTCTCTCTGATCCTTCCGTGGCTGCTGTCGTCGGAAGCATGGGCGCTTCGGACCGTACTACTGTGTATAAATCCGCCATTAAAAGACAAGATAATTGCTCTGAACAGAGTATACAGAAGCTAATTTGGAAAATGTTGAGGGAAATCCTGGGTGAGTACAAGAAAGTAAACCGATGTCTACCAGATAAGATACTATTCTTCAGAAACGGCACTCCCGGCGGCGTAATGGAGAAAGATGTCTCTTTTCTGAAAAAGGAACTCAAAATTCGCGCGAAGGAAGAAAAATCCAGCAATCTTCCAATTCCTGTGTCCTTCATTGTTGCTCACAAGAATACTTTCCCCGGCACTCGCTCTGTAAATTTTGGGAAAACTAGTAGGGTTAATTACAGCCTTTTCTCGGACGAGAATGGAATTACTCCTCTGAATTGCATACGTTAATCAAAAATCTTTGCCATACATCTGAGAGATGCACGAAACCTCTTCCGCTGTATTACGCTCGTCTTGCGGCGCAGAGGGCACATCAATATTTGCAAGCAAAGAATGATAGCGATATGAATAAAATTCAAAACGCCATTGACAGATCTCTGTTCGTCTGCGGAAGACCAGAAGATGAAGAGATGTAAGAATAAGTAGTATGGAAGAAAAGTTTGTTTTGTTTTGTTCATTAACGACAACTACTTATTAATGGGTGTTTTTTCAGTTATATAATTTCAATTCAATTTTGTAATTTAACAAATGTATTTTAAGTCATCAATTAGTATTAATCGAGAGAATATTAGAAAAAATAACTAACATTATGAAAAATTGCCAAACTATCGTTGCAACATTTATTCATGTTAGAGTATTATTGAAAAAAACACAATCTAACTTGTATTAGACTAATCATGAGATAAACCCCATTAATTAATCTATTGTTTCTCCTCGTGTACAAAATGTTAACATTCATATTCAAGAATATGTTTTCAATAAAAATTGATCTATTACTTCTCATCATATACAAAATTCAAAAATATATTTTCAATAATTTTTAAAATAAATTGAATATATTCCTTAACATGTTATACTTTCATCTAATTTCGTGGTGCTCCATATGTTTGTCTTCTTTTCATTATTGATGATATAAGAAATGTAGAGCCTTATGTAAAGATGTTGTATTCCAATGCCTTCAAATGTATAATGAACTATCGTGAGGTGAAGCAAACTATGAAAAAGTAGGATAAAATTAAACATCCAAACACCTCTCTTAATCTTCCTTAAATCTAGGAGGGATCAATCAAAATGTTCCTCTCGATCCCTTTTATTGTCCCGAGTTGAAAATACATGTTGAGATGTTGAGAAGCACTCGATATCATATATCAATTGTACAATTCTCAAGCTAAACATCTATAATAGTAGTAATTTCCAAATCCAATGTCTACAAAGATATTATTTAATAATAATTTGAAAAAAATGTTTTAAGTGATAATCAACCATCTCACTTTGCTAATATCTCGTTAGATGTTTGAAAGATAGTTAGAATTCAATGACCTTAGAATAAGAGGGAGGACCTCCAAAGAATATTATTGATCAACACTTACTCTTGCACATTCAAACTATTATCAACAATAAATGGACCAAGAGAGAACTTCGTCTCTTACTCTTACATTTTCAAGCTATTATTAACAATAAATGGACCAAGAGAGAACTTGTCTCATACTCTTTTACTCTCAAGTTATTATTAACAATAGATAGACCAAGAGAGAACTTGTCAAAGGTGGTTGAATATTGACAATTTGTAGTGAACCTTTTCTCTTTGTGATTAGGACATGATGAAATTTCTTTAAAATTAAACATAAAAACATATTCGCACAATCACGATCAATTTAATATGTGGGCTAAAAACAATAGAAATAAAATATTAAATTATACCTAATGATGTAAGTTATAATATTTTTCATGTGTGACCTTTTATTCATGAGATGGCTATCATTCCTTTTTTTTTTATTAGGTAAAAAGGAGGTTTTTAAAGGCACCTCAACTTTGTACAACACCACCGAAAGATAAAACAATAAAAACCCACATACAACATAATATAGACAAGGATCAAACAAGCTTGATCCAACTAACCCAAGAGGTAACCACCCCCAACCGAGGTACGACCCTACCAACTACCAAAAACAACTCCAAAATTTTTACACCTTTTCGTCCCTAAGAGCCACGAAAAGAATAACAAAATCAGAAATCAACAATAGAGCAGCAAAGCTGCTGCCGACGACCCTATCTATTATTGCTCATTGTAACTCTATCAGACCGTGGTGTAGTGCCTACTCCTCTTTGACATTTATATGATTATGATTCTACCCATTATAGATTAGATTTTTTGACATTTCTATCATGGTTTAGATATTGACAGATGGACATTGTTATTTTGATTAGTTAATTTATAGACAAGTGTGGATGTTAGACTTATGACATGATTACAAGATGGATTATATGCATATTTGGATATATTGAATTGTTGATTTTGAGCTTATATTGGACTAATGCATTTACTTTGCTAATTATATGATGCTTGATGATGTAATTGATGTCGTGATCTTATTGCTAGTTGATATAGTAATGAAATTGAAATAATTGGAATTGTGAACAATGGTGAATTACTTGTCTTGGTTTAAGTTGTGATAATTGATTATATGTATATGCATGTATTTTATTATTTCGATGTTGTTAATATGGCCACGAGGCCGAAAGGTATTGTCTTGACTTTTAGGTGTTTTCGCAACACAATAAACCAAAGGGGATAGGAGACCAAAAAGTGAGAGAATATGGAGTATTGGCAATAGGTCACCATGGCAACACGTGTTTTCGTATGTTGTTTTTGTAGTTTGTTAGGAGGTCCCCATTGGGGGGTGACCTCAAAAGTGACCTTGGGAATGTTTTTAATTTTGTCTTGTTGCTTTTATTTAATTGTGAGTTATTGTATTTTTATTTGCATGTGGAGTCACTTTTATTAATTGTGTTTAGCACCCCTCTTAAGTTAATTTAAAAGTGTTTATCTAGTGCTAATTAGGATGTGACTAAAAGAAGGGAAATAAATGTGAGTTGGTATATTTTGTGTGTTGGTTTGGGATGAGTTTAATGTGTTTGGGTTGTGTGTACTCAATCTTCCTTGTGAAATTCGGATTTTGACCTTCTAGGCTATTTTGGAGACTTGTGGGACAAGCTAAGCTTGTCCCACACCTTTTAAAGTCACCCACCCACCTAGCCTATGATGTGAGGGACTTATTTTAGGTCCTATTTTGTGTTTTAATGAAGGAAAAGGGAAATCAAGTGCACTTTTCTTACATGGGTAATTAATTTTGTCCTTAAGGGGTGTGGGTTGGGTTGAGTGTGTAAGAGGGTGGTATTTTCCCCAACCACCAATTTATTATACTTTGGGGTTTGGGTTTGACCATGGTGATGTGGGATGGAGAAGAAATGATGTGACATCCTACATGGAGCCACATCATCTCCCTCTCCCTCTTTTCTATTTATTAGAATTTTTTGAAGTTTTGGGGTTACTTGCTTGGTTTTGGCTCTCTCATTTTGGAATGCTTTCCTTTTGGAGTGCTTGTTGGAGTTGAATATTGCTTGGAATTGCTTGAGCTTGGAGGATTTTGGGACTTGCTTGTGAAGTGGATTCTTGTTATGGCAAGGTAGGGTCTTGCACCCTTGGTTTCTTCTCTTTTCTTGTATGTTTATGTGTTGAATGAATGTGTTTTCTTGCTTGATGTTGTTGGGTAGTGAAATGGCTTTAGGATGTGTATGAGATAGTGAAATGGCTTTAGGATGTGTATGAGATAGTGAAATGGGGATGAAATATGTTGGGAGGCATAAGATCTTCTTTTGGGTATTTAGGAGGGAGTGGGTTGGATGCCCCACCTTGTTCTCATCTTGTTATTTTATTCATTGTGGGAGACATAAGAGAGAGGGAGGCATAAGAGTGAGGGAGGCATAAGAGATGTATTTTATTTGTAGGGAGGCATAAGAGACTTTGGGGTTGATTGTGTTTTGGAGGTTTTGAGGTGGGCATCCAAACCCTTGGGAGGCACAAGGGTATCCCCATATTCCTTTCTCTACTTGGCTTGTTTTAGAGCCATTGTTTTTGGGAAGTTGTGTTTAAAAATGAGTGTTTTGTGGTTATTTTCTTGTGTGAATGTTGCTTGGTAGTAAATGTGGAAGCCTTGTATTTTGTTGTCATGGTTGTCAAATATTCCTTATTGTCTCATTGTTGGGGCTCGGGGCCA
The DNA here is from genome assembly GCA_018340775.1 of Taxus wallichiana var. yunnanensis. Taxonomy (NCBI): domain Eukaryota; kingdom Viridiplantae; phylum Streptophyta; class Pinopsida; order Cupressales; family Taxaceae; genus Taxus; species Taxus wallichiana. The sequence goes on from CM031238.1 coordinate 644,331,505, forward strand.
ATGAGGAAGTAGGCTTCACTTCCTCATTGGAGTAATGGTTGGGTGGAGAGTGTTGCCTACTCCCCATTTTTGGTTGTGTGTTGATCTTGGAAGAAGGCAGAGTTTAGATGATGAAGGCTTCTTGTGCATTTGGAGAAAAGAATAATGGACTCTCTTGTTATATTTTATCATGTTGTCTCCATTGTATATGGAGGGCTTGTAAACTTGTATTTGGTTAAAGGGAAGTTTTAGTTGTTATATTATGAAAAATGTAATCTTAGTTGATATTGTAAATGAAGGCACAAGTTGAAAATCCTTTCATTACTTGTTGGAAAGTAAGACTATAGATTGTTAAATTTAATCAAGGTTATTGAAATGTGATTGAAGAGAAAACAACTTTGTTCTCATTTTAGTTGGTTTATGGTTCTTCTTTAGGTGTGTTGTTCTTATTTCAAAACTATTGGAAAATCTTGTTGAAAGTTTCTTGTGGGAATGTTTGAAACTTGTATATGGTAAAGGAAAGAAATATTAATTCCTATTGCATTACTTGAAAGGCATGTGATAATAAGCTAAACTATATTTGTTCATCTCTTTGAATTGATTGGAAGAAAGTCTAGAACTCTATATGTGTAAATGGAAAAAGGCCTTAAATTCTTGTTGTTATTCACCTTATCATTAAATGGATTTATCCTTTAAACCTATGAGAATAAAGAAAAATACTTGGTTACTACTAGACCCTAGTCTCAAATTGATTGTGAAATTTTAGTATCAAATTACTATAAGTTTTTATAAGCATCAAATGTTGATTAAAGTAATAATAATAAAGGGAAAGAAACTTAGTTTTGCTTCCTATATATTACTTGCCAAATTGTAAAAAAAAAATTGAAGTAAAATATTAAAGTTAGTTGATATTATTAGTAATATAAATATTGTCATTTTTAATAATAGTAATCATATTTTAATATTATTAATAGTGTTATTAATTAAAATATTGACTTAGTTAATACATCTATTAAATATATATATATATTTAGCTATAAAAATACATACATACATATACAGTATACATATACATATATGTATATATCTATTTGTGTATATATATGTATATGTATATATCTATACGTGTGTGTGTGTGTGTGTGTATCTACACACACACGTAAAAAAAAAAACGTATTAAAAATCTGGATTATTAAACAAAGAAAAGTATGGGGTGTGGTCGGCGACCCCCCTCGCCGCCCCCAATTGTTTTAATACATATAAACCCCAATAGGGGTATCCACCATTACACTTTGGTGATTGCGATTTTTATGTGTGGCCGTAGGTTTCTATGCTTTGATATGCGGGCCGAACCATTTTCTTTAACACACACACACACACACACACACACACACAATAATACCTGGATTTTTTTATTTCAGATTTAATAAATAATGTGAATAAAAATACTTACAAATACTTTTACACACACACACACACACACACACATCCGTGTGTGCACCCAATACATTCTCCCATCCATTTCACTAAAATAGGGTAAATACCCATATGCCCATTTGGGAAAATGCTAAAATAATGAGATAAACAAAATAAATAAATACATTGCAACCTAGAAGAGGGTGTAGATAGAAAAAAAAAAAAAAAAGAAAAGGGAGAATGTGCATCCTTCCATGAGCTTGAGATTGCCTCTCATGGCTTCCTCCTCCTCCTCCACAAATCTGCAAAAAAAAAAAGAAGAAACAATAAGCCAAAACAAAAGAGAAAAGAGTTTTTCATAAGCATGCTTAGGGTTAGTTGAATCCCTAAATCTAAGGGCCCCAAATGAATCCATCCAATGGATGAGATTCATCCCTACAAAAAGTAGGTGGGAAGTGGGTGAGAGAAATTCAAATTTAATTTGCATGGGTAGACTTTATTTTGGGGCCACTCTAGTTTGTGTAGGGGTGTTATTATTTCCTAACCCAAGTGTCTTATTAGAGACCTTTTTATTTAATGCAACCTTGACCCCTTTGTGGGTATAATAGAACTTTATTATTTAATTAAATAGACCACAATACCCTTGAGATTAAGCTGAGCAAGTTTAATTAAGGTGGAATTAAATTGTATTAAAGTAAAATATAGGGGAGCCTAAGTCTTGCTTTAGACTAACTAAATGTTATTAAATGGTATTGAGAGATTTTAATATTTTTATTTAAAGGGGGATCTAAAGGAAATTAATAATATTAATTTAATGTAATTTTAGAAACAAGAATGTGATGACTGTAAATTCAAATCTAATATTGCGAGTGTGTTTAACAAAAAAATTATTCCATAATTTTTCTAGTTTGACCTAGGTTTTTCTTGGGTTTCGTGTAGGTAAAATTGTGGGTGTTACTCGTAGGTCCACTCGATTACATTTTCCTTTTCTTGATTGACCTGAATGTTGTTCCTTGTTCTTTACATTGATGCTTAAAATTTAAACTTGATATAATTTTTTTATATATTTTTAGCAGATGATGTTATAATACGTAAAATGATTGGGCCTTATGATACTATAGTACATCATCTTAATACATTTCAAACAACTATAAGACACATAAAAATGTAATCTAATAGACTAATTGACAACATATGAGTTTACGAGACGTATCGATAGTAAGTAAGATAAGGAGGATAGTAGTCCCATAATGGTTGACAAATGGAAATTTTTACGAGTTAATTTTTACACCAACATGCTCTATAGAGTATAGATATAGTATGAATGTATTTGATATCGATGCTTTTTATAAAACCCTTCAAAATTATGGAATGTCAAACCAAACAATAAAAACTAATGCACTCAACTAAATTTAACAATATAAATCCACCAATAGGTGATTGTTTAGACACAAGAAACAAAAGGACAATTCCTAATCTTACTTGAAATGCTTAGTCATTAATAACTGAGACATGTTTGTGATAGTTTGGTGCCTTTGGGTCCAAATATGTGTGAAGTGGAATGTTTCAGATCCAAATCTATCTTCAGCCCAGAAAAAATATTTTGTTTGTTCAAATTATTTGAAATTCATGCCATGAAATCTATCTATGTCTTCTTAGTGAATGGTTGTTCTATATGTTCAAAATGTTGTTTGAGGCTACTATGATTTCTTCTCCTTCTTAAAAACATTAGCAATACTTTGATCTAGGAAATGGGTTGGATTTTTTATATTTCACTAACCTCAACCACACCTCAAATTACCTACACACCACTATTCCAAAGAGGGATCAAACTACATATAGTTATTTCACCGATGTGAATGTGTGTAAATTTATGTGAATGAGGTGTTGGTTCCTAGTTTTACACCCCACGAGACTTGGAAACAATTAAAAAACAAATGGCTTAAAGAATGGTAGATTGAAGGTATGTAACTTTTAGCCGAGGATAGATCTAAGACTCTTTTATCACCTGGGTATTGGAAATGACTAGGAGGCACATACAAAGGAGTGGATATCTCCTACTACTTTTGGCTACACTTGAACCAGGTGAGGGAACTCAAAGGGTAGCTTGAATGAAGGAGGGATGTTATGATTAAATCATCTACAATTATTGACAAGTCAATTTGAGAAAAGTATGGCCATAGATACAATGTTAACTCAAAGTTTTTTCACAAAAACATTACACATACTTAATGCATTAGGCACAAGCTATTAAATACATATAATATGTGATCAAAAGCATCATTTGGAAGGAATATGTTGTAAAATTATGGTGAAATGGTACTTGAGATAATAATATTTTACACTTCATGGAAAATTCACTCAAATATTGTGAGATAAATGTGATTTGCAGGTAGACATCATGTTGGATATGCAAAGAGATATGAAATATGCAAGGGGTAGGATGGAATAGTACTTAGTTTTAATGAGGTGGGGGTGGTTGATATGTTGGGGAGAAGTATTAGTGCTTACATACCTACTAATTTCAGGATGTAGAGAAACAAGATCAAGAGAATATAACCTGTGAAGGGGAATTTGCATTCAATGATACCAAAATCAGAAAATACTACCACATAACCTTTGGATTTTCAGCACAAACACTCATGCATGAATTTCCAACAAAGTGTTTTCTATATCAAATTATAACACCCAAGATACACTCGAGGGATATAAGCGGTGACTTCCTATGCAATATTGTAGAAAGGATTTTAAAACTTCGAACAAATATTACAAAGAATACTACAACACAATACTTATTCAATAACTTTAATGAGATGCATTAACGTAAAGAAATCCTTCGTATTTCATTGATTCAAAAATACAAGATTACACCAAAATTTATATCTATCAAAATGTGTTCTCACTTAAATCCCAAAAATATCATACTAAAGCATGGTAGATAATTCTATACACTTTAATTTAGACAAGGGAAGCATGAAAATGCTCTCAATTCCTACTAACAACTATAAAACATAATCACCTTAGTAAAAACCCAAAGACTAGAAAAAATAGAACCAGAATCGACCCCTAGAATTAAGACATGTCTTCATTCTTATACAAAATTCCCCCTAAGGCAACATACCCAGATATCCTTAAAAACCACTTGAAACCAACAAAAATGTGGGGCAAAAGATTCTAAATTTTCCAAAATGAATGGAAGGATCCTCCAACTAAAAAGATTCTACTCTGATACGCTAGGCTAGAATGGTTTTTAAATATGATCTTAAGCCCGCGAAGGAGTGGAGAATATTATTTTTGCAACAAAATCCTTTTTGTCTCTCTCAGTCCTGTCACCATCGTGTGTGCACTACTCTTGGAGAGAGTTTTTATCCATCATAATTATTTGATTTGATTATCTACATGAAAGGATGAATCAATAAAATATAGTAAAAATGGAGATGAAGAAGTTGATAATCAACTTTGAATTGACCTCACATGGGTAACAATTCATAATCAAACCTGGGAAACATATTCTTGCACAGAAAAATTACTCCTGCTCCTATCCATTTATGCCAAGAATTTAAAAATATTTGTAATGTCTTGGGTGATTTAATTGCTCACACACATTTTCTTGGGAAGCGTGGTCTTTCAAATCACCATTCCATCACTATAAATTACAATTCTTTCTTTCCTTTTCATAACAAAGCAATTGTAAATTTTTTTAAAGATTTTTCTAAAGAAAATGGCATCAGAGGAGGTCAAAACCAATCTGGCGGAACTATCCTCACAGAACCCATGGTCTATCTTTAACCTCGCAGGCCTTGATGAGGACTTTGTTAGGATGGTATTTAAAATTTCAAACGGATAAGTGCTTGCCCCTGAGAGTTCCACACAAAATTAGTGCGACTAGCCTTCATGAATAGGATTTCCAAGATGACGCCTTTATTCGTAGTCTTTCAAGTTCTCCTCCACCATATTATTTGTCCACACGACCACTTCCATACGGGCACTTTGAAGCAATTTTTTCTTAACTGTCATCTCGCTATCAAGGGGGATATACCAGTGGTATTATAACCTTACTTTACATCCTTGGTATTCGAACATGAGCTCCCACACTATGAATTTATAGGTGAGCCTTGGGAAATAAATTCCCAATTGATCAACGACCGGACAGGCTAGAGAAGAGAGTCTCCTCCCTCGATAAATCCATTGCAAATTCCAATCCTCCTCCCTAGAAAAATGTCAAACAACCCAAAGTAAGCCAACAGAAGGATCTATACAAACTTCATTTCTAGAATGCAAAGCTCCTCACATAACAAAAGCTTACCTTAATGGAGGAGTTTATCTGTTGGAGTGGGTCACATCTCTTAGGAAGAAATATGAGTTGATCTAATATATTAATAGACACCGAATGAGCGTCAATGAGCTCGTGGCTATGGGGATGTCCTGCAAAATGATGGGTGACATAAAATATGTGTTTTGCATGGTTGACGTCAAGGAGTTTGTGGTTAGCAAGGATAATATTTTGGACCCTCTTCCAATCTTCATGGGGGAAATTGTGAAGATTGACACATAATACAGAATTTATATTATTTTTGTATGCCTTTCGTATGTATTTCCATGAGTCAAGGTCCCTATAGAATTCCATGTTACTTTTCATGCTTATACAAAGAAAAATGTTTATGATGGGTTGAGCTCAATGTACTCACTTTCTGTACATTTCTTCAATTTATCCCTATATGCATCAAAACATTTGAACATCCCAAAGATGGAATTATTATCGGCCTTGTGTGAGAAAGAAAAATATTTCTTATTTAGATAAAATCTGTCACATTTAGAAAAATAAATAAAAATTCTTCACCCTCTTAGCCAACTTATTAACACAATTATCCAAATGAATAAATTTTTGAATGACAAAAAAATAAACTCATTTGGGGCTTCAAACTCCCCTATAACATGTTTCTTTAGAATTCTAATCAATTTATCCATATCTGCAGTCCCTAGAGTACATATGTTTTCAAGGGGAAGCATTTTCTCAATTTTTAACAATGACCAGTGGGAAGCATTTTCTCAATTTTTAACTCAAGGTCAAAAATTGGTACCTTGGTTTGTATTAGATATTCTATAAACTCTTTCTCCTTTTCCACCATTTGTACCTTAGTTTCAATATGGGATTCAACAATAACCCTGTGTATTTTCTCAACACTTTCCCCTTCTACCTCACTACCCTTGGATTCTTCTTTTTTAGTCTCAAATCCCTTGGATTCTTTTCCTATTACTTGTTGGAGATGGTTGATCACTGCATATGTAGGTTTCAAAGTTTCACCCACTTCTCCTCCAGAAGGAGAAGGTTACCTTGTTACCTCAACATGAGGCTTTCTCAGAATCCCTATATCTGCTTTAGTTTTTGTAATAATTCTTTCCACATTCTTCAAATAAGTATCAACACACTCTTGAGTTGTGTGGGGTTGCTCAACCTTTGTTATTGGATTTCTTTAACTTGTCCAATCCCAAGTTGACCCATAACTCCAACCGCATCCTATGCTTCTTGGATTTTAGGCCCTTAAATATGAATTAAACCTAACTCACCTTCAACATTTATCATTCCCCGATCAATACTTGAATCCTTTAATAAGTTGGTGGAAATATGCTCATACACCGGAATCTCTTCTTGTTGTTTCACTTCTACACGAGCCTCCATGTATCCCATTTCCATCGAGCTTCGAGGAATAAATTAAATTTTCCATCTTGTAACAATGAAAGGATGCAAAAATACAAAATTCAATATGTAATTGTGTTCACGACCTCCGATTCCTTGAATATTCCATTCAGCGGGGGTCGGGATGGAATCAGAACTTTGCAACCTACATATCTTGAATTTTCTTCAAAAGAAGAATGGATAAGGGTATATTAGGAGAATATTCCTTTGAGGTATATTTACATTTTTCAAGATTACAAAAAGTACAAAGTTACGATTAAGTTCCAAGTGACCTGATACTTAGAATATTCCATATTTTAGGCAATGGGATGGATTTTCATTTACAATTTTTTCAAAGCAAACTAAAAAAATAGATAATTCCATCGTACCATATTGAGGTACAAGGACACACATTTTCCCTCCATTAAATAGAAAACCCCGGTAAGAAACAAACCAAATCTTAAGTTAAAACACAAACAAGGGATTATAGGGTCAAAATATGACATTATCATTCTCAAGATCTTGAGAGAAGGCCATAAAACTAGAAAAGGTCGAGAAAATAACAAAGGTTGAGAATTTTTAAAAATATTCACGAAATTCAAAAAGTGGTTCCTAAAATCAAACATGACATTTGTGGGCACTAACATTGGCTCTCGCTCAGGATGGACACCCCGGTGGATGTCTAAAGAGCCACACAAATACTCATGGAAGTAGACCACGTGCCTATCCATGGGAAATTAGTCACATAGTAATACACCTAGGTATTTTCAATTCAAAACAACATGAGCACAAACTGACAAAAATGATCACAAAGGACCGAAGGGAATAAAAATAAACAAATAAAACTATACATTGTACATAATTACAAGATAAAAAAAAATTCAAAAGTACTTGAATTCATGTGATTGATAGGTAACTATTGGCGATCAAAATTGTATCCTTCCCCGAGTCATAGAAAACTCAGGATTTTTAGGCAATATGGTACTATCTCCAAGTTGTGGGACTTGCACTATGAGAAAGACCTCCAGGAGAAGGTTGGTTCCTCCGCCCAAAACTAATGCTAAAACTACTCCTACTTCAAAAACAAAAGAAAGTGAAAATTTAAAATTTTGAGTTTAAGTGTTTTTTTGTCTTGATAATGTGAAATGCAAAGAAATTGAGAAATCTGCGTTTTTGGGTCATTTTGTGTGAAATTTTTTTGGGTCACTGTCGGACATTTTGTCCCGCGTGTCCCAAGTTGATTGGGCCCTCTGTTCCCGATCGGCGGTTCACCCGAAGTCTGTTCTTTTCGGGCCGTCGGAACTTTTTGTCCCAAATGTCCCAAGTTCCCGGACTAATTGTTCCATTTTCATCGATTCGGTAGAGCCGAGCGCGTACTTCACGTACTTTTGTCCGCGTGTCCCAAGTTCAATTGGGCCCTCTTTTCCTCGATCGGCGGTTCACCCGAAGTCTGTTCTTTTCGGGCCCGTCGGAACTTTTTGTCCCAAATGTCCCAAGTTCACCCGGACCAGTTGTTCATTTTTTTCATCGATTTAGCCAAGCCGTGATGCCTTACTTACGTACTTTTGTCCCGCGTGTTCAAGAGCATTTGTGCGTCTTTTCCCCTTCGCCGAATCGGCCAAGCCACGTACTTGCCGCTTTTGCGCTTTCGCGTCCTGTCCCAAATGAACCAAGTGCCATTTGTGCTAATTTTCCCGCTCTACCCGAATATCTTGCTTATTAAATTTGGTAGGTATGTATTAAATACGCATTCATTGCCTTTCTCTCTCTAAGCGGCTATATAATGAGCGAACCCCTATGCGTTTTGCTGCTTTGCTTTCTGCTATCTTTTGCTCGAACCTTTGCAATCTAAATTCTACTGCGCGTATCCATTTTCCTCTGCAATTCCTTCCCAAGTCTAGCTTGCTGAGCTTCGCCCTCGAATTACTACCAACATGAAGATCAAATTTTAGGGGCAAGAACAAATCTCACCACTAGAGTGCCGTTCCCGATATCGGGGGATAGTGAAGTTCGCCATCTTGACTTTAGTGATTTTTGGTCGAGGATGACAGACATGAAACCCTACCCGATAGCACGAGATGATTCATGACAGTGGTTTGGCTTTCGCTGGTGGTTTCCCAATCTCTGTGCAATGTGCAGATACAGTGCTTTCATGCGGAGCTCATTTCAACCCTGATTCGAGTGAATTGACCAATATACACGTGGCAGAGACATAGCCGAGGCATTGAAGAGATTCAGGTAGCGGATTTTGAAGTCAGTGGGTCCCTCCCAGTCATAAGCACCTGTCTTCTTCTCCTTATTCCTCTCTTCTCTTCCAATTCTTTTTCTCGGATTTATTGTAATAAGTTGAGGTATTGCGATTGGCAATCCTTAACTAATCTTTAGTTAAAAGAAGTAGTTACCGAGAGTAACTGAATTGTAAACTATATAATGGCCTCTCCTCGCCATTTTGAAGAAGGAAGAACTTGGCTTATTTTCTGAAAGTGTAAATAAATCATAAAGAAATCAATACAGAAGGGCTTTTCATTCTTCGTCTATCTGATCTCTTTTATCCCTAAGCTTTTCATTTAATCTTGTTAAGATCATTTATCTATATTATATTAAGAAGCTTTGTATTCTTGCAGATGTTATTGATAGAACTTTGTGTCTTTCAAATTTCATCTTATTAGTATGATACAAATGATCTTGTTTCAATTCACTGTACCTTCGCATGCATAAAGAATTACTCTGTCATCTATAATTCTAAATGGTGCCTTTCTGCTCGTTCTCGTTTTCTCATTCCTCAGTCCTTTTGTAATTGATGATCCTTATAGAAAACACTTTCGTAAATATCCAAGTTCCACAAGAAAATCATGTTTTGTATATGTGTAAATAGGTTCGTTTCTGAATAAGGGAACCTCTCCCATTAAAGAGGAGGGACTTCTTGTCCCCTGACTGTTGCTCTTCGTGAAGTCCTATTTGACGACCAACAGTTTTTGGTGACTCACTAGGGAAATCATATTCCAGTTCTGTAATTATTGATCATCCTTTGATCTGGCGACTCTGCGTGTTTTACTCGAGGAGAAGGGCCCTTGGTATTGAAGATTCTCGATTTCAGCTTTTGGAGCAGCGGGGTTTTCCTTTCCCTTGACAAGAAATAGAAAGACTCGTTCAACAAAGTACTCCACCTATCAAGATAGAATCCCTATGGGTGGTATTCCTTGAGTCAATCAGTCCTAATCTTGAGCTTTGATTCTTGCTTTGGTGTTGCGGTTCCTCTTCAAGCCATTTTTCCAAGAATGGTGGTACCATTGCCTACAGGGTCATCGTGTCGGGCCCTTGCCCTTCCTCGGCCTTTTTGCATGAGTTACAGAGAGGTAGCAGGAAGAACTTCCCTAAATTCAAAGGCGATGGTAAAGTGCATCTGATGAACACATCGCGTGCCTTCATAGTTGCATGCGGAGTTAGGAGTTGAACATGAAGATGTCTCGTAAGACTTTTCGTTGAGACTTTACAAGATAATCTTTGCTGATTGGTTCTATCACCTTCCATTTGGTCTTTATCACCATTTGGGATCTGATGAGAACTAGGTTTGAAAACCGGTTCAAACCAGCAGAAGACGTGCATGCCTTGCTAGCCCAAATCTCTCAAATAAAGAAAGATTCACAAGAACCCATGAGAGAATTTGTGGCCCGATTCAACAGGTTGATTAACAAAATTCCACCAAATACTCGACCTGTAGATCAAATTCAAAAATGTTTTTTCCTAAATGCTCAATCACCTGAAGTTAGCTATGCACTAAGAAGGGCTAATCTCATGACATTGGTGAAGATCAAACTCTTGTTGTTAGTGTCGAAGATGATTTAATCATGTCAGGGAAGTTGAGGAGAGACCCTTCTAAATCTAAATCTGCTTCTTCCTCCTCTTCCACCCCTGGACCTAATACTGATCCATTGGTACAAAAACTTGCAAATGATCTCATTGCCATTAAGAAACAATTGGCTCAGCATGCTCCCTATGCAGACGTTCCAAGGAGGAATTTTCAGCCCAGAAATCATTTTCCTGCTGCTCAAACAAGGCTAGCGCTTGAAGGACCTCCTATTAAAGTTCCGTCAATACTGACTTTGTGAAGTTGAGGAACACGAAGATGAAGAGGTTAATGAAGATTGCGAGGAATTTGTTGAAAGAGGTTGATGATGAAGCGAGATGAACTTGAGGGATCTCGAGTTAATTTCTTCACCTTGAGGGCATTGATGATGAGGATGATTATGATGAAATAGTAGCGAGACATGAATAGCGAATCATATGTTGTCATGACTCGAGAGAGAAGACAAATCGGAGGAGAAAGTGATGCGGCCCACCAAGAAATCTAAAAGCAAGTGACAACTATCCCGTAATTGCAAAAAGAGGATCTCTATCCCGTTTCATCTACACCAAAGGTGAGTCTATCAATTCTGCTACTAAAGTTATTTTTCGTTTCTCCTAAAGTTGATAAACCTAAGATTTCAAATGATGATAGCCCGTCCATACGGGTCTTTTGATATTATTGATCACCTAAAAAGACTAAGGTTCAAATCTCGGAAAGCTGAATATTATCAAACCCATCCTAAGGCCTTTGCTAAAATGATTCACTTTGTCAATTCCCATTCTAAAACTACCTCTAAAGGCCTTTTACCCACTCCTTCTTACGCACCACAACCTAATCGGTAGTTGTTGTCACCTCACCTGATGACAAAATCAAACCATTCTATGTGACACTTCTTATAGGCTGGCCATAGGCTCGATGGTGCGTCATAGACTCGGGAGCATCAGATAATGTGATGCCTGCTAAAGTAGCTCATGCCTTAGGCTTGACTCTCACACATGCACTTATGGATCTTGTTACTCTATGGAGAGTAAGGAAGTGCCCTTAGTCGGAAGAATTAAAGATGCACAAGTGGCTTTTGCTGCTTTGCCTGAGAAGAAAGTTTTGGCTACCATCTTAGTAGCAGATATTCCTCCTTCATACGGGATGTTGCTAGCAGAAACCTGTAAGGATGTGGGTGGAGAAATTCAAATGGATTGGTCACATGCCCTCATACCTGTTAATGGACAAATGAAGAAGTTGTTTCCTGAGAAGCAATATGAGTATATTGTACAAAAAACGGATGATCCCAAAGCACAAATACTCTATGAGGATATGGGGCATGGCAACTACATGATTATGTCTCCTGAAGAAATCCAACTCCCCAAAGTATCACCTAAAGATTCTAATGGTGTTTGGATTTTAGAGTTTGATGGAAGTTGTTCCTCAGCTGGTTGGGAGTGGTGTCATATTGGTGTCACCTGAAGGAAGCCTTCATCCTTTCTCATTCAAGTTGCAATTTGAAAATACCAATAATACAGCAGAGTATGAGGCTCTCATTCTTGGACTACAGGTGGCAAAAGAACAAGGTGTGAAGAATCTTCTAGCTCGTGGGGATGCGGAATTGATTGTAAAGCAAGTTAGAAACCTCTTCCAGGTGAAAAATGGAAGGTTGAAACATTACAGGAATCAGGTGTGGGATTCCATTGAATTTCTTGATGCTTTCTCCATTGAAGCAATACCTAGGGAGAAGAATACCAGGGCTGATTCATTAGCAGTCTCTGGGTCACTGCTTATACCTCATCCTGACTTTTCCCAAGATAAGTTCACCATTGAGATGATCCATCGACCTAGTGTACCTGATAATACAAATAACTGGCAAGTTTTCAATAATGATCAACATTTGCTTTCTTTCTTAGAACTCAAAGATAATTTTGAACAACTATACTTTGAAGGAAGTGATAACTTGCCTCGTGAAAGTGTGCCCTTTGACAAAGCAGCCACTCAAGGAGAAGAAACGGATCAGGATGGATGTATCAAACTCAAGGAAACAAGATCCTAAAGGATTGGTAAGTTTAGAGGAAGCTGTTTGATAAAACACGATAGGTATGTAAAGTCTAGAGCTTCTACTGGACCTCAACAATCAGTTGAATATGACAAAATTAATATTGGGAGTTCTACTGACCCTAAGTTCGTGAACATTGGAAAATGTTGCACAGCAGATGAGAGGAAGAAAGCAATTGATCTGTTAAAGAGGTATAAGGATGTTCTTGCCTACTCTTATGAAGATTTAAAAGCTTTCCAACCAAAAGAGATGCAGCATTTTATTCCTCTCAAACCTGGAATTAAGCCTTTTAAACAAAAGCAGAGGCAATACAATCCCAAAATAGCTGACACCATTTTTCAAGAAATACAGAAGTTGTTGAAAGCCAAAATCATTTTTCCTATCCATCATTCAACATGGATTGCCAATATTGTACCTGTTAGAAAGAAAAATGGTGAGATTCGTATCTGTGTTGACTTCAGGAATCTGAATCAGGCTTCCTTGAAAGATAATTATCCTTTACCTATGATGGATCAGGTCTTACAAGCAGTAACAGGATCTGAAATGTTGTCTATGCTTGATGGATTCTCAGGATATAATCAGGTAGAAGTTAATACTGCAGATCAACACAAAACAACTTTCACTACCCCTTGGGGTACCTTTGCTTACAAAAGAATGCCTTTTGGGCTCATTAATGTTGGTGCCACTTTTCAGAGAGCTATGGATCTGGCTTTTGGAAGTTTGAAAGGGAAGTGTATTGTTGTATACCTTGATGACTTATTTGTGTATTCTAAAACAAGGGAGATCATTTTTATTTTGGAGACAGTTACGCTAAGATGTAGAGAACATGGGATCTCTTTGAATCCTAAAAAATCCGTCTTTTGTGTCACGAGAGGGAAATTATTAGGGCACATCGTCTCCAAAGATGGTATTAAAATTGATCTGAGCGAGTTCAAGTTATTGCAAATTCCTCTCCCGACCAGCAAAAAAGGGCGTGCACTCTTTCTTTGGTAAGATCAATTTTTGAGAAGATTCATCCACGATTTTGCAGAACTAACTCACTCTGAATATCTCCCGAATGATGAAAGGCAAACAAGCGTTTGGTTGGTCTTACGAAAGGAAAGAAGCCTTTGAAGATATTAAAAGAGCCATTGCTAAAACTCTGTTTTAGCATGTCAGATTTTAGCAAAGATTTTATTATCTATTGCTCGCCACGAGATAACACCTTGGCTATTGTTTTGACTCAGGAAGATTCTAATGAGCACGAACTCCCAATTGCATTTATGAGCTATATTCTGAAAGATCATGAGTTAAAATATACCATGATGGAAAAACATGCTTTTGCAGTGGTTAAAGTTGTTAAGCAGTTTCGTTTTTACATTCTTAACTCTCACTCCATGGTGTTGGTACGAGATCTTTGTTAAGTCAATTCTTACACAAGCAGAATTTGGATCAAGAGAGGAGGCTGGGTGGCTAAGGTTCAAGAATATGATATTGACATCAAACCGACCAAGCTCGTCCGTGGAAAAGGCCTTTGTGAACTCATCGCTGAAGGAGCTAGACATGAGTTACTGGAGGATAAAATTGGTCTTCCTACAATTCTGTTTCTTAGCTCAGTTGATGAATGGTATGCTGATATCACCCATTTTCTCACCTATGGAGAATGCCCCTCTCATTTGACTGCCAAAGAAAAGAGGACTGTTAAACTAAGGTCAGTGCAATATGTGTTGTGGGAAAACGCCTTGTTTAAACGTGGGTTAGATGGAAGGTTTTTGAAATGTGTGGACAAGGAACAGCAGAAAAAGCTACTCTCAGCTTTTCATGATCAAGCATGCGGAGGGCACTACTCATCAACCATCACTGCTCATAAGATACTTCGTGGAGGATATTACTGGCCTACCTTATTCAGAGATGCATCCAAGTGGGTTGATAAATGTGAGGCTTGTCAGACTTTCGTGGGTAGACCCAAATTGGCCTCTTTGCCTCTTAAGCCAGTTGTAATTGAAGAACCTTTTCAACAGTGGGGTTTGGACTTCATTGGAACACTTAATCCCTCTTCTAGTGCTGGTCATACTCATGTATTAAGCTACTTCTGATTATTTCACAAAATGGGTAGAAGCCATTCAGGTAAAAGTACTACTTCTGAAGTGGTGTGCAGTTTCATCAAAGAAAACATCTTGGTAAGGTATGGTGTACCAAACAAGATTGTGACAGATAATGCTTGAATTTTTCTTCAAATGAGATGATGGATTTTTGTTATGGATATGGCATCTCTCTCGGCTCACTCTTGATTACTATCCTCGGGAAATGGACAAGCGAGAATCCACTAATAAAAATCTGGTGACCATAATAAGGAAATTAGTCGATGAGTCTCAATGAAAGCGGCACAAGAAACTCTATGATGCTCTTTGGGAAGATAGGATCACACTAAGAGAGCCATTGGAATGTCTCCTTTTCAAGTGGTATATGGAGTAGAAGCTCAATTGCCGATAATGAGTGGAGCTACCGACCTTGCATCTAATGAAGGCCATTGAAGATACGGTTTGATGATGCTTTGGATAAGAGAATAATGTACCTTCACAAATTGAATGAGGATAGATTGGAAGTTCTTTGATAAGATATCTGCTCATCAACAAAAAGTTAAGGTCTGTTTGATAAGAAAGCCGAGGTTCGAGAGATTTCCAAGTTGGAGACATTGTTTTGTTGTGGGATAAAAGGCATGAACCTCGTGGCGGCCATGGCAAGTTTGATTCCCTTTGGCTCGGACCTTTCAAGATCGGGCACTTTCTTTGGTAAGAATTATTTTTACCTTGATTATATGGATGGTTCTTCTCCCACTTCCTTATAGTGGCGTACACTGAAATTGTTCAAGTCATAGGTGATTAGGGAGTCCTTTGTATATTACATATGACGTTTTGTTTTCTTTCCCTTTGTTTTGGTGTGTTGTCCTCTGTATTGGTTTGATTCGATGACTCGTTGCCCG
Source organism: Taxus wallichiana var. yunnanensis (assembly GCA_018340775.1). Taxonomy (NCBI): domain Eukaryota; kingdom Viridiplantae; phylum Streptophyta; class Pinopsida; order Cupressales; family Taxaceae; genus Taxus; species Taxus wallichiana. The sequence goes on from CM031238.1 coordinate 644,347,427, forward strand.
ATGGATAAAGTCTTGGTCTACTTCCCCGAGTTTGTCTAAGTTCTTACCTTGTCTCATTCCTTGAATTTATGCCAAGTCATCCCCAGAAGGAGCCAGCTGTTGTCCACTCAAAATTCCCCTGCTCTTAAGAAAGTGAAAATTTAAAATTTTGAGTTTAAGTGTTTTTCTGTTGTACTGATAATGTGAAATGCCAAAGAAATTGAGAAATCTACGTTTTTGGGTCATTTTGTGTGTTTTTCGGGCCTGTCGGACATTTTTGTCCCATGTGTCCCAAGTTCAATTGGGCCCTCTGTTCCCCGATCGGCGGTTCACCCGAAGTCTATTCTTTTCGGGCCCGTCGGAACTTTTTGTCCCAAATGTCCCAAGTTCACCCGGACCAATTGTTCCATTTTCATCCGATTCGGCCGAGCCACGTACTTCACGTACTTTTGTCCCGCGTGTCCCAAGTTCAATTGGGCCCTCTGTTCCCCCGATCGGCCGGTTCACCCGAAGTCTATTCTTTTCGGGCCCATCGAACTTTTGTCCCAAATGTCCCAAGTTCGCATTTTTGGACCAATTGTTCCATTTTCGTCCCGATCAGTAGAGCCGCGTACTTCGCGTACTTTTGTCCGCGTGTTCCAAGAGCATTTGTGCGTCTTTTCCCGCTTCGCCGAATCGTCTTTTCCCCGAGTAGAGCGCGTACTTCGCGCTTTCGCGTCCCACATGTCCCAAATGAACCAAGTGCCATTCGTGCTAATTTTTCCCGCTCTACCCGAATATCTTGCTTATTCAATTTGGTAGGTATGTATTAAATACGCATTCATTGCCTTTCTCTCTCTAAGCGGCTATATAACAGTGAACCCCTATGCGTTTTTGCACTGCTTTGCTTTCTCTTATCTTTTGCTCGAACCTTTGCAATCTAAATTCTGCGCGTATCCATTTTCCTCTCAATTCCTTCCCAAGTCTAGCTTGCGGCTTCGCCCTCGAATTACTACCAACATGAAGATCAAATTTGGGGCAAGAACAAATCTCACCACTAGAGTGCTTCGTTTCCGATATCGGGGGACGGTGAAGTTCGCCATCTTGACTTTAGTGATTTTTGGTCGAGGATGACAGGCCATGCAAACCCTACGCCGATAGCACGAGATGATTCATGACAGCGGTTTGGCTTTTTTTGGTGGTTTCCCAATCTTGTGCAATGTGCGAGATACGGTGCTTTCATGCGGAGCTCATTTTGACCACGATTCGAGTGAATTGACCAATATACACGTGGCAGAGACATAGCCGAGGCATTGAAGAGATTCAGGCAGTGGATTTTGAAGTCAGTGGGTCCCTCCCAGTCATAAGCACCTGTCTTCTTCTCCTTATTCCTCTCTTCTCTTCCGATTCTTTTTCTCGGATTTATTGTAATAAGTTGAGGTATTGCGATTGGCAATCCTTAACTAATCTTTAGTTAAAAAAGTAGTTCTGAGAGTATGGCTGAATTGTAAACTATATAATGGCCTCTCCTCGCCATTTTGAAGAAGGAAGAACTTGGCTTATTTTCTGAAAGTGTAAATAAATCATAAAGAAATCAATACAGAAGGGCTTTTCATTCTTCGTCTATCTGATCTCTTTTATCCCTAAGCTTTTCATTTAATCTTGTTAAGATCATTTGTCTATATTATATTAAGAAGCTTTGTATTCTTGCGAGATGTTATTGATAGAACTTTGTGTCTTTCAAATTTCATCTTATTAGTATGATACAAATGATCTTGTTTCAATTCACTTGTACCTTCGCATGCATAAAGAATTACTCTGTCATCTATAATTCTAAATGGTGCCTTTTCTGCTCGTTCTCATTTTCTCATTCCTCGAGTCCTTTTGTAATTGATGATCCTTATAGAAAACACTTTCGTAAATATCCAAGCTTCTTTTCTTTATCGACACAATTGCAAAGTGTGATCCAATGATAAGCTCCACGCACTTCACAATGTCAGTATTTATTTTATCTTCTTCTTCCCACTTTGTGAAATATTGGCCTATGAGGGAGCCCACATTCCTCACGTTGTCATAACTTTTCAAACTTGCCTTAGTCCATCGCATTCGTCGAATGTGAAAGGAGGACCAATGAAATGGCTCCATGTAGCGTTGTTGCACGACTTTTTAGAGTTGTTGGCTTTGCGTTGCAAATTTCAACTTGCTTGGACTTAGAAACTTTTAGGCTTCAATAATTTTTGCCACATAGCCCCTTTGACCTCGCTGACTTTTCCCGTACCTAAAGAATTATAAAACCAGTCTATTAGTGGACTTGAAGTCTGCTAGATCTCATCTCCCTTAAGGCTGTCGGGATGCCACCATGTGTCCACTTTGGACCATCGCTCAGTGCCATCTATCGGTACTAAAATCTGCCACATGTTTGTTGACTTCCCACTTGAATTTACCCCACTACGGACCCAAAAATATATGGAATGTGTCTTATTCCGTGGAATTTAAGTCCTCCGAAGCTAAAAGATTTGAGGAGAACTAGAATCTCGCCACATGGCCCATTGTCGATGCTTGGGATTGAATTTTATTGCCAAATGAATGTCAATCGAATTTTAAAGGGATCTTCCAATACTTTAAACTTAGTATCCCGTAGGTTTTTGAATACCAATGACCAACGCTTTTAAGAAGAGGAAAATGACAATTGTTTAATCATATTAGACTGTTAAAAATGGCTAATTCCATTTTTAACGAGTTATCCAAATTAACCCGGGAGTAATTCTAGGATAACATTTTGGCGACCTCTAGCGGTAATTTTTCGCAAAATTTGACCAATAGCCTTTATGCAATCCATTGGGCATGGAGTCGAGCCCAAAAATTTGAAAACTAATATTTTTTCTTTTAAAATCCTTACCCCCGAGCTGTTATGAACTTAGGATAAACTAAAACTACGAAATTGATCTATGGAGCTCGATATTTAACTTAGAATGGCTCCAACTATCCGATTCGCCATGAAACTGCTCAAACTGATATGAGTTTCCTTGGTTTGCTCTTGAAGCTGATTGCTTGGGATTTGATTTTCTTTATAACTACCCCAAAACACTACATTTTGACCAAGGAAGGGGCACCATGGGCTCTGGACTGAAATTGATCTTTGAGGCCGAAAAAGGTACTTTAAAAGCTTCCCCAAAATTTGATCGGCCATGAACATTGTTACGCCTTTCAAAATGTACTATGCAAACAACAACAAATGCCTCGTAAAACTATATACAAAACATGTAAAATCATACATGATTTAATATAATACATGTAGAGTGTACATAAGAACTTGTTCTACTAAAAACAAACCTACTCTACCCTACTCTACTCTAACTAAAGAAAAGAGAATCTAAAAAATCCTGAAACATGTAGGGAGAAATATATTCTATTTCTTAAAAGTGTGGCCATGTAATCAATTTGGAAATGAACATGGCCTTTAAAAAAGTGAACAATTGATGGGTGAGTGCACCAAGTTGAGGGGCCAAAAGGGGGTCTTAAGTGGACCCATTTTATTGGAAAAAAACTTCAACTTATACGAGTTTTTCAAAATAGTTACACTCAAAATTGGAAGATGTTGTAACAATATGAATCGTAGCATTTTGAGTCTAGTTTTTAAGATACTAAATTTTATTGAAAACAGATAAGTTTAAGTGGTTCAAACAACTAAAATACCAACAGATGCTTTTGTTTTTGATAAAAAAACATAATAGAGTGACTTTTGTGCCCCCCACCATTTTTGTAGCACCATTTAGTATTTTTGAAAACCCTTTGGTAAAAAGATAGCTAGGAGCATATAGTTTGGGCTCCATTTTTTTAAAGATTTTTTTAGTGAATATTTTTTATTTATGATTTTTCTAGTATAGAAATTTTATGTTTTGAAAAATAACGAGACTCGACCATGCCCCCTAACTACCTCTAAAAATATCGAAAATTAGAATTTTTTTAATATGTATAGAATTATGCCTAGTTTGGCCTAGTATAATTTTTTTAAAAATTTGATCACCAAAAAAAAAAGATACACTATGAAAGATAGACATATTTACACTTCAAAAATAGCTATAAAAAGGCATAGTTAGAAAATAAATAATATGGAAACCTTATATTAGTCAGAAAATTTGAAAAATTATATTTTTAAAAAGAAGAGACTCTGCTTTATGTCATGGTATAATTTTTTAAAAATGGATCGATTGTTTTATTTTGATTTATCATAGAGGAAGTGTCATTTTTACATTTTCTTATAAAAACTCATTGTTTGTTGTGTTTGTGCAGGTCCATGCCTCAGGCTTGGGGATCCAAATCGGATCCCAAGCCTTGAGGCATGGCTTGGGAAAAGAGAAAACACAAAACAAGTACATGTTACATAACGTGTATGCGTTATGTGTAGTATAAACATAATGCGTATGCGTTACATAATGCGTATGCATTCTGTGTAGTATAAGCATTATGTGTGCTTTTGACATGCTTTTATTTACATAAATAAATGTTTAAGTTTTTCATTTATTATTATTTATATTTTATTATTTCTTATACTTTAAATTTATTTATGTAAATATAAGAAATTAGGGTCACTCTGCACCTTATGGAATTAGTCTCATAGCTCCATGAGTCATGGTTTAGGAGATAGTTTTTTAAAGTATAATTTGAGTCAATACATAGGTAATTTTTCAGGATTTCAACATTCAACCTAAATCTTTTAGCATTTAACTTCTACAATCGAAACCCTAAACCATAGGCCATAAACCTAAACACTAAACTATAAACCTTGAGCCCTAAACCCTAAACCCTAAACCTTTAACCATGATCCCTAGACCCTAAAACCTAAACCCTAAACCTTAAACATTCAGCCCTTACCCGTGAGCCCTAAACCCTAAGCCTTAAGCCCTAAACCCTAAGCCATAAGCCCTAAACCCTAAACCCTAAACCCTAACCCTAAACCATGAACCATGAGCCCTAAATGCTAAACCCTAAACCCTGAACCGTAAAAACTAAATCCTAAACCCTAAACCCTGACCCCTAAACCCTAAACCTTAAACACTGAATCCTAAACCCTAAACTATAAGCCTTGAACCCTACACCCTTAACCCTGAGCCCTAAAATCTAAATCCTAAACCCTAGACCATATACCCTAAGCCCTAAACCTTAAACCCTAAACTCTAAACCTCTCGCCCTAAACGAACAAGACCTAAAAATTAATCCCTAAACATTAAATCCTAAACCCTGAACTCTGAACCATAAACCCTAAAACCTGAACCGTAAACCATAAACCCTTATCCCTAAACACTAAATCCTTAACCCAAAACCCAAAACCATAAACCATAAACCCTAAACCCTAAATCTTAAACCCTAAATCCTTAACCTCGATCCATAATCCCTAACCATAAACACTAAACCATAAACCCTAAACCTAAAACATAAATCCTAAACCATAACCCTGAACCTTGAACCTTGAACCCTAAACTCTAAACCTTAAACCCTGAACCATGAACCCTAAACCTAAACCCCAAACATATTTCATCAATATTTACTAGTCTCGTGCCTAGAACCATCATTGAGTTTGCTTATAGAACTACCTTGTTTATGAGAGGTGGGACAAGTAACTAAATGGATATGACATCTACCTTGTGCCTTGTAATGCATATATTACACATCTCTTCCAAACTTGTTTCTCCCCACATATACTTGCGCTCTTGAATGTAAATTTATTCACACTCTGAAACAAATTTCACATTTCTCATATTTCCATGTATGGTATTATGCAAGCCAGGATGACCCATTGGAAGCTGGAAAAATAACCATCACAACAAAAAAATAATCTTAAAGGAAACAAAAGAAACATAAAGAATATATCAATGTAGAGGTATAGGATCATAATTAAATTTCCTGTAGTATCCTCTCCTCTAGAGAAAGATAAAGTTCAAGTGTTCTACTGGAATGGATACTAAATTTTACAAAACTTCCTAAAGTGTTCAAAATAAGCGTAGAAATAGGGAATGGCTAAGAACACTAGGGGTTATTAATCGCCTAGTAAATCTTTCTTGTTTAGTTCTAAATGGAAGTTACGGCCTACGACTTAGTGACCTTCCATTCATTGATAATTCCTTATATGATAAACCCATGGATGTTTTCAAAATCCATGAAGAAAAATATAGGGGTAGTCATCAATCCTAGTGAAGGGTGTGATGTGATTTCCAAGCAACTTGAAATTCATATAGATTTAGAGGTCATAACACGAATTTACAAATATCTTCATCATTATAAATGGAAGCCAAGTAACAGTGTCTCCCTATACATCCAAGGATTGAGGACTACTGGGGTCTTTGGAAGGATTAGACAGTCAAGAATATGACATTTCCCTCCTTCAAAATATCAACAGATGAAAAACATCAAATTTTGATGACTCTCTTTGAATGTTCTGCCTACAAATTCGATGAACCTTGAACTCTGTGACCTAAACCCTTAACCCTCAACCATGAGACCTAAACCCTAAACCCTAAAACCAAAATAATAAATCCTAAACCCTAAACACTAAATATTAAACCCTAAAACCTAAACCCTAAACCCATAACCCTAAACCCTTGACCCTAGACCCTAAACCTTGAGCCCTAAGCCCTAAACCCTAAATACTAAATCCAGAGCCCCAAGCTCTAACCCCAAACCTTAAACCAAGTAACTATGAACCCCTGAACCATGAACCCTAAACCCTAATCCTTAAACTATAAACCCTAAACCTTAAGCCTTGAACCCTACACCCTAATATTTGATCCCTAAACCTTAAACCTTAAACCCTGATCCCTAAACCCTAAACCCTAAAACTAGAGCCCGATCTCTAACCCCTAAACCTTAAACACTGTAGCTAACCCCTAAACCTTAAACCCATGACAACGAACCCCAAACCCTGAGTCATAAACCTTAAACCATGCACCCTAACCCTTAAACCCTAAACCCTGAGCCTTGAGCCCTAAAATGTAAACCCTAAACCTTAAGGCCTAAATGTTAAATCCTAAAGGCCCCTAAATCCTAAACCGTAAACCCTAAAAACTAAATCATAAACCCTAAACCCTAACCCTAAACCCTAAACTCTAAACCCCAAGCACTAAACCCTAAACCCTAAGCCCTAAGCCCTAAACCCTAAACCCTAAACCCTAAGCCCTAAACACTAAACCCTAAACCCTAAACTCTATGACCTAAACCCTTAACCCTAAAACCTAAACCCTAAACCTCGAGCCTTAAACCCTAAACCTGAACCCTTTACCCTAAACCCTGAACCCTGACCTTTAAACCTTAAACCCTAACTCCTCAACCCTAAATCTTAAACCATGAGCCCTAAACCCTGAACCCTCAACTCTCAACCCTAAACCCTCAACCCTGATACCTAAACACTAAACCTTGAACCCTTTTCCCTAAACCTGAACCATGACCTTTAAACTTTAAACCTTGAGCTGTAAACCCTAAATCCTCAACCCTAAACCTTAAACCCTAACTCCTAAACCCTAAACCGTAAACCCTAAATCCTCAACCTCAAACCTTAAACCTTGATCCTTAAACCATAAACCCTATACCATAAACCCTAAGCCCTAAACCCTAAACTCTAAGCCCTAAATCCTAAGCCCTAAACCCTAAACCCTAAAACCTAAACCCTGACCCCTAAACCCTAAACCTTGAGCCCTAAACCCTAAACCCTAAGCCATGAACCCTAGGCCCTAAGCCATAAGCCCTAAGCCAAAATCCTAAACCTTGAACCCTCAAACATAAACCCTTAACCCTAAACCCTAAAAACTAAACCCTGAACCCTAAACCCTAAATCCTCAACTCTCAACCCTAAATCCTAAACCCTAAATCCTGATCCCTAAACCCTAATCCCTAAACCCTAAACCCTGAACCTTGAGCCATAAACCCTAAACCCTCAACCTTGATCCTTCCTACGCGTTTCTTATGATCTCATGTGTAAAAAAGGCAAACAAGTTATAGATGGTCCCTTTTGAGCTTTCGCATACATTTAACCATGCCTTGTTTACTTGTGTCATCTTTCTTGATCATTAAGCTTGGTGACTAAGCACATGACCATCATCATAACAGGTCGGGAATTTCTTCTATGTCAAAGTATCATGAACCATTTTTATAGTCATAAGACTCTACCATTTTCTTGATGGATTTTTATCCTCCAAGTCGTTGTCTATGGATTCTCCTTCAAAATTCAAGCCAGTGAACTTGGATATAAGCTGAGGGGTTATGCGCATTTTATAGCCTGCAAAATAGAAGTGGTCTTCATGTACGTGTGACATCAACCACTGATATAGCCACTCGGGCTTGCCAAAATAAGGAAACTCATATAGTTGCAACAACCCTGCCTTCTCCAACTTTACCTTTACTTCGTCACTATATATTGGCATTCCATCTGGTGTCCTCTTATTAGTTGGACGAACCAGTTCCAATGCCATTTATTTCTCAGTAGTTCTCATGTGATGGTTGTAATCGCTCACGGCCATTTGTCTCAAGTGTGACACCCACTCTTTCCCCAACAATACTCCATCTGGGTACTACATTTCTGCATACCATTCTTCATTGGAGCTAATGACGGAAGTGGTTTTTTTCCTTTTCCCTTTCCTTCTGTTTCTTTGGTGAAATAGTCACCTTCTTTGGTGCCATGTTTTCTTGTTGGGTTACAACCTAAATCCCTCCTTCTTTCTCTGATCTACTACTCTTCTCAACTCTAAGGCTCCACTCTGCAAAGAATCCTCCTTCTTTCGTGCCCTAGCTGCCAAACCCTAACTAGGAAAAACTCTTCCACAAGATAACATATTTTGAAAAGAAATCTCCCCATACCCATGTACTCTTTCCACTTTGGTTCACATTGATCTAGTTGTGCACTTTATGATTCTTCTTCCTTCACACAAATCTCTCTAGATGCCCTAGTTCGCAAGAGCTCTAACTTCACAAAAGCAAGGTAAATAATAACGTGCCCGACTTCATACTTATAGTTTTTGCTCCTCTCTAGCAATAAATGTTATACCACCTACCAACATACTTAGATTTAAATGTGTCTTTTGCCAATAGGCTGATCTTAAACGCCCTTATTCACTTGCCCAATCCTACGCAAAAACCTTCTACGACCTTACGGCGTGTAAAAATCCAATGTATCCAAAGACTCTTACGCGTGTGTCCGCGGTGCTGAAGGCACTTCTTCTATCTTTTACCTGATTTTTTCCCTTGCCTACCTCATGTTGTTCCTGCACTCTTCGTCCTTTGTATGTGGTTTTTGGTACAACCTTTTTAACACCACAATTCATTATCCATTGTTTCCCCATGCGCTTTCTCAACCTTACGCGCTTCCACCCTCCACCCCACACTAAAATAGATGTGCGGTCCTCTGAACATACACAACATTAGAAAAATAATGTGGTTACTGGCACACAAGGTGCAAAACAACACAAACGGAAAGGAAAAAGCAACGAGAAAGGGAAACACAAGAAAGGAAAATCATTAAAGGAAATCCTAAACTAGATGGAAAAACTTCCTTATTTACAAACACCAAGAAGACTTATTTATAGTAGGGATTCAACCTACTCCCATTGAAATGACCTAGTAATCTCGTCCCATCTAGCACTTGTAACTAGAAGGAGCTGAATCAAGGATGTACGAGATGATGTATGGTCCTAGCCAATGGACTTTCAACTTCCCAGGATGGCGCAAAAACTTGGAATCATACAACAAGACCATCTGCCCAACCTTAAACTATTTGTTCTTGATATGACGATCATGTCAAGCCTTTTGTCTTGTCTTTTCTGTCTTTTGACTCCATCTAGCAAGTGATAACTTTTCCTCTAATTGCATCAACTTAACAATCCTCTCTTCCAACACTTGATCATCATCCAAACCTCTTGCACGTCTTATATGCGGCGAGGGTACCACGAATTCAATTTGGAAAACAACCTCCATGTTAAACACCAATTCAAAGCTGTGTGTCCTTATTCAATCTCTTATAGGTTGTCCTATATGCCCATAGAATGGCTGATACTTTTTCATCCCAATCTTGTTTTCCGACGTTACAAATCTTGATCAACGTGTGACTTAGTATCTTATTAGATGCCTCGGTGGATCCGTTTGTTTGTGGATGATAAGGGGTGGTCTTGTGTTGGGCCACCATAAACTTTGCTAATAGAATCTTGATGTTTCATTTGGAAAATGTGTACCCTTATTGCTTGTTAAAATTAAAATACATCCATACTTGCTGATTATATTCTCCCATAAAAATCTGGGCAGTTGTTGCGGTGTAATCCTTTGTAGGTGGTGCCTCTACCCATCTTGTCAAGTAATTTATCCAAGTGATGATGTAACGTGATCCAATCCTTCGTACAACAGGTAAAATAGGTCCTACAAAGTCAATTGCCCATTTTTTAAATGGTTCATCATTGGCTATTGGTCACAAGGGCATTTCATCACTTCTTCCAAGTTTTCCAAGGTCTTTGTGCAATGGTCACAGGCATTGAAAAAATCAATACTGATCCTAGTATATGATTTCCCAACAAAGCCCCGCAAGTAGAATCTTCCACGCGGTTGCATTTCCCACATAGTGCCCTCAACAATTTCACCATGCACTTCCTCCATAATAGCAATGCACTCATGTTCTAACACACATCGGCGCAGAACCTCATCACCACCTAACTTGTACAAATCTCCACTAATAAGCATATAAAGCACGACACGTATAGCCATTATTATTTTCTCTCAAGGCCTTCATTCCTTTTGGTGCCACACATGTCTTGAGAAACACTACGATGTCTTCTAATTTCGATGGTGTGCACCACAACCTAAATAGTTGTATATGTCCGGAATTGTATCCTCAATGTTTTGCGCATCCTCCCCTAAGTCAATCCTAGATAAGTGGTCAGGTCTAGAACTAATTTTCCTTGGTTTTACTACAACCAAAAACTCAAATTCTTTAAATAACGAGGATCCAATGATATATGCACCCTGCAAAACGAGCTTGTTTACTAAATACTCCAATGCCATGTAGTCTGTGTAGAATATAAATGGTTTTGCCAACAAATACTTCCTGAACTTATGCAATGCATAGATCATTGACAGTGCCTTGTGCTCAGTAGTTGTGTAATTATGTTCTGCTGGTGTTAACTTTCTACTGGTAAAACACAAGGGGTGATCAACACTCCCCTGACTAGGTTATGCTAATACTTCTCCCATGACTGTCCCTGAGGCATCAACATGCACATGGAAAGGCTTATCCCAAGAGGGAAAACGTAGTACAAGCTCGTAATAATCCTATCCTTCAAAGTGTCAAACGCTTTTTGTTGCGCCTCTCCCCAGTGAAAGGCACTCTTGTGCTTAAATAATTCCTCTAAGGGCACAAAAATCTTGGCATAACCCTTAATAAATTTTTTGTGATACCCCGTATGCCCAAGGAATCCATACACAACGCTTTGACTAGTAGGCTCCCAATTCCACAATAAGCGCAACTTTAGCGGGATCCACGGTAAGCCTTTCTTACATATATGCCCAGCAGGTTCCAAAAGGAGTATAAAAGACACATTTCTTAATTTCAAGGGATATCCTCAACTACCAACATATTTTAAACATCAGCCTCAAATTGTCACAATGGTCTTTCACTAGCCCATACACAGTCCAATCATCTAAGTAAACTTGAATAAATTTATGGATGAAGTCCTAGAATGCTTGTACTATGATGCGCGAGAACACATGTGAGGCACATTCTTCAATACAAAAGGCATAACCATGTAGGAAAAACTTCCCCATTCAGTGGCGAAGGTTGTCTTCTCCTAGTCTTCCTTTGCAATTCTAACTTGGTGGTACCTTGAGAATCCATCCGTAAAAGAATAGACCTCGTGCCCGACCACTCCTTCCAAAATTTCTTCAGTGAAGGGGGTTGGAAAAGGGTCAATGACACAAACTGCATTTAAATCCTTATAATCCACACAAATCCTTATCCTTCCATCCTTCTTGATACTTATGACCATTGGACTCACCCATTCAATTCCTCAATGGCCTCAATAATGCCTAATGTTATCATCTTGTCTATCTCTTCCTTGACCTTTACATGCAAGTTAGGATTCATCCGATAAGGTCTCTTCCGAATCGGGTGTGCACCTTCCTTCAACTTGATCCTCATCTCCCCTAAGGAATGGTGAACGCCTTTGAGCTCATGGTACCCACGAGGGAATAAATCTTGAAACTCGCATAATAGATCGATGATCTTAGAAACTTATTTCTCGACCAATAATCCCCAATGATAGCCTCCTTAGGTTCTTCCTCTGAACCAATGTTAACCTTATTTGTCTTCAAGGGATCATGGTAGGTGCGTGCTCACTCATCAGCACTATCCATGACTTCACGCATACCTACAGAGTGGTTAACATCCAGACTCTCCATTTCTTCACCATCTATCACATAGACCATTTTTCCTTTTTCCTTTTCCATGCACGCGTGCTCAAGTTGTACCTTTTATGATTCCTCTTCATCAAAATGCGTCTCTAAACTAGGTTCTCTTAGTAGCTCATGTATTCTATCTTCCACCATAGCACTATCTCCCATTATAAGGTGCTTTACTACTTGTAACGCCTTATCCACTGATGGCTTTGTACTCCTATACTCGAAAGATTGAATGAGATCAGCCACCAACTCCTACCAATTACCTATTTGATGGTGCATATCCGAATGAATATACCATGTGTGCACATAACCTTGTAAGGTGGAATACAACTTATGCACCCATAATGAAGGTGGTAAAGATTTTGCACCTTTTATCCAGGCCTTCTCACATGCTTGGACATGAAATGAGGTGGTCTCTTTACCATGGTAGTCTTGGATGACAATGGGTGTGTTGCTCCTAGAGAACCTAATAGAGAATGTGACCCTTACCTCACACCATTCTAGAAGGCTCTCTTGATGTGTAGCCCACCAGCGCGTTGTAGTTCCGAGCAGGTTATAGTTGAACATCTCTCTTCTCTTGACCTCATCTTTCCACTAAGCCTCCATTTCTCACAAGAAATCATCAGGGTTGGCTCCTCCAGAGTAACTTGGTAACTTCTTCCCTCCTAGGCACTTGAGTGAATGTGCCCTTGTTACCCTTGTTACAGATCCTCTCAACTGTTGCCCAATCAACTCATAAGTCCCATGTGCCCAATTGTCACATGACATTTGGTGGTATCACTCAAGGATTGAGAATCTTCAAATTGGATAACTCCTCTGTGGGATGAATTATCTCAGGGTCTCTAATGGAGCAAACATAAATTTTGTCAAGTACTTATTCTCCCAAGGGCTCAGTATAAGGGGCGGATTTCCCATCAGTCAACGGGATGATGACTCCTTCTTCCTTGTTCTCAAAACTAATATATCCCTTGTTAAATTGTAAGTCAGCATTGTTCTTGTAACATCGTGGGTGCCCAAGAAATGCTGGAAATTTGTCTACCTTGGTGAGCACCAAGACTTTGAAGTCTCCAGTGATCTTAGCCCCTTGAATGGTGATAATTGCATCCTTCAAGACTCCAATGGGCATTACCTTTGTCTTTTTTCCATATACGTCACATTCGAAGATGGATGTAATGTGGGCATTCCCATTTGATGTCAAACATCTAGAGTGAGAACATTAACCTATGCACCGTGTCAATCAAGATGTTACTCAGAAGCTACCCATCCACAATTGCATTTAAAGTGATTTCCTTGTCATAGTCAAGGTTATGGGGATGGAGGTCAACATGTAAATCCTATCTTTCACCCTCCCCTCCGGCATGTGGTACCTTCTCCCATAGCCATTCCCCTAGCAAGGGAATGATATTATCTTGCCTTAACATTTTGCATATTTCCCTTAACATTTTGCATACTTCCCTAACCTCATCTAGATCCTTTGTGGATCCACAACATTCTTCCTCTACTCCAACTTTCTTGACTACTCCTTCGGGAATTAGATCTCTCCTTGTAAACTTGAATTACATCCATGGTCTCTTGATACACCTCCTTCCGATGAGCGGGTCAGGATAATTTCTATGTACTACTTCTTCTCTTGAAACCATTGTCTTTTTCTTGATATCTCCTTGGCATGCGTGACCTCTGCTCGCATCATCACCATTACAGGTTCTAATCCGACTCATGTGCCACTCTAGGCATCCATTATGAGATGTCATTCTTTATGCTCACCATCCCAACGTCTTTATCCTTCCGGTGCTACTAGCTCATGTGCTCAAACAAATTAGGGAAATCCTCGTACTTATGCTTTTTTCACACCATGAGCATTGCAATAGGTCAGGACACTCATGCTTATAATGATCTATAGACCCACAGTTATAACAGGTTTCTCACGGGAACTCACTTCTTCCTCCGTCGCGGTTACTGCGACCACGAAATCCTCTTCCACATGCTCCACCATCTCTGTGCCCTTCATAGCGGCGATCATCATCCTTGGAACTTCTTGTAAGGCTAGTTTGGCGCACACTAAGGTCAATAGCACCATGAATCTGTTCAATCAGCCTACAATGCTTGGTATCATGGGTTGTAGAGGTACAAATCTTATAAGTAACAGGACACGTTCTTACAGATCGTGCATTGTAGTAGAGGAAACATACTTGCATCATGGTCCCCATGGTAAATCTCACAGTCTATCGCCATGGTGCGTACCAACTTCCGAGGGAAACTATCCTTTGCATGCCCTTCCACTTCACAATCTGTGCACCAAATCCCACTACAAACTTCATGCATTGAATTTACAAACAACTTCTCCAACTGCTTGGCCATTGCAGAAATTTGAGCCTCCAAAAAGAGCTAACACCAGTATCAATGCTCCTATTGACCTCGGCGTGCGGGGCAACTTCCAAGGCCTCGCGCGGAGTGCAGTGAAAGGCTTGTATGATATTGCCCTTATAAATGATGTTATCAATACTCCAACAAACCATTGAGCATGTTGAGAAGGGTGAATGTCATAGGACCATTTTGACAAGAGATTCTTGAACCACGTGTCATACTTCAACACACTCTTTGTCATTCCTTGTTGGATATCCTTTAGAGCGCTGATGCTCTTCTGCTCAAATTCTGGGATATGGAACTCTACTAGGAAGGCATTCTTCGATTTAGTGTAGTTTACCATCGTTTGATGGGGGTCATAATTCGATACCAAGCTGTGTGTACCCTTGCAGCGTCATTGTAAACTGACTTGCCTTTCACTCTGGGGTAGTGATCCCTTTCACTCACCATAGTAATTTACACTTTTGGACATGCTCTACAACATCCTCAATACCTTTGTAGTCTGGTAAGTGCAAAGAAATCTCAAATAATACTTGTGGAGGTGGTTATGGCCCTTATCCTCCTGATCTAGAGCCTTGGTTCCCTCCGGTGTTTCCTCCTCCACCAGATCCACTAGATCCACCTGGTCATATGCCTCTTGACCCACCAGATCCTCCAGATCCACTAGGCCCACCAGGTCCTCTAGCTATACCACCAGATCCACCTCCTGTGACCGGAAAATGGCTTGAAGTGGTCGCGCCTAGTGTCCCCAATGTCTCACTGAACTGCGCAACAATGGTTTTTGATATTGTCCCGCTGCCAGTTGTGTGTCCCGCACCACTTCCAGACGTGATACCCAAACCTTATGTATTTGTACCTTATCCAAAAATTCCTCCAAATACAAGAATGGTTTACACAACCTGTCATGGATGTCCCTGAATGAGAAATTATATCTCCCGGATGCAAATCGGTTCCTTCCACCAATACCAACTAGGTTAGCAATACTTGTCTCTTGATTTGGAAAACCAAGTGCCGGGGTTTGGTCACTAGATGGGTTTAGATACGCATCGACGGCTTTCTCCATGCGTCAAACTCTCATAAGAATCAGGGATCTCTCTCCGCACTTGCCAAGATGGGGTAGCATAGACTGCTCAGGTTCCACATCCTTTACGTGAACCTCAATTCCTTCTCACAATGTCTACCTCCATAGATCCATCACTCCTGTAACCTCGTGTTGTTTAACAATCGCCTTTTCACGCGCTTCACCATACTTGAGTCGTCTTTCTTCCCTGTATTTTTCCGCTGCAATGTTTGTCATCTTCCTCCACCCTAGCTTCCTCGCCCAATGCTCGGAAGAGTTTAGTTGGCCATAGGGAATGCCTCCAAATTTAGCATAACGATCAAGATCTTCATAGCCAATGTGATAGCTTACAAAAATGATCCTCTAGGTTCTTGTGGGAACTCAAACTTAGTAATCTTTGGGCAAGAATACGTAGAAATGGCATACTCTAGAGTATAACTAGTCAAGCATTCTTCTCCACCCGGTGATCAATAAGACGCATCCAAGTCGGATCTGCATCCTGTGCCTCGATAATCATCTCAGTCTATACGCGTGATCTATAGTACTAGCTTGAGTCGGATGCATATGCCAAAAACCATTTATATAGTTCTACTAGAAAACAATGAAGAACATCTCGTACAAATCTGAATCATGAGTACAGTTCACTTCTACCCATCTACGTGCATCAAACTCAGGTCCAGTGTTGAATCTTTGAGAAAACTCATCCTCTCGTGCTTTTGAACCATGCTTCAACACTCTCCAAGGTCAAACGCTTTTTCATCACACATCACAGGAACCAAGATGTATGTCATTTCTCACAACAACTTCGAAAAGAGGTCCGGAAACGGAACCAAGATGTAGTCATTTTTATGCCCTTAGAATAACAAGTCAAATCCCATTCACATCGGCCTATCACCCGGTGGGCACCGAGCACTCACTCGAGGCACACGCAGTCTTGAGACCCTCCTTTATGTGAGTTATGTGAGAATACATCATTTATGACAGATTTAGATGCAAGAAAGAAAAGAACCATGCATTCATTCTGAGAACTTAGGATGAGTTATTATACCAATGCATCCATTCAGATAACAAAAGAGAAGTATCAAACAAAATATAGATCTTATTCATGACATGTGAACAAAAATGCGCTAGGGGTTTGTGCCCGTGAACAACATATATACTTTAGAATAGAACCTTATATTCATGTTAACAAAAGTTTCAATAAACACATTACATTCATCAAGGCCCTAATAGGCCAATATAATAATACAAATCGAGTCATGCATCAGGAACCTAAACTATGCACATTACAAAATTGGTTATAGACCCATCCCTCTAAATATGCCATCACTCCTACGGTTCTCCTAATCCCAACCCAAAGGATCCTTCATTATTCCTGCAAAGCTTCGCCTATCCAACGTTATATGATGCCACTCTTGGTGTTCCCTTTCTTCTACCCGAGCATCTCTATATATAGCTTTAGTCTCCACCACCATGCCTTCTGAGATAACAAATCGGTTGCAAGTGTCCATGTGGTCCTCCAATGGAGCATGCTTCTTTTGATCTAAGCTCTCCACTCTTTACAATGATGTCTTTCTGGATCCTTCCATCGCATGCATGGAATATTCCTTTCTTGACCATCAAGTTGCCATGCCGGCACCTTATCCACACTACATGCTTAGAAGGGTCACATTATTCTCGTGTGATGTCTGGAATGTCGAATATGACTAAGTCCCAAAACCTTTGTCTTGTCTTGCGTGCATGCCGTGGGTTCTACTAAACCCTGCTAAAACCCTATCCTATGCACTTTCACCCCACGTGCCCCTTTTCAAATAGGTCTCGCACACCCACACGCCTTCTTGTACTTAGCCAATATTCAGGGCCTAATAGTGATGATGCGAAGCTTTTACAAAGCATACTCAACCACCGCTAGGAAATGATAAGGAATAAGTTATATGGTAATAATGAAAAATATAAGATGGCAACAAATATCACTAGAAGACAAAAATTATTCAAAGAAGGGGATATGTTAATGGTTTATTTAAGGAAGGAAATATTTCACAAAAGAACATGTAACTAGCTTAAATATAAGAAGATTGGCCCTTGTAAGATTGTGAAGATGATAAATGACAATGCATACGAGGTAAATATGTAACACAATTTTGATATTTCTCGAGTATTTAATATTTTAGATTTGTATGAATTTCATGAGGAGGATATAGAGGAAAACAATGAAGGATTTTATTGAAGTGAACATATTCCCAATAAGAAGAGGGAAAATTTGGTGCAGGTTCTTGAAAAGAAAACAATCAACATGAGGCAAGGAGTTTCAACAAATATTTGGTACAATGGGAAGGTTTGCAGCAAGAGGACAACACATGGATTTCATAATGGGAGTTGAAGAAACTTGATCTACACAAACTACAACAATTCAATCACAGGAACTCGCATGAGAGTTGAGTTCTTTTTAACCAGAGGAAAATGATGCGAATTTGATGGCCTGTCTTGTGGAGGCTATAACTTTTGCTCCAGAACCGAAATGACTCCATTTTTATAGAAAGATCTTAAAAAGATCTACACTATGATATGTTGCATTGGTAGCTTATGAAACATTTCAATAATTTTTCAAAGGTAGAAAACATCCATCTAGGGCGCGAAAATTGGGTTAGAAGTTTATTTTACAATTTTTTCTAAATTTTAAAATTAGCGCATTCTTGTAACTATGCGTCAACTTGAGGTGGATCTCAATAAACAAGTCAATTTAGGAGTATGGATTATGTGTGCTAATTTGTAGTATCTAAAAACTTACTAAAACTAGACATTTTTATAAATAATAAGTTTTACTAAAAATAGTAAGTATAGTCAAGTTCAAATTAGAAGTCAAGTATAATTAGGAGTGTTTTAGAATTTGAATAAAATGGCCTCTTATGTAATTGAAAGGCAAGAATAAGGAGGATTAAAAGAGCTTTACTTGAAATTTTGTTTTGCCTATTATAATTTGATTGTTTTTGTTCGACCTCATCACCAAGTTTTACAATGTACAAAAGGAGGCCATCTGGACTCCCGTTGGTTACCATCAATGGAAATGTCTCAATGGAAATCTTGATGGAAAAAGTAAATCCAACAACTGAACCTTAATGCTTCAAAAAATATTCAAGCAACCACGAAGTTTGTGGTGATATTTATGTAATAGAACAATGCTTTCTTTACTATGGTGTTGACATGGTAAGGCTTTAACATAATTCAATAATGATGGTATTGCATAATAAATGGTTTGAAATGTTTCAAATTTTAATTTCCAATGTTGAGTGTGTTCTTTTGCCTCTTCTTGAGCTTGATCGATTTTGTTGGGACCTCCTCATTTTATGGACCGATTTCAAGCCATAACAATGTGAAACAAATTCACATTAAGCATGTGATGAGCACAATATGCCATGCGAATGTGTAACTAATAACATCACACCACATGAAATTGTACCAAGCGTTCAAGTCTTGTACTCCCATAAATATTTGTTTACATTAAAATGAACACCAATGAATTAGAATATTAATTTTGTAGTATAAAAATTTCTTTTCCTGGGGCACATATGACACACTTTTGTAACATAACTTGTTAAATTCAAAATGCAATTGGGAATAGAGTTGCTTCTATCCTTTCATTCCTTTGAGAAATAGATAAGGGTTAGGGCTAGGAGGAATACCTGTTGAATGTCGAGAGGGTGTGCGTGTACCGTAGAGAGAGATCAGGTCGACTGCGAAGAACTCCTTTTTGTCTTGGAAGGACTACCTGCAAGTAAGAATACAAGACCACCAGATTTTAATTAGACAATAAATGAGGGAACTGCCTTGGGCCCAGGAAATATAAAACTTCCTTTCGAAGGTGGTCAGTTCCCCTGCTAATATGAATTAACACAAATTCTAACAAATAAGCTATTGTCCAATTACAATTTGTTTACCTTGTTAGAACAATAGAGAAAGGGCTGGTCTTGGTTTAGAATCATGGTGACCGATGCCAGTCACTGTAACCGGTACCGGTTGTTGGTAACCGATATCGGTAGGGGCAATGTTTTAGGGGCTTTTGGTGAAGGTTGGTTGTAAGGTGGTTGTGTTGTTTTATAAGGCTGATAAATGGGTGGGGTTAGGTAATGGGGTGATGAGAAGGACTCAGAGAATATGGGGGTGTTCTTGGGGTAACGTAAGGGTGGAGGAATGATAGTTAGATGTAGTGTGTTGCTGGGTAGTAGATCTAGGAATAGACTTATGATGGCTGTGATTCAGAAGTTCAAGAAATGTTATTAAAAGGACATACAAGATATTACTTACTGATTATTGATAAGGATGCAGGTCCAAGAACTGTGATGATGACGGCAGAACTCAGGTAGGATGACCTGACAATCAGGAGATGAGCTATCTTCCCTCCCGACGAACAGATGAGTGTCACAAGGCTCTGGTTACTCAGTTGCAGTTTTTGGCTTGATGTCCTTCTCTGCAAACTCTTCTTGTTTCTTTCACTTGTCTCTGTTCAGCCAAGTAAATTCCGGATCCTTCCAATGACTTCTGATTCGGATCCACGAAAATCCAACCCTTTGTTTTTGGTTGGGAGTGGTCATTTACAGGGAACCGATGGCGGTTACGTAATCAAGCGGTGGTCGAGTAGAACCGCAGTATCGGTCAGTCAAAGCGGGCTATTTTTAGTAAAATAGCCAACTTTCCCTCCTTTTCTCCCGAGGGATTAGTTGCGGGCTTGGTCAAGTCATTATGAGGTTGGTTTTAGGTGCGGGTGAGGAGTAATTAGTCATGGGTGTGGATGTAGACCAAGTTATAGGTCTTAATTAGGTTAGTTTAGGGTTAGGACTAAGTCATGATGAGGTGGCAAAATGAGGTGGCAGGTATGGCGATGTGGATTTATTAATTATAAGGTAATTAATAAATAATTGTGTAAGGTTTAGGTGATGAGGTTAGGTTGCGAAATGAGATGCGGGTCACAGGGGGTCGTAAGACACAAATTTGGTGTCTACATTTGCCCCTTATTGTCGTGTAGCTTGTTTTGTAAAGCTGCACGGACAATAATATGAAGTGGTTTCCCCTGTTAAGGGTATAGGTAATCCCCCTCAAAGCTATCACAGATTGAGATAGCGTGAAATCAGGGATAGGGTTGATAAAGGGTAAATGGTGTTGAGATGATGGTGAGATGGTGGGGTAGGTCCAAAGAAGCCGACGCACGTTGAAATGCAGTAGTGCGACCAGGGTACATGATTTGAAGAGCAAACCAGCAATTCATAGGCAAAGGTCGATAATTTATCCAAACAAGGGTGATATAATCCTGGTATCCAAGGCATAGGAAGTAGCTCCAGGGGATATAACGGGTAAGGTACATGAACGTTTAGGCATGTTCGGCAGTACCAAATGGTTGGTTTGGTTGAGATAAACGTCACGGTCTAGGTCTAGGCAAAGTTGGTCGACTGATCAAGTCAAGTACCCTAATCATGCTAAAACACGAATAGGTGAGCTCGATTGAACAAAAAGCCACAGGATGGGTGGGTAAAATTGTAATTTGTTGGTTTGGGGTGAGGTATTTAATTGGTGCGGCCTTGGGTCGGGCGATTGATTAGTGAGGGCCGTGGGTCGGGCCTGATAGGTTGAGTGCGGCCTTGGGTCGGGCCAAATGGTTGGTGGCGGCCTTGGGTCGGGCCGGATAGTTGGTTGCGGCCTTCGGTTGGGCCAAATGGTTGGTTGCGGCCTTGATTGGGCCAAATGGTTGGTTGCGGCCTTGGGTCGGGCCAAATGGTTGGTGCGGCCTTGGGTCGGGCCAAATAGTTGGTTGCGGCCTTGGGTTGGGCCAAATGGTTGGTTGCGGCCTTGGGTCGGGCCAAATGGTTGGTTGCGGCCTTGGGTCGGGCCAAATGGTTGGTGTGGCCTTGGGTCGGGCCAAATAATGGCCTTGGGTTGGGCCAAATGGTTGGTTGCGGCCTTGGGTCGGGCCAAATGGTTGGTTGCGGCCTTGGGTTGGGCCAAATGGTTGGTTGCGGCCTTGGGTCGGGCCAATGAGGTCAAAAACGGCTAAATAGCAATTGAGTGTATAGGCGATGTGGTGAATAGGCAACGTGGTGAGAAAGGGAGATTGGTGAATAAGGGCAGAAGTTGGGTGAAGTTAGGTATTAAACCGATATCGGCTATATATGACCGGTATCGGTTAGGTGACCGATACCGGTTCCTTAGGGCACAATATAACCGATATCGGTTATAGGTCAAAAACCTATAAAAAGAAAAATACGGCCTGTCATTGTCAAATTGTCAATTTGAAAACCAATTTGAGTTGTCTGAGGTGTATTGTTGAGATTGGTGCATTTGCTGAGGTGGCACTATTTGAGTGGAGAAGTGAGTGGTTGGTAGGCCCTAGTGAGTAGGAGGCAGCAGTTGATTGGTGGAGGACCCAGCAGAGGAGAGTTAGAGCCATGGCACAGCCAGGAGGAGCAGGAGGTGCTGGACCAGCTGGACCACCACCACCCATCCCACCACGACGACGTGTCGTCGTACCGGTAGGTTCGAAACCCTTCATTGTGTGAATTTGATGTTGTTAAGCTATATTTGGGGGTTTGGGTAGGAATCCATGTTTTGATAAAATAATGAATAAATTGAAGTTATTTGAAAAATGAAGAGGATAGATGGGTTAAATAGGTCAAGGCGGCAGGGTGGGTAGGTTTTTAGGATGTTTGGGTGGGTAAATAGAGAGAAATAGGCAAAATGGATGTGGGGGGGGGGCGCGTCGGGTTCGGCTCCGGGATTTTACAGTGACCGATGTCGGTCGCTAAGCGACCGGCATCGGTCACGATTTTCTTTGTTGGAGGTGATTTGCTAATTGACCGGCGTCGGTCGTATGGCGACCGGCGTCGGTGGAGAGATGCTGAGGGAGGACCGGTGGCGGTCATGGTTGACCGGTACCGGTCCTTAGGATTGTTTAGTGTTGGTTTGGTTTGGTTGTTGTTGTGGTTTTGGGTATTAGGTTCTTGTTGGGGTTGTTGTTTGTGTTGTTTGTTGTTGTTTATTATTGGGTTTTGTGTTTTGGGTGTGAAGAGGGAGGGGGATATTGTAGAAGATAGGTGGGTGTAGATGTGTGTTATAGAGTCGGGTGTGGTCGGGTGGATAAAAAGGGGGTATAGAAGGTTAAAGTAGTTGTTGTAAAGAGTAGGGCTAATGTAGTGGGTTGGTTTTGCAGGCACGTCAGCAGCTGACGATGCGGGATAGGATGCCCCCGCTGTTGAGACAGGATGCGGCCACACGTGTCCGCAGCTGCAGTGGGCCATCATGCGCGAGGTGGGACTCGGCGGAGTCCAGCGTTATCGGGCTATAGATAGGGATCATAGTCTTATGGTTGCCCTCATCGAGAGATGGGATCCGCGACCAATGTGTTCCATCTCCCGACTAGAGAGATGACGATTACACTGGAGGATGTGTATCGCATCCTTAGACTGCCGATCGATGGAGAGGCAATATTCCAGGTAGATGCAGAGATAGCCATGGACAACATTCTACAGGTATTCGGGGATGCAGCCGCGCTATTGACTTATCACAGCGCGAGTATTGCCTATGGGGACATGTATCGTGCCCACATGACGACATGAGACACGGCTTGCCGTGTTGATGATGATCGGCATCACATGCTTCGCCCTCCCGGACTCAGAGGGAGGCCGCTTTCCATGGGCGCTGATGGGGGTACTACACGAGATGGTGGAGGAGCATACATGTTATGCTTGGGCACCAGTATACCTAGTGCAGTTATACAGAGAGCTGTGGGGCTACCGCCGGATGAGGCGATTCGGGATTTGTTCTACATTCTTGTTACATTGCTGGGCATATGAGCATATCATATGCATTCGACCAGTAGGGCTGCCCCAGCAGCCAGGGCCACAGGTGATTTATAGATATGGCTTTCAGAGGTGGTTGGGGTCGTGGGCCAGCCACGAGTAGTTCTCGCCGGACGGGATGTAGCGTATTACCGTCATGTATTAGAGGGCGTGACTACCTTGGATATTGTATGGAGGCCTTACAGAGGTCATCAGCCCCATGAGGAGCCCGATCACAGTTGCGTTGGATCCAGTATACATTCTGGATAGCGGGACGGAGGCCGGGAGAGCATGAGTGGATACCCCTGGAGAGGGTACGATGCGGCGATTGGGGTTATGACAGATGAGCCACCGCCCTCCCTCGCACGGAGGGATGATGTAGAGGCCCCCTACTTTGCACCACACCACGGCCCGTGGACCCAGATTGGGTAGCGAGAGGCAAAGCAGATGATATCAGACGACGCCAGCCTGCATGCCTGCACAGAGCATTTTGGTATGGTGGGCGGGAGAGAGCCGCGAGAGAGAGCACACCCGCACAGCCTGAGACTTAGCACTTATGGCTGTGATAGCAGAGAGAGGACCAGCTCGGGGGCAGTATAGTTTTTGAGGGCAGCTTGCTGCACTGCACAGCACGAATAGGTGTCCTCACGAGGCGCTTAGCCCAGTGCGAGTAGCAGCACGTGCATGCAGCACAGCACCACCACAGCACCACCGGCTGTGCAGCACACACCGCAGCACAAGTACACCACCACCACCGCACCATCACGCCACCCACAGCACAGGGTGTATTGGTAGGACAGGGGCCATTGTTATTAGGAGTCGGGGGACCAGCCCCAGCAGCTATGGTGGCACGGGCCCATTATATGGAGGCGAGAGCGGAGGCCCGGTACTATCAGGACGTCCTTGATGGTACCGGGGCTGACTATCAGCCGTATGCGGTGCACAGAGTGGAGACCTCGCAGAGTCAGAGATCCCAGGGTGGTGCAGCTACAGCCGGTGGGTCGGTGATAGGGAGGAGGTGGGAGCCAGGGCCAGGACCCGCAGGGAGAGGTGCCGAGGGCGGTGGGGAGAGTTGAGACATCCCTGGGTCAGAGTTAGATGTTTTTGTTTGTACATTGGATATAGGCACTGGTCTGCGAACCGGTTATGTTTATAGAGGCCTGCGTGCCCACATATGATGTATTCATTCATTTATTCATTTATTGTATATACCGGCCTGCGAGCCGAGTACGGGTTGTACAGTTGATACCGCCTACAAAGTAGTATATTTTTGATATGAGAGACCGGCCTGTGAGCCGAGTCGAGATGTTTGACAGTTATTGCGGCCTGCGTGCCGGCTTTGTATTATTATGAGATCACAGAGGCCCCTATGCAGGGTAAGTTGTATATTTGAAACCTTTGATATATAGATATATATGATGATTTTGATCCATATGTTGTGTTTAAAATGTTTTAAGTATTTTGTTGATGGTTTGTGAAATTTAATGTATGATGAGTTTGATCCACATGGTTTATATATTGATGGTGTTGATGTCTTTTGTTGATGGCTTTTTGAAATGGAATGTATGATGAGTTTAATTCACATGTTGTGTATGCTGATTTTGATGTATATATATATGATGTCGTATGTATGTTGTCGATGGTTGTTATAATGTAGATAGATGATGTTGCTGAAATTGTGAGGATATATATATGTGATTTGGATGACAAATATTGATAATGGTGTTGTTATGCAGGAAAAAGAGGCGGGCGCTACAAAAACTAGGTAGAAAATAAAGAAAAGGCCTATGTTTAAGAAAAAGTAGGCTCTTGACCGATATCGGTTATGTAACCGATGTCGGTGGCTATGTGACCGATAGCGGTTATGCAACCGATATCGGTTATGCCAAAATTATATTTCCTAAAAATAGAACTGCTTGGTTGGCAACTTAAGTTCTTATTTTTAGCGTTCTTATTTTTAGAGTCATGCAACAAGTTAAATACGTGAATGCGACGCTGTTTGACGACTGATACAGGTAATTGCATGAAAGAATTGAGTGATAAGGAGGAAAGAGACAGGTGAAGTGAGTGTGGGCTGAGATTCAGAAGGTAGAAAGACAAGTTATATTTGAAGAGGGTGGTGAACATGGCTAAACAAGGAGAAGCATCCAGCAGGCAAGGACGAGAGGGAAGGCAAGTTCCACCTCAAGCTGCTGCAGCCCAAGAGGTAAACATTTTGGTTGTAATTTGATTCTTGCATGTTTTGTGAATAGGATGAGGGAGATTAAGTAGATAAAGATGAGAAAAAGAAGGTGATAGGCAAGGGTTCGGGGTGGTTTGAGTGTGATGGGGTAGGTAATCAGGGGTTTTGGGTATGTTTGTATGTACAGAGAGAGGGGTAAACGATCAAATTATTGTCGTAGGTGGTATTTTAAGGCAGGGTGCATAAATTTGACAGTGACCGATATCGATTAGAGATAACCGGTATCGGTTATTGAACCGGTACCGGTTATCTATAACCGATACCGGTGACTGTAGGAATTTCTAGAATGTGAGAAAAAACCCTTGGGGATTTGATTTATTGAATGGCGGTGTGTCGTTTTGATGTATGCAAGAAGAGGCAAGGTTAAGGATGAACGATAGTGTGCCAGCTTTGTTGTCACGAATCCGAGCGGATGTAACACCAGCTGAATGGGCATTGATAAATCATTTGGGGTTAAGTGGAATCCGCTATTATTCACGAATCACACGTAACCATGCTATGTTACAGGCGTTGATTGAGAGATGGAATCCAGAGAGGAATACCTTCTATCTACCAACAGGGGAGATGACAGTGACATTGGAAGATGTGTTCCGTATTTTGAGACTCCCAATTACAGGAAGACCAGTATATCAGGCATTGCCTAGCATGGTGTGGGGAGCGATAACAATAGTATTTGGTCCATACGCATGAGATTTGACACAGCGAGGTTTGACATTCACTTATGGTATAATGTATGCAGCACACCCTGAGGCAACAAGGTTGGCAGTAGTATTAATGATAGCGGTGGGGTATTATGCATTACCGAGAGCGGATGGCGGAAGATTTCCAAAAGCATTGATGAGTGTTATTTGGGAAATGATAGAAAGGAACGTGACTTTTGCATGGGCACCCACATACCTGGCAGAGTTATACAGGGGTTTATGGGCTTGTAGGTGAAATCACAGGACGACACTGGATTGTTCATACTTATTACATTGTTGGGCCTATGAGCACATTGTTTGTGTGCGCCCAATAGGCCGACCCATTGAGTCGGGAGAGACAGGAGTGCAGAGGTTGGGATTCAGACGATGGGTCCAGATAGAACAAGAGGCAAGATCCCAGGCCGTGACAGGTGACACTGAGTATTATAGGTAGGTATGGGAGATGGTGATGATTGCGGATATCTGTTAGAGGCCTTACGGGAACTATATGGTAACAGAGAACATAGCTGAGGAGTTGAGGGGTGTAGAGCGATTGAGGTGGATCATGGGGCACAGGCCAGGTGAGTATGAGAGGATTCCTCTAGATCGCGTGTGGTGACAATTTGGGTTTGTTCAGGATATACCTATGACATATAGACCATACATGAGGATTGATGCCGAGGCAGCATTCTCACCTCCCCGGCCGACACCTCCAGAAGGGCCAGAAGAGATAGCAGCCGATCGTAGGGTAATGGATGCGGGAACAACAGAGGCCTATAGAGTATGGTGGGTAGCAGAGCTGCGAGGTGCACGTGAGCGCCCGACATAGCTGTGATTACAGCGGAGAGAGATCGTCTGCAGGATTTGGTTCACCAGCTTCAAACACAAGTGAATGAGACAACGAGATTGTTAGAGGTTTCACAGTTACGAGTGGAGAGACTGGAGGCAAGATTCCTCCACGCTAGAGGACGTATTCGTATGTTACAGGAGATGTTGGCGGATCAGTGGGAGGAACCAATAGCAGTGGCACCTTTGAGGATGGAGAGGCCAAGTGAGTGGCGTCGACGATCACGATCACCACCTGATTCGGGAGGAGGCGCAAGGATCTAAGTGAATTTCATAGGAGTATAAGAATAAATAAGGATGCCGACCTGCGAGTCGATGATAGAGAAGATGTATTTGTTTAACATCTAAAAACTAAATATGTATGTTGATTTGAGTGATGATAATAATAATAAGAATGGTTGTGTTTTGATGTTGTTTTTGTTTGTTTTGAAAAATGATAAAGATGAATGTTGTCAAAATAGAAATACACAAAAATATTTATATTTACAACACATGATAAGGTATGGTAGGGGATGGTCGAGCTAACCTTGGGAGACACCATATCTCCTAAGTGCTGCCTACATAGCCCATTGCACAAAGCAAGGAGGGGCCTCAGACCGATGTAGTTCTCCCTTAGGGCCAGGGAGAGGTGAATTCAGGCAATTTAGGTATGTTTAGGCAATTTGTGGGTTGGTAAAAATATTGATATTGGTAGGGTAATGTTGTTGGTGTTGGTAAGGAATTGGCGATGTTGGTATAGGTATAGGTGAAGCGAAAGTTAGCCTACCCAAGTGGTAGGGAACCATGTCTTGATTAAGATCAACACATAATCCTAGATTCGAGTCAAAGAGGAAAAAGTGCTCCGTAGGTGAAAAGAGCTAAACAAACCACATAATAACGTAGAATGAGCTTGAACCCCTAGGTACCGTGCATAGACGAGAAGTCGATAGGTGAAAAGAGTTGTATAATCACAATATATCGGGTATACGTCACGTCCCTTGAGTTTTGTTGTGTAAACAAATGGTGAGGTGAGGTGGATGGTGTAGCTGAGGCGCCGAGAACTTGTTATAAAGTGAGTATTCTGACGAAAGAGAACCTAACCTAAATAGACAAGTCCATGACTCAAAAGTTCTTTGAATACTGCTTTTATTTTTCTGGATATAGACTGATCGATGTGGGAAGTCTACAAGGGATATGTATCTTATTACTCTTGAGGTCTTCACGAAGCTGATCAATGCGAGAAGCTTCGATAAATAAAGGCTGACGTGTATAGCTATCCTTGGGAGGAGCGATCTATTTATAGTAGCAGATGCGGCATTTGTGCATAGCTGTCCTTCGGGGGAGCAGTCTATATATATAATAGCAGCAATAGTTTGGCATATAGCTGTCCTTCGAGGGAGCAGTCTATGTATAATTTAGAGATCTAGATGTCCGTTTGGCATAAAGCATC
Source organism: Taxus wallichiana var. yunnanensis (assembly GCA_018340775.1). Lineage (NCBI taxonomy): Eukaryota > Viridiplantae > Streptophyta > Pinopsida > Cupressales > Taxaceae > Taxus > Taxus wallichiana. The sequence continues at coordinate 644,376,255 of CM031238.1, forward strand.
TAGTTTTGTAGGAAGTTTGACTCAAGAAAATCCCATAAGTGTTTAATTAAGAATGTGTCATTTGAATACTTTTAAGTCATGGACCAGACTAAAAAGGGGAAGGCATCTGTAAGAAGAGGTGATGACCAAACCACGTGAGCTTGATTCTATTTTGAGATGCATGAAACAAAGTGTATGAGGTGGTAAATGAACTCAAGGGACGAGCGCAAGGTAGATAATAAGTGATATAACACTAAATTCAACAGTAGAATGGTCAAAGATGCAAGGCATTAAGGGGCTCAGGCTCAGGTTTACCATTAAGTGAAGCTAAACGATAAGTGCATGTTCCATAAGTGTGAGTGATAATGTAAGGCCCAATCCAATTGGGAGCAAATTTGCCACGTTTGCTCTTTTCTAGTTTGGTTACATGTTGATTCTCTTTGAGGACAAGATCACCAATCTTAAAGGTACGCTCATGAAGTCGCTTATCATAAGCACGCTTGATGCGTTTTTGATAGATTTGAAGGTGGTCAAGAGATGTAAGACGACGCTCGTCAAGAAGCTCTAATTGGGCTAACCGCTCTTGGTGGAAATCATCGTTGGTGAGAATATCCTGAAGAGATATTCTGAGGGAGGGTATTTGTATTTCGAGAGGCAAGACAGCCTCGGTACCATATACCAAAGAAAAAGGTGTGGCATTAGTGGAGGTACGAATGCTAGTACGATAAGCCCAAAGGGCAAAGGGGATGTGATCATGCCAATTTCTTCCGGACTCATTAACAACTTTCATGAGAATTTTGGTTAGGGTTTTATTAGAAGATTCAGCCTGACCATTGGCCTGTGGATAGTACGGTGACGAGAAGCTAAGTTTGATACCGAAGTTGTTACAAAGGTCTTGTAACAACTTATTTTTGAAAGATTTTCCATTATCTGTTATCAGGCGATGAGGAACACCAAAACGACAGATAATGTGGTGGTTAATGAACTCTACAATTTTTTCTTTTTTGGTTGAAATGAGTGGAATAGCCTCCACCCATTTTGTGTAATATTCAGTTGCTGTGATTATCCATCGGTGACGTTGTGAAGAGGGCGGATGAATCTCACCAATAAGGTCTAAACCCCATTGTGAGAAAGGCCAAAGATCTCGTGCGACCTGTAGCGGATGGCTAGGAGTATGTTGAAGGTTGGCATGTTGTTGACACATAACACAACACTTAACATATTCGTAGCAGTCGGTATTAAGAGTAGGCCAATAATAGCCTAGGCGAAGGATCCGTTTAGCCATGGCAAGGCCGCTAAAATGTCCACCACAAATACCGTCATGGACCTGTTGGATGGTATAGGTGACCTCCGCGCCCGGTTAGACATCGAAGGAGGATGCCATCAAAGCCACGTTTATAAAGGAGTCCCCCCATGATGACATAACGAGAAACACGTTTAAGAAAAGCACGTTTGCCGGTACTAGTAAGGTCAGTGGGAGAATGCAGAGGTTGTAAGGTAGTCGTGAAATTGGTGATACGGGTATCCCGCGAATTAGCGAGACACATTATTTATCATACAAACAACCGGGGCTGAGTAAGATGGGGCAAAGAGTTGTTGGACCAAGACGAAAATGTCAGAGTCAGTTGATGAAGCAGGAATTTGCGAGGCTAAGCAAGCCATAGTATCTGCAAATTTGTTAGTGGAGCGGGGAATGGTTTGGATAGAGTAATGAGTAAATAAGGTTAGAAGTGAATCCACATAGTGTTTGTACTTTTGAAGTTCCTCATTTTTACATTGGTAGATGCCCATGACTTGATTGACTACCAATTGAGAGTCACCGAAAATATTGATAGATTTGACACCTAAGTGTAATGCAACCTGGAGACCCAAAACTAGGGCCTCGTATTCCACTGTATTATTAGTGCAGGGGAAATCGAGCCGGAATGAAAGAGGCATAGGCTCAGCGTCAAGAGGAATGAGAACAACGCCGGCTCCTCCGCCGCGCTGGCATTTGGATCCATCGAAGAAGAGGGTCATTGGATACGACTCTTCCCTGAGTGAAAGAGTGGCGATGAGTTCGTCGGGGAAATTAAAATTGGTAAATTGCGCCCCAGGTAAAGGGGCTTCCGCGAGTTGGTCGGCAATGGTTTGTCCTTTGATTGACTTCTGGTGTATAAATTCAAGGTCGAGGTCAGCAAGGAGCATAAGCCATCGGGTGATGCGTTGGTTTAGATGAGGTTTGGCATACATATAATGGATGGGGTCCGTGTTGGTGATGACGAAAGTTTTGTGATTCAGGAGGTAGTGTCGGAGTTTGGTGGCCACAAATGATAGGGCTAGGCACAACTTTTCTACATGTGTATACCTAGTCTCATAATCCACCAGAGTACGACTGATATAATAAATGGCTTGTTCTCGATACTCGGAGTCACGATGTGCGAGCATGGCCCCTACAGCGTGGTCAGTGGCGGAAAGGTAAAGGTAGAAAGGGCGATCGTCCTGAGGTGGGATAAGCACGGGTGGCTGCAAGAGATAGGCTTTGAGAGCCTCAAAGGCTTGGTGGCATTCTTCGCTCCATTGAAAGGCAATATCCTTTTTAAGGAGGTGATGGAAAGGTTGACATCGATCCGAGAGTTGGGAGATGAAACGCCGGATAGATTGGAGTTTACCTTGTAAACTACGCAATTGTTTGAGGTTAGTAGGTGGGGGCATTTCTAGGATAGCTTTGACTTTAGATGGATCGACCTCAATGCCACGCAAAGAGATGATAAAACCAAGAAGTTTTCCCGAAAGGACACCAAAGACACATTTCTTTGGTTGAAGACGGACAAAATATTGTAACAGGCGATCGAAAATAATGGTTAAAACATCGAGATGTTCACTGCGATGTTTAGATTTGCCAAGAAGATCATCGACATAATCTTCAAGAATAGTGTGCATAATGTCATGAAAAATGTAAGTCATAGCCGCTGATAGGTCGCACCAGCATTTTAAGGCCAAACGGCATGACACGATAACAAAAGGTTCCCCAAGGAGTGATGAAGGTAGTTTTATGTTGATCGGCGGGGCTACCAAAATTTGATTGTATCCCGAAAAGCCATCCATGAGAGAAAGCATCTCATGGCCCGCAGTGAGATCAACAAGTTGATCAATACTTGGGAGGGGGAAGTCATCCTTGGGGCAAGCGAGGTTAAGGTCTCAGAAATCCATGCATATCCGAAGTCCCCCATCGCTTTAGTGACAGGTACGATGTTAGAAATCCATTGAGGATAGTCAATAGGCAAGATGAAGGAAACAGAAAGAAGTTGAAGCTCTTCTTTGACCAAGAGGGCAATGCGTGGATGCATTTTTCTCGGTTTTGTTTGACTGGTTTGGAATCGGGTTTTAGGGTGATGTTATGGACAAGCAATGTAAGGATCAATTCTGGCATGTCGGCGTAGGACCAAGCGAAAGCTTGGGTCATGGGTATGGAGAAAGGTAGTAAAGGCGACTTGTTCTCGATGCGTTAAGGGATTGTCTGATCTTCACAATGTGAGGATCCTCCTCTGTGTGGATGTTAATTTCTATAGTAGACTCATTCAACATGGTTTGAGTTTCAGACGGTAATGCGCGTTGAATATAGGAGTCGTCCGCACCAAGGTAAGTGAGGATGGAGTCGTCATCTTGGCACTCAACAACATTAATTGAAGGGGAATCCTCTTCGATCATGTCTGGATATAGAAGGGGAAGAGAAGATGGGTCCTCATTATCGCGTTGATAAGTGAGAGGACCTAGGAAGATAGCATTTATGAAAAAAAAAAGTTAGGAGGGATAGATTCAGGATCTATCGACTCTGCGGGTGATGATGGCAAAATGGGTGATGATGGTTCGGTAGGGGTGACATCGTCATCTTCCAGGAGACAACTGACACGAGGTTCCTCCGGTGTAAGTGTTTCAGGAAATCCGAGACCACTACGATCATTGTGCTTGCGTGTAGTTACAGGAATGATTGTATGTCGACCTTGTTCATAAAGACCAAAACCAAAGCCTTTCCAAGCACAGCGAGTCAAGAAGGTGAGGGTGAAACGACGATTTGTTAGGTATTGAAAATCGGATTGGAAAGGAACCACACCAAGAGGAGGTTCAGGGGTAACGGAGGATGCGTCGACACCCCCATACGTTAGGTTGGTGCGGCAATGAGGTGGTCCGTAGGGGATTACTTCCCCCACGCGACGGTCATAGGTAGGATGCGCATGTAACTGTCCATACTCCTGTGGGGTATGGAAAGAACTAATGTTATATAGGCGATACTCCCCCAGCATAAGGTGTTGAAAAACATCTACTAAGGGGTCAGAGGTTGGGATGTTATATGCGGGAAAGGAAGTGGTATTTGTGACAGACGGTTTCATTAGTTGAAGGTGTAGGTGCGGTTGAAGTGAATGGTAGAGGTGTGGTTGAAGTGGATGGTTGGGTTGGATGAATGGGTGTCTTGACTAGTACAAGCACATCATTAGGGCGATATAACATATTGCAGGTTTTGAAGGGGGGAGGATCAGCTTTTACGGTGTAGGACTTCCCTCGTACTCAAATTTTATGCATCTATGTAAGGTGGAAGGAACGCATCCCATAGCCCGGATCCAAGGGTGGCCTAACAACATATTGTATTGGAACTCTCCCTCAAGGACATAGAAGAGTTCGGGTAAAGTACGTGGTCCTACACGAATGTTAAGGATCACGGTGCCTAAGGTAGAAGTAATAGCATCATTGAATGACCGCAACATGATGGGGTTGGCACACATGCAACTAGAAGGGATATTCATTTGTTGGAAGGCTTTTGAAGAGATGATGTTTAGGCTAGCGCCCCGTCAATCATAACACGACGTACCCGAATGTCCCGGACGTAAGCTGAGATGAAAAGAGCAGGGTCAGGATCTTCAGCACCAAAGTCGATAATTTCGTCTTCGGAGAAACGAACAAGGTGGCTTGTCATGCAGAGAGACGAAGTGGTTGGGGAGATGGGTTGTTTGGTGAGCGAAGCAACGTGATTGGGTGTGAGAATGGAGGTAACAGGAAAGGTTTCATTAGGTAAGACCTCTATCCCTTAAAGGATTTCAACGAGAGCTTGTCGATGAGATTCAGAAGTCTGAATGAGATCATACAGTGTCATTTTTACAGGTGATTGGTGAAGTTGTTTGATCATGGTTCGGTGGGAAACTCCATTAGAGACGGGGTAGGCGGGTCCACGAATAACCACTTTAGGTGGTGGTGCGATCGGGATGGTGGACGGAGAAAGGGAGGCCGCAGGTGTGCTTTCTTTCGCTTTCCCATTGTTTTTCTGCCCTCGAGTAGCAACACTAATCATATTGATCTCGTGAATACGAGAGGAGGAAGACGGTATGGATAAGTCCTGGTCTTCGAGAGGTGGAGTTGTAATAATGATAGATTTTGGTGAGGCGGGGACAGGTGGTATAGGAGAGGGAATTGAAGCTAAAGGTTTCTCCCTTCGTAAGTTGTCTTTCTTAACTTTTCTATCTGAGAGAGGTGACTGACGAAGTATGGCTTTCAACGCTTTGCATCCCTCTACATCATGTCCTGGTGTGCGGTGGTAAGCGTAGATTTTAGACTCATCATAACCTATTGGTCGAGGTTTAGATGGGTCATAAGGTCTAAGTGGGGGTAGGGAAATGGTCGCATTCTCCACCAACATAGCAAGGATTTTGGCGTAAGACCCTTTGAGTGGGTCAAAGTCAGAGGAAGATGAGGCTATTGACTGGGTAGTTTCTGGTAATGATGGGGTATGGTTGATTTGTATGGGTGGTGGTTTAGCCAAGGGGTTTTGATAATGGGTTTTAACTAAACGTGGCTTCTTTGGCGAAGAAGATATGTTTAGTTGGTTAGATGATGAGGCCATAGACGATGTGGTATCAGAAAACAACCACGGAGAAATAGGAGTGACAAAGCAAACAAATCTTTTGATGATGGGATTTGTTTAGGGTTGATAGGTGGACAGGATACGCGGGTGACGGTGTTGATATACCCTTGGATCTCTGTATGGGTGCAGAAGGTGTAGGTCGATTTTAAAGAAAACGCAGGAGGTATGATATATTGATGCAAGGTGGAGGGATGAGGTCCCAAAGTATGGAAGGTAGGTGTGACGACGATGGTTTTAGTTGTGATAGTGACATAGGTTGAGGAGATTGAGTCGGTCTCCTAAATGGATGGACGGCTTTATTTTTGGATAAGTCAAGCCGCTTAGGTGGGTGTGTTAGACTGGGTATTGGTGAGGTCCCAAGCGTAGGGGAAGATTTGGTTAGGCTAATAGAGGTGGATGAGGTATTTGGTAGAGATGAGGGGGGTGAAGATGAGGACATAGGCATTTTAAGCTTTTGTAAACACTTCGGGTATATGGTAGAGGCGTCTGGATCGGTCATCTGCATTTGAGTAGAATATGGCGTACGCAAACATTCCCATAGGACTCATCTATCTTCTGAGGGATGACAATCCTCACGTGTGAATAGGAACTTTTGTATGGAAGAAAGGTGGGTTGTGATTCCGGTCCACTGTGGGTGTGATACAGGGGGAAGATGAGGCACTGTATCAATGGGCGTTAAGAGGTCAACCGGTTGCTAAAAAGATTTAGGCGATGAAGAACTAATAGGTAGGAGGGCGTGTTTGAGAGGATCCGTCATGTTTAAAGAATGTGGTGATGTCGGTGCAAGAGGTCTCTCATCTAAGGATGACAAAAGAAGTGGTGAACCTTCCTCTTGTGCAGCAAGAGTGGTAGAGGGAGATGTTTGGGAAATAGATAAGTTAGATAACATCCGCTCACAGTCTTGCAAGGATGTGGTGTAAGAAGTTTCATCTGTAAGAAGAGAACTCTGGGTGGTTAATTCCTTGATGGGTAAAGGAACGGCAAGGATTTCGTCTTGTCTTGATGGTGAGGAAGGGGGTTCGGGTTCCTGCGTTAGTGAAGAAGTTTGATTCATAATTTTTTCGATAGAGGCTTTTGGCTGGGAGTCGAAGACTGCATGGATCTCATGAACACTCTCCTCGGCTAAGATATCTTGGTTTATGTTACTGTTAGAGAGTGATTTGGGAATGGTTTGTTGAATATTTTCAAATTTCTATTAGTAGGGGCATTAGGATTATCGAGGGTTATATCCCCTGCATCAACCATTTCCTGCACTATGTTTTTCAACATCTTGTAGTTTTCGTGACTGTGTCCCTTTACGCGGTGAAAGTTACAGAAGTCATTTTCTTTGTACCAAGAAGGTATAGCGCGGGTGGAGTCAAACCCGGAGTGAGGTTTAACAGGAGGCAAGGTGATAGCTCCGGCTTTGAGCAATTTTTCCAAGATGACACCATAAGTTTCTCCCAAGGGAGTGTAATTGATGGGCTCGGCTTTATACTTATAGGCGGTTTTTGGTGGGGTATTAGACGGTGCTTGAGATTTGACCATCACCGCGTGCACAACTCCTTTTGATTTCGAAGAAGTGGATGTGTGAGGAGTGGTGGTGTTAGGTTTATTAGTGGAATCTGGAGTTCAGAAATTGGGGTTTTTGTTGCGCAACCGCAATTTCTCTTCTTCTAAGGCTCGAATCTCTAGTTTTCGAGCCATAGTAAAGGCCTCGTCAAATGTGTGGAAAGTTTGAATTTGGAGGGTAGGAGAGATGTGCTTAGCGCAGGCCCGCGTAAAGAGTTCGATAAGTTCGGCCTGAGGCAAGGCATACGTAAGTTGGTTGATAAGGCCCCGCCATCGTCCAACGAAATCTGCGATAGATTCGTCTTCAAATTGTCGGATAGCATAGAGGTCGGTGATAGATACTTTCTTGGCAATGTTAATGGAGAAATGATCCAAGAAAGATTGGGCTAGTTGGTTAAAAGAGAAGATTGAGTGCTGGGTTAAAGCACTATACCACTCCAAGGCGGGTCCTGATAAGGACATGGGAAAGGTGCGGAGTAGTAAGGCATCATCGTGAGTAATTAGATAGTAGGCATGTCTAAATGAGCGCAAGTGTTGTTGAGGATCCTCCTTTATTATTAAAAAACAAGTAAATTTCGGTAGTTCCCATTGAGGAGGATATGAATGAAGGGGGACAGAAGGGTGGATAGGCTCCCGACAAACTTGCTCGTATGTCAAGGCGCTACGACTTCCTGAAACAGAAGCCTCCAGATTTTGCATTTTGTCCATCATTTGTTTGATGAAATCCGTGGTTGGATGAGATGATGGTGCGGTTGTGGTAAACGGAGGCAAATTGGGCCAAGGACCTCCACTAGACAATGGTGGCGTTAAGTGTTGATAAGGTATGGAGGACGAATGTGTTGAGGTGACCGAATAGGGATGTCCTATATAAGACGTTGAGGTCACCGGATACGTGTGTGGAAATGAAAAGGTGGGCGGAGCTTGAGAAGGAAAGCTGGTGTGGATAGGTGGTAGAGAGCAAGTCATGAACTGAAAAATGCAAGAGGACGAGGTAGGAGCATCGGGGTAATGATATGTGGGGCCCAAGATTAACCAAAGGAAAGCCAATCTATGCCTATGAACTCCCTGGAGCCACTGGATGGGGAGACGGGGCTAAGGATGCAGCAGGCAAAGCGGAGTTATCAAGGAGAAGGAGCTAAATGAGCAGCTATACTAATAGGCATGCCAACAAGGAGTTGACCATCGGGTGTACGGTCAGTGGCATGAGACAAATAGTATTGTACAGTGCTAGGATTAGCATCCAAAATTTGGCAAATTCCTTATCTCCTACAGGAATTTTAGGAACCTCACTGGTATCCGTAGGATTCCCTATAGAATGTGAAGGGGGTGATTCAGGAAAAGGCACAGAGCAGGCATGTGAAACCATGGTGGCGGCTTGCTTCCGAGTGATAACAACCATGGACAAGAGTACACAATAGGGTTTCAATCTATCAGGAACAGAAACAACCTTAGAATGTTGAAATTGGTAGGTTGCTGGTTTGTCAGGAACTGTAAAAGACAGTAACCAATATCGGTCTGCTAATCGATGTCGGTTAGACTATAGCCAACATCGGTCAGTTAACCGATGTCGGTATAATAAGACTGGTATAAGAAAATATAAGAAGCTGCTGATTTGAGTTTTTAACAATGCTTAGTACATCTATCAAATTGTTCTGAAGTGATAACTGAAACAGTGTATGACAGAGAAACAGAACTGAAAACAAACAAGATACACAAACAAATTAACAGACTAACCCTAGGATTAGTGTTTATCAATTTGAGCTTATGCCCTTAGATGTAGAATGATGTCAATCCTAAACAAAAGACTTAGGGGAAATGTCAAGTTTGTTTTGGCTTATAAGGTTACCTCAATCGGGTGGAGGAATACCGCGGAAAAAGGGGGGATGTTTGAGCTGTTGTGTTGATTATGTCGTGATTTGGTATGTGTTGTGCAGTGAAAGTAAGATTAATTTCTTATCAATACCGTGGAAATCACACCCACGTGTACGACCTGTTACTTAATCTACGTTCACTAGAATTGAAAACAGCAAGCAAGAATGTAATGCACGTGTTTTAAACCCAAATTGAAAATGATATTCGATGAAGCAAAGAAGATGACTTTCACTAATGCAAAGATGTAAAAGCAAAGCAAGTTCTTTTACCAAAATAACAAAATACCTTGTGAATATCTTAAGAAGAAGAAAACAACAAGTATGCTCCCTATGTGAAAGCAAGCAAGAAAGAAAGAAACCCGAAATGGGTCCCACCTGGTGTGTGCAAAATGTTTCATGCACGGAATGTTTCCCTTTTTGGAATAGACTTGCTTCTATCCTTTTATTCCTTTGAGAAAGCAGAGATAAGGGTTAGGGCTAGGAGGAATACCTGTTGAATGTCGAGAGGGTGTGCGCGTACCGTAGAGAGAGAGAGTGATTGCGAAGAACTCCTTTTTGTCTTGGAAGGACTACCTGCAAGTAAGAATACAAGACCACTAGATTTTAATTAGACAATAAATGAGGAACTGCCTTGGGCCCAGGAAATATAAAACTTCCTTTCGAAGGGTCAATTCCCGCTAATATGAATTAACACAAATTCTAACAAATAAGCTATTGTCCAATTACAATTTGTTTACCTTGTTAGAACAATAGAGAAAGGGTTGGTCTTGGTTTAGAATCACGGTGACCGATGCCGGTCACTGTAACCGGTACCGGTTGTTGGTAACCGATATCGGTAGGGGCAATGTTTTAGGGGCTTTTGGTGAAGGTTGGTTGTAAGGTGGTTGTGTTGTTTTATAAGGCTGATAAATGGGTGGGGTTAGGTAATGGGGTGATGAGAAGGACTCAGAGAATACGGGGGGTGTTCTTGGGGTAACGTAAGGGTGGAGGAATGACAGTTAGATGTAGTGTGTTGCTGGGTAGTAGATCTAGGAATAGACTTATGATGGCTGTGATTCAGAAGTTCAAGAAATGTTATTAAAAGGACATACAAGATATTACTTACTGATTATTGATAAGGATGCAGGTCCAAGAACTGTGATGACGATGGTAGAACTTAGGTAGGATGACCTGACAATCAGGAGATGAGCTATCTTCCCTCCCGACGAACAGATGAGTGTCACAAGGCTCTGGTTACTCAGTTGCAGTTTTTGGGCTTGATGTCCTTCTCTGCAAACTCTTCTTGTTTCTTTCACTTGTCTCTGTTCAGCCAAGTAAATTCCGGATCCTTCCAATGACTTCTGATTCGGATCCACGAAAATCCAACCCTTTGTTTTTGGTTGGGAGTGGTCATTTACAGGGAACCGATGGTGGTTATGTAACCGACGGCGGTCGAGTAGGAACCGGTATCGGTCAGGTCAAAGCGGGCTATTTTTAGTAAAATAGCCAGCTTTCCCTCCTTTTCTCCCGAGGGATTAGTTGCGGGCTTGGTCAAGTCATTATGAGGTTGGTTTTAGGTGCGGGTGAGGAGTAATTAGTCATGGGTGTGGATGTAGACCAAGTTATAGGTCTTAATTAGGTTAGTTTAGGGTTAGGACTAAGTCATGATGAGGTGGCAAAATGAGGTGGCAGGTTGTGGATTTATTAATTATAAGGTAATTAATAAATAATTGTGTAAGGTTTAGGTGATGAGGTTAGGTTGCGAAATGAGATGCGGGTCACAGGGGGTCCTAATACACAAATTTGGTGTCTACAACAAGCATAAACGTGCATCATTTAGTGAATGTATCATCATTTTTAATGTCTTTGTCTACGAATGTGACTAGAGATTTTCTAGATCATAAAACTAGTCTTGGCAACAAATGAGTAAGGGAGATGACCCCATAACCGCACACCTTAACTTTGTGGGTGCATAGATGTATATGGAGGTCTTGTTAGTAAAGAAAAAAATATTATTGTGTAGCATATGATTGTGCCACATCACTATTTTCGTTTCATGTATTTATTTGGAGGGAAAAGTGGATTTTGAATTGATTTAGTACACAAATATTTTTATAAAACATTTGAAAAGTGTACCAATAACCGAGCACCCTATGTGTCATATTGTGGTTGGCTCTTAAAAAGTACCATTAATGAAAAAGTGAAAAACTATTGGTACTTTTTCCATCAAGTTATGGTTATACATGTTTTGGTACATGCACAACTATGGGGTCATCTCCCTATATGATAGAATTTATATTGCATATTAAGTGTAGAATATTTTCAATATTTATTAATGTCAAAAATAATTTATTGAAAGATAAAATGGTGAGAATGTGTCTATCAAAGGAATCTATTATGTTTTTATAGGTAGAATAAATATAAAATTTTATGTTAGATCTTGTTTTTATTCTCTTTACTTTTAATGTAAAGATACTAGAGCATACAAAATCATCATTATTATTTTTTGGTAAAAATGTTATTATTAAATTATCTTTTCAATATTATAACTCATAACAATTTTGTTAATAAATGTTATTATACAAATATGTTACTTACTTTAAGATTGTTTTTATGATGTCTTACAAGTTATTAATATTTTGGATATATATAATAATAAATACTAATTTCAACACCATCAACCATTTCATAGCTTTGTTAATTTAGGACTACTCCCACCTTAATTTGTCTTTCCAAAATATTTTATGAACACTTTTTCTAATATACACACCAACTTCATCATGATCTACCTATCTTCAATAATAAATAGTATTTAAGTATTTTTTTATAATACAACCAACATTTATAATATCAATAACACCTAATATTTACCATCTCATGATAGGATAAAACAAAAAATAAGATAAAATAAATAATTAATAAGTATTAATTTTTTCTTATTATAATCAATATTTTGAGATAAGATTAAATTCCAAAAATATATATATCCTTTGTATCTAAATCTCCAATTTCAAGAATCCACTTTTGAAACATGACAAGAAACCTTTACAACAATTGTATTTAGCCTAGTTTTACACCTCCCAATCACATTTATTTAAATGTTTTCCAACGCCTTTTCAGCAAACTCCTTTTTTTTCATATTCTACAATCATTGTTGTGGATAGAACCACATCTCTTTTACGAATTTTGTCAAACAACAAGTGTATATTGTTCAAGGGTTAAATTTTTCGGTCATATATGTTGCGGCTGTAATTTTCTGATATTACTCTCCAAAACTACGAAATATTATTGACACACTTGAGTAATAAAATATATAAAATACTATTTTCTATTAATTTAATTAGTTTTAATATATTTTTATAAATATTAACATAATTTATATTTAAAATATTATAACTATTATATAAAATATTTGTAAATATTTTATGATTAAAATCACAAGTAAAGGTCTAAATAATCATCAAAATTATCTCTTAACCTTAAATACAAAATATTTTTATCATAAAGATACTTCCTAAACTACCTATCATTGCCTTATTCGCCCGTGGTGTTTACTTTGAATAAGGCATTGCTGGAAAGTGTCAAATTCCGATGGCTTAACTTTACAGGTTGCGGATTTTAGATATTTTTGTAAGTCATAGATATTTACTATTCTTTGACTCCACATCCTTTAAATGACATTTTAGACTTGGCAATAACCATTCTTTGGTGCCCTTGCTTTTGGGAGTGGCCGGCCTGAGAACATCATGAGTGACAGCGGTGTTATCTCATGGTTATATTTTTTATTTTACTTCACTGGCAGCCATAACTGGCCGACAGAAAAACCGACTCTCTACACCTTTCCCTTCTTTATCTGTACACTGGAATTGTTTTTGAGTAAAATTATACACATAAAATTGAAGCCCTCTCCAGCGTAACTCGCAACTCATTTGCAATTGCTAGTAATACAATCTAAAAAAAGATATTCTTATCATAGATACACTCCCTAAACTACCTATCATTACCGTGTAATGCAATCTTTAAACAATATGTAAAACCGTTCAAAAACAATTACTTCCCATCAAAATCGAAATTGACACTGACAATATGCATACTTCAAATCAGCTATAATGAAATTATAACTGCAACATGTTTTTCAACGACATACGTAGTTACTAACTTTTTCTAATTAATACATTCAACTTGTTGTCCTTTTTCCAAAATACATCAACTTCAACGAGATTTCCATATCACGGTCTTTGTTTGTATTGCATTTAGTTGTAGAATAAATAGATTCAATGAATTTGCTTCAGAACTTTATTTGAAAGGTAGTGGAATTTGAACCTGGTTGTTACACATAAACCTTGATACAAGAAAACAGGCAGGGGATATGAAATTAAGGTAGTAAATTATGGTTTACAAAGCTCAAATCAACAGAGAGATATCACACAAAGTCCTGTATAAATTTTTATAAATTCCATTAGGGTTGGTTCACTTGGCTTTATCTTAATCTACCATTGAAAGATCAAATCAGAATTTACAGAGCTCCATAATTCTGCAATTTCAAATAATTAGACAAAACACAATTTCCTCTGATTTAAGATTCGTTGTTTAAAAATAAAAACTGTGAAACATGGCATTTGAAATTAAAGTAGAAAATTGTGGATAACAAAGCTAAAATGACGCAAGAGAGATCACAAAAAATTGGTGTTAAGTTCTATAAATTCTAACGGGGCTGACTCGACTATCAGCAGGCCACCATTTTAGATAGTTTAGGTTGTGGGTTCTATTTCTGATTTATTCGTCTGTAGTCCACTGTAATCAACTGAGAAGTAGTAAGAGATTCAACTTGTAAAAGAGCATGTCATATGTTCAAACTTCATAACTCCAAATTGGTGGACAGACCTAGATTTCCTTTCAATTAACCCGAAAATTTAAAAACTCCAACAAACTCCACAAACAACCAGAATCAAATTACAGAGAATCTAAAAACTTCTTCTACAAAATCCACAAACAAACATAATCTTATAATATAAAATCTTTAAAACAGTTTAAATTCCTAATGAACTTGCTACACTTTCTCATAAAATATAACGTGTCTTTTAACAAACATAAACACAGTACAAATTGCTGCTGGTCTTGATAATCATAATCAAGAAAACCCTGAATAATGTGATTTGAAAATGGAATTTAACCTCTAACCCCGCACGAAACCAGAGGAGCATCAGTCAGACGTGGAATCCACTCTTTTACACCTCTGCCAATGGGTCCAGCTGGAGAAGGTCCCTTAAATCCACGTCGTATAGGGTCGTGTATACAGAAATGAAACGGAACGGGGTGAAATCCCCAAATATTCTACAGAATCCACACACCACAACACTTTTTCTCCTCGCCATATTATCAGTCCAGTGAGGAACCAATCTCCACGTAGGATTTATCAATAATCCCCTACCTTGCGTTCCATTACAGTTGGGCAGGTTGACGGCCGGAGAAGAACGGGAGAATTGCTCCGTTAAACACCAACTCTGCATTTCAGTACAATCCGATGCATAAACATTGTCACCATCGCCCCTGCATGATAAAATTGAATTTTTATTATTACCCTTCTTTCGGTTTCGACTGCGTGAGGGAGGCTTGGCCTGAACCATTCCATTCATTCTTAATCCCTCTTCTGCAACTTCTGCTCTGCCCTCCATTAAAGTCTGGCAGCACCCACAAACATGGAACCGTGCATTTGTATGAGATTTTGCATATTTATCACCTACCCAATTTATCATTTTTCACATACGAGGGCTATAATTGCCCGTGGTTGCGCAGCAATAATCAATCGGCCGGCCGAACCAGTCCAATCACTTCATAATCGTAATCTTACACGATCTTTTCTACACCTAGTAAATACGATGTCATATTGAATGTCCGCCAAATTATATCATAATAGCAAGTAGGAAATAAATACCATCTGTCCTTGAATAATACACGCATTACGAGGAATCGCTGGAATTTGCAATACCTAAACCCTGCAATTGCAAATCCATTCATAGACAAGAAACACCATTAAATTCAGAATTGCTTTGGAAGTATGGTTTCTCGTACTCTGCACAATGTGCTCGACAAATTTATGAGTTATTATCCTGCCGAATGGCAATAATATAGGCATCACAAAATCATTTTGCTTATCTTAACAAGCCAAACATAAAGATCCATGTGGAATTTCATATGTTTGGTATATAGTTTCTCAAAATATATATATTTATTTAATTTTAAAAAAATTAATTTGATTTTTTGATTGGCTGGAATATTTTCATAAGCATTTCAGCATTTTTATATTAAAAAAGCAAGAATTTCAAATTTTTTGATTTCATATAGTTTAAACATAAGAATACTCAACTTTGAATACTGTGCTGACAAACACAATAAATTCTGCAATTAATGTATTGAAATGCTCTTTCTCTTGATGGAAGGAACGCGAATTATGCTATGCCCTTAAGTATTAGGATATGAGTAGCCGACTTGTGGCTTACCATATTATTTTATTATATCATTTATACTTTCTCATGCTTAGTAGGTTGGCCTTGGTGATGGCCATAACATATGAATAATATATATAGGGAATTGTAGGGAGTAGTTCATCATCATTTGGAGCATTTGAGTCCTATTTTATGGTTTGGAGGTTGCCCCCTTGAAGTGGCGAAGTTATTCTAATTGCATATTGAGATCGTTATTATGAAATATTGTGTTATTTGGTATTCTATTGCTGCTCATAATATGAATTATACAAGTAATTTCATTACAAATTATGCCACCTCTGTAATCGATCAATGATGTTAGCAACAACAATTTTAGAGTCTTTGAATAACTAAAGGTTGTGATCAAGCTCTTTCTTTTCCTAACAACCACTGGAATTTCTACATGCTTCAAAATTTGGGTTTCCGACTTGTTGCCCACCAAATTCTGCAAACAAATTGGAGATGCAGAGGATCCCATCTCCCATCCTCGAGTGACCACTTTCCAATACGCTGCAAGGCTCATTTGCATTTCGTTGGTTGGATATTTTGTCAGACCAAAATATGAGGTTCAACCACAGTACACGGATTAAATCCCTCCTCAAAGACAGGTGAGGCAACTTGTTTATTACTAATCTAAAACACATCGAAATAATATATACAATATCCACACTATTCTAACCATTGGGGTTGGGATACAATCCCGAAATCCATATCAACACGAAATGGAGATGTTACAACTTTATAAATGAAATGGATTAGAAAGGAAACTTATTATAGACAAAACAGAGTGGAAAGGGAATGAGAGGAATGTATTTTCTTTCAAGCAAACATAGATCAAGAAATACTTATACGAGTTTTAGATAATGAGTGTAATATTCGAAATGATTAAAATAATCAAGAACACTAAACAAAGAATAGCTTAAGATCTTGGACGTAAGAACAATCTCTCAAGATAGATGAATCCCACAACACAAAGTTTGCAAAATAACACTGTTTCTATTCTTCAATGATTAAAAAGAAAATACAAAGTTTTTCTTCTTCTTCACAATAGCTCTTAATATTCTAAAAATCTCTCTCATCTTTAAATACACAAGCATCCCTTATTTATAATAGAGAGAGCAGAGAGAAAATAGGATAAATCCTAGAAAATAGTCATTTAATGAGAGTCCTATTTTGCTTGACTCTCACGCAGGAGAACAAGTCAAAATTTGCTTCCTATGTGACGAAATGAAAATGAAAAAGACATGACAATTTCTTGATAGAAATGACATGGAACATTATGTTTATTTTGCTTCGTCGTTATTGTCTTCTTCCAGTGAACCTGCTTGTCTCGAAATTCTTGGAACTTCCATATTATGCCTTGCATCTCAGTTTCATCTGGTGCACTAAAATAATCACTTATAACCTTACAAGTTTCCTGAGTGTCACTTGCGTTGCAGGAAGTTTCTTCAACCTCTTGTTGAGTTTCCTTAGTGATTCCAAAACATTCTCGATCCTTATGAATTTATCAATGATTGTTAGATCAAAGACGAAAATTTGGTTCATGCTGAATTGATTCTGAATTTGTTTATAGAGATTGTCAGTAGGTAGAATCTCTGAGCTTTCACCCAACACCTTGGCGAAGATCTTGGACAACTCCTCTTCTATGTCATTGGTGGCATTAACCAACTGATCTCTAGATTCCCTCAACTTGCTGCAAGCTTCACTAAGAATCTTTATCCTGAATCTGATGGCTTTGGCTAGCTGGAAATGCTTATCCCCATGCGGAATGATTCCTTCTTCCATTAAGATAGGGAATGGAACCTGTTTCAGTGCATTGAGAGCTTCTAAAGTTAATTCAAGGTCCCGAATTCTGTGAAATTATATCATCCATCTTGTCGCCATCCTTCTTTATTTCCTCCAAATATTTATAAACCTCCACTGTGTCATCAATGACCTCTCTTCCTTATAGGAGTAGCCTCTTTATCCATTCTTCAACCATTTTCCCCTTGTCATTGATCTTTTCAATCATAGGTATTGATGAGAAATCGAACTTGATAAGAGTAGGGGTAGAAGATGACGGTATTGACTGAGAGGGCTTTGAGAGCTTGAGCAATACTTCCGTTAACTGTTCAACTTTCTCCTTTAGCTCATCTCTGCTCACCTTCGTTTCCCTCAACTTCTGGCATAGCACGTTCATGGCATCCTACACATCTTGTTGTGCTCCTTCTATTGTTACCTTTCCCATATCAACCCTGGTAATCTGATAATCAGTAATTGCTATATCCTCCTTGGTTTTGTTGGTCGTGGGAGTGGCAATCTCGAAAACTTATGCCTTGAGGCATCCATTGAAACCCTTGAAACCATTTTAGGTTTCTTGGCAGATTTGGCAGGAGAGGCCTTGAGTGAACTGAAGTCGAAGGCTGGTAGGGGAACTACCACCTTCCTCTTCCTCGGAGTCTGATCAACCAACCATTGAGGTATAGTGGAAGAAGTTTCCCCAATCGAGAGGTGTTATGGTTGTATTTGCAGGTGGGGAAGGTTTACTTGTGGAGTAGTGATGACTGCAAGTGTGGTGACTGTGGGGATAGATTCAAGGAATGAAGGTGCAGAAGGAGGAGGCATATCTATGGCCATCGTAGGTCCAGTAGAGAGAGGTGAGAGGTCGGAGAAAATGTTGGCCATGGCTGATGAGAGTGGCATCGAAATATGAGATGAGGAAGGTTGGGAGAGAAGAGGTAAAGACTCTAAAGCCAAAGCTTGAGAAGCAAGAGAAATTATTTTAGAAATCGAGGTTGGTCAACCTCTTATTTCTCCTTTGTTGATTGCTCATCGGAAGTAGCGAGATGATTCGGCCCCTTGCTTTTCTCCTTTTCTGACAAACTTAAACTTTATTTACCTCTTGGTAGGGATTTTATCCTTTTCCTTCTCTCCCTTGGAGGGTCCCGCTTCTAAAGTAGCTATTTTTGAAAAGCTCTTTTCCTTATAACTCATTCCCAAGAAATGAGCCATGCCTTGGTACGGACAAGAGTCTGAGCAGCTCTTTCAATGATAGAAGCCTTTTCAACAACAGACCAATCAATGGTTAGGAATCTGAGTTGGTCTCCATCCGACTGTTTGTACCTAGTGTCCAGAACACTTTCATTGTCCACGGTGCCTTCAGGGGATATCAGCTAGATCTAACATCTGAATTTCTTCAAGTGTTAGTCTACTGTTGTCTTTTCTTCGGATGGCAACTTCATCACGAAGATCAACCCAAATATCTTCCACATTGGGCACATGCAGTACAAGGTTCCATATGACTTGAGGACTCCTCGGATGTTGAATCCCTCCCTCATCTTCATATGTTTCTTCAATTTGTCTTGAAGCTCATGTACCATGTTCTTGGCCTTAACCACGGTAGAACATGTATACCTTCCAATGGAAATGGGGAAGGAGACAGCGGCTTTGTGCCTGCTTTGTTGGAATTTGTGAAAATCCAACAATTTTCTAACCAACTCCATGAGGATCAGTTTGTCACCTAGGAACTGGGTAGATGGAAAGGATTACCATGAAACCTTACCACCCGAAGATAAGTAAACTTCTTGAATTGCAAGAAAATGCAACCCCATTTTGACACTTCGGCCCATGCTTCATCGAAAACCCTTCTCTTCCTCAAATCAAGATCTAATCTGCAAATGTTTTTGTAGAAGAAGGCGTCATTCACTCTTCTATATTGGTCTTCAGACCCTTTTATTGTTAGCTGAGGGAAGAACCGATATATGTGTTCTGTTGCTCGGTTTCCCTTTGCATCTAGCCCTAGGTAGTTCCTCATGCCTATTGCTGCATAGGTGACGTATGACATCATATAGAACTTGCCAGTAGACAAGACTATTTTCATTTGGGAGTCTATCTCGTCACTTATTAGGCTACCCCAATCAATCCCTTGGTCATTCTTCTTTATGACGACCATGAACTGGTACATCCACCCTTGGAATTCCTTTGAATCTGGGAGCCCAAATAATTGGCTCAGTAGGGTGATGATATCGTTGACTTCAAGGATAAAATCACTTCTAGGGACCAACTTGGGAAACCTAGAAACAATTGGCTTAGCCTTGATCAAGAACTTCTTGTTTACGTGCTTGATGCAATCTTCTTGATCTTTGTCCCAGGCCTTTTGTGCTGATTTAAGGTCTAAATCAACATATTCGTAAAGTTGGGCAACTTTAGGAGTTGATCAAAGTAATCTCCGTCCAATTTCACTATAGATTCCCCTGCTTGATTTCTTACTGAGTGGGAGGCTGAGTCATAGTGGGAAGTGCAAGCTAGGATGAATTCAGGGCATTAAGATGATATTGGAAATCCTACTGCAAGAGGGAGACCACTGCCGGCTATTGAATTCATCCATGAATTCTAAGAAGAATCCTCAATTATTTTCTAGAAGTCTTCCATATCTATATTGCCAAGCTCTGTGTCCCGGATGTCATAATTGCAGCTTACATAAGAAGAAGAATCCATCTTCTGATACTTATACTTCATCTTTCCTGACTTATCTGACTTATCCTTAGATTGGCCAGGGTCCGACATGAGGAGTCTTGAAAATGCCTTGATGACTTCTGGAAGAGCAATCGGGTGTGAAAGCTTGTTGGACAAGTGCACAGACCCGCCACACTGTTTGGATTTTGAAACTTGCAAAACACCTTCGAAACCCTACAGACTGGAGTGTGTGTCGGAAGTTAGGCCGTGTCAAACATTGATGAAAACCCGAAACTCTGGCGAGTTTGGAGGATGTCGAGCACCTTGAGAACCCGAAACACTGATAGGGTGTATGGGAAGTTAGGGCATGTTGCGCGAGGTGGAAGATCCCGATACGTGGCAGAATTTGATAGGTGTTGAGCACTCTGTAAAACCTGATATAAGGCAGAAGAACCGAGATGTACAACACCCTGTAAAACCTGAAATCAATATATCGGGTTTTTGGCATGTCAGAATATGAGAATTTCCCACCTTTTTCACTTATTGATTTTTAGATTCTTTTGAAATCTACAACTTATGTAAAAATAAGTAAATAACCAAGGAGTGAATTTCAAACAAGAACCCTATTGGGAAAAAGACAAGAACCAAGGAAAAGACCCAAAACCCTAAACTAGTAATGAGGGAAAAATGGAGTGGAAACCTAAAGCAAAACACCTCACAAATAACCCAAAAAGCTCCAAAATATAAAGAAGAGAAGAATACCTTCAACAAGTTTGAAAAATGATCAAAGATAGATGGCAAAATCGACCGGGAAGCTCAATCGGGTTTGGAGGTAGAAGAAGCACACAGAAATTCATCGCAAAAAAAAATGTACCAGGTACAAATGACATGGAAAACCAACTATTTATAATACCCTAACATTAATTACACCTCACTTGACATGTGTGCTAACTACCAGACAACTGGACATTAATGACATGTCATCATGCTCGGAGCTTCAAAACCTGATACAAAGGATAAAAACTCAATTCGGGTTTGGGTTTTGGGAAACATCAGACATGATGCATGCCTTGTTTAGATGCTTCTAAGTCCCAAAATCCTGAAACAAAGGCTTCATTCGGGTTTCAAGTTTCAGAGACAAACGACATGAAACATGCATTGGATCAAGCATGTTCCGATGCATGGGAGTTCCAAAACCCGACACACTGCTAAGACAATTGGGTTTCGGGTTTTGGGGAACATCAGACATGTAACATGTAAGAAACATGCTTTCATGCAATGAAAACCCAAAACCTGAAAATATCCTTCAAGGGGGAATTTTAAAGGGATTTGCCTAAAATTTTCATATGGTTATCTCATTTTTAGCTGGAGTCACTAAAATGAGATAACAATTTCATACGCTTCCTCCACACGCTTGGTGAGAAATTCCATGAGGTCGCCCACCTCCATCGCTCCAAAATCCACCACCACCATGTCATTTTGTTAACTACATCGAAATCAGAGGTCGATTGTATGTCCCTTTGCTAGTAAGTCTTTTATGTTGTTGACCCGGATGATCGAGTCTATCCATGAAATGACTTTTGAATTTAATGAGGGTAAAATCAATGCCTTTGTCCATCTTGATCATTTACTTCACATGGTTTATGCACTCCTTTTCCACCACTAGCCCTTGCACGACTCTTTGAACACGTGACTCAGAAGTGGATAATGTTGAGTTGTGGAGCTTAATTACTCCACTTGGCATGTTTTTACAAAACTTGCTGGAAAACACAATAACCAACATCAGTCACCCAGGGGACCGATATTGATCGAGACAAGGAGGAACCAATATCGGTTAAGGCTAACCGACATCGGTTGCCTATGTGTGACTAATATAATTAAGTTGCAAGAATTAGATCTATCTTTAGTTATAAAGTGAATCTAATGGTTGTAATTGCATAGCTAAAGTGCCCTAAGATTGTGCTATCCAAATATCTCTACTAGTGATTTGGGTAACTTGCATACACATTTTGGCTCTAAGTTATTCATTGCAATATTACACCCGCTCAAGATCACTTGGCACATTCCCTTGGTCGTAGTTTCCCTACGTGCCTCTTTTCCTTTCCCTCCTTTCACTTTCCCCTTGCGCCCACCTTCTATACATTCACCTTCTTCCTAGTCAGCTTCTTCCTTTCTTGCATGTCTCGCACTTTCTTTAATTAGCTAAATCCCTAGCCCTCTCGAGTGTCACGTCCATTATTTTGAAATAATCGCGCCTTCACCATACGTTCTCTGCTCACTAGTTTTCTTAATTTTCTCTCTGCGTGCGCTGTTACACACCTTCCTTCTGTCTTCTTCCACGCACATCCCTATGCTCTCCTTTGTGCCCTTCTATGTCAAGTCATCTTGACATACTTGAGTATCTTTGTCTTTGCGCAATCAAAGCGTGCGGCAAGGCACTTCGAATCCTTACAACAAATAGACAAGTAACACGTGGCGGAAACAACAAATATTTACATAGTTGGCTACCATTTCAGCCAATCCACACATGCCACGTGTTTTACATGCATCGATGACTCTGACATCTTTTGACAGCCATATATTTTTCTACAGAGCTCATATCAGCGCAGGCCTAGACTTGTCGAAATATGTTGACATCATAGCTACTGTGCTAGAATCTCAAATTCAAATTCTTTGTGGATCTGGTAGGTGAGAAATGGGAAAACATCTCTTTGAGCATTGATGAGTAGATCTGATTGCTCCAACCACCGATTTGATATGATCTTCCCTCTTTCCTTCTTCAACACACAAAATAGGCTTGGGGAAGCATATTTCATAGATCTCCAAGTGGATTTGCAAGCATTGAATGCTTCTTGTTGGTGGTTGTATTTCAAATTCAGATTTTCCCCCTTCTTTCCCTCTTCCATGAATTCATCTATAAATGTAAGAGATAGACTCATTTCTTATGTTGGACACTCTAGATCCTTATGCATTTTGCTAAGGACTTCATATTTTTGTATTTTGAGTTACAGACCTCTATGTTTGGCTCTTTCATGTGGATATCAACCTCCTTCATCATTATAACAACTCTGTGCATTTCTGGAAGTAATAGAAGCATCGTTTTGTGACTATTCTCTATCCTAACGTGTTTACATTCCTTCTTCTTTCCTTTTCTTTTACGTTGTGTGCTAGTTGTGTTATTTCAGGTCCCTTGCAGTTCCATATTTAGTTTTGTTCCATGAAAATGATCTGGTGAATATGTGGTTCATTTTGCTACTCATGCCTAGCCTCCTTTCATGCACTTCCCTTCATTCTCGCTCAAAACAGATAGTGTTCATCCCTCTTTTCTGGTGCTATCACCTTTTAGTGTAGCTTTCTTTCATGTTATTCTTCTATCCCTAGTCCCTTGGTATCATTAGCTTAGTTTTCCCTTCCAGCACTAGGAGTAGTAGTAGCAATAGAAATAGATAGGGGAACCGGCATTCTTCGGAGATTCGTCCCAAGCTCGCAAGGTACCACAACTTGGGGATAGTTCCATTGTGGTCTCGGACACCTTGGTCATTCCGAGATCGAGACGTAGGTACAAATTTGAGAAACCAACGTTTTCGGCACATCACAGTGGGAGCACATTGAAAACTCAAATTTCATATCTCTTAGTTTTTGTGTGTGGACTTAGTGTTTCAGCCTTTGGAGGCTCATTTCAACACATCGACGACTCCCAATATTTTAAGATCTTTGTTTTAGCAGTCATAAGTGCCTTTCATGAGAAGAGTGCACACAAGAAGAAGTGCAACAGTTGAAGATTCTTTTGAATACCACAAGTTATCACTTGAGAAGATTTTGTTCTAGAAAGTCAGCGCACATGTCTCTATCTTTCAATGCGCCGCGCTCACTCAACTCCTCCTTAAAATAAATAACCTACGTGCCCTATAATGGCACATCAACAACCTCCTCCATTAAGAAGCTTTGCAAACTTTTTTGGAGGGAGTCCTTGCTCCTAGTATACAACATGATATGCTAAATGGTGTGCTCAAGAGTATTTCTTACTTTACTGGTGAGAATCAAGTCACCCCTCAGGAGCATATCCAGGATATAACGAATGTGTGTTCACTCTATTTGATCACACATGATGATGTAGTAGTCAGGTTGCTTATAGCCTCTTTCAAAGGTAAAGCGCTTCAATGGTATTGAGGCTTGAGACTTGGATATATCACCACTTAGGATGAGATGGGAACAACTCTTTGTAATTACTTTGAAGATAAGTTAGATCGCCTATCTCTAGTGGAGCAACTGACAACAACAAGGAGGTCACCCAATGAGAAGATGATTGATTTCAACATCAGGTTTCAGAAGACTTGGGACAGAATCCCTCTTGTGGTAAGACCTACAACCCAACATGTTTTCCTATATTATTCAAAGGCACTCAACATCGACATTTAAGTTATGATCTAATCTATGGGAGGTAGGACTCTACCAGCTGCTTATAGTTTTGTAGTAAGGGCAGAAAATAGTCTTATTTAGGTGGGAAAGTTGGCTCCTAGACCGCCCATGCCCTTGTTCCCAAAAATGTCACAAGCACCACAGCCTTCTATGGCCCTTATTCTTGTTCCTAAGAAAAGCATGTAACCGAGTTGCCTCAACATCCTACTCTCCATCACAACAAAAGGAAGATGAAGAATTGAAGGCCTTGATTAGAAATTTATCAAACAAGCTCATATAATTAGAAAAGCAATAGGTGCAAGCCTATAGAGGCAATTCAATCAAGCGCATGCCTAAGGAAATCAACCTTGATGAAATCAATATGGAAATCAAAGATACGCGCCTAACCAATAGAATGATAGATGATAGCCTAATGCACATCTACCCTTGCAAGTTGTTCCTCCCACGCCTTCTCTTCCAACACCCAATATGAGTCGAGGCATTTGTTCCATTCGAGAAAAATTTGGCACTAGATGCGAGAATGGTGCTTCCCTATTAACATGCCTCATAGTCAATATCATTATGCCAATTTTATGTGTGCCCAAGCCTTCATGATCTAGAATGCTTCAACTTGTGAGCCTTTAACAAGTGCCCCTGAAGTAGATAACCTAGAAAGAC
The DNA here is from genome assembly GCA_018340775.1 of Taxus wallichiana var. yunnanensis. NCBI lineage: Eukaryota > Viridiplantae > Streptophyta > Pinopsida > Cupressales > Taxaceae > Taxus > Taxus wallichiana. The sequence continues at coordinate 644,401,523 of CM031238.1, forward strand.
CAGAATCTCCTCCAGAAACAAATTTGATGTTCTTTGCACTAAGGACTTTTGTGTAATCAATCAAGCTACAGAAGATAAAAACTGACCGCACGCCCAAGTTGCGGACAACACAAGATGCAAGAAAAGAATGTTAGAATTAGGCGTGCAGGTCATAATCCAAGCAACACAAGTATATTCTCAAAAGAAAGAAGCGAGAAAAAGACCTCTTATAATAAAGGTGCTCAAATCCCCAGGTAGGAGGCCTCGTGTAAAGCTCCTCCTAAAGCAGTGCATGCCCCTCCTTTGGTAGGACAAGCCTCTACTCTAGCTAAAATTCAGGCCTCCGCGCTGAACAATCAAAAAGGGATGTTGTTCCCCAAATGCACAAGATGGGGGGCCTTCCATTTAGCATTGTTGACCAGATGAATAGAACAAACATAAATGTCACAATGTGGGATGCCTTGAGAATTCCATCTCGGTGGGATCACATTGCATGAAGCTCTTGTGCAACTCTGCGCGTTGATCCAATTATGCGAGAATCCACACACTTTTGTCAAAATATGCTAAGAAGAGGAGAAACAAGTAAGTAAATTTGTTAAAACCCCACCCTTCTATATGTCCTTGATTATAGGCAAACGCCTAGTGCATAATTGCATGATTGACTCAGGAACTAGTACTTCTATTATGCCTAAGAAAATAGCCAATGTCTTGGGTCTGATATATAGCCCTTTGTTTAAAGGAGTCCTGTAACTTGATGGCTCAATTTTCACCACCTTAGGAGTCATCAAGGATCTTGAGCTAACCCTCCATGCATGTCCAAGTCTAACAATTACTCAAGATGTGTCAATCATTGATCTACCTCCTTTGTTTTCCTATGTCTATCAAGAGATTTTATTGATAAAGTGGGTGGTTACTTGTCTTTTGATTGGTCTCATATGTTACTCAAGACAAGGTATGGTACCCGGTTTACCATACAAGTTGAGCCTATATTTTCCTATCATGTAGAGTCATATGTCCCATCCCCTCTCCAAGCCAACTATTTAATCCAAGAAGAACAAGCTTCAGTTCCTGAAGAGTAGTCTCTTCCACCCTCTATTCTAGACCTAGTGCTTGATGAATGGGTAGAAAAACATCACAAATTTGATCCTTATGCTAAAGAACTGGAAGCTTATGAAACTAGGCTTGGTACTTACTGCATTCTAGAAGAAGAAGCTATGTTGCCATGCACACTCAAGAAAGACAAAGTCGAAGCAGGTGCATGGAAGTTATACTTTCATGGATCCGGAAGCGGCAAATGGTGTGGGAGTAGGATCGGTTCTTATTTCTCCTAAGGAAGGGAAATTATTCTTCACACACTAGGTTGTAGTTTGTATGCTCTAATAATGTGGCAGAATATGAAGCACTAGTGCATAGCTTGCTCATTGCTGAGAAGAAGAAAATTAAGGTGATGCAGATCTTTGGGGACACAGATTTGGTCGTCCATCAGGTTAACAACAAATTACAGAAAATGAATAAGCTTCTCAAATGTTATAAACATATATTTTGGTACCTCCTTGAGATATTTGATTCTCTTAACCTACAGGTGGTGCCACGTAGAATGAACAAGGAAATTGACTAGATGGCCATTCTTGGTTCACAATTTTCTCCTGCCGAGGGCTTCATCAAAGGAAACACTCAACATATCAAGATGGTGATCAGACCATCCATTCCAGACAACGACACTAGCTACAAGTGTTTGATAGTGACACACAGATCATCTAGTTTATCTAGAATGAAGTGAGTTCTCATCAAGCATGCAAGTTGACTTCCATGACAACTATGGCGACTAAGTGATATAGTGAAGAAAAAAAAGTTGCCTAAAGGTCTGGTCACCTTAGAGAAAATGTTTAGCCCTGATGATGAGTTCAAGGGTGAAGAAAAGCACATGCGCGTACGTACGTAAGAAGACTGCTACTCGATCCACTATTGCACGCGGGAAAGAGTTGTTGCTTAGCGGGACTTGTGTGCAAGAAGAGAAATGAGTCTTCATCTCTCTCTGTTAAAAGTACAATGATATCTTCTCATGGGAGTATGAAGACCTCAACGGTTTTGATCCAAGTATTGCTCAACACTCCATTAAATTTGATCTTGGTATCAATCCTGTTAGACATTATCAATGACAAGTAAATCCAAAGCTAGATCCCCTTATGAGAAAGGAATTATCAAAACTCATTGAGGAAAAAATTATTTTTCCTATCAAATACTCTACCTAGGTTGCAAATCTAGTTCCAGTGCACAAGAAGAATGGTGAAATCAGACTCTGTGTTGATTTCAGAGATTTGAATAAGGAATCTCTAAAGGATCATTATCCTTTGCCTTCAATGGAGCATATTCTACAGACTGTGGCTGGTGCATAGAGATTCTCCATGCTAGATGGATATTCAGGTTTCAATCAAATCTGGTCAAGGAAGAGGATCAATTCAAAATTGTGTTTACAACCAAATGGGGAACATATGCATATCAAAAATGCCCTTTGGTCTATCAAACGTAGGCACCACATTTCAGCATGCTATGGATATTGCCTTCAAAGGATACATTAATGAGTTCATCTTGGTTTACCTTGATGACATAAAAATCTTCTCAAAGCAGAGCACAGATCATATGGTGCTTGAAAAAGTCTTTGAGAGATGCAGAGAATTTGGGGTGTCTCTTAACCCCAAGAAGTGTAATTTTGTAGTAGCACAGGGCAAGATTTTTGGGCCATGTGGTTTCAAAGGATGGCATCACAATTGATCCTGAGCATGTTTCAACCATCCTATCTCTTTCCCTACCGGCGCACAAAAAGGCCCTATAGTCCTTCCTTGGCAAGATCAATTTTGTTAGGTATTTTATCCCTAACTTTGCAGGATTGATTCGGACCATCACCTTGATGCTCAAAAATGAAAAATCCTTCAGATGGACAGCAGAAGGAAGAGAAAGCTTCAACAAAATCAAGCAAGATATTGCTCGTGTGCTAACACTTATCAATCCATATTATTCAAAGGATTTTATCCTTTATCCTTATAGTGCTGATGCAAGCATTGTTGTTGTCCTAACACAAGAAAATGAACAAGGGATGGAACAACCAATATCCTTCTTCAGCGAGATCTTTGAAGGATTATGAGTTAAAATATAGTCACACGGAGAAATAGGTCTTCGCCATCATGCGCATGCTCAAGAAATTCAAGAGTATGCTTGCCACCAATCATATCAAGGTGTTAGTCTCCCACTCTTCACTCAGAGACTTCATCATGGGAGAAAAAATTAGTGAGAAAAGAGCATTATGGGTGACCAAAATCATGGAATGTGATGTGACTATCAAGGCCACAAAGCTGGTAAGAGGTAATGCACTGCTGTAGAAGATTGCGAGGATGTGCATAGCGAACCCGAGGGTTCATTATTTTTGGATGAAGACCTTCCACGCGTAGAGTTTGAGCGAGAATATAGATCTGGTGTGCGTGACTAGATGAAGGACATGATCACATTCCTTTCCAAGGGCACATACCCTCCTGGTTTAAATAAAGCAAAGAGGAGACATCGAGGTTACAATCTGTCCCTTATGTGTTGATTGATGGACTTCTCTTCAAAAGAAATCTTGATGGCATGTTGTTAAGATGTATCGACGACGCGTAGACTGAAAAAGTGTTAGCAGAATTTCACGATGGATTCTTTGGTGGACACTTCTCTACCAAAACTACAACAATAAAGATCATAATGGCAGGTATCTTCTAGCCTACCTTTTTTCATATGCACACAAGTGGGTTACAAAATGCAAGGAATGCACTTTCTTTGCAGGGAAGAAAATATTGGCAAGTGCTTCCCCTCCGACCAATCCAAGCGAATCAACCTTTTGCGCAATGGGGTCTTGACTTCATAGGCATGATCAACCCGCCTTCAAGTGTTGGACATAAATGGGTGTTGATAGCTACATATTACTTCACTAGATGGACAGAAGCTATCACGCTCAAGGAATCAACCGAGTCAGTCATCCTTGAATTTCTCAAAGTATAGTCACAAGGTTTGGCATTCCTCAAACCATTATCTCTGATAATGCAAAAGCCTTCCTTGGTACTAAAATCATTGATTGGGCTCTAAGTTTGGGCATTTACCTAAATACTTCTTCCAACTATTACCCTCAGGGAAATGGTTTGGTAGAATCAACAAACAAGAACCGATTCAGAATCATGAAGTGCACAATGAACATCAACCAGAGATAGTGGCATAAAAATGTCTCATGTGTGCTCTGGGTAGATAGAATCATAGTAAAAAAGGTGATAGGAACTTCTCCTTACAATCTTGTCTATGGCAAGGAAGATACCCTTCTTTTGACACTAGAGCTGAATTCATTAGCGCTTTTCCAAATGGCTAGAATTTGAAGGTGCGCAGACAAGAGAGAAATTATAATGGAAGAGCTGGTTAATCTTGAAGAACTCAGGAACTCTACCATAATCAAGCTAGAACAACATCAACAAGAAACAAAGAAATGGTTCGACAGAAAGGCTAGGCCTCAAGATTTCAAAATTGGGGACTTGGTTCTAAAATGGGATGTTGACAGAGCTAAACCAGGTGCCATTCAAAGTTTGATGCACTTTGGAGTGGCCCATACATCATCAGTTCCTGCAAAGAAGCTAACTCTTTCGAGTTAACTCATCTTGATGGAGGTGTGCTACAAATCCTAGTAAACGGATCTATCTTAAACCCTTCCATTAAGTTTTTTACATCATGTTGTATATATTAGAGTAGTTTCAATTCCTCCAAGTACGCCATGTGCACATTGTTTGTTTGTACATAGTTATTTCCTCTCACGTGTTTCTTATGCATGCTCTTTTGTTGCTTCCAAAATGCAGAGCTTCTCTTAGTAGTTGCAAGATTCAGGAAAAGTCAAGAAATGATTTTCAGGTTACTACAAGGATAGTTTCATGATCACGTAATAGACTCCATACCCAATGGATGCTTCAGACCAATGATCTCTTTCATCTAGCAAGAAGATGGCTCGAAAGTCACCAAAAGTGTTATCAATATCTCTCCTAGTGATTTGGGTAACTTGCATACACATTCTAGCTCTAAGTTATTCATTGCAATATTGTGTGTGCTAAAGATCACTTGGCACATTCCCTTGGTCACAGTTTCCCTACACGCCTCTTTTCCTTTCCCTCCTTTCACTTTCCCCTTGCTCTCACCTTCTATGAATTCACCTTCTTCCCAAATCGCCTTCTTCCTTTCCCATGTGCCTCGCACTTTCTTTAATCAACTAAAATGCTGGCCCTCTTGTGTGTTACGCCTATTACTTTGTAATAGTTGCACCTTCACCATATGTTCTCTACTCACTAGTTTGCTCCATTTTCTCTCTACGTGTGCCTTTGTGCACCTTTCTTCTACCTTCTTCCGCATGCATCCCTGTGCCCTCCTTTGCACCCTTCTATGTCAGGTCATCTTCCGACATACTTGAGTATGCTACACACAACTATTCAAGTGCACCAACAAGGCATTGAATCCTTACAACAAATAAAAAAGTAACACATGGAAGAAATGACATAGTTTGCCACCATTTTAGCCAATCCACACGTGCCACGTGTTTTGCATGTGCCAAGGATTTTGACATCTTACGGCATGTCGTATCTTTTGCTACAAAGCTCAGATCGGCGTGCGCCTGGACTTGTCAAAAATATGCTGACATTAGCTACAGTGCAAAATTTCAAATCTAAATTCTTGGTGGATCCGGTAGGTGAGAAATGGGAAAATGTCTCTCTAAGCATTGATGAGTAGATTTGATTGCTCCAACCACCCGATTTGATATGATTCGCCCTCTTTCCTTCTTCAACACACAAAGTAGGCTTGGGGAAGCATATTTCACAAATCTTTAGGTGGATTTGTAGGTATTGAATGCTTCTTATTGGTGGTTGTATTTCAAATTTGGATTTTCCCTCCTTCCCTTCTTCCATGAATTCATCTATAAATGTAAGAGATAGACTCATTTGTTATGTTGGACACTCTGGATCCTTATGTGTTTTGCTAAGGACTTCATATTTTTGTATTTTGAGTTACAAACCTCTATGTTTGGCTCTTGCATGTGGATATCAACCTCCTTCATCATTATAACAACTCTATGCATTTCTGGAAGTAATAGAAGCATCGTTTTGTGACTATTCTCTATCCTAACGTGTTTGCATTCCTTCTTCTTGCCTTTTCTTTTACATTGTGTGTTGGTTGTGTTATTTCAGGTCCCTTGCATTTCCATATTTAGTTGTGTTCCATGAAAATGACCTGGTGAATACGTGTTTTGTTGTGCTACTCATGCCTAGCCTCCTTTCATGCATTTCCCTTCATTCTCACTCAAAACAGATAGTGTTCATCCCTCTTTTCTAGTGTTATCACCTTTTAGTGTAGTTTCCTTTCATGTTATTCTTCTATCCTTGGTCCCTTGGCATCATTAGCTTAGTTTTCCCTTCCAACACTAGGAGTAAGAGAGTGTGAGTAGAAATAGATAGAGGAACCGGCCTTCTCTAGAGATATATCCCAAACTTGTAAGGTCCCACAACTTGGGGACAGTTCCATTGTGGTCTCAAACACCTTGGCCCTTCGAGATCGAGATGCGGGTGCATGTTTGAGAAACCAACAGATTGTAGATGCATATATAGGCATAAAGCTAGGGTTAGAAGAGAGATAATTCATTGAGAATTAAGAGAATTTTACTTTAGAGAGAAAAATAAAAATTTGCAAAGAAAAAGTATAGGACATCCGAGAAGGTGTGGAAGATTGCAAATCTTCATTCTATTTCCTCTATGATAATAAATTGGTTGTTTCTTGGTGGAAGTAGGGCACACTTTGGGTGAACCACGTTAAATCTTGTGTATTGTTTCTTCTTATTAATTTCCATATCGATTACTTATATGATTAGATCTGATTAATATATTTGTACAACCAGTGTGCTAACCCCAACAATTGGTATTAGAGTTTCTTTGTTTGAGGGTTGTGTGTCTTGATAGATTTACTCACAGAGGGATTTCTGATTGAGTGGGAGAAGAAAGAAAATTCAGAGTAGAGAAATTTGATGTCGTGATTATCAATTATGGAAGATGTAGGTGGAGGATTATCTGTATCAGAAAGATCTATACTTATTGTTGGATGAGAAGGCAAGACCTGCAAAGATGACTAATGAAGAATGAAAAATTCTTGATAGAAAGGCTTTGGGATCTATAATATTGATTCGAAACATTTGTGGCTTTGACTTTTACCGAAGTAGGATCTATGGTAGAGTTGATGAAATCTTTAGTAAATCTATATGAAAAACCTAGTGCTTCAAATAAATTTTATTTGATAAAAAAATGTTTAATTTAAAGATGCAAGAAGGTGGATCTGCATCAAGTCATTTAAATGATTTGGTCTATTGTAAATCAATTAAAATTAGTTAGTATTCCGTTTGAGGATGAAGTGAAAGAAATTTTATTATTATGCTCTTTGTCAGATAGTTGGGATAACTTGGTAATAGTTGTTAGTAATACAACATCTGCTACTAATATTTTAAAGTTTGATGATGTGGTTAGTATAATCCTGAATGAAGAAATACATAAGAAAAGTACAAGAGAATCATCATCTGGGAATGTTTTGAATGTAGAAATCAAGGGAAGGCAGAAGGAGAGATCCAAGAGCAAGAATAATGGGAAATCAAAGTCTAAGAATGACAGATCTAAATCCAGAGGTAGAGGAATAACTTGCTGGAATTGTGGAAAGAAAGGACATGCAACGAAGGAAAACTGGTTCAAGGAAAACAAAGAGAATGTACCAGAGAAAGGTAAAGAGGAAAATGTTGTTGCAAAAGAGGTAATGCAAGATTCCCTAATTTACACCTTGGATAATAAAATTAAGTCATGGATTTTAAATTCAAGAGCTTCTTTCCATGCACCCCTAATAAGGGTTATTTCAAAAATTATGTCCAGGGTAATTTTGGGCATGTTTATCTAGGAGATGATGAACCATGCAATATTACTAGTAAAGGTGAAGTTCATATTAAATTGTAGAATGGAAACACATGGATATTGAAATATGTGAGGCATGTTCTAAGCCTTAAAATAAATCTAATTTCTGCAGGACAATTATGTGAAACTAGTTACATGGTTACACTCACAACCGAATCTTGGAAAGTTACCAAGGGATCTCTTGTTGTAGTAAGAGGAAAGAAGGTAGGATCATTGTATTTATCTACCTGTATTACTGATTCATTTTTTGTTCTATCTACTTTAGATTCAAATACAAGCATGTGGCACAATCGACTAGGCCATATGAGTGAAAAGGGAATGCAAATCTTAAAGGCAAAGGGTAAGTTATCATATCTGAAATGTGTAGATCTTGATTTTTGTGAGCATTGTATTTTTGGAAAGTAGAAGAGAGTGAGATTTCTCAAAGTTGGGGCAATAAAGAAGAATCATAAATTGGAGCTTGTGTGGGGATTAACCCAGGTAGCTTTTCATAGAGGATCCCAATACTATGTTACTTTCATTGATGATGCCATAAGAAAGGTATGGGTTTATTGTATTAAATGTAAATTTGATGTTTTTGAAACTTTTAAAAGATGGAAATCCCTTGTGGAAAATGAATCAAATTCAAAGTTAAAATGCCTTAGATATGACAATGGTGGTGAGTACTGCAACAAAAATTTCAATGATTATTGTTTAGTAAATGGAATACGCGAGAGAGAAAGAACGGTTCCTAGAACACCACGGGAGAATGGTATTATAGAGATAATCAATAGGATAATCATGGAATGTGTTAGAAGAAGGAGGATACATGTTTGATTGCCCTTACAGTTTTTGGCAGAAGTAGTAGACACGATAGTTTATTTAATTAACCATGGACCTTCAAGTGTACTAGATGGTGGAATACCAAAAGAAGCTTGGAATTGAAAAGAGGTAGATATTTATTTTCTTAGAGTATTTGGATCATAATCTTTTGTGCATATGTATAAGGAGAATATAAAGAAATTGGATGCAAAATCCAAAATATGTACTTTCATTGGTTATGGCTCTGGTGATTTCAGATTCTAATTTTGGGATTTAGAAGGTTCTAAGATAATTAGGAGTCGTGACATTGATTGGAATGAAAAGAGAATGTATAAGGATCAAGTTTTGGTACCCAAAGGTGAACTAGTGGAGAAGTTTGTGGATGAAAATGAACTCTCGGATTTAAAATTAACACCTACAGGATTACAAAGAACGGTATGGTTTACCCTTTATCGACATCGAGTCCCTATACCGGCGTCGGTTATAGAAGAGACATACCAGTGTCTCATTAGCCAAACTAGAATCAACAGAAGGTGACTGACATTTGTCATTGTCAGAAGTAGATACAAATATATGGGATGAGTAGATTGAGCCTCGGCACCCCAAATCTCAATGAGAAGGTCACAAAGGGTAAGTATACCTCCATAAATATTTTCACCTTCCTTGTCTTATTTATTATTGACTGATAGTGGTGAACCAGAAATATTTGAAGAAACAATGCATGATAAAGCCCACAAGCAGTGGGAACATGGCATGGATGAGGAGATGGACTCCTTAGAGCAAAACCAGACATGGAATTTGGTTAAGTTGCCAGCAGGTAAAAGAGCATTGCAGAACAAGTGGGTTTACATGATCAAGGAAGAAGAGGGTGGACAAAGAGATACAAGGAAAGGCTTGTAGTAAAGGGATTTACATAGAAAATAGGTATTGAATTTGGTGAAATATTTTCTCCTATTGTTAAGATAACTTCTATTCATACTGTATTGAGTTTAGTTACAGTAGAGGATTTGCATTTAGAGAAACTTGATGTCAAGACGACATTTCTTCATGGTGATTTAGAGGAAGAGATTTACATGAATCAACCACTTGGGTATGAAGTCAAGGGTAAGGAGAAATTTGTGTGCAGATTGAAAAAAATCCTATATGGGCTCAAACAAGCTCCAAGGCAATGGTATATGAGGTTTGATAGTTTCATGCATGAGCATGGTTATTTAAAGATGTGAATCGACCATTGTGTTTATTTCAAGAAGCTTGGAAATGGAAGCTATATTATTTTATTCTTGTATGTAGATGATGTGCTTATTTCATGAAATTGGTGAGCTTAAAGAAAAGCTATCTCACACATTTGCAATGAAATATTTGGGAGCTCAAAGAGAATCCTTGGCATGCAAATTCACAAAGACATGAAAAACATGAAGTTGTATTTGTCTCAGGAGTATTATATCAATAAGGTGTTGGAAAGGTTTAATTTGAAAATTTCAAAACCTATAAGTACACCTATGGCTGGACACTTAAAATTGAGCAAAGCTCGGTGTCCTACATCACACGAGGATGTTGAGTACATGGCACGATTTCTATATGCTTCAAAGTAGTTGGGAGTTTGATGTATGTTATGGTTTGTACCAGACCAAACATTGCACAGGTAGTGGGAGTTGTGAGTAGATTTATGGCTAATCTAGGTAAAGAGCATTAGAAAGTAGTCCAATGGATTCTCAAGTATTTGAGAGGGACATCTGGCATGTAGTTATGCTATGGAGGGTCAAATACTTCTTTATGTGGCTATGTGGATTCAAACATGGCTGGTGATTTGGATGGCAGGAGGAGCACCACTGGATATGTTTTCATAGTAGGTGGCACAATAGTTAGTTGGATTTCTAGATTGCAGAAGGTTGTGGCCCTGTCTATTACAGAGGCTAAGTATGTTGCGGTATAAAAGCTAGCAAGAAGATGGTATGGATGAGAAGGTTCATGAAAGATTTGGGAAATGAGCAAGAGGATTGCAAATTGTGCAGTGATAGTCAAAGTGCCATTCATCTAGAAAAGAACTTAGCGTTTCATTCTAGAACGAAACACATTCGAGTTGACATATCACTTCATAATGGACGGTATTTGAGGATGGGCAGCTCAAGTTGGAGAAAATTATTACAAAGGATAACCTTGCGGATATGCTAACGAAGTCATTGGCAAAGGATAAGTTGGAGCTACACCCCATTTATGTTGGTCTTCAATTTTTAGACTTGAGGAGGAGAAACAAGCCAAGGAAAGGATTAGAGGGGTACAATGCATCAATTTATCTCTAAGTGGGAGATTGTTTAGTTGTGGAGCTTAATTGCTTCACTTGGCATGCTTTTACAGAAATTTTTGGAAAACAAAGTAACCGAAGTTAGTTGATTGAACCGCGTCGGTCACCCGGGATCAATATCGGTTAGACAAGGAGGAACCAGTATCGGTTAAGGCTAACCAACATTAGTTTCCTGGGAATGACTACTATAATTAAGTTGTGGGAATTAAATCTATCTTTAGTTGTATAGTGAATCTAATGGTTGTAATTGCATAGCTAAAGTTCCCTAAGATTGTAGATGCATATGTAAGCATAAATATAGGGTTATAAGAGAGATAATTCATTGATAATTAAGAGAAGTTTCTTTTAGAGAGAAAAAGAGAAATTTGTAAAAAAAAGTACAAGACATCCAAGAAGGTGTGGAAGATTACAAATCTTCATTGTATTTCCTCTATGATGATAAATTGGTTGTTTCTTGGTGGACGTAGCCCACATTGGGTGAACCACATTAAATCTTGTGTATTGTTTCTTCTTGTTTATTTTTCATATTGATTGCTTACATGCTTAGATCTGATTAATATATTTGTACAACCGGTGTGCTAACCCCATGAGATATTAGTGATAGTAGTGATCGATTACACGATTGATCACATTTCCCAAGTAGTCCCAAATGATGGTGATGAGGCTCAATCTCTTCTTCGAGATATCCTCCACCATTTTCTACAACAACTCCGAAACACATAACAACGAAGGAAATTAAGGAGCCCAACACACTTGGCTTCATGTAGCAATTAACGCCTACCCCCACTTCTATGCCCTCTCCTCGGGTTGCCAAACAAATGTTGTCAAACAATCACATTAAAGGTAGTCGGATAAGTTGATGCCATATTTGGCCTCGGGTTAGTTATCTTGTCAATTATCTGGCAAGTGCTTAGGTATGTGACGCCGAGAAGCGTGAGAGCTCCATACCACCCGTCAATTCAAAAAACGTCATGGTAAATGTCCTAACGGGTCCCACTCTAGTGTAGCGGCACGTCAAAACACCCAGAGGAGTTATCCTTCCTCCTCTCCCTCACCATGGACGGGTTCGTGGACGACTCCACATGGGGGAGGTTTGGCGCGGTCTCACCGTGGCATGCTCCCAGAGATGGGCATTGGGTCACAATTTTGAGGGAAAATGTTTGTGTCGAGATTCCCCATTGTTTTTTTTTTATTCTAGCTTATTCACATTGCGTAAAGATACAACACCCTTCATTGTCAAGAATAGCTAGATATTCAAGGTTCCATTGTGGTGGCATGTTTTCCATGAAAATTTCTTCCAGTTTAATCATTTCAAATGGGGATAATTCATCCATCATAGTATTTCTCAAACAAAGGTAGCAAAGCCCATTCATTAAAGCCAATGATCTAGTTTTGAGCATGCGCTTCCTCTTCATCTTCTTGTGTGTGTAATGATACTTCATGCTCTCTGCACCCCGTACTTGAAACACGAAACTTTGGTAAATTGATTTTTTCAAGAAGTTTTATCGACATAAATTCCTCTTAGAGACAATTGAACCCGCTTCAGAACACGAGATGCAGATCGGATCAATCAATTTGTATATAGTAAAATGAGGAGATATTAGGGTTACAGATTTATCTTCGCGTGGAGACCTGATTTAACCCATAATAGTACTAGTTTTAGGATGACTATTAGCAAAAGTTTGGTTTACCATAGTTCCCATAACATTCTATTTATTTAATTATGAGAGTACAAAACCATACTTTACCATTATTGGTAAAGCAGAGCTCCGACTTCTGGACTCACTGCAACTATCCAATTATTGCTAAATTTACAATGTTAACTTGGATTTCAACGTGGTTAACGCATTTGGATCTCAAATAAAGTTCTTGCACTATTATGCAAAGAAAATAAATTTTTACTAAGGATTAAGAGAAACACTTTTGCAAAACTAAAATAAACACTTAAATCTTTGCATCATCATCGCTTAGATCATTACACTTGAAATGTCATTTTGTTCATCTTTATTCTCCAATTTATCCCCTGCTTTGGCGAGGATGTGCCATTCATGGCCTTGTTCTATTTAAATTTATGAGTCATTCTCCTAATTTCCAAGGACAAGTTTGACAAATGAATATGTTCTAAGCTAATGAACATGTTCATTGTACTTTGCAACAATAATATTAACATACAAGTTGTCTTATTGATTAAGGTCGATTGAGAGGGAAATTATTCGTGCAAGTCACCTATATAAACACATGTACCCTAACCTATTAAGGAAATATGAAGATTCTATATCAAGCAAATTATAAGGAGGACTTTGAGCCCAATCATTGAAGTATTTGTCCCTTAGAGTACGTTACAAGAAACTATGCAAACCTAAATATATTATCTTTGTTACCCTAGATCATTATCGTGTGCCAAGATTGAAGTCAAGTTGTGAGATCCATTTTTATATTGCATTACTTTTCTAGTACATATTATGGTTTTGTCACATGTAATGGATATATTTAGGCATTTTACAAAGGCACAAAGTGTTAATACTATACTATTTTGGCATGGACTAGTCTCTCGATTCTGCTTACTCTTAGTGCTTCATCCAACAAATCAACATCTTGTTTTATTCAATTTTTGTTATATATGTGGACATTATAGATATTTCACTTAAATGGCACACATTATTCAATATTTTTATTTTCATTATTACACTTATATTCGATGTAACATGATTATTTGTTGATCATTAATTTATCTTATGTATTGTTGTTTCAATTGTATCTAGGATTAAACATTTTGATGTGTTCCTTGGGTTTATAGGCAACATGTAAGACCAAAAAAGGTCTGAGACTACATGGTAAGTGCATGGAAATGGGGGACCAAAAGGGGTCAAAAGTGGACACATTTTTCCTGAAATTAGTGAAACTTGAACTTCATCCAATAATTTGGCATGCATATGCTCAAAATTTGACAAAGTGATAAGAATAAGTACCATAGATCTTGGAATATAGTTTCTAAAATATTATTATTTTTAAATGGTGGAGATTAAGAGGTTCAAATGTGGTGCACACACAAAGTATGTCTATTTTTGTGTCAAAAAGATAAGAACCTATTGTGTGTGCGCCCCCATTTTTGAGTTCTATAAATTATTTTTCAAATCCCTTTGGTATAAAGTTAGCTAAGACCATGTATGAGGTCCTACTAATTTTTCATAATTTTTAATGAATATATAATTTTTTATTAATTTTCAAAGTGCACACATCCCAAAAATGAAATATTTGTGTGTACACCCCCATAACTTTGAGAAAAAAATCATTTTTTGTTTTTTTTTAGTGTGTGTAGAATGGAGTTTAGAAAAAACTAATTTTAAAAAAATTGAATGAAAAAATCATAAATTGTGCACCAAAATGTATGCATATGTTTTGGCAAGAAAAGAAGGCACTAGTAAAAGAAATTATGGATGAAAGCCTTAAACTAATCATATTTTAGAAAGAATTATATTGTCACCAAGGTAAAACCAAGCTTGACATCATAGTATAATTTTTTTAATATTATGTTATAATGCATGAGATATCGGGGTGTACATGTGAGATTTTGATGTTTTTCTGACAAGCACAGATTACACAGTCAAACCTTAGGTTTGGATATCCAAGGAAAATCCAAGCCTATTGACTGAGAATTTCAAACCTAGGGAAGATGAAACACAAGCGCGTTATAATGCGCTCACATTCCTATTTGCAATGTGGAATATGTCCAAAACAGGAACACGAGTGCATTATAATGCGAGCGCATTTTGGCTTGGTAAATCTGAGCCATAACGTGCTCACATTATAATGTGACCTTGATTTTTCCTTGTTGCATTATAATGGGCCTAAGCCATAACACGAGCATGTTTTAGAAAAAATGACCAAAAAGCGGATTTTTGGACGCTTTTTGGCTCCCCATCTTTGTGCACTTTCCCTACATTGATCATGACATTACCAAATATAGTTGATTAAGGTTAGGAGTATGCAACCTATTAGTTGTTGTGCCTAGTATTTTTGTTATAAAATGTTAATAAAAGGGAATTTAACAAATTTAGCAATCTAATCTCTTCCTCAATTCACTCCTTCCATATACGACTTCTAGACGACTATGTGTAACCAAGTGGAAGTGTGAATAAAAAAGCACAAGTGCCCAAACTCCAATGCACTTGAATGCCTACATGAAGAGAGTTGTAAACCAACTCTTTGGGCTCATTCATGATAAAATTGGGAAGCCTTGACTTATGGGGTAATCTTTAGAAGATATTTTGAATTTATTTATAGCATAAGGACCTCTATAAAGGCATGTAGGCTGAGAGAATCTAATAATGGGTAAGAAAGTCTTTAGTGTACGATCCTTGTATGTGTATTTGGTTAAGAGTTATGACATGGTAATACTTTTGTGGTAAAGACAAAGCCATGGGAAGGGACAAAAATTACCTTTTTAGATGCTAAGAAGACTCGACGTTTACCTATAAGTAATGGAGAAGCCATACACTTACCACTTTTTTGGTGATTCCAAATTTTGTTCTTGAAACTCAAAGAAAAGAAATAATTATGATCTAAGGAGAATACCTAAGGTTTTGAAATGATATACTTTGTTGGAGTGGTTTAAGCAAGAAAGGAATGGAGATAAGATTCTTTTATTTCATTTTTGTTACATGTACTTTACTTCATTTTCTTTTTAGAAGCACAATCGAAAGGGGGTGAATCAGTCCTACAAAACTTTTACTTCATTTCCATTACATACATTCATCATTCAAACCATTCATTCAACATTCATAACCCATGCAAGCTTACTAAGTGTGTATTAACAATTTACAAGTGCATGAAACAAGAGAGAGAACACAAAACACAAGATATAAGTGGGAAACCCTCAAGAGGAATAAAACCCACTAAAACCTCTACTAATATTACTCATAAAAATTACTTGCATGAATATTACACATCACACAAGATTTATTTAGTGAAGCACCCACTTCACAAGGAGCACCCACCCCTATTTAGTATAACACCCACTATACAAGGAGGCTACTACCCCCAAGATGATCAAGCACCCACTTAACCACATGATAATGAATATCACTGAAGTAATGTTTCTCTTGCAACATATTGTGATCACAAATGCAACTCCATACACTCAAAACCCCTCTCAAGCACATCTTCTTCTTTGCTCAAATCTACACCTTCTTCAAGTTGATTTCACCTTTTACCTAGCTTGTCATTATCTAATATCTCTCTAGGATATATTCACATCTTCATTTCCATATTTTACAGGTCACAAATACCTCTCACTCCTCCACAAGTTCCCTCTAGGTCACACTTTTTTCCTCATTCACAACTAGTCATAATGAGCCTTCTAATTTGATTTTATACCTATTTATTTATTAAAATTCATGTAGGTCAGCCAACATAGTGTAAAAATAATTTCCACATCATAGGATAATCATAAAAATATCACACAAAGGTCCATGTAGGTCGCCACAATCACCTAGAGCCTCTAAGACCACCATTAGGACTCAACAAGCCTTGAAACCCCAAAACAAACATCTCATCAACAATGGAATATTCTAGAGAAAAAAAACTTCATAAAATCATGAAAAACACTTAAAAATGTTTTATAAGTACTCAGAAACCTCCATAAAACATGAAACAACTCAAAACAATCAATAAGCCTCATGAAGCAACTCAAGAGCATGCACAACCAAACACCCTCAAAATTGACCTTCAAAGAACATGTCATAACTTGCTCAAATCTTAGCAAAAACTAAAGTTTGATATATAATTGGAAATATATTTGAATTATAATCAGGAAAAATTCAAACCAAGTCATAACTCCACCTGTAACACCTCCAAAACTGCTCTTTTCCCAGACTACTCAAAACTGCCCCAAAACTACCTAAAAACCAACCCTCATAAATAGGGCACATATTGCATTATAAAGGAATAACCATGAACTAAAACTATCATGGACATGTATTAAAACTCCCATGATTCAATAAATGGTAAATTAGTCAATAGGTTCAATGGGAAACTTTTTCATAAATTGAAAATTTCAAGAAACTTACGTTTTTGGGTGGGGCCCACATAAGACTAGAACCTATAAAATACATCATTAAAAATTTTGAGGAGTCCTCTTCATTAAAAAAATCACATTATAAAAAATAATCAATTTTGGACTTGTACAAGAAATGTCTCCCAAGTCACTCAAAGCTAGGGTTTCATGAGGGTTAAAAAGTGGTTTAACTTCTTAGTGATTGTTCATAAAAATTGACACTAAAACAACCTCATTATTATCGTAAAATCTCCATAAAATACCTAATTAACTATGCCAAATAGTTTAGGTCCCCATGCAAAGCATATAGTCCACAATGAGCATCAGAAATTCAACTTTTTCCTCAAATTCTCACCTTTGGAAACCCGGTTTTGGTAAAAGTGCAATATCTTCAAAAATATTCATCACTTGAACCTGAAATTTGACCCGAACACCATAAAAAAATAATATAACTTTACCAAGTCCCATTCATGCTCAAATGTATCTTAAAATCTATCACCACCATGACTTACATGTGTCTACATGCCTTGTTCTCAAGAAACTTTCTTCAAAGGACCTTGAAACAACATCAAACCTCGAGAATACTGGCCTAAAACTCCTCATACATATTTTATGCCACATTAAAACACCTTTTCCATTATCATATCATAATTACTTGCTCCATATCTCATGCCACCATGCCAAACCACATGCACTAGGTCTAGGAATAGGCCTAGAATGACCTGACTCAACACAAACTTCACATGAACAAACCATGATGATATATTACAAAATCGGTGACATATATTACACATCATATGTAACATGTTTTACATCATACCATCCTTTTACCAACTTTGGATCTTACCTATAACACCTAGCTTGCTTGACCATGCTCTAGGACACCATGAGAAGACTACAAGATTGGACACTACCAATCAACCTTCAAGTTTGACCTTGATTTACACCTCATGGGGACACCTATGACACCTAGACTCCCTTTTCCATCAATTACCTTTGAAATCAATGATAAAACCATATGAATAATGGTAAACAATCTCCCCCTTTTTCATTAATGGCAACCACAAGAACAAACACTTAAAATACTCCCTTTTCATGTTTTTGAGCCTACTCTCCCCATTTGAAATATATGAAAAAGGATCATGAAAATTTAACATGAAAAGAAAGTGAAAATAGTGCAAATACTTGACTTACTTTCTCAAAATCCCCCCCTTGGACTATACTATGTTTCTTGACTTCAACAACAACAAATGAGATCCATGGACCTAATATAAGCATCCATATAGCTACCCCGAGAGTATATTCACTAAAATTTGGCTTCATACCTATTATACATAATCTTCTAGGTCTGTACCATGATAATTCAAAAGTTCTTCCTCTAACAACTACCTTTTCTCCTTTTAGGACCAAAATCTCTAAAACACTCCTTGAGACCAATTTAGCAAATTTTTTAATGCAGCAGGAGCATACCAAGAATATTAAAAATCAACTTGATGCTCCCTCTGATATCATATCATCATTTTCTAACTATCTATGTAAACATATGAGCACAAACCTTTATCACAAGTCATGGAAATGAGTAAAAAATAACACCATAGTTCTGATACAATAATTCAATGTTTTCTATTTTTTTCTTATGAAAAACACAACAACAAGAGCTTACGACAAGCTTCCCTTTTTAGTTTACATGTAATCAACAATCAATTATGCCAAAATCAATGTCCTTCATACCTTAATCACCCTTTAAAGGTTGTTGTCATTTTCCTTGTCTCATGAAGTCTCCATACACCTTCTCATGCCATCAACATCATTAAAATGACTTGAGAGCATAAACACCGAGCTTTCAAACTTCTTTATAATGAAAACACCTTTTGCAGACCTCTTTTTTGGCTTATCACTTAGTTCATTACCCAAAACTCACCTTATTGGACATCATAGATCAATAACTCATCATTATTCCCCTTGAAGCATCTTCCATGTCATTCCATCATTGTATCAATCTTTCCATGCTCTACGAATTTCTTACTTGCTTAGATCATCCTTTCACATCTTGTGAGCTCACATTAATCTTCATGACATGAAACCTTATAGGAAATAGTACATTCTTATAAACACTATACATAGACCTTTGTAATACATAAAGTAGGTCAAAACATACCTTTAAGAGATTGTCTCAGATTACATGCCTTCACTCCTACTATTTTTGATTTTCAAACCTACTTTTTCACCTTTGGACAAACTCCCCGCCTCAACACAACTATTTCAACCTTCTTAGTTTCTCAAATCACATAGACCTTAATTTGATTACATACAATACTTCTATCAAAATCACTAATTATGAATTTTCATTCTTTATTTAGTCCTTCAAATTCCTTCTTTGGTCCATACAAATTTAAGGTTATCAAACATATCATTAGCTCAACATCTACTGCATTTACCTCATAGAGACCATCATTGCATCCTTTTGACACTTTCTTGTTGCTTCATATATTTAACATTATCCTCAAACTGATATGAGCTACTTCAAGTCATAACAGAAGATCCTATATGAAAACTTAGACTCATACACATACTAGAATGACAAACATTACATACCTTGGTATCTCTAATCTTCAAGAGGCTTAGCACAGGCAAAATTCCTTTTACTCCACTTCTTTGAAACATAATTTTTTTCTCGCGGAGCTTAATCATGATAAAACCCCTTGTGATGATGACTATACTAAGAAATTTGAGCTATATTTTCAACATACAAAACTTCTTCATTAGATCTAAACTTTTCCTTCAAACCCTTGAATTTTCATGCCTTATGTCTTGTCAACTAGGTTAACAAACTCTTCAAGCTTACTCTTTGACCGTTAAGGTACCTTATTGTTTGGGGTTAACAACCTCCATTAGAGCCAATCATGGTGAACATAGTAGGATCTTCCAATCTTATTTCATCCTTACAAGACTAAAAAAATATTGATGAATCATCAATTACTCATCATGATAATCTTCAATGCCTTTTTCTCCCAACTTGTCAGCATTAGACTGATCTTCATGCAATTTGATCATGACCGTCTTTACCTTATTTCTTCAAATCAGAACACTTGATGACACAAGCAAACTTTACACACATATTAGAGCTCTACACAACAAAATACCTTCATGACATAACTTTGTTCATCCAATAAACATAGAGATCTTGCCTATATTTTTCCTTCTTTCCCTATTTTAGGTGACATAGATCCAATCATCTTATCTGTATGTTTTATATTGATATCTTCTTCAATCCAAGCATAATTGTTTATTTTGACCTTCATACTTCTATAACCTTATAGAACTATGATATTTCTCATGGAGCAAGCTTACCATGCAATGTATTCTGCCAACTTGATAGGATCATTATCCTTGTAACCTTCTTTGTATTGCAGACCTATAAGAGTCCACCATAGACTTCACACTTCAATGGCACTATTCATGTCTTCTGATGTTTTCAAGAGCTTCTATAACAATTGTAGTGCATACACTTGCTTAAGGGACAAAAACTCTAATATTAATACTCTTTTTGCAACTCAACTATGATCTTAGGAAACACACACACACAACTATAGATAATATTTGCAACAATTATATCAACTCACAAGACCACTTAACCAATACTTCATGAAAATTTTGACCCTTCTTACATGAGAAACATTTCTTCTTATTGAACTGATGAATTTTTACTTGATAACCATTCACAGGCTGAAAAATATTATAACATTAAGGACTCACATAGATCGGTTTATAAATAAGAAGACATAAATGCAACAATATGATTGGTATCACTCTTGAAAACCTTTGTGGACCATGACAAAAAACCTATAAAGACTATACAACCTTTTTACTTGTACAATCATGTCAGAGCTCTAACACTATGACTCCTTTAAGCTCAAGTCAAAGACACAACTGATAATACACAAAATTTTATGAATTATATAAGGTAATGAAAGACACAACCATACCTTTGAATGTACACACACTTGAAAATTTTGTGAATAATTATTATATGCATACCATAATACAATCATAACTTTGATTGATAGCTCCAAATGACAATGCACATTCAAAACACACCCATGCTTCCTTGAGATGATGAATGTATGTAAGAAGCCTAGTGAAGGAATTTAAAACTTCATTAGGGCACTCAAATAGGATGTAGTCATCAAATGAGCCCAAAGACTCCACCTATTTCTTCCTTCTTGATTTCTTGGATGGATTTTCAAGCATGATAACATCCTCATTCTCTTCTATAGATTGGAAACTTGTCAAACACTCATGATACTCTTCACTTAAATGAATTTATTTCAAACATAACAATCATACCTTGTGAATTTGTAAACTAATATGACTCAAACTTATTGACTTCATCCTTTTCCTTATCTTCCTTATCTGATTTCAAGACTATATTGCCTACTTTAGGTTCTTCTTTGAATATGTTGGGCATCCATACCTTCTTATTAAACATTTTTCTATCTTGCCTTCTAAGATTTTAAAACCGGTTGTTATGTCTTGGTGATTCATTTTGATAACAAAATCTAGTAATATGTCCTTATTTATGACAATTATGGAATAAGAAACCATTCTTGATTCTAGCCTGATATGAAATGAGATTCCAACTACATTTTATACCCTAATGACCATATTCGAATAAGAATAACATTGAACTTTGAAAGAACCTTCATAATTCCATGAGTACTCACTCCTTAAGGACACTTTCTTACAATCTCTAACTCTATGAGAAAATTCGACAATAATAACAATAACCATTGAAATAA
Organism: Taxus wallichiana var. yunnanensis; assembly: GCA_018340775.1. Classification (NCBI taxonomy): domain Eukaryota; kingdom Viridiplantae; phylum Streptophyta; class Pinopsida; order Cupressales; family Taxaceae; genus Taxus; species Taxus wallichiana. The sequence continues at coordinate 644,423,453 of CM031238.1, forward strand.
GGAACATACATAATTGAATTTGGTTGTCATTGGTTGCTCAAATGTGCACCGCGTCTCGAGATCTCGAAGGGCCGAGGTGTTTGAGGCCACAATGGAACCATCCCCAAGTTGTGGGACCTTGCGAGCTTGGGACGGATCTTTGGAAAAGGATGGTTCCTTTATCTATCTCTAATACTACTAGTACTACTCCTAGTGCGAAAAATGGAAAATAAGCTAAAAATGCCAAGGGACTAGGGATAGAAGGATAATATGGAAGGAAACTACATTAAAAGGTGATAACACCAAAAAGAGAGGGATGAACACAATCATTATGAGTTAGAATGACAGGAACACATGAAAGGAGGCTAGGCACGAGTAGCACAGTGAAACACACATTCACTAGATCATTCTCATGGAACACAACTAAATATGGAACTGCAGGGGACTGAAGTAGCACAACCAGCACACACGTAAAAGAAAAGGTAAGAAGAAGGAATGCAAACACGTTAGGATAGAGAATAGTCACAAAACAATGCTTCTATTACTTCCAAAAATGCACAGAGCTATTACAATGATGAAGGAGGTCGATATCCACATGTAAGAGCCAAATATAGAGGTCTGTAACTCAAAATATAGAAAATATGGAATCCTTGGCAAAACACATAAGGATCCAGAGTGTCCAACATAACAAATGAGCATTGCTCTTACATTTATAGATGAATCTATGGAGGAAAAAGAGAAAAAGGAGGGAAAACCCAAATTTGAAACACAACCACCAACAAAAAGCATTGAATGCATGCAAATCCACTTGGAGGAGGGTGGATCATATCAAATCAAGTGGTTGGTGCAATCAGATCCGCTCATCAATGTTTAGAAGGATGTTTCCATTTCTCACCTACCAGATCTGCCAAAATTTGAATTTTGAATTTTTTTTGGCATCAGCTGATGTCATGTCAGCTTCTCGACAAGTCTAGGCACACGTTGATATGAGCTCTATAGTATAAGATATGGTTGTCAAAAATGTCGAGTCGTCGAGTGCACACGCAAAACACGTGGCACGTGGGGTTTGGTTGAGATGATGGCCAAATGTGCAAATACTTGTCATTTCTGCCATGTGTCAATCATTGATTTGTTGCAAGGATTTGGCACCTGTTGGCGTGCTTTGACTAGTTGTGCATGACACACTTAAGTGTGTCAAAAGATGATCTAGCACAGAAGGGCATGAGGGAAGGGTGCATGGAGAAAACAGAGGAAGGCGCAGAGGGGGCACGTGCAATGCACATGGGGAAATGAGGAAAAATAGTGAGAAGAGAACATATGGTTAAGGTGCAACTATTACAAGGTAATGGGCATGGCACACGAAGGGCCAATGACTTAGTCAGTAAGTGTGAGGCATGTGGGAAGGGAAGAAGCTGAATAGGAAGAAGGCGAATGAATGGAAGATGGGTGTAATGGAGAGGTGGAAGGAGAGAAAGGAAAGGGGCACGCAGGGAAACTGCAACTAAGGGAATGTGCCAAGTGATCTTGAGTGTGCACAATATTGCAATGAATAACTTAGAGCCATAATGTGTATGCAAGTTACCCAAATCGCTAGGAGAGCTATTTGGATAATAGTTTTGGTGACTTTTGGGCCATCTTACCTGCTAGATGAAAGAGATCAGTAGCTTGAAGCATCCATTGGGTATGGATTCCACTTATGTAATCATGAAACTACCCCTATGATCACTTGAGAATCATTTTTTCACCTTATTCTAAATCTTACAACTGTTGAGAGAAGTTCTGTACTCTGGAAGTAACAAAAGAGCGCGTGCAGGAAGCATGCGAGAGGAAAGAACTATGTACAAATGAACAATGTGCACAGAGCACACTTGGAGGAATTGAAACTATTCTAATATATACAACATGATGTAGCAAACTTAATGGAAGGGTTTGAGATAGATCCCTTGTTTACTGGGATTTGCAAAGTGCGCCTCCATCAAGATGAGTTAACTCGAAAGAGTTAGCTTCTTTGCAGGAATTGATGATGTATGGGCCACTCCAAAGTGCATCAAAATTTGAATGGTGCCCTGGCTTAGCTCTGTCAACATCCCATTTTAGAACTAGGTCCCCAACTTTAAAAGCTTGAGGCCTAGCCTTTTTGTCAAACCATTTCTTTGTTACTTGTTGATGTTTTTCTAGCTTGATCATGGCAAAATTCCTTGATTCTTCAAGATTAATCAGTTTTGCCATTCTAATTTCTCTTTGGTCTGCGCCTTCAAATTCTAGCTACTAGGAAAGCCTAACAAATTCAGCTCTAGTGTTAAAGGAAGGGCAGCCTCCTTGCCATAGACAAGCTTGTAAGGTGAAGTTCTTATTGCCTTTTTATTGTGATTCTATCTTCCCAAAGTGTGTACAAGACCTTCGTATGCCACTGTCTTTGGCTGATGTTTATTGTGCACTTCATGATTTTAATCAGGTTCTTATTTGTTGATTCTTCCAGACCATTGCCCTGAGGGTAATAGTTAGAAGAAGTCTTCAGGTAAATGCCCAGACTTAGAGCCCAATCAATGATTTTAGTACCAAGGAAGGCCTTTGCATTATCAAAGATAATGGTTTGAGGAATGAAAAACCTTGTGACTAAACCTTCAAGAAAATCAAGGATGACTGCCTCAGTTGATTCCTTGAGCGTGAAAAATTCTATCCATCTAGTGAAGTAATCTGTAGCTATCAACACCCATTTATGTCCAACGCTTGAGGGTGGATTAATCATGCCTATGAAGTCAAGACCCCATTGCACAAAAAGGTTTATCTACTTGGATTGGTCGGAGGGGAAGCGTTGCAATATTTTCTTTCCTGCAAAGAAAGCGCATTCCTTGCATTTTGTGACCCACTTGTGTGCATCTAAAAATAGGGTAGGCCAGAAGATACCTGCCATTATGATCTTCATTGTTGTAGTTTTGAGAGAAGTGTCCACTAGAGAATCCATCATGAAATTATGCTAACACTTTTTTAGTCTATGCACCATTGATACATCTTAATAACACACCATCAAGATTCCTTTTGAAGAGAAGTCCATCAATCAACACATAAGGGATAGATTATAACCTTAGATGTCTTCTCTTTGCTTTATTTAAACCAGGAGGGTATGAACCCTCGAGAAAGGAATGTAATCATGTCCTTCATCTAGTCACATGCGCCAGGGTCTATATTATGTTCAAGTTCTACGCATGCGGAAGGTATTCATCCAAAAATAATGAAGCTTCAGGTTCAGCTCGCACATCCTCAACAATCTGATTGCAGAGTGCACTACCTCTCACCAACTTTGTGGCCTTTATAGTCACATCATATTCCATGATTTTGGTCACCCATCGTGCTCTTTTCTCACTAATTTCTGCTCCCATGATGAAATATCTGACATAAGAGTGGGAGACTAACACCTTGATATGATTGGTGGCAAGCATACTTTTGAATTTCTTGAGCATGCGCATGATGGCAAAGACCTGCTTCTCTGTGTGACTGTATTTTAACTCATAATCCTTCAATGTCTGGTTGAAGAAAGCCATTGGTTGTTCTAGTCCTTGTTCATTTTCTTGTGTTAGGAAACAACAACGCTTGCATCGTGCCATAAGCATAAAGAATGAAATCCTTTGAATAATCTGGATTGATGAGTGTTGGTGCACAATCAATCTCTTTCTTGATCTTGTTGAAGCTTTCTCTTCCTTCTGTTGTCCATCTGAAGGCTATGTCCTTCTTGAGCATCAAGGTGATGGGCCAAACCAGTCCTAAAAGTTAGGGATAAAACACCTAACAAAATTTATCTTGCCAAGGAAGGAATGTAGGGCCTTTTTGTGTGCCGAAGAGGGAAAGAGCTAGAATGGCTGAAATGCGCTTAGGATCAATTGTGATGCCATCCTTAGAAACCACGTGGCCCAAGAGCTTGCCCTACGCCATTGAAAATTGCACTTCTTGGGGTTAAGAGACACCCCAAATTCTCTACATCTCTCAAAGACCTTTTCAGGTGTGCCATGTGATCTGCACTCTTCTTTGAGAAGACAATTATATCATCAAGGTAAACCAAGATGAACTCATTAATATATCCTTTAAAGGCAATATCCATAGCACGCTGAAATGTGGTGCCCACATTAGATAGACCAAAGGGAATTTTTTTATATGCATATGTTCCCCATTTGGTTGTAAATGTTGTTTTAAATTGATCCTCTTCCTTGACAAGGATTTGGTTAAAACCTGAGTATCCATCTAACATGGAGAATATCTGTGCACCAGCCATGGTCTGCAGAATCTACTCCATTGAAGGAAAATGATAATGATCCTTTAGAGATGCCTTATTCAAATCTCTAAAATCAACACAGAGTCTAATTTCACCATTCTTCTTGTGCACTGGAACTAGATTTGTGACCCAAGTAGAGTATTTGATAGGAAAAATAATTTTTTCCTCAATGAGTTTTGATAATTCCTTTCTCATGAGGGGCTCTATCTTTGGATTGATTGCGTTGCTTCTGTCTGATGGGCTTTATACCAGGATCAAGGTCAATGGAGTGTTGAGAAGAACTTGGATCAAAAATTTGAGGTCTTCATACTCTTATGAGAAAATATAACTATATTTTTGATAGAGAGAGATGAAGGCATGTTTTTCTTCACGCAGCAAGCCCCTTGCCGAGCAAAATCTCTCTCGCACACAATAGTGATGGATGAGCAGTCCTCTTACGTGGCACATGTATCTTTCTTCACCCTTAAACTCATCATTTGGGCTAAATTTTTTCTCTAAGGTGACCAACCCTTTAGGCAACTTATTTGTCTTTAGCTATATCACTTGGTCACCATAACTATCATGCAAGTTAACTTGCATACTTGATGAAAATTCAACTTCATTCTAGATAAAATGGATGATCTGTGCGTCACTGTCAAACACTTGCCAACTAGTGTTATTGTTTGGAATGGATGGTCTAATCACCATCTTAATGTGCTGAGTGTTTTCTTTGATAAAGTCCTCAACAAGAGAAAATTGTGAACTGAGCACGACCATCTAATCAGCTTCCATTTCATTTTGCGTGGAACCACCTGCAGATTAAGAGCATCAAAGCTCTCAAGGAGGTCCCATACTCTGTATTTATAAGCTTTGAGAAGCTTATTCTTTGTCTAACACTTGTTGGTAACCTGGTGGATGATCAATTAGTGTCCCCAAAGATCTGCAGTGCTTTAATTTTCTTCTTCTCTAGTAATGAGCAAGCCATGCACCAATGCTTCATACTCTACCACATTGTTAGAGCATGTAAACTATAGCTTGTGTGCGAAGAAGAATTTCTCATCCTTAGGGAAATGAGAACCACTCCTACTCCCGCATCGTTTCTACTTCTTGGATCCATCAAAGTATAAATTCCATAGACTAGATTGAACTTTTTCTTTCTTGAGCACGCGTGGAAGCATAGTGTCTTCTTCAAGAATGTAATAAGTACCAAGCCCAGTTTCATAGGCTTCCAGTTCCTCACCATAGGGATAAAATTTGTGGTGTCTTTCTGCCCATTCATCAAGCACTAGATCTAGAATAGAGGGTGGAAGAGACCGATCTTCGAGAAGCTGAAGCTTGTTCTTCTTGGATTAAATAGTTGGCTTGGAGAGAGGATGGGACATATGACTCTACGTGATAAGAAAATATAGGCTCAGCTTGTATGGTAAACCGTGTACCATACCTTGTCTTGAGTAACATATGAGACCAATCAGAAGACAAATAACCACCCACTTTAGTAGTAAATTCTCTTGATAGACATAGGGCAAACAAAGGAGGTAGGTCAATGATTGACACATCTTGAGTAATAGTTAGGCTTGGACATACATGAATGGTTAACTCAAGATCCTTGATAATTCCTAAGGTAGTGACAATTGAGCCATCAAGTTGTAGGACTTCTTTAGACAAAGGGATATATTTTAGACCTAAGACATCATCTATATTCTTAGGCATAATAGTAGTACTAGCGCTTGAGTCAATCATGCGGTTATGCACTAGGTGTTTACCAATAATCAAGGATATATAGAAGGGTGGGGTTTTAACAACTTTACTTACTTGTTTCTCCTATTCTTGGTAGATTATGATAGAAGAAGTGTATAGCTGATCTTGGGAGTGCTTCAATAGATCACGTTGAGATGGAATGGTCAGGGCATCCCAAATTGTGACATTTATGTTTGTTCTCTTCATCTGGTCAACAATGCTAAATGGAAGGCCCCCATCTTGTGAATTTGGGAACAACATCCCTTCTTGACTGTTTAGGTGCAAGAGCCTGAATTTTAGTTAGAGAGCAGAGGATTGGCATACTAAAAGAGAGGCACATTTTCTTCAAGGGAATATTTATGTAAGGTCTCTTGCATAGGGATTTGAACACTTTTACTGCAAGTTACCTTGTGTGCTTCTTTTTCTTCGAGAATATGCTTGTGTTACTGGGATTGTGACCTGTGAACTTGACTCCAACAATATTTTCTTATATCTTGTGTTGTCCACAACATAGGCATGTGGTTTATTTACATCTTCTCGCAGCTTGATTAATTACACAAAATTCCTCCGCACCAAAGAACATCAAGTTTGTCTCTGGAGGAGCTTCTTGTCCTTCTTGGTTATCTACTTTAAGGGTGCTTGTTGAAGGCTTACAAGTCGAAGCATTCTGGATCATGAAGGATTGGGTGAGTGCAACATTGGCACAATGATATTGAATATGAGGCATGTTGCAATGGAAGCACCATTTTGACTCTTGTGCTAAGTTATTCTGAACTGGAACAAGTGCTCAACTCGCACTAGGTGCTGGAAGAGAAGGTGCGGTAGGAACAACTTGCAAGGGAAGATGTGCATTAGGCTGCATCTATTGTTTTACTGGTTGGGTGCATATCTTTGATTTATGTATTTATTTTTCCAAGGCTGATTGCTTTGGCCATTTGCCTGATTAGAATTGCCTCTATAGGCTTGCGCCTGTTGTTTTTCTAATGATATGAGCTTGTTTGATAAATTTCTGATCAAGGCCTTCAATTCTTCATCTTCCTTTTGCTATGATGGAGAATAGGATGTTGAGGCAATTGGTTGCGTGCTTTTCTCAGGGATAGGAATAGGGGCCATAGAAGGCTGGGGTGCTTGTGACATCTCTGGGAAAAAGGGCATGGGCGGTCTAGGAGCCAACTTTCCCACCTGAATGAGACTATTTTCTGCCCTTACTGCAATGCTATAAGTAGATGGTAATGTCTTACCTCCCATAGATTGGATCATAACTGAAATATCATTGTTGAGTGCCTTTAGATAATAAAGGAAAGCATGTTGGGTTGTAGGTCTTACCAAAAGATGGATTCTGTCCTAAGTATTCTTAAATATGATGTTAAAATTGGTCATCTGCTCACTTTGGGTGCCCCCTTATTGTTGTCAGTTACTCCACCAACGATAGGTGATCTGACTTATCTTAAAATTAATTACAAAGAGTTGTTCCCAAATCATCCTAGGTGATGATAGATCCAAGTCTCAAGCCTCGGTACCATTGAAGTTCTTTACCTTTGAAAGAGGTTGCAAGCAACTTGACTACTACATCATCATGTGTGATCAGATAGAGTGAACACACATTTTCTATATCTTGGATATGCTCCTGAGGGGTGACTTGATTCTCACCAAGTAAAGTAAGGAATACTCTTGAGCGCTCCATTTGGCATATAATGCTACACGACTAGGAGTAAGAGACTACCTCTAGCAAAGTTTGCAAAGTTTCTTAATGGAGGAGGTTGTTGATGCACCATTGTAGGGTGCGCAGGTTGTTTGTTTTGAGGAGTTGAGTGGGCGCGGTGCACTGGAGATAAAGATGCATGTGTGGGATTTCGGAACAAAATCTTCTTGGGGACAATCAAGGTATTCAAAAGAATCTTCAACTGATGTACTTCTTCTTGTGTGCACTCTTCTCATGAAAGGTGCTCAGGCTGCTGAAACAGAGGTCTTAAAATATTGGGAGTCACAAGATGTGTTGAAATGAGCCTCCAAAGGCTGAAACACTAAGGCCACACACTAGAAATTAGAGATATGAACTTTGAGCTTTCAATGTTGGTCCCACTGGGCATGCCAAAAACTATTAGTTGCTCAAATGTGCACCTGTGTCTCGGATCTCGGAAGGGCCGAGGTGTTTGAGACCACAATGGAACCGTCCCCAAGTTGTGGGACCTTGCGAGCTTGGGATAGATCTCGGAAAAGGCCGGTTCCTCTATCTATCTCTAATGCTACTACTACTCCTAGTGCTAAAAAGGAAAACTAAGCTAAAAATGCCAAGGGACCAGGGATAGAAGGATAATATGGAAGGAAACTACATTAAAAGGTGATAGCACTAGAAAAGAGGGATGAACACTATCATCTTTCTGAGTGAGAATGACAGGGAACATGTGAAAGGAGGCTAGGCACAAGTAATACAACAAAACACACATTGACCAGATCGTTCTCATGGAACAAAACTAAATATGGAACTGCAGGGGACCTGAAGTAGCACAACCAACACATACACAAAAGAAAAGGCAATAAGAAGGAATGAAAACATGTTAAGATAGAGAATAGTCATAAAACGATGCTTCTATTACTTCCAAAAATGCACAGAGATGTTACAATGATGAAGGAGGCCGATATCCACATGCAAGAGCCAAACATAGAGGTCTGTAACTCAAAATACAGAAAATATGGAGTCCTTGGCAAAAGCGTATAAGGATCCAGAGTGTCCAACATAACAAATGAGCCTTGCTCTTACATTTATAGATGAATCCATGGAGGAAGAAGGGAAAAAGGAGGGAAAAGCCAAATTTGAAACACAACCACCAATAAGAAGCATTCAATGCTTGCAAATCCACCTGGAGGAGGGTGGATCATATCAAATCAGGTGGTTGGAGCAATCAGATCTTCTCATCAATGTTTAGAAGGACATTTTCCCATTTCTCACCTACCAGATCCACCATAATTTGAATTTTAAATTTCTAGCACTGTAGCTGAAGTCAAAAACTTTTTGACAAGTCTAGGCATGTGTCAATTTGAGCTCTGTAGCAGAAGATACATTTTTCAAAAGATTTCAGATTCATCGGCACACACAAAACACGGTGACCACGCGGGTTATTTGAGATGATGGCCAACTGTGTAAATACTTGTCATTTTTGCCACGTGTCAATCATTGATTTTTACAAGGATTGATGCCATGTTGGCATGCTTTCACCGGTTACATGCGACACACTTTAACGTGTCAAAATATGATCTCGACATAGAAGGGCATGAGGGAAGGGCACAAGAGGAAATAGAGGAAGGCATGAAAGGGCACACGCGATGCGCACATGGAAATGAGGCAAACTAGTGAGAAGAGAACATATGGTTAAGGCACAACTATTACAAGGTAATGGGCACATGTGTGAAGGGCCAAGGACTTAGCAGTAAGTGTGAGGTGCACGGGAAGGGAAGAAGTTGACTAGGAAGAAGGAAAATGCATGGAAGATGGGCATAAGGGAGAGGTGGAAGGAGAGAAAGGAAAGGGGCGCGTAGGGAAACTGTGACCAAGGGAATGTGCCAAGTGATATTGAGCACGTGCAATATTACAATGAATAATTTAGAGCCGAATGTGTGCAAGTTACCCAAATCAATAAAAGAGCTATTTGGATAACAGTTTTCTAACATGGTTAGACCTCTTGAAATCATTCTTCTTGGTTTCCTTCATGAATTCATAGGTATTTGGACTAGACGTGTTATCTTCACAATTCTCCATGTGCTCTCTTTTAAAGCTTAGGCCTATTTTATCACTAGCTGACCTTTGGTTATTCAAATTATCATCTAGAGCTTTAGAGATCTTCTCCAACCTCTCATAGGTCTTCAACCTGCAATGTAATTTCTCTAAATTTGATTTTAAGGATCTCAACTCATCTTCATACCTACTACAATCTTCTTCTTTATCTCTTAGGGTTTTGTCACACTCCAAACTTGAGACTCAGTAACTCTTTGGTGGCTTGACCATGCTCAACCTCCATACAAATGATTTTTTCCTGTAATCCATGAATTAAAGACTTTGCAATTTCATACTTCCTTCTTAGAACTTCTTCAAATGACTTGCCCATTGCTTTATGTTTAAGGGATCTCCTTCAAGTGATTAAAATTTTTGTACAAGGACCTAGCTCTGATACCAATTGTTAGAAGCAAAATAGACTAAGAGGGGGACTGAATCAATAATACAAAAAAATTTACTTCATATCCATTACATACATTCATCATTCAACATACATAAACAATGTGAGATTATTAAGTGTGTATCAACAAATTACAATTGCATTAATCAAGAGAGAGAATAAAAACACTATATATAAGTGGGAAACCCTCAACAAGAAGAAAAACCACTGAAACCTCTACTAATATTACTCATAACAAAGGACTTGCATGAATATTACACATCAAACAAGATTTATTTAGTGAAGCACCCACTTCATAAGGAGCACCCACCCCTATTTAGTATAACACCCACTATACAAGGAGGATACTACCCCCAAGATGATCAAGCACCCACTTAACCACCTAATGATGAAGATCACTAAAGTAATGTTACTCCTACAACATATTGTGATAAAAATTCAACTCCATACACTCAAAACCCCTCTTAAACACATCATCTTCTTCTTCTTCAAGTTGATTTAACCTTTTCCCTAGTGATCAAAGATCTCGATATCTCTCTAGGATATATTAAAATATTTATTCTCATATTTTAAAGGTCAAAAATACCAATCACTCCTCCACAAGTTCCCCTCTAGGTCACACTTTTTCTCCTAATTCATAACTAGTCATAATGAGCCTTCTAATTAGTTTTTATACCCGTTTCTTTATTACAATTCATGTAGGTCATCCGCCATAGTGTAAAAATAATTTCCACATCATACGAGAATCATTAAAATATCGTAAATAGGTCTATGCAGGTCTCCATAGTCACTTAGAGCCTTTAATACCACCATTAGGACTAAACAAGCCTTGAAACCCCAAAACAAGCATCTCATCAACAATGGAATATTCTATAGAAAAACTAACTTCATCAAAGCATGGAAAATACTTAGAAATATTTTATAATCACTAAAATACCTCTAAAATACATGAAACAACTTAAACCAATCAACAAGACTCATGAAGCGACTCAAGAGCATGCACAAACAAGCACCCTCAAAATTGACCTTCAAAGAATAGGTTATAACTTGCTCAAATCTTAGAAAAACTCAAGTGTGATATATCATTGGAAATATATTAAAATGAAGATCATGAAAAAATTCAAACCAAGTCATAACTAAACATGTAACACCTCTAAAAATGATATTTTCCTAGGCTCTTAATTTAACAAAAATAAGTTTTATTAAACTCTATTGCAGAGTAACTGATGTGAACTGCAATATATAATTGATAGATACAATATGACACAAAAATAAGCAAATGAGTATGAAACCCTAAGAAAATAAGAAAAGAGAGAAGACTTAGCTGATTTAAGCCTGATATGGAAGTGCTCGGAATGGGAAAACTATTGAACAAGAAGTGAACAATGTCATAAATGCTCAGAATAAATTTTGGACTACATGAATAAGGCCAGACAGGTGCCCATGGCAAGACACGGGTTCCTGGGCCTTTCAAGACTTATTTTGGGAGCCTTTGAATGTAAAAATGTCAAAACCTGATCTTTACTTGTGTTGCACAAGTGTCACAAATATTCCATGTTGATCACCTGTGTGTCACACAATGATTTTTGAAGATACATGTAACTTGCAAAATATAAGTTCACCTATAAAAACCAAAACCACATCAAACCTAAAAATAAAGATATAATATGGGGAGTAAAATTGACCACGATAGTGAACTTACAACTACTGCTACACTACATCTCAGAATCCATGTAGTTATTGTGAGTGTGTGTAGAAATTGTGCCCTAGGATGCCCTTGTGCAAGTTGCACTTGATAACAAGTTATAACTAAATGCAAAGAAAGTAGTAGAATGTGTGGGTGGGATAAAATGAATTTCCCCTTCCTATGTTGTGTATGTAGAGTTATTACAACCCTTGTCCCTTGAATTGATTCTATATGGATTCTTAAGAGTGCTTTACGTGCCTTTGGATGTAAGCTTAGGTGATGATAATAGATGCTTAGTGCTTGGTCCTTGATTTGGAACACATAACTATGCATTTATATGATTCCATTATTTGAATTTTATAATTGACAACTAGAAGGCCAATCCATAAGTGAAAAAGGTTCCCAAAAGATAAAAGAGACCCAAAATAAGTGAGTAAGGTGGAAAAGGGCTAGGGCGTTTAGAGGGAACAGGGGCACTTGGGTGCTCTGTCTGGCTGGCAACGATGTCCGGAGCCATAATAGATAAATAAGTGAAATTATGACTAGGTTGTAGGGTGTGTAAGACCAAATAGAAAATAAGAAACAAAGAAAAGAGGCCAAAGATAGTCGTCAATTACTATTCTTCTTGCGTAGGAATCATACGAATGATAGTATGTGTTTAGGACCTAGAAATGTATCCAAGTGTGTGATTTTGTGTCTACAATCGCTTAAAAATACCCCAAAACTTCCTAAAAACCATTCCTCATAAATATGGAACACTTTGAATTCTAAATGCATAACCGTGACCTAAAACTCTCATGGAATTTTATTAAAACTCCCATTCTTCAATACATGATAAATTAGTCGATAGGTTTAATGGGAAACTTTTACACAAAATGAAACTTTCCAGAAAATTACTTTCTTGGGTGGGGTCCACATACAAACAGAACCTATAAAATACATCATAGAAATATGGAGGAGTCCTCTTCATCACTAAATCATCACATTATAAAATTGAATCAATTCTAGACTCCTACAAGCAATTTCTCCCAAGTCATTCCAAAGCTAGGGTTTCATGAGGGTTAAAAAGTAGTTTAGCTTCTTAACAATTTTTCATAAAAACATGATAATAAAACAACCTCACTATTCTTGTAAAATATTCATAACAAACCTAATTAACTATGCCAAAGATATCATGTACCCATGTAAAGCATACAATTCACATCAAGCATCATAAAGTCAACTTTTGCCTCAAATTCTCACCTTTGGAAACCCGGTTTTGGTAAAAGTGTAATATATTCAAAAATATTAATCACTTGAACCTGAAATTTGACCTAGAGTACCATATAAACCTCATATAAATTTAAAATGTCTCATTCATGCTTAAATGCATCTGCAACTCTCTCACGACCATGAGTTACCTACGCCTACATGTCTTGTTCTCAAGAGACCTATTGTAAATGACCTTTAAACAACATAAAACCTCTAAATACGACAGGAAAATCCTTCTACATATGTTATGCCATGTAAAAACACCTTTTCCATTCTCATATATGACTTCCTTGCTCCATATCTCATGCCACCATGCCAAACCACATGCATTAGGCCTAGGAATATGCCTAGAATGATCCAAATCAACACAAACTTCACATGAATAGACCATGATGATATCTTACATAATAATATAATATATTACACATCATATGGAATAGTTTATACATCATACCATACTTTTACCAACTTTTGAGCTTACCTACAACACCTAGCTTGCTTGACCATGCACCAGGACACCATGACAAGACTACAAGATTGGACATTACCAATCAACCTTCAAGTTTGACCTTGCTTTACACCTCATGGAGACACCTATGACCCCTAGAATCCATTTTCAATTAATGACAACACCATAGACACAATGGTCAACACTTTTCTTGAAAGAGCTTAAAATAATAGAAATCCTTGTTTTTCTTGCTTGTGATGATTCCCTTCTTACATTCATATGGTCTTTGTAATCTAATTATTAGTAAGTGTTGAGTAGACATAGTATTGTCCTAAGGAGAACACACACATAGGATTTTCATGTGGGAAAAATATGCATTTGAAGGTGTGGAAGGATAAGAATGGAAATGCGTGCATGTAACAAGTTGTCTTAGGACTTAGCCATTTTTATGGTTATGAGCTATTTTTGGAGATAGTGTGCAGAGCACACATCGGGATGGAGACTTGTGTGACATGTAAATGGTATTTTGGGAACGAGTGACTAATAAGCACCATGTATGAGCTTGATTTAATAATAGGATTACTTCTTCCAGTTAACCATAGGATGTCTATTACTAGCACACTTGCATGTGTGCATGTTATTTTAAAGGCGCATGACTATTATCAGCATGTGACCTATTTTGAGAAGTGCGTAGGTGGTGAAGGGAAAGTACCCACCCCTATAAGTATGTGTTGAACTCTATAGTTTAGTAGTGGTGAATTATTGTAGAGTTATGTTCTTTGGATCCGATGCGTGCATGACTTATGTTGATACTTTATAATGTTAGAAGCTTCTATGTTTTACAATGTTTAATGTAATGGAGTATGTTGGCTAGATAATGGTGTTAAACATGATTGTAACTGGTTCTTGTATGGTTGATCTTATTATAGTTATTATTTAATTCATGATTCTCTAAGATCTATCTCCGGAATATGCTTTGAGGAATGTTTATGGTTATTTATGGTTCTAAATATGCTTTATCTTCATCACACTAACATCCTACACAAACAACTCTAAAGAGGGCTTGGTACCTTTGTGTGCTTCGGGTGAGTGCTCAACTCAAGCTGGGTGATGTGCCAACATGCCTGGTTTTATATAGTGGATTATAGGTTGCATCATTGGTTCCATTCTTCGGGACCTCTTTTTCAGCTATTTTCAGGATGGTTCATGATGAAGATGTATCGATTAACCTTAGTAAGTGTTGAGGAGTGGATAAAAGATCTGGAAGAAGAGTACGCTAAAAGGTTCAGCACTGGATTTGAGTTTTATGCACGCACATGGGTGGAGAATAATTTGTACTATTTATATGAGAGCTTCTTTGCTATATTTCTAGTAGAGTTATACAAGTGACTAGTTGCTTATGCATCTAAAAGGAATTAGAGGTATCACACACTTGTCTAGACACAATAAGAATTTTAGGCCCTCTATGATGTCAACCTGATTTGGACATGCATTGTGGATACTTGGTTCCTTGGTGTTTTGAATAGCTATATTTTGGAGTACTCAATTTCCACTTGTTTGTGCTCGAGGTAGTTGAGTTTCAGTTTTACGTTATCCAGGGAAATTATTTGCAAGGCATTCCACTTTGGAAATCAAAATCTTCATGGTAACCCGAAATTGGAAGAAAAACTGATGGATAGCTAAACCCCGGCACGTGCGGGGGGAAGGAGTAGGTTTGGTGAAGGATGACAGACCTAGTGGTAGAGAGGCAAGTGAGAAGAAAAGTGACTTAAGTATAATGAGGCACGTGAGAGGGAGATAAAGAAGCACTTTGTGATATTATAGATCATATGGAATTAAGGAGAGAGATGGCTCGTGAAGCATTTGAAGCTCATGTAGAAGCCATGGAGCCAGAGCATTTGGAACTCCCCCATTTGGGAAAGCATAATAGGTAAACCTTCTTGGCCTCACATGGGAGCATGCCAAAAGAGATGATATGGGTCGCGGGCATGCATCTGAATCTACTTGGAAACCTAACCCTTGTGCTTAGTTTTCAAGTATCTAGTACAACCAGTAGTCATCAAGTTAGTTTGGGTAGTAGGAGAGTAAGAGTAAGTCAGATAGAAAGCACATCTACGTCTGGGAAAATGTCTTCTTTCTTGTTTGGAGGTACCTTCTCAAGAACATCGTCAACACAGAACTCAAGCACGTAGAATTTTGGACTCACTTCTAGGAGTAGTACCACATCACAGACTGTAGGAGTTTATTTTAGTACCACTATTTAGACACAAGGAAGTACATCCACTGGTACGCTTCTGGCTATAGGTGGAGGATCAGGGGGCATATGTGGCTCTAGTTCTGGTGGTTTTGGAGGCAGAGGTAACACAAGAGGTTCTGGATCAGGTGGGTAGGGTCCTCATCAAACCCAAAATATTTACATGGAGATGTCTCTCCATATTCTAGAGTATAGGGGCATAAAAGATGTTGTTGAACACATGCACATGTGTGAGATACTATGGCGTGCAAAAGGAATTATGGCTTCTGAGTGCAAGGCAAGTTAGTTTACAACTACATTGTAGGGATGCGCACATAGTTGGTACATGAAGTTTGACCCTGATCAGATTTGTGTAGATTATGCAACATTAAAGGATGATTTCCTTACGTAGTTTCATATCCCTGAGTTTGAGTAGAAGAGTATAAGTTTGCTTAAAGATATTAAGCAGGGAACTACTAAGATAATTCATGAATATGATGCCCATTTCAAGACATTGTTATCTAAAATTTCTTATGACATTCATGCAAGCCAACATGTATAGTGGTTCATTGGGGGCTTGATCACACCTTTTAGAAGGCCGATGTCACATAAGACATATATGGACCCACACAAAGCACTTGAAGTTACTTTGTGGTTGAAGCGATTAGGAGTATAGACATTGGAGTGAGCCCATTCCTGGAGGCAAATATTACAGCTATGACAAAATAATTAGAGAAACTATCAGTAAATTCAACACATGAGACACACAATAGTGTTTGGTGTATAGATTGTGAAGTGGAAGGGGACACTAAGGATAGTTTTCCCACATATTAGTGTGTTCATAGTTTCTAGACTGTGAGATATGTAATTTGGACCATGATGCAAGCCACTGCCCATTATTACAACGTGTGATACGAAATAATGTATCTTGCTATTGTAAGATTTTTGGTCCACGAATCACAATATACATCACCTTGAGTTGATTTTTAGAGCCATGATGCCATAAATATTGGTGTGCAAATGAGACATGAGTATAAAATAATACTAAAGGCAAAAGTGAGCACCATGGTTGTGACCATGCTTAAGAATGCTATGATCAAAATGAAGGGCGATTTAAAGGAGGTCGTGGCGGAGGTTGAGGATACCATGGTGGATTCGGGGACCGAGGCCATGGTGGTGGACGAGGAGAGTTCCTCATAGAACATGTTTTAAATGGGAATCTCCGACCACTATAGTCGTGAAATTTCCTCGAATATTACTTGTTCTTTTGTGGAAAGAATCACAACTTTGAGGAATTCCTATGTAACATCCTCATTTTTATACATTAGAACAAGTAAATTTTTTTTTTTTTTTGATAAATGCTTCTGGTTCTAAATACATAATTTAGAACTCACAAATCAAACAACCATTCTTATAACAGATAACCATATGCGGTTGTAATGACTCGGAGTACCTCCGATTTATTCATTCCATGACTCGGTAATCTATCGATCTATTCATGAGTATCAAGAGTTGGCATTTTTTTATTTTAACACATCACTCTTGCGGTTCTCTTCCCTAATCTGGGATTCGAATGCTCTATCCGAGGAACCTATCTCGAATAATTGTTACCATTATTCATCGGCATCTCGTCCCTTAGACTAGGTGACATAGGACAACGCAATCAACAGCTTGCGATACTTTGGCCAAAGATTTGAAACATACTATTTATGTCTCGTACTCCTTGATGACATACTCGTCAATTTGGAATACGTCCTTCACCCCATTCCTATGTTATGTAGAATGTCTTATACTGACTTCTATCAGTCTCTCCTGCCCCAAGTTATTCACTCAGGAACGGATTAGTAAAATGACAACGTTATAAGGATGCTCCCGGGGACTAGGGATATCGTTGACATACTGGGTCAACCCTAGTTAACCCAGTGTGTCAAGATACCCCGAGTCTCCTGGGGCAGCCTTATAACATGACCACGTTCCTAATCAGTCCCAGAGTAAAACTTGTTCGAGTTTAAGGTGTAAATCTTAACGATCAATGCAAAGGGTGTCACCATAAGTCACCTGCATTGTTGTATCTTCGAGAAGATCCTAATCTTCTCGTGGGTACAACCCTGTAGTTGACTTGTGCCATCAACCTTCCAAAACCACCTCGAAAAGATCTACTTAACTTTAAGGTGTTACCTACGTTGAGATAAAGTTATACTTAAAAACGCTCCTTTTTGGGTAGTCTTTTCCCATCCCCTGGGTTCCTTACCTTAGAATTGCCTTTCTTATTAAGACCCATTTCACAAGAGAAATTAATAAGGCTTGAGGTTTCATTAAGGAGTTCCTTGATGTACATTAATTTAAATCAACGAAATTGGGCAGTAGCCCAAAGTCTTCTCATAAGGTTGCTAACCATACTCTTTAGGGTTTATATCAGTTCTCAAAACTGAAATATATCTTACTTATTAGTATTAAGATATAGTGAATTAAAATCAAATAATACGCTGTCTTGACTTTGTTCAAGGTTAGGGAGTGATAAATTACTCTTCTCGTTCAGCTTCCTGTTAAGGTTTATTTTACCCTTAGCTACTCGAAAGACAGTGAACTAATTCCATATTAGCTTTAGATAGAACATAACAAAACTACTAATATTTACAAAAATTCAATCACATAATCCTTGCAATGTTTACTTAGAAAATCCCAAATATCTCCATGGTATACTATAGTAAAAATGCACTTAAAATCATTCGTACCAAAGAAGATCAATCCATCAAGATACGAAGGCAAACACATAAGTAACAAATACCTCATTACATTAATTTCTAAGCTAATCAAATACATTCTATGCCTTCAGCATATTTGATACAATACTTGGCAGCAAAAGAACATCTTTCTTCAAGTAGTACATTCAGAGAATCAAGTTGGATTTCATCATAAAACCAAATTAAACAATCTGAACATCATATCAGATCTACGTGCCTTTACCACATACGGCAATCATCTACAAAAATTGTCAACATGGGTCAGTTCGGTGAACTGAGCATGATAAGCACTAATTCTTAAAACAATTGCAATCCACCAATTGTTTTCATTAAACAACCTGTTTAAATGAAATCATTTCACCAAACATGTAAACATATTTCAGACTATGCTCTTTTGTAATTCAAACATGACTATAAACGCGTAACTCATATTATAGTTACTAAATAGTCCTAGATACTTTTCAGATATTTCTTCATAAATATTAGTGACCAAGAAGAACAAATGTATCCAAAACAACTATCCATCTGAATCCCAAGGACAACAAACATCCGACAGACCATTACATTCAACAAAAATGAATATCCTAACAATTCATGAATCCATCAGTATGTTTTAACAATTCCAACAATTAAATATAAATATATCAACATATACTTTACAGCAGAAGAGAAAGAAACCGAGACATTCAGATTTCCCTTCCAATCATGCTCATGACTGTACCATCCTCTCAAGAGTAATGCATTCACATTATACGCATGCGACTAAGCCAGTCGAGACCACAGGAAGAACTACAGTTCGTCAAAATTCAAATATAAAAATTACCTGTAGCTTACTGAGCAATACAATAGCCCTCATGGCAAGGCAGTAATAAATAATCCAACAAATAGACTCAACATAGCTTTCCATATTATTCAACAAACGAGAAAATATCCAACGCCATCGCTTGTCAAGGCACAACTATTAACTCTTTATCTCAGTCAAGCACAAGACTAGATAACATTAAAATAAAAGACGTAACCATGCACAAACACAACAACAATCCCACTGAGTCGAAACACTCAGCAACATACAGCTCAATCTAATCCCTACTATAACACAGCAAGGACTTAAATCAAAAGCCGAAATAAAAAAGAATAACCTCTTTATCACAGTCAAACAAGAGGCTAGATAACATTAAAACAAATGATGTTTCCATATGCATATATAGTGACATTCACATTGAATCTAACACAAACATGCACAACTTCATTCAACTGAAACAAATCCTTATGATAATACAACCATGACTTATATTGGAAGCCGTTTTCAAGAAAAATAATCACAACAAGGTCTTCACAGAAGCCGAAATTCCATATCAGTATTTTCCTCAAAGTTTCATCCTAAGCCAAGCTACTATGGATACAACAGGGTCTCAAACCGAGTAAAGTTTGTAAAGAAAACCCTTCCTTTAATTTCCATGAAGCGAACAGAAAGGAACACAAGAATGTTAAGAAGGAGTCAGAACGATATGCATGCACAACGAGGGTTTAAATCGAGAATCGAGCCAACTCACAACATATCGAGATCTCAACAAAATATCACATACAACTAATGCTCATAAACAAGGCTTAGATTGAAGTTGATTTCATGCGACAACAATTCAAGAATCCCAATAGTATCACAAGCAAAACATCTACGAAGTTTTAAAAAAACATAATATACGTTTCAAGGACTCCACTGAATCAAACCAACAGTCTACACAACTAAACTTCTACAGAAGTCGTAATTCAAGATACATATCAAGGACTCCAACTGAATCAATATCTTAAGTAATCTCAACTAAACATCAACATTCGAAACTAAGCTTAAGCAGAAGACGAAACATACGAAACATAAAAAGAACTCCAACTGAGTCTGTACCAACGATATTCACTGCTAAGCAACAGTATTCATAACAAAGCAACAGAAGTCGTAATACCAGTTACTTTTCAAGGACTCCAACTGAGTCTAACTAATAAGTATTCACAATCATGACTTCTACAGAAGTCCAAAATATACGAAACATTCCAAGGACTCCACAGAGTCATTTTCGTAGATATTCCTTGCAAACTTTCAACGGATTATATCCCAAAAATTGCAACACAGGGAGGACTTCTACAAAAGTCGCATTCAAGTAGTATAAACACAGCAAGTTATCCAACCAGAAGTAACTTAAAGTATTATAGCAAGATCCAACAAGATTCAGCAACCATAAAAGTACAACCGGTCTCAAACGAAGCGAAACCACAAGGAAGATTAAATACAGAAACTATTCCTTCAAGGTCTTCTAAAAATCGAGATTCCTAATTTCACAGGAAAAGAAGAACCAAAACAATGCTTCCAACCAACTGAATTGAAATCACCTGAACAGAGTTGTTTTAATGAAAGCATTTGAAGTAAAGCAAGATTTTTAAAAGTCAGGGCCTATCATGCCTAGTAATGTCGCTTAAAAATATGAAGAAGACCTCTGAATGAGCTCGAGCCTTCTCCTCTTCTTCCACGTTAGATTCAACAACAATAATTTGTTATTTCCATGCCTTATAAACTTTCCTTGATAGAGAAAAGAGCTAGTTATTCTCATAGTTGCCATGCAACACCAAGTAGACTGGTTTGAAGAACCAGTGATCAAACAGAGAGAAAACCGGAGCGTATGGAAAACCAAACAACCGAGTAGTTTTCCATTTTGCATGTCTTCTCGAGCAATCCGAGGTCGGAAACCAAGTTCATTAATTGCATTAACTCCAAAATTCCCACTCAATCACCATTGCCACCGACCGCCATAGTTGGTGATGGACAAATGCAAACCGAAGACCATTTCCAGATTTGGCGACTCTGCCACATCGGCCTCGATGGCCGTTTGAAACCTCCGCTAAATCCTTGTCCTTCATACTTATCCATCTCATTTAATGCCATAGAAACTACCGCCCATGGCTCGCACCCCTTCATAGGTCCCTTTTCCTCCACTAACATTAGTTAGGTTAGAAACATAGGTTAGATCATAAGGTGATACTTAGTCTAACTTCCTTAGTGCTAGGTCGCTAACCTTAGGAACATTTAGCTTATAGCTTAGGGCTAGGTTAGATTAACACTAATCCAACCCATAGGTTATTAACCTTAATAAATCTAGTCTAGGTCTAACAATTAGAATCGTTCAGTATAAGAACCAACAAATATACATTCACGAAAAGGATTCATTCCAGCACTGATAATAAGCTAGTAGTATAAATGTATCTGAATTTATTACCTGGCTCAAGATCAAGACCTTCCTGATATTACGATATCGGGAACCAATTCATTTAACAAGATCAGCCTGAGTTAACTCCTGAATTGCTCATTCCACACATTCGGACCTTGCAACCTTCGTAAGGTCTATAATTTTTGTTTATCCAGAATAAACTTAAAACATCTCTTGGATCAATGCCACTGATCCAAGGCTGAGTCATATAGATGGGTAAATCCACAATTCATTCGAAATCAGATTAAACTCAGGTGCAAAAATGAAAGAAATAAAAGAGTCCAAGCATATCCTGGCTCAGTCAAAGATCTTCAAATGCAAAGAAGATACAATCTATATCAAGCATGACTTCACAATCAAAGGAACACATCCTTTTACAAAAGAAATCATATATCAACACTTGAATGCCCGGAGGAAGTAACAATAGTTCAGAGTGTTACATGCTTCCCTCCTAAAAGATTCATCATCCCGATGATTACATATTTGATTTACCTTCAGGTCAACCAATTTATTAGTTCACAATACAATGTGACTATTTCCAACTTGAATAGTTTCAGAAATCAATGTCACGATACATTTTATTCAGCCTGAATAATGTTTGCCTCAATCTGGCTTTCATATGATCATGAAAAAGATAAGTTCATAAAAAAATGTTTTGTCAACAGATTTCATCCTGTTGAAAAAGAAAAGGAAAAGCAATTTTCATCTCTTCCAGATTTTCCCAAGTTGCACTTTCTTCGTTAAACTGGTCCCACTGGACCTTACATTGTTGTATTTCACGATTTCTCAAATGCAATTGGTGAGTTTCCAGCACTCGTGTGGGTTTAACCACGATTATTCCTGGGTCTTGGACCTGCAAGGAATTCCAATTTAAGACATGTGACAAATCTGAAACGTATTTCTTAAGCAAAGAAATATGGAAAACATCATGCATGCGAGACAAAGCAGGTGGTAATGCTAATCGATAAGCTACAGGATTGATTATTTCGACAATTTCAAAAGGTCCCACGAAACGAGGTGACAACTTGGCAGCCTTGCCAAAAGTTATAGAACTCTTCCTGGGTTTAACACGAAGAAAAGCCTTCTCACCCAGCTCAAACCTTCGATCAATCCGCTTAAGGTCAAGCATAGCTCTTCGCCTATCTCTGCTGCTTCCTTTAAATTCACGAATCAGCTTAACTTGCATTGTTCCATTTAGTGAGGATCTCTCGGTCCAATTACCACTCTATCCTCAACACTATCCCAGCTAACAGGGGTTCTGCACTTCCTTCCATAAAGTGCTTCAAATGGTGCCATTTTAAGAGATGAGTGATAAGTGTTGTTGTATGTGAATTCAACTAAGGGAAGATACTCTTCCCATTTATACTGTTGATCCATGCAATACATTCGCAACATGTCTTCCAACACTTGATTTACTCTCTCAGTTTGTCCATCCGTTTCCGGATGATATGCAGAACTAAAGTTTAGTTTCGTTCCAAGAGTTGTATTAAGCGTTTGCCAAAATCTTGACGTCATTCTAGGATCCCTGTCAGATATAATCAATTCTGGTACACCATGCAATCTGAAAATTTCGTGTACGAATCTTTTGGCCAACAGGTGAATCATCCTTTAGATTTCCAGCGATGAAATGAGCTACCTTAGTTTTTATCTACAACTACCAAGATAACATCATGTTTATTCCTGGACATAGGTAACCCTTGTACAAAATCCATGCTTATTACTTGCCATTTGTACTGCGGTATGCTATGAGGATATAACAGTCAATAAGGTGCATGTGTTCTGCCTTAACCCACTGACATTCCAGACAATGAGTCACAAAATCAATAACATCCTTTTTCATACCTTTCCAAAAGTATTGCTATTTCAGATCAGCAAGCATTTTTGTGATACTGGTGTGTCAGAGAAAGGTGAATTATGAAATTCAACTAACAACTTCTTTCTCAAATCATTCAGCATAGGTACGTATACCCTGTTTTCATAACGTAAGATTCCTTCATTATCAAAATGAAAGCCCTTATACCTTTCATCATTAGGTTCTGCAGCAAGCGCTGCTTTTACTTGCTGAAAGTATGTATCAGATTCTGAGGCACTTTTTACCTCATCCTTAAACTGAGTTCTTAATGTTATAAGAGCAGAAATGTGCCTCCTACGACTTAGAGCATCTGCTACTCTATTCTCTTTCCCTTTGATGTAGCTAATATCAAAATCATATTGGATAAAAACTCTAACCACCTTCTCTGTCTGGCATTTAGATTAGGCTGAGTGAAAATATATTTCAGTCCTAAGTGATCAGTTTTCAACTCAAAAGGTTTCCCAAGTAAATAGTGTCTCCAGACTTGAAGCGCATGAACAATGGCAGCAAGCTCCAAATCATGAGGAGCATAATTCAGCTCATGTAACTTAAGTTTTCTACTTTCATATGCTATGACTTGATCATTTTGTAACAAAACACCTCCAAGGCCTTCCCCAGAAGCATCCGTTACAACAATAAAGCTCCCATTAGGGTCTGGTACAGCTAATATAGGTGCGGAAGTCAACTGGCTTTTCAGAATTTTGAAAGCCGCTTCACACTTATCATTCCAAATAAATTTCTTATCCTTCTTCTGTAATGAAGTTATCGGTGCAACCACTTTAGAAAAATCCTTAACAAATTTTCTATAATAACCAGCAAGACCCATGAAGCTTCTTACTTCGTGCACATTCTTTGGTGCAGGCCACTCAGTTATTGCCACTATTTTTGAAGGATCTACAACAATTCCTTCTTTACTAATGACATGACCCAAATAGTGAACTTCTGAATCAAAGAAAGAACATTTGGATAACTTACCATACAACTTTCTTTTTCTCAAAATTCCCAAAACTATCTTCAAATGCTCATTGTGCTCCTCAACACTTTTAGAATAAATGAGAATATCATCCAAGAATACAAGTACAAACTTGTCCAAATATTCTTGAAAGATATTATTCATTAAGTTCATAAAAGCTGCGGGTGCATTAGTTAATCCAAAGGGTAGAACCGTGAATTCATAATGTCGTACCTTGTTTGGAAAGCTGTTTTATGAATATCTTCTTCTCTAATCCTTAACTGATGATAACTAGATCGAAGATCTATCTTAGAATAAACCACTACCCACGCATCTGATCAAATAGATCATCGATCCTTGGAAGTGGGTATCTATTCTTGATTGTTGCTTTGTTCAACATCGATAATCAATACACAACCTAAGTGTTCCATCCTTCTTTTTCACAAATATTACTGGTGCTCCCTAAGGTGAAACACTTGGTCTAATCAAACCTTTAGACAAAAGTTCTTGTAATTGTGCCTTAAGCTCGACTAACTTTGTAGTAGTCATCCGATAAGGTGCTTTGGAAATAGGTTCCGTTCCTGGTTTGATTTCGATGGTGAAGTCAAATTCCCTCTTGGGTGGTAACCCTGGTAATTCCTCTGGAAAAACATCCTTGAAACTTTGTAGCAGAGGAAATCATTTCATGGAATCACCATCTTCTTCTGAAAATTCAGATATCTTTACTGCATAAAGGGTACATCCTTTGTTTTTAGCCTTTTTAAGCTGCATAGCTGACAATTTTCTAACTGAAATTTCCCATTTCACACCTTGAATCTCTGCTGCTTTCAGCCGATCATCTAAACATTTTATATTCTTTTCATAGCAGTCTACTTTTGCTTTATGGTCAGCTAACCAATTGACACCGATGACAATGTCATACGATCCCAAAGGTGTAACATAGAGGTCAACTTCAGTGGAAAAGTTAGGTAAGTCAAGGACTGCCCCAAAAAGACACATACTCACTGTATGAACAGAGTTATTACCATACTGTACAGTCCAAGATTTATCCATTTTTCCAGCTTTTCTCTTAAGTTTAGAAGCAAGTTTATTAGAAATGAAACATTCAGTAGCTCCTGTATCAAAAAGAATAGTGACAGGTATGCCAAATAACTTACCCGGAACTTCTATAGGTGTCACTTACTTTTCAGCTTGCTTGTCTGCTACTGCAGCATGTATCTTATGCTGCTGATTACGATCATCCTTCTTCAAAGGGCACTGATTTGCGTAGTGGTCTTTGCCACAATTGTAGCAGCCTCCTACAGGTCCCTTTTTAGGCTCAAAATTGCCTCCAACCTTGTAATTATCACGTTGTCCTCCATAGGGCTTCTGCCCATTGTTATAATTTTTGGCAAAATTATCCCTTACATTTCCAGTAGGCTTATTTGCTACTGCTTTCTTACTATTATCCCCTGGAAACTTACTTTTGTTTCCAAACTTTTTCCATGGTCCCTTTTTGGGTGCAAGTGAAGTTGAAGAAGGGTTTGCAATCTTCTTCCGCACTTCCTCTTTATGAGCAGAAATAGCCTTTAATTTCTATTCTTGTCTTATGGCCTTTTCAACAACTCCTTCCATAGTGGTTGGACTGTGAACATCGACCTCTCCCCCTATCACGGGATTCAGTCCCATGATGAATTTCCGTATTCTGAACTTCTCGTCAGTTTGATACTGCGGTACATACTTGAGGAGTTTTGTAAATCGCTCCCAATATTCAGTTACCATTAGCTTCCCTTGAGCTAAGTTTTGGAATTCTGTCATTTTTTGATCATAGAAAAGTTGTGGCAGCCAACGTTGCCTAAAATAGCCTTTAAATTGATCCCAAGTAACATTGGTCTCATCAATATTTAGCTCAGCTTTACGGCTATCCCACCACGAAGATGCTTCGTGGGAAAGCTGATAGGCTCCCCAAATAGCTTTGGTTTCCTCTGAGAAGTTTCTTATTGCAAAGTACTTCTCCATTTCGCTGAGCCAGTTCTCAGCTCCATCACCTAATGTGGTGCCATCATATTTAGGTGGGCTTATCCTTTTTATATCATTAGTGAGTTCTGCTGCCAACCTGGCCTTTTTGTTTTCTAGTTGGACAGGTGCATTTCCAGCATTAATATCAACACCCATATCGGGGTTGTCCTCAGGAGGTTGCTGATTGTTATTACCAGCTTCATCATCCTCCTCATTTCCCATCACCTGCTGTTCAAGTACAGCTAAATGATCTCTTGTGTCCAACAAGGCAGCAAGGATCTCATCAAGTTTTTGGGTTGTTGCCGCCCCTCCTTCAGGTGGAGCATTATTCGCAATGTTCCCCCTTGTTCTAACCATTTTCTGTTACAAGAAAATTCAGGTTTTTATCAGATTATGGACACAATAGGTCCAAGAGCTACAACCTTCAGCTCTGATACCAAGATGTAACATCCCCATTTTAGTACATTAGAACAAGTAATTTTTTTTTGATAAATGCTTCCTAGTTCTAAATACATAATTTAGAACTCACAAATCAAACAACCATTCTTATAACAGATAACCATATGCAGCTGTAATGACTCGGAGTACCTCTCGATCTATTCATTCCATGACTCGGTAATCTACCGATCTATTCATGAGTATCAAGAGTTGGTATTTTTTTATTTTAACACATCACTCTTACGGTTCTCTTCCCTAATCTGGGATTTAGAATGCTCTGTCCAAGGAACCTATCTGAATAATTGTTACCATTATTCATCGGCATCTCGTCCCTTAGACTAGGTGACATAGGACAATGCAATCAGCAGCTTGCGATACTTTGGCCAAAGATTTGAAACATATTGCTTATGTCTCGTACTCCTTGACGACATACTCATCAATCTGGAATACGTCCTTCACCCCATTCCTATGTTATGTAGAATGTCTTATACTGACTTCTGTCAGTCTCTCCTGCCCCAAGTTATTCACTCAGGAACGGATTAGTAAAATGACAACATTATAAGGATGCTCCGGGGACTAGGGATATGCTAACATACTGGGTCAACCCTAGTTAACCCAGTGTGTCAAGATACCCCGAGTCTCCTAGGGCAGCCTTATAACATGACCACATTCCTAATCAGTCCCAGAGTAAAACTTGTTCGAGTTTAAGGTGTAAATCTTAACGATCAATGCGAAGGGTGTCGCCATAAGTCACCTGCATTGTTGTATCTTCGAGAAGATCCTAATCTTCTCGTGGGTACAACCCTGTAGTTGACTTGTGCCATCAACCTTCCAAAACCACCTTGAAAGATCTACTTAACTTTAAGGTGTTACCTACGTTGAGATAAAGTTATACTTAAAAATGCTCCTTTTTGGGTAGTCTTTTCCCATCCCCTGGGTTCCTTACCTTAGAATTGCCTTTCTTATTAAGACCCATTTCACAAGAGAAATTAATAAGGCTTGAGGTTTCATTAAGGAGTTCATTGATGTACATTAATTTAAATCAACGAAATTGGGCAGTAGCCCAAAGTCTTCTCATAAGGTTGCTAACCATACTCTTTAGGGTTTATATCAGTTCTCAAAACTGAAATATATCTTACTTATTAGTATTAAGATATAGTGAATTAAAATCAAATAATACGCTGTCTTGACTTTGTTCAAGGTTAGGGAGTGATAAATTACTCTTCTCGTTCAGCTTCCTGTTAAGGTTTATTTTACCCTTAGCTACTCGAAAGACAGTGAACTAATTCCATATTAGCTTTAGATAGAACATAACAAAACTACTAATATTTACAAGAATTCAATCACATAATCCTTGCAATGTTTACTTAGAAAATCCCAAATATCTCCACGGTATACTATAGTAAAAATGCACTTAAAATCATTCGAACCGAAGAAGATCAATCCATCAAGATACGAAGGCAAACACATAAGTAACAAATACCTCATTACATTAATTTCTAAGCTAATCAAATACATTCAATGCCTTCAGCATATTTGATACAATACTTGGCAGCAAAAGAACATCTTTCTTCAAGTAGTACATTCAGAGAATCAAGTTGGATTTCATCATAAAACCAAATTAAACAATCTGAACATCATATCAGATCTGCGTGCCTTTACCACATATGGCAATCATCTGCAAAAATTGTCAACATGGGTCAGTTCGGTGAACTGAGCATGATAAGCACTAATTCTTAAAACAATTGCAATCCACCAATTGTTTTCATTAAACAACCTGTTTAAATGAAATCATTTCACCAAACATGTAAACATATTTCAGACTATGCTCTTTTGTAATTCAAACATGACTATAAACGCGTAACTCATATTATAGTTACTAAATAGTCCTAGATACTTTTCAGATATTTCTTCATAAATATTAGTGACCAAGAAGAACAAATGTATCCAAAACAACTATCCATCTGAATCCCAAGGACAACAAACATCCGACAGACCATTACATTCAACAAAAATGAATATCCTAACAATTCATGAATCCATCAGTATGTTTTAACAATTCCTAGTTAAATATAAATATATCAACATATACTTTACAGCAGAAGAGAAAGAAACCGAGACATTCAGATTTCCCTTCCAATCATGCTCATGACTGTACCGTCCTCTCAAGAGTAATGCATTCACATTATACGCATGCGACTAAGCCAGTCGAGACCACAGGAAGAACTACAATTCGTCAAAATTCAAATATAAAAATTACCTGTAGCTTACTGAGCAATACAATAGCCCTCATGGCAAGGCAGTAATAAATAATCCAACAAATAGACTCAACATAGCTTTCCATATTATTCAACAAACGAGAAAATATCCAATGCCATCGCTTGTCAAGGCACAGCTAATAACTCTTTATCTCAGTCAAGCACAAGACTAGATAATCACAATAACAGAAGACGTAACCATGCACAAACACAACAACAATCCCACTGAGTCGAAACACTCAGCAACATACAACTCAATCTAATCCCTACTATAACACAGCAAGGACTTAAATCAAAGCCGAAATAAAAAAGAATAACCTCTTTATCATAGTCAAACAAGAGGCTAGATAACATTAAAACAAATGATGTTTCCTTATGCATATATAGTGACATTCATACTGAATCTAACACAAACATGCACAACTTCATTTAACTGAAACAAATCCTTATGATAATACAGCCATGACTTATATTAGAAGTCGTTTTCAAGAAAAATAATCACAACAAGGTCTTCACAGAAGCCGAAATTCCATATCAGTATTTTCCTCAAAGTTTCATCCTAAGCCAAGCTACTACGGAATACAACAAGGTCTCAAACCAAGTAAAGTTTGAAAAGAAAACCCTTCCTTTACTTTCCCACAGAAATGAGAAAGGAACACAAGAATGTTAAGAAGGAGTCTGAACGATATGCATGCACAGCGAGGGTTTAAATCGAGAATCGAGCCAACTCGCAACATATCGAGATCTCCAACAAATCACATACAACTAATGCTCATAAACAAGGCTTAGATTGAAGTTGATTTCATGCGACAACAATTCAAGAATCCCAATAGTATTCACAGCAAAACTTCTACAGAAGTCGTAATTCAAGATACATATCAAGGACTCCAACTGAATCAATATCTTAAGTAATCTCAACTAAACATCAGCATTCGAAACTAAGCTTAAGCAGAAGACGAAACATACGAAACATAAAAAGAACTCCAACTGAGTCTGTACCAACGATATTCACTGCTAAGCAACAGTATTCATAACAAAGCAACAGAAGTCGTAATACCAGTTACTTTTCAAGGACTCCAACTGAGTCTAACTAATAAGTATTCACAATCATGACTTCTACAGAAGTCCAAAATATACGAAACATTCCAAGGACTCCACAGAGTCATTTTTGTAGATATTCCTTGCAAACTTTCAACGGATTATATCCCAAAAATTGCAACACAGGGAGGACTTCTACAAAAGTCGCATTCAAGTAGTATAAACACAGCAAGTTATCCAACCAGAAGTAACTTAAAGTATTATAGCAAGATCCAACAAGATTTAGCAACCATAAAAGTACAGCCGGTCTCAAACGAAGCAAAACCACAAGGAAGATTAAATACAGAAACTATTCCTTCAAGGTCTTCTAAAATTCCGAGATTCCTAATTTCACAGGAAAAGAAGAACCAAAACAATGCTTCCAACCAACTGAATTGAAATCACTTGAACAGAGTTGTTTTAATGAAAGCATTTGAAGTAAAGCAAGATTTTTAAAAGTCAGGGCCTATCATGCCTGGTAATGTCGCTTAAAAATCCGAAGAAGACCTCTGAATGAGCTCGAGCCTTCTCCTCTTCTTCCACGTTAGATTCAACAACAATAATTTGTTATTTCCATGCCTTATAAACTTTCCTTGACAGAGAAAAGAGCTAGTTATTCTCATAGTTGCCATGCAACACCAAGTAGACTGGTTCGAAGAACCAGTGATCAAACAGAGAGAAAACCGGAGCGTATGGAAAACCAAACAACCAACTAGTTTTCCATTTTGCATGTCTTCCCGAGCAATCCGAGCTCGGAAACCGAGTTCATTAATTGCATTAACTCCAAAATTCCCGCTCAATCTCCATTGCCACCGACCACCATAGTTGGCGATGGACAAATGCAAACCGAAGACCATTTCCAGATTTGGTGACTCTGCCACGTCGGCCTCGATGGCCGTTTGAAACCTCCACTAAATCCTTGTCCTTCATACTTATCCATCTCATTTAATGCCATAGAAACTACCGCCCATGGCTCGCACCCCTTCATAGGTCCCTTTTCCTCCACTAACATTAGTTAGGTTAGAAACATAGGTTAGATCATAAGGTGATACTTAGTCTAACTTCCTTAGTGCTAGGTCGCTAACCTTAGGAACATTTAGCTTATAGCTTAGGGCTAGGTTAGATTAACACTAATCCAACCCATAGGTTATTAACCTTAATAAATCCAGTCTAGGTCTAACAATTAGAATCGTTCAGTATAAGAACCAACAAATATACATTCACGAAAAGGATTCATTCCAGCACTGATAATAAGCTAGTAGTATAAATGTATCTGAATTTATTACCTGGCTCAAGATCAAGACCTTCCACGATATTACGATATCGGGAACCAATTCATTTAACAAGATCAGCTGAGTTAACTCTGAATTACTCATTCAACACATTCGGACCTTGCAACCTTCGTAAGGTCTATAATTTTGTTTATCCGAATAAACTTAAAACATCTCTTGGATCAATGCCACCGATCCAGGATGGATGAGTCATATAGACGGGTAAATCCACAATTCATTCCGAAATCAGATTAAACTCAGGTGCAAAAATGAAAGAAATAAAAGAGTCCAAGCATATCCTGGCTCAGTCAAAGATCTTCAAATGCAAAGAAGATACAATCTATATCAAGCATGACTTCACAATCAAAGGAACACATCCTTTTACAGAAGAAATCATATATCAACACTTGAATGCTCAGGAGGAAGTAACAATAGTTCAGGGTGTTACATGCTTCCCTCCTAAAAGATTCATCATCCCGATGATTACATATTTGATTTACCTTCAGGTCAACCAATTTATTAGTTCACAATACAATGTGACTATTTCCAACTTGAATAGTTTAGAAATCAATGTCACGATACATTTTATTCAGCCTGAATAATGTTTGCCTCAATCTGGCTTTCATATGATCATGAAAAAGATAAGTTCATAAAAAAATGTTTTGTCAACTGATTTCATCCTGTTGAAAAATAAAAGAAAAAGCAATTTTCATCTCTTCCAGATTTTCCCAAGTTGCACTTTCTTCGTTAAACTGGTCCCACTGGACCTTACATTGTTGTATTTCATGATTTCTCAAATGCAATTGGTGAGTTTCCAGCACTCGTGTGGGTTTAACCACGATTATTCCTGAGTCTTAGACCTGCAAGGAATTCCAATTTAAGACATGTGACAAATCTGAAACGTATTTCTTAAGCAAATAAATATGGAAAACATCATGCATGCGAGACAAAGTAGGTGGTAATGCTAATCGATAAGCTACAGGATTGATTATTTTGACAATTTTGAAAGGTCCCATGAAACGAGGTGACAACTTGGTAGCCTTGCCAAAAGTTATAGAACTCTTTCTGGGTTTAACATGAAGAAAACCTTCTCACCCAGCTCAAACCTTCGATCAACCCACTTAAGGTCAAAGATAGCTCTTACGCCTATCTCGCTGCTTCCTTTAATCATTCATGAATCAACTTAACTTTGCTGTTCCATTTGGTGAGGATCTCGGTCCAATTACTACTCTATCCTCAACACTATCCCAGCCTAACAGGGTTCCGCACTTCCTTCCATAAAGTGCTTCACATGGTGCCATTTTAAGAGATGAGTGATAAGTGTTGTTGTATGTGAATTCAACTAATGGAAGATACTCTTCCCATTTATACTGTTGATCCATGCAATACATTCGCAACATGTCTTCCAACACTTGATTTACTCTCTCAGTTTGTCCATCCGTTTCCGGATGATATGCAGAACTGAAGTTTAGTTTCGTTCCAAGAGCTGTATTAAGTGTTTGCCAAAATCTTGACGTCATTCTAGGATCCCTGTCAGATATAATCAATTCTGGTACACCATGCAATCTGAAAATTTTGTGTACGAATCTTTTGGCCAGCACTGGTGAATCATCCTTTAGATTTCCAGCGATGAAATGAGCTACCTTAGTTAGTTTATCTACAACTACCAGGATAACATCATGTTTGTTCCTAGACATAGGTAACCCTTGTACAAAATCCATGCTTATTACTTGCCATTTGTACTGCGGTATGCTATGAGGATATAACAGTCCAGCAGGGTGCATGTGTTCTGCCTTAACCCGCTGACATTCCAGACAATGAGTCACAAAATCAATGACATCCTTTTTCATACCTTTCCAAAAGTATTGTTATTTTAGATCAGCAAGCATTTTTGTGATACCTGGGTGTCCAGAGAAAGGTGAATTATGAAATTCAACTAACAACTTCTTTCTCAAATCGTTCAGCATAGGTACATATACCCTGTTTTCATAACGTAAGATTCCTTCATTATCAAAATGAAAGCCCTTATACCTTTCATCATTAGGTTCTGCAGCAAGCGCTACTTTTACTTGCTGAAAGTATGTATCAGATTCTGAGGCACTTTTTACCTCATCCTTAAACTGAGTTCTTAATGTTATAAGAGCAGAAATGTGCCTCCTACGACTTAGAGCATCTGCTACTCTATTCTCTTTCCCTTTGATGTAGCTAATATCAAAATCATATTGGGATAAAAACTCTAACCACCTTCTCTGTCTGGCATTTAGATTAGGCTAAGTGAAAATATATTTCAGTCCTAAGTGATCAGTTTTCAACTCAAAAGGTTTCCCAAGTAAATAGTGTCTCCAGAGTTGAAGCACATGAACAATGGCAAAAGAAGCTCCAAATCATGAGGAGCATAATTCAACTCATGTAACTTAAGTTTTCTACTTTCATATGCTATGACTTGATCATTTTGTAACAAAACACCTCCAAGGCCTTCCCCAGAAGCATCCGTTACAACAGTAAAGCTCCCATTAGGCAGTACAAATGCTAATATAGGTAAAGAAGTCAATTGGCTTTTCAGACTTTTGAAAGCCGCTTCACACTTATCATTCCAAATAAATTTCTTATCCTTCTTCTGCAATGAAGTTATCGGTGCAGCCACTTTAGAAAAATCCTTAACAAATTTTCTATAATAACTAGCAAGACCCATGAAGCTTCTTACTTCGTGCACATTCTTTGGTGTAGGCCACTCAGTTATTGCCACTATTTTTGAAGGATCTACAGCAATTCCTTCTTTACTAATGACATGACCCAAATAGTGAACTTCTGAATCAAAGAAAGAACATTTGGATAACTTACCATACAACTTTCTTTTTCTCAAAATTCCCAAAACTATCTTCAAATGCTCATTGTGCTCCTCAACACTTTTAGAATAAATAAATACTAAGAAGTACAAACTTGTCCAAATATTCTTGAAAGATATTATTCATTAAGTTCATAAAAGCTGCGGGTGCATTAGTTAATCCAAAGGGTAGAACCGTGAATTCATAATGTCCGTACCTTGTTCGGAAAGCTGTTTTATGAATATCTTCTTCTCTAATCCTTAACTGATGATAACCAGATCGAAGATCTATCTTAGAATAAACCGCTACCCCACGCATCTGATCAAATAGATCGTCGATCCTTGGAAGTGGGTATCTGTTCTTGATTGTTGCTTTATTCAACATCCGATAATCAATACACAACCCATGTGTTCCATCCTTCTTTTCACGAATATTATTGGTGCTCCCAAGGTGAAACACTTGGTCTAATCAAACCTTTGGACAAAAGTTCTTGCAATTGTGCCTTAAGCTCGACTAACTTTGTAGTAGTCATCCGATAAGGTGCTTTGGAAATAGGTTCCGTTCCCGGTTTGATTTCGATGGTGAATTCAAATTCCCTCTTGGGTGGTAACCCTGGTAATTCTTAGGAAAAACATCTTTGAAACTTTGTAGCAGAGGAAATCATTTCATGGAATCACCATCTTCTTCTGAAAATTCAGATATCTTTACTGCATAAAGGGTACATCCTTTGTTTTTAGCCTTTTTAAGCTGCATAGCTGACAGTTTTCTAACTGAAATTTCCTGTTTCACACCTTGAATCTCTGCTGATTTCAGCCGATCATCTAAACATTTTATATTCTTTTCATAGCAGTCTACTTTTGCTTTATGGTCAGCTAACCAATTGACACCGATGACAATGTCATACGATCCCAAAGGTGTAACATAGAGGTCAACTTCAGTGGAAAAGTTAGGTAAGTCAAGGACTGCCCCAAAAAGACACATACTCACTGTATGAACAGAGTTATTACCATACTGTATAGTCCAAGATTTATCCATTTTTCTAGCTTTTCTCTTAAGTTTAGAAGCAAGTTTATTAGAAATGAAACATTCAGTAGCTCCCTGTATCAAAAATAATAGTGATGTATGCCAAATAACTTACAGGAACTTCTATAGGTGTCACCTTCTTTTCAGCTTGCTTGTCTACTACTGCAGCATGTATCTTATGCTGCTGATTACGATCATCCTTCTTCAAACGGCACTGATTTGCGTAATGGTCTTTGCCACAATTGTAGCAGCCTCATACGGGTCCCTTTCTAGGCTCAAAATTGCCCCCACCTTGTAATTATCACGTTGTCCTCCATAGGGCTTCTGCCCATTGTTATAATTTTTGGCAAAATTATCCCTTACATTTCCAGCAGGCTTATTTGCTACTGCTTTCTTACTATTATCCCCTGGAAACTTACTTTTGTTTCCAAAATTTTTCCATGGTCCCTTTTTGGGTGCAAGAGAGGTTGAAGAAGGGTTTGCAATCTTCTTCCGCACTTCCTCTTTATGAGCAGAAATAGCCTTTAATTTTTGTTCTTGTCTTATGGCCTTTTCAACAACTCCTTCCATAGTGGTTGGACTGTGAACATCGACCTCTCCCCCTATCACGGGATTCAGTCCCATGATGAATTTCCGTATTCTGAACTTCTCGTCAGTTTGATACTACGGTACATACTTGAGGAGTTTTGTAAATCGCTCCCAGTATTCAGTTACCATTAGCTTCCCTTGAGCTAAGTTTTGGAATTCTGTCATTTTTTGATCATAGAAAAGTTGTGGCAGCCAACGTTGCCTAAAATAGCCTTTAAATTGATCCCAAGTAACATTGGTCTCATCAATATTTAGCTCAGCTTTACGGCTATCCCACCACGAAGATGCTTCGTGGGAAAGCTGATAGGCTCCCCAAATAGCTTTGGTTTCCTCTGAGAAGTTTCTTATTGCAAAGTACTTCTCCATTACGCTGAGCCAGTTCTCAGCTCCATCACCTAATGTGGTGCCATCATATTTAGGTGGGCTTATCCTTTTTATATCATTAGTGAGTTCACGCCAACTTTGGCCTTTTTGTTTTCTAGTTGGACAGGTGCATTTCCAGCATTAATATCAACACCCATATCGGGGTTGTCCTCAGGAGGTTGCTGATTGTTATTACCAGCTTCATCATCCTCCTCATTTCCCATCACCTATTGTTCAAGTACAGCTAAACGATCTCTTGTGTCCAACAGGGCAGCAAGGATCTCATCAAGTTTTTGGGTTGTTGCCGCCTCCTTCGGTGGAGCATTATTCGCAATGTTCCCCTTGTTCTAACCATTTTTACATTACAAGAAAATTCAGGTTTTTATCAGATTATGGACATAATAGGTCCAAGAGCTGCAACCTTCAGCTCTGATACCAAGATGTAACATCCTCATTTTTATACATTAGAACAAGTATTTTTTTTTTTTTGATAAATGCTTCCTGGTTCTAAATACATAATTTAGAACTCACAAATCAAACAACCATTCTTATAACAGATAACCATATGCAATCAGAATGACTCGGAGTACCTCCGATCTATTCATTCCATGACTCGGTAATCTACCGATCTATTCATGAGTATCAAGAGTTGGCGTTTTTTTTATTTTGACACATCACTCTTGCGGTTCTCTTCCCTAATCTGGGATTTAGAATACTCTGTCCAAGGAACCTATGTGAATAATTGTTACCATTATTCATCGGCATCTCGTCCCTTAGACTAGGTGACATAGGACAATGCAATCAACACTTGCGATACTTTGGCCAAAGATTTGAAACATATCGCTTATGTCTCGTACTCCTCGACGACATACTCGTCCAACTGGAATACGTCCTTCACCCCATTCCTATGTTATGTAGAATACCAATTCTAAAAACAACAACACAACACACCACTCTAAACAAAATAGCTCTCAAAACCAACTCTTAATATAAACCAAACTCTCAAACCATAAAGCTCAAATACATAAAACCGAATCGCTGCTCTTGAAACCAAAATATTCGGAGATTATACTCAAAACAAATTGAATACCAAACTTTTACGAGTGAATATAAGCATAACACAAATATCTGTGAGCTCCAAATATTTCATGAATAATTCTCATAGTGACATCAAATACATCATCGCTTTCATAGAACTCTTCAAATGTATGAAAAGACTCAATATTCATAAACTTTAAATCTCCGTCTACAAAGTAAGTAATACATGGATAGAATCAAACATGATTAACTTACAATATTCAAACTTCAACTCTTATACGGACTCGAACCTTTAAAATCAGGATCCCAAGCTTCTAAACGCTTCTTCTTTATCTGATCCTCATCTTCCGACTCGGGATGTCTTCTAAAATTCTCAAACGTTGCAGACTTCAAGTGTCTTTCCGAGTATCCAAGTGTCTTTCCCAAGTGTAGTGAGTGAAATGGAAGAAGTCGTATTTATAGACTTTTCCAAAGCTTTTCACTGGGAACCGGATCAACCGGAAACTGGAAAACCGGAACCAAAGGTAACCGGTAAGGAATCCACCGACCGACACACATGTGAGTACAACCCACTCACGGGAGTGCAATTATTAAAGGGAAAGGACCCACCACGCACCGACACAGATAAGAACGAATCTTATCAACAACACAAGCCGGCAACAGGCCTGCCAGAATGGCCGACAAAAGCAAAGCGCACTACCAAAAGCAAAGCGGCTACGGAGAATCAAATGTGTGAGGGACCCGCACGTCATCATCGAAGATGTGGTACTATCATGTAGCTCGCGCGGCTCAAGATTCCTTTCGAGTCTTTCGATCCACAGTTTGGACATAGTGGCTGTACCATCATTCTTGGGTGAAGATGATGGCGAGTAGGATAAAGGTAATGATCCAAGATTTTCAAATCTTGTCCTGGGACAGGTGGCCGCACTACCATAGTGTGATGTAGAAGTATTCGTCGCCAAAGAGTAGCATTTGGACGTTCTACCATGTTCCTGACAGAGTTAGTTTTTACATAGTAATGTACCTTGACAAACCAAGGTATTTTGCATTGTATCAATACATTTCTAGCTACATCAGGATGTACATTCAAAAGGAGAATCAGAAAGTTTAGAAGGCAAATACTTTTGCAAGAAAAACTTGAAGTGATGGGAGATATACTTCCTGTCTCCGATTGTGGGGACCTGTTCCATAAATCAAAATGGAGCGGATGCTCCTCTGTCCATAACCAGAGTATTCAAATCTCCAGAGAGTATCCTTTCTCGGGAATAAGCCGCCCGAGACGCAACCCTTCTAACTCGGGAAGATGATAGGTTGTTCAACTGTAAATGCAGACCTCCATTGCCAATGTAGGCAACATCTTACCATAGGTTCTTGCGAGTTGTATGGAATTGTCTACCGGAATTTCGGGTCAAAGAAACTCGCATTCATTTCGACATGGCGTACTCATTTATTGAGATGTAATCTCTGGACAACAAATGCATCTGAGCTTCTCTAGACATCCGGTTGTCATTGATTAGAAGTGAATCAATCTGTGCCTTGGAATGCTTGAAATCCCACACAGTACCTTGAGGTTCATGTATTACTTGGGTGACATTTATCATTTTTGCAGAGTTCAATTCACGATGGCGAAATCAGCTAAAGCATTAGCTTTTCCAGCAATGTGTTCAACAGTGAACTCGAAATTATCAAACCACAAACCCCATCTCTGGAGTCTGTTAAATGCAGCTTTATTGGCAGGATCACCACCATTCAACCTTTTCTTAAAATCTTTAAATCAGATCTAAGGATGAAGGATTCATTTGAACAAAAAATAGGAAGGCCTTAATAGCCTTTTTGGCTGCCAATAATTCCTTATGTGAAGAATGATAATTTATTTCAGAACCCTGAAATGCACCTGATGCATACTCTGCAAATTTTTTCTTTTTTATCTTCACCTTTTTCTTTCAATACTGCTCCCCAGTATTGGTCACTTGCATCGCACTCTATGATCTTTATACCTGATCCAGGTAAAGACATAGGTGGAAGATCAAGAACTTGCTTCTTGATTCTTTGAACAGCATTAGTCATCTCTGGGCTCCAAGCAGGAGCATTCTTCTTTAATCGCTTGTTCAACAAAATTCTGTCAGCAGCAATATTCTGATAAAAACCAGCTATGTAATTTACACATCCTAAGAATCTTTGTAGCTGCTGCTTATCCTGTATCTCATCAGGAAAGTTCTGGATTTTACTAACAACATGTTTTTGCATTTCTATATTCCAGAACTGATCTTAATTCCTAAGAAATCAATGTCTTCCTTAAAAACTTCAATTTTTGATGGAGAAAGACATATTCCATTTTATAGACAACCTCATAAAACTTTCTAAATGTTCTATATGCTCCTTAGGTGATTTTGAAAAGATAAGAATATCATCTATATAGATGATCAAGAAATCAGCTAACTCACCGAATATCTTGTCCATAATTTTTGAAATATGGACGGAGCTGTCTTTAGGCCAAATGGAAGAACCTTCCATTCGTATTGTCCTCCTGGAACAATAAAGGCTGTCTTAAACATATCTTCAGGCTTGAGGAAGATCTGCCAAAATCCACTCTTTAGATCAAATTTGCTGTAAACCTTTGATCCTTTAATTCTGCTTAGAAGATCATCTTTGGCAGGTATCGGGTGCTGGACTGCAGCAACATATCTGTTCAGTGGCTTATAATCAACCACTAGTCTCTTTTTATTTCTGATTGCTCACTCCTTTTATTTACATAAAAGGCTGTACATGACCATGGGGAATTTGATTCTGGATGAATCCACCTTTAAGCTTTCTGGATTTCCTCATGGCACTCTTTTCGTTCTGAAGGAGGCATACCTCTGTGATGTGCTTTAAATCTGGGCACAATTTCTTTTCCTTCAAACATCTTTACAAGCTGCGAGATCAAGAGAACATGTATGCTTCTTTACATGTGTACAAAAGCATGAGGATTATCACTGCATACATTTTTCTTTATCTTTGAAACAATCTCCTCAATGCTTACCTGACAGTTGGCTATGGATTTATGAATCCATACATTGTTTACTGCCTTTGTTTTCTCTGGTAAAGGTACTATTGACTGAAAAGAGTACCTTCTTGGAATCTTGATAGGAGGATCAAACAACAATATGTAATCCTTAGATATGCTGAAAGTATTGCATTCTTTCAGAAAATCTACTCCTAACAAGCAATCATAGTTTTCCATGTTATGTTGATAAAAATCTATTTGCATGGAAATTCCTTCAATGTTAATCAAAACTTTTGCCATGAATTACAGACAACTTCCCTTTTATCAAATCTTATCTTAGTATGGGTTTTAACCCAACAATCCATAGGGATAGCATGTCTGCGAAAGCAGACTTATCTCTGCGCTGGTGTATCAACCATTGCATCTAATATGTATGGCTTAATGATATTAGGTATGCAAATGGTTATGGCAATAAATGGATTCTGTGTACAACTAATTGTACATACCTCTGAATGCTCTTTTCCTTGAGCTGCAATATGTTGGTATGTATCTTCAAGATTTTCTTCAGAATCTTTCTTCTCTTTTTCTTCTTCTGCTAGCAATCTGGTGTATTCTTCTGTTGCATTAGCAATCACTTTTTCAAGTAACTCCAGTCGGCTTTTTCTCCATGCCTTGTATACTTCAATGGAGGCTGGATCTATTGCTGATTCTGAAGGTCCTGCAGACGACTGTGCTTGTTCTTCAGGGAAGAGAAATGAATAAGTTCTAGGAGGGAGATTACCTCTTCCTCGACCTCTCCATGGTCCTATTTTTCCTCTGGTGGGGACTTGTCGCTGTCTGACTCTCTGTTGAAATGGCGGTCTGACTGGAAATGCTTCAAATGGTTCTTCGGTGAACTTTTACGCTTGTTCTTGCAGCTTGGCTTTGTTTCGCCTCTTCTTGTATGCGATATATACTGTCTTGCATATCTCTCGAGTTTTTACTCAAAGTGCCATTTTCCTAGTAGTATCCCATGGGGGACAACTGTCATATTCTGATTGAAAGCATTCAAGTTGCTTTCTTAATAGTTCTGCACTAGGAGGAATCATTGGATGAGCAAAATTAGAAACCATATTGATAGTAAAATTAGCAAATGAAGGAATAGAACTATAACCACTATCATCTCGTCATCTTGCCACTTGTCGATACTTGCTGTATTAAATTGCAGTGCTCTCCTTCCAATGATACATATGAAATATCTGATGAGAAACTTTCTGAATCAGATACTAAGGCATAATCTTCTTCATTTATGCCTCTTATGGATAAAGCATTTACTTTTGCTTTTGCTTTTGTTGAATCCTTCTGGGGGCACTTATTAGCATAGTGCTCTCCTTTGCAGATATAACATGTAGGCTTGAATCTTTTGTGCTTGCCTATATGCTTGATTTTTCTGAATTTAAATTTTTTTTGGGTCATCTAAAAGACTCTTGGTATTTTGATTTTAAATTTTTTTTTCTTCTTCTTTTTATACTCCATCCTCCCCCTTTGAAAAAAAGTACAATCTCGACAAGAAGACTTACGCCGGTGAGGAGAGATTTCCAGGTCTGGACAACCAAATGGTTCAAGTGCGTCATTGTTCGCTGAAAAGTGACCAAAGCCTTTGATGCTTGAGCGCCTGCTTGCGCTCCCACTTGTCTTACACAATTTTGCATTAGTTTGGTCAATTATTTGGTTAATTGCACCGAAACTAAGCTCTCTGTTCTTAATCCATGCATTGCTTTCTTATATTGAGTTGCAAAGTACGGAGGAAAAGACTCAATGTATCTGAGACGCATAGTCTCATCATTAATATTGCCAGAGCTATAATATAGCTTCTGCATAAAACATTGATACTCTTTTACACTTGTCATATCACATAATCTTGCACGGAGAAACATTGCTGTGTTCATCATCTTGTCATCATCAATATTTCCAATGAATTCTTTGATGACTGCTGCAGTAAGCCTGTGTAGCCTGCTTGAAGAATGATTTCTTTGTTGGGAAGTAAATCCCACCATTCTTTTAATATGCCAACAAAACCATTGGCAAGTGTAGCTGCTATATGTTCTGGAGATCTTCCATATGTTTCTAATTGGGTGTTACCCCATCCAATCATAGCATGTACTATTTCTTTAATCTCAGAAATTGATTTACATTCTAACTTATAAAAGTTAGGTTGAAGGGTTTGAACCTTTGTCATACCTTGAACAGGACTCTGGTCAACTCTTGATGATTCTGCCATTTGTTCATCAAATACCGGTGCTTCAAAGCGAGGATCAACTACGCTGTGAACCTTCTATCCTGAGCATATTAACATTCTTATCTTTGAAAAACAAAGGTTTATATTCCTCAAGAATGTCTTTATAAGATTTTTTAGTAGAAGGACTTGCTAACTGAGTCACATCAGACCATGACGCTGCACGCGTCCAATCACCTTCTTTGGGTATTGATACCTTTGTATTTACTTCCTGTATCTTAGGAAGTATCTTAGGCGATTCATGTGTTAAACACTCCTGAATCTCATCTAACTTATGATGAGTTGTCTCATTTTCACCTTCAGAATCGAGAGACATTAGATTCAATCAATTCATGTGTATCGAGATATCGAGTTGCTCAAACACGAACCTTTAATACCAATAGTATGATCTACTAAAGGTTGTACTAAATCAGTTATTTTTGTGTGATGGCTTCTGGAAGCTCTGTAGAAACAATTCTATGGTTATGTTGAACTAATGTTTCTACTCGTTTAACTGATTTATCTAGTGTATCTACTCTATCATTCAACAACTTAAGAGCAGCTGAAGAATCACCATTTTTTCTTAACTCTATTGCTCTTAATACTTTCTCTAAAGAAGCAATCTTCTCTGAATTAGAAATAACTTC
This sequence comes from Taxus wallichiana var. yunnanensis, assembly GCA_018340775.1. Lineage (NCBI taxonomy): Eukaryota > Viridiplantae > Streptophyta > Pinopsida > Cupressales > Taxaceae > Taxus > Taxus wallichiana. The sequence continues at coordinate 644,466,774 of CM031238.1, forward strand.
TTCATGGACTGCTTTTACAGCTTTATTAGTCCAATTAAGCATCTTTGAGCTTTCTGAAGGCTCAATTTCTTTATTTTCTTGTCCTCTCGATACCGTAAAAGCGCTCGGGTTTGATCAGAGAAATTAATTCATGTGAGTCTCATTGGCAAAGAAGTACTTGAACTTGAACTAACAGATGCCATATTAATAGTAGGTCCATTTGATGGAGCATATTTGACTAACCAATTTCTCACAGTCAGAACACCATAGAAAATCTGTGGATGGATCATGCACAAGTGAACTATGACTACAGAGAAATGTTTTTCTTTATTCTGCTCTACAGGCTTCTGTGTGTTGGAACTTTCACCTACTGTGAAATATGATGAATTTGAAGACACAGAATTACTTCTGGATAGACCTTTTCTGGACAGATCTATGCTAGAGTTACTCCTGAAACTTAGTGTCACATTATTTTTGTTTTCTGTGACTGCCGTAGCATTCTCAAGCTTAGGCTTTGAGGACTGTATAAACTTCTTGGACAAGGTCCATTCTTTTGGAACTTTTATGTCAGACCATGAAATCAGTTCTGGTTCTATTTTCTGACTTTCTAGATTTACGTGTGTCACCACGCTGCTGCCTTTGGACACACCGTGTTTCACGGCTGGGTACATAGTATTGACCAACCTATATATGACCTTGTAATGAATTGCTAGAGGGCAAGATCCAGATCTCATGTTTAAACCTGTTGTGGCTAAATGAAGTTTTAGCACATCTTGTAATAAATCATCCTTTGTAAGGGAGACTGGATAGTTAGGATAGACCTCAAATGATATGGGTCCATTGTGGAGACCGGTTTGGATGGTGCTAACAAAGAATCCTTAAAGTTGTCGAATCTGAGATCCATGAGACAACATAAGATAGAGGCATTCAATCCTCTTCTGAACAACGGGGTTATTCCTATTTGTACACAACCTACATGTGCAAACTTGTAAGTATTCTTGCTTCTTAAGACTCTTTACATCAGACTTGTCTATCAAAGGTATATTATATTCACCATTGTTTGTTTGGGAAACTGTATAACTGACTCTCTAGTTTTGAAGACAGTAGAGGCTAATAAATGAAATCTACTAATTTTAGAATATACTTCATTGTAAGATTTTTTGGGTAGCTTCCACTCAGGAGTGGGACTAGACTCATCAACTATATCAATATCTGAATTAACATAAAAGACCTCAGAGAGATTGATCAGATCTTGATCGTCATTTTCAACAGAAGAAGTTTGGGATTACTATCAGCCATTTTAACTGGTACTTGACAAGTAAGGAAACAAAGGTTAAATAAATCGGAATCCTCTTTCAACTGCGCCTGACACACGGCGACTTACTTTATGGGACTCAACACCAATTAAGTTATTCACTCAGAACGGATTAGTAAAATGAGAACATTATAAGGATGCTCCTGGGGACTAGGGATATGCTAACATATTGGGTCAACCCTAGTTAACCCAGTGTGTCAAGATACCCCGAGTCTCCTAGGGCAGCCTTATAACATGACCACATTCCTAATCAGTCCCAGAGTAAAACTTGTTCGAGTTTAAGGTGTAAATCTTAATGATCAATGCGAAGGGTGTCGCCATAAGTCACTTGCATTGTTGTATCTTCGAGAAGATCCTAATCTTCTCGTGGGTACAACCCTGCAATTGACTTGTGCCATCAACCTTCCAAAACTACCTCGAAAAGATCTACTTAACTTTAAGGTGTTACCTACGTTGAGATAAAGTTATACTTAAAAACGCTCCTTTTTGGGTAGTCTTTTCCCATCCCTTGGGTTCCTTACCTTAGAATTGCCTTTCTTATTAAGACCCATTTCACAAGAGAAATTAATAAGGCTTGAGGTTTCATTAAGGAGTTCCTTGACGTACATTAATTTAAATCAACGAAATTGGGCAAGAGCTCAAAGTCTTCTCATAAGGTTGCTAACCATACTCTTTAGGGTTTATATCGTTCTCAAACTGAAATATATCTTACTTATTAGTATTAAGATATAGTGAATTAAAATCAAATAATATGTTGTCTTCACTTTGTTCAAGGTTAGGAGTGATAAATTACTCTTCTCGTTCACTTCTGTTAAGGTTTAGCTTCTGTTAAGGTTTATTTTACCCTTAGCTACTTAAAAGACAGTGAACTAATTCCATATTAGCTTTAGATAGAACATAACAAAACTACTAATATTTACAAGAATTCAATCACATAATCCTCGCAATGTTTACTTAGAAAATCCCAAATATCTCCACGGTATACTATAGTAAAAATGCACTTAAAATCATTCGAACCGAAGAAGAACAATCCATCAAGATACGAAGGCAAACATATAAGTAACAAATACCTCATTACATTAATTTCTAAGCTAATCAAATACATTCTATGCCTTCAGCATATTTGATACAATACTTGCAGCAAAAGAACATCTTTCTTCAAGTAGTACATTCAGAGAATCAAGTTGGATTTCATCATAAAACCAAATTAAACAATCAACATCATATCGATCTGTGTGCCTTTACCACATACGACAATTATCTCGTAAAAATTGTCAACATGGGTCAGTTCGGTGAACTGAGCATGATAAGCACTAATTCTTAAAACAATTGCAATCCACCAATTGTTTTCATTAAACAACTTGTTTAAATGAAATCATTTCACCAAACATGTAAACATATTTCAGACTATGCTCTTTTGTAATTCAAACATGACTATAAACACGTAACTCATATTATAGTTACTAAATAGTCCTAGATACTTTTCAGATATTTCTTCATAAATTTTAGTGACCAAGAAGAACAAATGTATCCAAAACAACTATCCATTTGAATCCCAAGGACAACAAACATCCGACAGACCATTACATTCAACAAAAATGAATATCCTAACAATTCATGAATCCATCAATATGTTTTAATAATTCCTACAGTTAAATATAAATATATCAACATATACTTTAAACAGAGAAGAGAAAGAAACCGAGACATTCAGATTTCCCTTCCAATCATGCTCATGACTGTACCGTCCTCTCAAGAGTAATGCATTCACATTATACGCATGCGACTAAGCCACCTGCATCAGCAGGAAGAACTACTGATTCGTCAAAATTCAAATATAAAAATTACCGTAGCTTACTGAGCAATACAATAGCCCTCATGGCAAGGCAGTAATAAATAATTCAACAAATAGACTTAACATAGCTTTCCATATTATTCAACAAACAAGAAAATATCCAACGCCATCGCTTGTCAAGGCACAGCTAATAACTCTTTATCTCAGTCAAGCACAAGACTAGATAATCACAATAATAGAAGACGTAACCATGCACAAACACAACAACAATCCCACTGAGTCGAAACACTCAGCAACATACAGCTCAATCTAATCCCTACTATAACACAACAAGGACTTAAATCCAAAGCCGAAATAAAAAAGAATAACCTCTTTATCACAGTCAAACAAGAGGCTAGATAACATTAAAACAAATGATGTTTCCATATGCATATATAGTGACATTCACACTGAATCTAACACAAACATGCACAACTTCATTTAACTGAAACAAATCCTTACGATAATACAGCCATGACTTATATTGGAAGCCATTTTCAAGAAAAATAATCACAACAAGGTCTTCACAGAAGCCGAAATTCCATATCAGTATTTTCCTCAAAGTTTCATCCTAAGCCAAGCTACTACGGAATACAACAGGGTCTCAAACCGAGTAAAGTTTGTAAAGAAAACCCTTCCTTTAATTTCCACAGAAGCGAACAGAAAGGAACACAAGAATGTTAAGAAGGAGTCTGAACAATATGCATGCACAACGAGGGTTTAAATCGAGAATCGAGCCAACTCGCAACATATCGAGATCTCCAACAGTATCACATACAACTAATGCTCATAAAAAGGCTTAGATTGAAGTTGATTTCATGTGACAACAATTCAAGAATCCCAATAGTATTCACAGCAAAACTTCTACAGAAGTTTTAAAAAAACATAATATACGTTTCAAGGACTCCACTGAATCAAACCAACAGTCTACACAACTAAACTTCTACAGAAGTCGTAATTCAAGATACATATCAAGGACTCCAACTGAATCAATATCTTAAGTAATCTCAACGAAACATCAGCATTCGAAACTAAGATTAAGAAGAAGACGAAACATACGAAACATAAAAAGAACTCCAACTGAGTCTGTACCAACGATGTTCACTGCTAAGCAACAGATTCATAACAAAGCAACAGAAGTCGTAATACCAGTTACTTTTCAAGGACTCCAACTGAGTCTAACTAATAAGTATTCACAATCATGACTTCTACAGAAGTCCAAAATATACGAAACATTCCAAGGACTCCACAGAGTCATTTTCGTAGATATTCCTTGCAAACTTTCAATGGATTATATCCCAAAAATTGCAACACAGGGAGGACTTCTACAAAAGTCACATTCAAGTAGTATAAACACAGCAAGTTATCTAACCAGAAGTAACTTAAAGTATTATAGCAAGATCCAAAAAGATTCAGTAACCATAAAAGTACAGCCGGTCTCAAACGAAGCGAAACCACAAGGAAGATTAAATACAGAAACTATTCCTTCAAGGTCTTCTAAAAATCCGAGATTCCTAATTTCACAGGAAAAGAAGAACCAAAACAATGCTTCCAACCAACTGAATTGAAATCACCTGAACATAGTTGTTTTAATGAAAGCATTTGAAGTAAAGCAAGATTTTTAAAAGTCAGGGCCTATCATGCCTGGTAATGTCGCTTAAAAATATGAAGAAGACCTCTGAATGAGCTCGAGCCTTCTCCTCTTCTTCCACGTTAGATTCAACAACAATAATTTGTTATTTCCATGCCTTATAAACTTTCCTTGATAGAGAAAAGAGCTAGTTATTCTCATAGTTTCCATGCAACACCAAGTAGACTGGTTCGAAGAACCAGTGATCAAATAGAGAGAAAACCGGAGCGTATGGAAAACCAAACAACCAACTAGTTTTCCATTTTGCATGTCTTCCGAGCAATCCGAGCTCGTAAAACCAAGTTCATTAATTGCATTAACTCCAAAATTCCCGCTCAATCTCCATTGCCACCGACCGCCATAGTTGGCGATGGACAAATGCAAACCGAAGACCATTTCCAGATTTGGCGACTCGCCACGCGTCGGCCTTGATGGCCGTTTGAAACCTCGCTAAATCGTTGTCCTTCATACGTATCCATCTCATTTAATGCCATAGAAACTACCGCCCATGGCTCACTGCCCCTTCATAGGTCCCTTTTCCTCCACTAACATTAGTTAGGTTAGAAACATAGGTTAGATCATAAGGTGATACTTAGTCTAACTTCCTTAGTGCTAGGTCGCTAACCTTAGGAACATTTAGCTTATAGCTTAGGGCTAGGTTAGATTAACACTAATCCAACCCATAGGTTATTAACCTTAATAAATCCAGTCTAGGTCTAACAATTAGAATCGTTCAGTATAAGAACCAACAAATATACATTCACGAAAAGGATTCATTCCAGCACTGATAATAAGCTAGTAGTATAAATGTATCTGAATTTATTACCTGGCTCAAGATCAAGACCTTCCTGATATTACGATATCGGGAACCAATTCATTTAACAAGATCAGCCTGAGTTAACTCCTGAATTGCTCATTCCACACATTCGGACCTTGCAACCTTCGTAAGGTCTATAATTTTTGTTCATCCAGAATAAACTTAAAACATCTCTTGGATCAATGCCACTGATCCAAGGCTGAGTCATATAGATGGGTAAATCCACAATTTATTCCAAAATCAGATTAAACTCAGGTGCAAAAATGAAAGAAATAAAAGAGTCCAAGCATATCCTGGCTCAGTCAAAGATCTTCAAATGCAAAGAAGATACAATCTATATCAAGCATGACTTCACAATCAAAGGAACACATCCTTTTACAGAAGAAATCATATATCAACACTTGAATGCTCAGGAGGAAGTAACAACAGTTCAGTGGTGTTACATCCTAGACTTATATGAGCATCTTAGCAAGCAACATAAATAGGAGAACAAGGGCACATGGATGGTTAGAATACAACGCACTGTGGAAAATTAGTGGATGCCAAAGCTAGTACCGAACCTGAGGTATTACCTGTGAAGATTACTACACGTCTTTGAAGCTACACGTGCTAGGAAGCATTACAGTAGAAGTCTACCATCACTAAGGAGGAAGTTTTACATGCAAGGTACCTAGATCTTACACATCAGAAGGAGGTTTATTAGGAGACCATGGAGGTACTGATAAATATTCGTGGTGAAATACAATATTTAAATGAGCAAGTTATGGAAGTTAGAACAAAAGAAGGTAGCAAAACAGTACCCAATCAGATATTTATGACTTAAAAGAGGTATGGAAGATGTCATGGCTAGGAGAATATCATTCCATTATTAGGGAATTGGATAAAGGAAACACTCCATGCAAAAATATTAAAAATGGATAGCAGATCTTGCATGCTAATCTTCCCCCTCATAGCTTGGATTATGACAAGGAGATCACTCTAAATGTTGTTGTGGATGGGTGGATTTTGAGCAATATATTGATTGACACAGATGCGGAAGTTAATGTGCTTACTTTAGATGCATGGGTACAAATGGGTAGACCTCCATTGCAGCCATCCTCTAATGTATTGTTTATGGCTAATCGAACTAAGGCCACTCCCATAAGAGTTTTAAAGGATGCATCCATTACTATACAAGGGGCCAAGTTCACTGGGGACTTTGAGGTCTTAGCACTTGCAAAAGAAGACAACTTCCCATCTCTACTTGGGCGCCCTTGGTGTTATGCAAATAATGTTGATGTACGGTTTAACAAGGGGTATATAAGTTTTGAGAACAAGAAGAAAGAGTGATTATCCCTTTGACATATGGGAAATATGTACCTTTTGTTGAACCTTTGAGTGAGGAAGACCTGGACAAAATTTATGTATGTGCCATTTGGGACTTGGAAGTACTTGAGCCATATAAAGAAGGAATCCTCCATTGGGAAGATACACAGTCTATTAGTGATACTACAAGTATTACTTGTGATAAGTGGGTGCATGGAACCTATGATATGGTTGGGCACGAAGTAAGAAGCACATTTTTGTTGAGAAGCAAACTTCATTGTGTTAGGAGGATAGGTAACTCGTACCTCAATACACTTGGAGAAGGAGACCCTATAGTATTCATGTGCTCCATGGAGAAGCAATGGATGGATCAAGTGGAAAGAAGAAATATGTTAGTGTATAATCTTTATAGGACAATAAAACGTTGGTGGATGGTTCACAAGGATAATCTCATAGAATGGAGTGAAGTCAGAATTGCTCTAACCACTTGGTTCTTCAAGAGCAATGCGCCTACTCAAATCTACATGTATCATGGTAATCAACCTATTCAAAGCACCACGTTCAATAGTGTGAGAGACTCTAGACGCAGAGGGTAGGAGGCTTTACCACCTTCGTATGGGTGCACAAGATTTATTCCACTTTACAAAGCTGCGCACATGTTTAGTATGTTTATGCGGAGCTGCATAGGGAGACAGAAATTGGTAGGACTTGATTGTAGGAATGACCCAGACTTTTGACTACTTCTCTACTAAATCTCTGGTAGAAGAGGCATTAAGGGTTATAAAGCACTTAACTATGGGAGATAGTGTAAAGGCTGAAGAAATCATTCAGGAGTTATTTGGTGAGGTAAACTTAGGAGCGCATTTTTATGAAGTAGAAGAGACAAATGCCATACTACTTAAGCACACTTTTTGTGAAAAAGAAAAAGGAAAGATGGTCTACATAGTGGACGATGGAGAAGTAGAAAATATGGATGGTCAATGCAAAGTGTTAGACAATGTGGATAAAAATGAACATGCCTATCATGAACCTATGAAGACCAAGAAAGTGAACATTAACACGAATGATGAACCTAAGGAGGTAATAATTAGGGATTATTGGTCTGATTCTGAAGTGGCAAAGATAATTGAATTACTACGTGATTTCTAGGACTTATTTCCTAGGGGATACCATGAGTTTAAAGGAGTGCACAAGTCATTAGGGAGATGAAGATTAAGCTAAAGGAAGGTGCACGCCTGGTCGGAAGAGACCTTACATGATGAACCCTAACATGTGCGTAAAAGTTAAAGAAGAAATTGACAAAATGCTGAAATCTGGTATCATTAATCCTCTAGAAGAGTCAGAGTGGGTTAGCCCCATGGTAATCAGTATAAAGAAAGATGGTTGGATTAGGATTTTTGTGGATTATAGGGAGATGAATGCTGCATGTGTGATTGATCCTTTTCCTACGCCTTTCATTGAGGAAATATTAGAAGGCGTTGTAGGGCACGAAGTTTAATCTTTCATAGATGGATTCTCGGGGTATCACTAGGTTAGAATTGCATAGGAGGATCAAGAGAAAATGAATTTCACCACTGAATGGGGAAGTTTTGCATATACTGTGATGCCCTTTGGTTTGAAAAATGCACTTTGTATTTTCGCGCATAGTTGTTCAAGCATTCCAGGATTTTATTCACAAATTCTTGCAGGTTTACTTGGATGATTGGATAGTATATGGGCTTGTTAAGGATCATTGTGACAATTTTTGCTTGATGTTTAAAAGATACAAATAGTTAAGAATCTATTTAAACATTAAGAAGTGCATGTTTTCTACACATTTTGGAACTCTGTTAGGGCACATCATCTACAAGGAAGGTTTGTTAGTAGATCCACTAAGGTTATAGTTATTGTAGGCCTAGAGGAGCCTACTAGTTAGAGTGAGGTGCATGATTCTTGGGCCGCACAAGGTATTACAATTTTTTTATCAAAGGATATGCAAAGATTACCGCACCCCTGGAAGAGTTACTAAAAGGAAAAGGGGCATTCTATTGGGGAGAACCGCAACAATATGCATTTAAGGCATTAAAGGAGAGACTTACTACAACGCCTATTCTGTGTTTTCCCTCATAGAACCAGCCATTTCATGTACATGTGGATGCCTTTGGCATAACCATTGGCACAGTGTTAGCTCAAAGCATGAAGAAGGTATTATAGATCATCCTATCTCTTTTCTAGTAGAAAGTTGACTCTTGTAGAACAAAATTACACAACTATAGAGTGTGAGGCCTTGTCAATGATCTATGCGCTGCATAAATTCAGACAATATTTGCTAGCAACACCCTTTGTATTTTATACTGATCACATCACATTAAAATACTTAGTAAATAAGTCCATTTTACAGGGGCACATATGTCGATGGGTTCTCTTATTCCAAGAATTTGACTTTACAGTCATGGTAAAACCAAGTAAAATTAATTCTGGCCTGGACCACTTATCAAGGATTCAATCAGGGGAGGATGCACAAAAATTGAATTTACAATGTCGGATGCACAATTGTACAGTTACATCATGCACCTTCATAATTGGAGGATATTTTTATCTTTTTACGCATAGGTATGACGCCGAAGGAATGAAAGCATTAGAGAAGAAACAACTTGCAATTCACGTGGCACCCTTCATGTTGATCAGTGGTGACTTATACAAACTAGGCCGAGATGAAGTATTGTGTCAATGTGTACTAGAGCATGAGCACACATATATCATAGAAGAGGCTCATGGTGGTATTGTAGGTGGGCACTATATAGGTGATACCATTGTGCGTAAGATTCTACTCGTTGGATTATGGTGGGAGACCCTGTACAAGGATTGTAAAGAGTATTGTAAGGCATGTGATCACTGTTAGTGCCTTGGAAAACCTAGGAAAAGAGATGAAATGCATTTGAGGCCTATTACTAGTGCAAAACCCTTTGAGAAATGGGCTATAGACTTTGTGGGTCTTATTTCCCCAACCACGCATAGAACTGGATCATGCTATATCATCACTTGCACATATTATCTTACTAGGTGGGAAGAAGCAACACCTACAAAGGATTGTACAATAGTTACAACTTCCAGGTTCTTACGGGAAAATATTCTTACTAGGTATGGATGTCTGTTGATCTTGAAAATTGATATGGGTACACACTTCTTGCATGAGACAATCAAGATATTGTTGGATGTATTTATGGTTATGCACCACAAGACTACACCTTATCATCCTCAGGAAAATGGAAATACAGAGGCCTTCAACAAGATATTGAGCCAGACCTTAACAAAAATTTATGATGTTGGAAGGAAAGATTGGGATGATAAAGTTTTTGCTGTGCTTTGGGCATATAGAACAACCTACAAGAGGTTGAATAAGGCCACACCCTTTCAGTTGGTGTTTGGTGCAGAAGTAGTTCTTCCAATGGAATTCATGTTACCATCATTGTGTATTGTGCACGCTAGAGGTCTAGCTAATGAGAAAGCATTAAAAGAAAGAATTGACATGTTAATACAATTGAATGAGAGGAGCTCCATAACACGTTGGAATAAGAAGCGAGGAAAAGGCCGGGAAGAAGGCATGACATGATAGACACATTAGGGAAAATAAGCTTGAGGTTGGATAGATGATAATTCTTTATGATTCTAATTTTGTGCGTTATCTAGGAAAAGTTAAGGTGCATTGGTTGGGGCTATCTTTTATCGTAATATACTTGAATCAGCACTTGCTAGTTAGAGGCGCTTGATGGAATACGGTTACCCATTACTTTAACGGGAGTAGGTTGAACCCCTACTATAAATAATTCTTCTTGGTGTTTGTAATAAGGTAGTATTTCCATTTAGGATAGGTTTCTATTTTTTTTTTCTTTTAATATATTTCCTTCTTCATCGCTATGCTTTGTAAATTTAGTTTGGTGTTTTGTGTAATAAGCTTGTTTGCATACTTTGGAAGCTAATTACAATATGAAGTACTTTTATGAGCAGAGTACGCACATACCGGTGGTGTGGGGTGGTTATTTATTATTCACAAATGGGTACACATGAGAAAAAATTGTTACAGGTGTTATTCAAGTATGGAAAGGAGCTGCTAGAAAGGAAATTACTTCTAAAGAAGACCATAAATGGAAATAAATGAATGAACAATATAACACAAGGTAAGCAATGGTTATGGAAACTACTAGAAGAGGGCACAAGACTTGTGTACTTCGTGCATAGAAGCCCGTGGAAGAGAGGTCTATAGGCGAAGGTAGGAAGATGTGCTAGAAGGTTATAACTGGGGCGCAAAGGTGTACCACATAGAAATAAGGAAAATGGCCAATTAATGAGAGGATTGGTGGTAGGTGAAGGAGAAATAAATGCACTAAATTTTTGAAAATCTATATAAGGATGTGATGGGGGTTCATTTTCACGTTTGCGATCAAAATTATTCGAGCAAGCTAAGTGTGATCGAGCAGAGCGAATCTTATTGAGATTCAGAGAACTATGAAACCAGATGTGGAGAGCTTATATTTGTGTGTAAATGTGTGCAATGGAAAGTGGCAAAAGCTATGGAATGAGACTAAAGAACCTCAAAGCTTTGCTAACTCACCCATGCACCATATGATTAGAGCTAAACAAGAGAAACTAACATGCAAGCATTATAACTTTGACAAAAACATCAAAAACTAACACGTATACTACTCTCTACTCTATGAAAGCTTAATGAAAGTGAACCTAGTTAGATTCTAAGCAATCAAATTGTGTGTTGTTTACTCCATGAGGGTGAATGAATCTCACTAAATGGCTACATGGCCAAGTTTAGCTATTTCATTACTAACCTAACATGGGTGCAAGATGAAGCTATTTTAATGGTGGATGACCCAAGATCAAATGCCTTATTAGCTTGGCTAATGCAAATGAGCTCTTAAGCTTTCTTAGGCTTGTTTTGGCTTTAGCTTATGTAAAGTTGTATGTAAAGTGGTAAGTTGAATAGGTAGGCTTGGCCTTGCATTTATAGTTTTCCAATTGGGAGAGTTTGGAATTCTTGTGCATGTGGGACTAAAGCTCAAAAAGCACTTTATGATTAGGAGTTGATAAACATGCTTTAGACTTAGTTAAGCTAGGATTAGGCTAGTTAAACTTGATTAGCAAGTGATTAGAGACTCATTGAGAGTTAGGAGGGGTTTGGATAACCAATTTTGACTGATTGATAGCCTACGAAGCCAATAGAAGTGGTCTAGAGAGAACTAAGGAGGTTCGAATGGTTAAAAGGAGGAATGTTTAGCTAATAAGAGAGATATTAGCCAAATAAGCTGAATATGGGAAGAATACGACCAAGAAGGTGTCGTAAATGGGCATCCGAGGATGGAGCAAAGAATGTGGAATTAACGAAGTGTCGTTAATCAGTTGAATTGGAGGAAATGCTAAGTGTAAGCATATTTTAGGTGTCTACATTTGCCCCTCTTTGGGGTGGCGTAAGTGACGTCACTTCAAAGAAAGTAGACAAGCATAAACAAGTAGAATTTTTTTGAAGGGATAGAAGAAAAATGAGAAGAATGGAGGATGCCCCCTCGATTGTCGATGGGGTGATAGAAGAACTTGATCGATGATCAAAAATATGACAGAAAGAGAACAAAAGAAAGAATAGTGTGAAGAAGTAGACAAGAAAGGGGATGTAGAAGAAAAGGGGTATGAGGAAGGGGGAATGAGCTAACATCCATCCAATGTCCTTTTAAAAAAATTTATTTTTCATCATATTGCTATAGATCTTCATCATCGGTCCTTATTAAAAAGAATGAACAAAAGTGTAGTATGACATGAAAATCCATATACGAACAAATGTCCATTTCTAAAAACACCAACTCCATGCAACATACAAAATGCAATGTAATACGAGAAAGTAAAAGATTCCTAACTCCATGCAACATACATAATGAAATGCAATACGAGAAAGTAAACAAGCCAAACTAGCAAAGAAACATAATGTAATTTTTTTGTTATCAAGCTTCAGTTCCGATCTGTGTGAATTAACGAAAAGGGTTGAAAATGGTGCCCCAAGCAAGGATACATATGAGGGAAAATGGAGGATACTTGGTCCTCGATGAAAAGCAATGTGCACTACTTAAATGTACTGCACTGTGCAACTCGTTGTGCCCCAGAGTATAGATGAAGTAAGCAACCTAAATTTTGTTGATGGAGGTAGATCAAAATGATCTGCGAGTCGCGCACATGGACAGGTGAGAACCAAAGAGCGAAGTTTTGTAGGATGATTTTCATTTTTATATGTTTTCTTAAAAATGTTTGAATGTTTTTATTTTTCTAACATATTTGAATGTTTTGATTTTTCTACCATATTTGAATGTTTTTATTGTTTTTGATTTTTTTGAAAATTTCTGAAACTATGTACAGGAAGACAAGGAAGCGTGGATGCCCCTAGTGATAGATGGTATGTACAAGGGCATAAGGCCACGTGCATGTGAGAAAGGTGAAGATGTAAAAATTCCTTGGCGATTAGATGGGATTATTCAAAGGCAAACTCTTTACAGGTAGAAGTGGGACCCGAGGCCATTATGGATAGGTTCAACATGATGGTGAATGTAAACTAATGAAGTGCTAGGAAGAAGAAAAGATGCCCCCAATGTAAGTTGGCCTAAAAGCACATGATAGAAAGGAAGGAGAAGATTTTTTTTGAAAGGGGACAAAGGTGTCCGAAAACATGGCAAAAAGTAATCTTATACACATGGATGTTCTGAACGAAGTAGAAGAATGATGTGAATGATATGAATGTAGCTTAGAAGCCTCACGATGAAGAAGTGATTATCCAAAGGAACAAATCATGAGACGAGATATGGACTAGAGTAAGAGTTTGAACAAGGTCAAAAAAAAAAAAGACATTTGGTAACATACAAATCCTCGTATACTCATAGAGATCCAATGTGTGTACATGGAATTTAATTACCTCTTGAAGGGAAGATTTAATAAACAACAAGTGAATACACCCTAGCCAATGTGTAGGGATGATTGATTTTGAAAGGTGATTTTGTGAATGGATGGTGAAAGGATAGCCGTACATTGCTCACTGCCAGCCAGACATCCATAGCCCCGATGGAGATGTATTTGATTCTAATCAAAACATTGCTCTACTTCTAGTTAGGCGTCCATAGCCCCGATAGATATTATTGGAAATACCCCAAGAGAGAGTAATATATCAATTTACTTTTGCTTTGTAGCTTGTAGCTTTTGATTTTTGATTGATTTTGATTCTTTTTCTTTTTGAAAACTTATTTTAGCTCTCTTGTTTGACAAGGGGTTAAGAACCACTGATGGCTTGATGGAAGGAGGTGGAAGTGATTGTGATGATGACATTGGCCAGTGTCAACAAGTACGTCCAAAATTTCTTCACAACAAGTTTATTAGATGTTTGAATGTGATAGAATCTCCATGAGGTCAGTCATTCTTTAATTTACCAAGGTGATAAAAGACCAGGGTCAAACAGATACCATAGAGATAAATGTCGTAAAATACATGTGAATAAGCTAACCAAAATATCACCAAAAGGATGAAAATGGTAGGAAGACTTGCAGAATAACAACAAGGAAGGGAAGAAAGAAACATCCATGTGTACGCACTACCTGATTGCAATGTTTGAGAAAATGTACCTTTGATTTTTGTTGTGTTTTCTCAATGTTTTTGTATTTTTGAATTGTTTTTGATTTTTAGATTTTTGACAGTTTTAAGAGGTTGGGACTAAAAAAGTCACTCTGTGTGGTAAGATCCAACAACAATGTTTATGACTTCCTTAATAAGGGAGACTAGGCGCGTTTGTTTATCGAGAGTGATATTATCCCGATCTCGATGATTGAGGTGAGTTCACACTCAATAAATGACTATGATTTGTTCTAAAACATGGATTTCATATGCGAGAGCTTGAGTTCCCTATCTAGAGGTTTATGCACTTTGCGCCATACTTGATGGTTATGTTGATGTGTGTTCTTGAATCGCGCTTGATTTAGAATTTTGAGATTGTTTGATTTGTTGGGAGCTATAGAGCTCTTTATAGTTTTGATCTGAGCTTGATTAAGAAACTGTTTGGGTTTCTTATAAGCTAACACGTGACTTGTTTGATCCCGAGAAGGAGAAGAAAGTGAACGTGGACATTTAGAACTGATGCGAGAAATGACCATGGGCTTGCCACTATCTTTGGTAGAAGAATAATGTGATGGATGAAAAGGATACGGTCCAAGGATTGAAGAATATGGGCTACTGGGGGTGAGCCATAGATAGAAGATGAAGGGCTGCTAGGATGTGGCCTAAGAATAGAAGAAGAAGGGCTACTAGGATGTGGCCCAAGAATAGAAGATGATGGACTACCCGAGGGTGATCCATACCTAGAAGAAAAGGGGATAGTTGGGCATGCCCCAAGAATAGAAGATAGTGGGATACTCAAAAATGTCCCACAAATAGTAGAGGGAGGGCTACTAGAAGGTGACCCACACCTAGACGAAGATGAAGGGCTACTTGGCATTGACCCCATAAGAGATTGTGATTGAGGAATTATGATAGACAAGGAGTGATTGGGTGATGAGAAGATAGGCCATGGATCAATGTAAGACCTAGGAGTTTCCTCACTTAATGAAGAATGTGAAGATGGAAGAATAAGAGGAGGATCAAGTTGCATGATTTGAGGCTCTTCCTCTATTTCTTGATAAAAGGAATCAACATTTTTCTCAGAATATGCGGGCGCATCGAAGTCTAAAGAGAATCCTTTCTCGTAATATTCTAAAGGAATATCTTCATGTGCCCCTATAAATGCCCTGATTGTTTCTTCATTCTCAAAGAGGTCAATCAATATGAGTTGTTGATCGACCACCAGGGGTTGATTGGAAGAAAGAGGTTCACTTGGTGTGGAAGACTTAGAAGATGTTTGATGATGATTAATAGAAGAAGATGATGTGAGAGACGAAGAAGATGTGTAGCTAGATGTCTCAAGAGTAGAAGAAAGTGGTGTGTACCTACCTATATGATGGTATATTGTCTGTAAAATAGTAGGATTAAGTCCAAAGTCTATAGATTGCGATGCATGGGTCGATTTAGATGTTTGACTCAAAGGACTTTGAGTCACATGAATCTTCAAAGAAGGAAGATTTATTGGGGGTGATTGATGAAGAAGGTCCTGCGAAGAAGGGGAGGACTATGATTCAAGAATCACATTGGATGAATAATAACAAGGGTCTGTAAAGAAAGAGAGGACCGTGATTCCATAATTGTATTAGATGTTTTCTTGGAGGGATTTAGAGTTGCACGTATCTTTAAAGGAAGAAGACGTCGTTGAGGCGACTGATAAAAGGGGTCCTGCGAAGAAAGGGAGGACCGCAACGTAGGAGTCACATTAAATGTATGATGAAGAGGTTCCTACAAAGATAGGGAGGACCATGACATAGGAGTCGCATTAGATGACTTAGGAGTCAAATTAGATGAATCCGAATAGTAGTTTGGATCTGAATCCTCAGAAGAGTCAGAGGAAATATTTGGATTGGAATCCTTAGAAGAAGAGGAAATGTTTGGATTAGAATTAGAAGAAGAGTGGGGGGAACTCGAATAATAATTTGGATCAGAAGTGTCCAAATCATACCACCTGACTATGAGATGAAGGTGGGGAACGAGTTACCCATATGGGCTCTCTAGCATGAAGAACCAAACGAGGTTTAGTTGTAATGGGAATATTTTGATTTGAATTGCTAAACCTAGGTTCCGTATTTTTGTAAGTATGGGAAACCGCACGATAGTCAGTCATTTTGGTGCTGTTTTAAGCATAAATGTCTAGATGTAGATAGTGTGATGGAACTCCTTCAAAGGGAAGGAAGTGACATGTTGATTTTGGTAGCATAAGGACAACCAGCTAGACATTTCGTAAGTATTGATATGCATGCATGATTTTCTGAAGAAGGTCTAAGGAAAATAGACATCGTGATGATGCAATATCGATGAGATAAAAAGGGATTGTCCTAGAAAATAAGTTTTATGAATGAATAATCATAAGGAACAATCATGCAAGTGTGAAACACAAAGCCAATCAACAAGGAAATACACCATATGAAAATGCATGTGTAAAGTTCGATGCAAAGGTGATCAACACAATGTAAATATTTATGTCAAGCTTGAAATGAACAAGGCATAAATATTAACAAAGGGTAGATGTGACTCCCAATCAAAGGATACCACGACAAGTTCAACAACCAACAAGACCTAAATGTTAAAGGGTGGGGTTTACAAATGTAAGCTAGGTAACCACACCAATTGGACATGTCTATCAAGCTTCGTGGAGAAGTGAGATATTAGTGTCAAAGTGGTATCAAAATGACGCAAACAAAGTAAGCGACACCCTTCAAGATTTAGGAAAATGTTTGAAATCAAACTAAGTCAAAGTATACTAAGGATGTGTTAAAATGTGGGCAGCGTAATGCCACAATGCGGAAACTTAGATCATGTTTACGAGAAACATGACATAAGTATCTTAATTATGTTGAGACAATGCAAATGAGGTAACATGTCAAAGGGAGATAAAATGATGAATCAATCCTAACTATGATGATGATCCTGACATGGGTATCAAGATCACAAAGGCTACCAATGATATAAATACGCCTCTACACACTTTAGATGTTTAACTTACCCAGCCACAAACATGGATGGGCATAAACAGACAAAAAAGTGGTAGAAGCAATCGATTGGTAACACAAAGGTAGTCACCTATCCTTTGATCAACAAAGTGTCAAAATAAGGTGAAGGACGTAGATAAAAAATGGGGATGAAAAATGTTGGCTTCACTTCGGGCAGAGTTTCACCTCACCTTAAGGTGAGTGAAGAACTAGGCCAGAGTAACGCATCACACGTTTCATGATGAAAATGATGGCTCACAACTCAACACAGTTTTAGAATGGTCAAAGTGGGCTCCTAGCCAAAGTATATTTTCCTAGGTGGTTCTCTCGTCCTAGGTGCTACAAATATTATCCACGAGTGGGATGATTTACCAAAAAGACACACTGACTAGTTTAGGAGTATCTCAACTTTGCCCCCTTCAAGCATAGTGGGCATTAGATGCATCTAATTGTGTACTTAAAAGGTTTGCGTAGGGACAACTTGTAACTCTATCTCACAAAGGAATTACTAGTCAGATAGGTAGTGCAGAGCACTTCCCATTTCATGCAAAAGGTTCCCTATTACGTGGACTACTTTGGGGTTCCTGGAACCACCCCCATTGTTGTAGCTTAAGTCGTTATGCCAAAGGGGTTATGTTCCAATTGAGCGGAGAGGGACGTACCCTTTTCCGAAACCTGCAATACAATGTTTTGAAATCTTATTATCTAAACATTCCTCCATTCGACCATTTAGAACCTCCCTAGTTCTCTTTAGACCACTTCTATTGGCTTTGTAGGCTATCTATCACCACAATTGGTTATCCAGACCCCTCCCAACTCTCAATGAGTCTTTAATCACTTGCTAATCAAATTTAACTAGCATAATCCTAGCTTATCCATAACTAACTCTACATCTCCATTAGTCCCACATTCATGAGGATGTGTTGAATCCTTTATCCTTTGGGCTATATAAACAACCCTCCCTCTACCTTTATACCTACACCTAAATCTCTCAAGAGACAAAAGTAAGCACATAGTTTTATACTAATAGCCTTTTGTCATTCTTGAGATCCCCATCCTCCATTCTTGAAGAGCTAAGCCTCACACCTAAGCATCCATTAATGGCTCAAAGAAAGTAAATATAATTTTATTGCCATTGGACTACTTAGGTCCATTTTAATGTTAAATTAGGCAATTAAGGGGAATAGAGTTCATTCATTTACATTGTGTTTTGATCAATTTCAAAGTTATTAATGTTAAGGGTAGGACTTGCTCATTTCTTCATCATGATGGTGTAATTTCTCATTTTTAGCTAAGTTAGGAAGTTATTAATGTTAAGGGTAGGAATTGCTATGTTCTTTAGCCGTCATCTTTTCGATAGTCGATCGAGTTCTTCTATCACCCCATCACCAATCGAGGGGGCATCCTTCATTATTCTCATTTTTCTTCTATCCCTTCAAGATTTTCTACTTGTTTATGCTTGTCTACTTTCTTTGAAGTGACGTCACTTACGTCACCCCAAAGAGGGGAAAATGTAGACACCTAAAATATGCTTACACTTAGCATTTCATCCAATCCAATCAATTAATGACACTTCATTAAATCCCCATACTTCGCTCCATTCTTGAATGCCCATTCACGACACTCTTTCGGTCGTATTCCTCCTATAATCAACTTATTTGGCTAATATCTCTCTTATTATCTAAACATTCCTCCTTTCAACCATTCAGAACCTCCCTAGTTCTCTCTAGACATCTATTGGCTTTGCAGGCTATCTATCAATCAAAATTGGTTATCAGACCCCTCCCAACTCTCAATGAGTCTCTAATCACTTGCTAATCAAGTGTAACTAGCCTAATCCTAGCTTAAAGTCCCCATTGGTGAAGGGTGTGAGTGCAACTGAAGCATTAAGAAGGATCTAGGGCATGCGGTTTCTAGCTATGGAATGCAATTTCGAGATAGGGTTTAAGATTACTTGATACAAAAGATAAAAGGTGGGATTTTTACAATGACACCAAAGAAAGCACCTGCAACAAGCACAAAGGGAAAGAAAAAGGTGGAGGTTGAGGTCAAAGTTGTGCCCGAGAGAAAATTTTCAGAAATGCAGTACCCAGAAGGAGTGATAGTTGGATGGGATTGGGATTCCCACGTTCGCCGATGTAAAGTAAATGATTACAATCACCTTACCATAAAAACCGGGAGAATTAGATACGTTTTTCAACAAGAAGACTAAAAAGCACACAATAGATGATATGCCGGTCTATGATGATGTGGGATAAGTTACTTAAGAAGGTAGGGGTTTATTAGTTATATGAACTCCCATATTTATGAAAAAAATATTTATACCAATGGATTATGAGAAAAGTCCATGAGGACTTTTTCTATTTTTTTGGACAGAGGGTAAGGATCACAACAACCTTGATTGCCACATTGACAGGATTTGAAAGGCACAGGACGTCGATTATGAGTGATCTGATTGATAAGGCAAGTTGTTATAGCCACCAGCAAGGAGTTAGGATACTCCAAAGGTCCACATGGAATGGACATAGACAAACTAAAGAAGTATCTTGTAGTACAGGAAGTCACACATCTACTCACAAAGTTAAATGATCAAGAGATATGGTCACAGGTAAACACAATGTGGCTACATATTGCAAAGAAAATGTTAGAGGGTGAAATATACAACTTGGATGGATACATTGTGGAAACTATTACTAAGGAAGCACGTGTAGGTGAGAAGATAAGTTTTGGTGCTATCCTACTATCCCTTTTTTAGAAATTGGAGTGTTCGATGGGCCTAAGAAATTTTTTTGGAATACCCCACTGAGAAGAAGTCCCTCACGGAAAGGTTTAAGAAATATTTATGTGAAGGATCAATGAGTGGCCCATTGAAGCAAAGGAAAAAAAAATGGTATGACTGAATTCACGCAGCGTTTGAGGAGGAATGATGCATTCTAAAGGAAATACCTTCGGTAGTAGGAAATGTAGTACAACTCGCGGTGTATCAACATTTCTGCATTGCATGGTTTTCCATGAAGGATGGGACATGGATTCTGTGGTGTAAACTTCCCTATGGTTTCACAACGCATTAGTTCTAGGCCTCAGTTCACATATTTACGATGCGCACCATCTGAACTTCAACGTAGACAAGGTAGATTGTGACTACCACACTCTCAAGAAAACATATATATATCCTAGGTTGGTCTACCTACATTGAGAGGCTCATTTCAGATGTCATAAATATAAAGCCATTAATTTTGGCTATTGGGGATAGTGGAGCTGCGCTCATATATCTTCAACTCAAGCTTAGGCTGGAGAATAACAAGTATGTGGAGAACAAGTTCATGCTCCTAGGGCCACCTAAGGGTAAACACACGATGGAGAATGTTCTAGCTACAAATCCTGTAGTGACAATAAAGGTAGATGAGGAAGAAGAACATGAGGATAGTGGAGGCTTGGACCATAGAGGCTGGAGGTAGCCCATAGATAGAGTGGAGAGTGAGCATGTAGATAATCCACCACAAGTGCAAGAAGGAGAGGAGGACTTGGACGTGGATGTAGTCCTTGATGAGCACCAGTTTAAAAGGGTATTTAGAAGAACCAAGACCCAAGGTGCAAGAACATCACAACCTATAAGAAGATCACCTCGAATCTCCCCTCAGAAAGAAAAACCTAAGAAGAAAAAGGAGAAAGCTGAAGCTTAATGAGGAGGAAAAGGAGTCCAAAGAGAGTGTGCCTGGAACTCTAATGTAACCAGAAGATGTGGAGGATCTTAGAGATGAAGAAATGAAAGATGAATAAGAAGGGGTAAAAGAAGTAGAATAAATTGTGTGCGAGTAAACCGATACACTAGTTACAACTTAGATAAGAGAAGGGAAATTCCAAACCTTGGCGGTCAGGTTCCTTAGGGGCCAAGGATGGGTAGAAGTGAATAATATGTTGTGCCAAGTATGAACTACATTGAGGACACAAGAAAAATTTTCCATGCCCAGTTTCAGAGCATAATGGACCTTAAGGAGTTATATGGATAGGAGCTAATGGACTCGAGATATGGCTACTACGTGTGAAAGGAAACAACTATCCCGGTCCATGCAAAATCACATGGATGTACCAGATTTTAATGTGTGTGAGCAGTCTTGTGTCTCAAGAAGAGTAAATAAGGCACCTCGAGTAGGCACATTACCATAAAGTCCACACTTATGTCGATGAGCAGTCAACAATGCCCTAGTCAAGGTATCTTGAGAGGTGGCACGAAGAAATATTAATAAGACTGCCACCATTAGAGCAATCGATGGAAGATAACAAGGATAAAAATGTGGAGATAGAGTGCTTGAAGGTAGAAAAGGAGAGAGAACAGACAAAGAATGAGGACTTCATTAATATGGTGGAGGAGATCGGCGATTACATTCTAAAAGAAAGGTCTCATCTATAACCAAAGGTAATCTGAAAAGTTTCCTTTTGTAATGCATTATGTACACACATTGGTTGATTTGGTGCTAGAAGATGGACCACTTAGAATTCCTACACCAAAGGATGTTGAACAAGAAGCAAAGAGAGCAAGGGCCTCTATGGTCAGAAAAATTTCAATGTATGAGGCATTGCTCCAAAATTTGAAAGATGAGATGAAGAAAGACCAAACTCGAATTTTTACGTAGCTCCAAAGGTAGTAATAAGGACCAAAAATCTAGTTGAGGATAATGAAGTTATAGCAACAATGAAGGATGAGACTTTAGGGTGCACAGAAAGATTGGAACTAGTGAAACAAAAGTGTGAAGCCCTTGTAATAGCCCAAGATCCACATAAGGAGAGGATAGATGAGATTGGGAAGCTCATAACACAGAAGATGGATCTTCTGGAGGGAATGATGTCTGCTATGGCCAATGTTGTCCACATTTTGTAGAATGAGAAGGAAAATATTACTTAGGATGAGTTAGATGCCATCACTACAAAAATTCTAGAGAAGACAAGGATCGCACTAGTTGATTGACAGACATTAGAGGCTAAGATAAAAGAGAATATCTAGAGTTGATCCTCCCGGTTGAAGAAGAGAAAGTTGTAGAGTAAAGATCCATTCTTTTGTGCGGTGATTCTTTACATTCTTTCAGTTCTTATTCTTTATTGTTTGAGAACATAAAAAGAATCCCCATTTTTGGGATGGTAATGTACTTTAGTGTGGGGTAATTTAGATTAGACATAGTATTGTCCTAAGGAGAAGAAACACATAGGATTCACATGTGGGAACAAGGTGTATTTGAAGGCACGAAAAGATAGGAAAGGAAACATGCGCCAGAACAAGTTGACTCAGGACTTAGCTGTTTTTATGGATATAGGCTATTTTTGGAGATAACGTGCCGAGAACATATCGGGATGGAGCCTTGTGTGAAATGTAAATGGTATTTTGGGAACGAGTGACTGATAAGCACCATGCATGAGCTTGAGTTAATAATAGGATTACTACTTCCGATTAACCATAGGATTTTTATTACCAATGCACTTACATGTGTCCATGTTATTGTAAAGGCACATGGCTATTATCATCATGCGACCTATTTTGAGAAGTACATAGGTGGTGAAGGACAAGTCCCCACCCCTATGAGTATGTGTTGAACTATGTAGTTTAGTAGTGAAGAATTATTGTAGAGTTATGTTGCTAGATCTCGATGCACACATGACTTATGGTGACACTTTATAATATAAGAAACTTATATGTTTTACAATGTTTAATGTAATGGAGTATGTTAGCTAGATAATGGTGTTAAACATGACTCAGTAATCGGTTTCTTGTATGGTTGATCTTATTATAGTTATTATTTAATTCATGATTCTCTAAGATCTAGATCTGGAATATGCTTTGAGGAATGTTTATGGTTATTTATGGTTTTGAATATGCTTTATCTTCATCACACTAACATCCTACATAAGCAACTCTAAAGAGGGTCTGGTACCTTTGTGTGCTTTGGGTGAGTTCTCGGCTCAGTGGGTGATGTGCCGAGTGAACTTGGGTTTTATACAAGTGGATTCTATCTTGCATCGGTAAGTTTGTGTAAAATGGATTAGGAGGTATTAACCTCCAAGGTCACATTTTATTTATTTAAGAGTCTAAATCCTATAGGTCTTATGTTGTGCAAATCTCTAGGTTTTGGAGGTCAAGGGGAATAGATGTTTTGGTTGTTTGGTGAGCGGGAAAAATTTTAGTGGTGAATCTTTGTTAATTCACGAATATTCGGATTTTGAAATTTGGTTTTGGTGAATTTTTAGGGGTCGGCAGCTTACTATTTCACCTAAATTTTATGGGTATAAGTTATTTTTGGGACAATTCACTAGACATTCAAACTAATAGCCCGATTGGTCATGTTAAATTTTCCTTTACCATGAAAGAGAAGTTTTCCACATTCACTGTCTATATATTCAAATTATAATTATGATATTAAACATCAAATCATAATTTTGATTTTAGTGTGGGCATTGACGATCAACAAAAAATCACTACCAGGTAATGTAAATTCTAAATATTCCATTGATTATAGAATATGCTACCGGTTGGTAGCATATATGCTTCAACCTTTCATATAAGGTTGCAGGTAGTGTATATGCTACCGGATGGTAGTATACATCTATGCTACTAATGACCGGTAGCATGTGGTACAAATATGTAGCTTGTTCTATAGTTTACTTCTATGATTACATTTGTATTGGTCTTAGGTAAAATGGCCTCTAGTAATAATAATAAGAAGACATATCAATTAAAAAGGAAAAGCAACATATTTAATTATTTCACCCACCAAAAAAATCATGCATGTGGCTTGCATCCACTTCAAACACATGTAAGGAATTTTTTTAATGAATTTATTAGTTTAATTTAAATTTTCAAGATCAAAATAAAAACCCGGTCCCTTTTGAATGCATAAACCCCCACTGATAATTGTATTCCATATAAAACAATTAATGAGAAAAACATGTCGCCACATGGAATAATTAATCAAAATAACATGTCAACACATGAAGATATTATTGATGATGACATGCCAGAGTTGGAATACATTCCTAATGATGATATTAAACTAGTACAAGATATTTCAAATTCTCAATATCATGAAGCAAAGGAAGAAAAATTTGTGCGAAGGAAGAAAACTAGTTGGAAAATTGGGATGTCATTTAAGGTAGACTGGGCATCTAAATATCCATTCATCGAACCTATAGAGCCAGAGAATAGTAGTGATACTCCAAAAAAATGTAGATGTATAATATGTGGTTCAAAACTAAAAAAATAGCATAGATTACAACTAAAGTTGGACACAATTGAGAAAAAGTATGGAAAAGTATATGCGACAGTCATGGAAAAATATGGAAATAAAATAAAGACACATAAATGGAAAAATACAAAAGATTGCATGCATGTGAGATATGCAACCGAGTATGAAAATGAACAAAAACATTGACAAAAACTTGTTGAGAAAGGGGGAACAATTAATGCACAATTTTGAAAAGTTATGAATACTAATCTACAAGGCAAAAAATCTATAGTTCTCTACTATATTCCACATTCTTAAAAATGGTAGACCAATTTCATATTTTATAGATTATAAGGTTTTGTTTCAATATAATGGGTTTCTCAACATTCCACAATCACATTGGTTAGAGAGAAGTGCTTGGGAAATGGCAAAGTGTTTAGAAATAATTGAAATGGAAGATTTGAAAGAAAAAGTAAAAAAAAATGTTTATCTCACTATCCATTGATGAGGTTACATAAATTGACAACACATTGTGGGTTTGCATGCATGTCTACACTTTTGAGAATCATTCAAGGAAAACTCATTTGTTAGCTATTAATAAAATGGTTGAAAACTATAATGTTGAAAACCTTTATGAATTGGTTATTTCTAATTTGAGGAATTTAGTTGGGATGGATGACTATGCAATTACTACTAAGTTGGTGTGTGTTGGTACTGATGGTGCATCAATAATGTAGGGTCATAGAAGTGGACTTTGTGTTTTCCTACAAACAAAAATTTCCCCATATATGATTCCAATTCATTGCATGGATCATAGAATGAACCTTGCATACAAAATTGTTAGCACATTTGAAAATGTCGCTAAAGTGGAAGAGCTCATTTGTGACTTGCACACTTACATGGCGAGTAGTCCAAAAAGATTTTTAGAGTTTTAGAAATTTGCAATTGGAGTTATTGATGGTAAAAATCTCCTTAAATATGTTGATACAAGATGGATTTCCATGTATGAGCCTACATGCAGGATTTTTGAAGAATATCCATCTTTAGCAGGTTTCATGTTTAAATACCATAGGGAAGTTGACAAAGTGAAATATTTGTTATACCATTTAAAATATTTGGAAACATTATTGACACTATGCGGTATTCTCCCTATGTTGAAGGAAATCAATTTCTTAATTAAACATGCTCAAGAAATATCCATATATATTTCTGACTTCATAAGGTTGAGAAAACATGTATGTCTATCTCTTGATATGTTATACAACTTTGAAGAAAGTTTTAAAGGACCAGTTTTTCAGTAGTTGGAAAACTTTAACATATATAAAGGATCCGAAAATCTATTTGAAATTCAATATCAATGACCATATTTGTATTGTTATTAATGGGACAAAGATTTCAATGCACAATTTCCAAAGGAGTAGAAATATCACGAAGAATAGATCTTAAAGAAGTACTGTGTAGCATGTAATTTATACAAAAAATTAATATGCGACACACGAGTAAAATTAATAATGTTTTAAAAAAATTATCCCATGAGATCAGAGAATGTTTTAAAAGGGATGACCTGCTTGAGGCCATGGCAGTGGTGTATCCTAATTTTTGGAATCTTGATAGAGGTAAAGAAGGCATAAGATTTTTTTTACAAATTTATGGAAACTCTCATTAAGAATTTTAGTAAATCTGTAGAGTTCCAAGGATTTGAAATTAAAGGTATTATATAGAATGAATTATTGACGTCTCATTCATATCATTTGATACTAACAATGATTGATCAATATAATTGTCTAATTGAACCAACAGAAAAAGGTGCTATTACACAACTATGGAAAAGTTGTATCCTAGTAGCATCCTACAGGAAAGTATTAGTGAATATTTCTAATTATATGAATTGTGTCAAATAATGATATTGGGCTTAGTGGAAGATGAAATGGTTTTTAGTGCATTAAAATTTGTTAAGTCAAAAATCAAACAAATTGGATAAAAATTTAGAGACTTGTTTGAGATTGTATGTTTCATGATATTCTGTGGACACATTCCCGTATGAAAGAGCACTAGAAATATGGAGTTCTCTTACATATAGGAGAGGGGTATTTAATACAACCACTAGAAAAGAAGATATGGACACTCACACTAAATATGCCTCTGGGACATTAGATATGAGTGTGAGTAATGAAGAACAAAATAGTGAAGGTCCAGGAATGTTTCAGCTACCTAATTTTAACTAATGATTTAAGAACATTGTATTTCTACAGCTAAATTTCATATAACATTATTATGTAGTTGACATGTTGTGTTCTTTATTAAAATATAGTTTCAAGTATTGTTGTTGTGTTCTTTATTGAAAGACAAATCTATGAATTATTTAAATTTTTCCATTGTCTTTCCTAATGAAGTTTTGATTGTTACAACTTACTATATGAATGTTTTGACTCTTGATACTTGGACTACATTTAGAAAATAAATAATAGTAAGAAAAAAATATTAAAAATAACCATAATTAGTTATTAAAAATAGTAGAGAATTGTTTGAGCTAACTGATATAGACTAAAGATGTATGTATGGACATAGTATTTTTGGAAATCAAATTTCATATCAAATAAACATAATATCATAGAATTATTTGTAGAACATACACATGAAAATTATACAAGTACAACACCATATAAATTTAAACTCTCAATATTTCATATAATGAAGAACTTAGAAGATAAAAATTAGTAGAAAAGTATATATATTGAAAGTTTGAATATTAAACTATTTTCCAAATTACAACAAGTGTTCCAAATGACAATTTACACAATTTCAACTCATAGGTCTACTTTCTTAAGAAGTAGTTAATTTCATTTGCGCTTCTAAGACCTTGAAAATTGCACTAGAGCCTTATTTTAAAACACCCGACTCAACCAGATCCTTCAAAACTATATTGATATTCGAAAGTATTTGAAGTTTTGAATTTGCTACATCACCGAATGACAATATCATTGAATCCTCTTCAGTTTTCTTATTCAACAATATTTCCAGATCCATTCCATGTTCCTTTATAATCCTTCTTAAAGTATTATTTTTCTTATTTAATGTAACAAGATTCTGCTTTAGATCAATAGTTGCAACTAAAATTTTCCTTACACTCTTTAAATGGACATCAAGCATTATAGCCTCATTCTTCAAATTCTGGTACTTGGACTGCATTTTAAAACAAAAAGTAAAATTAAAAATAAATTATAAATCATATTTGAAAATTATTTAAAACTTACAAATGCCTTATCCCTTTATGCATTTGCAATAACAAGGCCCTTGTCTCTTGACCACATATTATGATATGTTTGTGCTTCTACATTCAAATTCTCTATTTTTTTCAACATAATATCTAATACATCATCATCATAAGTATTAGTATATGACCAAAGACCAAAAACAACTTGATTCATCAAAATATCAAGCTTAGCTAGTTCATTTTGAACTAAAGAATATAATAAATGTATTTGAGAGTGGTTCTTAAATTGAGAATTAATTTCTTTAATAAAAATTTTAGACCTAAAATCCCACAATCTTAATAATTATATATTCTTATATAAAATATCATTCAATGTGGTTTGACAATTGTTAGCCAAAAGACTATTAAGTGAAAAACTAGTTTTTTCATCATCATTCAAGCAATTTCTCTAGAGAAGGTGTGTTCGAATGTTGTTCTCTCACTGGATAAACATGACTTATCCCATGAATCATATCTTGTGTATTGAAAGCTCTATGGGGCTGATACCCACTTGCACTTTCAATGCTAAGATATTCCTCATCCAAATCAATCTTATTCAAAATAGACAATCCACGTGCACTAGTAACATTTCCCAAAGAAAATGTTGGAAACTCAACTCTAAAATTAAGGATTCCCTTGCTTGAAGCTCAAACATTAAATGATATATGTTATTTCTACCCCTTGTCCTGATATTTTTTTGTGGCGGTGGAATATTTTCCTCAAAGAATCGATGTTTTTGAATTGGAGGAGGAGACACTGAAATAATTGATTGTAGAAAACATGATAAATTGAAACAACAAACATAAATAAGAAGGGAATAAAATAAAATTATGTATCATATATGATTTTAAAACATTATATATTGGTGGGGATTTTATGTGGGATGTATATGGTTCTTGTTGTAGTTGTGTGGTGATTGGGAGTGGATGGGAGTGGTATTGTTGATCTAAACGTAATTACGTAATTTATTAGTTTCTTTGTTTTAAACAAAATAATTTATAACAAACTAAAAATTAATTAAAATTAAAACATAAATGAGATACATACATTGTTGTAATGAAGATATATCTTCATCATGTGTATCATCAAATTTATATACAATTTTTGTTGGGCTAAAACGAGCCCAAAGATATAAACTTGAGCTATTGGAAGTTCATTGCACCAAAGGAATTTAAACAAGTTATTTATATTTAGATGAAATTATATACATTTAACATATTGGAATATAGAAATATTACAAACTTGGTATTAGTGGCATGGTGGATGTTTCAATTGGACGAGGAGTTATGGAACTCCTCATCCATTTCACTGGATAAGAGCTTATTTGTGGAGTGGACCAAGAGTGTCAGGTCCTCGGCCCGCCGATCTTCGAAATGATAAATAAATCTCCGAATCTAGTGGTAAATTCCCTTTATGGCAGCTCTCTCTTCGCTTGTAGCTGAAAAACTATCCCCTATTATCATTAAACAATAAATTGAATATTAATTACAAATATAATTTATAAACTATTAAGAAAATTAATGATAATGATAAAAATGAAAATAATCATAAATTTGGGAGATGGGACTGACCTCATGTTGTTCAATTGTTAAAGACATAGTTGCAAGCTTGGTGTTTAGGGCGGTAGGATGAGGGTTGCAACATAAATTCAAAAGAGATTCATAATACAAACCAAGAATATTTTTTGAGAATTAATAAGTGACAGTCTCATTCACATTTATGTTGCTTAGGTCATTTCTTATCTGGGTGGATAAAAAGTGCATCAATCATATTTTTGGCCACTGAGGGTACACATGATATATGCAAAGGTCTAAAAGGGAATATCTCAGATATCTCGGCCTGCAATATGATTCGGCTTGGAAAACCTGCACCATACCTTGCAGAAAAAGGTTAGTGAAATCCTTGAGGGGAATTCCCCTTTTGAAGGATTTTGGGAACTTGTAAATGTAAGGAGATAATTTATCAATATTAAATAAGACAAAATCAAAATTCCTAAAATTAGAAAATGGTAAAACAATAATATGATAATTGGTAAAATAGTAACATGATACTTACCAGTAGTTGCATCAATGGATAATTAGTAATGAGACTCCAAATACTTGATATCTTCATTAGATAAAATGGCCTTCATTGTGACAAGATCCACATCTTTATGTGGTAGAAATTTCAAATGATGAATTTATATGGGGACATCCCAAAGGATAATGTGTGATGGGAGTTGAATGGAAAATGTATAAGAGGAACTATCATAGGTTGATAGAAGGTTGTTGAGTGTTTTGGTATCTCTAGGAAATTGGGGCATATAAACTAGCCATATGAAACTGGAGGCATCAATCCATTGCAAAAATGAATTGGGATATGATAGGAGTTTTTATAGTTGAGGAAACACAAGGCTCTTATAAGAGAACTTATAGATTTGAGCCTGAACATGAGCCCGAGGTTGTTCCTACACTCTAAAAAGGGTCTTCCTTCTCGACATTTTTGTTAAAACTCAAATATATAGCTAGACGTTCCTATTTGGACACGGAGCTAACCCTCTTGTTTGGAGATCACCTAAATTCTTATTTTCGGACTTTGGAGATGATAATCATGGTTTGGAGATGACTTTGCTTATAGGCTAGTTATTGGAGGATGGGAGGCTTGTTTCTCATTTTGTAAAGTGAAAATGAGTAGGCTTGATGGCTTTATATAAATAAACACAAAAAAAGCTACTAGATGTTAACATGTATTATGATACCACTAATAACATTTTTTATATGCTACTAGTTAGCAACATTTTGAATGCTACTAGCTGAAAACACACAAAATGCTACCAATCAAGAGCATGCATAATGCTATTGGTTGGTAGCATGAAGGCTGCAAGTGACCTGTAGCATACATAATGCAATTGTCCATTAGAATTTTGTATGACACCGGCTGGTAGAATTCTACATGCTACTGACATGTAGCATTCAATATGTTGTCTACTAATATAATGTAGAATGCTTCGGATGGTAGCATGCGTGAATGCCAATGATTGGTAGCTTACAGAATGCTCCCGCCAGTAGCACTAACATTATGTATGCTACTATTCGGTAGCACTCTACATGTTATTGGCCGATAGCATTATGGATGCTACTTGACAAATGGGCATTCGCATGTCACCGACCAATAACATTCTCGGATGCTTGCATTCTAGATGTCTAGCTTGACACCATACATAATGTTGTTGACCATTAACATGTAGAATTATACCAGCCTGGTATCATGAAGAATGCTACCGCCCGAAGAACATGCATAACGTTACCATTTTCCGGTAGAATTTTAGCTGTTGCTAGACAAGATATCATGCCATCTTTTGATATTGTTGTGTCATCAATATTTCACTCAATTTCCCCAAAAATTTTCCATCCTCACAAAACAATTTTCCCTAACATTTTCCTTACATTCGAAAGTCATTTTCAAAAATTCGCCAACTATTATCTAGGGAAGGCATGTTTGTTTATATACATTTGAATCATTCTTAATCTTTAGTGCTGGAAAAATGTTGTGTATAGGTGTAGGTGGTTGTACAGGTCCCTAGCATACCAAGGAAGAAGCATGAAGAGGTGATTAAGGACAAGAAGTCACTTATAAGAAAGAACATTAAACTGTGTGTATAAGGCAAGTCTTTGTTTGAAAATTTAAATGTAAGGAGACTTTTGTGTTGATGAGTGAATATGAGTCAGTAGAGTATTTCTTAAACCCTACAAGAGACCAACATTTTGATTGTTAACATGGTGATGAACTTATGTTTAGAAGAGGCTAAACAAGAGAAGTCTATGTGTAATAGTCCTTTACATGATTAGGTTGGTGTTTGTTGAGGAGTTATAGATTTTTCAAGAGTTGAGAACATTGGTATAATGGTATTAAAATGTGTGGTATTATTTTGAGTCATTAGGATATCTACAAAGTCCAAGTAAAGGCAAATAACTCAGAAAATACACCCTTGCTTTCCTGTACCATGTCATAGGATTTTGAATGAAGGAAAAATTGCATAACTTAAAAACTATACATGTGAATTAATAAAATTTGGAGAGGAAGCATTGAAATGTATTTTGTAAATGTTTGAAAAGTTTCAAGAATTTTTGAATTGATTTGATATGGAAAACAGAAAATTCAGTCGACCTGACTTCATATGAGAACATAAAAATCATGCTCGATCCGGTTAAATGAGCATAACTCACATTTTTTGAGGAGATGGATTCCAAAATTTGGAGGGTATAAGAACTAGGACATTTTTCAAGTGGGTCTCAAAGTTTTTAATTCTTTTACAACTTTATGGATAGTTATTCATGGCATAAGTTTCGATTTATATGAGATATCCGGGACAACCCTTAGAGTGTTAGTGCAAATAAGTGCTTTGATATCAAGTTGGAAAGAAATCCATGATATGACATGATGAGGGAGCTTTGAAATGATGTTAGAAGCTTTACTATGGTGTGGAGAAAATATCAAAGGTTTTGGTCAAGTATGTTGAGAAAATTGTCCTGTGTGACAATCCTTTGTAAAACATTGAGGAGTAAGTGACAATAAGGAAGAAAATGTCTTAAACAAGTGTAAATGGGTGTTATAAGGACGTTTTAGAGTGAGATGAGAAATATTTAATGAGTGGATAGTGTTAGGAATCTTGAAGGAAGTCAAGAGAGTGGAAAACAAAGTTATGAGAAACTAATGGTGATAAGAGCACAAGAGCAAGCCAAGAAGCCCAAAGACCTTGAAATGAAGGTATATAAGACCTAATAGAGGTATTGAGTAGTGTGAAGACCTTGAAAAAGTGGGAAATAGGTGGCTTGAGTTGTTCGCTGAGTTGAAACAGTTGATAAAGTGTAAAACCTAGTTTTAGCTATCAAACCCTAGCTAGGCCTAGTGACGACAAACTTAAAAGATGAAGTGAAAGTTGGAGGGTTCCACCAAGAGATGGGGTATGAAAATTAGTAAAATACATGAAATAGTAAATGGGTATCTAGATATGTTAACTTTTTTCTTTGAAATTTTGTATATTTCTCTAAATGTGAAATCCAAGAGGGCTAATAAGGCTAGTAGAAAAATGCTAAAGTGAGAATAACTTTTGATTGGAAGAGAATGGCGACTGAAACTTTATAAGCAAAGTTAAATAATGATAATGGGTACTTGAAAAGTTTACCACTCAAGTTTAGTTCATTTAATTTTTGTATTTTCATTAAAATTTGTTTATTTGCAAGGCTACAAGCCAAAAATTGAGGTCTACAAGGGAAATGGTAGTAAATGGTGTTGTAAAACTTAATGCGAGGGCTCAATCATGTTTGTTTGATGGATTTAAGTATGTTTAAAGTTATTTTGGCTTTAGTTTAGTGATTGTTTACATTTTAGTGCTTTTGAGCAAGATTGGCTTCTTAAGTAAAGTCATAGTGCATGGGGTAAAAGTGACTGTATAAGTTGATTTTTGAGGATTTTAATAATTTTTTTAGTGATGATAAGAGTGAGTGTAGGGTGATCGCATCAAATGCTCTTGCATCAAACATCGTGGGTACTTAAAACTTTATTTCCACATCAAGTAGACTTTGTGAGTGATAGGACCACCCTTCGAACCATGTGAGAAGATAGTATTAGATATACTTCATCTAAAAATCCTAATTTTTGCCTCCATGTTTATTTATGCACCTCTTCCAATCCTCTTTCATCTCCTTATGACTTCTCCATGCTATCCCACACACATTTGTTAGCTTCTACCCACCATAGACTGACCTCCTCCTTAAAATGGATATCTCATCTTGATCCTTCATAACTTTTCACTTGTCACAACCTTTATGTTCTACTGTGAGTCTTTGTTCACTCCTTTCCTTTACAAGTCTCTACTTGCTTTGAAACATTCTCCTCCTCCTAAGGATTCTCCCATGAGTCTTTTTATTTGATTGTCTACACTCATCTTCAACTCCATTCTATATGATTTTATGATTTCCCTAGTCTTTTTTCCTCCTCCTAAGGCCTTTAGGATTTTTCTTCTCTGTCTCATTTCCTTTGGGATTCCTTCCCTTGCACATTTCTCATGCACACACTTATTTTATTGTCTTCTTATCTTCATCTTTTCTCTTGTCTCCTTCTCATCGCGACTCCTCTTTTCTATGATCATATGCTTCATACATTGCCTTCCCTTCACACTCTTTCCCTTATTTCCTTGTGCTTCTACTACACACTTTGTATTCTTGTTTACTTTCTAAGTTTTTGTTTTGTGACATCCCTACAAAAATTTCTCTTCTACACAACCTTGGTTTTTACAATCATAGGTTGTGTTATTCTTCTCACTCCTTGTATTCCTTGTACTATCATCATCTTCTCTTCGATGTACCATAATCCTTGCATACCCTTTCTTATTTATATTGAGCCTTTCTTCCTTGCATATTCCTTCTCTCATGGTTTGGTCACCTTTCTTTGTTTCTATGGGGAAACTCTACTCTGTCGCACACATATTTCTTATGGATTTCTCCTTATTCTTTTCTTTCAAGGGTTATTTTTATCTCTCTCCTCCACTTCTATTTTTACATCCATCCTTTTTGGAAATTCTTCCACAACCTTTTCCTCATGTTTCTCCTCCTTTTTTTCCTTCGGGGAAACCTCAACCCTTCCTTGCAATTATTTACTATGGCCACTCCTTCCATTACTTATACATTATTTCTCCTTCTTTCCTTCCCTTGTTCTTTCTTCATTTAACAAAATGTTCAGAGTATCTTTATAGTAATCCTACTTGAGACTTTTATTAGTATCCTTCTCCCTCAATGAACTCCTTTTCATATGAATTTTAACTTCTCCTACTAGCTACTTTGTTTTGGTTTCCTTTAGGAAACTTCCTTTGAGGTCAACCATTCCCGACCTCTCTCAATCCCCCTTTCTTATTTTATTATCCATAGGAAAACCTTTTCATCTTCGTAAAATATATTTATACTATTGCTACATCTTCCTTGACTCGTGTGATCCTCTTCTTTTGTGTGGATCTCGAACACATCTTCTCCCGATATCTCCGTGGATCTCCTTATTGGGCACACTCAGTTTCATGTGTACTCACAAAATATCTTTGGATTTATCTATTTCCTCTATTACAGTGCCTCCACCCATGCACTCCCTAAATCCTCTCGATTCATTCATATCATGCGTTATTTTGTGTATTCTTATTGTTCCTTGAGTCTTCCTTCTTTTACATCTTGCTACATACTCTATCCATTACTTTCTCTTGATTTTTACTTTGTTAATTGTATCACATTCTTTGTCCCCTTAAGCGGGACTCGCACACATCCTATTGTTTAGGCTTGATGACCTCTATCCATGACATCAATTCACACTCTTTTTATACTCTTGGTAGTTCATGAGCATCTCCTATGCCTACACAACATCCTTGTGCATTTCCATTAGAATGAAATGTACTTTCGTGAATTTATTCTCTTCATGTGATGTCCATTTTACGTAATCCCCGTTGATTATATCCTTTCCCTTCACCCATTTATCAACCCCCAAGCCATCATTTTCCACATTTGTCTTCCCATCACTCTGCTGGACTTCAATGTTGGCTTCGGTTTCATTTCTCATGTGTATCATCATGTGGATTTTTGCTTTGTTCCTTCTTATCTTAGTAGGTACATATATAATGTATTCCTTTCCTTTCACACCTTCATTGTGTTAGATCTCCCATAATAGAGAATTTCCATATCATAATGTCATGGTCTCCTTAGAAGGATATGCCATGCATTCATTAGAAGGATGTCACACAAAAATTGATCATTTCATATCCTAATCTTCATCTCTAGTTTACATTTTTGTGAACAATTCCCTCCCAACCTTCCACCAACCAGGTATCTTTGTAAGGCTTAGGGTTCTTCCTTCATGCCAACACCAACATTTGCACCATTTCCTCTATGACAAGGTTGTTGGTGCTCCCATTGTTGACCACTACCACGAAACACTTTCCCTTGGTCTTACACCATATGAAGAATATCTTTCATCTATTCTCTTGTGACTCTACCTTTGTCATCTTCAACACTTATATCTCCTAAGAGATCATCATATTTCTTCTCCTTTCCCTTCATTTGTGGTGCCATTTTTTGTGCACTTACTTCTACTTGTGTCATCCTTATCTACATCATGCCTTGGGACATTCAACCACTTGATGCCATATCTCTTAACATACATAACAACATCCTTCATGTTATGTGTCTATCTCTTCTTACCAAGATATTTATCCTTTGGCCTTCCCTCTCTTGAAAAGTTCTTGTGTGATCTCCATACAAATCCTCCTATTCAACCATCATTTCCCCACCCAGTCTCCTATCCTCCCGTGCATCTCCTATGTTTTATGAACACATCTCATACTCTTGCACCCCTAACTCCTCACTAATTCCTTTAGGTTTTACTGGTGTATTACCTTCTCATGTTGTCACCCTTTCTTTGTCTCAATGAGTCTCAAGATCCTTCCAATGATCTCCTTCCTTTTCCAATTTAGTCCTTACGTATTTGAGTTCCTTCATGATCTTCTCTATAATTATCACCACTACTGGATTCACTTCAAATTTTCTCGGATGGAATCTTGTCTTCTTTGTCTAATGTATATACTATGGTTATGCTTACATTCCTTCTGAATTTTCTCACAAGTAACATAATATTTCCATTCTAGCTGCCTTAAATTTGATGTTATTCTAGATTCACTTGTAGGAAGGTAGCCTTATTTGATACCACTTGATAGTGGCCGGGTACTCCCTAACTCATCTACAAATGTATGCAACATGATGTACTAAATTTGTAAACTTTTTATTAATGGAAAGTGTCTTACAATATCTACAAGACTTACTCTCTCGAGCTTACAATACTTCTCATGGAGCTTTACAGATTCTCGTAAAATCTTAGGGACCTACCCAAAGCTAGTTATCTTAGAGTTACATCAATGTCGTACTCCCTACCTCTTTCTCTTGGTCACTCTCTCTCCACTCTCCTCCTACCTTGTCATCCTCATCATTACCTCAAAATTATGAACTTCACCCCTTTTTATAGTTGCACCAATCTATCCTTGTCTTGATCCTCTCTCCTCACCGGCTCCTTAAAAATATCCCTCTTGGATCCAAATTTAAATTAGGGATCTTAAATTCCCTTATCCACCTTATCTCCAATCAGCCACTTTTTTTGCTCCATGTCCTCTAGTTGTTAGATTCTATTATCATCTCATTAATCGACTAGTCACTATCAACCACTAAACAGATCGACAAATGTCCTTATTCCTACCAATTGTACCATATCTTTTCTCATCCAATTTCATTCTATTCATTTACTCTATACCCATTCTTCCATGCAGGATTCCTAAAAATATTCTTGTACTTCTATTATCTCATACCTTAATTTTCTTGTGCATTTTTGCGCACCTTCATCTTCTACTTCCTTAGTAGCCTCCTCATTTTCTGTCTTTCCCGGTGCTTCATATTCTTCTATAATATCTCTTTATGCACCATCGCACTATGTACCTCTCAATCTCTATACGTTCTTATCCACTTTCCTACAAGTTTTTCCTTCCAAGCCATGCACCAATTTTTTTTCTTCATTTAATATTTCTTCTCTTCCCCTTTTCTCCTTTTATCACATAGAACTCTTGCACTTCTACCCTAATCCACACACCTTCCAAGTTTCAAGTGCATCCTTAGATAAAATTTTGTAGGATTGTCTTAGTCCTAGGATGCTCCTGCATCAATTTTCCCTAGGTCAGGAACATCCAATAGGGTTTAAATCATAATATGGTCTTGACCTAATGGGTATAGTTTTGACTAGTGTTAATTTATTCCACTTTTCAATATTTATAACCATTTATGAGGATAAAAACCATGTAATAATATATGTATCATCTGTAGGTGTAAAGCGTATCCCAATGAATGTATCATCTTTTGGGGTGCATGTGATAAAGCATTTGAGCATGTCACTCAAAAGAAAATATGTGTACCCATATTGGATAAGTATAATAATTTGTTTTGGATCACATATAAGGTAGTAGTAGTGGTCATTTTTGGGATCCCATTCTTGTAAGAGAGTTTCATATAGTGGAGACCATGGCACATAAAGAAAGGAACATGCAAAATTCAAGAGTAATAATAGTACGTGTATAGAATCAAGTAATCACAAATGGTGAAGAGATAAAAAATTAAGCTAACATAAGTGATAGTATAAAAATAGTCACATCAAGGAATATATCCACAAACATGGGACACCCATAGTCTCACACAACAATCACATAAAATGTCATTATATATAAAGAAACAAGTACATACACACAAGATGGGCTTAAAGCTACACACATCGAATACCTACATTATGACAACACAATCAAGGAACTCGCGCTAAATAAAATAAGAAGTCAAGTAATTAACATAAAAATAATAAAATAACCTATTCAACCCGGTTAGTATACAATAATAACGAAATATTAAAAGAGAAAGATAAGTTAGCACTACACACGACACGTGTTATCCTTGTTATCCCAATAGATAAAATATACACAATATAATTAATTGAGCATAATGAGGAAGTATACATTAATTGTAATGAAAAAATCCCCTGAATAGTGTAATAAATGATCTATAAGATTAGTGTCATTAGGAAAGGACTAAGCCGAAACTGTCATCATGTATCGATTTGTGTATGTCATACATTAAGCTCAATATACCTCATGAAAATATGTTTATAAAGAGTATAGAGAAAAATATGCCATCCATCAAACCAATATGAAAATCATGAATAAAGTACAAATATAGACATTCAAGTTATGTATAGGTCCTAACTTTATATTTTGCACAAGATTTGACTATTTTTTTACTATGTGATTATTTGAATGTTTTTGGCCTTTTTAAAAATAACCACGTATAAGGAAAATAGTATCACAAGAGCAACCTAATAAGACCCTCGTCAAAAATATAGATAATCCCATAAGGTGAATGAGGATTGAGCCTTGCACATACCATAAGGGAATAAGGATGATCTTATATAAGATGTGTAGGAGACATAGTAGGTGCTATAAGAGGTTTATGATGGAAGGAATCATGAGGAGGAGTGCACTAGAAGACCTAACAAGGATATTAGATGTATCTCCTTCACCAAATTACACGTGAGCATGTATAGTGCAAGGAAACATATTATTTTGAAATAATTAAGGGATATCCTTATATTCCCCAATGTAGTTAAGAAGGGATTATCCATTAGTGAATTCAACCAATGATTTAATATCAAGTGAAAATTGATAGAACCACTCGAAGTAGTATGTGTGGATGTAGTAGTAGTGGGGATTGTAAGGAATTGATTAGAACTATCAAAAAAAGGAGGATAAAACCTCAAGTGTGTCATATGTGTAGGGATGGTGAACTAAATGGTGACCTTGAAAAACTAAAAATAAAGGTAAAATCCATTTTTGAGAGGAGTGGATTGTTATCTATACTAGAATTTATTTTCTATTAGGGATAGGAGCCATAGTGGAGAAGAATTTGTAAAGGAAATATGTTTCTAAAGATGTAAATATCATCATCATCATCTATGAGATTTTTTTAGTAGAAGGGTTTATTAGAATTATGTTCAAGATAGAGGCTGAAGTGGTAGAAGTAGAGTTTATATCTGTTAGGAATACTTGTTTAGTGCTCACATTATTTAGATGTGTTTATTATATTTACATATTGGTGAATATAATAATGTGGAGTAAATGAGTTGTAATAACAACTCATATAGTTATTTGAATGTGATTTGGTTGTTAAACCAAATTCATGTAAATAAGAAATGTGAGGAGTGTTGTTAGAACAACCTCCTAGAAAATAGGATCAATTTCTCCTATTTATTTGTAATATCTTGTACGTTTGAATATCAAGAAAGTATTATTATTGTGCAAATCTGTCTATACCATTTCATTTGGTACCAGAGCGACTATGGATCCATGATATATTATACAGGGAAAATATTTTTCTATTCACATTTTCCCTGGTTAATGAGAGTGATTTTGTGAAGCGTCTTTATATTTTTTTAAAGTTTTGTGATATTCTGTGTTCTTTCCAAAGGGCGTTGTTATTTTCTACGTGGAGCAATGAGTGGGACTACATCATTACATCAGATCTGGAATTTTCTGCATTGAAGCCTGATATCTCTGTATTGTATTGACATCAGTGATCAACATTGCTCATATAATCAGATACTCATTCTTCCTGGGGCACACCCACTCGCTCGATGCATGTCTCGCATAGAATCTAAATTCATTCCTTATGTGTGATATTCACTTTTACATTTTTGCAACGCAATTTGTAATTTTTCAATGCTAGTCGCCTGATCTCTTTGTGACTCCTGTACGTGCATGTTTAGATATTTTTGTGTCTGCCATTCATCTCAGAAGACCATATAGTTGCAATTATCTATTCCTTTCAATTCAGTGGCCGTTCTACATTGGATCTGCGTTTGAGTAGTAGTGTTGAGCAGGACCCAATTCCATCGACTCAACTCT
The DNA here is from genome assembly GCA_018340775.1 of Taxus wallichiana var. yunnanensis. NCBI lineage: Eukaryota > Viridiplantae > Streptophyta > Pinopsida > Cupressales > Taxaceae > Taxus > Taxus wallichiana. Next base: position 644,507,254 of record CM031238.1, read on the forward strand.
GATCTCCTTGTTGCGTCGGGTATTAGCAACATGTTTTTCTGATGCGCCAGGTTGTAGCAATATAGAAGTAGAGATGAAGAATTACATATTTGTTCAGATCCAGATCCGCAGATCTATGCATCAGTTGTTCCAACTATCTACAAACTGTCCATCGTGATCTTCTCCACTGTGATAGGGACGTGATATTTATGTTTTTGACAGCTCGCACTGGAGTTTGATTGTTCATTCCTTGGAGATTCAAAAGCCCATGGTTTTGTAAAGAATTCTGCTCACTGGACGTTTTTTTGGATCTTCCATCTTATTGGAATCAAGAATTAATACGAGTTGCGCCTATATCAGTCTCCACGCCATTTGGCAGATCAGTAAATTGGTGGAGTACCATAATTTATTAGATTTTGAGGCTCTTGATTTTTATTGGCATTCGGTCACACCTCCAAGAAGATCCCACTGCAGTCCTGAGCATGTTGACCCATGAGCTCCTCTACCTGCTCAAACAAACTTCTGTAGTGACTCTTCAAACAGTAGGTCTTTGTATTTCGTCAAAATTTGCAGTACATAGAAATTTTCCAACATGTTTTATTTTGGATTTCTATTCTTCAATACATAACATTAGGTGTTTTTTGTTGTCATTTTAAAAAGTTAGGAAGTCCTTTACTGTCCTAGTATTTATAGTATATCTAGTATTAGTAATAGATTCTCCATATTAAAAGAGAGAGAGAGAGTTGTTTCATTGTCATATTTATAATAGTCTCTTATAAGACTTTTAAGTCATTAGATTGTGTGATGTTCTCAATATTGGTGTTGAAGAGACTCATAATTATTTTATCAAATCTTTGAAGTCTTTGTGAGTCATTGATTGAGTCAATTCATAGCACTTTTATTGTCAAGTTAGTTAAATAGGTGATTTTAGGTGGCGTCAAGAGTCAATGACAAAATATTGAAAAAAAAAAACATTGCCTCACGGATGCATTTTCGGTGTTACCCGACGTCACGGAAAAATAAAGTGTTTCACATTACGGGAGGGAAGAAAATAATAAACAATGTGGAAACAATTGAGTTCCATGATCAAATCCAAGCTGAGTTAGCAACAACATTACTAGAGGACAGAGGCACATAAGGTTAAAGGTCATTCAACAACCTCTCGTCAGTCACCAATGACGGGGCCGCACAAAGCTGTGGTGATAGTGTGTGTGTGAGTTTGCTTTTTATTTCAGAGTTGCAGTTGATTTCAGTTGTGTGCAGCATGATTCTTTTTCAGTGTTCTTGTTATGGCTTGAATAAGTGAAATGTTCACATTGAGGGGGGGAACATGGTCTCAATGTTCCATTTTCTCTTTTCATATTTGTTATCAGTGAGTAGTGTTTCCTACATAATTCCCTGAAGGAAAAGCATAGTGGACAGATGAAAGCACAAGGAAAAGCAGCATCATGATATTGAGGTTGTTGGTTGTCCTGTAAAACCATCCCTATTGAGGTTGTTGGCTGTCCTGTAAAACCATCCATGTTGAGGTTGTTGGCTGTCCTATAAAACCATCCATGTTGAGGTTGTTGGCTGTCCTGAAAAACCATCCAGATCATGAGCACGCATGGGCGACATGCTGCAAAAGGAAGTGCAATTGTTGTTCTCCCATGTTCGCACTAAGGGGGGGAATGTTAGGAATACTTGTTTAGTGCTCACATTATTTAGATGTGTTTATTATATTTACATATTGGTGAATATAATAATGTGGAGTAAATGAGTTGTAATAACAACTCATATAGTTATTTGAATGTGATTTGGTTGTTAAACCAAATTCACGTAAATAAGAAATGTGAGGAGTGTTGTTAGAACAACCTCCTAGAAAATAGGATCAATTTCTCCTATTTATTTGTAATATCTTGTACGTTTGAATATCAAGAAAGTATTATTATTGTGCAAATCTATCTATACCATTTCAATATCATCATTAGATTTAAAATCAATAGACATATTAGAAGAGGAATCACTTTAATCATGAGTAGTAGGTGTGAAGTGACTAGTAAATACTACATTATTAGGACCATTCATGTTTTTATTATTAGAATGACATCAAGGATTGGAAATAATGTTATAATTAGCCAAATAATCAATAGAATCATCTTTATATTCAAACTTTTTTTCCTTAAATTTGATCAATCTTGTTTCTTTAAATGCACTAGTAATGGTAAAGAAGATATATATATGGAATCCATTGTTGTGTTTCCCTTTGAATTTACTTGTACATTCTCTAAGGAATTTAAGGCCATGTGTAATTACTCATGTTATGTTGGTATCATTTCCTTGAAATTTTTCTTGTTCTCTTTTATATTGCTTCCTTTTCTATTGGAGCCATAGTATGATATGGATGTTGCACAAAGATAGGATTTTTTGAAGAATATATCACTTTTTAATCCTCTCTATGTAAAGGTGGATCTTGTATGATGGAAAAAGTTATCTCAATTAATATTGTATCATGTTCATCCATTAGATATGTATTAGTATTAGGAACCCATTTAGATATCAAGACTTGAGGTGGTTCAAGAGGAGAGGCCCCACTCCAAGAGATGTTTCTTATCATCTTGGGTGATCACAACCTTCATGAAGGGAAACTTAAAAGAAGGATAATGAGGTCTATCATAATATTGTGTATCAAAAGAAATAATACCCTTATGCTCAAGTTGTTGTATCTTCTAGTGTAAAGCATAACAATAATTTTCATGATGCCCATTGATTCCAAGATAATAGAAAAATGCATTTCCTTTTATCTTTTCAAGCTTATGAAGGGGGTAATAATAGTTAGGTTGAAAATTTGTTAATCACTTGTTGATTAGCTCATATAGAATGTTATGTGATCTATCATTTTTGTCAAACCAAAGAGGTACTTTCTAATGTGTTTGTGTTTGTATTCAAGATTGATTTTTTGGAACATATAAATTATTTTGTCTATTTAGGACTTTATTTCACTTGAACTAGTATAAGTATCACGTATATAAATTGTATCACATTACTTTCCTTTAGCCTTAGAAGTAAATTGATCGTGATGTGTATAGACATGAGCATGTAAGGGATTCCTTAGATGTACTATGTCATCTTTAAATATATTTTATCTCAATACTCATAGCTCAAGTTATCACTTAAAAATAATGTTGTAACACTTGAATAAACTATATGACAACCTTAGGAAAAATGTCAATGTTATGTATGGATGAAGGGCCCATAAAAGTTGGCACAAAATGGTTTTGTGAATTATTATCCTTGAAAAATAGATTTATACATGATGTACCCAAGAAGAATAAAGAAAAAATGACATGAAATATACCATACAATATAAAAAAGAGATAAAAAAATCGGATTCTTGTAGATAGATCGGACTAATCCTAAAGTGAGAAACAAAAGTAGGATCAAAAGTGATGTTGAATAAAAGTGAAATTCATTAAATAAATTAAAAAAACATTTCTATTAATAAAAATGAATTAAATAAAAAAGAGAGAGGTGTTTTATGATATGATATTAGGAATAAAATTATCCAAGGAATTTGTGAAAAATTGCATATTTTTCCAATTATTCTCGTATTACTAAAAATAGGAATTTCAAAATTATGAGAATTATGCTAAAAAAATATGCCTGAGAAAAGAGGTTTTCATTTAATTTATCAAAATAAATAAACATTTCCAAGATATTTTAAAACAAATTCATTATGCTTGAGGTATCACGTGATATGTGACTTTTCCAATAGGTAACCCTAGAAAGAGGCCCAAAGAGGAGGACTAATCATGAGACCCTAATTTTATTGTTGAAAATTAATTTTAGGTCATGACATGGACAAGAATAAGAAATATATATGAATAAAAACCTATAATATTGATAAATCTTAAACCAAGGAGGAAGGAACAACCCTAGGACAACTAGGGATTGAGATAAGTGATTGATTCGATCAAGATTCGGGTTCACCAAATGTTTACACCTTGAAAATATATGATGGTGTATTCATTTATAATATTAAGATGTAAAGGTTTATTTTAAGGTATTATTCTTGAGTCCATGGAAATCATATATGTAAAGCTCATGGAGCTAGAAGAATTGAGAAATCAAGAAATGAAAATAATCGAAAAGGATCAAGCTCAAATTAAGAAGAATTTTGACAAGAAAACAATGGCTAGGTGTTTCAAGAAGGATACCTTGTGCTTAAATGGGATCAAGACATATCAAAATCAGGAAAGCACTCAAAATTTGATACAATATGGAGTGGCCCCTATGTGATTTCAAACTAAAAATAAGACAATGCTTTCTAGTTGTCAAAATTGGATGGAGAAGAGATCATAATTGCGGTTAATGGGATCTATCTCAAACATTGCTTATGAAGAAAAAGTTATACCTTGTACATATTATATTAGTTCTCTTTCCTCCAAGTGCTCTTCAACACATTGTCTTGTTGGTAGTGTAGTTTTCATTTCCCTAAATGCTTTGCAATATGTTCTTTTTGTTCTCGGGTGACTTTTCAACTTCGAGAGTTGTTTGAGGAGAACTCTAAGAGAAACGGTCCAAATAGAGTTGAGAAATCAAGGTTCAATTTAGTTTACAAGAATTCATCACAATGAGGGAAATTCTCATAACAATCCCATCCATGGATTTACATGGAAGAGAAGATGGGTAGATCATGAAAAACAACCAAACATTCAAGGAAGGTTTTCCCAATTAGGTATCTAGCTAGTTTAGAGCCAAAAGAGAGTGTTTTAAACTGTCATGTTTTCTCTATAGTATAGGGAAGAGCTTCAAAGTGTCAAGATAAGCTTCATCACATCTAAAAATAAAATACGAGAAAACTTAAGGAGGAATTCATTCACTTTTTATGAAGTTTCATGCAATGGGAGAGAAATCAATTTCAAAACAATTTTCCACTCACATTAAAGATCAAATGAATTCAAATCTAAGTTCTCCATTGCTCTTTCCTTGGAAACTTCAGTGTTTTAGGACAATTTGTAAGTCATATTCAAGAATTTTGAGTAATCATCTTCCAAGAGTAAGAATATGCAAATTCGGGACTAATATTTTCAAGTTTTCAAATCATTTTCAAGCTTTTCTCGGATTGATGCCATGCTCAATGGATGCTCAAAAGGCCACTGATCTCCCACCTAGCGGGTAGATAGTCCTATTGAGTCACCAAATTGTTATCCCAAAACCACCCAGGTGTTAGGAATACTTTTGATAGTTGACATTTTATATTTATCGGGTTAATAGTTTGGTAGTATACAACTACTATATTTATGTGAGAAAGTGTATGATATGAGTTATTAAAATAACTCTTTATATTAAGTGATTGTTATTCGAGCTTTGTTATGCCTCCTATTTTAAAGGAGATGTAATTTTATATATAATGGCATGCTTTTCTATTGAATAAAACATATGAAGAATTGTTGATGTGTTTATTCTGTTCATCTCCGCTACTATACCAAGATTTGGTATCAAAGTGAGTATTTGTGGGTGCAATATGGAGTTTTGAAGCTGGATAAGGGGCAACTATTGTTCTTTTGTCCTATAAATGAAAGTTTTATGTATTGTAATTTGTGAAGGTAGATTTGGAGGAGTTTAGAACTAGTTTGTTCATGCATTGTATTGCATCTAGCTCTTTGTGCACATTCATATCAATATTCATCACGTCCCTTCGTCTTGGTGCCTTGGCTCGGTCAAATACTCATCTTCTTGGTTGATTCTTCACACATCTCGTAGGTGGATTTCTTCATGCAAGTTTATATTCTCAGAAGTGGACATCAGTCAGTCTGATCCATTTGCTACACGTGATCAGTCAGGACTTCATTGAAGTTTTGGCAGACCGGTACTTCTCTACATCCATTTTAGCCATTTGTATGTGCTGGTTCTATATTATCCATAATTCTTCCCCATATTGGCTTTGAGCCTACTTACTCGACATCCAGATAGGAACCCAACTCAACAACAAAATTTCTCAATTGAATTCAATGATCTTCTTTGCATTTTTTCAGGGTGGTTGTTATTGAAACTGCAGAATATTGTTTCCACATGTGAAACTTATAAGTGCCATAGTAAAATCAGCAATAACAGATTTATATGTAGAAAAATCTGGAGAAGACTCGAGTTGATAAGAAGTGCTGTTAAAATATGAGTGCTACATATCCGTAACATCAATTTCTGTTGATATTAGTATCTGTCAAAAAGTGAGCTCAATGACATCCTCATCCGATCTGCAAGAAATGTCTCATATCTACTTTGATATATTCATGACCATGTGATCTCCTCCAGTATGATATGGTAGCAGGCTTCAAGCCTCAATTTCCAACAATCTCTTACTCCACCAGGGTTTTGGTGATATCCCCCTTGGTTCACTTCTCTCACCGATTGTCCAGGTTATAAAATACATGGTTAGATTATGAATTATATATGAGAGATATCTATTGCATGACGTGGCCAACCAGAGCTACATCAGCTGGGAAGACTTGTAATCATTCACTTACTTATCAGGTGGTCCATATGGATGTTTCGTATTATTCAGTTCTCTTGTATTGTTTGTTGAGTCGATTCCTTAGTATGAGTTATTTTTTTCATTTAAACATCTCCATGCTAAAGTTTGTTAGATAGTATAATTAGAGTTTATAGCTATTTTTAATGGGATCACTTTGCAGCTTGTTTTAGTTAATCTAGTGTCTTCAATGTGCCCAATAATAATAGTTGGTTATAGTTGGTTTGCAATACAATTTTAGAAGTTTGAGAATTTTTTTAATGAGTCAATTATTCATGAATAGCCATGTCATTCATTAAAAATTTATAGTCATCATAAAAAAGTATTTAATGTTATCTATTGTTCAAAGATAACATTTGTGTCAATTAGTTGTTTGTCCTATTTTCAAAGTCAAAATTGAGTCAATAAATGTCAGTCATTATAAAGTCTTATGTCATCCAATAAGTTTCATCATTGTAATAGAGTCATCATTAAAACTTGTGAGTCGTTGTTAAAAGTCTCAAAATAAAAAAATTGTCTCACGAGATATATTTTTGGTGTTACCCGACATCCCGAAATAAATTGTTTCACATTTTTGGGAGGAGACAAAATAAAACCCAATGTGGAAAATATTTAGCATCCAATTCAAATCTATTTGAGCTAACAACATGAAACCGGAGGAAAAAGGAATCATAGGATGGAGGTTGAATAATGACCTCTTGTCAGTCACTAATGACGGGGTCACACGAAGTTGTGGTGATAATGTGTGTGTGAGTTTTCTTTTTTCCAAAGTTGCACAGTTTGTTTCAGTTGTGTGTAGTATGATTTTAGAGTTCTTGTTTTGTGTTGAATAAGTGAAATGTTCACATTAAGGGGGGAACATGGTCTCAATGTTCCATTTTCATTTCTACCTCTTTTCATGTTTGTATTCAGTGAGCAATGTTTCCTACATAATTCCCTACAGGAAAAACATAGTGGATAGACAAAAGCAACATCATGATATTGAGGTTGTTGGTTGTCTGTAAAACCATCCGATGCAGCCTAGAATTCACTAGTAAAATCCGTGCGTGTTGACACATCACTCATCCTAGGACTCGAGCACTCACCCAAAGCATGCAAAGGTAATAGGCCCCTCTTTAGGGTTATCATTGCAAGATGTTAGCATGATGAAGACTTAAATCATTTAGATCCATGACTAATAAATTATTCTACAGTGCATGTTCAGATGTAGATCTTAAAGATTCATGAATCACATGATAAACATAGCAAGATCATTCATGTAGTAATAAACTATAACCATAATTAACACTTTGATTCAGTCAATAACCTCTATTATATTAAATGTAGTAATACACGAAGCTTCTTACAATAATGGCATCATATTCTCATGTGCGTACATATATGATAGTATAATCTCACATAGTAATCCAGTCCTTACATACTATTCTCACACACACTTATACCACACAGTTCATTACATATTTATAAGGGTGGGGACTTTCCCTTCACTGTTTATCAAGTCCCAAAATAGGTCACATACTATTATTAGCCACGTGCCATTACAATAATAGCCACACATGCAAGTGCGCTAACAACAAAATTCTCCTAGTTAATTGTCAGTAGTAAATCTATTCTTATCTTGTACTCATGCAAAGCGCTTTGTAGCTGATCCTCCAAAAATAGCCAATGTGTGTCATACAAGTTTCCACTTGGTTTGTGTGTTCCGCATGTCATCCTCCAAAAATGGATCCTCATTGTGAAAACGGCTAAGTTTCGAATCGACTCTGTCCTCAACATGTGATTCCTTCCCGATCCTCCTGCGCTTTTGAACGCACTTTTTTATTTTGCGCGAACCTTTTGTATGTTTTTTGCTAAGTTCCATATTTTGCTGACCAACATTACCACACACTAATTGTATTGCTGCCCCAAAAATGGTTGTCTCCAAAATGAATCAAATAATGTGAATAGAGAGATAGAAAGAATTTGATGAATTAAAGAATGACTTTACCCTGCAACATCATCTGCTTCAACCTAAAGAATCAATTCTGGATATTCTTCTTTTATTTCTACCTCTAAAGTATGCCAATCATTGAGCACTGCCTTTGCTTTTTCTGGGATATCCACTATAATTGACTCTAGCTCATTCTATAATACCAACATAATGTTGGACACGATAGTCATTCTTCCTTCTAATAAGTCCATCTTTGCATGATGAGTTTCCCAAGCTCATCTAGCCTTTCCTTGTGTGGCTCTTGTGTTGTTGTAAGGGCCTCACACTTCTGCTTGACAAGTGCTAATCATTATCCGTGGACCAAGGTCTCATCTTTCATGGCTTTTAAGAATTCATTATCCTCTATAATGTTCCTAGTTCTTATAAATTTTTTGGGGCTGTACAAATGTTCAACTCTTGATATTCTTTCTTCAGTTCCTCCTGTAAGCTTTGAAGTAACCCCTCATATGGTGCAATATTTCTCATCACCGAATCCTTTTATCGCTCTACTTCCTCCTTAGGATTCTTTGGTTCTTGCATGCACAAAGATTCATCTTTAGGCACCAAGCCCACAAAGGTTTGTACATAATGCATTATCAAAGGAAACATTTTAGGTACCTTAGGCTATAAGTGTGGCTTTGATTTTATGATATTGTCCCCAACTTCCTCTGCCATCTTTGATGAAAATAGTGTTCTTCTTCTATGACAAGTCTTTCTCTTACTTTAGGTATGTTATTTATACATCCTTGGCCTTGATCTCTTCCCTCACGACCCTAATTGTTGCAGCCTTATACACATTTTGTTGTGCCACATCTCTCGAGACTTTCACCAAAGCATTGCTCACTTGTTCATGTGACATAACAATAGGATTTATTGTTATGTGTCTGGCCTAAGGTGTCTTCTTCAACCTCCTTGATACACATGAATCTTCATATACATCAAAGTTTGGTTCATCCATGTGCATGTGCATATACCATGACAACTACTTCCTTGTGCACATGGTCACCATATATTCATCCATCAATTCCCACCCATATAACTCCTTTGGTGTCACTTTTCTTTGAAAACATGTGCGAAAAAAATTTTACCTATGTCCTCAAAGAAAGCCATGATTGATGCAATATATTCTCCACTTGTTCTCTTCGATCTTAGCCTCTTAAGAACTTGGGATTCAAGATTTAGAGCTTGTTCTTCCATACCTTGAGCAGTCTCAGTCATTGTCTCATTTGCATCCTTCTCTCCTTCTTCTCCATCCTTCATTTCTTCATCCTTTGGTTCTTCCATGTTCTCTGGAGGTGTAGGATATTCAGGCGTGCTCTCCTCAGACTCTTCCACCTCCTCATTCAACTTCAACTTCCTTCTTCTCTTCTTAGTTGTCTCCTTCTATGGAGAGAGTTGAGGTGATCTATGCACTAATTTTGGAGTATCACCTTGGGTCCTTGTTCTCCTGAATACCCTTTTGAAGTGGTGTTCTCCTTGTACTACATATAGATCCTCATCTTCTCCTTCCTGCCCTTGAGGTGGCATAGTCATGCACTCCATATCTACCTTATCTCGTAGGCTACCTTCCGCCTCTGTGCTCCAAACCACCACTATATTCATGCTCCTCCTCTTCATCATCTACTTCTATTGTCTCTATGGGCTTAGGTGCTAGAACATTTTCCATTGTATGCTTACCTTTTGGCGGCCCTGGGAGTGCGAACTCATTCTCCACATATTTGTTGTTCTCTAGTTTAGGCTTAAGTTGTAGGTACACAAGTGCTACTCTAATGTCTTAAATGGACAAGCTTATAGGATTCATGCTTATAATATTTGAGATCAGTCTCTCAATACAGCAAGTTCATCCTAGATATACATATGTCTTTTCACTTTGTGTGGTGGTAGTCGTAATCTACCTTGTCTACATTGAAGCTTAGGTGGTGCACATCTGAAAACTGGTGAAATGATGCCTAGAAATATTATGTTGTGAAGGCATATGGTAATTTTCACCATGGGCTCCAAGCCCCATCTTTCATGGCAAACCGCGCAATGTAAAAGTGCTGGTATATTGTGAACTGCACTACCTTCCCTACTACCGAGGGTAACTCCTTGGGTATGCGCCATTCTTCTTCGAATGCTACGTGGAGCCTATCATACCATTTGTCTACCCATTTCTTAAATGGTCCGCTCATTGATCCCTCACACAAGTACTTGCTAAATCTTTCTGCAAGTGACTTGTTCTCCATAGGGTATTCCCAAAGTTTCTCCTTTGGTCCATCAGGCACCCCGATTTCCATAAACACCAGAGACATTAAAACAACCCTGAAACTAATTTTATCTCTTGTGCGTGCTTCTTAAATGATAGTTTTTATGATGTAACTAGAGATGTTGTAAATCACTCCCTATGACATCTTCTTCACAATGTGTAGCCACATTGTGTTTACTTGCGACCACCTTTCTTGGTCATTCAAATTTGTTACAAGATGTGCAACTGCCTGCACTACTAGGTACTTCTTCAATTTGTCGATGTCCATGCTACATGGACCCTTGGTATACCCCAACTCCTTCCTTGTCTCCAGGATTGTGGCCTTATCAGTTAAATCACCGTTAAGATCTACCCATATGCCTTTAACCATTACATTATTGAGATCAATGCGGTTGTAATTTTAACCCTTCATCCAACAAATTAGAAGAAGTCCTCATGGAATCTGCTCATCAACCATCGATACAATGGTTCATACTTTCCAAAGTATGGTAGCTCGTACAACTGGTATACTCCAATTTTTTTAGTAACTTCTCACCAATGTCATCGTACACTGGCATATCTTCTGTTATGCGCTTGTTTGTTTTTGTTCTCAACAACACATCGAGCTCCTTCTTATTATCTAATGTATGATGGTTGTAATAACTGATTTTACATTGACGGATGTGGGAATCCCATTATTTTCCCACGATCACGCCCTCTGGATACTATATTTATGAGAAATTACTCGGGAGCAATTTCTTCTTCCACTTCGACCTTCTTCTTCCCTTTTACTCCTGTTGTGGGTGCTTTCTTTTGCCATCTACAAATTATCTCTTTTCTACCTTCTGTAATCAAGCAAGTTGAAACCTTAGTTCAAATGTACATGCCCTAATGGAAATCGCGTTCCCTAGATTGTTTGTAATGTGTCTTCTTTGCTCAAACCCTTCACTTATGGGAACACAAGCTTCTTTGTGCACAAATCTTCTCTCCATGTCTGGTTTCACACTCTTTACACCTCAACACAATTGTTTGACTTGTTTACACTTAGCTCTTTTCAAATTATCTCAATTGCAATGGTAAAAATGAACTTGCATCCCTTATATAGATTTTCAAAAAGTTAGTGCATTTATTACTCCTCCACCTACCAATAATCCTCTCATTAATTGACCATTTTTATTCTTTCCGTGTGGTACATTTTTGTGCCCAAGCTATAAGCTCGTTTAACACACCTTCCTACCTTCTAGCCTGCAAAATTCTCTTGTGCGCCTCCATGCGCTTGAGTACCTCTCCACCGCACCTTCTTTTAGTAGTTCCCATGGGATTTTATTACCTCACGTTATACTTGTTTCTTTATTTACCTCCACCTATAGTCCTAATTTCTAGAAGAAATATTTTAAAATAGCAGTTAGTTCCTTTCATGTGTACTTATTTTCATCTATCCTATACTTGGATATCAACAACCACCCCACACTAAGGGTATGTGCAGTCCTCTGTGCATAAAAATTCTTCAAATAGTAATTAGCTTTTGGTGCGTAAACGCGCTTATTACACAAAAACACCAACTAAATTGACAAAGCATAGTGACAAAGAAGGAAATACATTAAGGAAATGCATAATTGGAAACCTAATCTAAATGGCAACACTACCTTATTAAAAACACCAAGAAGACTTATTTATAGTAGGGCTTTAGCCTACTCTTGTTGAAGTAACTGGGTAACTGTGTGCCATCAAGCGCCTCTAATTGGAAAGAACCTATTTCAAGTATGTGAGTGATAACATATGGCCCTAACCAATGTAATTTGAGTTTTCCTAGATGGCGCAAAAATTAGAATCATAAAGGAGCACCATCTGTCCAATTGTGAACTTTTTATCCTTGATGTGCCTATCATGCCATGCTTTCTGCCTAGCCTTTTCTTGTTTTTGACTCCAACATGCTATTGCTCATCGCTCATCCAGAATAATTAAATTTTTAATCTGTTCTTCTAATGATTGTTCATCATATAGACCTCTAGCACGTGTAATACACAAATATGGTAACATGAATTCCATAGGAAGAACTGCTTCTGCGCCAAACACTAATTGAAATGGTGTGGCTTTGTTCAACCTTTTATATGTTGTTCGATATGCCCAAAGAAATCTTGTAAATACTTTATCATCCCATTTTTCTTCCAACGTCACAAATTTTTGTCAATGTCTCGCCTAATTTTTTTGTTGAAAGCCTCTACAGTCCTATTTTCCCGAGGATAATATGGTGTAGTCTTATGGTGTGTAATCATGAATTCTTCTAATAAAATTTTGGATGTGTCATTTAGAAAATGTTTGCCCCTATCACTAGTCAAACTCAAAGGACATCCATACCTTGTAATAATATTTTCCCAAAGAAAACTTCATATCTTGTAGCTCTTGCCATGACAATCCTTTTTGTAGGCACCGCTTTTGCCCACCTTGTCAGATAATATGTGCAAGTTATGATATAACATGATCTATTCCCGTGAACGGCTGGTGAAATAGGACCCACAAAATCTATAGCCCATTTCTCAAATAGTTCTACACTATTAATAGGTCTTAGAGGCATTTCATCTCATTGACTTGGTTTTCCAAGATGTTGACAATGATCACAAGCCTTGCAATAATCCTTACAATCTTTATACAGGGTCTCCCACCATAATCCAACGAGTAGAATCTTATGAGCAAAGTGGTGTCACCTACATAGTGGCCACCTACAATACCACCATGAGCTTCCTCCATGATATCTATGTGCTCATGTTCTAGTATGCAATGATGCAATACTTCATCCCGACCTAACTTGTATAGGTCACCACTAATTAACATATATCACGTATAGAAAGTTGTTTCTTCTCCAAGGATTTCATTCCTTTTGGTGTCATGCCTATTCATAGAAAGACAACAATGTCCTCTAATTTCGATGGTGTGCATTGTAACCTATATAATCGCAGCATCGTGCATGGCATCTTCAAAGGCCTATGCTTCTTCTACTAACTATATTTTGGATAAATGGTCTGGTCTAGAATTACTTTTCCTTGGTTTTACCACAACTGTGAAATCAAATTCTTAAAATAAGAGTACCCATATGCATATGCGCCCCTATAAAATGAGCTTGTTTACCAAATACTTCAATGCCATATGATTTGTATAAAAGACAAATGGTGTAGCTAGCAGGTACTGGCTGAATTTATGTAGCGCATAGATCATTGACAAAGCTTCACGCTTTGTAGTTGTGTAATTCTATTTGGCCGGAGTCAACTTTCTACTAACAAAACAAATAGGATGATCTATAATACCTTCTCCCGGTTGAGCCAACAAAACACCAATGGCCATGCCAGAGGCATCCACATGTACATGAAATGGTTGGTCCCATGAAGGAAAACACATAATGGGCACGATAGTAAGTTTATCCTTCAAAATCTCAATTGCTCATTGTTGCAGCTTCTTCCTAGTAAAACGTACCTTTTCCTTTCAAAGTAACTCCTCCAAATGTGTGGAAACCTTGACATATCCTTTGATAAACTTCATTTAATATCCCGTATGACCCAAAAATCTGCACACCTCACTGACATTTGGTAGGCTCTTTTAGGACTATAATGACTGTATTCTTAGCTAGATGAACCAAGAAAACCTTCCTTGTAGATTATGTTTCCTAACAAAGTATTCCAAATGGTGTAGAAAATATGCACTTCTTGATGTTCAAAGAGATACTTAACTGTCTACATATTTCAAACATTAAGTGTAGATTGTCATAATGATCTTTGACCACCCATACACCGTCCAATCATCTAAATAAACTCGTAAGAAGTTGTGAATAAAATCTTTAAACACCTAAACAACTATGCGTTAAAATACAACATGCACGTTTTGCACTCAAAAGGCATCACATTATAGGTGAAGCTACAACATTCGAGAGTAAAATTAGTCTTTTCCTGATCCTCATAGGTGATCCTAACTTGATGATACCCAGAGAACCCATCTGTAAATGAATAGATTTCATGCCCTACAATGCTTTCTAGTATTTCCTCAGTGAATAGTGTAGGAAAGGGATCAATCACACATGCATCATTCAACTCACTATAGTCCACACAAATTCTAATATGACCTCGTTCTTGATGCTGATCACCATTGGAATAACCCATTCTAACTCGTCGAGGGGCTTGATGATCCCAAACTTCAACATTTTCTCAATCTCTTCTTTTACCTTTTTGCACAAGTTGGGGTTCATCCTGTAGGGTCTCTTTCTAACTGGGCATGCACCCTCTTTAAGATTTCTCCTCATCTCCCCAATGATTCATGCATGCCTTTAATCTCATGGTACCCTCGAGGGAATAAGTCCTGATAATCCCGTAGTAACTCTATAATTTCGCCACTTCAGAGTCTGACCAATAGTCTCCAATTATGGCCTCCTTAGGCTCAACATCTAATCCAATATTCACTTTATTTTTCTTCATAGGTTCATGATAGGTGTGCATGGTCTTATCAGCACTTTCCAACACCTCATACCTACCTGTTGAATGGTTTATATCCATATTTTCTACTTCTTTATCATCCACTAAGTAGACCATTTTTCCTTTTTCTTTCTCAAGGCAAGCACACTGAAGTAGTGTGGCATTAACCTCTGTTTCTTCAACATAACACACTCATGAGTTTCCTTCATCCAATAACTCTTGAAGGAGTTCTTCAGCCTTAGAACTATCTCCCATAGTTAAGTGCTTTATGAATTTTAATGCTTCTTCCACCAGAGGCTTGGTAGAGAAGAAGTCAAACGTCTGGGCCATTCCTGTAATTAAATCTTGCTAATTTCCAGTCTCTCTATGGATTTCTACATATACATACCAAGCACGCACACAACCATGTAAAGTGGAATAAAACTTGTGCACCCAGAGCGAAGGTGGTAAAGCTTCCCACCCCTCTATCTAGAGTCTCTCACACTTCTGAATGTGGTGTTGAATAGGTTGATTACCATGATAAGTACAAATTTGAGTAGGTGCATTTCTCCTGTAGAACCTAGTGGTAAGAGAAATCCTAATTTCATTCCATCCTACAAGATTATCCTTGTGGACCACCCACCAAAGCATGCTGATGTCTTGTGTAGTGTATATGCTATAATATTTCGTCTTTCTAGCGGATCTATCCATTTTTCTTCCATGGCACACAAGAAATCCATAGGGTATCCTTCTCCAGTGTAACAAGGTACCAAATCTGTTACCTATTCTCCCGATATAACGTAGTTTGTTGCCCTTAGAAATATTTCTCTTTCTGTGTGCCCTACCAACTCATAAGTGCTATGAGCCCAATTATCACAAGAAACACTTGTAGTATCACTAATATACCGTGCATCCTCCCACTGAAGGATTCCTTCTTTACATGGCTCAAACACCTCTGGATCCTGGATGATGCATACATAAATCCTATTCAAGTCTTCTTCACTCAAGGGCTCAACATAGGGCACATATTTTCCATCTGCTAGAGGGATAATAACACTTTCCTCCTTGTTTTCAAAGTTGATATAACCCTTGTTGAACCAAAGATCAACATTATTTGTATAACACGAAGGATGCCCCAATAGAGTTGGGAAGCTATCTAACTCTTCTAATGCTAAAAACTCAAAACCTCCAGTGAGCTTGGCTCCTTGTATGGTAATGGTTGCATCTTTTAAAACTCCGATGGGAGTGACCTTAGTCCGATTAGCCATGAACAATACATTAGAGGATGGCTGCAATGGGGGTCTCCCCATTTTTACCATGCGTCTAAGGTAAGAACATTGACTTCCGTGCCAGTATCAATCAATATATTACTCAATAGCCACCAATCCACAACATCATTCAAAGTTATTTCCTTGTCATAATCTAGGCTACGAGGGGGAGGATTTTCATGCAAGATCTACAATCCAATCTCAAAGATTACTTACACACAGAGTGTTTCCTTTTAACCAATTCCCCAACAATGGAATGATATTCTCCTGCAATAATTTTCACACTTCTCTCAAGTAATCTATATCAGTTTGGACCATCTCTGATGCTTTATTTTTCTCCATCTTCCATGATTGCTCCTTTAAATACTGTATTTCACCCTGGATATTCTTGAGTACCTCCCTGGTTTCTTGGTAAACCTCTTTCTGATGGGTAGGATCTAGGTATTGTGCATGTAGAACATCCTCCTTAGTAATGGTAGGACTCTACTGTAATGCTTCTTTGGTGGGCACTGCTTCAGCATGGGTCATGATCTTTACCTGCAATGCCTTAGATTCTACTTCCAACTTGGGCATCCAGGATTTTCCACAACAAGAATGTATCCTAACCATTCTTGCACCTTTGTTTTCCTATTTATGATGCTTATTAAGATGCTCATACAACTCTGAGCACTCCTCATAACTATGATTCTTTCCATAGAAAGAAAATGTAATATTCTAAGGACATTGACGCCTGTAGTGTTAAGGAGATCCACATGTGTAACACATTCTGCAAGGGAACTCGATTCTTCCACCACCATGACCTCAACCTTCGAATCCACCACGGTATCCTCAACCTCTGCCACGACTGCCTTCAAAACACCCTTCATTCCATTCATAGCATGCCTGATTGTGATCCCGATCTGGATGCTCATTATTTCCTTTAGAGTTATCTGAAACTCTTATCTATCTGTACACTAATATCTATAGCATCCTGGATCTGACCAATCAGCCGGTAGTCTTCCGTGTCATGAGTCATGGACCTATAGATTTTATAGTATCTTAAAACATTCTTCCTTATCGTGCGTTGCAGTAATGGGAAACAACTAACATCATGGTTTAAATGGCATATCTCACAATCCAATAACAAGCACACTAATATGTGGGGACAACTATCCTTTGTGTGACCTTCCACTTCGTAATTTGTGCACCAAATCCTTGTGTGCATCTCATGTGCTGAATTTGTTGATAGTTTCTCCAACAACTTTGCCATAGCTATGATCTCGTGCTTCTCAAAATGGGCTCGCCACAGTGTCTATACTTCCAACTGCCTCAACGCATAAGGCTGCTTCAAGTGCTTCATGTGGATTAGTGTATGTTTTATGTGATAGCGCCCTCCTAAAAGGTGTAATCAAATGTCCAACAAACCATTATGCATTTGGCTTGTGTGAATATAAAAAAAATAGATAATATTGTTTTGAAACGTGCATCATACTCTCTAACACTCTCAGTAGTTCTTTTCTTAATATCCTTGAGCACACTTATACTCTTCTACTTGAACTCAAGGATGTGAAACTCTTTAAGGAAAGCATCTTTTAAAGCTACATAGTCTACGCAAGTTTGATTAGGGTCAAACTTTGTACTAACTGTGTGCACGCCCTTGTAATGTAGTATAACATTAACTTGACCTATGCTAGAAGCAATGATTATTTTTGTGTGCCACAATATTTCACACATGTGTACATGTTCAGAAACATATTCTATGCCCCTATACTCTGGGAGACGAAGAGACATCTCCATGTAAATATTTTGGGGTTGGTGCAGACCTTGCCCACCTGATCCAGAACCGCCAAGTGTTTCCTTTGCCTCTAGAACCACCATATCCACTAGAGATAGAGCTACCTATACCTCTTGATCCCGAACCTATAGTTGGGGTCGGACTAGAATATGTACTTCCTTGTTTCGTAACTATAGTACTGAATTACACCCCAATAGTTTGTGAAGTGTTACTACTCCTAGAAGATAGTCCAAAATCTACACGCCTGAATTCTATGCGGATGATACACCCGAAAAGGTACTCCCATATAACAACAAATCCGTTTACACTACCATTGATGTGCCTCTTATAAGACTCGCTCCTACTCTCCCACTACTTAAATTAGCTTACTGACTGTTTGTTGTACTAGATACTGGAAAACCAAGTGCAAGGGAAAGGTTGTTAGGTGGATTCAGATGCATGTCCATGACCCAGTTGTCTCTCGCCTGGTGTGCTTCTTCGTGAGGCCGAGGAGGGTTCCCTTTCATGCTTTCTAAAATGGGGAGTTCTTGATGCTCGGGTTCCACGTATTCTGCGTGAACTTCAACTCCTTCCCGAACTATCTTTCTCCACAACGCCATTTTCTCTGCAACCTCCTGCTACTTCTCTACCTCCCTCTCACATGCCTCATTATACTTAAGCTACCTTTCCTCTCTCTGCCTCTCTGCCACTAGTTCTTCCATCTTTCACCAAGCCTTCTCCTACCCCCGTGCATGGTGGGGTTTAGTTAGACATAAATTTAATCTCCAAGTTTAGGGTTACCATCAGAATTTTGATCTCCACTAGAATGCCTTATAGGTAAGTTCCTATGGGATATTGCAAAAATTGGAATTCAACTACCTCTGGGCACAAATAAGTGGAAATTGAGTACTCCAAGATATATCTGTTCAAAAAATCATAGAACCATGTATCCACAGTGTGAGTCCAAATCAAATCAACATCATAAAGGGCCTAAAATTATTCCTGTGTCTAGACAAGTGTGCGATACCTCCAATTCTGTTTAGATGCATAATCAACTAGCCACTAAATGCAGTTCTATCGAAAGATAGTGAAGAATCTCTTGTAAAAATAGTCATACATATTCTACTCCACCCATGCGCATGCATCAAATTCAGATCTAGTGCTAAACCTCCATGCATATTCCTCTTCCGATCATGTGTCCACTTCTCAACACTTGCTAGAGCCAACTAATACGTCTTCATTATGAACCATCCTAAAAACAACTAAAAAGAGGTCCCCTTAAATAGAACTAATGATGCAACCTAGAATTCACTAGTAAAATCCTAGGCACATTTACACATCACTCACGGCCCTAGACTCGAGCGCTCACCCGAAGCATGCAAAGGTACCAGGTCCCTCTTTAGGGTTTTTGTTGTAGGATGTTAGCATAATGAAGACTTAAAGCATTCAGATCCATGACTAATATATCATTCTACAGTGCATGTGCAGATCTCGATCTTAAAGACTCATGAATCACATGATAAACATAGCGAGATCATTCATGCATTAATAAACTATAACCATGATTAACACTTTGATTCATTGAATAACCTCTATTATATTAAATGCAGTAATTCACGAAGCTTCTTAAAAAAGTGCAATTGTTTTTCTCGTATGTTCGCACTAAGGGGGGAATGTTAGGAATACTTTTGATAGTTCTCACATTTTATATTTATTTGGGTTAATAGTTTGTTATTATACAACTACTAGATTTACGTGAGAAAGTGTATGATATGAGTTGTTAAAACAACTTGTTATATTAAGTGAGTTGTTATTCGAGATTTGTTAGGCCTCCTATCTTAAAGGAGATGTAATTGCCTATATAATGGCATGCTTTTCTATTGAATACAATACATAGAATTGTTGTTTTGTTTATTCTTTTCACCTCCATTGCTATACTAAGACCAGGTAATTTTTTTCCTTTGACAAGATAGGGGAAAAGTTTCAATGTTAAGGAGGAGAGGAAAAAGGAATTATCTAAATTTATAAAATATTGGTCAAATGGGTCAAAGTGGGGCAAGAATCGACCAAATTGGCCTTTGGATAAATATGAGGAATTGTTCCTTTGTTCCTCCTATTCCTCCCATTTTCACTCAAGCCGCATAATGAGTTGGCATCGAGGTTAATTGGGTATTTTGGGCACCCATGGAATGTTCCTTAGTTCTATTGGTTCACCGATTAACCGATTCAACCACAACGAGGATATTTCCATCACAAGGTAGAGTCATTGGCCGAGGTGAGGTAATTAGACACAAGGGATGCGGTTGGAACATTCTAACGCGTTACAAAAAATTTCAAACGGTGACTAATAGAGGTGGGGAATGAAGGGAAAGACATAGTAACAAAGTAAAGTTTTAACCAATGTAGGTAAGTTAGGTCCAAACAACACGGGTTGAACTGTTCCACATTTCCTTCGACAACCCGCCTCATTGCCCAAAAAAAGAACAAGAAATGATCAAGGTTTTTGTTTAAGGCCCGGGTGGAACATTCCCTATTTCCCCTTATTACTTAAAACCTTACCGGGTCGACTAGGGATAGTCATCTAGTCATAACTTCCACCTTCAAACTCCAAATCATACAAAATTGGTGACATTGGAATCATCCTATCAAAAGATCCATTTTGGTGTCAAGAAATGCATGAAATGATGCTATTTTAGGTGTCAAAAATACAAATAGAGGATTGTGAGGGAAAAATACACATTTCTACAATACAACCACCTCAACAACCGAATTCATTGCATTATGGTGCCCATGCCTTGTCCTATTTCCACTTGAGATATTTTATGACTTTTTAAAGAAGAAAAGAAGGCTTCCCATTCTCAAAAATATATAAAGTGATTGCCTTTAGTACTTGGTAGGTTTGATATGGGTCATTTATGGTTGTTTGGTGGCTCCTATTTCTTTGTATCTCTCTCTCATTTTCTATATATGTAAGTGCTTATGCCTAGGAAAAGGGTTCTTATCCCTAGGATTATGAGCTCTCCTTTGGATTTTTACATTTTCCCCACCTTTAGACCTTTGTGACCACATAAAACTAAGTTTTGTAAACCTTTTCTTTGTAAATGAAAGTGTTGGTGCTTTTAGTGACATGAAATTTTGGTTTATTACTTTAAATGTAATGATTTTGACGTGAATATCCACCCTCTTGATTTATTTTGAATCTATTTAATTGTAAATTATAAAATTATGTGTTTCTTTTGGAATATTGTGTATGTGGTTGCAATTGTGTCTCTACAGGTCATATTTGAACCTCGTCTTAGCTTGGTGCATCACCCCCTTTCATTTTGCAGCATTTTCTCCTTCTTAATCCTAGTCCCCGTAAATATGTAGTTTATATTTAATTTAGTTGTATTTTGAAGTTATAGTTTAGTTTGTAGTGGGTTGAAATAGAAGTAACTATCCTTATCTAGAGGTTTGTATCACTTAGCAAGATCCAACACTTAGAGATATTCCTATGTTACCCAAAATTTTTGTTGTTCATCCAAGATCAAAAGCAAAGGGAAAAACTATTTGGTGATAACAATGCCAAGTTTCCAAGTAAAACCACATTCAAAGGAAAGAATAATGACATTATGGTTGTTTCTAATGATAGTTTCAATGTTATTTCTCAACCAACTAAGTTTCAACTCCAACCCACTTGCTAGCAGTTTACCTACTTACCTTGTGCCCCAAACATTTTCTTAAAATAATTTCTTGAGTGTAATCTTGTTTCTCTCCATCCACCATTTTTGGTTGACACAAGAAAGTATAAAAGTAATAATTTTGATGTCAATTCTTATAATTAATATCATTGATATACATTTAAATTTAGTGATAGTTGTCTTAAACTTTTTCATATCATTCAAAATCTCATAAACTGTCATGCTATTGAAAGGGATGATCCCACAAAATATTCCACTTCAACCAATGATAATGCTTAAATCAAAATCTCCAATTATTTACTTCCTAAGCATAAAAATGACAAATATACATATGACGTGCATAATAATTATCATGCGATGCCACCACCTCCCTCTTATGATCACCCCTTAGATGCAATTATTGACACTATTACCCATACATCATCTTTTGAATTACTCATTACTTTCGATGACTCTAATATAGATGACACACTTATCTCTTGATACTTTATCTATTCATATCTCTATTAATCAAGTACCTATATGTGGTGTTTTGGTTTACCCACATAACAAATATAATGTCTAAATTCTCACACTACTTCAATCTCTTGGAATTTCTACAAAAAATCTCACATTTGATGCTAATCCTTATAATCAACGTATTACTCTACCCATCATTGTTGGTTCTATCACTACTATAATATCATTATTGGTTTTTTCTAATCTTAGTTATGGTGCCATTTTTTTGGGTGTCCTTTGGATACACGCTCTTAGGGATATTAGAATATTCCTTTTGACATCCACCAATGTGTTATGTTTATCGAAAACCAAAAATTTTCCAACATTCAAGGTATCCCTTATGAGGCTTCTTCTCCTAGTTTTCCTAGGACTTCTAATACAATTTTTACCCCTATACTTGATGCATCTATATATATGCCTTTTTCCTCACACAATTTCCCTCACAACTATAGTCCTCCTAGGTTTATCCCTAGGTCGTGGTCCTATCTGTCACTTCTCATAGCTCTATCTCCATTAGGTCCCCTTAATAGGCCCTTGGTTGCACACACTTCATTGAATGGATCTAACTTTCATAAGTTTTGTTATAGGCCTTGATTGCTCATGCTTCCTCTCACATCTTTATCTCTCCTAGGTCTCCTAATAGGCCTTTGGTTTCACACACCACTTCTCATGGCTCTATCTCTCCTAGGTCTCTCTTGATAGGCCTTCGATTTTAAATTTTTTTCTCATGGTTCCTCCACTCACAAGGCTCTATTTATGTCCTCTATTGCACATTCACTCTCTAATGTTTCCAAAATTACTTCAAGTTCCCATAGTTTGTATAGGAGTATTCACTCTTCTATCCCTCCACAAATGTATTCTACTTCCCATATATTGTTTTCATCCCCTGGACCCTCTTTTGCAACCATTACCACTATTGTACCTCTTACATTTGAGTCACCTCCTTCTACACAATTGATGTCTTCACCTTCATGATCACTTTCGTTTCCTCATTTAAAGGATCTCATTGGATAGTTCAATGTTACCTCTCTTCCATGTACATAGTCAAGTAATTTAAAAACAAAAAAACATTAGAACATAATTTCAAATCACTAAAACATTTATATAGTTGCAAAACTAAAAATCATGACCTGTACACTTTGTTTGAGTCGTTAGAACTTTACATTATACACGTTTTTTGTCTCTTTAGTTTGCTAGATATCATACTTCTTTACTCTTTAATAAAATGTATTCATGAGGTATTTTGAGCTTGATGCAGGACATCCATAGAGTAGTACATGATGACATATGTTTGTAGGTACTTTACATAGACTACCTATACATTTGGGGGCATCTATTTTACACTACATCCATGTGTTATTGTTTTATTATAGTTCCTTTCTACTTCATCATTATGTTTGATTACATATATTGTGTACATGTTATCTTTTGAGATAACAAGACTAACACATGTGTCTTGTGCAATTTTGATTTTTTTTTTTTTTTTCATATATTAAATATTATATTATATCATCATGTTCTAACACTCTTATTTCATGCATACTTGCTTGTGTGTGTGCATTACCGCCTACTTGTTTTCATGTTTTATGACCTATGTACCTTGATTGTCTTGTGAAACCATTGGCATCCCATGTCTTTGGCTTTGTGCCTATCTTCTTTTCTCTCACTTTCTCTTATTTGCAATCCTATAGGATTTGATTGTCTTATGACACTATGGATGTCCCATGTTTGTGTCTTTTTGAATTTTTGTGACATTGTTTGTATACTTATATTTGATTTCACTATTATTGTACTTGTCTTCTGTTATATGTATTTGTACTTATATTATTATCATGTCTATATGTTTTTGTCTATTGCTATTACTGAATTTTCTTACACGTCATGGTTACCACCATGTGCAAATGCATTATTTTGTACATGTACTAGTTATTCAAGGTGTCTCTTCAGCATTATAAACTCTCCTATAGTTTCACACACACACACACACACACACACACACACACACACACACACACACACACACACACATATTGCATGAGCACACATATTTTATTTTGAGATAAGTTCTCAACATGATTTTCACACATGCCTCAAAAGAGGGGGCATTCATCTGGGTATATTTTAAACCTAAAGTAGATATGATTAGAATTTTACGGTAACATATAGGTACAAATAGGGTATAGGTACTCAGAAATATAGTCAAATACAAAAATTTAGACATAAATTAATAGGTTCAATATTGTACATAATGGTTAGGACTGTATGTATGGTCTTGACCCTCCCATGTGTTTTTGGCTAGAGGCAATTCTATCAACTTTCTCAAGTAGTTTGATATTTTCAGCCACAACCTCAAGTTTTTGGCACAATTTCATATTTAATTTAGATCAAGTAAAGGGGATATGAAGTAATTCAATCATTCACCACAACATTTAGTTTCTATCATAGTTTTAGGAATCTTGGGGTGTAAGTCTCCTTCCTCTATAAAAATTTCAGTACATTACAATTTAGATTTAATCATGTGGTACATGGGAATGGCATGATGAACTAATTCTCTTTTCTATGTTATGTCCTAATATTAATAGAATTGGACCTAGATCCATCTATAATGGTATGATCTATGGGGTTATGGAAGGTATCAAAGTATATAAGTTCTTTTTAGGAAGACTTTCCTTTCCTTTTAAACTAAAAGGGGAAGATATCATAGAACTTTGATACCCAATATTATTCCTTAGTGGGGTGTTTTGAAAATTCATTCTTATTCTTATCTCCTCATCATTTTGTGTTGGGTTATATGTACCTAACACTCTAATTTCTCATTGGAACAATTGGGGATTGATCTCCCCAATCCTTTGGAAAAGTTCACTAAATTCAAGAATGCAAATCTTCGAGTAAAAGAAAAGAGAAAGAGTTTCTCCCACTGTAAATAAATAGGTGTATTCCTTCATTACTTGCATCTCTTTCAGTTCATTCTAATGAAAACGAAATATTTTTTTACAATTTATATTTGATTAAAGTTCAATTATTTATTATGGACATTGACTACACTTTGTATTACAGGTTTCATCATGGATCATACCAATACCAAACACGACAAGATACTTCAAAATAAACTCCAAGTGAAGACAAAGTGTGTCTACAAAATCAAGTATATTTTCCTTTAAGCATGTAATTTCATTTCATACTTAAAGGGGGAAAATGTAGACACTCAAATTTGGAAATTCACCTATTTTTCACAATATACACTCTTGTTAAGATAAATACAATCTTCTCATTCTTTCTTGGCACATTCTAAGGTATATTATTTAGCTTGTTTATCCTTGTACAATGACATGTCATCAAAATTTGAGAATATAATGCACACAATCTATTACAAGCACAATGGAATGAGGGGGTGAATCAGTCCTATAAATTACTTATTTCATTTACCATTAATTGCATCATTCATTAACATCCGTTCATTCACATACATTTAATGAGAGATTATGAGGTGTGCACCATAAATTCAAATAATCATAACACATGAGCAATAACTCATAGACACAAGATATAATTGGGAAACCCTCATGGGGAAGAAAGCCCACTAAAAATATGCTTACATTACACAAAGAAAAGATGTTTATTGAATCACCAAAAGCACCAACCCCTAGTTTAGTAGGGAGCCAACCCTACAAGGAAAACCAATCCCTAATTTAGTGAAGCACCCACTCTGAATGAGGCTACAACCACCCAAGATGACTTAGCACCAACTAAACCACATGAATATGATGATCTATGAATTTTCTTACTGCTATAATTGATTGAGATCTCTAATTCAGCTCACACAATCTTCTTCATACCGTCATTCCTCTAGCTTCCTCTATCTTCTTCCTCTTGTAGACACCAAAATTTGGTATCGCTTACCCTTGATTTCTGCGTTCGCATTTTCCACTATAGTCCTAACTAGACCCATTTAATATAATTTCATTTCATGACCATCTACTATCTCATCACCTTTGATTATTAATCAATTCTTGTCAATTTAACCTAAATTAGCTAACTATCCCTAATTAGATTTCATCTCTCCCTATTTGCTAGTTACTTTTAATTAGATTTCTTTGGGATGATTTTATCCCTAACCACCTACATCTATGTCACTAAATTTTTATAGATTTTATCCTACCCATCTTTATCTCCTATCTACCCATGACACTTCCCCAAACAACCCTTTCCCACTAACATGCTTTAAAGCATTTATCCTAATCCTTAAAGCCCCATATCTTGAGTAAATCAATGATTTTACCATCTAAAGAATGGTTTCCTACTGGTCGGTGGTGACCCGGTTTGGTCACTTTGTCAACCCTCAACCCCGTAAGAATAATCTCTCCCCCTTCTAAAATGAGATTTAACCCAAGATTTGTTAAATTGCGTGAACATATCTTGACTATGAGTAATTTTGCAGCTATGTTAACCCTATTATAGTCCATTAGAGCTTGATTTCATAACACTTCCATGATTTTTGGAGGTTTACTTTGATTATTTTCTTATCTTTGTTATCATTTATATCGTTATTATTATCTGTCAACATCTAACATCTTGTAGGTTCAGTTACTATCGGGACTTCATTATCAACTTGTTCTCTCAGTCATTTTTCTTGCAGGTTTCTCATTTAGAATATCCACCTTCGATTTTTGTTGACGCCCAATTCACCATCACCCCATCAAGTTGTCATCGACCCCTGTCCGTGTCACCATACTTTCTATTTCAAATTCCTCTCAGTGTCTACTTCTACTCTTGCATTACTTCCAGACTCCAAATATGTCATCTTGCTTCTCTAATCCACTCTGTTTTCAGTCCAGTTCATCCTAATCCTTGTTATCTTGCATCCCTTTCATCTCTTTATCTCATACCTCCTCTACAGGTTGTTATTAGTATCCTCATGTTTTTGTGATCTCCCTTTGCACTCAGATTCTTGCATATTTGCATTTAGAGCTTGTTGTCCAGATCCACCAACTTAGGTCTCCATCAAGCTACCGCTATGTAGTTTGGGTCACAATCGACCCATCCAGGTAAGTTTATTTCAAGTTCATTTGGATTAGATAATTGATTTTTCATCTAATTTTACTACTTTTAGATTATGCTATTCATCATTTTCTGCATGCAATCTAGCCATATTTCGTTTGTGTCACTTTATTTTATCAAACAAGGCTTGAAATCCGTGAAAGAAAGCCCAACACTTTTTGGAACCGACTTTGTTGGGCATCCCCGCATATACCATCTAATCAATTTTCCTCTTAGTTCTTGTTTTCTGGTTCATAGAATTTGTAGTGAGATCATTCACTTTGTGCTCATCTTCTTGCATCCATCACACATTTGAGGTACCTTAAACCCTCCATTTTCTGAGTTATTTAGTTTTCTTTAGTACTAGATCATTAAATTGAAAAGGAACAAAAAAATTAGATCAACATTCGGCATGCTTGGTGGGACCACCCTTTAGGTGATTCCTTGCATTTCTTGTTATTTTTGTGTTTCTTTTGTCTTCTACTAACACTGCAGGTAAAATATTTTTTTCTTGTTTGTGTTGCACTTGATTACTTGGATCACTCTTCACTTGTGTCTTCTTGAAGATCAGATAAAAACAAAACGTGTCCTCCAAGTATTCTCCATTATCCCTTATTTTCTCTTTTTGCATCACATTTTCCCTTCCTTGTGTGTGTTCTCATCAAAATTTCACATTTGGATTTGTCTTAAAAAGAACCCTTTACATCCTTTCTTGAAAACATAGCTTAAGTAAGGGTTAATTAGTTACATCTCACATTCTATCACACATAACCAAAATTCACACATCAATCTACACATCTAGACATCTTCCTACTAGGTGGACTGATTAGGATTTCATCACCCAACAAGAAGTTTTCGTGGTATTCAGCCACGTTGGAAACTCTATACTGGACTCGGGACTCATGCACCTTTGGGTATATTGAGGACTCCCCAACCATAACAACCTGAAACCAACTCTAGATTTCCATTTCCTAGGTACCTTTGTTATCCATTCCCTTTTTATTTTTTCACACCTTTTTAGTAAATAAAAAAACCTTGTGTTTTATTTTCTTGATTTAGTCAAGTAAACTTTGTTTTTGTTTCATGTCCATAGTTACTCGTTTAGTAGCCAAAAAAATGGAACAATTTTTTTCCTCAAACAGTTTATGTTGTCTCATCTCAACAAACATCTACCATGACCAATGTCTCATCTATGCCCTTGGTTACTTCCTCCATAGGCACCCAACCTCTCATCAATGTTTCTCACCAAGGATTTTTTTCAAACTACTACCATAGATGAGACTAATCCTTTCTTTTATCATCATCCCATTCCATTGCGAAAATCTGCCCCTCCATTTCCTACATCTGAACCTTTTGGACCTCCTATTATCCCTTGTGGTAGTTTAGAATTCCAAGAGCTTCTTGATGCCAATCTAATAGCTCTTCAAGACTACCTTCTTAGGAAGTCAACCTAGCTTCCTGTTGATGGTCCACCACTTCAAAAACTTTATCCTTATTAGTCAAATTCTGAAATCACCCAACAACTTGCCACGGACCAATGTGATTTTGCTTCATCCTATATCAATCCACTACATCATCAAACCAATAAGTTATTCACACCCATTCCTCCCCATCTTCCCCAATCAACAAAACTATTCCCATTACCTCTTCACCACTATCATCACTTTGGTGTCCCTACCCAAATTTTGTATCCCATATATGGACAACATAACTCTTCTTTTCCTCCCACGTCACACGTACATATAATTTCTTCCCAACCTCCACCTACGAGTGCTTTACATTATGTGGTGTCTAATCCACCTCATCAACAATTTCTACCTATTCATACCTACATTCCCACTCATCATTTACCACAATAGCCAATCCAATCCCAACAATTGCAACATCAAACATTACAACAACCTCCTTATCAAATGATTCCTCAAACCCCCACACATCCACAAACTTATCATGCTACTTTTCATGCCACATCATCACAATCCTAGCCTATCATCACATTGAACGATCCTATCCGTACCTTAATGAATATGTTGGCTATTCTATAGTCTGCTACCTTGGGAACCAAGGTTACTTTATCTTATGAGAAAATATGTAATGAGCCTATTCATCCATTGGTTCCAATCAAACCTTACCAACCTCATTTGGAGCTTCCCAAGTTTATCATGTTCAATATTAAGGAATATCTCCAACAACATCTCCATGAATTCAAGCACATATGTTACCTCATCATACATGATCAAGAACTTATGCTTCCCACCTTCCCTATGTCCTTGGCTGGTCCAATACTGGATTGGTATAATAGGATTCCTCAAAATTTCTTATTCTCCTTCACCCAACTCTTGCAATTGTTCTTAGAGCACATTTCAATTAATATTATGCACAAAATCAACATCAATGATATATGCCATTAGATAGTTCTTTGACGTGTTTATTATAGATTTTTTCACATGATGAAGTGGCATTATAAACCAACTATCATTTACTCTTTCGTAAAATGAACTCATCGAAATCTTCTCACGTTATTGTGTGAAGCATATTTCTTCTACATTACAAATCCAATCTTTCCAAACATTTGAATAATCCTTCATGATGGCTCATAAACTCGAAAATCGTGCCCTTGAGCAAGGACAAATAAAACTTAAATCAAACAAACCCAAAGATAATTTCATCAAACCATCTCGCACATAATTATAAATCTAAGAGTACGAGAAAATGTCATGGTTGTCAAGTCTTCTTCTGCACCTACATCTAGCACGTTTCCTCAACAATGAGCCCTAGACAAATGGCCAACTATATTCCCTTGGGAGAATCTTATAGTTAAATATTTTACAAGTTAATGGTGGTTAATCTTATCACTCTTCCTCCTATCCGACCATTTGTTGAGTCTAGACCAAAACCTGTATGGTATCGTGAGGACCATAACTGTAAATACCACCAAGTCCAAGGACATGATATAGAGAGGTGTTGAACCTTTAAAGATCTATTCTAGAGACTCAGTGACCAAGGTGATCTTCAAGTGGAAAATCCTAATGCATCCCCTAACCAACCACTTGAAATCTTTAAACAACCATTTCCTAACCACGCACCAACAACTCAAGCCAACACTTCTTCTACATCCCAAGAACCCAACACTCATACTATAAACACTATCCATGCCATTGATCAAGATCCTACCCCATCAACAACCTCACCTTCTTCATCAACTATCACATCCACTTCTTTAGAAATAATTCCTACACCTACCAACCTATAAGCACTTGTCCCCATAACCACATTAGTCATAACCACATATATGTCGACATCTATTCCCACATCCACATATGTTTCATCTCCCCCATTTGTGAGCATATCAATGATGCCCCTTAAAACATTTATGAAATAATAATTCCCACTTGTTTCTACATCCACCATTAAAACAATACCTACACCCACTTCATCACCTACATCTACTCCATCACTTATCACATCCACTTTGTTAGATTCGAATAATTTATCCACATATATCCCACCTTCACCCATTTTTTGTCATGTAAATGCGCAACAGGAAATTACAAGTTTTCAAGCACGATAACTATACCCCGTGGTAAAATTTTTATGTTTTATCATTCCTAGGCACCTCGGGTCAAATATGTCGGTCCGATCACCCCCTATTTGATGTCAAATTTGTCCCCTAAGTGATTTAGGAAAATCTATCCATTCCCCTAGGTGATTTCGGGGAGTTCTAAAAGATGTTATCTTACGCAAGATTGGGAAGGGCTATCGCGGCCTTCCTGTGATTGGATCGACCACCATGGAGCGAACGGAAGGGAAAAATTCAATATGTAGGGGAATTGAATACCTTAGAACATAATGGAAATGATTTTGGAAGGTTTGGATAATTTTTAAAAGACTTGGAGCGGTCTAAGTAAAAACAGGTTCACAAGCCTATACAAGACACATGCCTAAAACAATCCTCGGGCTTCGAAGAAGATTTAGGGAGTTCCAGATGGAGTTAGGAGTAAAAAAATCACCAAAAATAGGATTCTAAGACCTACATGAAGGTGAAATCATATTTTTCAAAAACCTCGCGCATAGGATTTCCGGGTAGTTGTTATTAGGCACAAGTGGAGTCTCAAATAAAAAATTGATTTTTTTAGGGATTAGATGGATAAATAAAGACATGATACCCCAACCATTGGATTTAAAATTCCATTTCCAATCAGGATCATATAAAATTTCACCAACAAATTCCACTAGGAGCTCAATTTATAATCGTTCCAAGTTACCCTCTCAAAGTCGGTTCATGACTTAGTCATTTTTGGGAGGACACGGGTAAGAACCGGGAGCTTGGCGGGATTTCATGTCCCCGATGTCCATAAGGTCAGGTAAAACAACCCTTGAAAAATTATCCCAGCCCCCATGTGACCTCAAGACTTGACAGTTCAGCCCTCAGGTGCATTTTTTGGAGCATCCATTCCCGCCGTCGAATCAAGTGCCACGTGTGCCACCGTAACCACCATGGAAACCGATATCCTCACATCCCTAAGTTCGGGGACATAAAGCATGGAAAAATGTTCCCAGCCCCTATGGGGAGTCTTTTGGTCACCCACGTGACCGACTTTCAGCCTCCTGTGTGCATTTTTAAAGAATTCATTCCTCGCCCTCGGATCAAGTGCCACATGTCACCAAGGACCACTTTGTGGAAATTGATGTCCCTTATGTCCCTAAGGTGAGGGACATTAGACATGGAAAATGCACCTATCCCCCATGGGAGTCTTTTGAAACCCACGTGACCTACTTTCATCCCCGAGGTGCATTTTTCAAGAAAATCCACTATCGTCGAATTGAGGACACATGACATCACCTTGACCACTTTGTGGAAATTGATGTCCCTCACATCCCGAGGTTAGGGACATAAGGGGAATTTTTTTTTCCTAGCCCCTCCATGTGTATTTCTTTGAAAATTTAAATCCGATACTTATTCATTTCGTCCCCCTCATTTCTCCATCACAGACTTCATACCTTGCCATGGCTCCGTGCATGATTGTCCGGACACCCGGCCCACCATTGTTGCTCCCAAACCAACTCGCCATGGCAGATAAACACCCAATCCATGAAAATACACATATTTAAGGGGAAGTAATGATCAAAAATGTTGAAAAGATGAAGAATGAGATGAAAATGATGGTTTTTTGCCAGATAACCGTGAAGTCACCCGATCGAGAAATCTTCATATCTCACAAGATACACATCAGACCAAGGTTTTGTCTTGTTTACTTCCAAAATTTTCAAGACAATCATGATGCAACCAATAGGAGGTCAAATGGTGCTCTGAATCATTTTCTACAACAAAAATACCACTTCGTACACTAGCTCACATTCGTTATATTTCCCATCATTCCGACAATGGAAAAGAGATAAAAACTTACACACGAGCTCCAAATGAAAAATATATCACAATGGAGTTGTTTTCATTGTGAATGGAGACATAAACCAGACCTGTAAATTTCAAGCTCCATCAATGGCTGCAATTGTAGCTCCATGCCCAAAGCCACCGCCAGTGAAAATTTCAAAATTTATTTCGTGCATTTTAGTGGGAAAAACTATGTAAAATTTGAAGGGTGTGATCGTAAAGACAAGACAAGTCCAAAAAAGTATGTTCCATCACAAATCAAGCACTAGAAACACACCTTCTAAAAATAAAAAGTTTTCCTATACATACTTGCTATGTCTGGAAAGTCATCATCAAAAGCAATTGAGACAAAGGCATTGGGTATCAAGATCACGAGGAAGCCAAAATGAGTGTTCAGAGAAGAAAACAATGAAAATGACCACTTACTAAACATAGTAATTCACCCCAAGAAGCAATCAAAGGAAAGGCGGTGTGCATAGGATTGAATGAGGGAGTTCATCACATTACAATGGTCAAGAAGAGAAAAAAATCACCTTGCACTACAAATAGTAAGATTTCCATCCGAAACTTACTATCCATAGTGAGTTATTCTTAAAGGGAAATTTTGGCACAATGAGGTATAGAGGGATGATCATCTTCAAGAACTGGACAATGTTTTTCAGCACTCACCACTTAGTTTTGATCACAAGTATATCATGCGAAGGTTAGGAGTTGTGGTCATTAGCGGATCATCTCACTCAACTTGGCAAGCATTCACAAGCTGATTTGATGGAGTTTCATATCAGGCAATGAGTTTGAAGATTCAAAGTTTCATTGCATAAGAGATTTCAATCAACAGGGATCATCAAACATCATCAGGGGCAACATATTCTCCTCTTCTCACTCTTCCCTCTCCCCAACTTTCTCTCTCTTCAAATGTTCTAATTATTCGTTGGGGTTTGAACTTTTGATATGCCTTTAAGTCACCCAAAATTTAATTTAGAAACATAATGTAAATTAAGTCACCTCGATTTTATAAAAGGGACTTAAATACTTTGGTAGGAATATGAATAGTCTAAAGTTAGAAATAAGGCATATGGAGGGTCATGAGGAACACAAGGAATCAATTATTTTCTATAAATTTTAAATCCATTCCCATTTCAAAGGGTTATGATTGATCTTGTAAACTCAAGAGTATATTGTACTTTGAGAGAACAAAGGAGATAACCATTTTCTTCCATTTCCCCCTTCTCAATTTCCTCTATTTCTCCACTATTTGAGAAATTAATACAAGAAGGAGTTTCTAGCTTTCTTTGACTAAGATATTTCTTGATACTTTGTGTTCATAAAATTTCATTTGGTCTTAATGATGCTTACAAATTTGTTTCTTCTCATAAATGCATGTGATGATACTTCTAACTAGTGTGTGTCTGAGTCCGGTTTTCTACCCGTAACATTAGTTCTCCTACCTCAATTCTCACTCCCTTTCCCACTTTTAGAAAAAAATATCTCTTACAGGTGTATATACAAGATTCACCACAGTTCGGTGGAGTGTCCCTGTTGATCCCCTATCAAAAAGCCACCACATAAATCCACCTTTTCATGTGCATGCATATATGACAGTTGCATTGGTTAAGTAGAGGGAATTAAATTCCCAGAGCATTGGCAAGAAATCCACAAGTTTTTCCACCGATAAAATTTCTCGCCAACACCATTATACCATCCTTAACATTAATCCCAGTCCTCTTTGTACTCTTTTTCTTGCACCCACTACATTAAGTATTGTGACCACATCTACATCATATTCCACATCACTTTCATTATTTGAGGAATTTATGAGAGAATTCAAAATCCTATAGATTTAAAATGATCCACCCATCTCATCTACACAATTCAAAACTTCCACATTAAACCAATCTTTGCCTCATTTTGACCTCATCATGTAAAAACTACTCCCTCTGCCTGTAACATCACCTTCAAACCCTCTGGTAGAGATTTTGGTCATCCCTCCCAAGGGTGCTTCTTCACAAACAAGATCTATAACCCTTGGAACATTTCCTCAACGTTCTCTTTCACATCCTCACAAGAAAATCGACATCCCCCCTCCTAAGATCAAACAATCCAATGCTACATCATCTATCTTAGGACCACATCCATCTATTTTAAGACCAGCCCCTTCATAAAAAACACTTCAACCAACCAATCAACCCAAACTAAAACCATCTAGCACTTCTTCTTCTAGAGAACCAATCATCACTAAAACAAGAACCTGGACATAAAATCCCGAAATGCTCCAACTCCATACTTGACATCCAACTCATCTTGATCCTCCACCTCTTCTTCTAAGACCAAGACATCTCACAAAGATAAGAAACCTCCTAATACCCTTGTTGAATCATATGCAGAATTCCTCCAAAACATGCTACAAATTTCGCCATCAAAGCTTCCGCCTTTTAAGGCCTTTGACCCAAATAGAAAGAAACCATCATGGTTGGATTCCAACCTTGTCTCGTGCCTACCATCGTACCCCTGGACATGACACTGTACATTGCAAATCACTCTAAAACCTTTTCCACAACATCATTAAGGAAGATGACCTTTTTCTCGAGACAGATCAATATCCTCCTTCCACATCTGCTCCCACATCTACACCTTCTACCTCATCCATCCAAATTCATAATTCCCCTCATTATTTATGGAATTTTTCTGCCATCCCACCTCCAAATGATAATTATTTTGTTGATGGTACTGTTTATTTATCAATTATGTTCAGATATCCACTCTGGCCTAGTCTAAATGATCCTAAATTGACTCCCTAGCTAAAATACAAGACTTTTGTCACCATTCCTCCTCCTAAGGAGATCAAATCATCATCAAAACCTAAGGTTTATGTCTTAATTACCCCTAGGCCTATTGAACAAAGTATCATCAAACAAATTCATCAAGCCCCAGTTAAAATATCACTTTACGAGCTCATCCAAATCTTGTCGATCATAGATAGGACCTCACTGAAGCCTTGAAGCATATTCTAAAATCTAGTGATGAGGCTCAACCTTCACGTCTCTCATAGGAGCACTCACAGCTCCTGCTGTAAGCTCATTTGATGTTACTGAGATTCCAAACATCACACTAGAAGAACATGACCTTCCATTTTTCATCATGGTTAGGATTAATGGTAATTTCATTCAATGATCCATGATCGATAATGGGGAAAGTATTAACATCATCCCATCACATACCTTCGATCGACTCAAGATCCTAAAATCCACATTCTCCCAAACACCCATGGTCCTTCGTGCCTTCAATGATGTAATTTTTCTCACCTTGGGAATGGTTATCCTTCCCATCCACATTGGTGAGAAGATCTCGCATTAAAAATTCTACATCATAGAAGGAGAATTTCAGTATAATTTTCTACTTGGATGACCTTGGATCCACACTATGCATTGTCCCCTCTTCACTTCATCATTGTCTTAAATATGAGCATGAGCGGAATATCTTAATGCTTCCTAAGGACGCTCCTCCATGCAAATGTGCAACATGAACTATTGACCCAATGATGTCCTCATTCCCAAGAATGATCCATCTCGCACCATCCACCACTTATCCATCCCTTCATCCAAACTACTCAACGATGAATCCCTAGATAAATTAATAGATAAACTCATGTTGGGGGATTATCATCTTCTTACACTAAACAACTATTATCCTAAATTTACCCCAAGGTGAATTTCGATAACTTGCATAATTTCTTTAAACTTGAATAGGAAGAAATGGTGAAAACACAAAAATTGGATTTTAGAGGCACCCCTTGCTTTTCGTCTAACTTCCTATTCAAGAAAAATATAAGGAGTTAGTGAAAATTTGCTAAAATTTTAGAGAAATGGGGAAAAGGCCTATTTTATTGTATTGCGGGTTTGGGGGTTGTGGGTGGAACAATTGCGGATGGAACTAGGGTTCCTTGTCCTTGACTTGGGTCCGAAATGATAAGGAAACAATGATTCACTGGATATATCGTGTCCCAACTTCCTGTGCAACATAAGTTCCCCAAAAGCCGATTTACCTGATTTGCAAAGGAATGGAAGTGGATTCAATGTATTACGGAAAAGGCAAAAATTTGTGGCCCAAGTGGCATGAGTTCCATCGGGCCACAAGTTCCCGAAAATCCGATTTACTCGATTTGTAAAGGAATGGAAGCAGATCCAATGTATTATGGAAAAGGTGGAAGTTTTTGGCCTAGGAGGCATAAGTTCCATTGGGCTACAAGTTCCATGAAAAGCCGATATAGAAAATTTCCAAAGGAATGGAAGTAGATTTAATGTATTGTGGGGACATGAGTTCCCGTGAAGGCAAAATCACCGCACATCAAGGAGACAAAGCATCATGGATGAAGTGAATTTTGGAGGTCAAAGTAGTCTTTGTACCCATTACCATGAGTTATTTGAAAACCCACAATACCCGCATATCAAAGTGAAGTGGGCTAAAGGCCGTGATTGCATCATGAGAGCCTGCATGGAACACCCCGACCTTGAACTTCAAACGGGCATAACTTTTGACCCGAAGCTTTGATTTTGACAAAATTAGACTTTTTGGAAAGCTTTTGACATCCTCTACACTCAAAAGATATCTCTAGATCTAAAATTTAAATTTTTAGTCCTGTAGAAATGCAAGAAATATCTAGAAAACTCAAAATAGCTACTCACACTCAGAGGGTCATAACTTGAGAAATTTCAACGGATTTTTTCAAAAATTTTCTCGTTGGAATCATGGTTTTAAGAAAGACGCACAAAAATATATAAATGTAGAAATTGATGAAATTTTTATGGTGTTTTAAAATGAAAATTAGCTGAATTTTGTTTGGTTGTTGAAAATTGGTTAAAGAAGCATTTAATGAGCATGAGCAATCATTCTTCACTGCTGTAAGTTATGGGGAACCTTGAGATTGCTTCTACAGGTCCAAAACCACCAACCACACTCATTTATCATGACTTGAAATTGATGGGAAAGGGAATTTTGGGAATTGCATCCCCCTCTCTCTCTCCTTTCAAAATTCTATAAATTGATGTGTTGGGTTCATTCTAGAGGAGGATAGTTTGAGTAGAAAAACTCTATCATTTTGGTTTTGTGAAGCCAATGTGTTGTAGGCCTTTATAGTGGACTCCTTGCATGGTGATCCAGGTCTTCCTTTGTAATAGTTTGGACTATGCATATTAATGAAGCAATAGATGCAAGTTTGTGGATGTATCTTCCCTTGTTGTGTTTGTTTGCATTCTCTTTTCCTCTCTAATCTTATTGCAAATGTTTGTGTCTACTCTGTGATCTTGTAAGGATATATTATTTTTATGTATGCATGAAAATGTGTTGTGAATTTTGGTAGACCATGGAAAACTATCAACACCTCTTTGATCTGCATTTTTCTTCCACTTTCACACATTGGATATTGTCTACATCCCCCCTCTTTTGGTGCATCACCTCTGTAGTGTATTTTTCCTTCATTTGCATGTTATTTCTTTCTCCTTGGTCCCTTAGAAATTTTAGGATAGAAATAGTTAGTAGCTTCATCTCAATAGAGTTAGTTTGCACTAGGATTATGAAGAAGAACCAAATTTCTCTGGAGGTCTATCTCAAGTAGCAAGTCCCACAACTTGGAGATAGTAGCCATGCTACCTAGTCACACCGTGAACTCAAGCACACACACTTGTGAAAATTGGAGGGTGATGTGATTTAGTGATAACAACACCTTTCCAAATCCTTACCATATCGGTAAACCCGACCAAGCTCCAATGTATCAACCGAATGTCGTGGATATCATTCCTTTCAGCCCACCACATTTTGAACCAATATAATCTATGGTGGTTTCGACATTCCTTCTTCTCACATTGCTGATCATCCACACGCCAAAAATTATACCGGTAGTTTTAGCTTCCTCAATGCACCATATTTCACCCAAACCTATCTCGACTTACACATGAAAGGGATTTGACATGGGAATTTATGAGCATGGGCCGCATGGCCTTATTATCAATTAGTGCCACAAACGTCACGGAAAGTTTGGGTTAGGATATCAGAGAAATCCTTTGAACCCACTTCACCATATGAGATGTGCATGGATATGCCTTCTCCATCCCATGAGTTCATGGATAAAGATGACACGTGTCTATTTCCTTTGGAGTTTTTTAGTATCCACCATCACCTTGGGACCGATTGCTTATCAATTTGGGAATCCGACTAGGTCCCTTCCCATCCGCCATAAAGAAATGATAGAAGAAGACTCTTCTACCATTGACATTCTTCAATGCGCTGATGACGATGCCATTCTTTCCCACATGGGGGCAGCTAATTCTTATCTTCATAATACATTACCATCTGACACATCCACCCTTCTCAACGAAGCCACCATTGACATTAATATAAGGACTTCCTAGGAGCCTCACATCCTCAAAATGGGTCAATATCTTCATCCACACGAGCTTAATTCTTTTACCATATTCCTCTCTTATCATAGCAAGGAATTCACATGGTCGATTAAAACATGCCAGTCTTAACCCTTTTATCTTTGTCCACAATATCATCACCTTTCCAAACGCAAGACCGATAAATAAAAATATTTGCCACATGCACCCTTGAGTTTCACTCCTTGTCAAAGAGGAGTTATAACATCTTCTTTCTACCAATTTCATCATACCTATTGAATATCCCCAATGGGCTTCTAATAGTGTACCCATCATTAAAGCATATGGAAATCTTTGTATATGCACCTATTTTTGAGATATTAATCTCACCTTCCCTAAAGATGACTTTCATTTTCCTAACATCGATCAACTTATGGATCTTACCACAGGATATGAGATGCTTTCTCTTATGGATGGTTTTTCTAGTTATAATCAGATTCTTATCACCCCAAAAGACCAATATAAGACTTACTTCATCACCCCTTGGGGGAAATTTTTCTATCTCGTCATGCCCTTTGGCTTGAAAAATGTTGGAACTACTTATTAGTGGGCTATGAATTAAATTTTTCATGATCTCATCCACAAAAATAAATAATATTATGTCAATGATATTTTAGGTAAATATAAACATCGAAACAACCATCTTTCTGTTCTCAAATTTCTTTTCGAGCACCTTATTTGCTTCTGTCTTCATCTCAATCCATCCAAGTGTGTGTTTAGAGTATTAACTGGTAAACTCCTTGGCTTTATCATGTCTATTAGGGAATTGAACTTGATCCCCAAAAATCAAAGAAATAACTTAAATACCTCCTCCTTCAAACCTTAAACAACTTTTTAGTCTTCAAGGTCGACTTCAATTGACCGTCTCTTCATTTCCCAACTTTCAAATCATTGCCAACCATTTCATCTTCTTTGTAAAGACAAGAATTCAATTGGGATCATAATTTCTAGAAGGCTTTTGATGACCTTAAACAATATATTTTGTCTCCACCAGTGCTTACACCTTCATGCAAGGGGGAGCCCTTTTATCTATACATCTTTGCTACCGATCACACTCTAGGAGCTATGTTAGCACATCGTGATGACCAAATTCATGAGCATGTTGTTTACTACATCATTCACACCCTTCACGATCGCAAGAATCACTACGTTGAAGCTGAAAAGATGTGTTGCACTCTCTTCTTTTCCACCTCTAAGATTCAACACTATCTTCTTAATCACAAGACTTATGTCATTACTAGATTTCATCTTCTTAAAACAATGCATTCTAAACCTTATCACAATGATCACATCACTTGATGGATCATGCTCATGATTGAGTTTGACCTTGAGTTTATTTCTCAAAATACATTAAGGGCTAAGCTATCATGTGCAGATCAATTAGTAGAATCCCCTCTTCCTAGTTCGCATCTTCTCATGAGAAATTCTCAGATGAATCCATCAATAACTTTCATCATGAGTATGAAACCCTTAAAATGACTCTCTTCTTTGATGGTTCTAAATGTTAGTAAGGGGGAAGTACCGGTGTGATTATCTTTCCTCCTTGGGATGCACCTATTCCCTCGCCAACAAGCTCAATTTTAAGTGCACAAAAATATGATAGAATATGAAGCCCTTATCTCAGTGTCTTAAAATTGATCTCTTCCTAGGTGTTCAAATTATTAACATCGATGGTGATTCTAAAATTATCATAAAAAAATTCATAGGTGAGTACCAAAGTGTAAAAATGAAACTCTTCAAAATATGAGACATCATTCATCTCTTCCTCGAGGCCTTCGATTCTTATACTATCCAAGCCGTTCCTTGGTCATCCAATCATTTCATAGAAACTATGGCATCCTCGCAGCTCTCATCATATGGATGACAGAAGAATACAAATTTTTTGTTGTCATTCATTGTAGTGATCGAGACCATTCCATGAACTACCTCATGTTAATCTCACCAAATCCTATTCACGAGACCTTTGGTACATCCAAATATTTGACTATTTATTCAAATCCATCATTCCATCTGATCTATTCAAGAATTCTATGAGATATTTCCTTCAAGATGCTAACCTTTATATGATACTTGGAAGCATCCTTTATAAGCATGGATTTGATGGTATTCACCTTCGTGCCTTAAATCCCATGAATCTTCTCGTGCTATCCAAGAATTCCATGACAATATTTGTGGTGGAAACTTTAGTGGCTTAGCCATTGCTAAGCATGTTCTTTTCCTTGGCTATTATTGGCCTTCCCTTAATCATGACTGATGTGAGTATGTTAACAAATGTGAAAAAATGTCAGAAACAATCCAATCTCATTCACATTCCTAGTCAAGCTTTGTAGCTAGCTTAGGACCTTTTGCCCTTCTCATAATGGGGTCTTGATCTCATTGGTCTCATCAATCCTCGATCTTCATAACATACCCATTCTATCATCACGTAGCTGAATATTTCACCAAGTGAGTGGAATCCATTCCCTCACTTCAACTAAATCAGGTCCAATAATTAACTTTATCTACCATCATATCATTTGCCACTTTGGCGTCCCTCCCAAACTCATCACAGACAAAATAAAGTCCTTTA
The DNA here is from genome assembly GCA_018340775.1 of Taxus wallichiana var. yunnanensis. NCBI lineage: Eukaryota > Viridiplantae > Streptophyta > Pinopsida > Cupressales > Taxaceae > Taxus > Taxus wallichiana. Next base: position 644,549,001 of record CM031238.1, read on the forward strand.
AAAAATATATCTTAAGAAAGTTTGTAACTCATTGAATTTCCAAATTAGTTTCTCTTCACCATATTATTCTCAAGCTAACAATCAAGTTGAAGCAACTAATAAAACCCTTTGAAACATTCTTTTCAAGACTATTGACTAGTTTGGTTGTAATTTAAATCTCCATCTCCTTTTCACTTTGTGGGCTTATTAGACTAGCATCCACAATTCCATGTGAGATACTTTAGTTTCTCTTGTGTATGGTTCTAAAGATGTTTTCCTCTCGAAGTTCAAATTACGTCCTTGCACGTGTCTCTTCGCAACTCCATCTCTAATGAATATTGTCACCAAGAGAGTCTAACACAACTCAAATTGTTGGATGAACACCACCTCCTTACTCTCGAACACCATCATGTTTGTCAAGAGTGGATTAAGCATGCTTACAATAAACACCTCAAAGATCAAGACTTTAATGTCGAGACCTCGACCTAAAATAAAATCAAAACATTACTACTACTCTAGAAAGGAGCCAATGTGGAAAGTTTTCACCCAACTAAATTGGACTATATATTATCACACATAAGTATGGGTTAGAGCCTATCATTTTTCCTCCCTTGATGGTAAACCAGAAGTGGAACCACTTAATGCATTGCACTTGTGACCATTCTATTGTTAGCACATTACTCCATCATTAGGTCATACCTCCATCATTAGTCTATTCCATCTATCATTGAAATGATTTGGAATTATGTGGTATACCATCACTTTCCTAGATGCAACCTTAAATATGGAAACCATGGCTCTACCCAAAGCATTTTCCTTATGGATAGATTCTCCCCTCTTGACGAGAATTCTACGATCATTACATCCATCATCCTCTTGTTTACCTCTTCAAACCATGCAAAGGGTTCAAAGGTTTCTCTTGTACATTCATTTCCCCTTCTAAGTGGTCTACCTAGCTATTCTCAACTCTCCCCATGTAAAAATCAAAATTCATGGATGCTCTTATCAAAAGTCAAATCTATAAAAAATAGACAGTTCCCTTGAAGAAAAACTATTCATATAAAAAAGAGGAAGTCAAAAGAAACTAAATGAATAGACCGATCCCTCAAAGGATAACTATCATGTATATCATTCTTGTCATTTATATCATATATGTATAAAGTAGACCATACCCTCAAAGGATGGCTACTCTTTTGTATTATGACATCGAAGGCTTCCCGTATTGATCAACCTTCCATTTTATTAGCATCCTAAGAAAGCTTCTCACATTGATCAAATTTCTTCTAGAAAACTTCCTGCATTGATCAGTTTGCTCTTTCCCTTATCGAGCTGGGGTATAGATTTAGGGAACACCACTCATGGAGAACCCTCTTCCCGTGTACAAGTTACATCACAAATCCCTTTGTCATGTTAACATTAGGTTTATGAGTTCATTCCATCCTTGTTTTTCTCATGATCTTTGGTATAACTAACTATCATTGGTTATATGATAACATCATGTTTTGGTCACATGTGCCTTGTGTTACCTAGATCCCCCTCTTGTTTACCTCCAATGCGATTGGAGGCATATTTTCCTCACATGTTCCTCGATATGATGTAGCATTGTTCGTAACCATAGATATCCATCGTTAAGTTACGTTTTATTCTAAAAATTTCCACATCTATCTTTTACCTCTTCTTCTTTGTTTTATTACAAGCACATCTAATTTTATCTAAATCACCTATATGATACCCATATATGGTCCCCCATGTACTCACCTATTCTTGCTTATCATCGTCTATATTCATCATTCATCACATCTATTTTAAAATTAAATTTTCTTAATATCACATATTATCCATGCATATACATTCATCATCATTATCAAATTCAAAATAAACACGTAATCATCACCATCACCAATATAAAACATCTTATCATAATCATCATTAAACACCATCATTAAGTAAATCATTTCATCCTATACATTTACCACCATCATCAAATATAAGTAAACATGAAATTAATCATCATCATCATAAAATATCCACATCATGTCAACATAAATCAAATAATAAACATCACACAATATACAGATGCTAAACCAGAAAAATTCATATATGTATATATATTTTGCCAAAATAAAGTGTATCAATACATCATCAACCTCTAAGGGTCCTCTCTCAAAATAGAGATATCAATAAAACTAGTAAACTGTACATTAGAAAGCCTCAAATCTTTCCTTTAAAAGGAAAGTCCCTCTATCTTTCTATCGGCCTCGCTTGCCGATGCCCTAGCTATCTCCTGATGTGGTTGAGCCACACTCTCCATTCTCCCCGATGGTCTAGCTTCAACTACCTCTCACCTTTGCAGATGCTCCCAATATCGTAGTGTCTTTGCCAAATTTTTGATCAAGATACCCTCATAATACTTAGTCTCTAAAGCAAGGATATGTATCTATCTATTGAAATCATGTTGGGAGGTGCCATCTCTCCTCCTCCCTATGATGCTCTTGTTTGTGCACCACCCACAGCCTTGGTAGCTAATATCATCACAAGATATCCAAAATGGACACTATAGGCCCCCTCTGTCTTTGGTACTGGTCCCTATCCTAGTTAACTTGGTCTCTCTCCTATGTAACCGTGTCTCTCTACTAGATCAAAGTCTCTCTCTCAACCCTCATTTGATCCATCTCTCGCGCATAATCATGCCACCTTGCAGGATCTCCTCTATCCTTATTTCCACCACCTCCTGAGCTACCCCTACCATATCCTCTATCTCCTCCTCATCTCCTCTCTCCCCAAAAACCCAAGCTACCCAAGTTGCGGTCATCCAATCAGAAAATCCCACTCCAACTCCTACATTGTCATCATCATCCTAAGGTGTTGTTACCTCCTCTAATGAATATGCCATGTCAAGAATCTGGAATCTCTCCTATCGATTTCTCTCTCGCTATATGAGATAAGATCCCTAGGAACTATTTGTATGACTCTAAAATATCATCGCACTCTATCAAACCGAATAACCTAAATCATCTCTAGATGTCTACCCTATATCCATCTCATCCTCCTCATCTAGCCTAATCTAACTCTCGCATCCATCCCATGCCATGCAGTGGAAATCTCTATATGGTCGTCACTTGATCTGATCCACATCCAGCTCTATAAATATATCCACATGTGATTCTACACTCATGTCTCCCTCTCTCTATGAGATTGATCGACTCTCCATCTCAAAAATTCCATTTCTAGCTCTATACGGTCCCCAAAGTGATCCATGAAATCCCTTATGACTAGATAAGTTCAATATGCTCGTAGGCCCAAAAATGTAATAAGAATCCTACTTCCATCCCTAATCTTATCCCACCTCTATAGATAGTTATGTCATGATATACCTATGCTAGAAAAGTAGTGCTAAATGAAAATAGTGCTTAATGCTCAATAATATCTATTATAACACTAGCTAGATCCCATAGAAACCCGGCTCCTCCTGAGAAAGAAATGCATAACATGAATTGGCCATCATGACTAAGAAAATCAAGCAGATCCATGGTACACCTACTTTGTACCTCAGCTCATATTAAAATTCCCTTGAAGATAATATGATATGGGGCACATCGGCTCCAAATAGCCATTTTAATCGCCAATCTATTATCACCTGTAATGGGGACTATCTTCTCACCCTGAATAGGAAATATTAGGATGTGATATACATCCTTCAAGGTGATATTCATCTCACCTATCCTAAACTAAAAAATTTTTTTTTACCTATCACATCTCTCCACCAACGCGATCATCAACCCCACATCTCAAGGGATCCTCTGATAGTATCTAAATCCTCCTAACCCCACAGCTTCCTAGTGATCCCATCGGTGTTGGTCACATCTCCTCTAATATGCTCTAATAATGTTGGTACTGATCTCTCATAGATAAATTCTCCTAGCCTCGTAATCATCTAAACATTAGATCCTTTAACCATTAAACTTCATCCAAAATCCAATTTAATCATCAATCAACCAATCTAACCCCTGGTCGATGCCGACCTAGTTCGGTCAACATGTATAGGGATCGATCGACACACCTTATGGCCTGGATCGCCATTGACCTTTATGGTTCGTCATTGACCGACCCCTAGTGTCATCTATTTTTCTAAAAATAAAAAAAAAATAAAACATAAAATAAAATAAATTACAAGTGTGGGTTTGTTACTTGCCATCCTGTGCACCCTTTGGCGTTTCCTCACGCTCCTCCAACTTCCATTTCTCAATATTATATTTTAGCTTTTTCTCTTGATTATCAATTACACACATGATAATGATTGTCATTGGCTAACCCTCATGCTCATATAGCCACCAACACCAAGTCATCATCAACTCCCTTGGGTCACCGTCGATTGGCCTTAGTTGCTGTCGAATTACCTTGGTAGCCCTTATTTTAGCTTGCCCTCATCCTCTTATGTGTCCTTTACTAAGGCCTCATCTATTTTGTTCTCAAAGTACACATTTTTGGCCTCATTTATTCCCCCTTGGGGAATTTTATTTCTACATTCTATTTATCATCCATGCCTTATCTCAGGACCACTTTTATGGCCATATTTGTGTTCCCTCTAGGGCACTATTACTCATATTTCAGATCCTTGGTTATCATTGTGCCCTTTATTGGGGCACCATTATCTCTTTCCTCATTGGTTTTGTGCTCTTTTCTAGGATACCATCTCATCATCTATGTTCTCAAAGTTCACATTTGTGGCCATACTTATTTCCCTTCGGGCATTTTATATCATCGATTTTTCATAGTTTTCCTTTTTGGTCATTTTTGTGCCCTTTTTTTGGGCACCATTATTTTCATCCTCATCCTTTGTGGACACATACCTTTCACTCGATTCCTCACATATGAAGGATTTCATATTATTTTCACATTTGGTTACGCATAGTTTGATGTTTGCCTATGACCCATTGGTCCTCACGGCTCGCATCCATTTGAGAGGTTTCCCATTAGATTCCCTCCATTTGACAGTGATTTTCACCCACTCATTGGTCCATACATCATTGAGACCATACTTTCTTCCCTACCGATGTAATATCGTGTCACCACCATAGGTTTTATTATTGCTTACATCCTTCTTTCTTGGGGCATCTTGCCTCACTTTATCATTTTAGCCATCTTTCTTTTCCCACTCTCCCTTCAACATCTACCTCTTTCAAACTTGTCATCGATTTCCCTTTGCGTTATCGATCCCTTGTTTGAGGGGGAGATAATCATCAATTTTTAATTAGTCTTCATTCTACTTTATGTCTCTCATCATTTTTGTATCATGGATTGCTAGCATAAACCACTCGAAAAATAGGGGAAAATGTAGACACCAAAATTTGGTATCGCTACCCTTGATTTCCGTGCGCATTCTCCACCATAGTCCTAGCTAGACCCATTAAATATAATTTCATTTCATGACCATATACTATCCCATCACCTTTAATTATTAATCAATTCTTGTCAATTTAACTTAAATTGGCTAACTATCCCTAATTAGCTTTCATCTCTTCCTATTTGCTAATTACTTTTAATTGGCTTTCTTTGGCATGATTTTATCCCTAACCACATAAATCTACATCCCTAAAATTTTTATAGCTTTTATCCTACCCATATTTATCTCCTATCTACCCATGACACTTCCCCAAATAACCCTTACCTCATCAACATGCTTTAAAGTAATTATCCTAATCCCTAAAGCCCCATATCTTAAGTAAATCAATGATTTTACCATCTAAAGAATAGTTTCTCGATTCGGTGATGACCTAGATGGGTCACCATCAACCCTATAAGATTAATCTCCCCCTTACAAAATGAGACATAACCCAAGATTTCTTGCATTGTGTGAATGTATGTTTGACTCTGAGTAATTTTGCAACTATATCAACCCTCTTGCAGTCCATTGGAGCTTGTTTTCACAAAACTTGTGTGATTTTGAGAGGTTTACTTTGATTATCTATGTTATATTTTATATCATTGTTATTATCTGTCAACATCTAATATCTTGCAGGTTTAGTTACCGTCATTGAATTCATTATCATCTTGTTCTCTCAGTCATTTTTCTTACATGTTTCTCATTTAGCCTATCCACCTTTGGCTTTGTGTTACACTGCCCATGTTTTCATTACCCCATCCAGGTCATCGTTGACCTAGTCGTGTGTCACCATACTTTCTGTTTTAGATTTCTCTTAGTGTCTACTTCTACTCTTGCATTTCATCTAGACTCCAAATCTACCATTCTTCTTCTAAGATCCACTATGTTTTTAGTCCAATTCATCCTAATCCTTTTCATCTTGCATCCCTTTCATCTCTTTGTCTCTAACCTCCTCTTGTGTTATTATCAGTCTCCACAAGTTTTGTGTGATCTCCCTTTGCACTCAAATTCTCGCAGATATGAATTTATAGCTTGTTTTCTAGATCCACAAAGACATGTCACTATTGACTACTGTCAAGTGTGATCTCAGGTCATTATCGATCGACCTAGCAGTGAGTTTATTTCAAGTTCATTTAGATTAGATCACAACTTTTTCATCTATTTTTGTTACTTTAATATTTTTCTACTCATCAATTTTTACATGCAATCTAGCCATATTTAATTTGTTTCACTTTTTTTTTATCAAATGTGGGTTGACATCCATGAGAGGAAGGTAACACTTATTAGAACTGACTTCGTCGAGTAGCCCCCACATATACCATTTACTCAATTTTCCTCTTAGTTATTATTTTGCAGGTTCATTGAACTTTTAGCGAGATCATTCACTTTAAACCCATATTATTTCATCCATCACACATTTTAGGTACTGTAAACCCTCCATTTTTTGAGTTATTTAGTTTTCTTTAGTGTTAGATTATTAAATTGAAAAGGAACAAAAACTTAGATAAAAAAATATTTGACTTGTCTTGGATCTAAAAAATAACACACATTATTTAAAACCTTCCTCAACCTCTAACACATCTGATCAGATCTCAAACCATGCCTTCAAACCTATAAAATACTTCTACATGGGTCACACTTTTCCTTCAAGAACACTAGTTCAAAAATGAACTAAATAAGCACTTAAATATGATTTTCTTCTTTCAAAATCACCATAGGTCGGTCCTAAACCTTTTTCAAGACAAATAAAACTTAATTACATCCCATTAAATTCATAAAATGGTCACATATGACCCATATAGGTTAGCCATGCCCAAAACCTCCATACTTGCACAAAAATGCCTCAAAACCCCATCACTAGGATGAGAAAAATACACTCACACAAAAACATGATTATTAAATCTCTAAAAATAACCACACATGTGTAATATGACATTTAAACATCATCCATGGTTGCAATTTTACTTGTACCAATCAAATATTTCATAGCATGGGCCCACAGCTCATATTTTTCACCAAAACAGCTTGTTTCCAACACCTTGTCTTAACCTTTGGGCATTAAAAACTCTCCAAAACATCTCAACTATGGCATGCAACAACTATATGGAAACATCATGAAATGTTTAATACATCCATTCATTTTATACATCATGAGAGATCCATATTCTCAAACCACAACAACTTTCCTCTTCATCAAACTAAGTCGCTTATAAGCATGTTTTGCAAAATCAACTATTTTGCACCCTTTCAGTAACTTTCAAGACCTCAAAAGGCATTAAATAGGATCAAAATTCACCCCTTTCTCTCTAGGTGATATAAGTAATCAAATCAACCATTTCATACCTCAAGCAACTCAATCTTTTATCCTCGTAAAACCTACCCCGAAATCCAAAATACCTTACTCTTCACAAATTGACATGAAATATCCATAAAATAAAATAAAAAGATACCAAACATACATGATGATGGGTCGTTGTATTCTTTCAATCATTTAACTCGACATAATCTTTGTTAGTGTTATTCTAAACCAGGGTTGTGGTCTCTAGCAAAGATGCAATGGAGTCTAGAGAACCAATTATACGTTGGGTCCTGTTGGGGGTTGCTTAGTTTTAGTGACTATTCTACAGAAATGTAGTTAAAATCTATGGAAATTAAATATAAGTCTATGGAATTCAACTATTTGCAATGAAAGGAATTTTAGAACTAATCTTCTATTGTAAAATAAAATACGCACACACTTATTCTTAACAAATTAAATCACAATTGAATAAATGGAATTTTTAGAAGAAATCAAGACTATTCATGAACTAGTTTTGCATAACAAAAGCATCTATTATAAGTGAAAGTAGTAATGGACAAATCAAATATAGTTAATCAAAGCATGCATGTAAAACTCATCAAATGACAATTGCAGTAAAACTAATCGAAGGACCGTATGCATGAACTCAAAGTAACCTCATATCTCCTGGTTGAGTGGGCTCTTGCTCTTCCTTGGGATAGAGGGATCAAAAAATTATGATTCTCAAAATTTCGTGGCTTTCATTACCTTCAAAATAAGTTCATAACACATAAAAGATATCCAGAACTGTATGCAGATAATCTTCTTCAATAATAAAAAAGTGATACACCAAGTTCTGAAGACGAAGTCTTCATATAGATAATGTTGGTTACAAGATCCACCATATCAGGTAGCATTAAACACTGTCCATAAAATATCAATTAAAAATCATAGATTCCTACGGGCCGTTAGAATCAAGCCCAAGCTAATAGGTCAATGCGATGGAAATAGTCTTCAACCGCATGCTTCAAACTCGGGCTTCTTATCCACCAACAACTTCCATCATTCCTTGCACACATCATCACATTTGATCTCAAAAAGATAGTTAGTAGGAGGTTCATGTGATAATCGGTTTTCATAAACAATAGCAAGGAAAATGCATCAAACCTACTAAGATATAACTACACAAAACATCCCCATATACTAATAAGTCATATCACAAAGAGTATTTCCAGTATGAAGAAATGATATTAATGAGCCAAACATTGCACTCATCACATAATTGGAAATATATATGAATCACATTTCCATAACATATTTTAACTCCTTCCAAATCCAAGTGGAAGGCCTTAAACCAAGCCCATCTTTATAAACCGCTCCTAATGCCTTCCAAGACTCAAGAATTGGGTATGAGCCCAATTTTCTCCATTACCTCCAAAACCACTTCCAATATTAAAAAAATCATTGAAAAAATTATAAATGTTTTCTAAGAACTCGAAACCTTCAACAAACATAAAAACTTGGAACTATCAACTTACCTCTTGAAGCCATTTCAGCCTTGTTAGAACAAACATCCTTCAAACTTGACCCTCATAGAATAGATCATAACTTTTTCACACCTTAACAAAATATCAAGTTTGATATACCAATCGAAATATCTCTCTGAATGAGGATCACAAAAAGTTTAATTAATTCCTAACTCATCATGTATATCCTGAAATCTCAATTTCCCGAAAGCTACTCCAAACTACCCCAAAACCAGTCTTCATAAATAGGGCACACTTTGCACTTTTTCAGCATCACCATGACCTTAAAACTTCATATACATATATAAAAATCCATGGCTAACATAAATTATAGTTTATCCTTTACCTTTTATGGAGAACTTTTCCTTAAACTAGAACTCTTCAGAAATAATCCTTTTCAGGTGGGGCCCACATATCACCACATGCTCTAATCTACCTTTCTAGAAATATGGAAGAGTCCTCTACAACATGAAATCATAAATGTTTCAAAATCAATCAAACTAGGCTGGTACATGCAATCTTCTCCAAGTCACTCCTACCTAGGGTTAGCTTGCATTTCAAACCAACTTACCTTCTTAATGATTGTTCATAAAAATGTGACTATCAAACCACCTCACTTTTTTGTGAAAGCTTCATAACTAAGCTAAAAATATATTCCAAAAATATCAAGTCCCAATGCGAAGCATACAATTCATAAGAATAAGAATGTCTACATTTGCTTCAAAAACACACTGAAACTTACCTAGTTTTGCTAAAACTTGCATATCTTGCAAAAAAATCTTCACCTTGACTAGAAAATCGTCATAAAGCATCATTACAACATCCTATAATTGTACATACTCACCATATATCCTAAATATATTTCTATCTCTCCAACCACAATGACTTACCTATGCTAACATGTTTGTTTCTCACTTGTTTTCTTCCCAAGGACCTCAAATATGAAATGTAGCTTTGAGTTATGACCTGAAAGTCACCATATACCTCATGTTTACTGCCACCATGCTTCTATCATGCTCCACCAAGATTAATCAGCTACAAAAATCACACCTCTACCTCATTTTGCATGTACCGGGTCTAGAAACTAACATGGAATGACCTGACTCAATAATGACAACCCATGAACTAATCATGATGACATCATATAGATTCATAGACACCTATAAAACACATCTATGACCATGTGTGACCTCATAAAAACATCCAACCAGCTTGGGAGGACTCATACTATGACTCATCTCACTAGACCATATAGAAAACTCCAAATCTTTACACAACAAATCAACCTTCATGTTTGACATCTGATTGACACCTCATGGAGACACATAACACACCATGACACCATTTTCCATCAATTTAGTTGACATCAATGACAAAAAACACACACAATGGGAAATAATCTCTCCCTTTCTCATTGATGGACACCATATTCAAAAACATTGATGGAAACCAACGTGACCAATACCTACATGAACTATTTTCCATTAACATGACATAATGGAAACAATGCACAAAATCAACTTACTTTCTCAAAAGACTTCCCCTTGGAATATAGTTTCTCTTGTCTAACCTCAACAACAACAATGAATGATCCATGGACCTGTAATGAGCTTCAAAAAAACTCCCCCTGAGAATACATTCACTTCACTTTATCTTCATTCATGCTAATAATATCCATCTAGGTCTGAACCATGCAAGAAATCACAAAATTTTCCTCTAATACTTGCAAAACCTTCTTTAGGACAATTTTCCTAAACCACATCTTCAAAGAAATTTAGACCAACTCTTTCAACCATGAAAGCCAATACACAAAATCAATCCACTCCTTATAGCTCCCCTGAGAACCATACTATTGTTTTCTAATTGACAACATAAAATTAGGACCACATACCTTGCATATGATTCATAGAGTTGTCTCAACCATATTGACTCTTCCTTGAGAAGCTACTTCAATTTTTTCTACCTCTTTACATTGCAAAAATTTAGGTATGAGATCCCTAAACTAACTCTTCAAGAACTTTTTTACCAACTTCACTAAGTTCTACAAACCAACATACCTCATGAAACTCATTTTCATTACTCCCCTAGGATTATATTCCATATATCTCAATGTAAATGCAAAAATTGGGGCTCTTACCTTGACGGAAAAAGAAATCCACTCATTTGTCACAAATCTGAAATGGTCTTTCAAAGTGGTCTTTGTCCTATTCTTTTGTCAATACATATGCTAGAGATATTAGTGAGCTCCTTATGTACACATGCTTGTAATCAATCATCATTACTACCAAATAATTCTTTCTTGCTATCACAGATACCTCAAACTCTTTATTAACGGAAAAGATCAACATCCCGCATCCTATGAATTTTTCTTAGCATGTACAAACACATTTCAAGAAGTACTATGACACAACATATATCCCCTAAAAAATATTTCTAACTTCATACTATAGTTTCCTCTACTTCCACAGTCTTCAACATTCAAATATGATGCAATAAATCAACTATATATGCTCTTGCAACATACTTGGATTTTGATCACAAGTATAGGAACCACTTCATTCTTTGTAAATCAACTTTCAAATCTATATATATGATTGACACAACAATACTGACTTAGTTCTAACCATTCACAGATATGCAAACATACTTCATGAAGAATACTACACTTTTTTGACCTTCATGGTCCTTCATCATACCTCAAGTCTTTAACTTAGTCACACATGATCTAACAAACCCTCTTGACATACTGTACTCATGCATGAAAAATCATTGTAAAATTTAACTACCCATGTTATAGGCTTTGAAATATTGCACATCAACTTAGAATCCCAGATCTATAACCTTGTCAAAAGGAAGTAAAATTACAACAAAAACACAACAAAATTACAATAGAATGTCGGTAAAAATGTAGTAGCAGAGAAAGAGAACCGTGTAAAATCAATTAATTTCCTTGGCTTTCTCCACTCAAAAATCTTATGAATAATAAACACTCAGATACACGTTTTGGATCATCATCAACACTTATAAGCATATTTAACATATGTTCATACCTTTAACCACATGGAGAGCATATCTAAAATCCATACTTTACACAGTCCATGATTTATGCATTTTGTCTCATGAATACCAACCTCATGTATAAAATCGACCTTAATTTAAATCCTGTTATAATCCACCAATAGGACTAAAAATCTCCTTTTGAGCATGCACATCCTTAAAACCATCAAGACCATCGAACACTTGCTTGAGGCCATAACAATTTCAAAAAACCAATGCAATCTTCTAAAGAACACTCGCAAACCCGCAACTTACCATTACAATCCTAAGAATACCCCTGAGTACAACACATCTACTCTAACACATTTGTCTTGACCTCATGAACATGCTTAAGCTTGAAGAAATATTTCGAGACATAATCTGCAGCTTTACACTCATACCATGACTCGGACCATACATTGACAGAACATGATGTGCATGATGTACCTAATAGGATTGTTTAGAGATATGACCTCATGGGACATTTCAAAAACCTTGCAACCTAATGATATATTCATATTATACTTTTAAACAAACACAAACTTGACACAACTCATAGTAGTAAAGACATCTTCATAAAGACTATGCAAACTTCTTGTTATTGACATACCATGGACCTATAATTTTCACTTGAGGACTTAAATCCCCATTGAAGAATCACTTCATAGACATTAAGACTCGAACACAAAGAAAAATAACCCTTGAAGAAAAATAACAATACTATATGGACACATCTCATAGCCCCAAAACATTTTTGAAATTCTTAGAACAAGAACATTTAGATCTTATATAACATGACACATAACACATACTTGACTCTATGATGTCATAACATACTTGAAAACCATACTAAGGTCTCTCATGAATTCACTCATACATGCTTGCATGATAGATGAGATGACTAGATTGACATCAAGAAACTTCCTTTTGAGAAATCTCAGATGATACCTTTGTACATTTAACAACAAACCCTTGACTTGGTGAAGATAAATAATTTGACAAAAGGATTTAGGAACACAATTAAATATTATATTAGATGACAACATAATAGATTGAACCAAAAAAATTAGACACCTAATAAATACAAGGACTCAAAGACACATGTAAAGATTACTTGACATACCTTACAACTTTTGTGGTATCCCACACACCTAGTTTCTTCAAATTGTCATGAAAAGGATAATATATAGCTTAAAGATACTGTTAGTGAAAATTCACAGCACCCCCAAATGAATTATGGATATACCTTTCTAAGGCAATGTCATTTGGTGTGATTTCACAACATTAAGCTTTCCCAAAGTGTGGGACCTTTGTAAATGGGGAAAGATCTCTAGAGAAGGTTGGTTCCTCTTCCTAAACTACCTGCCACAAGCTATTCCAGTGCAGGCAAGCTAATCTAACCTAATATAACTTCCAAGGAGACAAGGAGAGGAAGAAAACAAGGAAAAACAGAGCCTACACTAAAATAGTGATACACTAGAGAAGGAAAGTGTTGATTATCTATCAAAACTGCCATGGAACAAGAAGAGGTGAGCAATGGAAAGGATGGACAAGTGCATCATAGACCAAAGATGGATTTCACATAGAAAATGTTCCAAAACTCCATGAACACAGCTCTAAAACCTGCAATGAACATCCAAACATGCACAAATACCCTATAATGAAGAGAGGTAAGGAAAACAACAAAGAAAACGAGCCAAGGATGGACAAATGCATCACAAAAACATGTTTTTTTATTGCTCAATTTACACAGTGCATCATTTCACGGGTAAGAGGAAAAAATTCCATTATAGAGTAGGGGAGGAGGTTCAAACTCCATTTTGACCCTGGGGAAGAAAATAAGGGAGAGGCAGAGAAGAAGGATGAACAACCTTTTTCAAAATGAGCCAAAACTAGCTTTTATCACTCGAACAGAATGAAGGAAATGAGAAAATGCGGGCAAATCAATTTTAAAACTCCAACCACCGACAAGATCCATTTAATTAGCCTGCAAAATGATGGGTTTCCATGAAAAATCCCATACTTCATCGTACATTGCTTTGCAAAGCAAGAAAGAGGCCCATACTTCATTAATTTTGGTGGTTGGGGTCATTTTCTGTAATTTTTCCATGCCAGAGACGTTTTCCCATTTTTCTCCCACAAAACTCCATCAAAATTTAAAATTAAAGTTTCCATCATGTAGAGGATTTCAACAGATTTCCATTGATACCAAAATCACAAAAATTTGAGCTCTGGATCGAAAGATATGGCCCTCTGAAGATTTAGGGCAAAACAAGGCAAAATTAGGGCAAAATCGGGTCTGCGGGCCAAAATTTGACCTTTTTCCCCTTTTCGCGAAATTGGAAATTTTTCCAAAATCCTCCGCATCCCCTCTACACTGATGACATGTGGCACTTCCTAATTGGTCGCAGTGGCCTTGAAAATAACATTCTGCCCCTTTTTCCTGCAAAGGGAAAATTTTCCCAAGGTCCCCCATCGGCCCAACCTCCGCTACTGATGTGGACACGTGGCACCTTCTGATTGGTCGCAGAGATGCGGTCTAACTTTTCACCTTTGCACTTTTATGGTTTTGGAAAAAAACCAAAATCCTTTCGACCCCCGACTCCCGTTGCTGACTTGGACACATGGCGCATTATGATTGGTGGGCCTTAACCAATTTTTCTCCATTCTCCTTTGTGGGCTTGCAGGCCTTTGAATTTTTTAGCCAAAAGGCTAAGTGCCAAAAATTTTCCCGTGGGTCTGCCTTGGCAAATTTTCCCTCCAAACTCGACCGAGCCATAACTCAAAAAATACAAGGAGTTAGGAGGACTTCTTTACCTTTCTGGAAAGGGGAAGAAATTATCTATCTATTGAAGCCATTTCTAGAATATTTTGAGTGCTTACAATGTGTGAAAATTGAATTTGAAGCACAAGGAAGGAAATAATGAAGGTAAGTTAGCCAAAATAAGTAGGGGCTCATTTTGGATAACTCGATACCTATGTTCTTCTTAAACCCTTGACTCTTCTACCAAAGAAAACATGCTTCCTAGATATATTTTAGGCTTGATGAACTTGTCCCCCATGTTAACTAAGTGATACTCTCCTTTAGAAACCTTCATGTGATCACCTCCATATCGAACACCTCTAATTTTGTAACATCTTTCTTAGTTTTACCTCCATGATTAGGTCCTTTGACTTCTCCTTAGAATCATACCTTTGAATGAACCTTTTCTTGCTTTAGTACAATCTTTCTATATGACTTGGCTTTTGAAAATTGAAACAAACAATATCCTTATTTCTTCTTGAATCGTAAAAACTAAGATTCCATCCACAATCCCTAGCCTTGTGACCATACTCACAACATGAAAACATTCACCTTTGAAGAGAGCTTCATCATTCCTAGGAGACCTCCTCTTGCAATCTCTAGCTCTATGAACAAAATCATGACAAAAATAGCAATACCAATATCCATTGAAAGGAGTACCATACCTTATAAAATTAAGTTTTATAATAGGTTTAGACCTTCTCAAATCAGTATTCTTAGTCACATTCTCATCTAATTTGGAACTTGGACCAGCTTCACCATCATTCTTCATATGTTCACGTTTACACCCTAGACCAGCTTTTGTGACTAGCCATTATTTGGATTTCCAAGATTCCCTTAAGAGCTTCAAAACTCGTCTCTAGCTTCCCATACATCTTCAACCTATTAGAAGCATCTTCTAAATCAGATTCTAGGGTTTTAAAATTATCTTCATTCCCGATTAAACTAAAATGGAATATTGTAGTATAATATGATGCTATAGAAACAATAAATAAATGACAATAAAATATAGTAAATATACCTAAGCAATCTAAGAAATGAAATGTGAAACCCTAATGTGAAAAGAGGGTTAGAAAGGCCTTACCTAATTCATCAAAGTTATAGGACTATTTTCCGGTGGAGACCTACTGGACAAGAGGATGAAACCACCACACACAAGCTCAAGTTAATGTAGATATGGACTGTCTAGCTAGACTAGAGTGCCTAGAGAAAGATAGGGGATCCTGGGAACCTTGGCTTAAGATCCAAGTGCTTTGGTCTATGGAAATGACCAGAAACCTCCTCTTAGGTATCGCTGAATGTTCACCTGTGTTTGCTTCCTATCGCGTGAATGTCACCTGGATGTTCTGTAAATCTATAATAGAAGAATCACCTGCAAAACCCTAGACAAAGCATCAAAACCATAAAAAAATAAAGATGCATATGAAGGGGATAGATTTTCCTCAACAGCCACAATGGTGGACTTACTAACCGAGTTCGCACTACATATTAGACCCAATGTAGTTCTAGGTGTGTGTGTGTGTGTGTGTGTGTGTGTGTGTGTGTGTGTGTGTGTGTGTGAAATTGTGCCCTAGGTGCTCTTGTGTCAGTCACACTTTGTGAGTAGTGAGAAATAACTAGATGTAGAATGTAAGTAAATGGTGCATGTAATATAATAAACTCCCCTCCTATGAAGTGTGATGTAGATGAACCAACCTTTGTCCCTTGTGATGGAGCTAGATTAATGAAAAAGAGCAATAAAAGCCTTTGATGGATGAAACCTTAGATGGTGATAGTAGTGATTAGTGCTTGGTCCCTCATTATGGTCTCATAAATTTATATTTATATGGTTCTCTTGTTCTAATTTCATAATTAACCCCGAAAAGGCTGACCACCAAAAAGATAGAAAGCTCAAATGACTAGAAAGTTCCCAAAATATGAGAGTAAAGTGCAAAGAGGATCAGGGCACCCGAGGCACCCCAATACTTGATGGGCGCCCAATCAAGCAATAGGAAAAATGTAGTATAAAAATACATACCTGGGAAAATACAGGTACAAGATTGAAAGTAGTAATAGAAAGAAAAGAAAAATTTCTAAAGACATGGGTTAATTAGTACTCTTTTTCACTCAAGAACCATATGAATAGTAGTATGAAACTAGGACTAAATAATTACCCAAAGTGCATGATTTAGTGTCTACAATTCCCGGTCATCTTTCTCCTTTAGGGTTTTAGACATATTATCCACTTGCTATTTTAAAACCTTAATGGCTTGATCATGATATTTATACATGTAACTCATTTTCTCTTGCAATCAAAATACTAAAGACTCAAGAGCAATCTCATACTGTTTCCTCCAAAGGTCAAGTGACATACCCATTTATGCTTCTAGGATATCCTTTAATCGTTAGACTTGCTTCACAAGGACCTACTCTGATACCAATTTTTGAAGCACAATGGACTAAGGGGGTGAATCAGTCATATAAATTCCTTATTTAATACCATTAAAAACATTCATTAACATCCATTCATTCACATACATTCAATGAGATCTTATTAGGTGTACACCGTACATTCAAATAATAATAACACATGAGAAAGAACACATAGAAATAAGATATAAGTGAGAAACCCTCATGGGGTATAAAACCCATTGAAACTCGCGCTTATATTACACAAAGATAAGTGGTTTAGTGAAGCACCAATTTCACAAGGAGCACCAACCCCTAGTTTAGTAGAGAAATAACCCGCAAGGAGCACCAACCCCTAATTTAGTGAAGCACTCACTCTAGAAGGAGGATGGAACCACCCTAGATGACCAAGCACTAACTCATCCACCTGATGATGAGGATCTTTGAGTTTTGTTTCGACACAACCGAAGGAGATCTCTAATTTAGCTCACATACTCTTCTTCAAACACTCATTCCTCTAGCTTGTTATATCTTCTTCCACTTTGGCTTTTATTGGCTCTAAAAACTTTCACACATGCTATCGAAAATTCCTCAACTTGTAACACATATATCAAATCTCAAATCATCCTTTAAACTTGTAAAAACTTCTACTTGGGTCATAGTTTTCCCTTCAAGAATGAAGTATTTATCAACATCGCAGAGGAGATTGGAGACAATATCATAAGAGCTAGGCCACACTTGGAGCATAAGGTACCACGGATGTTTCCCTCAATGATACATTATGTAGGAAAGTGTGTGGACTTGGTACTTAAAGATGAACCTTTGCGCATGCCAGTGCCAAGGAATTCAGAACAAGAGGCAGAGTGAGAGAAAGCCTCAGTGATGCAAAAGATTGCATCCTATGAAGGGCTGATGCAAGCGCTACAAGAAGTATTGAAGAAAGTAGACCAGGATTTGAACATCGTACAACTTCGTAAGAGCTTATCAATATAAAGACCCTGGAAGAAAACAATGAGGTCCAGAGAGTAATGAAGAAGCGTGGGGTCATGGCAAAGCAACACAAGAGCCGCACAAGACTCAGCTAGAAGAGCTTGGGAAGCTCATTGCACAAAATATGGATCTTCTAGAAGGAAGAATGACCTCAATGTCCAATGTTGTGTTGGTTCTACAAAATGAAAAAGGGGAAATTACAAGGATGAATTGGAGTCCATTGCTATGGACATTCCAGAAAAAGTAGAACAAGCACTCATTGAATGGTAGGCCTTGGAGGCTGAAATAAAGGAGGAGTATCCAGAGTTGATACTTCAAACTGATACAGAGGAGGTTGCCTCATAAAACTTCTTTATTCATCTACATTATTTCATTCTTTTATTCTTTACTTATATTTTTGGAGATACCCATTATTGGGGTGACAATGAGATTAGTGTGGGGTAATGTTGATCAGAGAACACTTGACATAACTCACACAAGAAGTCCGCATGGGAAAACACAAGTTTAAGGATGCGAATGGAAAGGAAGAACCCGCGTGCGGAGGGAAAGTTCGGAATTCAAGACTTAGCCGATTTTGAGCATGAAGACCTATTTTTAGAAGATGGTGTGTGGAACACACCAACAATGCAGAGACGTGCGCACCACATTGGCTATATTTAGAGGATCAAAACAAAGCCTTTTGCATGGAGACAAGATAAGAATAGGATTGTCACTTTAGTTAACTGTAAGAGGTCTATAGATAGCACACTTGCATGTGTAGCTATGCCTATAAATGGTGCATGGCTATTAATAGCATGCAACTTATTTTTGGAATAGATAAGTGGTGAAGGGAAAGTCCACACCCTATATATGTAGTGAATTACCAGATAGAGAGATAGGGATGAGAGATAGATAGGTATATGCAGAGCGTAAGAGGTAAGCATAAAGAGATATGTGCATATGACTGAATTATTGTATCGGATCCATGTGCACATCAAGATAGAATGGCATTATTGTAAGGAGATGTTGTGTTTATTAATAGATGGAAGATATTGGCTGAATCTAAGTGTCATTCCTATGTGTAATTGAGTAGTGCATGTTCTTGATTCAATCATGATTATTGTTTAAGCTTGTTCTTGTATAGATCTCGAATATGGCATACACTTTGTAGAATGATGGATTAGTTATGGATCTATATGTTTCTTCATCACACTAAGCATCCTACTATAACAACCCTAAAGAGGGACTTAGTACCTTTGTGCATGTTGGGTGAGCGTTGAGTCTAGTATGAGTGATGTGCTAGTGCATCTAGGGTTTTATCTAGTAAATTCTAGGCTACATCATTGATTTCATTTCTGGGACCTCTTTTTCAATTATTTTTAGGATGGTTCACGATGAAGATGTAACGTATAACTCTAGAAATTATTGAGGAGTGGTTACATGACCTTGAGGAAGAATATGCACGGTGGTTCAACAGTGGATCTTAGTTTAACGCACGCACTTGGGTAGAATAGAATATGTATGACAGCTTATATGAGAGATTTTTCACCATATTTCTAGTAGAATTATACAAGTGGCTGATTGTGTATGCATCTAAGTAGAATTGGAGGTATTGTCGACACTAAAATTTTCCTCCATAATTTCTATTTCATTAATGTATGTATTAGGAATAGGATGTTGTTAAGTATAATTAGTAGTAGGGTCTCGATAGAAGATAACGGCACCATCAAGACAATGCCACCAATAATGTGGAGTATGGTAACAATCAAAGTATAATAGGAATGTTGTAAAAAGTAAATATTTGTCGTAAGTGGTCCGGTAATGTTAAAATGTCAAAGTTTGGGTAATTAGAGAAGTAGGGTCTACATGATTAGGAATTAGAAATATTATATTGGTAATAAGGACAAGGAATGAGGTCATAAATATTTTGTGTATTTTATTTGTAAAAGTCTAAAAATGTGGAACCCATGTAAAATGATAAGGTTTATCTTATCTTAAAAGATAAGCTTACATGTCGATAAGAGTTAAGGTATGAAATATGATTCGTCAGAGGGATTTCTTATCCTATCTTAGAGATAAGATGGATAAGCTGGAAGTTCTATAAATAGAGAGGCCACCCCCTCATTTAGCATAGAAGAAGTAGTGAGAAATATTGTAGGAAGTGTGCGAAGGAAGCCATCGGTTTAAAGGTGTGTGAAGAAGCCATTAAGAGGTGTAATTGTAAAGTTTCTCCCATAGTCTTGGTGAAAGTCAAGTGAAGTCAATAACACTTGAAGTACCTCATGGATTACATCCACCAAACTAAAGGTGTGCATTAGTAAATAATCATAAGCACGAGGAGTTCCGGTGAAGAATTATCATAGTGCCGGATTGGTGATGACATTTTGGTTCCGCTTGCACGGACCATTCCTCGTTGGTGGATTTTCGGAGAGATATTCCCACTTAGTCAAAATCAATCGAGGGTAACCTTATTTTTATCGTGCATAGTAGTTACCATGGTAAAGTCATTTTTACCATGAATAGTAGTTACCATGGTAAAGTCATTTTTGCTGGGAATAGTATTTACAGTAAAGTCACTTTTTACCGTGAATAGTATTTACCATAGTAACTTCACTTTTCACCGTGAATAGTGTTTACCACAAAAAGTCAGTTTTACCATAGTTACCATGGTCATTTCTATTTTACTGTAGAAAGGTGTAAAGTCACTTTCTATTACAGTGATTCCAATTATTTGTGCACATAAGTCTTGTTAATTGTACTTGTGGGTTGGTATTTCACGGTGGTTACTTTTGAAAATGGGAAAGATTCCTGTTTTTTCAGCTCAATCTAATAAAGATGCTTCTTCTTTCATTCAAGAGTTTAAGCGATCTTGTATTTGTAATGGCCTTATAAGAAGGGAACAATGGACTGAATTTTTTCCTACCTTTTTGGATGGTTCAACACTTAGGTGGTTTGAAACACTAGGTGATAATGTGAAAAATTCATGGGATTTATTAACTGGAAGTTTTCTTGAAGAATTTGGTGAACAATAGAAATATGCAGATCTCATGATCGAGATCACAAAGCTATCCCAAGGAGAGAAGGAGAAGATAAGGGATTATCATGCTCATGTTCTAGAGCTAAGGAGGAAGCTCGATGCCCAGATCCGGAAGGAAGGATTAGCGGATGGGTTGATGAATGGCGTGAATAATCTCCTCTGTAAGCACTTCATTCTTGGGATGAAGCCAGAGATCAGACAACGAGTGAAGTATGACCGCCTAGCTACCATTGAACAAGCAAAGGAGATTGCAAGAAGGCAAGAAGAAAGCATGGAAGAGGAGCCCAAAGAAATTGTGGCTAAAGTAGAGCCTACACCAGCGCCTTTGGTCTAGAATCCACAACCACTCTCGGTGAGCACAAATATTTCTCCTAGTACATCTACTGAGTATAAAGATCTGCTCCAAAAGATGGGTCAGTTAACTATTAATCTTCTTCAAGGAAAGGAATTTAATTCTCAGGGAGGAGATAGAGGTCCAAAAAGAAATATTTCTGAAGTTGTATGTTATGGTTGTTATAAAAAGGGTCATTATAAGTATAATTGTCCAGATAGAGCTTCTACATCTGGTAAAGGAGATAATGATAAAGGAAAAGCACCTGTGAATTCTTTTGATGTAGTAGATAAGAGCAGAAATAATGAAGTAGATGTGTTTGTAACAAAAAGAAAGAAAGAAAAAGATAATCAAGATGGAAATGATCCTAAGAAGATGAAAGAAGAAACTAGTAAGAAACATAGGAGAAGAAAGTTGGGTGTGCAGGATTTTTCGATTTCACAGGCAAGGACCATACTCCATCTTGGAAGACCTGTCCAAAAGGCCGCAAATATTACATATGGTCAACTCTTGGCTATGTCTTCTCGAGAAGAGGCGGGAGTTGCAAAGTGGACTTAATGCTCGACGAAGGAAGGAGGTTGAGGTCCCTGTTTTGGAGGCATGTGTGGATCCCTATGCTCCACAAGATGAGGTATTATGTAATGGCATTTCAATTCATGATGTCTTAGTTGATGGAGGTGCTGCAGCTTAATGTAATGACCGAGTCTCAGTAATGAATATGTTGGGTTTAAAAATTAAACGCCCTTCAACACTTATGTTAAGGTCATTAAATAAAGGAAAAACTAAACCAGAAGGTGTAGTTTCAAATGTGGCAATATTTTTATGGGTGTTGATGTGTGGTAGACTTTCAGTGATGAAAATGGTACATTGCACCCAATGCTGCTGGGAAGACCATGGCTAAGGAGAGTTCATGCAAGAAACTACTGGAATGAAGGTTTCATGACACTTGGATGTGGTAGAGAGAGGGTGAAGATAAACGTGATCCTCGACATTATAAAGCGTAACTCGTGGATTCAAGTGATGAAACCGATGATTGGACATCCTCTCGATTACTCTAGTACCAAGTGAAGTGGACATCAAGATGAAGAAAGCGAGGTGGATGTTTCAGTCATAGATATCCTTCCAACCACACCAACTCATGACCCCATAAAATTATCTCAAGAATAAGTTGATGATCGTCTCAACCAAATAAAGATTGGTGATCTTTGTGATGGAGAGTGAGAAGGAATCCTACCTCCGGCTCTTTCAAGGTACATACACATATTCACTTTTGATTACAAGGAACTCCGTCAAGTAAGTTGGGTAGAACATTCTATTGAGTTGGTAGATGGTGCTGCCCATGCTAATATAGAATGAATCCTAATTTTTCCAAGACTATAAAAGAAGAAATAGATAAGTTCTTGATGCAGATTCATATTTACTTGTGGAGAATTCAGATGGGTTTCTCCCATTGTGATCTCAATAAAAAGAATGGGAAGCTACGCATTTGTGTTGATTACAGGTGAAGCTCAATAAGGCAACAAAGAAGGATCATTACCCTCTCTCATTTTTAGATCGATCTTGGATGAAGTAGCTGGCCAGAGTGCTATAGTTTTGCCGATGGATATAGCGGCTACAACCAAGTTCGTATAGCAGAGAAAGATCACCAAGACCACGCTCACCACTCCTTGGGAACGTTTTCTTATAGAGTTATGCCTTTTGGGTTGTGTAATGCTCCAAGAACATTCCAGTTGTTTGATGAATAGGGTGTTCGAACCCTACATCGGGACCTTCATCGAGTATTTTCGGATGATTTTTGCATCTATGGGAGCAAGTTGGACCACCCGCACTGAAGATGGAGACAGCATTTCAAAGGTTAGATGAAGCACAAGCCTCATTAAACCCTACAAAGTGTGTCTTTGGATGTTCTAAAGGCATTTTGTTAGGGCATGTCAGATCCAGAGATGGTATTGGTACCGATCCCGATAAAGTTTCAAAATCAAAGATTTACCATTTCCTATGAATAGAAGTAAGTTGAGATCATTTTTAGGCCATGTGGGTTACTATAGAAGGTTCATCAAGAATTTCTCAAAGATTGCACAACCACTAACCCATTCTTCAAGAAGGATGTTACTTATGAACCATGAAATAAGGTGCATGAAGCTTTTGGACAATCAAGGAAGCCCCTGGTTTCTTCACCTGTTTTGAAGAATCCAGTTGGAGCAAGCCATTCATTGTGTACACCGATGCCTCGATGCAGCACTAGGAAGTACTTTGAGCCAAAAGGATGAAAATGGGAATGAACATCCATTTACTTTGGGAGCGCAGATAAATGAGCAAAGTGATGAGGTAAATTATATCAGAATGAAAAAGAGGCTCGCTATCATTTTTTTTGTAAAGAAGTTTAGAAATTACTTGCTAGGGCAAAAATTTATAGTTGTAATGATCATCGTGCTCTAAAATATATTGTAAATAAGCCTAACCCATCGGGAGGATAGCAAGATGGATAATTTTGCTACAAGAATTTGAATTTGACATTATAGATAGGCCAGAAAGAAGCATGTCAATGCAGATGCACTCTCTCGAGCCTATGATGGTTTAGGATCATCTTGTGATGATGATGATTTCCCGATGCAAAGATTGTTCTCCTTGACACAATCCCTAGTGAATACATAGATATTTGGAATTATCCGAATGAATTCAAGTTTCGATAGTGCCAATGCAAAGACTAAGAGAAAGATTACTCAAGCCACTCGTCCATATTCTATTCTCGCATGGAGTATTATTTCAAATAGGACTCGATGGACAAGATAAGAGGCGATTGGACGTGATCAAGGGAAGGAACTGCTAGAAGAATTCCACAATGGTACATGTGGAGGGCACTTCTCCGGACAACTTACAAAGCAAGAAGGATCTTGGATGCAGTTATCACCGCCCACTCTTTTTAAAGATTGTTATAATTATTGTAAGACATGTGATATTTGTCAAACACATGGTAACCGTAAGACTTCATCAGCTCCATTATGTCCTATTCTTCCCTTGGTCCCTTTGAAAAGTGGGGAATAGACATTGTAGGTCCACTTCCAACTACATCATGCCAAAATAAGTATATGTAGTTGCGCACAGATTACTTAACCAAGTGGGTCAAGCTAGGCCATTAAAAAAAGCTTCCATGGATGAAGTGGCAAGGTTCATGTATGAATGCATTGTCACCAGATTTGGTTGCCCATTAGAAATTGTAATAGATCAAGAAAGCCACTTCATTAATGAGGTGGTAGAATCCCTATTCAATAAGTTTTCTATTAAGCACATGTGAAGGCAACAACATACAAGCCAAGCACAAATGGACAGTGGAACGAACAAATTTTGTGTTGTGTCAAATTCTAGCAAAAGATGAAGCCTTGCAGTACATAAATGGGATAAAAGGATTCATGCAAAGATTGTGGGCATATAGGGCAACATCAAAGTCAGCAACAGGATACTCCCCATTTCGGTTGGCCTATGGCATTGATCCAGCTTCTTCCTATTGAGTTTGATATTCCCACCGTGAGAGTTATGAAAATGAAAGGATGGATGAAAGTGATTCAGTAAAAGAAAGGTTGGTACATCTTCATTTGCTAGAGGAAATGAGAGAAATAGCAAAGGATACAAGCCATAAGAAGAAAATGAAGTAGAAGGAATACTTTGATCAAAAGACCCGGTGGTCTCCATTTCATGTGAATGACTTGGTTCTAGTATATGATTCCAGATACAAAAAAAGAAGACAGAGAAAATTTCTTCCAAAATGGATGGGGCCCTACAAAATAGCAGTTGTGCATGA
Source organism: Taxus wallichiana var. yunnanensis (assembly GCA_018340775.1). Lineage (NCBI taxonomy): Eukaryota > Viridiplantae > Streptophyta > Pinopsida > Cupressales > Taxaceae > Taxus > Taxus wallichiana. The sequence goes on from CM031238.1 coordinate 644,574,530, forward strand.
AAATGGTACGTACCGATTGGAGGAATTGGATGGCACTCCCATTACGAAATGGGTCAACTATGACAAAGTCAAGATTTTCCAAGCACCATAATAGTCTACTCTGAGGATGGAGTAGAAGCTAGGAAGGGGGAAGATGTCGACACTAAAATTTTCCTCCGTAATTTCTATTTCATTAATGTATGTATTAGGAATAGGATGTTGTTAAGTATAATTAGTAGTAATGCCTCGATAGAAGATAACGGTGCCATCGCACGGTGCCGCCAATAATGTGGAGTACGGAATACCAAAGTACAATAGGAATGTTGTAAAAAGTAAATATTTGTCGTAAGTGGTCCGGTAATGTTAAAATGTCAAAGTTTGGGTAATTAGAGAAGTAGGGTCTACATGATTAGGAATTAGAAATATTATATTGGTAATAAGGACAAGGAGTTAGGTCATAAATATTTTGTGTATTTTTTTGTAAAAAGTCTAAAAATGTGGAACCCATGTAAAATGATAAGGTTTATCTTATCTTAAAAGATAAGCTTACATGTCGATAAGAGTTAAGGTATGAAATATGATTCGTCAGAGTGAATTTCTTATCCTATCTTAGAGATAAGATGGATAAGCCTAGAAGTTCTATAAATAGAGAGGCCACCCCCTCATTTAGCATAGAAGGAAGTAGTGAGAAATATTGTAGGAAGTGTGCGAAGGAAGCCATCGGTTTAAAGGTGTGTTGATAGAAGGAAGTAGTGAGAAATATTGTAGGAAGTGTGCGAAGGAAGCCATTAAGAGGTGTAATTGTAAAGTTTCTCCCATAGTCTTGGTGAAAGTCAATTGAAGTCAATAACACTTGAAGTACCTAATGGATTACATCCACCAAACTAAAGGTCGTGGCATTAGTAAATAATCATAACACGAGGAGTTCCGGTGAAGAATTATCATAGTGCCGGATTGGTGATGACAAAGATCGCGCACTTGTCTTGACACATGAATAATTTCAGGACCTTTATGATCCCGATCGATCGGACTCGGCCGTGGATACATGGTTTCGTGGTGTTCTAAATAGTTATATTCTATAATATTAAATTTTGACGTATTCTTTCCCGGAGGTAGCTAAATTCTAGTTTTTTCAGTATCCTAGAGGATCATATTTGCAAGGTATTCCACTTTGGTGATCAAGATCTTGATGGTATCTTTGAACCTAGAGAGTAAACCAATGGCTAACTAAACCTCACCTCGCGCAAGGGTAAGGGTGGGAACAAGTTTGGTGAAAGATGGTAGACCTAGTGGTAGAACGAAAAAGAGAGGAAAGACAAATTAATTATAATGAGGTGCGTGAGAGTGAGATAGAAAATTAGTGTACCATTGTAGAAATTATGGAATTGAGGAGAGAGATGGCTCGTGAAGGTTTTGAAGCTCACATAGAAGATGTGGAGCCGAGCATCAGGAACTCCCCCATCTTGGCAAGCATGATAGAGATCCCCCTTGGCTTCACATAGAAGTGCGCCAGCAAAGACTACCTAGGCCGTGGGCGCACATCTTAATCCACCCGGTGACCTAGCCCTTACACTTGGTTTTGTGGTATCTAGTATGAAAAGTAACCAACAAGCTAACTTGGGAAGTAGGAGAGCAGGAGTAAGTTAGGAAGCAAGTACATCAATGGAAAGATAGACGACTTCAATGTTATTTGGAGGAACATTCTTAGGCACATCATCCACATAGAATGTAAGCACACAGAATGTTGGATTCACCTCTAGAAGTGGAACTACCTCACAAACTGTAGGGGTTTAGTATAGTACTACTATTGGAGCACAAGGGAGTACATCTATAGGTCCTATTCCAGCTATAGGTGGAGGATCAGGAGGTATAAGTGGTTCTAGTTCCAGTGGATCTAGTGGTTTTAGAGGTAGAGGAAACATAGGAGGTTCTGGATTAGGTGGTCAAGGCCCACAAAGAACCACATAATATCTATATGGAGATGTCTCTTCACCTCTTGGAGTATAGAGGTATAGAGGATGTTGTCAAACATGTGCATATGTGTGAAATCTTATGGCATGCGAAAGGGATCTGTAGTGCCCACATTTTTATAGCCTCAGTTATTGTTGTTCCTTCTACTCATAGACATGTTTGGATAGGGATTTGATATATGTTGGATAATATGTTATGATTTTTGACCTTCTTGGACATGGATGCATATTTGGGCACGTAGCGCCAATTTGACTTTAGTAGCATGTTGTTAGTTTTCATTCGATGTTGTGGACATTAGCTTATGACGATGTTGTTTAGACCTAATTGAGATACGTTAAATGTTTAGTGTAGTTGCATGTTTGGATTCTATGGATATATGTCACTTTATCATTATGTCTAACTTATGGTGAATTGTGTATAATTGTGCATTTTCGATTCCATAAAGATGATATGCTAGTTTAGAATCCATTGATATCTTATTTAGTAGTTGATTCACATTTTATCGAGACAGGTGCGTTTAATGTGTGCAATGAGTGTGCAGGTGACAAGTCACAGGAGAACATGGGATTCAGGCCAGCTACACAATTTTACACAAGCAGCCCACGGGCTAAGTCCTAGCCATGTTTATTGTATGAGGCCTTAGTATTAGAGTTTATTGTTTTGGGCACCATGAGTGACCCCGATTTTTAATGTAATATGTCTTGTAATATTAATCTTACTTAGGGTGTTTAGTTGTGTTGTAAACTTGTTTTGGGAATTAATGGCCCCACATCCTCTACCCTTGTGCCCACATGTATCAAACCCGAAATTGGGCTATTTTAGGCATTTTTAGTGACCCCTTTTTAGTTTGGGAGTTCACTTAACATGAAAATGGGCCCTTGGACCCTACCTAATAGGTAGGGGGCTTATTTCAAGGCTTAGAGGGAGTTTCCCTCCCATTTTGCCTTCCTTTGGTCACATCCATGTAAGGTGGATGGGGATGTGTGTTTTGTTAAAAGTTGCACAAGTTTGTTTTGGTTATCATTTTGGGTAATTTGGGAGAAGAGGGTTAAAATCTATTTTATCCTTTCTCCCTTTTATTTTGAGAATCTTTGACCTTGAGGGAAGAGAGGGGTGACACATGTCACCCCCTCATTTTTGAGGATTTTTTCTTGCTCCTCTTCAAATTCTCCCTCATGGGGAAAGAAGAGAACTTTTTTTTTGGAGCTTTTGCTTGGAGGCTTGTGGATTTTGGAGCTAGAGCTTGCTTGGGTCAAGAAGTGGAAAGGTTAGAAGTTGGAGAGCTTTTGGAGGTAGGCTCCTTGAGCTTATTTGTGTGTTTTATATCATGCTAGATATTAGTTTTTTTATTTAAAATGTTTGTTGTTGCATGTGAATCTTTATTTTGTTGTTTACTTTATTTTTTTCCATCCATCATATGGCATGATGGAGTTTTGGAGTTTGTGGGGGAAGAGAGAGGGATTTTTCCCTCTCAATCCTCATGGCTTGATGGGCAAGCCTTGTAGGATTTATGTTACTCCCCTCAAATGGTTTGAGGTGGGGAAGGTGGTTCATATGACTTGAACCTCCTTCCCCATTCTTGGTGAGGAAACCCTTTGGGTTTGAAAATCCTTCCAAGAAGGATTTGGTGAAAGGGTGGAGAAATAAGGAGGGTTTGAATGATTTTGGAGGAATAAGGAGGGTGTGGAGATCTTGGTTTAGTAGAAATCCTTTCTTCTCTTCCTCATTTTTGAGGTAGAACATGGTTTCTCCTCTTTTTCATCTTTGCAAAATTGGTGCCTTGTTTTAATATTTGTCTTGTATTTATGTGAATGTAATGTTGGTTGTTCACCCTCACTTTGGTGCAAAGTTGTGGATAGTAGTCCTCTTTCCCATGGGCTTGGGGGAGGTTAGCATGTCTTCTAACTTTGGAAAGGCATGTAATGATGCCTAAAGGTTGGGTGGTTAATCAAGATTTTTCTCCTTGTATTGGATTCTTGGAAGCTTTTGAAGTTGGAGATCATGTGGTGGAAATTTGGAGTCTCTTATCAACTTGGCCTCTCCTTGTCATCTTCATTCTCTTTATGGACATTACCTCATTGTATCTCTTTTGGATATGGCTTTGTGGAAACTTTCTTTTATTGTAAATCTTCTTTTTTTTGTATTTGAAAATTACTTGTAAACTTGAGTAATGTTTAGTTGAGCAATCTCTTTTATCCTTGTAAAGAAGCTTGGGATGGGATTTATTTTGAGTAGTTGTGTATTTTTGGAATAAATTTTTCTTATGGAGTTTAAGTCTCTTGGAAATGAAATATTGTAACAAAAGGATTCATTTAATAAAAACTTGTTGTAACTCATATCTTTTGAATGAAAGTTGATCTATTGGAAAGATTATTATTCTTGTTATGATCTCCTTCTTGTCTAATCTTGTAAAATGATTGTATGTTAAATAAAGTATCCTTTTCTTGAAGTGCATCTCTTTTTACAAATTTTTATAATGTAGTAAATGGAATACAACTAGTTTTCTCTTTCCTTATTACTAATATGAAATGGATAAATTAGTTAAAGCAAATATGAGCATACCTCTCCTTCACTAAGTTGTAAACTTAGTTCCAAGTCTCTTTATCATTGAAATAGATTGCTACAATATTCTTATCACATTAAATAATAAATCATCTTAATATAGGCATATTGAAAAAGAATTTTGAAATTTATATTTTCACAACAATGCTTAAACATAATCTATTGATTCTACAACTTGAAATAGTTTTAAGATTATTTGTGTATATATATATATCTAATATAATTATATTAGATAATATAATTAGTTTCTTTTCTAAAATTTTTTACATTAGGTTATATAGTTAATATGGTTATAATTTATAATATAATCGTATTAATTTTGTAAACATCCATTTTATATATTATTTTTATGTCATCAATATCAAATTATATTATAAATAATATAATGAAAATATAATATAAATTCATATTATATATATAGACAAAATATTATATATAAATAAGAAAACGTATTAAATTTTAATCAATAAACAATAAACAAAAAAAAAAAGTAAAATACATAGAATTTGGGAGGGCCGAGCCCTCCCCACACCCACGCAACCCCCCACGGCTTCCTCTCCCCCACACCGCCCCTGTCCCCACACCGCTGCCCCACCCCTTACGTAGCTGTCATTTCCCCCACACGTTGCCCTCCCCGCGCTACCATTGTCGCTGTCACTACTACCACCACTCCCTCTTCCACCACGCAGCCACTCCCTTGGGCACCCACCTCTACAACCTCTCCTTCCACACTATCCCCTCCCACTACCACCACCTCACTCCCAAAAAAATGTAGCCATACCAACCTCCAATGGAGTTTACACTAAAAAAATGAAGATGCTTTTTTTGAGGTTTTGGGTCTCACAAACAATGCAATCTGATTTAATCAAACCCCATAGTTCCTCCTTCATAGCTCCTCCTCCTCCCGCAACTGAAAAAACAAAACAAATGAGAAAAGGAATGGAAAAGAAGAGAAAATAACATAAAGATGATTAAGGCAAACTTAGGGTAGATTTCAAAATCTAGGGCCCAGATCAGATTAATCCTAGGGCTCACAATAAACCCTACACCCTTTAGTCATAATCATTTTATGGGAATGGGAAAATAACAATTGTGGGGTGTGTGGGAAAACTATTAAATAAAATGAGAATGTGAAATAAAACCAAAGGAGGGCAAGTGGTGTTAAATTAATATGAAAGGGGGTGTAAATTTCTCGAGTGACCCTAATAATGTTTAGTAGAGTAATTCAAGATAGTGTTATTAAATAAATAATTAAATCAGGAATTTAGGCAAGTAGTTAAATAAATTGGAAAAGGAAAATTATTCTAAAATAATTAATCATTAACGGGAAAGGGTTAAACCAACACAGTAGTATTATTTTAGTTCACTTCAAAAAAAAATTACCCAAAATTTGTAGTCATTCTTGGTGTGTTTTTCGGTGTCCCGTTATGGGCACTAAAGGATCATGGCTTCTAAGTGTAAGGCAAGTCAATTTGCTACTACATTACAGGATGTGCGCATAAGCTGGTATAGGAAGTTTGACTGATCAAACTTGCATAGATTATGCAACGTTGAAAAATGCTTTCTTGAAAGAGTTCCATATCCCCGAGTTTGAGCAGAATAGTATAAGTGTGCTCAAGGATATTAAGAAAGGAACTACCGAGAATGTATGTGAGTATGATGCCCATTTTAAAAACTCATATCTAAGATTTATTATGACATTCAAGCAAGCCAACATGCATAATGGTTTATTGGAGGATTGATTACACCATTTAGAAGGGCATTGTCACATAAGACATACATCGATCCCAAAGCAATGAAGCACTTTGTGTGCTAAGGCGATTGGGAGCTTTGACACTAGTGTTAGTCCATTCTTAGAGGAACAAATTGCAACTATGGTAAAACAGTTAGAGAAGCTATTAGAAAATTCACCCCATGAAACACTCTCAGGATTTGGCATACATGATTGTGAGGTGGAAGGTCACACCAAGGATAGTTTCCCTTGTAGATTTATACATTCATTGTTTTTAGAATGTGAAATCTATCATTTGAATCATGATGCTAGTCACTATCCTTTTTACAATGCGCGATAAGGAAGAATTTATCTTGCTTTTGTAATAGTTACAGGGCCACGACCCATGATACCGAGGATTGTTGATTGATTGGTCGATCCATGATGCTATAGACATTGGAGTATGATAGACAAGTGTAAGATAATTCTAAGAGTAAGAATGAGCACGAGGATTAGGATCATAATCAAACGTGCTATGATAGGGATGAGGGAATTTTGAAGGAGGTCAAAGAAGGGGATGTGGCTATCGTGGTGGATATGGAGGATGAGGCCATGGTGGAGGAAGAGGTGAGTTCCCTTATGGAACATGTTAAACGTGTGGATATCCCGACCACTATAAGCACAAATTTCCTTAAAATATTGCATATTATTTTTGTGGAAAGAACCATAGCTATGAAGAGTGTCTAGACTTATATGAGCATCTAAGTAAGCAACATAAGAAATAAAACAAAGGCACTCGGGATGGTTAGAATCTAGTGCATGGTTGAAGATCAGTGGATGCCCAAGATAGCACCAAGACTTGAGGCATTGATAGTGAAGATTACTACATGAGCTGAAGCAGTGCGCACAAGAGAGGCATTGCACCAGAAGCCTACAATCACCAAGGAGGAGGTTTTGCATGCAAGGTACCCAAATCCTTCTCATTAGAAGGAAGTTTACCAGGATACCATGGAAGTGCTAAGGAATCTTCAAGGTGAGATACAATACTTAAAGGAGTAGAAGAAAGCATCAGAGACAATCCAAAATGATATCGATGATCTAAGAGAAGTGTGTAAAATGTTGCGCCAGGAGAACATCATTCCACTATTAGGAAGTTGGTTAAAAGGAACACTCCGTGCGCAAGTATTGATCTCGAGGCCAAATCTTGCATGTGAATCTTCCCTTGATAGAATTGACTATGATAAGGAAATTACTCAATGTTGTTGTGGATGGATGGTCTGCTAAGCAACATATTGATTGATACAGTGCGGAACTAAATGTGCTTACCTTATATGCATGGGTAAAAATGGGGAGGCCCTCCATTGCAGCCATCATCTAATGTGTTTTTTATGGCAAATAAAACTAAGGCCACTCTCATAGGACTTTTTAAGGATGCATCTATAACCATACAAGGGGCCAAGTTCACTGGGATTTTGAGGTATTAGCACTTGCACAAGCAGATAGTTTTCAGCCTTGCTTGAACACCCTTGGTGTTATATGAAAATACTGACTTAAGATTTAATAAGGGGTATATCAACTTTGAGAACAAGGAGGAAAGAGTTGTGCTACCTTTGACAAATGGGAATTCTACACTATATGTTAAGCCTCTAAGTGAGGAGGACTTAAACAGAATCTATGTTCATGCTATTCAGACCAGAGATCAATGAGCCATCAAAGGAAGGCATCCTATAGTGGGAGGATTCTCACTCTATTAGTGATACTATGAGTATTTCTTGTGATAATTGGGCTCATGGTACATATTAAATAGTAGGACACAAGGTCAAAAATGTGGTTGTGTATAAGAACGGAATTCATTTTGTTCAACGGATAGGTGGTGTAGTACCTTGGTATACAAGAGCAGAAGATCTTCCCTGTATCTTTGAAATCCATGGACATGTTAGCATATGTCTTGCATGGGACAACAATGTGCTAGTGGGTAGTTCATAGAGATAATCTTATGGAGTGGAAGGAGATCAGGATCGCCTTATCTACTAGGTTTGTAAGAAGCAATGCACCTACGTAGATTTGCACTTATAATGGTGATCAACCTGTTCAGCACCACATTCAAAGTGGTGTGCAAGACTTTGGATGAAAGGACATGAAGCATTACCACCTTCACTCTAGGTGCATAAATTGTACTCCACTCTACAAGGGTGCACATGCACTGGTATGTATATGCAAACTACATCGAGAGACTGGAAATTGGAAAAATTTGACTGCAGGAATGATCCAGACCTTTGACTAATTTTCTTTCCAACCTCCAATAGAAGAGGCATTAAAATTTTCAAGTGGTTAACCATGGGAGATAGTGCAAAGGCAGAGGAACTAGTACAGAATTATTTTTGAGACAGAATCAGGTGTGTGTTTTGAAGAAGAAGGAGAAGACTCCATATTTCTTGAATGTGCTTGCCTTGAGAAAGAAAAAGGAAAGATGGTGTACATCATGGATGATGAGGAAGTTGAAAACCTAGATATTGACCATTCATAGGGGGCATGCAAGGTCTTGGATAGTGTAGATAAGGATACACATGCATACCATGAACCAATGAAGACAAAGAAGGTCAATATAGGATTGGAGGTTGAGCCTAAGGAGGTCATAATTGGAGACTATTGGTCAGAATCGGAAGTGGAAAAGATCATTGAGTTACTCAGGGATTATCATGACTTATTCCCTTGAGGGTATCATGAATTTAAAGGTGTGCATGAATTACTTGGGGAAATGAAGATAAAGCTTAAGGACGGTGCATGCTTAGTGAGAAAGAGACCTTACATAATGAATCCTAATTTACATGAAAAGGTAAAAGAAAAAATTGATAAAATGTTGAAATATGGAATTATCAAGCCCCTTGATGAGTTAGAATGGGTTAGTCTAATGGTGATCAATACCAAGAAGGATAGTAGAATTTGAATATGTGTGGACTACAGGGAGCTAAATGCAAAGCATGTGTCACTGATCCCTTTCCTACACCATTCACCGAGGAAATACTCGAAGGAGTAGCAAGGCATGAAATCTATTCTTTACGAGATGGCTTTTTAGGGTATGATCAAGTTAGGATTACTTAGGAGGATCAAGAAAGGAAAACTTTTACTACCGAATGGGGTAGTTTTGCCTATCTTTGTGTTGCCTTTTGGATTGAAAAATGTCCTGTTGTATTCTCACGGATAGTTGTTCAGGCATTCAAATATTTTATTCACAACTTCTTATAGGTCTACCTAGATGATTGGATAGTATATGGGCTTGTGAAAGATCATTGTGACAATCTACGCTTAATGTTTGAATGGTGCAGATAGTTGAGTATCTCTTTGAACATCAAGAAGTGCATATTTGCTACACCATTTGGAATACTATTAGGACATATAATCTGTAAGGAATGTTTTCTCATTAATCCACTAAGGTTGTAGTCATTTTAGGCCTGGAAGAACCTACCAGCCAAAGTGAGGTGCACGGATTTTTAGGTCATACAAGATATTATAGAAAATTCATCAAAGGGTATGCCAAAATTGTTGCACCCTTGGAAGAGTTACTGAAGGGGAAAGGTACATTTTATTGGGGAGAACCACAATAACACGCATTTGAGATATTAAAAGAGAAACTTACTACCGCACCCATTCTATGCTTTCCTCATGGGATAAACCATTTCATGTGCATGTGGACGCCTCTGACATGGCCATTGGCACTATGTTAGCTCAACCTAGAGAAGGTATTGTCGATCATCTAATTTGTTTTGCTAGTAGGAAGTTGACTCCTACTAAACATAATTATACAACTACAGAGTGTGAAGCTTTGTCCATGATCTATGCATTGCACAAGTTTTGAAAATACTTGTTAGCAACACCATTTGTGTTTTATACAGATCACATGGCATTGAAGTACTTGGTAAACAATATCATCTTATAGGGGCACATATGTAGATGGGTAATCCTATTTACAGAGTTTGATTTCATAGTTGTGCTAAAGATAGGGAAAAGCAATTCTAGACCGGACCATTTATCTAGAATGAATTGAGGAGAGGAAGCATGAGAAAATTAAAGAAACCATGCTAGATGCACATTTATATAGGTTACAAAGTGTGCCATCAGAATTAGAAGACATTGTTGTTGTTTTCGGGTGCAGTATAGCACCAAAAGGAATGAAGGCATTAGAAAAGAAACATGTCTGTAATACGCGCGACACCATTTATGTTAATCGGTGGTGACCTCTATAAGTTAGGAAGAGATGATGTATTATGTTGTTTATTATTAGAGCATGATCACAAGGATATTATGAAAGAAGCTCATGGTGGTATTGCAAGAGGCCATTATGTAGGTGATGCAGCTTCCTGGAAGATCCTACTTACTGGATTATGGTTGGAGACATTATATAAAGAATGTAAAGAATATTGTAAGGCATGTGACCATTGTCAGTGCCTAGGAAAACTAGGAAAAAGAGATGAGATGCCTTTAAGACCAATTACTAGTGACAAACCATTTGAGAAATGGGCCATCGAATTTGTAGGACCTATTTTTCCAGCCGCACGTAGGACTGGATCATGTTATATCATTACTTGGATAGATTATCTCACACAGTGGACTGAAGCTTCACCTACAAAGGATTGTACAAAAGCTACAATAGCTAGGTTTCTTTGGGAGAATGTTCTTACAAGATATGGATTTCCTTTAAGCTTGACAAGTGATAGGGGTACACATTTTTTTAATGAGACAATCAAGATCCTATTAGATGATTTTATGGCTACACACCATAAAAATACACCCTATCATCCTCAGGCAAATGGAACTTTTGAGGATTTTAACAAAATTTTGAGCTAGACATTGAATTTTTTTGATGTTGGAAGAAAGGATTGGGATGATAAAGTGTCAGTTGTTCTTTGGGCATATAGAACAACTTATAAGAGATTGAACAAATCCACACCATTTCAGTTGGTGTTTGGCACGTAAGCCGTTCTCCCTATAGAATTTATGTTACCTTCTTTGTGCATTATGTGTACTGGAGGTCTAGCTGATGAGAAGGCTTTAGAAGAGCATATTGAGAAGATGATTCAATTGGATGAGTGACAAGCCATAGCATGATGGAGTCAGAAGCAGGAAAAGGCCAGAAGAAAGCATGGCATGACATAAACATAAGGGATAAGAAGTTTGAGATTGGAAAAATGGTACTTCTTTATGACTCAAAGTTCTTGTGCCATCTAGGAAAGCTCAAAGTACATTGGTTGGGGTCATATGTCATCACTTACATACTTGAATCAGGTGCTTTCCAGTTAGAAGAACTTGATGGAACACGGCTACCTAATTACTTTAATGGGAGTAGGCTGAAGCCCTACTATAAATAAGTCTTCTTAGTGTTTGTAATAAGGCGATTGCCAATTCAATTATGTTTTCAATTCTATATTTCCTTAATGTATTTCCTTCATTGTCACTACGATTTGTCAATTTAGTTGTTGTTCTTGTTTAATTAGCACGCTTGCGCACATGAAGCTAATTACTATGTGAATAATGTTTATGCACAGAGGACTTCACATCATTTTAGTGTGGGGTGGTTGTTGATATCCAAGTAAAAGACTATGGGAATTGAAAGGTGAAAGGAATAATCTGCTATGGGTGTGCTTTAAGTCAAAAGAAGATTGCTTCTCAAAAGTGACCAAGGATGGAGATGAATGAAAGGATAGTATAACGTGAGGTAATAAGAGGCCATGATAACTATCAAGAGAAGGTATAGTGACGAGGTACTTAGGCACAAGGGCACACGTTAAAGAGAAGTCTGTGACTAGAGGGTAGGAAGGCACACTAAAAGGTTATAGCTGGGCGTGAAGATGTACTACGCAGAATGAACAAATTTGGTCAATGAATGAGAGGATATTTGGTAGGTGAAGGAGAAATAAATGCATCAAAATTTGAAAAACTATATAAGGATGGGATTCAAATTCATTATTACTGTTACATTAAGAGTATTTGAAAGAAGCCAAGTGTAAAGAGCTGAGTGATCATTTTAAGGTGCGAGAGGTGTGTAACTAGTCATGACAAAGAGATCTTGTGTGCATAAGAAGCTTGTGTCCCTAGTGGTGAAGGGTTTGAGTGAAGCGAGGTGACAAAGATGAGCTAGGGGCACATAATTTCACCTAGGGCACGCTGAATTGAACTAGGGTTTGCTTTGCACCTTGCAGAATTTGAGTGGCAAGGATCTACAAAGGATTACAAGGTAGAAATGGCACCCAAGAAAGTAGTTGCAGCAGGAGTGAAGGGAAAGAAGAAGGTGGTAGAAGAAGAAGAAGAAATGGCTCAGAAAGCAATTTTTCTAAGATGTAATATCTAGAGGGGGTTATCATCATTCAGAGTGGGATTCTCACATAAGGAAAAGAAAAGTGAGTGAGTACAATCACTGTACCATAGAGAACAAGAAGGATCTTGACGCGTTATTAAACACGAAGACAAATAAACACACGACGGAAGATATGTTGGTGTATGACGATGCTGGTGAGAAGCTCTTGTAGAGGATAGGATTTTACCAACTTTATGAGCTCCCTTATTTTAGTATGATCCCTTGTACCACCTTGGTTTCGAGCAGAGTGCATGAGGATTTTTTCTACTTTGTAGGACGCAGAGTCATAATTTTAGCCACGCTCATCTCCATGGTAATGGGGTTGAAAGGCATAGGAGACAATTTGTGAGATGATTTGATAGATAAAACTGTAATATTGGAGACTAGAAAGGAGTTGGGATATACAAAGGGTCCATAACGTATGGACATTGAAAAACTAAAGAAGTACCTAGTTGTAAAAGCATCCACAAATCTTGTTACAAAGCTCAATGACCAGGAAAGGTGGTCACAAGTGAACACCATGTGGCTGCACATTTCAAAAAGATGTCTGAAGGAGTAGTCTATAACATTTCATGGTATATTGCAGAGATAATCGTTGAAAAAGCGCACACAAGGAAATATCATATTTGGAGTAATTCTGTTATCACTAGTGTTCATGGAGATCGAAGTACCTGATGGACTGAAGGAGAAGGTATGGGAGTATCCAATGGAACACAAATCACCTAGAAAGTGCTTCAAGAAGTACTTATGTGAGGGATCCATGACAGAGAAGGTTAAGCAACGGGCTAAGAAGTGGTATGATAGGCTCCGTGTAGATTTTGAGGAAGAATGACACATCCCAAGGAATTTCCTTCGGTGGTTGGAAAGGCAGTTCAGTTTTCTATATACCAGCATTTATGTATAGTGCGATTTTCCATGAAAGATGGAGCATGGAGTCCTTGGTGCAAGTTTTTGTATGCATTCATAGCAAGTTACTTCCAGGCATCAGTACATAGGTGTATAGACGTGCAGAGACTGACATTCAATGCGGATAAGGTAGATTACGACTACCACACACTAAGGAAGAAATATGTGTATCCAGGGTAGGGTGCATATGTTGAAAGACTCATTTATGATGTTTTGAGCATTAAACCAATAAGTTTTGTGGTGAGAGATATTGGAGCAGCATTGGTGTATCTCCAACTAAAGCCAAAGATGGAGAATAACAATTATGTGGAAGGTGAGTTCACACTTCTAGCACCACCAAAGGGAAAGCATATAATGGAGAACATTATAGTGCTTAAGCCCATAGAGCCAATTGAAGTGGAGGATGAGGAGGAGGAGCACGAAGATAGTGGTGGTTTGGAGCATAGAGGTAGGAGACATCCTATGAATAAGAATGAAGCTGAGCGTGCCACTACACCACCTCATCCATAAGAGGGGGATGATGAGGACTTGAATGAAATCCAAGGGGAGCACATATTTAAGAGGGTGTTTAGGATAATAAGGACCCAATGTGCTACTCAAAAATGGTGCATAGATCACCCAGAATCTCTCCACAGAAGGAGGCAACTATGCAGAGAAGGAGGAAAATGAAGTTAAATGAGGAGGTGGAAGAGTCAGAGGAAAGCGTACCTAATTCTCCTACACTTCTAGAGAACATAGAAGAACAAAAGGGTGAGGAATCAAAGGAAAGAGGAGAGGAAGAAGAGGGACCAGAGGAGACAGTTGCAGAGATTGTTCAGGACATGGAGACACAAGTCCCAAATTTGGAAGCTAAAGTCCCTAAGTAGCAATAGTCTAGAAGAATGAGTGGAGAGAACATTCCACCAGCCATGGGGTATGCAGAGGACGTAGGAAAAATTGTCTACGCCCACTTCCATAGCACAATAGCATAGAAGAATTTATTTGGTTGGGAGATAATGGATGAGGATATGGCAACTGTGCACACTCGAAAGCAACTCTCATGGTCAATGCATACCCACATGGATGAGCCTGAATTTGATGTATGTGAGGAGTCATGCATGTCGAGATGGCCAAAAAGGCACTCCAAGCTAGACATATGACAGTAAAGCCTACTGTCATGTCAGATGAGTAGGTCAACAATGTATTAGTGAAAGTTTCTACTGAAGTTGATAGAAGAAACATGGAAAAAGTTGTAATGATAAGAGCATTGTGTGAGGATATAAAGACAAAGGATGTAGAGATAGCGTGCATACCACAAGAGAGGGACTTAGCACAAAAGAAGAATGAAGTATTTATCAGCATCACGGAGGATATTGGAGAAAATGTCATAAGAGCTAGGCCACACTTGGAGCCCAAGGTACCAAATACGTTTCCCTCAGTAATACATTATGTAGGAAAGTGTGTGGACTGGTACTTAAATATGAACTCTTTGCGCATGCTAGCACCAAGGAATTTAGAACAAGAGGCAGAGCGAGAAAAATCCTTAGTGATGTGAAATATTACATCCTATGAAGGGATGCTGCAAGCACTACAAGAAGTATTGAAGAAAGTAGATCAGGCTTTGAAAATATACACAACTCCAGAGGTTCATATCAATATAAAGACCTTGGAAGAAAATAATGAGGTATTGAGAGAAATGAAGGATGAAACATTGGGCCGCACAACAACAACACAAGATCCACACAAGACCCAGCTAGAAGAGCTTGGGAAGCTCATTGCACAAAATATGGATCTTCTAGAAGGAAGAATGACCTCAATGTCTAGCGTTGTGTTAGTTCTACAAAATGAAAAAGGGGAAATTGTAAGGGATGAATTGGATTCCATTATTGTGGACATTCCAGAAAAATTAGAACAAGTACTCGCTGAATGGCAGGCCTTGGAGGCTGAAATAAAGGAGGGTTATCCAGAGTTGATACTTAAAATTGATACAGAGAAGGATTCCTCATAAAAATTCTTTATTCATCTAGATTCTTTCATTCTTATTCTTTCCATTCTTCTATTCCTTACTTCAATTTTTGGAGATACCCATTGTTGGGCGACAATGAGATTAGTGTGGGGTAATGTTGATAAGAGAACACTTGACATAACTCACACAAGAAGTCCGCACGGGAAAACATGCTAGGTTTAAGGGCACGAATGGACAGGAAGAACCCATGTGTGGAGGGAAAGTTCAACATTTAGGACTTAGCCAATTTTGAGCATGAAGACCTATTTTTAGAAGATGGCGTGTGGAACACACCAATGATGTAGAGATGTGTACGCCACACATTATCTATCTTTAGAGGATCAAATCGAAGCATTTTACATGGAGACGAGCTAAGAATAGGATTGTCACTTCAGTTAACTATAAGAGGTCTATAGATAGCACACTTGCATGTGTGGCTATTCCTGTAAATGACGTGTGGCTATTAATAGCATGCAACCTATTTTTGGAATAGATAAGTGGTGAAGGGAAAGTCCCGCCCTATATATATATGTAGTAAATTACCGGATAGAGAGATAGGGATGAGAAATAGATAGGTATATGTAGAGCATAAGAGGTAAGCATAAAGAGATATGTGCATATGACTGAATTACTGTATTAGATCCATGTGCGCATCGGTATAGAATGTCATTATTGTAAGGATCTTCTGTGTTTAATAATAGATGGAAGATATTGGGTAAATCTAAGTGTCACTCATATGTGTAATTGATTAGTGCATGTTCTTGATTCAATCATGATTATTTTTAAGCTTATTCTTGTATAGATATGAATATGGCATGTCTTGTAGAATGATGGATTAGTTATGGATCTATATGTTTCTTCCTTCATCACGCTAACATCCTACTACAACAACCCTAAAGAGGGACCTGGTACCTTTACATGCTTTAGGTGAGTGCTTAGTCTAGGCTAAGTGATGTGCCAATGTGTCTAGGGTGTTATCTGGTAAATTTTAAGCTGCATCAGATAAAATAAATTCTATTTTATCCTTTACCTTCTTTAGAGAACTTTTCCTTAAATTATATCTCTTTAGAAATAATACTTTTCATGTGAGGCCCACATATCACCACATGCTATAATCTACCTTTCTATAAATATGGAAGAGTCCTCTACAACATAAAATCATCACTTTTAAAAATCAATGAAAACTAGGTTGGTATAAGAAATCTTCTCCAGGTGACTCCTAGCTTGGGTTAGCTATGGTTTCAAACCAAACTACATTCTTAACGACCATTCATAAAAATATGACAATCAAACCACCTCATTATTTTTGAAAGATTCATAACTGACCTAGAATGCTATGCCAAAGATATCAGGTCCCCATGTAAAGCATATAAATCACAATGAATGTCGAGAAGGTCTAAATTTGCTTCACAAACACACTAAAACTTACACGGTTTTGCTAAAACCTCCATATCTTGCAAAATATTCTTCACCTTGACCTGAAACTTGTCATGAAGAATCATGAAAACATCCTCTAACTTTCCATACTCACCATCTAGCCCAAAATATCTTTCAAAATCTCCGTCCATAGTGAATTACCTATTCCAACATGTCTATTTCTCATTTACTTGCTTACCAAGGACCTCAAATATGCACTGTACCTTTGAGTTATGATATTAAACTCACCATACACCTCATGTTTAATACCATCATATTTCTACCATGATCTAGTAGGAGTAATCATCTCCAAAACTCATAACTTCACCTCATCCTGTATGTACCAAGGTTAGAAACAAGCCTAGAATGACTTGACTCAACATTGAAAACCCATGAAATGACCATACTGACATCATATAGACTCATAGACACCTGTAACACACCTCTATGACCATGTGTGACCTCATAAAAAGTTCCAACCAACTTGGGATGACTCATATTGTGACTCATCTCACTAGACCAGTGCACCAAGACCACATATAACACTCCAAATATTGACACTACCAATCAACCTTCATGCATGACATCTGATTGACACCTCAAGGAGATACATACCACACCATGACACCCATTTACATCAATGGATTTAACATCAATGACAATACAAACACACAATGTCCAAAACAATCCATAGATAAACATTAACTAACAAGTTCCAAACTTTAATTTGTATGTTTTCCATCCCTAGTCAAGGTGTATAGTTTGGTTGAGAAAATATATTCATTCTTATCCAAATTTTACGGTCATGGACCGACATGTTATCGAACTATGGTTTCAATATTATATTATTTTTTCGTTCTTATAATATCTCCGGGTAAACATTTCTTAGATAAATCATCAACAAAATCATATATAAGCAAGTAAACACTACCTTATTTACTAACCTATAAATCCTATGGCACCACATTGATACACTCACTTCAGAACTTATAAGAGGCATTAAGGATCCCTAAATATTTTAACAATACACCTATAGTCATTAGGTACATATATCTACAATTTTGAAGTTGTGTAGTACATCATCATATTAGTTTCTCTCATATACAAGCACTTAAACATCCCTTCCCCAAGTATTTTAGCAAGATCCAACTCATCTCAAACATTAAAAGGTGGTTTTCAAATTTATTTGCATTCATTTAGATATCACATGCTCGATGGAGAACAACATATGATTTTCGGCCTCTTTAGAGTATTGCCAATATCAGCATTACAGGGGTGCCCATAACCCAACTAATGTTTGTTTTGTAGGACTTATCATCCATGGTTAGTGTTTAATACCATGTTTAGAGTATTCAAAGAGCTTTGTCACATGATCAAAAACTAGAGTTTGATAGTGACATATAGTTACATGAAACATACAATGTTGAGAAATTACAGAGTTAGAAACATAACATGTCCAAGACCGTATAGTAGGGTCAAGACCATACAGATGGTTTTGGCAGAGTTATATGGTCCTGGACCTAGTCATTTTCTAGTTACAGTCTATAGAACAAAGAATCATTAAGTTTAAATCTTCCTATTCCGTAAGCGAATCCACCCAAAACCTCCCGGAATCATAAGAAAACAACTAAGTACACCCATCCCTTTTTATTTCCAGGTTTTTATCTTTTTAGCATACTAGTTACAAGTATAAAAGATTTATTCTGATTTTGGTAATTTATCTTGGAAGTTAATTAATTAGACTAATCACTTATTCCTAACCGCAATTACAACTTTTTGTGTGCAAAATCACTAAAAATTAATTAGGTTTCATGTTAAATCTAATTAGGGTATAAAAATGATGTTTATTTTCATGACCTCTTGCCTCCTCCTATGAGGCCTTATAATACCAAAAAATACCCATTATAATGCATCTTTAAAAACATGGCTTACTACATCATATGGGATATACCTTTAAATACATCTTAAAATTTCTTTTACTACTTCAAAATTATCACTCATTCAAACAATTAGTTCCATATTGGATGGTATACTTTGTGTCTAATTGGTTGCAGGATTATGTTTACTTTGTCAACGTTTCCCTCTCCTCTTATGTGGCCTCATAAAATATTAAAAAAACCTTATATTTTATTTCAAAAAACATTTCTACCACACCATGTAAGATATAAATTAAAGTGAATCTTAGATTTTCTTTTATAATTCTAAAATACTCATTCATCTTAAAAAGTAATCGTATATTGTTTGGTAGTTCTTTTTATGGTATTACATAAACCGCAATATACCACGATCCGTATATCTTGGATTTTTAGGAGGTTTGTTATGTTTTTGTCTCTATTGTCTATCATGTCATATGTGTTTTTATTGTATTTCTACATTAGCTTTTATTGTTAATATATGTATTTAGACATTATTTTTAATTATATTTCTCCTTGAAACACAAAATCAACATACAAATTAGGTAAGACACTAATTGTTCCTACTTTGTGCAATGTAGTATTATTTTTTAAATTACATAATAAACATCAAAAGGGACTTCGGACTGGATGCACACACTTTGTTAAATGTACTAAAAACACCTTTTTGAATTTTTCTTTTCTTTCAAAATGTGTAATGTGATATATATATATATATATATATATATATTCTAATGATATTTTTCCTTCTTAAAATACATGTATGTAATTAAATTTTGAAATACTTTCACATATTTTCATTTTAAACAAATATATGTGTTTTAATTATTTAAAACCCCTTTATATTACTAGGTTAGAATTCATAGACCCTATCGAAGAATAAATAAATTAGATGAAAAGATATACAATTATTTAAATTTTAGGCAATTTTCATTTCATACGATAATTGGTGATTTCTTAAAGTTTTAATGTTGTGAATTACTAATTATTAAATTCTATTAATACTTCATGCGTATGTGTTTTTGTGTTTAGTGATTTTTATAAAGTCAAATTATTTGAATTATGAATACATAGAAATATATCACTCTAAAGGAAGTGTTATTTGAATTATGAAAGCATGGGGAGGAGGCGTTCTTCGGGACTCTCAAGGAAGATTTCTTCTTGCCTACTTCTTTGACCTAGGCTTCCAATCTAACAATGTTTATGAGGTAAGCTGTAATGTTTTGTGGGGTGAAGTTAGCCAAGGAGAAAGGCTTAAAACACCTTGAAGTGGAAGGGGACTCTTTATATATCATATCATGTTTGAAAGGAAAATCTCAACCTTCTATTTCTGTCGATGACTTCATAAATAAAACTAAGCTTTTATTATCCTCTTTTGAGGTCATATCCTTTCATCATGTGTATCATGAAGGAAACTCTCTAGCTGATTTTATGGCCAATTTGGGGGTGAATGCAAGGGGTCTTAAGGTGGTAGAGGATCCTAATAAGATGCAAGCCAAATTTATTGAAATCATGAAAAGGGAAGGTATAACTAATAATACTCCTAAAAATGAGGAGGCATTAATTCTTCAGACTCGTGACATCTCTTTTTCATGATTCTAGAACTTGTGCAAAATCTCCTTTCTAATCCTTCAGAAAGGGCAAGGCGGATATTTTTGTTTTATGGAAGTGGGACGATAAGATCAGGGGAAGGTAACTATTTGCATAACAGAAAGAAGAACAATTTTAGAAGCATGGGGGTGACTTAGTGAGAATTTAACCTAGCAAGAGGCAGGAGATGTCCACAGAGGCTAAGACCCTACTTGAAAAGGCGGGTATGTTACCCTTTTTCAATATCTTTGATGGCTATGATGAAAATTTGAGTGAATCTGTGGTGAAAACGTGGAAAGAAGGCCATGTTCGGGTTGGTAACTTCTCCTTTACCATTTCCCCAAAGCTTATTTCCAAAGTCTCGGGTTTAGCTCTGGAAGGAAGATGCATCTACAAACCTAAGTTGGACTACAACCTGGAGATTGAATGCTTTATGCAAGGTAAGGGAGCACCTATCTCTCTTCATAATGGTTATGCTCGGGGCAATTTTCCCCATCCTTTTGATGAAATTTCTCAATTGTTTATGTCCTACATTACCTTAGAAGGGCGATATAAAGTGATATATGGATATCACTTCCCTATGTTGAACCATGTCCATAATGCTAAGCCCTATAATTTCCCTTTCTTCCTGTATACTTCCCTTGCGAAATCTATTGTCATGGTCGAGAAAGGTACCTTCCCCTTACCTTTGCACCAAGGCCTCATCAAATCCCTTCTCAGGCTAGGAACTCCCCTTTTGGGAAAAAATGATAAATTTGGGGCTTCTGCTATTGAATGTTTGGTGCCCAAGGAGGAAAGTTTTAGTGAGGATCTGTTTGGAAAACCAGTGGCTAAAAGAACCAGATCCAACCTGAGTCAAGGTGGCATCAAGAAATGAAGCAGGGCAGAGGAGGCTCCTAAGATGGTTGAGGAAGTGGAGATAATCTTAGATTTGGGCAAGAACCAAGAAAGGAACCCAGACTTTTGGTTTCCAAAGAAGGATAAGGAAGTTCTTTCAAGGGGATAACGGTGAGGAGGTGGTGAGAGAGAAATCTCTAGAAAATTCTAAAGATAAGCATTCAAAGAACTCAGAGGAGGCCATTGAAATCCTGCATGCTCTTAAAACTACCCAAATGAAATTTTTTACCACCCAGGACTCTGCTGTCAAGTCTCATACTTTCATGTGGGAATTTGAGCATTGCAGGCTTGATACTGATATTAATAGACATAAGATTAGTATGGTTTCCATGGATATGAGGGAACTAACTGATAAAGTGGAAAAGTTATCTTCTTTGGTTCTTAGTGAACAACTCAAGAATGCAAATGAGAGAATCCTGGAGATGGCAAAGGATATGTTGAAGATGAAAGAAATTGTTTTCCAGATTCGTGATGTCCATCTCCTCAATGTTAAAAGCACCATCCACCATCTCAAGCTATTAGCTGAGATGATTCATTCTATGGAACTTGCTAAGGAAAGAGAAAAAGAAGGAAAAGGCCCCAAAGTGGAGATTCCTGAGCCTAACTACAAGTATTGGAAAGCTACCATCGACTCCCTTGTCAAAGAATGGAATGGTTGTATGAATTCATGGGGGACCTAATAAAAGAGTGATGAAGAAAATGGGATATTGGTTTGCTGTTGTTAGTTCTATGTTGTTTTGTTGTTAGTTTCTTTGTATTGTTGTTGTTAGTTATTTCACTATTTATCTGTTGTTTGGATACTTTCCTTTATGGTTGTATCTCTTTGTTGTTTGTTTTTTGATTCTTAGGGTTTTGGTTAGGCTACAATGGTAATCCCTTGGCCTCTTTGTAAGGAACTAGTAATAATTTGTATGGGGTAGGGTCCCTCAACCCTTTTTACCTCTAATCAATATATATATATATATATATATATATATATATATATATATATATATATATATATATATATATATATATATATATATATCACTCTAAATCATTTCTTAACATCGATCTCAAGTAAATATTTAAACATTTACCTTACTTTATTACTTTCTATATATTACTACCCTTATCGGTGTTTCCATTACACATTTGTGATGTAGTTAATTATATACCTATATTAAATAGGAAGAGTAACATTTAAATTCTATTTGTATTCCTCTAAGCCTCTAATGACATACGTAAATAGCCAATTAGTTAGTTTTTTTTTTTAAATGTCAGGGATGGTGCAAACGTGATGCAAATAGTGTCAATTTATGCCACATTTGTTCCACAACCACCTCTAACTTAAACATAAACTTAGTGAAAGGAACGATAGGAAGATTGTTCTAAGACATGAAAATCTTAGATGATAAAATACACCACATTTGATAAGTTAAAATGAATTCGCGAGAATAACCTTACAAAAGGATTTACAAACAAAGAGATAAAATATCATATATTAAAATATATCATAATTTCATTTTCTTATTACATGAATTAGCTCAATAAAAATATGTATATATATAGGAGGAGGGAAGTGCAATTACTACCTAGATCGGTGGTGAAGAACTCCCACTAATTGATACTGGAAATTAAGTTAACTCCACAAAACTAGCAAGCAAAATCCACACAATTGGTAAGCTAACTTAACAAAAGTAGTTAGCTAATTCCACACACAATGGTAAATCTAAGAAATCTAACCCAAGAAGTGTAGAGCTAACACAAGTGCAAGAATTATCCTAATAAACAAATAAAAGTATAAATAATAACCTACACTAATAATGAGTTAGAAAAATACCCTCCCACTTAATTTCATTTCATTTTAACACCAACAGGAGGAAA
This sequence comes from Taxus wallichiana var. yunnanensis, assembly GCA_018340775.1. Lineage (NCBI taxonomy): Eukaryota > Viridiplantae > Streptophyta > Pinopsida > Cupressales > Taxaceae > Taxus > Taxus wallichiana. Next base: position 644,597,677 of record CM031238.1, read on the forward strand.
GAATAAAGGAAAAATGGGGAGGAGAGGAGAACTGTAGTAGAAGGGGAAAAATTTTTAAAAAAGGAGAGGAAAAAAAGGACAATAAAATGCAAGAGGATAAAGGAAAAAAAGACAACACTTAGGAAAACAAAGAAAATATGGCATATCAAAATATTCATGGAGAAAACTAAAACCGTTAAGGTAATAAAAACCTCCATTGGAAGAAGAAGAGTATATGACGAATCCAGATTACATGTATGTATATTTTCATATGAATTTGATTAGTAATTTATGTGAAGCCTAGGAAGTAAAATGTAAATCTTAGGATAAATTTCATAAACCCTAGGATGGATTTTAAGGGAAATTATTTAATCCTTAAATAAGTTCTAAAAACATTAGGATAATTTTTGTAAACCCTAGGTTAAATTGTAAAAACCATAGGAACCCTCAATATTTGAGATAATTCTGAAAATGGGGAATGGGAAGCGTTATTCCGTAACCTAAGTAATGGGAAATATAATATCTCTAGAATTTGATACCATTAGAACAAAAATACTCTTTAAGGGGATTAGGACCTCCCTAAGCGGTTCTACAAACTAAGTAGAATTAAATCAAAGGTTTACCACAAGGGAAACATCACATGTAATAATATTTATTGGTTTCTAATACCCTAACTCTTTATATAGATAAGAGAAAAAAAAGAAATAGAAAATTGAAACAGGAGAGATCCTACCTCCAATATTTGCCTTCTTAAATTACTCACATAAGGTGGACTACTTAAAAAATCATAAGATCTCCTCCTTACTTCCTCTTTTCTTCTCCTTGAGTTTTACACAAATCCAATTTTAAAATCACCAAAAGTGGTAAGTGTATACATTATCCTTTACTTATAGGAAACCTCTAATCCTTTTAGCCAATGGGAAAGTGACTTGTCTCTTCCCATGGATTTTTCATAATAAAAAATTATTACTACACCAAAACATTTAACCAAATGAAATTAATGCATTTACAAAGGTATGACACCAAATAATTTCTTTCCCTTATTTAATTTTCTCATCCAACATGCCATTTTTCGATATTTGGTAAAAGGAGGGTTTTGGCAGGGAATCTACCTTATTAGGAAAAAGGATCTAGAATCCAAATATTTCCAAATAAATTTCATGAGACAAAAAAGATCCAAATATTAAAAAGAGTTGGTGCTATCAGCACAAACCAACCCTAAACCAGTCCAAAACTAGTCAAAACACAAACAAAAAGTAGAACAGTCCACAAAAGAACCAACCCGTGATAGAATAGAGAAATTAACAAGAAAATGCATTAACAATTCAGGATTTGGGTAGAAATCTTGATGAGCTTATTGATGTTGCTATCTCATTATTTTATCTCCTTCTTGTCGAGAAATTTTCCTTTACCCTTACTATCAAATTTTTGATCTCTTTAAACATAGATTTCAGGAGCCAGTTTTGATGAAAAAACCATCTACAATGAAGTTATATTTGTATTCCACTTGTTCTAGGTTTTCATTTATCCCATCCAAAAATTTCTTGTCTTTTGTTTCAAATTGAAGCTTATTGATACTGCCCTTTAGATTGGTAATGTCATTTCGACCTCACTTAGGGCTTCCTTTTGAACACCAGGCGAGAATTTGTGGTCATTCTTATCTCTTTTTATCTTCTTACCCAAATTAAGGAGACATTTATCGCTAAATATCCTTACAATTATTCCTCCTTGGTGCTAGGTCCCTCAATAAATTTACCTTTTTTGGAGTTTCTCCTAAGCACATGAGTGTTGGGCTCTTTGGGATAGGGATGGACAAGAGTTGGGTTTTTACTTGGAAGTTTGGATTTGAGGTGCATGTAGATGAGCAATATGACAACTTGGTGTAAAGGATAAGCTCTCCTATCACACTCGTGTACCTCCTTTATGGAGATTTCAAGTGACATGAGGATGTAAAAAGGGAGACTCACTAGAAAATTTCTTCTAAAATGGTTGAGGAAGACTAAGTGAAAGGTATTAATCCTGTGAAGTATTCCCTCCAGAGTTAGCTACTTGTTAATTAGTTTGCTGAATTCATCAAATGGAATAGGAAATGGGGATATGTGAATACCACTGGGAACTTGAGTTAGCTACTCACCCTCTCCCAAAAAGATGGCTTCCTACTCCACCCTATTACATTTATTTTTATAAAATTTGGTACTGTACATGCTCATTCAAGTGACATGGGAGATTAGGCCCTCCGATATAAGATTTATCTCGGCCTTTAAATAGAACCATTATATATTTCAGGACATTTGCAAATTCAATGGAAACATGAGGATCATGCCCTCTAACCCACTCAAGGAAGGAGTTGAACCTACTTCAAGCTAAGGATTTCTTAGAGTTGTTCATCCTCCTTGAGATTCCTATTAAATGACGGCTCGAACTAGTTCATATCAACCCCCATTTCCCCTTCTTTGAGCTTTTTCAATTTTATATCTTTTATCCCTACGATCGATGCGATAATATTTCTCCACAAATCACTTAGCCGAGTACCCAAGTATCTAAGCCAAACATGCCAAGGATATTCAAGATGTTTAAGGGATTTATGATCATGTCACCAAATGTGTGAAGAGTTTTTCGTGAGAGAAAGAATTTATGGTTTAGATATCCCAGCCAATAATTCAAAATCAAAATCTCAGTATTAACACCTATGATGGCGTACAAGTTATCAAAATCATAATTAAAGGAAAGAGAGGAGGCCTTAGATGGGTAAAAAACATCCCTAATCAAGTGAGAAATTAAAAATACCTTTCCCCTAAGGTTCTTGAGACTTATATCGAATACCGGTTTTGAGCTTCGTGAAATTAAGGTCTCCCAAGGATTAAGGTAAGGAATAAGTTCCCTTCATCAAAAAAGATATCCTTCTCCCTATATTTAGCAAGGGAGTCCCTTACACTACCAACATTAGAGAATCTGAACAAGACCTTATAAACTGAAGTAACAAATATTACAACACTTACCTCCTTCTTGAGGAGATTACATTCATTAACCAGGGACCAGATAAGATTCCACCATGGGATGATCTTACCAAATGTCAAAATACTAATCCATAATTGATAAAACAAATATGGAGCCCCAATATAGCTCTCAAGTCTATTCTCAACTTTCCAATCTTTATTTCCCATGAATTTGAGTTTCATTTCCATTCTATTTTCTTGCATCTCCATCCTAAAATCATTATTGCATCATTTTAAATTGTCTTACACTAATAAAACTAATCAAAATAAAACCTTATTTAATTTCCTTGGTCTTTTATGGTCAAAAGTTGATTATTTCCCCATGTTATTTATCTTTCCGTAGTTCTCTTTTTATCCTCTTTGCTTGACTTTTTTCCTCTTGTTGTGCATCCTCATATGTCTTCTCTAGTAGAAGGTTTAGGTGTTTTGGATAAGGATGCTTCTTAAGTCTTGTTTTTCCCCTTGATAGGAGTCACAATAATTCAGATTTTCTCCCCCTTCTTCTAATTTGATTTTTAGTATGGCTCTGTCTTCTTCTTTGTATATTTTTCCATTGTTATCTCGTTCTCTATTGAATTTTATTTCTCTTGATATAATCCTTCTTGACACTACTATACAACTTATTCTATTTCTTCCGAGATCATTTATTTTTCTTCTTCTTCTCTCTTATGGGCATCAACTTCCTTTTGTTATTTTCCATCGTAATTTCCTCTTGTGTCAATTCATTCTCTATTTCTTTTCTTTCCATTTCTATGTATGGAATGAGTAGTTCTTCAATTTGCATTTTCTCTAAAATCTCCCCTTCCTCCAAGAAATCTTGTTCTTTATTTTCAAATCTTCTTGAAGAATAATCCTCCTTTCTTTCAGAATGGTTTCCTTCGGTTTTTGTTGTTGGTTACTTATTCACTACTCATTTTTGTCTCATTTCCTTGATCCTTTTACTCAACCTATTTTTCTTTCCATTCTAGTTTCCTCCTTGGTTCTCTTGTGTTTCCCTTATTCTTGTTATCGGGAAAGCTTATTACACTTATTGCATTTTAGAATGGTGGTTTCATATTCCAATATATGTCTTCGCCCTAGCTTGGAATACCTATTAATTATATCTAGTAGCTATTTTTCTAGATCCACGTTGACACATATTCGTTTGTATTTTAATCTTGATCTTTCCTTACTCATACCATCAAATATACTAGAGAGCCAAAAGATCTAGATATACTTGTCAAGTACATATTCTTCCCGTAATTATAAAGGCAAACCATGTAGTTTGATCCATAATGACATCATATTTATATTTTTCTTATCGGTGGTCAAATGCAAGATTCCATGTCTTAATAAAGATACCCATGTTTCGTAGGAACCACAATCCATCAACCAATGCATGGGTACAATCATCTAGTATGTTCAACTTGAATGAGGAAAAATTCTTTAGTCATTAATGAGATGTCCATATTACCACGAGAGTTCCATTTTCTAAAGGCTTGTCTTCTTATGATGTCTACATTTGGTCATGGCCAATGAAACTTTCATATTAGAGCTAGCTTATTTCTTTATAGATATTTCTCAATAACCACATATGGAATAGTAAAGCGATGTTATTTTTCTAATACGTGGTGCTTGATTTCAGTTCTTTTTGGTTCTTTATTTTTTCTTAGGGTTTTTTCAAAAACCACACCCACCCGGTCTTGGGACCTTCATCATGATTTTCATTTCCATTCCCATCACCTGAATCCTAACCCGTATCCTTCTCCATCATTTTCCCTTCCTTGTGCTCTGTTGTAGGGTTCAAAATCATTATCCCGCCTAGTTATCTTGCTCAAGTATACATACCATTATCAAGTTCTTTATTTCCATAAATGACACTAAAATATCTTCCTAATATTACCACGATAGTCAAGGATTCAAGATTTAGTCATAATTAAGTCATAAGAGTTTTTTTATCTCTTTTCTTGAGACTCTTCACGTGCATTTGATTTTTTTCACTTTTTCCACTTTTTTTGACTTACTCTCACTCTTACAAGGTTACACATAGGCTTCTAAAAGTCCTAGGTGGAAGGGTGAAGTGTTAAGGAATAATTTAGAGTGTTAAAGTTTAAAATCACACCTAATTAATACTACTAACAAAAACTAGGAACAACAATCACTATGATGCATACTCCTAACCCTACCTAGCTACATTTGGTAATATCATGATCAGTGATGTAGCCTAGAATTACCAGAGATAACACCATAATCATTGCTTGCACATCACTCGGCCTCTAGACTGAGTGCTCACCCAAAGCACACAAAGGTACCAGGTCCCTCTTTAGGGTTGTTGTAGCAGGATGTTAGTGTGATGAAGGAATAAACATATAGATCCATAACTAATCCATCATTCTACAATGCATACCATATTCAGATTTATGAAAGAACAAGTTTAAACAATAATCATGATTGAATCAAGAACATGCACTACTTGATTTCACATAGGAATAACACTTAGATTCAACCAATAACTTCCATCTATTAATAAACACAAAAGCTCCTTACAATAATGGCATTTTATACCAATGCGCGTATGGATCTGATACAATAATCCCATCGTATACCTCTCTATACCTATCTCTCTCTAAGTGTGTATGTATATTTTACTATGTGCTTCATATCATATATATAGGGTGGGAACTTTCCCTTCACCACTTCTCTATTCCAAAAATAAGCCGCATGTTATTAATAGCCACACGTTGTTTACAGGCATAGCCACACATGAAAGTGTGCTATCTATAGACCTCTTGCAATTAACTGAAGTGAAAATCCTATTCTTATCTTGTCTCCATGCAAAATAAGATTCGATCCAATCCTCTAAAGATAGACAATGTGTGGCACACACGTCCCTACATTATTGGTGTGTTTCGCATGCCATCTTCTAAAAATAGGTCTTCATGCTCAAAATAGGATAAGTCCCAAATGCTAAACTTTCCCTCCGTGCGTGTGTTATTCTTGTCCATTCGCGCCCTTAAACCTGGCCTGTTTTCCCATGCAGAACTCTTGTGTGAGTTCTGTCAAGTGTTCTTTAATCAACATTACCCCACACTAATCACATTGTTACCCCGACAATGGGTATCTCCAAAAAAATTGAAGTAAAGAATATTAAATGGAAAGAATAAGAAAGAATGCAGATGAATAAAGAATGTTTCAAGAGGCAACATCCTCTGTATCAGCTTGAAGGATCAACTCTGGATACTTCTTTATTTTGGCCTCCAAGGTCTCTGTCATTCAAATGAGTGTTTGTTCGCTTTCTATGGAATGTGCACAACAATGGATTCCAACTCATCCCTCACAATATCTCCTTTTTCATTCTACAAAACCAACACAATGTTGGACATTGATGTCATTCTTCCTTCTAAAAGATCCATTTTCTTCTTTCCTTTTACCCCTACTGCAGCTTGCCTTCTTCAGTGCCATTTTTACCTTGCAATCCTTTGTAGATCCTTGCCGTTCAAATTATACAATGTGCGAAGCAAACCCTAGTTTGATTCAGCATGCCCTAGGTGAAATTATGTGCCCCTAACTCATCTCCATCACCTCGCTTCACTCAAACCCTTCACCACTAGGGAACAAAAGCTTCTTCTGCACATAGATCTCTTCGTCATGACTAGTTACACACCTCTCACACCTTAAAATGATCACTCAGCTCTTCGCACTTAGCTTATTTCAAATAATCTTACTTACAATGGTAAAAATGAATTCACATCCCATCCTTATATAGATTTTTCAAATTTTGATGCATTTATTACTCCTTCACCTACCAAATATCCCCTCATTCATTGCCCAAATTCGTTCATTCCACGCGGTATATCTTCATGCCCCAACTATAACCTTATAGCACGCCTCCCTACCCTCTGTCACAAACTTCTCTTCAACACACGCCTTTATGTCCGAGTACCTCATCATTGTACCTTCTCCTGGTAGTTATCATGGCCTCCACTTACCTTGCATTATATTGTTCCTTCTTTCATCTCTATCCTTGGTCACTTGTGAGAAGAAATCTTTCTTTGACTTAAAAGCACACCCATAGCAGCTTATTCCTTTATCCTTTCAATTCCCACTGTCTTGTACCTAGATATAAACAACCACCCCACACTAAAAGTATGTGCAGTCCTCTGCGCATAAACATGCTTCACATAGTAAGTAGCTTCATGCGCGCTTATTACACAAGAACAACAATTAAATTGACAAAACATAACACCAATGAAGGAAATACATTAAGGAAATACATAATCTAAAACCTAATCTAAATGGAAATAGTACCTTATTACAAACACCAAGAAGACTTATTTATAGTAGGGCTTCAGCCTACTCCCATTGAAGTAAGGGTAGTTGTGTTCCATCAAGTGCTTCTAACCGGAAAGAACCTATTTCAAGTATGTGAGTGATGACATACAGCCCCAACCAATGTACTTTGAGCTTTCCTAGATGGCGCAAGAACTTAGAGTCATAAGGAAGTACCATTTGTCCAATCTCAAACTTCTTATCCCTTATATTGTTGTCATGCCATGCTTTCTACCTGGCCTTTTCGCTTCAATCCATCGAGCTATGGCTCATCACTCATCGAATTGAATCATCTTCTCAATACACAATCTTCTAAATCCTACTCATCAGCTTGGAAACCTATGTTATACCTATTATAAAGTCCTTTGTAGGTGCTACTTTTTCCCACCGCGTGAGATAATCTATACAAGTAATGATATAGTGTGATATAGTCCTGCGCGTGGCTAGTGAAATAGGTCATACAAAGTCAATGGCCCATTTCTCAAATGATTCAACACTAGTAATAAGTCTCAAAGGCATCTCATCTATTTTCCCTAGTTATCCTAGGTGCTAAAAATGGTCACACGCCTTACAATATGCCTTACAATATTTATACAATGTCTCGCCACCATAATTGGTGCCGTGCGTATAGCAACCTGTTTATTTTCTAATGCCTTCATTCCTTCTCGTGCCATACCGGTTCATAGAAAGACAACAATTTCTTCCATTGCGTGGTCGTGTGTTGTCAGAACCTATATAATTGTGCATTTGGCATGGTTTCTTCAATTGTCTGTGCTTCTTCTCCTAAGTGAATTCTAGATAAGTGGTCTGGTCTAGAATTACTTTTCCTTGGCTTCACCACAACTGTGAAATCAAACTCTTGAAATAGGAGTACCCATCTGCATATGCACCCTTGTAAGACTGGTTTGTTTACCAAATACTTTAATGCCATGTGATCTGTATAAAACATAAATGGTGTTGCTAATAAGTACTGTCAAAACTTGTGCAATGCATAGATCATTGACAAAGCTTCACACTCTGTAGTTGTATAATTCCTTTCAACAGGAGTCAGCTTCCTACTAGTAAAACAAATTGGATGATCTATAATACCTTCTTCAGGTTGAGCTAACACAGTGCCAATGGCCATGCTAGAAGCGTCCACATGCACATGAAATGGTTTATTCCATGAGGAAAAATGCAAAATGGGTGCGGTAGTAAGTTTCTCTTTTACTATCTCAAACGTACCGCTTTGTGGTTCTTCCCAATAAAATGTACCTTTCCCTTTTAGTAATTCTTCCAAGGGTGTAACAATTTTGGCATACCCTTTAATGAACTTTTGATAGTAACCTATATGAACCAAAAATATGAGCACCTCACTTTGACTGGTAGGCACTTCCAGGCCTAGAATGACTGCAACCTTAGCTAGATCAACCAAGTAACCCTTCCTTACAGATTATATGCCCTAACAATATTCCAAAAGGTGTAGCAAATATGCACTTCTTGATGTTTAAAGAGATACCCAATTTTCTGCATCATTTAAACATTAAGCATGATTGTCACAATGATCTTTCACAAGCCCATATATTGTCCAATCATCTAGATAAACCTGTAAAAAGTTGTGAATAAAATATTTGAATTCTGAACAACTATACGTGAGAATACAACAGGCACATTTTTCAATCCAAAAGGCATCACAGTATAGGCAAAGCTGCCCCATTCAAGTAGTAAATGTAGTCTTTTCCTAATCCTCCTGAGAAATCCTAACCTGATGATACCAGAAAACCCATCTGTGAAGGAATATATTTCATGCCCTGCAACTCCCTCTAGGATTTCCTCCGTAAATGGCATAGGGAATGGGTCTGTTACATAGGAAGCATTTAGCTCCTTGTAGTCCACACATATTCTAATTCTTCCATCCTTCTTGATACTGATCACCATTGGACTAACCCATTCTGACTCATCAAGGGGCTTGATAATTCTATATTTCAACATTTTATCAATTTCTTCTTTTACCTTTTCACGCAAATTAGGATTCATTCTATAAGGTCTCTTTCTCATGGGGTGTGCACCTTCCTTAAGCTTTATCTTCATTTCCCCAAGTGATTCATGCATGCCTTTAAGTTCATGATACCCTCGAGGGAATAAGTCCTGATAATCCTTGAGTAACTCAATGATCTTTTCCACCTCCGAGTTTGACTAGTAGTCTCCAATTATGACCTCCTTAGGCTCAACCTCGATCCTATATTGACCTTTTTGGTCTTCATTGGTTCATGGTATGCGCATGTATCCTTATCTGCACTATCCAAGACCTCACGCCCCCTGTGAATGGTCAATATCCAAATTTTCAACTTCCTCATCATCCATGATGTACACCATCTTACCTTTTTCTTTCTTAAGAGAAGCATGATCAAGCAATATGGAGTCTTCTCCTTCTTCAAAACGTGTGCCTAGTTCTGTCTCACCCATTAATTCCTGTATGATTTCCTTCACCTTTGCACTATCTCCCATGGTTAACCGCTTGACAAATTTTAATGCCTCTTCTATTGGAGGTTGGGAAGAAAAATAGTCAAAGGTCTGGATCATTCCTAAAGTCAAATTTTTCCAATTCCCAGTCTCTCTATGTAGTTTATGCATATACATACCAGGCACGTGTGCATCCTTGTAGAGTAGAATACAGTCTATGCACCCAGAGTGAAGGTGGTAATGCTTCCTATCCCACTATCTAGAGTCTCTCACACTAGCTGAATGTGATGTTGAGTAGGTTGATCACCATTATAAGTGCATATCTGCATAGGTGCATTTCTTCTTACAAACCTAGTAGATAGGGAAATTCGATCTCCTTCCACTCCATAAGATTATCTCTATGAACTACCCACCAATGCGCTGTTGTCCCGCGCAAGACATATGCTAACATGTCTCTTCTCTTGACTTGGTCTATGCACTATGCCTCCATGGCTTCCAAAAATACAGGAAGATCTTCTGCTCATGTATACCAGGGTACTGCACATCCTATCCGTCAAATAGAACAAAGTCCCTTCTTGCGCATAACCACGTTTTCACCTCACATCCTACTAGTTCATATGTACCATGAGCCCAATTATCACAAGCAATACTCGTAGTATCACTGATAGAATGAGAATCCTCCCACTGTAGGATGCCTTCCTTTAATGGCTCATTGACCTCTAGATCCTGAAAAGTGTGGACATAGATTTTGTTTAAGTCCTCCTCACTTAGAGGCTCAACATATGGTGTAGACTTCCCATTTGTCAAAGGTATCACAACCCTTTCCTCCTTGTTCTCAAAGCTGATATACCCCTTATTGAATCTCAAGTCAGCGTTATTCACATAACACTAAGGGCATCCAAGCAAGGCTGGAAAACTGTTTGCTTCCGCAAGTGCTAATACCTCAAAATCCCCAGTGAACTTGGCCCCTTGTATAGTTATAGATGCATCCTTCAAAACTCCTATGGGAGTTTCCTTAGTTCGGTTCACCATAAACAACACATTAGATGATGGTTGCAATGGGGGTCTCCCCATTTGTACCCATGCATCTAATGTAAGCACATTTACTTCCGCACCTATATCTATCAGAATATTGCTCAACAACCATCCATCCATAAAAATATTCAGAGTAATTTCCTTTTCATATTCAATGCTATCAGGGGGAATATTTGCATGTAGGATTTGTATTCTTGTCTCAATACTTGTGCGTGGAGTGTTCCCTTTTAACCAAATTCCTAATAGTGGGATGATGTTCTCCTGGTACAACATTTTGCATACTTCTCTCAGATCATCGATATCAGTTTGGATTGTCTCTGATGCTTTCTTCTACTCCTTTAAGTATTGTATTTCACCCTAAAGATTCCTTAGCACTTCCATGGTATCCTGATAAACCTCCTTTTGATGAGCTGGATCTGGGTACCTTGCATGTAAAACCTCCTCCTTGGTGATCGTAGGCTTCTGGTATGATGCCTCTCTTGTGTGTGCCACTTCAGCGCATGTGGTAATCTTGACAATTAAGGCCTCAGGTTCTGGTGCTATCTTGGGCATCCACTAATTTTCCTCCACGCGTTGGATCCTAACCATCCCTGCACCTTTGTTCTCCTACTTATGTTGTTTACTGAGATGCTCATATAAGTCTGGGAACTCCTCATAGCTATGATTCTTTCCACACAAAGAACATGTAACATTTTGGGGCATTCGCACTTATAATGATAAGGGGAACCGTATGTATAGCATGTTCCTCAAGGAAACTCACTTCTTCCTCCACCACGGCCTCGTCCTCTATATCCACCTCAATATCCATGTCCTCTTCCATGACCTCCTTCAAACAGCCCTCATTCCTATCATAGCACATTTGATTATGATCCCGATCCTAGTGCTCATTCTTACCCTTAGAATTATCTATTACACTTGTCTGTCAGTACCCCAATGTCTATAGCATCCTGGATCTGACCAATCAATTGACAATCCTTAATATCATGGGTCGTGGACTGTAAATTTTACAAAAGCTAGATACATTCTTCCTTATCATGTCATTGTAACAAAGGACAATGACTAGCATCATGATTCAAATGATCAGATCTCATAGTCCAATAGTAATGAGCGTATTGTTCTGTAAGGACAACTATCCTTGGTGTGACCTTCTACTTCACAATTTATACACCAAATTCTGAGCGCATTTCATGGGCTGAATTTGCTGATAGCATCTCTAATTGTTTAACCATAAGCTGTAATCTGCTGCCTCTAATGATGGACTAATGATAGTGTCAATGCTCCTAACTACTTCAGCACGCAAATCTACTTCCAGTGCTTCACGCGGATCAATGTATGTCTTATGTGACAATGCTCTTCTGAATGGTGTAATCAATCCTCCAATGAACCATTGTGCATGCTAGCTGGCGTGAATATCATAAGAAATCTTAGATAGAAGTGTCTTAAAGTGGGCATCATACTCACGTACACTCTCAGTGGTGCCCTACTTGATATCTTTGAGCGCTCGATACTTTTCTACTCAAATTCTGGGATATAGAACTCTTTTAAGAAAACATCCTTCAACCGTTGCATAATCCACACAAGTTTGATCAGGGTCAAACTTCCTATACCAGTTGTGTGCTCGTCCCTACAAGGTAGTAGTGAATTGACTTTCCTTGCACTCAACATTCGTGATCCCTTTCACGTGCCATAATATTTCACACATGTGCACATGCTCAAAGCAACATCCTCTATGCCTCTATACTTTGGAAGATGAAGATACATCTCCATATAAATGTTGTGGTTGTTGTGGACCTTGACCACTTGATCCAGAACCTCCTATGTTTCCTCTACCACTAGATCCACCAGATCCACTAGAACTAGAACCACCTATACCTCCTGACCCTCCACCAGTAGCGAGAATAGGACCTATAGATTTACTCCCCGTGCTTCGACGGTAGTAAACCCCTATAGTCTATGAGGTAGTTCCACTACCAAAGGTGAACCCAACATTCAAAGCATGCTTACATTCTCGTGTGGTTGATGCACTCGAAAACACACCTCCGAATAACATTGAAGCCATCTATCCTACCATTGATGTAATTGCTCTCTTACTTCCCAAACTTACTTGTTGATTACTTGGTCGTACTAGATATTGAAAAACAAAGTGCAAGGGCTAGGTCACCAGGTGGATTAAGATGCACGCATTTGGCGAAGTAGTCTCTGTTAGCGTACTTCCGTGTGAGGCCATGGGGGATCTCTATGATGCTTTCCAAGATGGGGATTTCACGATGCTCGGCTCCACGTCTTCTACATGAGCTTTAAATCCTTCATGAGTCATCTCTCTCCTCAATGCCATACTTTCTATAATGGTACGTTACTTCTCTATTTCCCTCTCGAGTTCCTTATTATACTTAAGCTTCCTTTCCCGTATACCGCCTTTCGCTGCTAGGTCTACCATATTTTACCGAACTTTTTCCTACCCTCGTGCGAGGTGAGGTTTAGTTAGCTGTCAGTTTACTCTCTAGGTTCAAAGTTACCATCAATATTTTGATTGCCAATGGAATGCATTCATCTAGGATACCACAAAAATTAGAATTCATTGTTACCTTGAGGGTAAGAATATGTTGAAATTGAATATTCTAGAATATAACTTTTTAGAACACCACGAAACCACGTATCCATAGCACGAGTCCAGATCAGTCAAAGCATCATAAAGGCCTAAAATTATTCTTGTGTCTAGAAAAGTGTGCAATACCTCCAATTCTGGTTAGATGTATACACAGTCGACCAGCCACTCGTATGATTATACTTGAAAGATGGCAAAAAAGCTCTCATATAAGTTGTCATACAGATTCTTTTCTACCCAAGTGCGTGCATTAAACTCAGATCCACTGTCGAACCATCATGCATATTCTTCCTCCAGATCGTGTATCCACTCCTCAATACTTGCTAGGGTTAACCGGTATGTCTTCATCATGAACCATCCTAAAAACAACTGAAAAGAGGTCCCAGCAATGGAACCAATGATGCAGCCTAGAATTACTAGATAACACCCTAGTCACGTTGGCACATCACTTAGCCTAGACTGAGTGCTCACTCAAAGCACGCAAAGGTACTAGGTCCCTATTTAGGGTTGTTGTAGCAAGATGTTAGTGTGATGAAGGAATAAACATATAGATCCATAGCTAATCCATCATTCTACAATGCATACCATATTCATATTTATGAAAGAACAAGTTTAAATAATAATCATGATTGAATCAAGAACATGCACTACTTTATTTCACACAGAAATAACACTTAGATTCAGCCAATAACTTCCATCTATTAATAAACACAGAAGCTCCTTACAATAATGGCATTCTATACCAATGCACGTATGTATGTGATACAGTAATCCCATTATATACCTCTCTATACCTATCTCTCTCTAAGTGTGTATGTATATTTTACTATGCGCTTCATATCATATATATAGGGTGGGGAATTTCCCTTCATCGCTTCTCTATTCCAAAAATAGGCCGCATGCTATTAATAGCCACACGCTATTTACATGCATAGCCACACATGTAAGTGTGATATCTATAGACCTCTTGTAGTTAACTGAAGTGACAATCCTATTCTTAGCTCATCTCCATGCAAAATAAGCTTCGATATGATCCTCTAAAGATAGATAATGTGTGGCGTGCACGTCCCTGCATCATTGGTGTGTTCCACATGCCATCTTCTAAAAATAGGTCTTCATGCTCAAAATAGGCTAAGTCCCGAATGTTGAACTTTCCCTCTGCGCGTGTATTCTTCTTGTCTATTTGCGCCCTTAAACACAGTATGTTTTCCCTGTGTGGACTTCTTGTGTGAGTTATGTCAAGTGTTCTCTGATCAACAATCAGTGCGGTTCCAATTCCTTACTTTACTTACTGTTAATTTTACATTAAAGGAACACATCAAAATGTTTGATCCCTAATATAGTTATGGCATCGATACATGAGTAATATCAATAACTGATAGCTAATCATGTTACATAAAATATAAAATTATTGGGAGGAGGAAATTTGATAAGTATTGTTAAATCTTTAGGTATTTTTATTTATTTTGATATTATCACTAAATCTAGATCCAAGTTAACACATGCCGATTTTGTATCAATGTTTTTGTTAATTTATTTCTTCCATAATTTACTATTGTGCACTCTATATTTGGAACCATGATAAAAAAACATAGAATATAAGGGTTCCATGCCCAAATGTAAATCATGCCATAATTTTGGACATGAGGATAGGTCATGCCCTGTAAAAATATCGAACCTACAATATGGAAAATAATATTTTTCAAATAAAGGCCTCTGAAGGAATCACGAAGAATAATGTCTCTGTTGCAATGACAGATCAAAATAACAAGTCTACACCTTTGGAGTAGATTGGTAAGGGTTTAGCTAACAATTTATTGGTTGCTTATAGTTATAGGGATTGGTTAGAATCATCCCAAAAGTACAAAATAAATATTGTTGAGGCTCAGATCTTGGATGCTGAGATTATTCATGGTGATGAGAAGCTAGAAGGTATAGGAAATGATGTGGAGAATGAGAAGCAGAACAAGAATCTAGAAGAAAAGGAAGAAGGGGAACTTCTAGAGGATGAAGGGGAAGATTTTGGAGAAGTATAAGTAGTAGAAATATAAGAAGAGGTTCGGACTAAAAATTAATAGGAAGAAGATCCGAGAAGAGGAAAATGTTATGGTAGAAAATCAAGAAGCTGAAGACACAAATGATGAAATTGTTTATGAAGATTAGAAGAATGTGGAGCAGGAAGTTAATAATCAACATAGGATTGTTGATGAAAGTAAAATAGTAAAGATGTAGTTAGAGAATGTTAAGAAAAATTAGAATGCAAAAACTAGAGAAGTTTGTATCGATAAGAGGAGGAGATTAAGAAAGACTCAATCTAGATTATGTATGATAGAGAACCACTTTACATTGGTTCTTATCTCATACTGAAAATAGAGATAGATGGATGAAAGTTTTAAACTTTTGGGAAGGCCTTTTTCAGAAATCATATTAAAATATCATACATGAACAAATATTTCTTTAGAGAAATTACTAAAGAGGAAAGGTGGACTCGGGTGGTTTGGAATAGGTAAAATCATAATGTTTGGAGTATATCACCTCCTAGAATAATAAGTGCTTATAAATATTTGTTTTGTTGTTCTAGTAGGGATATTTTTCCTCTTTCTGTTGTTTTTCTACTGCAATTATGTTGTACGATCATTATTTCTTCTCGGTTTTTACTTTGTCGTGGTTCTATTTTGTTATGTACTATTCTTATATCTATATCTAGGTTTTGAGACCCCTCATTATGTTGTAATAGGGTTGGGCCCCTAATAATTTTCCCCTTTACCAATAACAAAAATGTTACATAAAATATAAGCATAAATGAAAAAATCTATTCAATAACATGTTTATGTTAAATAAAATATCCATGTCTAGATATGTAACAAAAATTGAATAATTAGTATATTAGTTTATTAGATGAAATACTAATGGTAAGCATGAAATAAGTTGTAATTCCAAGCTAAAATAATAAATTTTCAGCACTTTGTGCTTTTAAATACATATAAAAAGGGCACTATATACCTAAATATATTGAATTAAATATTTCATATGTGACAAGATCAAAATATATACTAGAAAATAAAGCAATGTAAAAAAGGAACTCACAACTATCGGCATAAAATTTGGACTAAATAGGCATTTCACCATACATTTATATATAATTTTATTTAATGTAATATATACTTGTAGTAAATAATAATACTATTGACCTTAGATGTAATAGTACTCAAGAACAATGCAAGCATCTCAAAGGAAAGGTTCCTTTTCGTGTCATAAAAGAAAGTCAATATTAGGCCAAAAATATTTAGATTTCCCTTCAAGAGGCTTTATTAAAGAAAAAATACAAAGAATATAAGCTCACAAAAAGAAGCTACTACAACATAAAAAAAATACAAGAAGCTCTTTAGTTGCATTTAAAATTTATTGAAAAGGGTAACTTTGAATCAAAATATATACGACATCATCTCTATCCTATTTTCCTAGTAACATGATGGTTTTTTAAATCATATTTTTCTACCATATTTGTTTGTTTGTTTTTGCAATAAAATTTGTACATATCCTTAAATAAGTGAATTCTATAAAAAAATTGATATTAGAGATGATGCAATCTATTCAAAATATGTTGTATGCCTTCACTTGTTGCATCTCTAGAGATCATGCTTTAGAACAATATGACATGGATGAGGATTTAGGAATCCCATGTTCTACCTTGACATTCTTTTATGATTCAATATTCATCGACCTCTAGGTGCCCACCACATAGGTATAAGCTTAAAGTGTGTTTTGTAATTTAAAAATTACAATTATACATATTGATAATGAAGTATATTACTTATAGGAGTTGTATAAAAATACCACCACATACATATGAGTGGATATATCTCAACCTCTAGGGACTAAACAAGTAGATATGAATTTATAATTTATTTTAATTAAACATTTATTCAATTTCATTGAACAATTTTAATACAACTTTTTTTTTAAATCATAGATCTACTTCCCATATAGTCCAATAAGAGGAGGAGGAGGATGCTAAAAATAATACATCCTTCGTATACTCTGATGAGTCCCCTACTCAAAGTTATAAATGTATAATATATTTTTAAAACAAAAATAATACTATGATTAAAAAATTCTAATATAACTTGATTATGACATGTCTACATCCCATATTGGTGACATGAGGATGAGGGAAGTCATAGGATGAGGGAATCATTTGCATTGAGGTATAAAGTTTTCATTTACTATTTAAAATCCTTTTAATTAATTATATGATAATGAGTAAAAAGAATTTGTAAATCCTCATCAAAGGTAGGTCCCTCTCACCTATTCGTAATAAAAATAAAAGAATAAAATGATGATAGGACTGTGCCCGAATAGTATTAATGGCCTCTTTGTTGAGTGGATTAAGGGGAGATGAAAATGTGGTCTTACCTCCTCCAACAACAAATATTAATAGACCCTCTCATCTTGTTTATAGTAATTATAAACACTTTGAGTGCAAGTAGACCTCGAAATAGATCTCTATGTAAATGTTGAAATGATTATATTAATGGATATTTATGGAAAATAAGTATTTGAATATATTTTATTCGAGCTAGGATACTTTTTATTATTATTTTAGTTTAGCATTATACTAGTTTCAGTCATTTTCAATTTATTCCATATGTCATTTTTATTGATTTCAACTATTTTGGCTTCAAGTATTTTAAGAAAATAGTGGTTGTTCAATCATGAAAATTGATTCATTGATATTGTCATCTAGACCAGTTCCTAATCCCACTTAAGAGATAAAGAAGGCTAGTGGATATGAATTTTTCAAGTTCGGGAAGACCCATTATGATCTAGAGCTAATTGGGAAATTTTCATCAAAAGGGTTTTGGAGAATAAAGAGGAATTTGAGGGTAATTATGTTGTGTAAATATAATTTTTAAAAAATTGTATAGTTTTTAAATAATTATTTATATTTATAATTTGTAGGTTCACTACCAAGGAAACATAAATGACAAGAGGAGACGTCTTTGACCTCCCAAAATAGAGAAAGATGCTTCTTTTTGTTAATGTGGCAAGTGGCTAGAAGAAGACATTAATAGGGTTACATGTTAGTTAACAAAAGTAATGATATATGTTGACCTTTGCATTGTAGAGAGGACTATTTAGAGCATTGCACTTTGGTTGATAAACACACTTTCTTTAATTTTATATTTTGTTTTTCTATTCACCATTCAAGTCTTATAACAGACAAATATGACCTACGATCACAATGTAATGGTAATTATATAACATAGTGATTGATTAAATATTTAATACATATTGTAATTGTTGCAGGTATGAAAATTAATGTGCTCAAGGGTATGAATCTGATCCTGAAAAAGGTTTTGGTGACTCATTGTTTGAGATGAGAAAACTTAGAAGAGGCCAGCGATAAATTTTATAGTTGTATATAAGCTATTTTTGGAGTTTTGTTGTTTTTAATAATAAATTTAATGTAAATTATTAATATTTTTATTACATCATATTATTGTGTTCATAGGAAGAGTGTTATAATAAGAACATAACAAAGAAAATGTGTGCACCATTAAAATAATTGGGATGGAACAAAAAATCCTTTAACAATGGGCGAGAGATAATCAATTTGTGTCGATAATACATGTAGTGTTTAATTTGTTATGCACACAAATTATAAACTAAAACTAGACACTTCAAAAATTGTCATTTTTAAAGGGAAAAAGTATTTAGGAGGACAAAGAGGATGATGAGGACGATAAAGAGGATTATGTGGATGACAAGGAGGATCGGGATTAGGATCGATATGAGCAAGAATATTTTGAGGATTGGGTGAGGAGGATTAGACCAATCATTATGATATTTAGGATGTAGCTTTATATATATTGTTTTGTAATTTGAAAGAGACCTTTTAGTACTCCTTAGAATTACATTGTTGTATATTATTGTTAACACATTTTGAATTGAAGTATTGTATTTTTATCTATTAATAATAATAACGAGATATTTTACATATTTTTCGTGTACATCTATATGATTATATATATACAATATATAAAATAATTTTTACAATACAATGTAAATAATATCTTAGTATTATTTTTAACTTTTATAAATAATAAAAAGAATAATACACTTATTGTAATTTATAATATTTGTACTTAAAATTAATTATATAATTTTAAAAAATTGTAATGATATTTGTGTGGTTAAAGGGTGGTACAAATTACGTGCTAAGGTTGTGTAAAATGGGTATTAAAAGTGGTGCTAACTTGACACAATTAAATATGATTAGTTGTGTCTAAATTGTGTCACAATGTGATTTCATCAAAGAAACATGACCAAAAACACACAAAAAGGTCAAATTTTGACATGAAATTGATCCAAAATCACATTATTCTTACTATGTGTAGTAGTTTTTATTCACCTACAAATTACCTATCTCTCTCAAGTTCAAATAATTCTAAAAACACTTCAAGATCTCATAAATTCATAAAAATTAACAACACACTCTTCGTGCAACCCATACACATGGTCTAAAACACACTCAACTAGGCTATAGATTCACACTTCCCAAGCTAGAGATCATCCAAGCCAAGTCAAGCTAATCATGTCAAGTCAATCTGGAAAATGAAGTTATCAAATTACCAACTCTAGTTGCTGACCATATACATATCACATACTAGGTGGAGAACCATGTGTGATTTGAGGTCTCTTTAGAGTATTACCAATATAGGTGGTATATGGATTGTACTTCAAGGCAACCAAAAACCATTTTTAGAGTCTCTTACCTATGGTTAATGTTTGAATCTACTTTTCATTATAATGAGGCTTTTGCGCATGTGTGACGCCAAGTGTTTTAGAACATAACATATCATAGTCAATGGTAAGGGCACAAAAATTCACACAATGGCATCTCAATTCCATACATACTTTTCCAATAGGTATATAAATCCCTAATAGTTTCATCCGTACTTTTTCGTACTCCTAGGTTTAGAGACTAAGAACTTGTAAATAATTTACATCCTACAACAATCATACAACACTTCTCAAACATCTTATTGAATCTATAATAACTAGGTGTGCCCTTTTTATTTCATTTTCAACTTCTTAACAATCATTTCCAATATTCTATTTTACAATTTTTGAATAAAAATTAATATTCTAATTTATTCATCAAGATGTTTATTAGTTATATTAATATATTAAATGTTACTAACCGTTGATCTTATAAATAAATAAGACCACATTAATACAAACCTTATTTATTTATTTAGGGTGAATCAAGGTGTTTATTATTTAATATTACTATATTACATGTTCATAACCCTTAATATTATAAATAAATAAGACCACATTAATCCTAAACCTTATTTATTTATTTAGAGGCGAATCAAGTGCCAAGATCGCCATTTTTAGAACTGTGAACTACCACAAAAATACAATCATGTACATACTTATCGTAAGGAATATCTAACATAAAATACATTAAGACATAATTCTATATATTTCCTAGAATTAGAAGAGGAGTGTAAAGGCTTCCAATTATATAGCTATATAATTGCACAAGTTATGCAACATTTTATGTATCCGGTAACATCATACAAGAGATTTAGAAAGTAGATATACCTTTAAAATACAATGACTATTTTTCTACCCCAAAGTGACATGCAAAATTATTTTAGTGAGCCTCACAAATTAGTTTTTATTCTTCAATGTAAGAACATAGAGTTATATCATGTGGCATAGAACCCTTTTTAGCAAATGATAGTTTAGGACATTATTTCCAACATTCAATCTCAGATATATGTTAGCAAATTAAGGGTCTTGATCATAGATTTAAGGCCATTTTAATGTTTCATGACCATTTAAATCAAGAATCATTTCTAGTGAGGTAATCAAGGATTAAATCAAATATTCAACAAGGGAACATGCATAGAAATGGGGAATCAAAAAGTGGCCAAACACACAATTTATAGGAATTTGAATGTAACATGCTCTTGTTATTGTGTGGTCATTTTATAACATGATCAAACCAAAATGAAAGTGTGTTATAATGCTAGCATATTATGGCTTGGTAATTCCAATCCAAAACACTCTCATGTTATAATGTGAGCATATTTTAACTATGTAAAACTTCTTTTCATTAAGAAAATAATTTGAGCACGTTATAATGCTAGTGCATTATAATATGAACATGTTTTGTTTTCTTTGTCTTGAAAACCACCCATACTTGGATATCTAATCCTAAGGGTTGGACTATCTATTTCGTGACTAAATCCATGTTTTACGAAAAAAACATGAGAATATCAAGTGTATAACCCATTTTCTCACTTTTTAAAGACAATATTCTAAAAACATGACTAATACATCAAGTTCTATCTTATATTTATCTTGATGTATTTGTTTCTAAAATCTGAATAGTTAAAGGTTTTGATCCTTAATTTCTATTATTAGCATCTTCATTTTTTCCAAAACATGTATTATTTTTCCTACATAATTATTAAACCACTCATCCAAATTTCAAAATTATGACATTGATTTGCACTCCATTCTACACAAATTAAAAAAAAAAATTGATTAATTTTCTTAAAGTTAAGGGGTGTACACATTATTATTTAATTTCTAGGACGTGTCTACTTTGAAAATTAGTAAAGAATAATATACTCATTAAAAAAATAGGAAATAATAGTGGCATCTAATATATGATCTTAGCTAACTTTCGAGTTAAAGGTATTTGTAAAAATTTTGGTCGAGAAAATTGATTAAGTATCATGGGAGCATAAAGGCTTACGTGTAAGAACGCATATGTAGAGAATCAAAGTATGGTGCAAGGGGCGTGCACATTAGTGAAATAGGATAGCACGTGGGGCTGCATGCATGTATGTACAAGAGCAAGGACTTAGCCAAATTTTCCAGAGATAAGGCTAAAAATAGAAAAGCGAGTTGGTGTGCCACTTAAAGGACTCTAAAATAAAGAAAAAAAAAGATGACTTGTTGACCAAGAAAGGGTTATAACCGGAAAAATCACATGCATAATAGGGATAAGGAGAGTGCATGAGGATGTCTAATAATAAGATTAAAGCATGTTGTATATTTGGCTTAATCTATTATCAACATAGAATGTAAAAACATGCAAGCTTTTGTAAGCATGACTATTATTAGGAAAGAAAGCATGTAAGCGGTGAAGGGAAAGTCCCCACCATATAAATATAGATGATGTACCATTGTTTGAGGGATTCTTTAGTGAGTGCGAGTTAAGGATCTAGAGACTTCAAGTTTGGGTATGATCGAGTATATATGAGTGCGTGCATGGTCCAACGTATGGGTATATTAAGTATATATAGAAGCTTCTTTGTTATGTACACAACGGTGTATTATGGAATAGATAAGTGCTTGTAATTTGTGGATGTATATTTAGAATTCTTGATTATGTAACGTAATTATGCTTATGATGAAGTTTTGGAATCTAAGTTTTATTGTTCATGATGGGTTAGTTTCCTTATTACATGTGTTGTTATTCTTATGATGATGAATTTTGCATAAGTGGTAGAATTGGTTATGAATATAAAGAACATGCATACTAACATTATAATAAGCATAATAAATGAGGTACTTGGTGGTTGCATGCTTTGA
The DNA here is from genome assembly GCA_018340775.1 of Taxus wallichiana var. yunnanensis. Lineage (NCBI taxonomy): Eukaryota > Viridiplantae > Streptophyta > Pinopsida > Cupressales > Taxaceae > Taxus > Taxus wallichiana. The sequence goes on from CM031238.1 coordinate 644,620,666, forward strand.
GTGAGCTTTAGAGTTTGACTAGATGAAGTGCCGGTGCACCTAGCTTTGGTTTGGGATAAATAAAATACTACATTTTGGTTCCATTTCAGGACATATTTTCAATTTGTCTACCAGGATGTTGTATGTAGATGTTGTATTGACTATCTTTGGAGAGTATTGAGAGATGGATAAAAGACAACCAAGATGATTTTACACAAAGATATAACACTTGGACCTGATTTTAATGCATGAAAGTGGGTAGAAGATCTATATGATTGCTTATATGAGACATTCTTCATTTTTTCACAGTATAGTTGTAATAGTGGTTGGACAACTTACGTACAAAAAGAGGTCTCACCTAGGAAAGAGATCTTGGATGCATGAAGATTATCAAACACTCTTTGATTCAATCGAGACATGGACTAAAGTTTTGGATCATTGGTGGGAAGGTGTATTGTATAGATATACTTTAGAGTATGTAATTTCAACATATTCTTGTCCAGAGGAGGAAAAATTATAGTTTTGTGAACCAAGAGGATCTTATTTGTGTGTAATACCCTTAGCTATCAAGATCTTAATGGTAGAACTAGGAATGGAGAACTTACCTATGGCTAGATAAATCCCCACCATGCGTAGGGGGGTAAGAGAAAGTTTGGAGAGGATGTTGACGGCCCTAGTGGAAGAAAGATAGAGAGAGAAAGATGACTCAAGTATAATGAGGCATGATAGAGGGTAGTTGATGAAGCACTGAGATCAAGAAGAATGATGACTGGTGGAAGTGATGAGATCCCCTGTGGAAGATGAGGAGCCAAGTATCATGTCCTCCCAAAATTGGGAAAGTGTAGTAGAGAGACCCCATCAAATTCTAATGAGAGAGCATGTCAGAGGAGAGAATGAGGACTATGGGCGTGCATCTAACCCAACTTGGCTACCTAGCCCTTGTGTAAGGTGTTCCAGATCTAGAGGTAGTTGTTGAAGAGAATCATAGTGAAGGTGAGAAAGAAGTATCTCCATGTTGGGAAGGAGATACAAGTAGGCATATTCTAGTTTTCAGCTCGGAAAGCAAAAAATTAGGGACACACATACATGGTAGCAACAAGTAGGCACTAGTGTTTGGAAGTACTTTTGGAGGATTTTTATAAGCACGTCATCAGGGAAGAGTGTTTTGCACACAAGACCATTGGAAATAATCCTATAGGTTTTCTGACTATAACACAAACAGTGGGTGTCAGTTCAACACAACAACTAGGACACAAGGAAGTTCATCTATAGGACCACAGGTCATGCGGGAGGCTCAAGAGGTTTAGGTTAGCCACCGCGTGGAGGAAATCCTAGTGGAGGATCAAGATCTGGGTCTAGTCCTAACCTAGGTTAGGGTCCACCACCACAACAACCTCCCCAAAAACCACCACCAAATTAGCCTCAACAGACACCACCTCAACAACCACAACAATAGACACCTCAGTTCTTACTTTGAGATGTCTCTTCACTTCTAGAGTATAGAGGTGTGGAGGATGTTGAGCATGTGCACAAGTGTGAATTGTTATGGAGAGCTAAGGGGATTACAACTCTTGATAGAAAGGAAACCAATTTTCCACCACACTTCAAGGGGTGCACACACATAGTTGGTATAGAAAGTATGATCCACACTAGATGATGATGGATTATGATGCATTGTGTGCTGCATTTTTTTTTGGCTGAATTCACATTCCAGAGTTTGAAAATAGAGTATTAGCACACTCAAGGACATCAAAAGAGGGTTTATTTGAAAGTGTGAGGAGTATGATGCATGGTTTAAAACTCTCTTGTCTAAATTATCTTATGATATTCATTAGAGCCAACATGCACAATGGTTCATTGGAGGCTTGTTGACTCCATTTCAAAGGGCCTTATCACATAAGACATAATTAAATCCATGACGAGGCTTTGGAAGAAGCTCTCACATCTTTGAAAGTAGTTGGGAGTGTAGACACTAGAGTGAGCCCTTTTCTAGAGGCACAAATAACAGCTATGGCTAAAAATTGGAGAATATTTTGCCAATTCAATGCATGAGACATGAAGTGGGTTATGGTGCATCGATTGTGATGTGGAAGGGCATACTAAGGATAGTTTTCCATGCACAAGAATGTGCACACATGCTATTTATAATCTTGTGATATTTTCCACAAGAATCATGATGTTAGAATTTCCCCCTCTTTACAACAAACATAATGAAGAATGTCTCTATGTACTGTAAAATTTGTGATGCACATACACCCATGATATAATATATTTCATTGATAGACCAGATTCATGAGGCATGTGAGACTGGATTATGACAGACCATTGTGGCAAGTAGCTCTCAGACACAAGAATCCCAACCTAATGAAGGGTGCAATAATGGAGATGGTGGATTTTGAGGTGGATATAGGAGTAGAGGTTGTGGTGGTAGAGGAAGATTTCATGTGTGGGACTTACTTGTTATACTTGTGGGTCCCTAGATCATTACAGTGTGAGTGTCCCTAGAATAGGTATGTGTGTATTGTGGAAAAAACATAAGGTTGAGGACTACCCTGATATTTATGAGCATATGTGTAAAAAAAAAAAATAAGGAAAAAGTGTGAGGATGATCAAGGTACAATGCATGAAGAATGAAATGGGAACCTAAGAAGATGCTTGATCCATAATTATAACCTATGTTAGTTACTTACACGTGTAGAAAAGCACACGTGCATGAGCCTCTTAAAGAAAAAACTTCTCATCAGAGAAGAGGAGATTATGCATGTTAAAGTATCCAAATGTTGCTCATCAAAAGGAGGTATATCAAGAGACCATGGGAGTGATAAGAGATTTACAAGGTGAGATTAAGTGCATGAAGGACTAGGTGCATGTGAAAGGGAATGCGTGAAGAAAATTGAGCTCCCAAAAGATATGTAGATGATTTGAAGGAAGTATGTAAGATGTTGAGGTAGGAGAACATCATCCCTTTACTAGGAGAATGGCTTGATGAAGGTACCACATGCGAGAAGAGTTGAGCATGAGTGTTCAGATCCTTCATGTAAATTTACCACCATAGAACCATGAGTATGATAAGGAAATCACATTAGATGCAGTGATTGATGGTTGGTTGGTGAGTAATATTTGATTGACATAGGTGTAGAGGTGAATGTTTAACTTTGGATGCATGGAACTAGATGGGAGAGACCACCATTGCAACCATCTTCTAATGTGTTATATATGGAAAATAAAAAAAGGGCCATGCCTATTGGGGTGTTGAAGGATGCTTCAATTACCATTAAGGAGCCAAGTTTACATGGAGATTTTGAAGTATTGGAGCTGGTTGAGGTAGATAAATTCCCAACATTTCTTGGAGATGTCCTTGGTGTTATGCGAACAACAATGTTGATTTGCACTTCAAAAAAATATATATCAAGTTTTGAGAATAAGGAGGAGTGTGGTCATACCCCTAGATGATGTGAAGGTTGCACCTTACATTGAGCCTATGAGTGAAGAAGAGCTTAATAGGATTTATGCATGCATAGTGTGTGACCCTGAGAATGTGGAACCATCTAAGGAAGGCATACTTTAGTGGGAAGATGTGTAATCTATCAGTGACACTACTAGTGTTTCTTGTGACAATTGGGCCCATGACACATATGAAATGGTAGGTGTGAGGTTAAAGGAAGAGTCACTTAGATGATAGCCAGTGCATGATTAGGTGTTTGGGAAAACTCAGTTACCTAGGTATATTAGAGAGGAAAAACATGACTCTTTCTTGTGCGCCATGGAGGAATAATGGAAGAATGAAGGGGATAGAAGGAATATGATGGTTTATACCTTATGTGGAATAACAAGCACATGTTGGTGGGAAACACAAGAGATAGATAATTTTGGGATGGCATGAGGTGAGAATAGCCTTTTCAACAAGGTTTACTTGGAAAATGTACCTTCTCTTATACATGAGTATGATGGAAGACTCCTACTTTGGTACACATCCATAATTGTGAGAGACAATGGGCATAAGGCTAGAGGCTTTACCACCATCTCTTTGGGTACATAATTCTATTCCACTCTATGTGGATGCGCATGTATGTATGTGCATGTTGAGCTCAAGAAAGAGACTACAAGTTAGTGAGACATGACTGAAGGTATGGCTCACACTTTTGATTATTTTTCTAATAAACCACTAATACATGAGGCCTTTGTAGATAATGAAGTGCATCACATTGGGGATAACAAAAGTAGAGGAGCTCATGCTTTAGTTACTTGGGAGCTTGACGAGGAGGCACAAGAGATATTGGAAATAGAGGAGACATTGTTGGGGTGCACATGGAAATAGAAAGGAAAAAGGGAAAATGGTATACCTCATTGATGATGAAGAAGTGGAGAACCTGGATATTATCCATACAGAGGGTGCGTGAGGTAATGGATCTGTACAGATGAAAAAGCATGCACATACCATGTTCCTATGAAGACAAAGAAGGTTAATATTGGGACTGAGGATGTGCCTAAGGAGGCTATCATTGGAGATTATTGGTTAGAACAAGAGGTAGAAAAGATCATTGAGCTCTTGTGTGAATTTTAGGACTTGTTTCCAAGAGGTTATCATGAGTTGAAAGGTGTGCATCCCTCATTGGGAGAGATGAAGATTAAGCTAAAAGAAGGCACACATGTCCGGTTTGGAAGAGGCCTTATAGGATGAACCCAAACCTACATGTGCGTGAAGGTGAAAGAAGAGATTGAAAAAATGCTTAAGTTTGGAATCATTGAACCAATTGAGGAATTGAGTGGGTTAGCCCCATGGTGATTAACATCAAGAAGAAGGATGGGATGGATTAGGATCTATGTGTAGATTATAGGGAACTTAATGCCTCATGTGTCATAGATCCTTTTCCTACACCATTCACAGAGGAGATCCTTGAGGAGTTATAGGGTGAAATCTATTCATTTCTTGATGATGGATTTTTAGGGTATCACAGTGTGTGCATTATTGTATGTGAGGATAGGAGAAAAGACCACCTTCACCACTGAATGGGGAAGTTTTACATATATTGTCATGCCTTTTGGATTGAAGAATGCACTGATAGTATTCTCATGCATAGTTGTGTAGGCATTTCATGACTTTCATCCATAAGTTTTTTAGGTTTATCTAGATGATTGGACATTTATGGGCTTGTAAAAGATCATTGTGATAATCTAAGGCTCATGTTTGAGAGATGTAGGTAGTTAAACATCTCTCTCAACATAAAAGTGTATCTTTTACTACACCCTTTGGAACTTTACTTGGGCACATATGTAAGGATGGATTGTTGGTAGATCCAACTAAGATTAGTGATTTTGGGATTAGAAGAACCTACCAATCAAAGTGAAGTGTGTGGTTTCTTGGGGCATACTAGTTATTATAGGAATTTTATCAAAGGATATGTAAATATTTTGTACCCTGGAAGAATTTCTCAAAGCAAAGGAATTTTTTATTGGGGTGACATGCAACAACAAAACAAGCATTTGAAACATTAAAGGAGAAGCTTACCACTACACCTATCTTGCACTTTCCTTCATGGAAAAACCTTTTCATGTACATGTTGATGCCTTCTTGGCATGGCTATTGGTGTAGTCTTGGTGCAACTAGGAGAGGGTAATGTGGATCATCCCATATGCTTTGTAAGTAGGAATTTGACACCAACAGAGAAAAATTATACAATACAAAGCATGAGGCATTATCCATGATCTACGTGCTTCACAAATTTTTGATAGTACTTATTGGCCACACCATTCATTTTCTATACAGATCATATGGCATTGAAGTACTTGGTCAAAAACCTATTTTGCAAGGGGGCACATCTTCGATGGATACTCCTTTTTAGGAATTTGATTTTATAGTTGTAGTAAAGCCAAAAAGAGAAATTTGGGACCTGATCACTTATCAAGGATCAATTCTAGAGAGAGGACACACAAAGTATTGAAGACACTATATGCCTGATGCACAATTATTTAGGTTGAATTGTGTGCCAGCTGATTTGGAGGACATCACAATATTTTTGCATTGGACTTTGCTAGAAGGAATGAAGACATTGGAAAAGAAAGTAACTTTCTATTCAAGCTACACCATATCAACTTATTGGAGGACTTGTATAAAATGGGTAGAGATGAGGTCTTGTGTAGTGTGTTTTAGAGCATGAGCATGAAGCCATTATGGAGGAGGCTCATGGAGGCATCAAGAGAGGACATTATGAGGAGATGTGACTACATGTGCAAGATCCTTTTAGTTGGTTTATGGTGGGAGACATTATATAAGGATACCAAGGATTTTTTCAAAAGCATGTGATCACATTTTCAGAGAATTGGAAAGCCTAGAAATAGATGAAATTACTTTGTGACCTATAACAAGTGTGAAACCTTTTTAAAAATGGGAAATTGATTTTGTAGGACCTATTGCACCACCACACACATGATAGGACAGGTGTGCTACATCATCACATGTACTGACTACTTGACAAGGTGGGAAGAGGTTGTGCACCTAAAAAATATTACACATAGCTACAACAAAAAGGTTCCTTTGGGAAAATATTATCAGTAGGTATGGATGCCCTTTGATCTTGAAAAGTGATAGAGGAACTCATTTCTTGAATGAGACAATTAGAATTTTATTGGTAGAGTTTATGGTGGCACACCATAAGACTACTCCTTATCACCCTCAAGAAAATGGAACTACTGAAGCTTTTAACAAGATCTTGGGACAAACATTAACGAAGATATGTGATGTTGGAAGAAAGGATTGGGATGAAGGTATCAATTATTCTTTGGGCATATAGAACAACCTATAAATGGTTGAACAAGGCCACACCTTTTTAGTTGGTGTTTGGCATGAGAGGTTATACTACCTATGGAATTTATGTTACCATCCTATGTATTGTGCATGCAAGTGGATTATGATGATGAAAATGTTGTGGAGAGCACATTGATAAATTGATGCAATTAGATGAGAGTGCATGCCATTGTGCATTGGATCAAAAGAAGAAAAAAAAGGCATGAAGAAGGCTTGGCATGATAGGAGCACATCAAGAACAAGTCTTTTTAGTTGGAAAGATGGTACTTTTGTATGACTCCAAGTTTTGCACCACCCAGGAAGTTGAAATTCCATTGGTTGGGACCCTTTGTAGTAACCAAGATACTTGAATCAGGTGCATGTCAATTACAAGTGTTGGATGACACCATGTTTCTGGTTACTTCAATGGGAGTAGGTTGAAGCCCTACTATAAATAAGCTTCCTTTATGTTTGTAATAAGGTAGTATTTCCACTTAGATTAGATTTCCTTTCATGTTTTTTTTTTTTTTTTTTTTTTGTAATAAAGCATGTTCGTGCAAGAATTGATTACTACTATTGAGTTGATGAGAGGACCATGCATACCTTTAGTGTGGGGTGAAGCATGCATGACTATGAGAACAAAAAATTTGGATGTTGGTATTGCCTTGGATTTGGTTTTTAGAGGGTGCACATGAAATATAAAAAAAAGGTTCTTGTGGATGGATTGAGAATACATGAAGAGAAAGGAAGGTGTTATAGGTGTTGTAGGTGCTTAGGATGATGGTGTGCTTAAAAGGAATTTCTTAGATTGGAAACCACATGAGAAAAGAGGCCACATGTAATGTAACATGAGGAGGCAACAACATGACAAACTACTTGGTATATGGTGTAGAGGAAGATGGTTTATGTGTAGAGGAGTGTGCATAAGGATGATGATGTTTGTAACCTAGGAAGTAGTGGCACCAGAAGTTGACTATCACACGTGGAAGAAAAGAAGGAAAAAGTGTGGAAAAAAAAAAAGTGTATTTAAAGTTAAATAGTAGTGGTGGTAGGTGAGGAGAAATAAATGTGATAAAAATTTGGAAATCTATAAAAGGAGTGTGGAGAGTTCATTCTTACCTTACCTTGTGAAGAGTTTGAGAGTGTTTAAAGAGTGATAAGTGTGAATTTTGTAAAAAATTATGAAGAGCCAAGGAAAATTGAAGAAAACTAGAATGAGATAACACACATGACCTAATTTAGGAGCTCCTTTAGGTGGAAGTTAGAGTGATGGGGAAGGTGTGGGGAATTTTCATTCATTCAAGTGAGGGTTTTCATTCATCAAGTGCTAGGTTATTAAAAACAAGTACACATAAGTTGAAACTAGGGAACATAATTTCTTAGGTGTGACAAGAGATTCAAGAAAGGAAGGAAGGATTGAAACTTGGGTGCAAAAATTTGAGAGGATTAGAGAAGATTTCAACACCTAGGGCATGGTATTGTTGCAAAGTTAGAAGTGTGAAGTTCCAAGTTAAAAAAATGACACCAAAGAAAAGCACCATAGTATCACCCAAGGGAAAGGGAAAAGGAAAAGGAAAGAAGAATGTGAAGTAGAGGATGTGTTAGAGGAGTGGTTCTCTGAGATGTAGTACCTAGGAGTGAGGTTATAGTAGCACAACCATGGGTCTCCCACTAACAAAAGTGAAAAATAAGTGATTATAACCATCGCTCGTGAGAGGCAGCATGAAGCTAAGATATAAACAAGGAGGTGATGAAGAAAATGGACCAGTAGATTAAGGATGGGAAGTTGGTTTATGATGACATGGTTCAGAAGGACTTGGAAAGTATGGGCATACTCTAGTTGTATGAGTTGCATTTCTTTGGAAAGCATGAGAGACTGCATCAATGGTTAATGTCGGGGTCCATGAGGACTTATTTTACTTTTTAGGGAAGAAGGATGCATGCATCATCACTGCATAGCATTGATTGGGTGAGTAGGTTTTGCATAACTCAAGTTTAGAGATAGGGCATGAACTTGAGGGATGATAAGGAATTAAAGCCATTGCCACTATGCTCAACTATCAAGGAGGAAGCCATGCCATGGATGTCATGGGCCTCAAGTGATCCTAGGCACATGGGTTGTTTTGTGCCTTATTTATAAGTTTGGGCACATCTGAAGGTGGTCACAAGTCAACAAAAAGTGGCTACATGTTGTGCAAAAGATGGCACAAAATACTATGTACAACATTGTTTTATACATTCATTAAAGGAATTGTACATAAATCTGTGATCCAAGTGGAGAAGGGTGAAAAGATAACCTAGGGCACGATCCTTTTTCATTGTTTTTTGAGATAGGGGTGCCCGATGGACCAAAGGATAAGATATGAGTTTACCCATGAGAGAATAAGTCACCTGTAGAGGTTCACATCATTTACATGATGAAGGTGACATCATAACCATATAATAAGTTATGCTTAGATAAATGGTATAAGAAAATGCACTAAGCATTTGAAAATGAATGGTGCATACCGAGGAACTACCCTCATTAATGGAAAGGAAAAAAAGAATTCACAGTGTATCAACATTTTATCTTGGGGAGATTTTTTTAAGTTGATTGATGGAGATTAAGAGTCCCATGGTAAACTACCCTTTTACTTCACATAAAATTATTTTCAAAGCTAGGTCAATAGGATAAAGGAGGTGTAGGAAGTTAAAATATGATGTAGATAAGTGATGATCTGATTACCACACTTTGCACAAGACCTTTTCTACCCCAAGTCTATATCATATATAGAAACTATATGGAGTCGACAACATGGATATAACTCCTACAACTATGGTAGTAGGAAAGTAGGCCGTTAAAGTGTTCATCTACCTTAAGGAAAAAGATGAAGAATGGGAAAAATATATGATGGTTAAGCACATGACCTCTTATCTCCAAATCCCCAAGGAAGAAATAAATGGTGGGAACTAAAAGAGCATGTGCCAGGAAGACCCCCTCCCCATCAAGAAGAAGAAGAATAACAAGATAGGAGAGGAGGTGAAGAAGAAGAGGATCCAACCTTCGATCAAAGAATAAGGAAAAAAGACAAAAGAGTGTAGGAGGCAAGACAAGGTGCACGAGCACTTTGGAGTGACCAAGAAGTTGTCAAAAAAACCAAGAGTCAAGAAGAAAACCCCTAATGAAAGAAGAAATCCAAGTGGTTTCAAGTGAGGAGACAAAGGATGTGGGAAGTTTGATGAAGAAGTTCCAGAAAAACTCTCCAATCATCCACAATGTGGATGATGATGATGAGAAGAGAATGATGATGCACGTGATGAGGAAGGTCCAAGGAAAGATGTTGAGAGAGAAGAAGGCCATGGTGATCCCTTTATAGAGAGAATGTAGGTGGAGACTAGAGAGAAGAAGAGGAAGAGCACAAAATTAGAGCGTGAGGAAGAGGAAAAGAGAGATAAGGACACCATCATCAGAGAAGATATAGGTATGGGAGAAGAAGAGTGGAGTGGTTCACTCTATTTATAGGAGGTGCCAAAGTGGAAGGAAAGGAAAAGAAAAAAACTAAGGCATATCCCCAAGGCCCTTTATTGCAATATAATGATGATCCTAAAAATTCCTTTGGGAATGGTACCAAAGCTTGGTGGCCACATAAGATCTCTTATGTTGGTCATTCTTTGATAAAATGAATCCCTCCCACACATAAGAAGATGATTTCTTGGGATTTTCAGTCACACATGGAAGACTAGAGTTTGAAATAAGCATATAATCATTCATTATCTAAGACTTGGATTAAAATGCACAAGATAAACATTCTCAATGTAGTTCGACTCATACCCATATCACCTTGATAAACAAACATGTAATGCGCTAAATAAATTAGTGATAGAGGTTAGAGTGAGAAGATTTTTATAAGGATGCCATAATTAAGAGAATGTGCGAAGAAGTTTAGGAAAATGATAAAAAGATTAAGGAAATTAAACAAGAGCTAAGAGAAGAAAAAGGCCAAATGTGCGTGACATATTAAAAAGAAGAGTAGAATGTATTGTAAATATTATCACTACCACATACCCAAGCCTAGTTGAACATGCCAAGGATGAATATGACTCAATGCTACACTATTTGGAGGACTTGGCATGGATTCTCTGCATGATAAGAGGAAGGAAACATGCCAAAAAGAAGGAGATAGACATTGTAGAAGAAGAATACTAAGAGGGATAAAGTAGAGACACATCTTGCAATATGAGGTGTTAGCTAGATAGAGGCTAAGGAGACCATGAAAAGGGAAAGTTTGTCTTTGACAACTGCAATATTTTAATATTTTAATGATGTTGTGACCAATGAGGCATGCCACTAAAATGATGAGGTAGAGCCAAAAAATGAAGAATAAAATTTAGGCGAGTGGGAGAAATGAAGAATGGAGTAGAAAAGAGAGACTTGATAACATCTTTAAAGGATGCACTTTAAGAGATAGAATTAAAAAATCTTTCCCTTGGTCACGTGCAGGATGGATGCACTAGATGATGCGGCTTTCACAACTTGAGAAAATGATGTGGAGCTCAAGGGAAATATTTATGAAGTTAACTCCACAGAAGTACCTGCCATCATCGATGCCACACCGATCAAGGAAACAAAGGAGTTGGAAGGATGGAGGGAGTTAGAGAAAATTTTGGATAAGGAATTTCTAGGGATCCTTCCACCTAAAAATACATGAGTTAGATTGGACAAAGCATAACCTAATTATTTTTATTTTGGTGGTATATACCATATTCTTATTCTTTAATTTATTCATTCATTAAAGGCATTCTTTGATTCAATATTGCCGAGGATGGACAATATCCCTAGTGTGGGGTAATGTTGGTTGAGAAAATTGACTAAGTATCATGGGAGCATAAAGGATTACACATAAGGATGTTCGTGCAGAGAGTCGGAGTAGGGCGTAAGAGGTATGCATAGTAGTGAAATAGGATAGTGCGTAGGGCTGCACACATGCGAGATACAAGATCAAGAACTTAGCCAATTTTTGACATGGCTAAAAAAAAATTTAGTGTTTGTGTGCTACTCAAGTAAGGACCCTAAAATAAATAAAATCAAGATGACTTGATGACCAAGTAAGGGTTATAACTAGAAAAAAAACACATGTAGAGCATAGATAAGGAGCGCACATGAGGATGTCTAATAATAGGTTTAAATCATGTTGTATGTTTGATTAATCTATTATTATCATAGAATGTAAAAAACATGTAAGTGGTAAAGGAAATGTGCCCACCCTATAAATATAGCTGATGTACCATTGTCTGAGGGATTCTTTAGTGAGTGTGAGTTAAGGAGATAGAGAGTTCTAGTTTGGTTATGACCCGAGTCTATATGAGTGTGTGCATGGTCCAACGTATGGGTATATTAATTATATTGTAAGAAAATTCTATGCTACATAAACAATGGTGTTTTACAATGGATAAGTGACTGCAATTTGTGGTTATGTATTCAAACTTTTAACTATGTAATGCAGATTACGCTTATGATGAAGTTTTTGTAATTTGAGTGTTATTGTTCATGATGGTTTAATTTCCTTATTACAAGTGTTATTATCCTTATGATGATTCCTTGTGCTTAAGTGGTTGGATTGGTTTTGAATATAATGAACATGCATGATAACATTCGATAAACATAACAAAGGAGTACACTGGCGGTTACGTGCGCTTTGGGCGAGCTTCATTTAAGCTGGATGAAGTGCCAACACACCCAGATCTGGTTTGGGGTAAATAAAAGACTACAAAAATATCTTTACAAAAATAAAAAAATGGGGTGCACACATGACGCTATGTTCTATTATTGACATGAAATATTACCAATTTGTGTATGAAGTAGAATTGAACTTCTTAATCTATACCATATTTTTAAAAATAGGAGTTTGAAAACTACATTATGAACACTACAATTGTTATTCTTATAAGATATTCCAATTTTGAGCATAGGCATGTTGATTTCCTCATTGAAGTTAACATTTTTCTGATTTCAAGAATTAAGTGGCCACTTTTGACACCCTTTTGGTCACCCATTTCCATGCACAAACCCACAACTTAATTGAAACTCCCCTTGTTATGAAATATGTTGAGATGGAATGTCTAAAGATAAGTGAACCATCTCTAGTGACGATTGTTCTACAACATTCTTTGGATTTGCATGAATTACAAGGTCTTGTGATATATGTTTATGATAATCTCTTTTCCTAGGATATTGTGTTCTACTATTTTTAGGATTCCAAAATGGTGTGAAAATCCTATTGCTATATTGGATACATGTGCACTTTTAAGAGAAGGAATCACTATGATGTTCCATTAGATGGCTATATTAGGTGAGGATTACTCTAAGTGCATACTCAAAGGTATTTGTTTGTATCTCAAATGATTGTTGTAGATCTAATAATACTAGGAATTATGGTAAATAGAGTTTCTTCTTCATATATAAAAATTAATTTTGTTGTTCCTCTTCGATATGAACTTTTCTTTCACTCCATGTGTTAGACGGTTCAGAGGCCATGTAATGTGATAAAATCCAAGTGTAAACATTCCATAAAATTTGTCCGACCCTAAGAAACTTTGAATTTATGTGAGAATATTTAGGTTTTGTCATTCTCGGATGACCTAGATCTTCTATGCCTCCACATGCACACCATTCGTGATGATGATGTTGCAATTGTATTTAATACTTTCCATGTCAAAGGAACATTTTTCTATGTTGGAATAGAGATTATGTTGATGTAATATTCGAATAACCAATTGGACATGTTTCCTCCTCCCATGTATTATTAAAGACAATAATTTCAATTATGTACACAACCAAAAATGAATCGAGGAATGGTCACCTGGATATCATTCATCATTCTCATAAATGTCAAGTACATTTATCAACACAAATTACATGAAAAACCATTTGAACAACCCCTGCTTAGATTTGAAGGTAGTTTTCTAAATGTTTGCTGGATCGATGGAAATGTGGTGGTTTTTAACTTCATATTAATATTTGTGAAAAAATATCTCCCCGAGCTAGTCTAGGGCGCATCAATCTATAGAAGAGGGTATTATGTTTTATTGTGATTTCATTCAAGGATTGACTAGCTAATGCAGAGATGGCATGCCCCATCTTTCTTTCGGGAAAAAAAAATAGGATTCCACAAGGTTATGCACTTAGTAAAATGTGCTCCTTTTAAAAAACCATTTAGTAGTGGCGTTTCATGGACTAGGTCAATTAGATATTTCACCTAACAATGCAAAGGTACACATGTTGATGGTATAAATATATATGTATATTCAAATATCATCTTATCCATTTGCATACATTATGGTATTTGGCTTGGTCTGATAGATATTATGGTCATTTCAACATTTTCTTATTCTCATAACTAATCATGAGTAATAAAAAGGTTCTTGTTTGATCAATTAACCTCAAAATTTATTTTACATTGATCGAGTGCCACTTACTTAGCAGGTCTATGTTTGGGATATTGTAATTCTCACAACCTAGAGTGATGATGGAACTCTTATGCCTATCCCGATAGCTACAATGAAAATATCACTTATAGGGTTTTCGAGAAGCACATCACAGACATCCAAGGGTGCAACATCACATACCACCACATTCTTGAATGGTCGATTGAATAGGAAGATAACATTATTGATTGACATGAATTTCTCTTCCTTAAAAAATCCAATCAATAAAGTATGGTTGTGGGTGAAGAGTTGATACCAACTTTATCCTCTTGACTATTTCTATAGATATTAGATTCTTTTTACCAACATTATCTAGGATAAAGTAAAATGGTGTTCCATTTACCCACATCTACGACAGTGAAATAGTCACTCTACATCATCTTTTATAGAGGTATTATTCATGTGGTGGAAATAGTGGTGTATGGATATGCATATAACATTGGCTCTCCTTCTTCATGTACACGTGGGTTTTCTATGGAGGATTTTCCTATATGTGTCTCCCATGACTCTATTAGCACATTTTTGTTAATGGCTTGATAGTATTTTGTGTCATGAAAAATGTTTTTTTCTTCTCACACCGCGGTACCATTTCTTTTTGTGGCCTTTATTTCCATGTCTTCTTCTTACCCTCTCTATGGTGGTGCATCCTTTCCTTTCTACTTGGTGTCAGCCTTCCCTTTCTTTGGATATGAAGAATTTGTACTTCATATACATCTAGAATTTTCTTCAATATTGACCACATATTGATATGATTTCCCTAGTGTCTTGATGTTTGCAAACTCCATCTCTTCATGGATATAATATCGCAACACCTATCATTTTTATATGCACTAAATGTTTTTGATAGGGAGTGAAACTAATTAGTATAGTCTTGCACTTTTTTATCATGAACTTGATGCAACTTGTATACTTTTTTGAACTGGTCCTCATGAATCTTAATTAGATAGTACTATTCTCTATTAGCCTCCACAAAATTTTCCCATATTTTTCTAGATTCTATATTGATAACTACATACTCATTATCATCATTTTGAAGGAAGTATGATTCCCACCTTTTTGACATGTAAATAATCTTTCAAGAGTGCGAATGTTATATTTTCATTAACATAGAAATTATTGACAAAGCAATATGAACCTAGTTGGTTGAGCCATTAATCTAACTCATCTCCATTAATTTTTCCTTCAAACTAAGTATTTCCAAAATTAACTCGTACCTTGAAGGAGTTGGACCCTGGAAGATTTACTTGATGGGGGTGCAATTACAGAGATGAATATATGAAGATTTGGATAGAGTTTTACACAACAATTACATAACGAATTCACATTATGTTTAATATAAGATGTTTACACATATATATAGGGGAGGGATCCTACAAAAAATCCCCCTCAATTATTTATTATAACAACTCCATTAAATTAAGTGATGTTTTTTAAAAATATACGAAACAATTGTAGTGCCCTGTGATCCTATGCGAGAGAAAAGAACCTTCGCGTGGAAAAAAATTAAATAAAAAATATTCATATTTATACAAGGTTTGGAGCTCATCGAGATAAGTGTAGAACTAAGCTCACTAACCAATTTATATAGCAAACTAACTCTTATATCACTTGCATCACACCCATCTTATACTACATTCACAACCAACTCTTTAAGCTAGGTGATGACTCATCGAGCCAACACCAAATCCCTCGTGAATTAAGCATTACATTGAGGCCTGAAAATAAAACCTTACATGTTTTAATATTTAGAAAATAAAAAAATAATGGAATTATATTTAAAATAGTAAAGTAGAATGAAATTAAAAAAGGAGGATAAAATCAGGAGACACGTGGGAGTGGAGGGAGCTCATCCTTCCCATCACACAAGGAATAGATGATCATTATAGTTTTAGTGGGAGATTAAGATTAAGTTTTGGAAGTTGGAATTCACATAGAGATTGGTGTTGGGTTTGTTGTGGGATTGAATAAGTGTCACGTGTCTCCCCTACCTGGTTGAAGTAGCTTGGGAAATTTCAACTAATGTGAAAAATTCCACAAGCATTGAAAAAAATTGTTTCCTTTGTTGCGCCAAAATGGATGACTAACCAAGTCTAATAGAAAAATTATGTCAAATTATGTAGTTGAAAGCACCCTAGAAGACGTGTATGCAAAAAATGGAAAGAAGTTTTAATGTTGTTTTGTAAGGCATCCAAACTATTGTTAAGGCGCAGGAACTATTTGATAGAATTTCTCAAATAAATTTGACTTCATGGAACTTCCCTAACCGTGTACGCTCAATTTTTTAATTTTCTTTTGTTTTAACATAGATGCATGTTTATGAATGAGAATTTCAATATTCATATGACGTGAGTGCTTCTCATAGAATGAGCCCATTTTTAAAAAAAAAATCCATTGTCTACATTTTGGGAAGTCTTGGTTGTGTTGTTATCTTGGGGATGTCCTAGACATTATTATTAAGGTGCCACTTAAACTTGTGATGGTTGCATGGAGTTATTTACTTGTTTGAGCTGCATGAAAACACATGTTAATTAGAGGAAGCTTTTAACTTTATCGTCAATGTGAATGTGAAACGTTTGGTTGTTGTGTGGATCTCATTTACTTCATTTAACATCCGGACAGGTGTTAGATATCTTGAAGAAACTCTAAACTTCCCATCAAATGCCAATAAAACCTATGTGACTATGTGGATGTGTTTGTTGGGTGTTTGAAGAGCACATAGAAATGTGAAAAAGGTGGAGGAATTCTTAGACAAATCCTATGTACTATTTAACAAAATTCTTGAAAGAAATGTGGTCTCAACGAATGCAATGATTACGAAATTTGCATGAAACAAATATGGATTTCCCTTCCTCTTAGACTAAAATCACGCACTTTCATCGTTTCCTTATTTTAGCTTTTAAATGTTTTGAATATTATAAAATGCAACTGAAATGAATGATAAAACCTTTATCCTACCCGGAAACATTTTAGGACATAGAAATTTGACCTCAGAAACCACATGCATGGAGCGCCAAACTAAGTTATACCAAAAACTAAAACCTCTAACATGATCCCTATCAAACTAGGCAACAATGAAGGACCTTAAACAAGATGAAAAAATTAATTTGATGCCTTAACGAGATAAGTTTCAAATCCATTTTAGCATTTGAGTCACTTGTAGTGACATTCTCGTTTTAAGAAAATGTGGTCGGTTTTGGATTACATTTACCACTTCGATTGGGTGAAAATGAAAAACCACCCCCACCTAACTCAAGACATCCAATAGGATAATTGAAACCAATTCTCAATTCCATTAAAAATCTTTTGGAGGTTAGTTTTGGAAGTGGTTTTGGGGCCCACTCATCATTATGCAACAAGAGTGTTTGATGCATTTACGACAAATTGATAATTGGCCCGGACATCACCGTTGTAACTTAAGCCCTGTTTGTCGTAATCAACTTCTATGAATCCAATGATTTATTTTTATACGGTGGAGTAAGTAGGAATTGAAAAATATTTTCTTGAACTTAAAATTATTGCTTTTGGGACCCGGTTCATAACACTTTATCATTTTTGGTTAATCCTCGCAAACTTGCAACTTTAGCTAGAAAATCCTTTTGAGGATCCTCTTCAACTAGTAACTACTTGTGAAACCTTTTAATATTGTCACAATATTGTGTAGAGTATGATTTAATCAATTACTTTATATGAATGAATTTCAAAATTTATGATGTTTTCTCTCTCCTCCCTCTTCTCTCTCTAGAAATAACTATGAAATTGTGGTTGGTCTTGAAAATGTCAATGGATTGAAAATGTAGATGGATTTGAAATGAAAATGGATACGAAATGTAAATGGTTATGATATTATGAATAGAAAATAAAATGTCTCCTAGTCTTTCTCTCTTTTCCTTACTCACTCTATAATAAAATAGAAAAGTGCAAATGAATATGGAAGTGTGAATGTGTGAGGAAACGTTCTCTCTTTCCTCTCTCCAATATTTTGTTTTGTATTTCTTGAAATTATGGATGCATTGGTTTATGCTTGAGAGTAATGGTTTTCCATACCAAATTCTAGGATTGACCCGTGTGTGTTGGTTGCGAAGTAATCCAGATTAAAAGCGTGATATTTCATCATTAATGAGTTGGCATTAAAATGTTGTACATTGACATTGAATGCAAATATTAAATGAAAGTGAATTAGAGAGAATGAAATATATAAGTTAGTGTGTTGAGAACCATTGTTTTCTTGAACTCTTATGTTTTAAGCACGATATATGGGAATACAATTTGGCTTGTGTCTATTTGTATTTTAAACTAATTTTTTTTTACATTAGTAGGGGTGACACCAATGAGTGTAGGACCAACCATGTAGAAATCATGTTAACTTAAATAATAAATAAGATAGTTAACAATGTAAATAACTAAAAAGTTGATGCAAGGTGCTTGAAAGGAGATTTGTTCGGATTGGAAACCATGTGAGAAAGAGGCCACACAATGTAACATGAGGAAGGCAACAATATGACAAACTACTTGGTATATGGTGTAGAGGAAGATGGTTTGCGGTGTAGAGGAGTGGATGCAAAGATGAATGTAACACGGGAATTAGTGGCGCACCAAAAAGTTATGACTATTGCATGTGGAAGAAAGAAAGAAAAAGTGTGGAAAAAAAAAAGTGTATTTAAAGCTACAATATGATGGTAGGTGAGGAGAAATAAATGCAATAAAAATTTAGAAATCTATAAAAGGAGCATGATCGAGTTCATTCTTACCTTACCTTGTGAAGAGTTTGAGTGGATAAAGAGTGATAAGGTGTGAATTTGTGGAAAATTATGAAGAGTCAAGGAAAATCACAACGAACTAGAATGAGATAGCACACGGCTTGATTTATGAGCTCCTTTAGGTGGAAGTTAGAGTGAGGGGAAGGCTTGGAGGTTTGCATTCATCAAGTGAGGGTTTCCATTTATCGAGATAGGGTATAAATAATTACAAGTACACATAATTGAAACTAGGGCACATAATTTCTTAGGTGTGACAAAGATTCAAAAAAGGACATCAAGCACCTCAAGTTCAAAAGCGAGTGAGTCAAGGATATGAGTGATAACATATGGTCTCGAACAATGCGAAGCTTAAGCTTTCTGGGTGGCATAGAAACTTTGAATCATAAAGAAGTACCATCTGCCCAACCTCAAGCTTCTTATCCCTGATGTGCCTATTGTGCCATGCCTTTTTCCTAGATTTTTCTTGCTTTTGTCTCTATCATGCTATTGTGCGCCTCTCATCTAGTTGTATCAACTTGTCAATTCTTTCTTCCAATGCTTGCTCATTAACTGCATCTATGTGCACAATATGAAAAGAAGATAACATGAATTCCATGGGTAGAACTGCCTATGCGCCAAACACCAATTGAAAGGGTGTTGTCTTATTCAACCATTTGTAGGTTGTTCTATATGCCCAAAGCACAACAGAAACTTTATCATCCTAGTCTTTCCTTCAAACATCAATTTTTTTCAAATTCTAGCTCAATATCTTGTTGAAAGCCTTAACAGTCCCTTTTACTTGAGGATGGTAGGGAGTTGTCTTATGGTGTGCAACCATAAATTCATCAAATAATATCTTGATAGTCTCATTAAGGAAATGAGTGCCCGTATCACTTGTCAAAATTAAAGGACATCCATACGGTAAGAATATTTTCCCACAAGAACCTTGCTATTGTAACTACTTTACAATCCCTTATAGGTGCCACTTCTACCCACCTTGTAAGATAATATGTACAAGTCATGATGTAGCATGATCCGGCTTTTGCATGTGACTGGGAAATAGGATCCAAACAGTCAATTACCCATTTCTCAAAAGGTTACGAACTAGTAATAGGTCTTAAAGGCATTTAATCTCTCTTATCAGGTTTTCAAAGGTGTTGATAGTGATCACACACCTTACAATAGTCTTTCAATCCTTGTACAAGGTCTCCCACCATAAACCAACTAGTAGAATCTTGCACGCGGTGGCATCACTTGCATAGTGTCCACTTGCAATACCACCATGAACCTCCTCCATGATTTCCATTCGCTCATGCTCCAGTACACACCGACGCAATACTTCATCTCAACCTAGTTTGTATAAGTGTTGGTTAGATATTTTGTCAATCCAAAATATGAGGTTCAACCACAGTATATGGGATTAAATCCCTCCTCAAGGACAGGTGAGGCTGCCTGCTTATTACTAATCTAAAACACAGCAAAACAATATATACAGTATTCACACTAATCTAACCATTGGGGTTGGGATAGAATCCCGAAATCCATATCCACACGTTGGGAAGACATCGTTTTTCTAAATGGACAGGGTCAGAAATTATTACAATGGAAAGGAAATGAGAGAAACGTATTTTCTTTCGAGTAAACACAGAGCACGAAATAATCATATGAGCTTTAGATCATAAATATAATGTCTGAAATGATTAGAAACACTAAGATGCTAAACAAAGAATAGCTTAAGATTATGAACGTAAGAACAATGTCTTAAGAAAGATATATCCCACAACACAAAGTTTGCAAAATAATATCAATTCCTATTCTTCAAAATGATTAAAAGAAAACACAAAGTTTTTCTTCTTTCCAATAGCTCCCAATATTTCAAAAATCTCGACCCTTTGGAATGCATAAGCATCCCTTATTTATAATAAAAGGAGTAGAGAGAAAATAGGATAAATCCTAGAAAATAGTGTTCTTTAAAAAGAGTTCTATTTTGCTTGACTCTCACGCAGGAGACCAAGTCAAAATATGATTCAAAAATGTGACGAAACAGAAATGAAAAAGACATGTCAATTTCAAGATTGAAATGACACATCGCATCAGGACTTAATCTGAATCATCATCTTTTGCTCCTTCATCTTTCTCTTCCTCCAGCTGAGCCTGTTTGTTCGAAATTCTTGGAACTTCCGAATTATGCCTTGCATTTCGTTTTCGTCAGGCGCAGTGGAATGATCATTCAAAACTTCGCAGGTTTCATGAGTATCACTGGCACTTCCGGGAAGCTTTTTCAATCTTTTGCTGAGCTTTCTCAAGGCCTCCAAAGAATGTTCAATCTTTACAAACCTGTCGATGATTTCAATACCAAATCCGTGAGTTGGTTCATGCTGAATAGATTCTTGGATTTGTTTGAAAAGATCATCGGCTGATAGGATGCCTGAGTTTCCAACTGACACTTTTACACAGATTTTTAACAGTTCTTCCTCCAGGTCGCTCTTGCCATCGATCAACTGATCTCTTGATTCTCTCAATTTACCGCAGGCTTCGTTGAGAATCTTCACCCTGAACCTGATGGCTTTGGTCAGCTGGAAATGCTTATCCGCATGTGGGATGATGCCTTCTTCTACCAAGAGATGTGATGGCATTTGCTTTAATGCCTGGAGAGCTTCAAAAGTCAAATCAAGATGTCCAATTTCTTGGGAGAAATCATCGTCCATCTTCTCTCCATCACTCTGAATGTTCCCCAAAGATTGATAGACTTCCACGACGTCTTGAATCACTTCCTTCCCTGTTGGAGCAGCCTTTGGATCCATTCATCGACCACCCTTCCTTTTTTATTAATCTTCTCAATCGTAGGC
This sequence comes from Taxus wallichiana var. yunnanensis, assembly GCA_018340775.1. Taxonomy (NCBI): domain Eukaryota; kingdom Viridiplantae; phylum Streptophyta; class Pinopsida; order Cupressales; family Taxaceae; genus Taxus; species Taxus wallichiana. Next base: position 644,642,478 of record CM031238.1, read on the forward strand.
ACTGATGAGAAATCGAATCCGACAGGATGAAGAAGAAGATGGTATGGATTCGAGGGGTTTTGAGAGCTTAAGAAAAACCTCAGTCAACTGCTCCACCTTTCCTTTAAGCTCATCTCTGTTGTCTTTTGTTTCTTTCAACTTCAAAAGCACGTTTGTGGCATCCCGTGCATCCTGTTGTGCTCCTTCCATTGTCACCTCTCCTAGAGCCACCCTGGTTATCTAATAATCAGAAGCTGTTATGTCTTCTTTAGTTTTGTCAGTCACGGGAGTGGCGATCTCTGTGAACTTATGCCCTGAAGCGTCCACCAAAACCCTTGAAACTGTTTTGGGTTTCTTGGCTGATTTAGTAGTAGAAGCCTTGAGTGAGCTGAAATCAAAGGCTGGTATGGGTACAATCACCTTCCTCTTCCTCGGAGTTTTCTCAAGTAGCCATTGTGGTGTATCAGAGGGAGTTGCCACTGTTGTAGGAGTTGGTATCATACTTTCAGGGGGAGAAGGATCTATTAGTGGAGGGGAAACAATTACCAATGTGGTAGCAGATTCAATAAAAAGAGGCACAGGAGGGGGCGTGTTGGTGATTACTTGGGTCCCAGCAGAGAGGGGTGAGAGTCCAGAGAAAATACTGGCCATGACTGAAGAAGTTGATGGAGAATGAGGAGGTAGGAGTGGTTGTGAGGGGGGAGGCACAGATCCAGACTCCAAGGCCTGGGATGCAAGAGATAAGGTCTCTTCAGTTTGGCAGATCAACAAATGGTGAAACCAGAGGCTGGCTTCCTTCTCCTTCCAAAGAAATTTCTCCTATTTCTGGTGGTGTTGGTGATTCTGGCACATTCACCATTTCAACTGGAGAAACAATTGAAGAGATTTCTCTTTCTTTTCTCTTTTTGACAAACTTGACCTTTATAGGCCCCTTAGAAGATCTTTTGTCCTTTCCCTTTTTGGAGGGCCCCACCTCTGAAGCAACCAACTTTGAAAAATTATCATCTTTAAAACTCATTCCCAAGAGGCGAGCCATGCTTTGGTGTGTGCAAGAATCAGGGCTGACCTATCTGTAATGGAGGCTTTTTCACTGATTGACCAATCAATAGGTGGGAAAACATATTGATCTTCATTCAGTCCATCATAGGAAAGGTCCAGAACACTTTCATTATCGCTAGTACCTTCTGGTAAGTTAGCAAGCTCAAGTGTTTGAATCTCAGCAAGTGTCAATCTGCTATGATCTTTTCTTCGGACAACAACCTCATCACGTAGATCAATCCAGATGTCCTCTATGCTTGGTCTGTGCAGGTGCAGAGTTCCATACGCCCTGAGGACTCCTCGAATATCAAACCCATCTCGGGGCTTCATGTGCTTCTTCAACTTATCTTGAAGCTCATGGACAACATTCTTGGCTTTCACCACTGTCGAACAAGTATACCTTCCAATAGAAATTGGGAAAGATACAGCGGCCTTGTGTTTACTTTGTTGGAACTTGTGAAAATCCAACAATTGCCTAACCAACTCCATCAAGATTAGTTTGTCCCCTGGATATCTGGGCAAACGGAAAGGATCCCCTGGGTACATGACTACTCGAAGATATGTGAACTTCTTAAATTGCAAGAAGACACAACCCCATTTTGAAACTTCAGCCCATGCTTCATCAGATACTCTTGTTTTCCTCAGTTCGGGATTTAACCTGCAGATGTTCTCGTAAAAGAAGGCATCGTTTACCCTTCTGAATTGGTCTTGAGACCCTTTTCTTGTCAGCTGAGGGAAATACTGATAAATATGTTCTACTATCTTGTTTCCCTTGGTGTCCAACCCAGGATAGTTCCTCATACTGGCGCTGCATAGGTGACATACGAGGACATGTAAAATTTTCCTGTAGACAGGACTGTTGTCATTTGAGAATCTATCTCATTACTGATAAGAGTACCCCAATCAATTCCCTGTTGATTCTTCTTAATAGTGATCATGAACTGATACATCCACCCTTGGAAAACATTTGATTTAGGAAAACCAAAAACCCGACTCAACAGAGTGATGATATCATTGATTTCCTGAATGAAATCACTTCTGGGAACAAGTCTTGGGAACCTGGAAACAGCCGGTTTGGCTTTGATCAGGAACTTCTTATTCACGTGCTTGATGCAATCCTCCTGATCATTGTCCCAAGATTTTTGGGCTGACTTGAGATCCATATCTCCATATTCTTCAAAATTAGGTAGCTTAAGAAGGTCATCAAAGTAACCTCCGTCCAATTTGATCACAACTTCTCCCGCCTGGTTTTTCACAGAATGAGAATCAGAGTCATAATTTGAAGCACAGGCCAAGATGAACTCGGGGCACTGAGCGGACATAGGGAAGCCTACCACAAGAGGTAGGCCACTGTCGACTATCGATTTCATCCATGGAGTTTGAGAAGGGCTCTTGACCCTATTCCAGAAATCCTCCATGTCTACATTTCGAGCTCTGTATCTCGGATGTCGAAATTACAGTCAATATAGGATGGAGACTCCACCTTCCTGAATTTGTATTTCATCCTCCCTGACTTTTCAGTCTTTTCTTGTGATGGACCAGGATCCGACATGAGGGATTTCAAAGGAGGAGAGTGTCGAGAGATCAGGAGATGTTGAACACTACGAAAACCCCGACCCACTGAAGATGCCGGAAAGGTGGAAAAATCGACACACTGAGGAGGATGTCGGGAGTTCGGAAAACCCGACACACTGGGAGGATGCCAGAGACTTTGGAAAACCCGACCCTTAGAGGATGCCAGAGACTTTGGAAAACCCGACACTTTAAATTTTTGATATACTGCGGGTTTTGAACACTGCAAAGCACCCTGCGAAACCCGAGAAGAGGGAATAGGGTATTTGTTGAGTTGAAACATGCAAGTTTTTCCTTCACCATTTGTATCCCAAACATATTTTTAATTATAACATCATTCTGAGGGATAAAACAAAGTACTAATTCCAAAGGGGGAAAACCCTAAAACATAAACCTGATTTGAAAACAACCCCCAAAATGAAAAGATAAAAACCCCATAACAACCCTGATAAGAAACTTGGAAAATTTCTTACACAATTAATCCACAAAAACCACAAGCAAAGAATGAAGAAAAATACCTTCAACCCGGACAAGGAATGATAAAAAACGAGCAATGCAATCGGGCACAGAGGCGAGTTTCGGGTTTCGGGGTCGAAGATGCATGCGCGAAAATCCACGAGGTAAAAAGTACGTCTGGTAAAAATGACGTGGAAATCTGAATATATATAAGAAAATTCACATTTAATACACTTCAGTTGACACGTGCCAACTACCCGACAACTCGGCATTAATGCCATGTCAGCATGCTTGGGATATCCGGAAACCCGACACAAAGGTTTTTAGAGTAATTCGGGTTTCGGGTTGGGAAACAATCGACATGAAGCATGATGTTTGATAGCCTCGAAACTGAAACAAAGGAGTAAACCGGGTTTCGGGGATCGGAAGACATGCGACATGAAGCATGTTTTGACGAAGGCATGTTCTGATGCTTGGAAGATCCGCAAACCCGACTCGCCTTACTTGATGTGGGTTTCGGGTTTCGGGGAACACACGACATGAAGCATCCAAGACACATGTTGTCTTGCTTGTGAAACCCGAAAACCTGATTATCTCTCTGAAAGGTAATTTTTAGAAAACCAGCTCAAAAATTTCTTAGGGTTATCTCATTTTTTGGCGTAAACTCAAAAATGAGATAATAATAAGTCACCACTGATCAACATGAAAGGTGTGGTGCAAATTTCAAGTTATTTATTTTCTAAGGCCTTCGTTCCTTCGGGTGTCATACCTGTTCGTAAAAAGAAAAAAATATCCTCTAACTTTGAGGGTGTGTGGTTTAACCTGTATAACTGTGCATCTTCCATTTTATCTTCAATACTTTGCATGTCCTCTCCTGATTGAATCCTTGACAAATGATGTAGATCATAATTGATTTTACGGCTTAAAGCACCATTTGTAAAGTCAAACTCCTAGAATAAGAGAACCCATCGGCATATGCACCCTTGTAAGATGGGATTGTTCACCAAGTATCTCAATGTCATGTGATCTATATAGAAAATAAAAGGTGTTGCTAGCAAGTATTGTCGGAACTTATGCAACGCGTAGATCATTGACAAAGCCTTGTGCTCCATAGTTGTATAATTCTATTTTGTAGGAGTCAACTTTATGCTAGCAAAGAAAATAGGATGATCTACAATACCTTCTCTAGGATGAGCTAGAATTGTGCCAATGGCCATGCTAGAGGCATCCACATGTACGTGAAAAGGTATATTCCATGAAGGAAAATGTAGAATAGGTGCGGTAGTAAGGATTTCCTTCAAACACATTGAATGTGTGTTGTTGTTGTTCTCCCAATAGAATTTGTGTTTACCCTTTAATAACTCCTCCAAGGGTGTGGAAATCTTAGCATATCCTTTGATAAACTTCCTGTAATACCTTGTGTGGCCCAAGAATCCGCACACCTCACTCGAATAGTAGGCTCCTCCAAGCCTAAGATGATTGCAACCTTAGCTGGATCTACCAACAAACCCTCCTTATAGATGATATGCCCTAGTAGAGTTCCAAAAGGTGTAGAAAATACACACTTCCTGATATTTAAAGAGATGCTTAACTATTTGCACCTCTCAAAAATTAACCTCAAATTGTCACAATGATCCTTGATAAGCCCATACATGGTCCAATCATCCAAGTAAACCTGCAAGAATTTGTGAATAAAATCTTGGAATGCTTGAACAACAATGCACAAAAATACTACTGCAGTGCATTCTTCAATCCAAAGGGCATCATTGTGTATGAAAAAATTCCCCATTTAGTGGTGAAAGTTGTCTTCTCTTGATCTTCTTTAGCAATTATTACTTGATGATACCTAGAGAATCCATCTGTAAAAGAGTAAATTTCACACCTTGCAATGCCTTCCAATATTTCCTCAGTGAATGGTGTAGGGAAAGGATCAATCACACATGCAACATTCAAACTCCATGTAGTCCACACAAATCCTGATTCTTCCATCTTTATTTATGATGATTACCATAGGATTAACCCACTTTGATTCCTCTATGGGATCAATGATGTTAGAGTTCAACATCTTGTCAATTTATTCTTTAATGTTTACGCGTAGGTTAGGGTTAACCCTATAAGGTCTCTTCCTAACTAGACGCGAACCTTCCTTTAACTTAATTTTCATCTCACCCAAAGATTCATGCACTCCTTTTAACTCATGGTAGCCTCTAGGAAACAAGTCCTGGAAATCATGTAGCAACTCACATATCTTAGAAACTTCATATTGACTATTAATCTCTAATTATGGCCTCCTTAGGTTCAACATCCGTTCCAATGTTTACTTTCTTCGTCTTCATAGGTTCATGGTAGGCACGTGCCTTCTCATCCACACTGTCTAAGACCTCACATGTACCCTTTGAATGATCTATGTCCAAATTTTCCACTTCTTCATCATCCACCATGTAGACCATATTTCCTTTCTCCTTCTCTAGGAAAGTGTTCTCAAGTATTTCTACATCTGTCTCATCTACTTCTTCAAAACACGCTTCAAGGTTTGATTCAAAAACAAGTCTGAATGAGTTCTTCAACCTTTGTACTATATTCCATAGTCAATCGGTTCATAACCCTGTAATGCATCTTTCACTAAAGATTTAGTGGAGAAGTAGTCAAAATTCTAGATCATTCCTACAATCAAGTCTCACCAATTTCAGTCTCTCTATACAACTCCACATAAACATACCAAGTGCACGCGCAACCTTGCAAGGTAAAATAAATTTTGTGCACCCACAATGAAGGTGGTAAAGCTTCATGCCCCTCTATCCAGAGTCTCTCACACTACTGAATGTGGTGCTAAACAGGATTATTACCATGATATTCACATATTTGAGTAGGTTCATTACTTCTGAGAAACCTTTTTGATAGGGAAACTCTCACCTCTCTCCATTCTATGAGATTATCCCTATGAACCATCCACCAATGTGTTGTTTTCCTACATAGGGTATAAACTAACATGTTTCTTCTATCCACATGATCCTTCCACTGTACTTTCATGGATCGCAGGAATACCTTAGGGTTTCCTTCGCAGTGTACCAGGGTACAAAGTTGTTTCTAACCACTTAACACATTGTGGTTTGCTTACACGTGTATCGCACTTTTTCCTCGTGCCTACTCATCTCGTAAGTAAGTGTCATGTGCCCAATTGTCATAGGCAATACTTCTAGTATCACTGATGGACTGTGCATTATCCCATTGGAGAATTCCTTCCTTAGATGGCTTAAGCGCTTCCGGATCTCGAATGGTGTGCACATAAATTTTGTTCAGGTCTTCTTCACTTAAAGAATCAACATAAGGTGTATATTTCCCATTTGTAAAAGGGATAATAAATCATTATTCCTTATTCTCAAAACTGATATATCTTTTATTGAACCATAGATCAAAATTATTTTCATAGCACCGAGGGCACCCAAGTAGAGTGAGAAGCACATTATTCTCTGCAAGTGCTAAGACCTCAAAGTCCCCATTTAACTTGGCCCCTGTATAGTAACGAATGTATCCTTCAAGAATCCAAAAGGCATGGCCTTAGTCTAATTTTCCATATACAATACATTAGAAGATGGTTGTAATGAGAGTCGCCCATTTGAACCCATGTATCTAAAGTAAGCACATTCATACTGCACTGTGTCAATCAAAATAGTGCTCAAAATCCATCCATCCACAACACATTCATTGAGTGATCTCCTTGTCATAATCCAAACTATGAGGAATGAGATTAACATGCGAGAATATGCTGCCCATTCTCAATACCGGAGCGCATAGTGTTTCCTTTTAGCTAACTCCTAGTAATGGAATAATGTTCTCTTGATGCAACATCTTGCATACTTCCTTTAGATCATCGACATCCAACTGGAAAGTCGCAGCTGCCTTCTTCTATTCTAACTTCCATGACTGTTCCATTAAACATTGTATTTCACCTTGCATATTTTAGAGTACCTTCATGGTTTCCTGATAAACCTCCTTCTGATGTATAGGGTCTAGATATTTTGCATGAAAAACCTTCTCTTTAGTAATGGTATAATTTTTTTGTAATGTTTCTCTAGTGCATGCAGCCTTAAAGTGTGTAGTAATATTCATATCTACCACCTCGGGATCTGGTGATAACTTTGGCATCCATTAGTTTTCCATGATTTTCTATATTTTAACCCTCCATATGCCCTTGTTCTCTTGTTTGTGCTTCTTTCTTAGATGTTCATATATATATCCAAACACTCTTCATAGTTATGATTATTTCTACAAAAACAACAAGTAACATTATGAGGACACGTGCACTGTAATTATCATGAGATATGCATGTATAACATGTTCCATGAGGGAGCTCACCTCGTCCACTTCCATGACCTCGGCCTCGAATCCACCATGGTATCCTTGACCTCTACCATAACCTCCCTCAAAGTTCCCTTTATTATGATCCTAGCACACTTAAGTGTGATCACTATCATGTTGGTCAATTTTATCCTTGGAGCTATTCACAACTCCAATTTGTTGTACACCAATATCAATGGAATCATGGATTTGATCAATCAACCTATAATCTTCAGTATTGTGAGTTGTGGACTAGAAAATATTATAGTAACAGGACACGTTCTTCCTTATCGCATGTTGCAACAATGGACAATGGCTCGCATCATGGTCTAAATGACATATCTCACATTTTAGTAACAAGGAGCACACCGATCTGCGAGGAAAAATATCCTTAGTATGCCCTTCTACTTCACAATTTGTGCACCAAATTCCAGTGCATGTCTCATGTGTTGTATTAGCTAATAGTTTCTCCAACTATTTTTACATTACTGTAATTTGAGCCTCCAAGAATGGGTTCAATCCATTACATATGCTCACAATAGCCTCAATGCGCAAAGCTTCTTCAAGTGCCTCACATGGGTTTGTATAAGTCTTATGTGAGAGCACCCTTCTAAAAGGTGTGATCAAGCCTCCGATGAACCACTGTGCATGTTGACTTACATGGATATCATATGATAGTTTAGATAAGAGTGTTTTTAAATGAGCATCATATTCCCAGACACTCTCAATAGTTCCTGCTTGATATCCTTGAGCGCACTTATAATTTTCTTCTCAAACTCAGGGATATAAAATTCTTTAAGAAAAACATACCATAATCTTTGTATAATCTACACAAGTCTGATTAGGGTCAAAATTCATGTACCAGCCATTGTGAGTGCCTCCTTGTAATGTAGTTACAAACTCATTTTCCTTGTGCTCTGAAGCTGATTTTCCTATAACCTTGTTCTCCTATTTGTGCTTCTTTCTTAGATATACATATATATCTGAACACTCTTCATAGTTATGATTCTTTCTGCAAAAATAACAAGTAACATTACGAGGACACGTGCACCTGTATTTATCATGAGATATGCATGTATAACATGTTCCATGAGGGAACTCACCTCATCCACTGCCGTGACCTCGGCCTCTGAATCCACCATGGTATCCTTGACCTCTACCATGACCTCCCTCAAAGTTCCCTTTATTATGATCCTAGCACGCTTAAGTGTGATCATGATCATGTTGCTCAATTTTATCCTTAGAGCTATTATTCACAACTCATATATCGTACATTAATATCAATGGCATCATGGATTTGATCAATTAACCTATAATCTTCAGTATTGTGAGTTGTGGACTAGAAAATCTTATAGTAGCAAGACACGTTCTTCCTTATCGCATGTTACAACAATGGACAATGGCTTGCATCATGGTCTAAATGACATATCTCACATTCTAGTAACAAGGAGCACACCGATCTGTGAGGAAAACTATCCTTAGTATGCCCCTCTACTTCTTCACAATCGTGCACCAAATTCCACTGCATGTCTCATGTGTTGTATTGGCTAATAGTTTCTCTAACTTGTTTTTACATTACTACAATTTGAGCCTCCAAGAATGCGTTCACTCCATTGCATATGCTCACAATAGCCTCAATGCACAAAGCTACTTCAAGTGCCTCACACGGGTTTGTATAAGTCTTATGTGAGAGCGCCCTTCTAAAAGGTGTGATCAAGCCTCGATGAAACACTTGGGCATGTTGACTTACATGGATATCATATGATAGTTTAGATAATAGTGTTTTTAAATGAGCATCATATTTCTCGGACACTCTCAATAGTTCCCTGCTTGATATCCTTGAGTGCACTTATACTTTTCTTCTCGAACTCAAGGATATAAAATTCTTTAAGGAAAACATCCCATGTAACTTTGTATAATCCACACAAGTCTGATTAGGGTCAAAATTCATGTACTAGTTCGGAGTGCCTCCTGCAATGTAGTTACAAACTGATTTTCCTTGTGCTCAAGATGTAATCCTTTCACATGCCACAATATCTCACACATATGGACATGCTTAGTAGCATATTTTATTCCCCTATACTCTTGGAGATGAAGTGACATCTTCATGTAAATATTTTGGGGTTGATGAGGACCATGCCCACAGATCTAGAACCTCATGTGTTACCTCCACCTCTAGATCCACCAGATCCACTAGATCTGAGCCACCTATTCCACTTGATCCTCCCCTATAACAAGAATTATACTAGAGGATGTACTTCTTTATGTCCCAATAGTGGTGCTAAATTAAACTCCTATAGTCTGCAAAGTTACGCTACTCCCAAATGTCTTCCAAAGTTCTACGCACCTATGTTACGTGCTAATGACATACCTAAAAGGTACCTCCAACTAGACCTCTAAATAACAAGGAAGATGTATACCTAGCCATAAATGTACTTACTATCTGATTTACTCCTGATCCTACTAATAATTCAACTTTACCTCTTGCTACTCTACTTCCTAAACTAGCTTGTTGACTATTGGCTGTACTAGAAACTAGAAAACCAAGTGTAAGGGCTAGGTTGCTAGGTAGATTCAGATGCACACCTATGGCCCATGTTGTCTCTGTTGGCGCACTCTCATAAGAGGCTGATGAGGGTTCCCTATCATGTTTTCCCAAATGGGGAGTTCAGATGCTCTGGCTCCACGTCCTCTACATGAGCTCTAAATCCTTCACGAGCCATCTCTCTCCACAATGCCATCTATTCTACAACCTTGTGCTACTTCTCTAAATCACTCTTGTGTACCTCATTGAAATTAAGATTCCCTTCTTCTATTTTTCTCGCTTCCACTAGGTCCACCATCCTTCACCACACCTGATCCTACCCCTACACATGGTGGGGTTTAGTTAGCCATCAACTTCTCTTCCAAATTTAGGGTTACCATCAAGATCTTGATCACCAAAGCATAATTGCATGTAGATATGATCCCTTGGGATAACATAAAAATTGAAACTCAGCTACCTCGGAAAAGAGTAAGTGGAAATTGAGTACTCCAAAATATAGCTATTCAGAACACCACAGAACCAAGTATCCACAACGCGTCCAAATTAGATCAGCATCATAGAGAGCCTAAAATTCTTCTTGCGTCCAGACAAGTGTGTGAAACCTCTAATTCCTTTTATATGCATAAGCAACCAACCACTCGTATAGTTATATGGGAAAGATAACAAAGAATATTTCATATAAGCAGTCATACAAATTCTTCTTAGCCCATGTGCATGTGCCAAACTCAAATCAAGTGTTGAATATCTGAGTGTACTCTTCTTCTAGATCTACTATCCACTCCTCAACACTTGCTAAGGTCAACTGGTACATCTTCATCATGCAACATCCTAAAAACAACTGAAAAAGAGGTCCCGACAATGTAACCAATGATGCCTACAATTAACTATAAATGACCCAAGTGCGCTAACACATCACTCATCCGAGATGAGCGCTCACCCGGCACACAAAGGTACCAGGTCCCTCTTTAGAGTTGCTTGTACAAAATGTTAGTGTGATAGTGCATATGTATATTCAGATTCATAACTAACAATAAACAATCCACATTGCATAAACCAGATCTAGATCTTAGAATTTATATAAGATGAACTAAAACATGACTATAATAAGATTTTCCATATTTTGGGTTTTCAAATTGTACTTTAGCAAACCTCGAGTTATGGGACAACAAATCCGTCCTATTTATGGGAGAGGTTCCCTTATTGAAAGAAAGTAGCAAAGCTTACAAATGTACAACTTTCAAAGTGTGGATTCCTGATACTTTGAAACGTTTTATGCCCAAAGATCATCAATACAAAATAATGGAAGAACTAAGGAGATGAGAGAGGAAGAACATAACAATACTTTTAGGAAATATAGATAGCAAAGTATAACCTTATACATATTGATCAAAGGAGATACAGAATGGAATCATTTGTGTTTATAATAGATATAATTTCACAGACACAAAGTTCCCAAAATCATATTAACAAGAACACAAAGTTTCTTATCATGCAAAGATGGATAATTTGTAAATTTGAACAAGGAATAGTAGAGGAAGAAAGGGAAAAATTATGTATTGATTACTTTCAAATCTATTACATCTATAGAGTACCAGGATCCAACCACGAACAATGGTGTAGAGAACCCGCTAAATAACTTCCAAAAACAGTTACATTCGGTTACAAAAAATGATGAAACTAATTGGCGACGCGTACGAACTTCTTTAACCCTCGGCCATTTCCATGCTTGGTGGCAAAACCAGATGCATCATATCACAACCGTTCATCCTGCTTTTGCAAACTTTGAATTTGAGCCGTCCACGTGGGAGAGATTTAGTGAAGCGGGCCTAGGGGTGCCTTTTACATTTTATGATTTTTATAGAGATTGTGCATTTTAGACATTTTGGTCCACCCATCCACTTATAATATAGGCACGACACATGGCTTCACTCGAGTGGAAATGGATTCGCGGCTCACTTTTACAATTTTATCTCTTTTTAACAAAAAGCTCAAAAAATCAAATTAATCCATCGACCCGCCTTCCCTCTTTTGACTTTAAAAATGGCCACGTGTCCTTTGCGGGCCTTAAGCATTCTTTTTACATTTTATGCCTTTCGCCATAATGCCTCAAAACACAAAAGGACCAGCCTTTCCGCCTTTGAACTTTCAAAGCATCAAAATACAAAAAGGGCCCGCATTTCTGCCACCACTTGTTTTAGCCAATCAGGATCCTTCAGGCCATGAGGCCAATTTGAAACTTTTGCAAAAATGACGAAAGTGACAAGTTGAAAAGATAAACCTACCATGTCGCATCCAATCGAGAGATGTCCACATATACTGTGGGACGTCAGGACAAAATTTGACACTGAATTTTGAATTGTTATTTGTGGACATAGAAAGCTGCTAACAATACTAGACTTGACACGATCCACACGGCTAAAGAGAAGGATTGAAAATGACATTTGAATGAAGGAAAATATTTTCAAGCATCCAAATGGGGAAATAGAAAATACTTCAAATTGCGAAAGACCGAATAATTTTCAAGTGAAAGGGGAGATTAGAACCGAGCACTTAGGACTTCAAAGCACGAATTTATCCAAGGAACCAACTCAAAATTCATAAAACTTGACTTCAAAAAGAGGGGAATTTTGAGGGCGACAACAACTGGCTCTTTCTGGGGATGACTTGACAGAGGAACGAGGCAAGATCAAGAACCATAGAAAAACTCTAGGAAAGTAGACCAGTGCCTTTTCCATTGGGCAAATAGAGTCAAAGGAAAAACCAATACAAAAGAAAACACACACGCAACGGGAAAAGAAACAAACCCAAAAGGAAAGACCAAAAACAAAACACAAAAGAATGGCCAAAAACCAAAACATTGTACACAATATATAAAAGGACTGCCTAATCACCTAGGACTTGAACAAATTCAAATATTGCCCACTATAAGGAAGTGGGAGAGAATATCCATCCATATAATCCAAGTAGAAAGAATTTTCTTCAACAAAGTGTTTGATTTTGAAATGGCCAAGCCAAAGAGAATCAAACATACCATGGCTTCCTCGAGGTTCATGTCTTTTGTCCCATAGTAGGACAATGTCTCCCACTTGAAAATATCTAGGTCTATCCTTTTTATCAAACAAATATTTCACCTTCGAGTTGATGAGTGAGATTATATCAAAACTTGCAACCTTTCTTCATCCAACACGGAGATACATGATACTCTTGTCTAAGGAAGCTGGTGAAACTTGTATCTTCAATAGCCTTCATTAAGTGCAAGGTTGGAAATTCCACTTTATTCTTGGTAGCCTGAGCTTCAACACCATACACCACTTGAAATGGAGACATCCCAATTGCTCTTTTGGGTGTAATCCTATCTACCCAGAGAGCATCATAAAGTTTCTTGTGCCAATTCCTCTAAGAGTCATTGACAAGCTTCCGAACGATGGTTACCAAATTCTTATTTGTTGATTCTTCTTGTCCATTCCCTTAGGGGTAGTAGTTTGAAGAATGAAAGAAAGGGATATTCCAGGAAGAAAAATTTGAAGCATTATCATCCTGATAGTACCCAAATCCATCATGTTTCTTTGATGAGGAAGAAAAATTTGAAGCATTATCGGTCACAATATTTTTGGTACCCAAAACCTTATCAAACACAAACCAAAGATTGCAACATAAAACATACACGGTGATAAGATATAATTTAGGATGCGAAATGAAGCAAATAATACAAACAAAGGATTTGAAACCCATTCACAAAGCTTGCATTATCATTTCGATGTCAAAACCCTTTGCATTACAACCTCGAGAGAGGTAAAAACCTATTACAATCTTTGAAGAGGTCTGATTCTTGCAACAATCACTTACATTGGAGGTGAAAGAAGAAGATTGCTATGCCAAAAAGTGTTCCCCCTTTTAGAAATGAGCCAAATCTGGCTTTTACATTGCATGGGTCGAGCCCAGGAGAGAGAAACATGTACAAAATGTGGGAGCCCATTCCTCATTGACTGCAAATGCATTAAAATGGCATGGGGGACCTTACAAACCCATACCCTATCATTTTTGACCGAATTGGAGGAGAATGCGACCCATTCTGCATTAAATTTGGTCACTGAAATGTCATTTCTGGCCATGAACACGCGTCAGAGCTGTTTCTTAACTTTCTCTCTCTAGACTGAACCAAAATTCAAGATTGACCCTAGAATCATGTAGAGAATTTTATAAGCTTTCCAATGATATAAAGAACGTGCAAATCGAGCTCTGGATCGAAAGATATGGCGATCTGAAGATTTAGGGCACAAAACAGGCAAAAATGGGTTTTGAAATTTTTCCCGCGCTCTCGCCACCTAGACGACACGTGTCGGGTGCTGATTGGATGAGAAATTCTCTCTCCTTCCCTTACCCGTGGGTTTTCCTTGAAAGTTTTGACTTTTTGTAATTTTGGAAAATTTCCCATTTTTTCCCCGCGTCCCCGCCACTTGGGACACGTGGCATGATCTGGTTGGAGGACAGGGGCGCGGGGTCATCCTTTACCTTTTAGTTTTTGGCCAAAACTTTTGCCAAATTCTCTAATTCCTCCCCGAGCTCCACACTCCCCTTCTCCTTAGGACACGTGTCCTCTTTTTATTGGCTCGGGCCAACGCTTCAAACCTTGCCCTTTGAAATTTTGGACGTTTTCCCTTGTGACACGTGGCGTTTCCTGATTCGTCGCGGGCCTGCCGGCTTTTCACGTCCCTCGCGTCCCTTTGGCCCGGTTGTCCCAAACTATCTAGGAAAAATTCCTCCGATCCGCCGATTCGGGCTTCCCTGTCCCTCTTTGAGGCGAAGACACGTGGCGTGATTTGATTGGCTCTCGGCTCCTCGGCTCTCGCGTCCCACGCGTCCCTTTGTCCCAATGTATTTGTCCCGGTATGCAGGACAAATTCTTCTGAACCGCCCGAAATGGGCTTCCTTGTCCCTCTTTGTGGCGCTTCACCTTTTCACGTCCTTCGCGTCCTTTTCGGCCCGGATGTCCCAACCTTATCTGCACAACAGTTAGTCGATTTTGCTTTTACCTTCGGCCGGTTCGCCCTTTCGCGTCCCGCGCGTCCCGATGTCCCGGATGTCCCAAGTGCTTTGTGGCGCTGGAGGCTTTTCGGCCGATTCGCGCCCGACGTCCCAACTGTCCCAAGGACCGCCTGGACTAGGACTTAGCCAATTTTCATGATTTTTTCTGGCCCAAGCTTGTTTTTGCAACTTTTTCACCCTTTTTTAGAACTTGCTCTTTTCTTCTTGGACAGGAGAGTTAGAAAAAATCCGAGGGGACCCTAGAAACATGATTTTTTGCCTTGAATCAATCTATTTTCCTGGGACTTGAGTATTCTGATGCATGTTATCAAATTTACCCTGGGGGGTGAATTTTGGATAACAATTTGGTGACTTCAGCGGGGTTACACACTCTTAGGTAGAAGATACCGGTTACTGAAGCGAGTCCATTGGGCATGGAGTCATCAAATATTTACATTTAGAACCCCCAGTGACTTAGAATGTGTAAGGAGGAAGATGGAATATCACTGATGGAAGCAAGGACTGCAAAACATCTCCATGGACAGCAAGTTGTGCCCAAAGCACTTAGGAAAACAAAACTAACCTACAATGACAAAACAATGTGCACAAGCACTTGGAGGAATGAAAATCTAATCTAATATTTACAAGGTAGTGAATTTCCCTCTAGAAGCAACGCTTGAGATAGATTCCATTACTTTGGAATCTGCAGTTCTTCACCATCGATGAGGCCAATTGGAAAGCATTGTTGTTCTTGCACTTCGTGACCATGTATGGGCCACTCAAATGGCATCAAATTTTGAATGCCTTCCGGTTTTGCTCTATCCACATCCCATTTCAACACTAGATCTCAACTTGAAAAGATCTATCCTTGGCCTTTCTATCAAAGGTCTTCTTGATCAAAGCTTGATCCTTTTCCATTGCTTGGGATGCGATTTCTGATCTCTTGCAGCTCCATCAACTCTCTGCATACCTCACCTCCATGGGCTCAAACTCTAGCAACTCCAGCTGCTTCATGAGTTCCAATGTTGGCAACTCAAGTGACATGGGCAAGATTGCCTCTCTTCCATAGACAAGTTTGAATGGAGAGTTACCTGTGGATCTTTTGGGAGTTATCCTATCAGCCCATAAGGCTGATTTCAGTTTGGTATGCCAAGACCTCTGATTCTCGTCAAGAGTCCTCCTAATGATCCTCAACAAGTTCTTGTTTGTAGACTCGGCTGGCCATTACCTTGAGGGTAATAGTTTGATGAAGTGCTTAGGTAAATACCGTTCTTGACAGCCCACTCAGTCACCTTAGATCCAATGAATGCCAATGCATTATCAGAGATTATTGTAGCAGGTACACCAAATCTGGTTGTTATCCCCTCATAAAAGTCTAAGATGCTAGACTCATTTGCCTCTTTGAGTGCTACTGCTTCTGTCCATTTGGTGAAGTAGTCTGTGGCTGTCAAAATCCATTTGTGCCCTTGGCTTGAATTGGGATTAATGACTCGATGAAGTCAAACCCCATTGCATGAATGGCTGGTCAACTGAGATTGGATGTAATGGAAGGGCAGCAAGTCTCTCTTTTCCTGTGAAGAATGCACAATTCTTACACCTCTTGATCCATGCATAGCAATCACTGAAGATTTTAGGCCAATAATAACCAGCCTTCATGATTTTTAGAGCTGTCACTCTTGGTGCAAAATGACCACCAGCTGGTCCACCATGGAACTCTTCCAACACCCTTTGAATCTGATTTGTGCTAATGCATCTCGGTGCACTCCATTCACATCTTTCTTGAACAAAACTCCATCAACAATGGCATACGGGACAACCTGCAATCTGAAGTGTCTCCTTTGGGTCTTGTTCATCTCCGGAGGGCATAGGCCTGTGCCTAGGAAGTGTATAATGCCTTGGGTCCAGCAAGGAGTGGGGGCAAGCATTGTCTTCTTCTTGATTGCCACTTGGCTCATGGCTGTCCTGGACTATCAAAACAGCCTCTTCTTCATTGCATACTTCTTTTTGCTTCCCCAAAACCAGCTGCTCACACAATCCTTTCCCTCTTACCAGCTTGGTGATCTTGATCTCAATGTCATACTCCATGACACGGGTGATCCAACCTGCCCTTTTCTCATTCAAATCCTTGTTGAGGAGGAAGTCCTTAACCCCAGCATGTGAGACCAGCAACTGGACCTTGTTGTTTGAGACTAAATGCTTGAATTTCTTCAAGCTTCTGATTACTGCAAGTACATGCTTCTCGATAAAAGAGTACCTCACCTCATAGTCATCTAGGCTCCGGTGAAGAAGAAGGCAATTGGCTGCTCATCATTATCCTTGTTACTTTGTACCAAAATGGTAGAAATAGTGTCATTACCTCCAAATGCATAGAGGATGAAATCCTTGGAGAAGTCTGGGTTGATGAGAGTTGGTGCTTGAGAGATGGCTTCTTTGATTGCTTCAAAACTCTCCTTGCCTTCTTATTGTCCACTTGAAAGCCATGCTCTTCTTTAACATTTTGGTGATGGGCTTGTGAGGCTGCTGCAAAATCTGGGACAAACCTCGAACAAAGTTTATCCTTCCCGAGAAACTATGAAGGGCTTTCTTGTGGCTTGGCAATGGTAGTGCTCTTATGGCTTCAACCCTCTCTGGATCAATTGCTAATCCTTCTTTGGAGACAATATGGCCAAGGAGCTTTCCTTCATGTGCAAGAAAGATGCACTTCTTAGGATTCAAAGACACTCCAAATCTCCTGCACCTCGTGAAGACTTGTCTCAAATGAGAGAGGTGGTCTGCTGCATTTTTGGAAAAAATAGTGATATCATCAAGGTAAATCAGCACCACATTGTTAATCAAACCTTTGAATGCCATGTCCATTGCCCTTTGGAAGGTAGCACCAGCGTTGGACAGCCCAAATGGCATTTTTCTGTATGCAAAAGTTCCCCATTTGGTTGTGAAGGTTGTCTTGAACTGGTCCTCTTCCTTCACCATAATCTGATTGTAGCCTGAGTAGCCATCAAGTAGTGAAAACCTCTCGGAGCCAGCCACAACTTGCAAGATTTGCTCCATGGAAGGGAGTGGGTAATGGTCCTTGAGAGAGGCTCTATTCAAGTCTCTGAAGTCAACACACAATCTGATCTCTCCACTCTTCTTTCTAACTGGAACTAAGTTGGCAACCCAACTAGAATGCTTGATTGGGAATATGATCCTTGACTCAATCAGCTTGTCCAATTCTTTCCTCATGAGAGGCTCCATGTGTGGATTGGTGGTCTTTGTTTACTACTGTGAGGCTTAGTATTTGGATCAATTCGATGGTATCTTTGAGCTAAGTTGGGATTGAAACCTTCAAGTCTTCATAGCTCAAGCAAACACATCGGGAACTCTTGACACATTTGTATGAACTCATACCTTTCTTGTTCAGTTGTCATCCTTCCAATTTGCAATGGTTTGTTCTCTTCTACCAAGATGGATACTGAATCCTCTCTCTTGACCTGAATGTTTGCTTTCTCCTTTCTAAACTGATCATTAGGGTTAAAAATGGACTCCAAAGTGATAAGTCCTTGGGCAGCTTGTTAGTTCTCTGTTTGTACCACTTGGTCACCATCTTTTGTTCGATTTTCTTGATTCTTGGTGAGAACTCAGCTTCTTCTTGCAAGAAATGGATGATTTTCTGGTCATTTTCAAACACTTGCCAACTGACATTGTTATCTGGCACTGAAGGCCTCACAATCACGTGGATGTTTGGTTGTACCTTGTCTTGTTGAATGCTTTCCACAATGTCAAAGGCTGCCCCTCTGCTGCTGCAAGCTGTCGGCGTGACTTGATTCTCTTTCCTAGGAATGGATTTGATGCCAAAACCCTCAAAATCTTCCATGAGGTCCCACACCCTGTTCTTGTAGCACTTGAGTAGATCATTCTTGGTAGCATGTTGTCCCTTGACCTGATTTACAATCAATTCACTTTGTCCCAAAGACTTGCAAGTTCTTTATTTTCTTCTTGATTGCCCAATGCATCCCTTGCACCAAGGCTTCATATTCAGCAGTGTTATTGGAGCATGCAAACTGAAATCTAAAAGCTGAATAGTACTTTACTCCTTGAGGTGAAACAAGCATAGCTCCACCTCCTGCACCTTGTCTACTCCTTGATCCATCAAAAAACAGCTGCCATACCTCATTGTCATCTTTGTGGTTTGGCTTGGTGATGCTAGGAATAGGCTGATTTTCTTCGTGTATGCAATAGACCCCTAGCTCAGATTCTTCCACTTCTTGATAAGGATCAAATGCATGTATCTTGTTTGCCCATTCATCAAGAGTTAGATCTGGGATGCTTCCAACCTTAGTGTCAGCTTCATCAGTGCTTGGGTGATCTTCTTGATCAAATCTTTGAGCAATTGGCATTAATCGACTTGGAGTGTAAGGCTCAATGTGGAAGTTTGCAATAGGTTCGAACTGATTGTAGCCTTAGTTCCATACCTCATTACGAAGCAGCATGTGTGACCAATCAGCGAGACAAATATCCCCAATCTTGGTTTGTGAAGTCCCTTGACAAGCATAGGGCAAAGAGTGGTGGAAGGTCTATGACTGATACATCTTGTAAAACAACAACATTTGGACATGCATGCAAGGTAAGACTCAAGTTTCTAATCACTCCAACTATTGCTACTCGTTGTCCCATCCAGCTGCACTACCCCTTTGGATATTGTTTCATCTTTGGAGCCCTAGGTGATCAGCTATTTGTTTAGGCATTCTTGAGCTACTTGCCCCAAGAGTCTATCATGCAATTGTGCACTAGCTGATTTCAATGATTAATGAAACATAGAAAGGAGGGGGCTTCAACATTTTACCTTGTTGTCCTCCATGATTTCCCTCAGGCTGGGCAGCATTTGTAAGCACTTTGTCTTGCATCTGAACTTGTTGATTTGAAGTTGGCCAGTCCTTCATGGCAGCTTGCAGCAGATCTCTTTGGCCTGGGATAGATAGGGATTCCCACATTGATATATTGACGTTTGTCTTCTTCATCTGATCAATGATATTGAATGGTGATGAAGGATCTCTTTGTTGTCCCTTGGTTTGCACATTCACTCCTTGCATGTGGGCAGCAACAACTGGTATTTGAGTTGGCCTAGGGGCTGTTCTTGGCTGCCCTTGTGCATTTGAAATTGGATTTTGCTTGCCAACCATTTGTGGAGCCATGGAAGGTTGTGGATTGGTTGGGGCTAATGGTTGTTCTTCACCCAAATTCCTCCTTTTTGACCTTGTGTTGGCTGCAACACCTTGAGAAACTACTGGTTCATGCCACAAAAATCTCTCTGCTTGCCAATTTACCAATGTGGTGTCATTTGGGGCTGATTGCTTTGTTGGAATGTTTCTTCTTGTTGTTGGTTGTTTCCTTGATTGCCCTCACCCTCCACACCAGTAGTTGTCACCATTAATGCTTGATTCAAAGCACCATTGAAGCACATGGATTGGTTATGAGGCTCATTGCATGGAAAACACCAATCATACTCCTGAGCAATGTTGTTTTGTGTTGGCACCAATGCCTTAGAGGCAGATATGGCATTTGGATTATAGGGCTGAAATGGTCTATTGGCAGGAGGCCTTGTTTGATTCATATTTGCAGCTGGATTAGGTGGCCTTTGTGGTTGGTATGGCTGCCTATTAGGCTGAGCTTGGGGTTGATAAGAAGGTCTAAAACCTTGGGCTTGTTGCCTTTTGAGAGTAACCAGCTCATTGCCTAGGTTTTGCAATTGCTTCATGACTTCTTGAAGCTCATTTGGGGCACTTGGAGATGAAGTGGAAGCTTCATTTGAACTCTGATTTCTAGGAGTGGGAGAAGGAGCCAAATTAGGTGCTTGATTGGTGTTTGGACTCTCTAAACTTGGAAACAATGGCATGGGAGGTCTAGGGGCAAGTTTGCCAGCTTGGATCAAACAATTTTCAGCCCTAATGGCAATGTTATAAGCCATAGGGATAGTTATGCCTCCCATGGACTGAATCAACATAGAAATATCAGAATTTAGAGCTTTGAGATAGTAGAGAAAAGCACCTTCTGCTATTGCTTTGCCTTGCCACTGGAATTCTCTCCCAAGTCTTTTGAAATCTGAAGTTGAAATCGGTCAGCTGCTCATTGGGAGCTCTCTTGATGGTTGTCAGCTGCTCCAAAAGAGACAAGTTGTCTCCCTTTTCTCCAAATTGCTCATGAAGTGCTATACACAGCTGATTCCAATTTGTGATAGAACCAGCTCAAGGCTCTAAACCATTGCAATGCTTTACCCTTGAATGAAGATGCCAGTAACTTGACAGCCACTTGCATCTCATTGATTTCATGGATTGCACAAAGGTTAGCAATATCTTTAACATGATCACCTGGAGTAGTCTGATTTTCTCCAGTGAAGTAGGGAATGTTCTTGAGGCTGCAATAGGAATTGGATGTTGTGCATTGAGGGCAAGTGGGCTGCTTTGCTGTGAAGTTGACATAGGGGTTGTTTTGTGCCATTCTAATTGGTCTAAACCCTTGTTGATTGAATGAAAGGCCTACAGGTGGAGGAGTTGAGAGAGTTCTGTTTGGTGGAGATGGAGACCTTTGAATCCTTCTTCCTCTTTGCCTTCTTCTTGGAGATAATTGCAGGTATTCAAACAACACTTCTTCTTCTCAACTCTTGACCTTGTGGTGATTCTTCTCATGAGTTTTAGGGCTGCACTTCTTTGAAACCGAGTTGATTCTTCCCCTTGGAGTCGCGGATATGCAAATAATAGCTCTTTTAAGCAAGAAAATTGCAGCGAGATGCACATCAACTTTGCTGCAATAAAAATGAGACCTCTAGTGTCCCCAGTCGTGCCAAAAGCTGTTGTTGTTGCAAGATCACAGCACCCTGGATGCAGATCGAGGCTTCTAGGTTGATCACTCTCTAGCATCCAGTGTGATTGCACAACATGGAAACCTCTCTCCAAGTGTGGGACTTGTGGCGAGAGAGGAATCTCAGATTAGAGGTTGGTTCCTCAAACTCCTCGATTTAGATCTATATTTGCACAACTACGAGAGGTTCGAGATCCTAATCCTACTCTAAATTGCAAGGAGACGAGGGATAGAAATGCAAAAATTGAAACTAACTAAAGATGGTGATGCACCAAAAGGAGTGGTGAATATTTTTGTCATGCAAATAGACACTGAACCAAAGATTGCAACATAAAACATACACAAGGTGATAAGATATAATTTAGGATCGAAATGAAGCAAATAATACAAACAAAGGTGAAACCCATTCACAAAGCTTGCATTATCATTTCGATGTCAAAACCTTTGCATTACAACCTCGAGAGGTAAAAACTATTCTGATCTTTGAAGAGGTTTGATTCTTGCAACAATCACTTGCTGGAGGTGAAAGAAGAAGATTGCTATGCAAAAAGTGTTCCCCCTTTAGAAATGAGCCAAATCTGGCTTTTACATTGCATGGGTCGAGCCCAGGAGAGAGAAAATGTACAAAACGTGGGAGCCCATTCCTCATTGACTGAAAATGCATTAAATCAGCATGGGGGACCTTACAAACCCATACCCTATCATTTTTGACCAAATTGGAGGAGAATGCGACCCATTCTGCATTAAATTTGGTCGTTGAAATGTCACTTCTGGCCATGAACACGCGTCAGAGCTGTTTCTTAACTTTCTCTCTCTAGACTACACCAAAATTCAAGATTGACCCTAGAATCATGTAGAGAATTTTATAAGCTTTCCAATGATATAAAGAACGTGCAAATCGAGCTCTGGATCGAAAGATATGGCGATCTGAAGATTTAGGGCACAAAACAGGCAAAAATGGGTTTTGAAATTTTTTCCCGCGCTCGCCACCTGGACGACACGTGTCGGGTGCTGATTGGATGAGAAATTCTCTCTCCTTCCCTTACCCATGGGTTTTCCTTGAAAGTTTTGACTTTTTGTAATTTTGGAAAATTTCCCATTTTTTCCCCGCGTCCCCGCCACTTGGGACACGTGGCATGATCTGGTTGGAGGACAGGGGCGCGGGGTCATCCTTTACCTTTTAGTTTTTGGCCAAAACTTTTGCCAAATTCTCTAATTCCTCCCGAGCTCTGCACTCCCCTTCTCCTTAGGACACGTGTCCTCTTTTTATTGGCTCGGGCCAACGCTTCAAACCTTGCCCTTTGAAATTTTGGACGTTTTCCCTTGTGACACGTGGCGTTTCCTGATTCATCCGCGGGCCTGCCGGCTTTTCGCGTCCCTCGCGTCCCTTTGGCCCGGTTGTCCCAAACTATCTAGGACAAATTCCTCGATCCACCCGATTCGGGCTTCTGTCCCTCTTTGAGGCGAAGACACGTGGCGTGATTTGATTGGCTCTCGGCTCCTTCGGCTCTCCGCGTCCCCCGCGTCCCTTTGTCCCAATTGTCCCGGTGCAGGACAAATTCTTGAACCCGAAATGGGCTTCCTTGTCCCTCTTTTCGGCGATCCGGGCTTCGCGTCCTTCGCGTCCTTCACGTCCTTTTCGGCCCGGATGTCCCAACCTTATTTACACAAGCGCGGTTAGTCGATTTTGTTTTACCTTGGCCGGAATCGGCTTTCCGCGTCCCGCGTGTCCCGGATGTCCCAATGCTTTGCTGGACCACGCTGGAGGCCTTTTCGGCGATTCGCGCCCGACGTCCCAAGCTGTCCCAAGGACCGCTGGACTAGGACTTAGCCATTTTTCATGATTTTTTCTAGCCCAAGCTTGTTTTTGCAACTTTTTCACCCTTTTTAGAACTTGCTCCTTTCTTCGGGAGAGTTAGAAAAAGGACGGGACCCTAAAAACATGATTTTTGAATTTGATGCATCTTTGAATAATGTAGGTCAATAGTACCTGCATGAAGGATCTTATGGGTAGTGATAGCGGAAGAGAAATTCCCTCCACAATCGTGATCATGAAAGGCTGAAAATAACTTCTTCTGTTGCTATTTGTCCACACATTTAAGGAATCTTCCATCTATGCCTCGCTTGAACAAATAATTTTCCCATAATACATAATGTGTAGACCTTAACTTAATAACTCTCTTTTCCTTGGCACTCAAGTGGGATGGAAACTCTTCTTAAGTAAGAAAATGTGCAATACCAACATACCATTCATCTTTTGAACTGAGGAAGAGGACAATAGGAACATGAACGATTCTTTGGACAGTGCATCGGCTCCTTCAGCAATAAGCTCACATAAGCCTTTACCCCAGACTAGCTTAGTTGGTTTGATATCAAGGTCATATTCTTAGACTTTTTCTACCCAATTTCCTCTCTTAGTTCCAAACTCTGTTGTGTGAGAATAGACTTGATGGTTGTATTAGGTACAAAGCACAAAAGAGTAAGAATTAAGAATATAAAAATGAAAGCGCTTGTGACTTTGACCACTACAAAATCATGTTTCTCCATCATAGTATATGTCAATTCATGAGCTTTAGAACATATCTCATGAATGCAATTGGAAGTTCATGATCCTTATAATTTCTCTAAGTTAGCACAACAGCCAAGGTACTCTCCGTAACATAGCAATAGATGATAAAATCCTTGCTGAAATCAGGACATGCTAAGATGGGAGTCTTAATAATGGCTTTCTTGATACCTTCAAATTATTCTTTACCTTTAGAAGTCCAACCAAATTTTTTCTTTCCTTTCATCATGTGAGCAATGCTCATAGTCAGTTCTACAAAATCAAGAATGAATCTCCTCAGGAAGTTTATCTTACCAAAGAAAGAGTGAACACCCTTTTTACTTGTGGGAAGAGGAATCTACTGGATTGCTTGAAATCTTTTTGGATCTATCTTTATTCCTTCTTTGGAGACAATATGCCCTAGAAAATTTCCTTCAATAACACAAAATAAAGACTTCTTAGGATTGAGAGAAACTCCATGTTCTCTGCATTTCTGGAGGATTGCTTCAAGATGTTGAAAGTGATCTTCCCTTGTTTTGGAGAAAATAGTCAAATCATCAAGGTACAAAACAATACACTTTCCCTTTAGACTGCCAAAAGCCAAGTCCATTTCCCTCTGAAAGGTGGCACTAGCATTGATAATACCAAAAGGCATTCTCTTGTAGGCAAAGGTGCCCCAAGGAGTAGTAAAAGTAGTTTTGTGTTGATCTGGGGTACTGACTTCCACTTGATTATATCCAAAGAATCCATCAAGCATAGACAACATCTCAGAGCCTGTGACAACTTGCAAAACTTGATCCATCATGGGGAGAGGATAGTTTTCTTTTAGAGAGGCCTGATTCAAATTCCTGAAATCCACATAGATGTGAATCTCACCATTCTTCTTCCTAACATGCACAATGTTGGCAATCCATGTTGAATGATGTATAGGGAAAATAATCTTTTCCTTTAGTATCTTTTGGATCTCTTGAAAAATAGTTCCAACAACCTTGGGATTGTATTTCCTTTGTTTCTTGTTGACGGTTTGATCCGAGGGTTTGGAGGGATAAAGTGTTGCATATCCTTTGGTTGAAAATCCTTGAGATCATCATATGAATAGGCAAGAACATCAACATACTTTTTAATAGGTTTAATTCTTTCTTCTTCTCTTCTTGAGTATAATATTTTCTAATATTCACCATCTTTGGTTCATCAGGACTCCCAATATTAATCTTTTCACATTCAACAGACTGCCGAGCTCCTTGGGAAGCTTTAGACTTAATGTACCTATCATGCTTATCAAACAGATCTTTCCAAAATCACCAGCCCTTTAGGGATCTTGTTACCTTTCAATTTGATGCAACCATCTTGATCCACCTCTTCCTTGATATCTCCTTCATTAGAGGATACACACTCTCTAGGAAAAGCTTCACTTCCTTCAAAATATAATTGGTTGAAGTTTCCCTTAAGCTCGAGAATGAGAGAAAGTGATGATCATCATTGAAAAATATTCCAATTTTCTTCATTATCTGGTACACGGGGCCTATGAATCATTTCAATGGAAAATTTCTCTTGAGAGAAATCTGGGTGAGGTATCAACAAAGATCCTGAGACAACTAGAGAATCAACTCTAGTATTCTTCTCTCTTGGCACAACTTCAATGAAGAAAGCATCAAGAAAATCAATGGAATCCCATACAATATTTATATAATGTTTCAATATCCTATTCTTGACTTGGTAAAGATCCTTATCATTTCACAATCAACTCTGCATCACCATGAGCACAAAGATTCCTCACTCCCATTTATTTTTCCATGTTCAACCCAAGTATGAGTGCCTCATATTCATTTGTATTGTTTAAATTTTCAAAACAAAGATTGAATGAAAAAGGATGAATATTCCCTTCTGGAGAAGTTAACACCACACCAGCCCTAAAACCAGTTGAAGAACAACTTCCATCAAACTCCAGAGTCCAAATGCCATTGGGATCATGAATCACCCCCTTAGGAAGTTTTGCCTCATCTTATGACATGATCATGTAGTTACCATGCCCTATATCTTCATAGAGTATCTGTGCTTTTGTATCATCAGTATTTTACACAATGTATCCATTCTATTTCTCAGGTAGCAACTTCTTCATTTTTCCATTGACCGGGATCAAAGCATGTGACCAATCCATTTGAATTTCACCTCCTACATCCTTATAG
The DNA here is from genome assembly GCA_018340775.1 of Taxus wallichiana var. yunnanensis. Classification (NCBI taxonomy): domain Eukaryota; kingdom Viridiplantae; phylum Streptophyta; class Pinopsida; order Cupressales; family Taxaceae; genus Taxus; species Taxus wallichiana. Next base: position 644,668,996 of record CM031238.1, read on the forward strand.
AAATTCCTACTCAATAACATACCATATGAGGGAGGAATATCAGCAACCAAAATAGTGGCTTTAAGCCTTTTATTTGGAAAAGCAACGAAGGATACTTGTGCATCTTTAATCCTCCCAACTAAAGGAAATTCTCTACTCTCCATGGAATAGCAAGAACCAAAGGTACATGTTAGATTCAGGCCCAAAGCATGAGATAATTTTGCAAGAATTACATTGTCTGATGCTCCTAAGTCTATGACACAATTACTAAGTTTATGGCCATCTATGAGAGAGAGTCACATAGAATGGTTCAAATTTATCATTAGAGGAAGTGATTGTAACCACAAGGCTTGGTTGAGGTGAGGAAGAGGGAGTGGGAAAAATACCTTTAGAAGTATTGGATGAAGATTTGTTTTTGGAATTGACAAAGTTTACCATTTTAGAAAAATATTTTGGATGGTTTTGGTAAAAATTTGCCTCTGAAATTTGGATTTTGGTCTTTTTGAGGTGATCAATGATATCAAAAGATCTAGAGGTGGATGGGGAATCATTGCTAGGAACTTGAGAGACTTTTGATTTATCAGTTTTAGGATTTGAATGATAAGAAGTTTTGAAAGAAGTAGAAGAAGGAGGATTAGCGTTACTCACCTTTTGTGTGGAGGCAGTGGGAATATGAGCTCCTCTTCTCGCAACTGCTGAAATAGTTATAGGATACTCTTTGGATTTATTAGTAGGCTGCACCACTTTTTATTTTATGTTTGTTTTCTCCTAAGTCATGACAACATATGACTCACTATTCATATCTACTACTACTTCACCATACTCATCTTCATCATCCATACCTTCGGTGGCGAGGAAATGAACTTGAGATTCACTACGATCCTCCTATTCTTGATCAACCCCTTCTTTACGGTTCTTCATAGAGTTCATTAAATTCCTCATCATCGGGTTCTTGAACTTCACAAGTTACATTATTTGGAAGCTTGATGGGTGGGCCTTCAATATCAATATGATCTGAGAAGGAGGTAACCGGTTCCTAGGATGAAAATTATTCATTGTGATGTCTTGGTAAGGAGTATGTTGAGCCAATTACTTTTTAATGGCAATGAGATCATTTGCCAACTTCTACACTAACTGATCTGAGTTGGCTCCAAGAGAGGGAGAAGAAGATTCCTTAGACTTGGAAGGTTCTCTTTTCAATTTACCAGACATGATCAGGTCATCCTCAACATTGATAGCTAACCATTGATCAGCCTCTAGAGTTACAAGGTTAGCTCTCCTTAGTGCATAACTCACTTTAGGTAACTGGGCATTGAGGAAGAAAAACTTTTGGATTTGATCCATTGGACAAGTGTTCTGTGGAATTTTATGAATTAGCTTGTTGAATTTAGCCACAAACTCTCTCATGGGCTCGAATGGTTCCTTCTTGATATGAGATATTTGAGCTAATAGAGCATGCACATCTTCAACAAGTTTGAAATGTTGCTCAAAATGAGTTGTCATGGTGTTCCAATTAGTGATTGACCTAGCAGGAAGATGATAAAACCAATCAACAACATTGTCCTGTAATGTCTCCACAAAAATCTGACAGAGACATCTTCATGTTCAACCCCAAGAATCCCAAATGCAACAATGAAGGATGCAATGTGTTCATTTGGATGAACCTTCCCATCACACGGAATTTTTAAAAAAATCCTGTTACCCATAGGTAACTCATACAATGGCTAAGGAAGAGCAAGAGGCCCAACTTGTTGTCCCCAAGGCAAAGGGGCTTCCATCTTTGGAAAAAATTACTTAAGGGGAGGCTGAAACACCAAGCAAGTATCAAATCATGAATATTAGGGAATGAGTTGTTCTCGAGGAATGCTATTCTTGAAATTTATGTCTTTAACATGAGGTGTGCTTGTAGAATGAGTTATTCTATTCCTTATGCTTTGGAAGAAGAGAGGATTTTGTTGCTCCAGAAGTTGAAAATGGGAATCTTCTATTACAAGATCCTTTTTACCATGAGTATATCTTAGAGTTGCAGATTGAAAATGATCTTGAAGTTATTCTTTTAGAAAGGGATACGTTTGAAACAAAGTCCTTAATGGAGTCACCGAAAATTGTTGGGTTTTAAAATTGTACTTTAACAAACCATAGTCAAGGGACAACAAGTCCCTCCTCTTTATGGGTGAGGTTCCCTTATTGAAAGCAAACAACAAAGTTTATATACAAATGTACAACTTTTAAAGTGTGGATTCCTGAAACTTTGAAACATTTTATGCCCAAAGCTCATCAATATGAAAGAATGGAAGAACTAAGGAGATGAGAGAGGAAGAACATAACAATACTTTCAGGAAATATAGATAGCAAAGTATAACCTTATACGTATTGATCAAAGGAGATGTAAAATGGAATCATTCATGTTTATAACAGATATAATTTCACAGACACAAAGTTCCTGAAATCATATTAACAAGAACACAAAGTTTATTATCATGCAAATATAGATGATTCACAAATTTGAACAAGGAAAGAAGGTATAGTAGAGGAAGAAAGGGAAAAACTTCTATATTGATTACTTTTAAATCTATTACAGCTACAGAGTACCAGAATCCAACCCTAAACAATGGCATAGAGAACCCACTAAATAGATTCCAAAAATAGTTACATTTGATTACAAAAATGATGAAACTGATTCAATAAACCGATGTCCAAAATTCTCTAATGCCTCATCCGTTTACATGCCTAGTGGTAAAACCAAATGCATCATATCACAACCATTCATCCTACTTTCGCAAACTTTGAATTTGAGTCATCCACATGGGAGAGATTTAGCTGAAGTAGGCTTGGGGTGCCTTTTGCATTTTATGATTTTTATAGAGATTGTGCATTTTAGAAATTTTGGTCCACCCATCTACTTCTAATATAGGCCTGACACGTGGCTTCACTTGAGTGGTGATGGAGTCATGACTCACTTTTACAATTTTTACTCTTTTCAACAAAAATCTCAAAAACTCAAAGTGCTCCACCTTCTCGCTTTTGGCTTTAAAAATGGCCATGTGTCCCTTTGCGGGCCTTAGGAATTCTTTTTACATTTTATGCCTTTCGCCATAATGCCTCAAAACACAAAAAGGACCCGCCTTTCCGCCTTTGACCTTTCAAAGCATCAAAACACAAAAAGGGCCCACCTTTCCGCCACCACTTGTTTCAGCCAATCAGGATCCTTCGGGCCACAAGGCCAATTTGACACTTTTGCAAAAAAAAACAAAAGTGAAAAGTTTAAAAGATAAACCCACCACGCCGCATCCAATCAGAGATTTCCACATATCCGTGGATGTTGGGACAGAATTTGACGCCTGAATTTTGAATTGTTCTCCATGGACATGGAAACTACAAACAATACGAGTTAATGTGATCCACATCCAAAGAGAAGGATTGACAATGACATTCGAATGAAGGAAAATATTTTCAAGCATCCAGACGGGGAAATAGAAAATAATTCAAACTACGAAGACTGAAGAATTTTCCAGCGAAAGGGCAAGATTAAAACCAAGCACCCACGAATTCAAAGAAAAAAATTTATCCAAGGCACCAACTCAAAATTCACAAAACTTGACTTTAAAAATAGGGTAATTTTGAGGGCGACAACACCATATAAGAACCAGTTTCAGTCATGTTCAAAACCATTATCCAGCCAATAAGATCCATTATATTGAATATTGTAAAACACAAAAGCTTCATACATTATAGAGGTATCTCCATGAGTCATGTGCGTGACAAAACCAACAACATAACTCTACAAATTGACACACTCTTGACTGTGTAAATTAATACATATATATAGGGGTGGGGACTTGTCCTTCACCGCCTATACACTTTCCCCAAAATAGGTCACATGCTAATAATATCCATGCATATTTACAAAACATGCAAGTATTCTAACAATAGAATTCCTATAGATAACTCAGAGAAGAAATCTTATTATTAGAATAAACCATGCATGGTGCTCAAACTAATGCTTTCTACCAAAATACCATTGCGTGTGTTGCAAGTCTTCCTATCCTTGTATGCCCAACATGCTAACTCCAAAAATAGCCTTCACAATAGAAGAGACTAAGTCTGATCCTCGGCATGTCAACCTTACTTCAACACCATGACATGTGTTCATTCTGCACCTTACATTCGCGCACCCAACACTTAGCCCCCTTTTGTCCGTCTTACACTCATGTGGAGATAACTAATCCAACATACTTGTTTGAGTCACCTATCTTTGAAATCCTAATAGGACCAATTAGGACATTAGGGATTAGGAAAGAAATCACCTCATCTGATCTAACCAAAAATTCAACATGTCATACTAGACCTCTACCAATTATCCATGCTAAAAACTTTTCCAATATGCATTTGTATCAAACACACCTCAAACCTCGATGACTAGGTTCCCTTAGGGCCAAAATCGATATGGAAACTTTGAGGACATGTATATTCCATTTTATCCTTTGAAGCTACTGGAAATTTTCATGTGTATCTAGGACATCTCCCAAGGATTCTAGAATAATTAAATTTTCATCTCGAAGCTTCCATCTCGATCTGAAACAACAATTCTCCATAAAACTAGGTTTTTTTCTACCTTCCTGAAATAGCTAAATCATGAAACCACCACTAAAATTATCCATGGAGAATCTTATACAACCTTGATGCATCACATTTGATTTCCCATATCATTTAGAGACCAAACAATTCATTTCTTCCATATTACTCTATTAGGAGGGTTTTAGCGGGGTTTTGACTTGTCGACTTCTTAATTATTGTTCATAAAGATGGGATGACCAAATCAACTCATTATTTTTACCAAACCTTTTATAATCCATAAAAACATCCCCCAAATCCTCAGTATCCCATGTAGAACCCACACATGTGGGTGAGAAAACAAGATGCCCTATTAAGCTAAATTTTTCTCTCTAAGAGCTCGGTTTTCCAAAAAAACATATTCTTGCTCTTCCTTCAACATCTTGACCTAAAATTTAACCTAAAGAACCATAGGAAGCTCCTCCATGCATCCAAAATATCATCCATTCTCAAATACATCTGAAAATCTATAGACACTAAGAATTACCTATGTGTTCTTGACTAATCTTCACTTTCTTGCTTCTCAAGGACCTTGAAACATCATAAAACATCCGAATAATGACCAAAAATCCTTCAACACATCATATGCAGTGACAAAACACATTTCCCATGATTTAAAATGACTTTATTTCACCATATCGTATGCTTCCATACCATGCACCATGCACTAGATCTAGGAGTAGGCCTAAAAATACTTGACTTAACACAACCTCCTCATAAAGTGATCATGGAGACCACTTGTAGACTCTTAGATAACTTTGACACATCATAATAACCATGACAGACCTCATGAATAATTCATATCACTTTAATAGTACTCATACTATGACCATGCGTACTATACCATGCTCTAAAACACCACAACTTCACTAGAACTAGACACTACCAATCAACATTGATATTTGACCTTGAATGACACCTATATCTCTTTTCCATCAATGAACTTTGATATCAATGAAAAAACTATAGAAAAAATGGTAAAAATTGAGAAAAAAAGATGCCCAAATGATCTTATCAAATATTTCTAAGTTAGGTCCTAAATACTTCATCTTCATTTCAAATTTCCATGCCATGAAAGTCGCTCTAGAAAGTACTTGGAAAATTCCCTCATTTGTGAGTTTTTGTGCCAAATTATTTGAAAATAGGTCAAACTAATTCAAATGGGGACTCTCAAATCCAATTCACATGCCCTTGTAGTAAGCAATAGTAAGGGAAAGAAAAATAAAAAGAAGAAACATAAAAAGGACCAAACGAAGAAGAAAGCGAGACCAACCAAGCCCAAACCAAACCTAACATGAAAACTTGACTTATGAGCCTAAAGTGAAAAATAATAATTTTAAGTGTTACTATTACAGTAGAAGACTGGACATGAAGAGCATTATCGTATGAGAAAAAAATTGATCACCTAACTCATTTACTTTAGAAGAATAAAATAGGTGTTCCTCAATCTATAAAAAAGATCGGAAGTCTTAGTATTCCAAAAAAGGAGTATAAATCTGATAAGAAGAAAGGAAATTCCCTTGTAGCTAGATAATCTCCTTCCTCGATGTGGATTATTGATTCTGGTACCTTTCACTACATGTGATCTTTGCATGTTGAGTTCTCTAAAATCGAGCCATGTGGAATTTCCCAAATCATGTTGTGTGATGACACTACAATGTCGAGTTTTTAGTAGTGGATTGGTAGAGATGTACACGATGGATCATTTAACCAAGTGTTGAGTGACCCCAATATCTCTACCAATATCCTATTAGTTTAACAAATCACCCACCTTGGTGAAGGAATGTGAGTGGAAGTTGGTCCTAATTCCATGATTATATGTGAGCTTTTCTTTGACTCCACCGTGGATAAGGGAAAGGTGGATCACCATTTATAGTTGTATACCTTATCCCACTTTACTTGATTCAACTCCCATTGCATTTCTCACTCATGTAGATGAGGTTAGAAATATAGGGAATGTGATTTTTGGTCATTTTAATTATCGTTACCTTGAACAATTGAGCCAAACTGAAAAGTTCAATGGGCTACCCCACATAAAATACTCTAATGTTCTTTGAAAGGGTTGTTCCTTGGGAAACACTCTAAGAAAAATTTTGGCAAAGGAAAATCTTGGAGAGCTACTCATATTTTAGATCTTGTTAATAGCAACATTTTGGACCTTTCCCATATCCTTCATTTACTAGAGATATTTATATACTCACCTTCATTGATGATTTTTCGCGTCACATTTGGATGTATGTTCTTAAGAAAAAATATGAAGTTTTTATTTATCACTTTCAAGACTTTAACACTCTTATTGAGAAACAAGAAAAAGGTCTATCAAGGTTATTTGAACCAAAAATGAAGGTGAGTATGTGATAAATAGGTTCAAAGATTTTCATACTTCCAAAGGGATTACTTTGTAGTGTACAACCCTTCCCAAAATGGAGTTGGAGAAAGAAAGAACCAAACGCTTGGGAGATGGCCACTTCTATGGTTCAATCAAAATACCTTACTCCATAGTATTAGGCCAAATCCATGAACTACACTTTCTATATTCAGAACCATATTACAAATAAGGTAGTAAGAGGATGCCACCCTTTTAATCCTAGTTTGGATGCAAACTGAAGTCAACCAATTTCACATCTTCAGATCTCGATGCTATGGCCTAAATTCTTAAAACGAAATACAAGGCCTTGGAACCACATTCTATAAATTGTATTTTTTAGGGTTTCCTAATGGTGTGAATGGATATGGATAGTTGAAACTTACTACTAATAAAATTTATATTGAGAGAAGTGTTAATTTTTATGATTCATCATAGACTTCCACTTCTCCACCCTTTGGATTCCGTCTCTCTAACACCTGGATCGACTCTTCGATGATGATCATGTCGCGAGCATCCTCCTCCTCCTCTTCCCGATCTTGCCACTCCTTCTAATCCTCCCTATTCTAATGCTTGAGTCTTCCATTTTTGACATTATTAATGATGAGGACTTTGTCCAATCTCTTTCAAGTGAAGAATCTACAAATTATGAGCTTGACTCACCTCCTGGTCATCGTTGGGATAGGTAGATGTTACAGAGTACTAGAGAGTGGATTGGGGATCCTTCAAATGAGATATGGATTCATTTAGATTTCATTGGACCCTACTCCTTCACCTCTACTTCCAATCCTCGTATTTATGGGAGGCTTCTTGGGTTCCTGAGTGGGATTCTTCCATGGATGAGGAGTATTCCTCACTCATGAATAGTAATACTTGGGATCTCACCCCTATTCTTAATGGAAGAAAACTCATTCAAAGTGTAAGTGGGTTCACTAGACAAAGTATGGTACCAATGAAGGTGTTGAAAATTTTAAAGTGTGACTTGTAGATAAGGGTTTCTCCATGTATCTCTTTATTATTCGGAGAGAATTTTTCTCCCATTGCAAATATGACTTTCATTTGGTCGAGCGTCTCCATCACGTCGGAAAATAAATTTGAAGTCTTCCATATGGACATTAAGAGTGCGTTCCTTCATGGGGATCTAGAGGAAGATATCTATATGGAATAACCACTTTGGATTATGTTTATGATTCATACCTCATTTTCAAATTAAATAAGTCTTGCTATAGCCTCAAACAAGCCCCTCTGTCTTGGTATGCCAAGATGGAATCCTTTCTTCTTGCATCGTGGTTCACTCTATGTCACTCGACCTAATGTTTACATTTTGTGATAGGATGACTCTATGCTCATCCTCATTTTGTATGTTGATGACTTGTTGATCACAAAAACTATTCCTCTATCATCGATACTATGAAATTTTCCTTAGCTAACAAGTTATCCATGTTTGACTTGGGTTTGATTTATTACTTTCTTAGGATTGATTTCACAATCTAACTCAGGAACTATGATTTTACAGCCTAAGTACTCCCTTTATTTTCTAGCTTTGGTTTCACATGTTTGATTGTAAGCCTTCTCCTAATCCTTTCCTTTCTAGGGTTAAGTTGGTTTATGATTTCTCCACTTCTATGGTTTATGGTACCCTTTATCAAGAGTTGGTAGGAGATTGATTTACATGACTCACACTTAGCTGGATCTTTTGTATGATGTTGGCATCATGTCCATATTTATGCAGAAGTTGCATAAGTTTCATTAGAAAGAAGAAAATTGGACCCTTCACTATGTTTGTGGCACTTATATATATGTAATTCACTACTTAAGAGGGATAAAGATTGACTTAGTTGGATATACATATTTTGATTGGGCGGTGATCTAGATCATAGGAAATATACCTACGACTATAGTTTCTCTCTTAGATTGAGTATTTTCAATTGGTATAGCAAGAATAAAAATGTGATTATGATATCATTTATAGAGGAAAAGTACAAAGAAACAATTAATGCTACCACACAATTTGTTTGGTTCACAAAATCTTGAAGGAGTTTGGTATTCATTTTTGGTGTTTGACTACCATCTCTTTGTGACAACATGAGAACCATATAGATTTTACAAAATCTGATTTAGCATCACCATATGAAGCACATTGAGATCCACATGCACTTCATGTGGGAGTTGATTCATGAAGACATCATCAAATTACAATATTGTTATAATTTTGATCGGAGTCAGAAATTTTCACCAATCCCTTCACTAAGGTGAATTTTCTTCACTTGCAGTCTCTTCTTGGGCTGAGGTCTTCTACAGTCACCCATCTTCTTCATACTTTCTAATATTATTTTCCTCTTCTTCTTTTCCAGAAATATGTAGTTTGTACATGGGTACCTTATCAGGCCTTTAGTTGTTAGGCCCCATATGACACATATTTCTTAATTGTTGTAGACAAAAATCAAGCACATATTAATATTTTATTATGTTATCGATATGTTTTCATATGTATGAACCTTAAGTGAGAAAATTACACATTGGTAATACTTACCCTTGTCCTTTTATTTTCTTTGTTTAATTTCCATTTGACTCTCTCGCTACATCTCTCGGTTTGGTATTTAGTCTTGGTCAAGTCACGGGGATCCCTTTTTTATTTTTTTGTCACATAATTAATTTGTGGTCTCAGGAAAATACAATTTAATCTAGACACTAGTGCCCAAATGCTTATGTCCCTTTTGGGTGCTTCGTCCTTACACTTTTTCCAAATTTTTATCATTTGTGGTCGGTTTTACTTATTTTCTTTTCCTAATCCTACACTCTTAGTCAGCATTTTATGTCACCAATGTTGAAATTCAAATAAGAGATTCATATATATACACAATATGATCATTATTATCCTGGTTGGAAATTCAAAGGGGATTTCACATCTACACACTATCAATATTATCAAAGGGACTACATTTTTGGGCTACATATATTGCATAGGAAGGGGAAGTGTTGAATTCCATACCACACATTTACATCAAATCTATCTATATCTCGCTATCTTGGTATTTTTGGTGCGAGGGAAACATAAGGACACTATTTCACATAGAAGCACAAAGAACTACATGGATTATGAAATTTAGTGCAATGCTCGATACTAAGTTCCATTTTCAGGAAACCACTGGGATAAGTGTAACATCCCATATTGGATAATTTTATTCAGAACTCATGTGTTTATGAGCTTGTGTAGGTAGCTAGGGTTTGTTTTACAGGTTATAGGTGTGATCAAAACCCTAACAATGAATTCATAGTGATAAATTAGATATTTAAGCGAAGGCCATTAGACCCGGAAATAGAGCAGATCCTCAATATTCACAAAGACACTAACACCTAGGTACTCTTGTCCTCTGTGGGAGCTTCGTCCCAGCATAGTATAGAGTCCCATAACTCTTTGTAAGCCACTATGACATAATTTTTGTAGACACTAAATCACACACTTTGGGTGATTATTTAGCCCCGGTCTCATACTACTATTCATATGTTTCTTGAATGAAAAAGAGTACTAATTAACCCATGTCTTTGGCCATCTTGCATTATTTTTTTGCTACTTTTGATCTTGCACCTACACTTTCCCATTCCATATTTTTATACTATATTTTACTTATTTTTGATTGGGGCACCCAACTAGGACCCAGGCGCCCTAATCCTCTTTGCACTTTCTTCTCACTTTTTTGGCACTTTATAGCCATTTGAGATTTCTACATTTTGATGGTCAGAATTTTCAGGTTAATTATGAAATTAAAGCAATAGAACTATATAAATATAAAGTTATGAGAGAATAATGAGGGACTAATCACTAAGCACTACTATAACCACCTAAGGTTTCATCCATCTAAGGCTTATACTAATCTATTTACATCCATCACAAGGGACAAAGGTTGGTTCATCTCGCATCACACATCATAGGAGGGGTTGTTATTCTATTCCATGCAAAATTTACTTACACTCTACATCTAGTTATTGCTCACTACTCACAAAGTGTGACTAGAACAAAAGCACCTAGGGCATGATTTCCAAACGCATACTTAGAACTTAGAACTACATTGGGTCCGAGATGCGAGTTCATCACTTGGTGATAAGTCTATCCATTTAGAAGCTAAGGATAGTCTAACCCCTTCATATGTATATTTATTTTTTAGGGTTTTGATGTTTTTTCTGGGGTTTTACAGGTGATTCTTCCATCCTAGGTTTACAACGAAATCTAGTGAAGTTCAACGATATACACATGACTAAAGATGAAAATAGGTGAACATTCAACGACAACTCGGAGGAAGTTCTCTTGTCATTTCTATAGAAAAAGTGCGCCAGAACCCCAATCCCTTTTCCAAGTGGCCTAGTCCATCTGGATAACTCATATATGCATTTTCCTAGGCTCATGTGTGACTGTTTTCTCCTCTTGTTCATCCGATCTCCTTTGTGACACAGTCTGTGATATTGAAGAATCATATAAGGCCTTATTAACCCTCTTTACACATCGAGTTTCACATTTAATTACTTATATTTCTTGGGTAATTTCAATATTACATTTATTTATTTATTTACTACTTTTATAACAGTTAGATTAGGCTATCATATTTTTGCTTGCTTATTGCTTGTCCATTATTGTACATTTATCATTTATATATCATTAGTTATAGGAATTAATCTACAATTTAGATGTAATTTAAATTTATATTAAATCATTTGGTGAATCGGATGTCTTGCACAATTCTACACACTCTATTTTCCATTCTAAAGCACACACACTATTCTATTCTTACATATCCTTTATCAACATTACCACAACAACTACATTGCTTATTGTTTATTACTACACTTCTTAACACCTTTAATTTCCACTCAGAGATCATTTCTTTTCCCCTCACTCTTTTGTTGAAGGGGGCATACAATCATGGTCATCTTATAATCCCTCTTGGGACAAAACATAATCAATCGACGCTATTAATACTATAAACACCCTAATTTCACATCTATCCTGAATCAATTAATTCCCCTACCTCATTTCCCACAAAAATAAACTTCAAATAAATTAAATATAATTTGATTAATTATCCATTTCAAATTAAAAAAAAAACAATCATCACCACATGTAATTATTCTCCATGTTTTTCTACTATTGAATTAAAAATTCAAAATCAAATCCTCACCCATTCTTCGTGGTCCCCACTCACCTAAAATCCTCCACTTATGAATTAAAAGTACAAAATAAATCCTCACCACATTTCATTATTCTCCATGTCTTCCTACTATTGAATTAAAAATTTAAAATCAAATCCTCACCCACTCTTCATGGTCCCCACTCACCTAAAATCCTCCACTTATGAATTAAAAATCCAAAATCAAATCCTCACCACATGTCATTATTATCCATGTTTTTCTACTATTGCATTAAAAATTCACATTCAAATCCTCACCCACTCTTCGTGGTCCCCACTCACATAAAATCCTCCACTTATGAATTAAAAATCCAAAATCAAATTCTCACCACATGTCATTATTCTCCATGTTAGCGGTGCATTTTCCTAGCTTAAAAATACATTACTATGAAATTTTCATTGATATTACTCGATTGCAGATTACAATATGAAAATCAAATACCCTTACTATTTCTAACCCATTCCCAAAAATGACCTAATTTAGGGAAAAAACAAAAATATCTCGGTGAGAAATCTTTCGCACACATCTTATTCAAGCAAATCCTACCATTTCAATTAATCAGTTAATACAATAATCACTAGCTATTATGGCTTTTAGATGACCTAAATTGGAAGCCCCAATATATCACTATCAATTCTAGATGACCTAACTTGGAAGCCACCTAATACTATTCAAATAAGAAAACATGTTACCATAGGAGTGGGGACAATGAGATGTCATTTACTTTCATATACTGCTCCTTTGTGGGTTATTCAATGGGAAAAAACCATTTTCAATCAGAACATAACGGTAAAAAATTGGTCCTTATTCGTATGTAGTGGTAGGATATTTTAGGTAAGCATCATGGAAGTAGAGAAAAACATACCTCTCTCCCCAACACTCTTCCTCTAGCAGAAGGATGCCTAAATCCTTCACTTATTTACAACTTAGGTTGGTAATTAATCACTCCTTATCTTCTATCATCTCCAACAAAAATATCCAATATTATCACAGTTGATTCTCTAAGTTGTTAATTATTGAGATTTTATGTCTCCTTCTACACCACATGGTTCAAAACATTGATCCATGGTTTGCCACACTATAAGTTTTTATGTTCTATATACACTCTGCAACACGACTTCCTCGGTTCCTATACATGTATGTTTCTTACTTCCTTTACACTACATGAATTTCATTTAAATATCATAAAGGAGGAAAATGTGGACACAAAATTACACACATATTATTATTATACTATGTTATTGGTATGTTGTTACATAGATGAACCTTAAGTGAGAAACGTACACATTGGTGACACTTTCCCTTGTCCTTTTACATTCTATGATTGATTTATATTGTGACTCTTTTCTACACCTCTCGGTTTAGTATTCACTCATATTCGAGTCATATGGATCCGTATCTATATTTTTAATCACATTAGTGCCCACTCAGGACAATAATACCTAGGTGCTTATATCCTTTACGGGTTCTTCTTAAATCCTTTTTCTTTTTCCACATTTTTATCATTTGTGGTCGGTCTTACTTCATTTATTGTCTTAATCGAAAACTCTTAGTCATCTTTTTATATAACCAATGTCAAAATTCAAATAAGAGATTCATATAAATACACAACATGCTCATTATTATTCTACTTGGAAATTCAAATGGGGATTTTACATCTACATACTATCATTATTATCAAAGGGACCACATTTGTGGGCTGCATCCATTGCATAAGAAGGTAATGTATTGGATTCCATAACACACATTTGTATCAAATATAGCTATAGCCCACTATCTTGGCATCTTTGGTAGAAGGAAAACCTAAGGAAACTACTTAACACACAAGCAAAAAGAACTACTTGGAGTTTGAAATGTAGTGCGGTGCTCGGTACTAAGATCACTCTTCGGTGATGTCTGGGTTAATCCAACTTCACATATTGCATATTTTATTCAAATTTCATGTGTTTGTGACCTTGTGTAGGTAGTTATGGTTTGTTTTATAGGTTACATGTGTGATCAAAACCCTAACAATGAAGTAAGAGTGATAAATCATTTCTAGCCACTATGACATCACTTCTAGCCAGATCTAGCAAATCCAAAGTCTTGACTACCTCTAGATTATACATAAATCAACTAAGTCACTCTCTCTCTATGTCTTGTTTAGGGTTTTATATTATTTATTTCTTATTTATTTTCCATTATTGTACATATCATTTGTATGTCATTAGTTATAGAAGTTACTCGAAATTTAGATTTAATTTACATTTATATTAAATCGGTTGTCTAGAGGAATTCTCTTTTTGCTTCGAGTTTCCATGGCCTCTACCCTAGATTTGATGAATAGGGGGTGTTGGTGTGTGTGAATTTCCTTGAAATCACTCAACATATTGTCCACATCACATGGTGAGTCATCTCACTTAGGTGAGATCATAGGTCATAGGATTTATATGACACATGGCAGATTCCATCATAGAATCTGTCATTGTCATATGTGTTAGTGGCATCATAGGAGTTACATTCCATTTTGGAATCATAAATCCTATTTCCCTCATGGAGGGAACTATTTTCTAGGCATGAGAGTTACGCAACACTCCAATATGTATCCTCTTATTTTGATCTATGAGAATGAGTAGACATATGCTTTCATGCATGATTTTCCTGGTTGTTTGATTTCACTTGCTGATTACTTGGAGTGTTCACGTCAAAATTGGAGTTTAACCTCTTCGATGTGCATGGAGTTTCGTATTGATCCTTATGGAAAAATATCACATATAGTACAATCATACCTGTAATAACATTCATTTTGTAGAATACAAATATCATTAATTATTCATGAGCCATACATATTCTCAACACATTTTCACAATCTCATTCTTAATAAATTCTTTGCATTGATGCCTTCCTTGATATATTTATTGTTCTAAGCCTTCAAGGTTATTGATTTCAAACTCTAACAACTATTCTACCTCTTTACAACCTTGATTCTCTCATTCGAATTCTTCACTTTTATACCAAGACTATAGGTAGTTACATCTTGGAATTAGGTTTCTAAACGAAGGTAAGTCTAATCTAACATAGTTTACCCCACTTCATGGGTGTAGAATACCTCAAATTCATAATATGAAGTCCTTAGTCACTTTTACATTATATTCAACCCTCCATACTAACATCTAGACCACAAAACACAAGATTGGAAATTCAAATATTTGAAATGGTGGTTTTAAAGGGAAACTCGATAATCACATTATCATAAGCCACAAAGGACCCAAATGGACTAGGATCCATCCCAAAACACATAAGAATAGAGAAGGAACTACTAATTGTCATGAAAAATTCTATTGGCCACATCTAAAGATAAACATTTGCAAGATACATCAATAATACATGATATAAACCTTAAGAAAACTTGCAAACAAGGGACATAGAGAAGAAACTAGTATTTCTTAGTGCCAACTAAGTAACCTTGTGAGTATGGATCAATCCAATTTTATTCAAATTATCTCACTTCAAAATATTCTTATGATTGTGCTTTCATAATAGGGAATTAATTTCAAAATTTTATCTAGGATCTTGTTTCCGTTTATAATTGTCTCTGTGACAGGTTGTGTCAATGATTGACTCATACCATGGGTAACATACATGAGAGATAACATTTGGATAGTGAAGAAAAGGTTGAGGAGAGGAGTATTATGGGAACTAATATAAATATTTCAATGGGGTTGGTAATCATATTGCATGCTTGATCTTTTCTAGAATCTCTTTAATAGTTGTGATATGATTATGAATTTTACCTTATCTTGTGTCCCTCATTTTTGGTTATGGTTCATGTATGCTCAAGTTGTGTGTTGAGTCCTCACATGCCTACAATGAAGTTTATTATAGGAATTGTATTTATTTTGGCTTAAAAATAACTAATGAGAATTGAGATTAGAGTTGACATAATTTGAAATTGGAGTAGAAAATGAGTCTTCTCGAAATATGAGTTGTGGGCCCTAAAAACTGTAATCATGGTTCTCTAAGCTATAAAATTTCTTGATAACAAGATGAAATGTATGTGAATGTAAAATAGCTATTTATGTGTCATTTGGATAAATGTAAACAATGAAAACTTGTGTATATGTGAGACATATTCTTGTATTAAATGACTATGGTAGCAGTAATAAATGTGGGTTTTATAAAAAAATATTATTCTAGTATTTTTTTACACATTGTATTTGGGTGTGATAATTATGGGGAATGACATATGGTATCAGATAGGAGGTTCATAATCTCAAGCCTCTGGGAAAAACATAAAAATTAACTATGGAAAAAATAAAGTATGTAATCAGTAATTTTATATGTGATGTGCATTATGTGTTGATTTGATTATTGTAGTTAAGTAATGATGAAATGTACGTGGTGATTGGAAAACATGTTGTAATGTGGGAAAACTTGTAATATGGCGGGTCATTCACACAAAATATAGATATGTGTATTTTAAAGTGATTCATAACAATACTGATGAGATTAATTATAGTGTTGTACTACCTTGTAAATGTGTAATGTTACCCTCATGAGGGAAACATAGTGAGAATCCCAAAATTTGATGCATGTTTTGATGAGTAAATTGTGGTGTTGTTTCATACTATCCATTGTTGTTACATGCAATTATTATAGGTATTTGTTCATAATCTTTTATGACTACTAATTTCAATGAATTGTGTGGTATTAATGTTACCCTACACCACTTGGCCCTGCCAGTAACCTCAATGTGTAAGTGTGGAGAGAGAAGGCATGAGCTAGGTGCTTATGACCTTGAGCCAAGAATGAGCTTGGAAATGGAATCTTATGTAGATTGAAAAACCACTTATATTTGTTTAGTATACTTCAAGCTTACATAGTATATTGTGGATGTGCACCACCTTAGACTACACTTATGAAAACTAGAGTCCCTGCTCTCTCCTATTTGGGTTGTCCATCGAACAATCCTATGTGGATCCTCATATATATTATTCGGATATATAAGGATATATGTTTATTATGGTTATATGTATTTTATGATCTAAGGCTTGATATCCGAGTGTCAACAACTTGATGAGTACCCCTTTGGAGGACATAAAAAGGATACATAGTGATTGTAATGTGATTTTTATATGTTCATATTTTATTCTTGAATTTATCTTTTTCTGTTCTTTTAAGAACAACCAATTATCTTAATCGACACATTCTTCAATTTTGGGAATTCTTAAAAGATGGGTTATGTTTGTTGGAGGGAAAATGAGTTGTGTGGGAGTATTTTACTCATATCTCGAGACTATGTTTGCATTTTTTTATAATCTAAACTCTCCCTTTTTGACATCTTATCATATGACATTTTGCATATCAATTGGATATATTTTTATTGAGAAATACGGTGTATCTTGTAAAAATTCATCTTTGGACCATACCCTCCATGAGCAGAGGTATAATAATATATTTTTGTATTACATTTATTAAGGGAAATTATTTTAGCTAATCATTCTTACCATGTCTTGCAAGATGAAAATAACCTCCTATACTTGAAAACTACTAATCAATCCTTATGTGGAAAATGTTCTTGCCATGTTACAAAAAATGAACATATTCTTATATCATAATCTTTGCATTTTAGATCTTGTATTCCTCTATGTATCACGACATGTAAAAATTAAACTATCACCTCCAACCCTTCAACAAGTTGAAAATAGGAAAACTAGTTAATGAGAAAACCCAAAACCTCATAGTTTATATAAAACATCACTTAACTAGTCATTACATTATATAAATTCCATGAAAACCTCCTTCTAACCCCAGAGATCTGATCAAAATATGTTCTTAAGAAATGAAAACTTTCGACTTATGATATTTGGTTACTTTTTTTTTTTATGACAATGGATTTTGTTATTCATGATGATGGGAGGTGGTTGCTCATGTTTGGAACTTTGGGAGACATTGTTATTTTATATTGTCTAGATCGTGAATCCTGTTTAGAATGTATTTATGTTGATATGCCACATTGTTGTGTACATGTTGATTAATGAGTCACTCTTGTTATTCATTTTGTTACGCATCTTGTGATGTTTAAGGTTTGATGCTCCCCATTTATTCCATGTGGTACCTTTATCTTATCTTGGCATTGTGTGTATATAGATGTGATTTGAGTCATGTGAAAACCTATTGCATATGTATTGTTGTGATGCCTTTTTATGATATGTGTGTGTTACAAATACTTTCTAGGCATGGGCATGTGTGTTTGGGTACCCTATGGTGTGGACCGTTATTTTCCTTCCCATGGTTGGGTTAGAGGTATTGTGATGTGATATATTCATGAAAATATATGAAAGGGTATAAGGTGAAGATGGTCACTTTATGTTTTGAATCTTGTATGATGTGATGTCATTTATTGTTGGGTGTCCTATGAATATAATCAAATGGAAATTATCAACAAGTGATCCCAATATGAACATTGAACAAGTGAATTATGTTATGGGTAAAACTATTAAATTGGAAATAAATTTATGAGATACGCAAGAGTAAATAGTATTGGACATGATTATAAAATTTGAAAAATTAATTACATGGTATAGAGAACTTCCAATATTCACAAAACATAAACAATTTAAGAAAATTACAAATTTTGATTGACTTTTGGTGGTCGCATTGTAGCGAAAAATTTTTTCTCGATGAAAATAGTCATTGTTAACATTTTCTTGATTCATTATCACTTTTATACCTAGGTGTTGTATTGCATCAAGTATGATGCACTTATAAAGGGAGAGAGATATAGTGCCCTAGGATCCTGCTCTCCCGATCGATGAGGGAAAGGAACCTTCGCATGGGAAAAATAAATAAAATATATAAAGATAAATAAAAAACAAATAAATATATATTTATAAAAGGTTTGGAGCTCTCTAACATCAGTGAAATCAACTTGCCAACCACTTTACATAACAAACCAACTCTTACATCACTCACATCACGCCCAACTTGTATTAAATTCATAGTTCTAACTCTTTAAGCTAAGTGACGACTCATTGAGCCAACACCAAATCACAGGTGAATTAAGAATTATATTGAGGCTTGGAAAAAAAACATTACATGTTTCAATATTAATATTAATAAAATAAATCAAATTAATGGAATTATATTTAAAATTGTAAATTAGAATGAAATTAAAAAAGAGGATAAAATCAAACACGTGGGGATGGATGGAGCTCATCCTTTCCATCACACAAGGAATGAAGGATCATTAAATTTTTAGTGGGAGATTGATACTAATGGTAATACAAGGTACCTTGATATTTGTAATTTACATGGAGATTGGCATTTGGTTTAATGTGGTATGGAATAAGTGTCAGTGTCAAACCAAAATCCAAAACCATTACTAGATCTTGTCTTTAGGTGCCATAGAGAGAAGTGTGTCTCCTTTCCAGATGCCCCTTCTGGTTGATGTATCCTCGGGAACTTTCAATTAATGTGATTGGTAGGTGCAAGCCAAATTCCACAACCATTACAAATAATTTTTCCCTTTACTATGCCAAAATGGCCCATGGGAGCTTGTGAATAGTATTTGTATGGTCAACCAAGTATAACAAACAAATTATGCGAGTTGAAATCATCTTAGAAGAAATGGATGCAAACAAATGGCAATAAGTTTTCTTTGTTGTTTTGTAAGGTTTCAAAAATATTCGGATACCTATGGATCATAGTGGAAATATTCAATCCTACGGTCATAAAAAATTTTGCATTTCAAATAGTTCATGGTTCTAGTTTTCTTGTTCACTTGTAATGTGCAAAAACAAATGAACTAGTCATTAGCTTATCATTCTACTGTCATGGGAAAAAAACCCGAAAAATTAATTTCTTTATTTATTTTATCTTAAATAATTTTTTTTTCGAAAATCGATCTTATTTACTAATCACTTTTTAGTTTTCCCTACATATCTAGATCTTAGTTTATCTCACGTTTTATTGATTTCCTTCCAAAAAATAGAAAAACAAAAACAACCAATCGATCTTACTTACAAACACATTTTTAACTGCTTAGTTTTTCAATACATTTCATTATTTGCTCCAAAAAAAAATACTATCTCACTTAGCAAGTTTTCTTTATTTAGATCTCAATTCTCACATCTCTATCGTTTTTCATTTTAACTGCTATAAACATGTATATTTATTTATTAAATAATTTTTTTAATAATTCAACAAATTTATTTATGGATATCATTTGTAATCATGTTTTGTGATTTTTTAAGCCCTCATTTACCATCTCCACATTTTATTTTATCAACATAGTTTTGTGATTTTTGACACTTTGTGCTTATAATTAATTATTTTCAAGTAATCATTCTACTAACCTTGTGTGTAGGTACAAATTACTCATAATTTTTTTACAGGACCTTTTTGACAATACGGGACCTATTCATACCTCTCTCACCACACTTATCAGTGTCCAGTATCCCCGTTGTCTTTTGCGCACCGGAGGCCACCCGGGCTCCGCAAAATAATTTTTTTTCCTTACATTCCTATTTTCCACGACGACACTTCTGGTAACGTTTTTAAAGCTCTACTTTCATTTTTTTTATTTTCTTGGTGAAGATAATCATTATTAATATATCGTAATCATGATTAATTATAATGCTAAATAAAAAACAATTAAAAAATTATATTCAATTGTATCCGCGTATGCTCTTTTCCTGCACTTTGAAGCGATATGGAAAATAAGAAACTGTCACAATTGTTTAGTTTCTTGTTATAATATTGTAGGATCAATTTCCTTATTATTTTATATTCCTAGCTATCATCTCAATCAATATTATTTCATCGCACAATTGATATTTACTCATTCGTTGGTTGTGTATGCTCTTTTCCCGCACCTTCGAGTGATTTGGAAAATAAAAAACAGCCACGATTGTTTTTATTCCTAACATTTTGTCTGCAAGATAACTACTAACTTATTTTTCTGTAGGACCACATCGCTCAAATATTTTCAAAAATGAAAAAAATCCCACAAAACTACCACCATTTAAAAGAAAATTGTTGAAACCAAAAAAAATTTAGCACGCTCACGTAATTATTTTCCACTAGTGATTTATTTCAAGTTGGAAAGAACCCTACATATAATCACATCATCATTTTATTTTTACATGTAGTAGAGGTGGATTTCATCACCACCAAAGCTACACTAGTGACGTGGACTTGACTACCACGCACCAACAACATTTGCATCTGCATTACACTTTGAGACCTAGTCTCAACACAACGTTGGTATTTACCTCACCCCGATCTTCACTTACAAGTAATGCTATCATGTGGCAAAACAAGTCACGCCTAAATAGTTATAACAACGGCTCGAGCATCGTCCTTGTAAATCTTCGGGGAGTTATAAGGATACCATACACATTCATCCCCTCATCACCTTCCACCTTTTCACAAAACCTGTTTTGGACGTGGTGATTCACTCCGAAGCAGGTAAGTAAGAATTGGTGAGTCTCCTCTAGTGCTCTAAGGGTTCCTTGTACCAATTCTATCCCCGTATAAAATTAGGTATATTAGGACTAGGGTATATCGGAGGATGCATCTTTTTGGAGTGATAAGATCTTGCATCCATCATTCCACAACATACTTGTATGATTGCATGAAACAATGATCATTCCCTGAAGAATTTACCTCCTAAGCCAAAACAATTTGATCCACATGATTGCATTTGTTTGTAAACAAAATAATTTAGCATTTTTTTATCATATAACTTGGCTGATATCAATGTGTTCATTGTAAAATTTCAAACCCTAGTTGTGTTCCACAAAAAATCATTTCTCAACCAATTCAATACCAAGTGAAAAACATCAAAACAATCCAAAAACATGAGACCAAAACATTGTACCAATTTCATTAGTTTTCTCTAGCCAACAATACATCTACCATAGTTTGTCTTTGGCTATATCTAACTAATATTGAGTGACTAGCATTCACTCCTCTTATTATCAATTGTCAAAACATCCTTCATAGCTCGTTTAATGCTATATCAAACTAATATTGGGTGACTTGTTTGATTTCACTCATTATTTTTGCCAACTATCACGTTTATCCAAATCAAAGCCAAAACAAATCCTTTCATAACTCATTTTGATTTATATCAAAACCATATTGAGATTAACTTTTTGAGTTACTCTTCTAAATCAACAATCTAGAGCTTGTTCAAGCCAAATCTACACAACATGAAACAAATTCCCTAATAACTCATCTTGAGTTATATCACAATAATATTGAGATAACTTATTTGAGTTACTCTCCTTATTATTCATCACGAGATTATTCAAGCTAAATCCAAAGCAATCAAGTTCTCATTTAATCACACATGCTCAAAATTCCTATGCATTTTTTCAGCTTAATCAGGCACATCTCATCATGGTATTCACACGTATTCACAATCACAAAAATGATGATGAAGAATTCACACAATCAAAACTCGCCAATGAAGAACAATAACAAGTAAATAGGGAGATAGAACAAAACAAAAATGAATATCTATTACGCATCCTGTCATGGGGAAAAACTACCCCCGACTTTGGGACTAAAAATTAAAATAAAACTTATCGACAATGGTGAATCAAGTTATCACAATGAAATACCAAACAATCCAAATAGCTCTTCGAATGATGAGTTATTCACTAAAATCTAAGACTTAACAAAGAAACTTGAGGAAGCAATTGCTAGAGCTAAAAGATTAAAAGACCCCAATCTAGACCCTAATACCGACAAAAATCTTGATAATCCATCCCCCGCCTCTCCATTCGCACAATAATGAAAACATATGAAAGGAAGCATTCAGGGACTACAAAAACAATCAAAACAATTCAACTTTGAAGAATTGTGTCCTTATCCATTTGATACGGAGATATCACGTTTACCATTTCGTCATCCTTCAAAATCCCAAAATTTGATAAATACAAAAGCAAAGGTGACCCCTGTGAATATGTCAAGGAATTTTACATGCAATATCAGGAAGTTTCCTATTGTGATAGGAATCTTTTACAATTATTCCCCCAAAATTTAGGAGGACATGCTTTAGACTGGTTTTTCCATCTTCCCAAAGGGTCGGTCACAACATTCGCAGACTTATCGGAGAAATTCATCAAACATTTTTCCTACAACTTAGACTCAGAAATAACCATGCTTGATCTCTATAACACTAGGAAAAGGCCTAATGAAATTTTTCCTCCTTTTTACAATGATGGCAAGGAATTGCAAGTCAATTTCCTAGTCAATACATGAGAGACAACTAGTTAGCATTTTTTTCCTAATCTCAATGTCGAATTATCATTCCAAATGTAAATGCATTATCTGAATAGTTTCAAAGAAGTCATTGAAAAGGGAATGTAAATCGAAAAATCCCTCATTTCTAAGGGCTTACTTAAAGCACCCTTTAGGGACCAACCTTATCAAGATGCCCTTGTAACTGGAAAATCCCAATTCTTTAACCGTAATCGAAATATAGTCAATGATGGTGTTATTCTTCGATGCCCGCAATGTCCAAAACGCGTTCAAAAAATCCCATCAACACATTAAAATCCAAACAACCAATCATAATCCCTAGAAAGGAAGTTCCTTCTCGGGATAGGCGAAGATAGTTCACTCCTCTCAAAGAAATCCTATCTAGTGTCTTTTGTCACTTGGAAAATGCCAACATGATTATATATCCCATCGTCAAACCCTTTGAATAAGGATAACCCAAACCAAATTGGTATAAGGACAATGAATATTGTGATTACCATCACATAAAAGGGCACTCTATAGATCGATGCATGCAACTCCACCATTACGTCTAAGACCTAATTGAACGTGGAGACATAGAAGTTAAAAATAATTTTGAGACAAAAACACCTAATGAAAAACTTAACGTGTTAAAAAACCCCTTCCCTAACCATGATAATAATTCAAAATATAAGGGTGAATCATCAAGCAATGTTGAGTATGACTCGGTCATCTCGACCATAGACTATGACAAAGAATTAGTGGTAACTATAAAGATCAAAACGACTATGCGATCACCACTAGACGCAGAAAAAAGGTGGGTCCCTACACAAAAAAATTGGCCACTTTGTCCCCCACATCACCTCCTAATCCACCATCTAATTATGCCACCAATTCCACTCCACAACCTGTGCCATCATTCAATATCATCAAACAATTGGAGAAGACTCTAGCACAAATTTCCATCATGGAATTACTTAATTCTTCTCCCGCACTACAACGCATCCTTATGCAAACATTGAATAATGCTCATGTCCCTGAGGAGATCAATTCACAATAATTCCAGGATTTAATTGCACATCTTATAGTCCCCAATCCTATTTTATCCTTTGGTCCCACTGACCTTCTTAATCCCAACATCACTAATAATCATTCTTTATACGTCGAGGGTTATATAAATCATCGTAAGATCAAGTGTGTATTAATCGACAATGGATCGCATTGAATATTTGTTCCATGAAACTTTTACATTGTCTAGGTTACACTGAAAATGATTTACAAAACAATATCATAACCATTCGTGGGTATGATAATAACAAAAGAAATTATGAAGGCAAAATCACGTTGCCTCTCCAAGTTGGACCCATTACTTTAGAAACGGTATGTCATGTGGTGGATGTAGAAGTTGCATATAACATTCTCATCGGTGACCATGGATTCATGCCATGAAATCTGTCCCATCAACGTTCCACCAATGTATTAAATTTCCTCATTTGGATAAGGAATTTACATTATTTGTAGATCATCAACCCTTTGAGTATTGTAGATTCCTCAAAGGACGGTATCGACATGATCACTATTGTCCATCAACAGATTAGTATGCTCCACCTCGCATAATCCCTAACGAAACACGCATCGATCTAGATACACTCCCCAAAAATGATCTCGAAATCATCATCTTCTAACCAAACCACATTTTCCAATCCATTCTCTTCCGCTAATCAACAATCTTCAACCAGTCCTCCTCCCACTAACCAATCATCTTCTTCCACTAATCAAGCTTCTTCTTCTAACAACAATTATTCTTCCACTACATCATTTTCTTCCTCACCTATTCAACCTTCTTAATCCAACCACACCTCTTCTATTAAGATACCTTCTCCTATGAATAACTAACCTTCATCCTTCAATCCACCCCCTTCTTCTTATAACCCATTCTCTTCATCTTTTAAAACTACTAAAGTGACTTCCCTACCACATGAGGTACCTATTTTTCCCCATCCATACATATAAAATCATTGACACGGGATGTGGTGAATATAAATTTCAAAAATGGCGAGACTCCTTTTACATCAAAAATCCCCACATAGCTATGGAAAACCCAACGCTCCACATCTGATAATCCATCCCACTTACCAAATGAGATAGTCGGTTTGGAAAAATTGGTTATCTTGACGATGAACATATTTCAAGTTTTATAGGATCTTGGTTATATAATGATGACTTTTCTCCGTTTTGAGTCCCCTCAATTTACCAAAGCTCATCAAATAATGAAAAACATGCGATGGAAGGGTAAATGAATTGGTCCAAATGAACAAGGTCATTTAGACTGATAAATTGCACACAACATCATAGTAAACATGGTCTAGGTTTAAAGGTATTTGATATTGCTCCTGTAATAATTTCAAGTGATAACGATGACACCAGCTGTGATAATGACACTAGGTCTCCACGTATCCTTTTCGAGGACCTCACTGAAACACATCTTTACTTTAAACATTAATCGTTAATGTCATCAATTTTGAGCCTATGCATCTGAATCTCATAGACCATGGCAAACCACATCATGTGGCCATGGATATGTTCCAAAATGATGAAGCCATCAAAGAATTCCTTGGAACTTGCAACCAAATCCCTACTTCCAACCATAGAAAAGGATTTAAAATCAATCTAGATGAATCAGCCTATTTTGGCGAAGAAATAAAATATTCAGATCCTTCACCTTCAGAAAATTTGGATCAGAAGTGCAAACAAAAAATTTCCCATAGTCAAAATCTCATCGCCACCCTATCAAACAAACATGTCAATAAAAATTCTCAACATTACACACAAAAATCTTGTACCAACTCCCCTAAATCACCCAACACCGATGACCTACATCAACCATTAGCATCATTCTCCAAAAAGGATACATCTAAAATGCTTGTAGAAGAAACTAAAGACATAAACATTGGAACCACCGAACAACCGAAAATTTTACAACTTGGCATTAGTCTATCTGACCAAGAATGCATGGAATTCACAACACTCCTTATTGAATTCCAAGATATTTTTTCTTGGACATTTAAGGAAATTATAGGCCTTGATCCATCTCTTGTCATACACCACCTTGTGATGCATCCGGATGCAAAGCATATAAAACAAAAACTACGCAAAATGCATCCCCAAGTTGCGTTGCTTGTCAAAGCCAAACTTGAGAAACTCTTGGAAGCAAAATTTATCTGACCTATTAATTATTCAGCATGGATATCTAGCATATTTCCCATAGCCAAGAAAACCCCCAACATCGGGATATACATGACTTCGAGACATTAAAATTTTTGTCCCAAAGATGACTTTTCCTTACCAAATATAGACATGGTTGTTGATTCTACGGCAGCCATGAAATTCTCTCCTTAATGGATGGATTTTTGGTTACAATCAAATACATATTGTTGAAGGGGATCAACATAAAACAATATTTACTAAAACATGGGTCACCTTATGTTATAAAGTCATGCCTTTCAGCTTGAAAAATATTGGTGCCACCTATCAACGAGTAATGGCTGTAATCTTCCATGATATGTTACATGATATCGTGAGATATTATGTTGATGATATATTAGCAAAATAAAAAACATGAATAGGGAATCCAGGTGTGTTGAGACACATTTTTGATAGATTATGTGAGTATAAGGTTCGTCTTAACCCAAAGAAATGTGTGTTCGAGTGACCTCAGTAAATTGGTAGGGTTTATTATCTCATGAAGAGGCATAGAAGTGGATCATGCACAAGTCAAAGATATTATGGAAATGCCTCCTCCTCAAAACCTAAAACAATTACGCAGTCTTCATGGACAAATATAATCTATTCAGTGTTTCATATCACAATTGGTGATAAGTTCCATCACTTCAACAGATTACTCAAGAAATATGTGCAATTTTACTTTGGAACCCAATTTCCAAGACTCTTTTTCTAAGTAAAAATAATACCTCTCTAGCCCACCTATTTTTATGTCACTAGTTGCTGATAAACCCATGTTGCTTTATACATCTACCACTGAACATACCATAGGAGCTTTGTTAGCACAACATAACGATCAAGAAAAAGAACAGGTTGTATATTACCTTAGTCGAACACTTACATTGAGCATGAAGTACGTTATTCTCAAATCAAAAAGTATGCTTAGCGGTTGCCTTTGAATTCCATAAGTTACGTCATTACTTTCTCAATCACACAACTAAGTTGATTGCCAAGATTGATCCTATTAAGTATCTGTTGTCTCGACCCATTCTCACAGGAAGAATGTCTACTTGGGTTATACTACTTAGTGAATTTGATATCGAGTTTGTTTCGAGAAGGCAATTAAAGGATAGGCCCTTGTAGACCAACTTACCGAGGCACCCCTTCTTGGCACAAAACCACTTCATTTTGCTTTTCCTGATGAAGATCTTCTACACATAGACATCGCGCCAGCTTGGACTCTATTTTTTGATGGATCTTGTAATATCCATGGCTCAGGGGTTGGTATTTTTCTTATCACACCTAGTGGACACGTTATCCCCAAATAATTTCGATTAGCATTCCTATTTACCAACAATATCACAGAATATGAAGCTCTAATCGTAGGATTAAAATTGTCTATATGTTGGAATCTTACAGAATTAGTTGTATTTGGTGATTCTTTACTTATCATCAAACAAGTTACTGATGAATACCAGGTCAAGGATGAAAAACTTATCCCATATAAACACATGGTGAATAGTCTTCGAAGATATTTTTGATTAATTAGCTTTGATCAAATCTCTAGAATTCGTAATAAATTTGCCGATGCTATGGCAACCATTGGATCCCTATTAAAAATCTTAGCTAGTCAACCCCAAGTCCATTTTCTTGTAGAACATCTCTTAATGCTTGCCTATGATCTTTTTGAAAACACTATGGTATGTGAAATTATGGGTCCAAATAACCCTTGTACTGTGATCTTTATACCTTCATTCGTGATAAAAAAATTCTTGCTAACATGAAACCAATGCATAAACACGCTTTAGCACAATGTGCCTCTCATTACACCATTTTAGTAGAAACTCTTTATAAACGAGGATATGATGGCACCTGCTCCAGATGTCTTAATCGGGAAGAAGATTGTAGTGTCCTAACTAAAGTCCATTCTGTATCTCGTGGAGTGCACATGAACGGTATAGGCTTAGCCAAGAAAATCCTATGAGTTGGATATTATTGGCCTATCATGTAAAGTGACGCATGCCATTTTTTCAAATGATGTCAAGCATGTCAAAAGCATGGAAATATTATCCATGCACCTTCACAAGCATTGCGTCGATGACACACACGATGGCCCTTCTCATAATGGGGCCTTGATCTCATTGGTAAAATAAGACGAACATCATCTAATGGACATAAATTTATCATTACCACTACCAATTACTTCACTAAATGGGTGGAAGCTATGCCTCTCACCTATGTTACCGGTAGCCAAATATCGAAATTCATTTTTAATAATCTCATCTGTCGATTTGGTATTCCATCCACTTTGGTCGTAGATAATGGCAAATCATTTAAAAACCAAGATGTAAAATAGCTATCCAAACATTTTCACATCAAACTTAAGTGGTCCACTCCATATTACCCTCAAGGTAATGGTCAAGTAGAAGCAACAAACAAGACTTTAAAATCCATCATGGAAAAAATCATCAACACCCATGGACATAATTGGCATACTCAAATTTATCCCACTCTTTGGACTTACCATAAATCTTACCACACACCTATCGGAGCCACCCCATTTTCCCTTATTTATGGTTGTGAAGCCATTTTACCTATTGAGATAGAACTCCCATCCTTGAGAATCTCCCTTAAAGATGTCATTAATGAAGATGAATACCCACAATCACGACTTCAAGAGCTTGAGTTTCTCGATGAAAATGAATTAATGATCTCAATCATCTTCAAGTATATCAAAACTGACCACAACACGGTTATCATAAAAAGGTAAGACCCAAAGAATTCAAAATTGGTGGTCTTGTTTTAAAAGAAAATCGAAACAATACCACTAAAGAGCGAGAGAAATAAGGAAACTTTGAGCTTGATTGGTTAGGACCCTATGGAATTACAACTAAATTTGGCTGGAGCCTATAAGTTGGCCACTAAAGATGGTCAAGAACTTGATGAACCAATGAATGTAGTTCATTTATGGAAATTTTATCCTTAAGGCGTTCACTATTCTAGGAAACAATGATGTGTATATTGTTCCTTCTGTCTAACTTATCTCCGAATAATTTAAAGTTATTCATTTCCATTGGTAGATATTTTCATTATCAAAATCACATCTTCATATTTATCATCATGAGATAGGTGGTAATATAGATCCTATTAAGTTTGTGAGCGCTATATACTTCTTATAATATCTCCCATTTTCAGTCACATTCACCTATGGTCATACCTAGAAGCTTACTGATGGAAATATATTCCCTTCAAAGACATTTTCTCTTTCATAAAAAATCTCTAAACTTCTTTACCCAGTTTGTTTGATCATCCATCTCAGTCTTCGGTGTTGAACCCTTGCGCCCTATTAGTCGTGTGGGGGTGAGATTCAAAGTGATGTTCCTTTTCAAATATAGAGCACTATTATAAAATTCCATCAATTCAATAAATTATGAATAATTCATTGTCACATCTCTCGTCCTTCATAGTTTTTGGTGTTGATCCCAAACTTCTTACTAGTAGTGTGAGATTGGGAATGGAGGAAGGTGCCCTTACTCATCTACGTATTGTCTTCGGTGATAAACCCTTTCCTCTTATAGGTGGCATGGGGAAAAGTGTAGAGGGTCATTCGTATAAAAGCATAAAAATATTACAAAACATTCAAAAATAAAATTAAAAACAAAAATAAAAAACAAGATAATAGGGATTTCACTCACCTATGTTTTGCCTTTAGTGATGAGCCCTTGCTTCTCACCTTTGGTAACATTGGGAAAGGCATAGGGATTCATTTCAAGAATGCAAAATCTTACAAAGTGCTTTCCATTATAGAATCCCCAAAGAATTAATTTAGATGCCTAAGTGAAGAGATAACTATCCCTTCACCTCATATCTTACCAATCAACAGGCCACATAATTGTCTAAGTCTAAAGACGTGACTCATAGAGTGAAAACCATTTTTCAATAGCATTAAGAAGAATTGAGTCACAATTTTCCAAAGGGATTGTTGTTAGCACTTGTCTCGTATTCGTTATCTACCTCTTGCGTCCTTCTTGATTCTCGGTGATGAACCCTCGCATCTTAGTAGTTGTGTGGAGTCAAGAATATATCCAGACTTCTTTTCATCATATCATCACCACCATATCCTTCCAATGGAATGAGAATTTTTTTATTCCGAGCATGAGTTACCACAAGGAACACGATACATGTGAATAATATCTTGGTTTATCACCTCTCAAAATAAGTCTGCACTTTGGTCCATAAATTGCCAATAACACTGTAAAATTGTCAAAAATATAAAAACATTAGAAAAAATCCAAATATCCAAAAAAATTAGAGAATCGTCAAAAAAATCTAAAAACATTAGAAAAAAATCCAAAAATCTAAAAACATTAGAAAATAGCAAAATTCCAAAAAAAACAGTATAAAAATCAAAAAATCCAAAAACATTAGAAAATATCCAAAATATGAAAACATTTTGAAAACTTTTGAAAATTCCAAAACATCCACAAAAGAGGACGAAAGAAGAAGTAGAATGGAAAAAAAAAAATTCTATAAAAATTTGTAAACTCCAGAAATCACAAAAACTCTAGCATAATCAACACAATTCATCCTTTGAACTATTATTCTCAATGAATGATCCAATCACCTTATGACTACAAAATTCAAAGCACTTCTCCTGCGTGAATCCTTGCTTGGGAAAATCGACTCTTATTGTTTCCTTATTTGAGGACAATGACCCAATCCTTATTTTTATGTCCTTGTATGCCCTGCTTGAGGACACATCCAATCAATCCTCACTATGGAACAAATTAGGAACATGTTTACTAATTCTTGTGTTGCATTGTTAGTTACAAGTCATTCTTTGTTTTCTTGTATCTTGATATATTATAGGGGCATCTTGATTTTATGTGTGCTAGTGTTCTCTATAATAAACTTATGTTATCCGATTGCATATAAATCTTTGGGTCATCATACTTTTTGGATGGCCTCTGTCTATGCTCTCTTGCACTTACATATTGTACTAGGGAATCAAACCTTTTTGTTGGCCCTTGTCTATGCTATCACACATATTAGAGTCTAGTCATCCCGATCTTTTATATCATGATGCATCATGTTATGTGCTTGTTGGCGAGAAATTTTTTCTTGTGGATAAATTGGTGGTTTTTAGGCCAACGCTATGGGAATCTAATTCCATCTACTTGAGCAGTGCAACTTTTGTATGTGCATGCATGAAAAAGTGGATTTCAATAGTGGTCTTTCGACTAGAGATCCAGGGGGCACTCCACTGTCCCTATGGCAAAGCTAGTAATTTATCACTAGAGAAGAACTTTGTTTGAGAAAGGAAAGAGAGTGAGAATGGAGGTAGGAAAAAAATAATGTTGCGAGTAAAATATCGGATGCCCACACACATCAATTAGAAACTCCATTTACAAGCATTTATAATAAGAAGAAAAAAAAATCCGGGGATAATCAAGACCGAATGAAACTCATTGGTCGCAAAGTACCAATTAATTCCTCAATCAAGGAGGAAAAAATTCCTTCTTTTCTTATTGAATCTTGAGAAGAGTTTGTACATAGCTTGAGAATGGAATAAATTCAAGGAAGAAGAGAAAATAGAAGAAGAATGGTGTTTTCTGTCTTTTCCAGGTACAAAGCACTCTTTTTTTTGAAAATCCATCCCCTAGAATGACATTGAGAAGCCATTATATTCTTTGCAAGAAACCGTTACAACTTCACAAATCCTCAACGCCTTTTGAATCCCTCTGTTGTGAAGAAAACGCTCATGGCGGGTTAAAACTAGATCTTGCAAAGAAACCGTTACATTCGATTTGCCAGTTTAAATACAGATCGTTAGATTTTCTCCTCTAACTCTAAAATTGGGCCATCCACATGGCAGGAAGGGATTGGAGCGGTCATAGGGGAATCCCTTTGCATTTTGTGATTTTTTAGAGATTTGGCAATTTGGAACAAATTGGCCCGCACCCTTGCTTTGAGTTTTCAACTTAAACACGTGGCTTCTTCTAATTGGAAATGGGGTCGTGACCCTTTTCTCAACATTTTAACCTTTTTGGAAAAAGGCTCAAAAACTTGATTTCCCCCTGGCTCTTTGCTTCGATTTGACTAGGACACGTGGCACATTCTAGTTAGAGACGAGGTCATGGCTCCTTTCTAAACATTTTAACCTTTTTGGGAAAAAGGCTCAAAACCTCAATTTCCTCTACCAGCCCACTCTCCCGCTTTGACTTTTCAATGGCGGGCTTCACCTTGAATTTTTCCTTTATAGCCTAATCGGGGTTGGATCATTTTTAACTTTTCACCTTTTTTACAAAAAGGCTCAAAAACACAAATTCCTCCACCGGCCCACTCTTCCACTTTGACTTTTCAACTTTGGGCCCGAGACCTTGGTGGAGCCGTGGAGCATTTTAGAACTTTTACTTCACTTTTGGGAATTTGGTTAAATTTCCAAAAGTGCCTCGATGGCCCGCTCGTCCACTTTGACTTTTCAACAACAGGCTTCAACTTTGACTTTTTCCTTTATAGCCTGATCGGGGTCGCAAGGCAAATTTACCATTATTACCAAAAGTGACCAAAAGTGTTAAGTTCATGATAAATCTAATTCCTCCCCATCCAATAGGATCTGACCACGTACCTACATTCATTGGAGTCAAAATTTGATGGGGAAAAGATGCCCGTCATCCTAACTATGGAAAATACGCAAAAGAAGAAAAATTCATCGTTTTGAGTCCAATTTTCGAATTTCCTTCACGAACTAGAGGCATGGAGGAAAAAAATGATTTGGTGACCTAGGCCATAGAACAAGTGAACAATTTCAATCAAAAATGGAGGTTGCAAAGAGGATATTACGTGCACAGACTAGGAAATGGAGAATTTCTCAAAATGAGCAAAACAGAGGTTTAAACAGCTCTAGGGCACGACTTCTGCTAATTTCTTGAATCTCTAATTTGGCTTAAACACCAACAAAGGGCATGAGCTCAAAAATTTGAATTTGGCTATGAAAATGCAGAGTAGTTTTCGGGAGACAACAATTGGCTCTAGCTTGGGGACATGGCGTGAACTGGGCATTGCTAGGGCACGATGTGAGGATCCAAAATCTCAAGTTTCAAAACATATTATGTTGACCAATGCCTTATCCATTGGGACTTGTAGAGTCATGTACAATTCAAAGAAATAATGGAAGAAGAAGGAAACACACAAGCCAAACCACACACAACTAAAACCAAATAAAACTAAAACAAAAACCACACAACAAAAAAGGGAAAAACACACATACACAAATCATTGATGTTATAGACAACCACTTTCACTTGTAGATATTTTGAAGTATTCCCACTTTGAGGAAATTCCAATGGTGTTCATCCAAGTAGAGAGGAGAAAAAAATTCTCACCAAAAGATCCATGAATTTGGAATGGGCCTAGCCACAATGAATCAAACTTTCCATGGCTCCCCTTTGGTTCTCTTCTCTTGTCCCATAGCAAGACCAAATATCCAACTTTGAAGTTCCTTGCTTTGGTCTTCTTGTCAAAAAAATTCTTCACTTTCAACTAATGTTGTTTAATTCTATCCACCACTTGGCATCTACTTTCCTCCAACTTCTCCAGGAAGAGGATCCTCTTGTCAATGGAGTCTTTGTACTGACCATCTTCTATTTCTTGCAACAACTTGAGAGCTGGCATCTCAATTGTGAGAGGAATCTCTGCCTCAATTCCATACAACATTTGGAAAGGTGACATACCTATTTCCTTCTTAGGAGTGATCCTATCGGCCCACAATGCATCATATAACTTCTTGTGCCAATTCCTTTGATTCTCATCTACCAGCTTGTGAACAATGGTCACAATGTTCTTGTTGCTTGACTCAACTTGACCATTTCCTGTGGATAGTAGTTAGAAGAGTGAGATAAGGAGATTCTAGAACCATAACAAAACTCTGTGAGCTCCTTTGAAGAGAAATAGGTGGCATTGTCTACAACAATCTTTTGTGGTACTCCAAAGCGTACAATGATATTCTCCTTGATGAAGTTGTAGACTATTTCAGAGTTGGATTGCTTGGTTGGAATGGCCTCCACCCATTTAGTGAAGTAATCAGTTGTAGTGAGTACATAAGTATGCCCTACACTAGAATGAGGATTCAAAACACCAATAAAATCTAGCCCCCATTGCTGAAATGGTTCCTTAATCACCATGCTGAGTGGCAAGTAATGCGACTAGTTGTGGATTTCCAACAAATTGTTGGCATGCTTTGCATTTGGAAACCCAATCTTGAGTATCTGCAAAGATGGAGGGACAATAATATTTCCCTCTAAGAATCTTATGCATAGTGATCATTAATGAAAAATGTCCACCACAAGATTGATCATGATATGCCCTAAGTAACTTTTCTTGCTGCTCTTATCTACACACCTGAGGAAACAACCATCTAGGCCTCTCTTGTAAAGTGCATGATTCTAAATCACAAACTTGGCTACCTTTAGCTTGAGTGTACTTATTTTTTTGTAGTCAAGATGAGGAGGACATTCTCCATAAGTGAGGTAGTAAGCAATATCCACATACCACTCATTAGTAGTGGTGACAAAGAGCACTTGTGGACTGTCTTCTGAATAGGTTGGGAAAACATCATCCTTTTCTCCCTGCTGAGCCTTGAGAGTTTCATCTTCAGCAATTAGCTTGCACAAACCATTTCCTCTTACTAGATTAGAGGGCCTAATCTCCAAGTCATACTCTTGGGTCTTTTCCATCCAACTTCCTCTCTTAGCCCCAGGATCTTGTTGAGTCAAAATGGACTTGATTGCACTTCCAAGGACCATCACCACTATATGGGAATTGAGAATGTAGAATCTGAAACTTTTAATAGCTTTAACCACTACGTAGGCATGCTTCTCCAGTTGGTTGTACTTTATCTCATGATTTTTCAAAGGACAACTCATGAAAGAAATGGGTGCTTCCAAGCCTTCATCATTTTTCTGCACAAGGACAACAAAGAGTGTATGTTTTGATGCATAACAATACATGATGAACTCCTTGTTGAAATCTGGAGATACAAGAGTTGGAGCTTTGGCAATGGCTTTCTTGATATTCTCAAATGTTGTTTTTCCCTCCTTATTCCACTTGAAATTTTCTTGAGGCTTCATCATGGAAGTTATATGCTTAGTCAGTTCAGAAAAATCAGGCACAAAATGATGAAGGAAGTTTACCTTTCCAAAGAATGAATGAACTCCCTTTTTACTAGTTGGTAAGGCTAATGCTTGGATAGCTCTAACCCTCTTAGGATCAATGTGTGCTCCATGTTTGTTCACAATGTGTCCCAACAACTTACCTTCTATGACTCCAAAAATGCACTTCTTTGGATTTAGAGAAATGCCATGTTTCCTACACCTTGCAAGGACTTGCTCCAAATGACTGATATGGTCTCCCCTCCTCTTTGAGAAAACCGTGAGGTCATCAAGGTAAATGACAATGCAATATTTCAAATATTTGAAATCAAGTCCATTTCTCTCTAGAAAGTGGCCCCAACATTGATCAAGCCAAAAGGCATTCTGCTGTAGGCAAAAGTGCCCCAGGGTGTTGTGAAGGTTGTTTTGTTGCAATCCTCTTTGCCACCTTGATTTGGTTATACCCTGAGAATCCATCAAGTAAAGAGAGCATCTAATATCTAATGACTGCTTGCAAAATATGATCCATGATTAGAAGAGGGTAGTTGTCCTTGAGAGATGCTTGATTCAAATTTTGGAAGTCTACACAAATCCTTATTTCCCCATTCTTCTTCCTTACTAGCACAATGTTAGCCACCCATGTTGAATGGTGGATGGGGAAGATGATTCTAGCATTGAGCATCTTTGTCACCTCTTCTTTGATAAAATATAAATCTTTGGATTGTAGGGCCTTTGTTTTTTCCTAAAGGGCTTAGCTCCTTGCTTCAAAGGAATGGAATGATGCATTTCCTTTGGCTGAAAAGACTTGAGTTCATCATAGGAGTAGGCCAGGACATCTGAGTACTTTTTAGTAGAGAAACAAAATTTCTCTTCTCTTCTAGTGAGCAACATTTACCAATGTTAACCATCCTTGGATTCTCTGAAGTGCCAATGTTTTCTTGATTGAAATTAGATGGGCACCGAGAAGACTATTTTCTTTCTCTTGGATGAACCTGTCATGCTTGTCAAAGAGATCTTCCAAAGAAACTAGGCCTTTGGGGATTTTGTTTCCTTTCAGTTTAATTACCCCCTCTTCATCAATTTCCTCAATTCCTTCCTTCTCTTCTTTGGGGACTGATTCACGGTGTGGGTTTTCACTTCCTTCAAAGAACAAATTATTGAAGTTATCCCTTTGTTCTAAGAAGGATAGGATCTGATTTTCATCATTGATTGTCATCATTGAAGACCTTCCAGTGATTTGCATTATCTGGTACACTAGGTCTGAAAACCATCTCAATGGTCACCTTATCTTTTCCAAAAGAAGGGTGAGGTGTCACTAAGGAAGCTGACATTGCTAGAGAATCAACCTTTTCATTCTACTCCCTAGGGATAGCTTTAATGGAGAATGCATCAAAGGATTCAATGCAGTCCCACACTCTGTTTCTATAGTGCCTGAGCCTTGGATTTTTTACCTGATATTGTTGGTGGACCTGCTTCACCACAATCTCAACATCACCTTTACATCTCAACTTCTTGATCCCCATGTCCTCTACTACATTCATGCCTAAGAGCAACACTTCGTACTTTGCAGTATTGTTTGTATTATCAAATTGCAGCTTATAGGAAAAAGGGTATATCTCATTGGAGGGAGAGTATAATACTACACTAGCTCCTGAACCTACTCTAGAATGACTACCATCAAACTCCATTGTCCAAATCTGATCTTCTTCTTCCTCCATGAGGAGTGGCAAGTTCTCTTCCTTTTGTGATGTAAGGAAGTAGTTTCCTAGCCCACAATCTTGAAAGAGGATGTTAGCTCTTGGATCATCAGATTTCCTTACTATGAATTTCATTTTCCTGAGCTGGCAAGCTTCTTCATTTCTCCTTTCACTAGGATAGTT
Organism: Taxus wallichiana var. yunnanensis; assembly: GCA_018340775.1. Lineage (NCBI taxonomy): Eukaryota > Viridiplantae > Streptophyta > Pinopsida > Cupressales > Taxaceae > Taxus > Taxus wallichiana. Next base: position 644,706,621 of record CM031238.1, read on the forward strand.
GCAGATGACCAATCCATTTTTATTTCTCCACCTAGATCTCTGCAAAAACTTCTACTCAAAAGCATACCAAAAGATGTTGGGATATCTACCACCAAAATGGTCAAGAGTATCTTCTTGTCAGGGTAATCAGCTAGTGCAACCTGAGCATCCTTGATTCTTCCTACTAATGGAACTTGTTTGGATTCCATTGAATAACATGTGCCATTTTCCGGGTCAAAGTGAGGCCAAGAGAATTTACAAATTTTTTTGGCATCACATTATCTAAGGCTCTAGAGTCTATGATGCAATTGTTCAACTGGAAGCCTTTGATGAGAAGTGATAGGTAGAAAGGCTCAACTTTGTTGGTGTTGGAAGCACTGAGGGCTAGCATGTTTTGAGAAGGTGGTATGGATGGTGTGGGAAGTAAGCCTTTAGAATTAGATATTTGGGGTGTAGAGTTACCACCCTAGATTTCCTTGATGAATCTGTCAAATTGGGAAAGATGTGTTTGTAGGTATTCAATCTCAGAGAGTTGAACTTTGGTTTTTCTTGCATGCTCCACAAATTCAAATGGAGCTATGGTAGGTGAGGAAGAGGTTCCAGTAGTGGATGAGGACTTAAATGGTAGAGGTTTTGTTACTTTTGGTGTTGGGTTATCCTTTTCAAATGTAGCAATTGGCTTGGAAGGAGGTGAGGGTGTAGCCCTCGATTGAAATTTAGATGTTCTTGCAGAACCAGTATTAAGAAGAGAATTTCTCTTAACAAATTTTGGGTTGAGAGGAGAATCAGATGACTTACTTGGCACAATAGTGTGATCCTTGACAACCAGTGAATTTGGTTTCTCTTTGGCTGATTCCATGGAAGGTGGTAATGGTGATCCTCTGTTGATGATCTTGTTTTGTGGAGGCTTTGAAGAGCTATCTTCTTTGTTCTTCCTACTCTCAGTTGCAACTGTTGAGGCTGAAACACCATTCTTGGATTGTGCATGAGTGAAAACAACACATGAAAAACTTGGAGCTTCTTCATCACCTTCCTCCTCATCATCAACATATTCAATCAGGCCATTGTGCATGCCTTGACCTCTTCAATTTCAAGATAGTTTTCGTATTCGTCCATGCTTTCTTCTTCAGTTTCCTCAATGTTTGTTCCTTCTTCTGATTCTCTAGTGTCATAGATAACATTGACTGATGGTGCTTCAAGAGCAAGCCTACGAGGAGGTGGAGCAATTCTTGGTATGTCAGGAGGATTTGATCTCCTTAGAGCATTCCTCATTGTGATTTGTGATAGCTACTTCTTCAAAGCAACTAGGTCATTTGCCATTTTTTGGAACATTGGATCAGTGGTGACTGGATTTGAACTTTGACCTTTTTGCTTCCCATTTGGTCCTTTCACTTTTCTAGAAAGAATTAGATCATCATCAGTCTCAATTGTGAAGTCTTTAGCGTCCCTCAAGGTTCTTGGTTGGGCTCTTCTGAGGAAGAAACCAACTTCTGGTGGCAAAGCACTGATGAAGAATCTTTTCAAGTTATTTTTAGAGGGTAACACATCTTCTAGGATCCTCCTTGTCAACCTATCATACCTTGCTACAAAATCTCTCATTGATTCAGAGGTCTCCTTCTTCATCTGAACCAATTGGACCAGAGGGTCTGAAAATATTTTGTGCTCTTGAACCTATGTTCAAACACACTTCTTATATCTTCCCAACATGTGACAGATCTTGGGGGCAACATGTAGAACCATTCAAGTAGCCTTTTCTTGGAGTGACTCACAAAGAGCCTAAGCTGAAACATCTTCATCTTCAACTCCCAACACTCCACAACAAGTGATGATGAATGCTGCTACATGTTCTTCTGGGAGTTGAGAACCATCCCCTTTGAATTTTGGGAAGTTATTTCTCGAACCTCTTGGGAGCTCATGGAGTGGTTGAGCAAGAGCCAGTGGACAGTATTTCTCCCCATGGTACATTGGGCCTACATTCCTCATGCTCACGATCACCCATTCTATTCATGTTTCTATCCTCCAGTCTTGCTAAGGCTACTTCTGCTTGCTGCTCTTTCTTCTGCTTCGATTTGGATTCTTTCTATTTCTTCAAGTTGAGCCCTTATCTCCTCCTCAACAACTTGCCTCTCTTTCAATCTCTTCAAATGTGGGATCAATTTTTCCTCCTTGCCTCAGTTGTTGGGTGTATCTTCTATCAGCCAACTTGAAATTTTATGCTCTCCTCTGGGGTGCTGGAATTTGTCTCTACCTTTCCAGTTCAACAACACGTTCCTCTTCCAGGTCCAGAATCCTTATGGCAATGAAGTATTGATTGACACTTTGTCTCTTATGCCAAATAGCTTCTCTTAGATCGGAAGCAATGTCTTCTTGGATGTGAAAGAGTAAATTAGGTCTCTCAATAGGAGGATTTCCAGAATAGCCATGATTTACATCCATGTAGTCTGTGTGATTATTCAATCTCCAGGAACTTTTCTTCTAGAATATTTTTTGTATTTTATGACCTTGAGGTCATTTTTAGGTGTAGATGCTGCAAAATCTGCCCCACGGTGGGTGCCAAAAACTGTTGGCAAGAAAATTTGTCTTGTGGACAAATTGGTGGGTTTCGGAGCCAACGCTATGGGAATCTAAGTCCCTCTACTTGAATGGTGCAGCTTCTGTATGTGCATGCATGAAAAAGTGGATTTCAATGGTGGTCTTTGACCAGAGATCCAGCAGGGGCACTCCACTGTCCCTGTGGAAAAGCTAGCAATTTCTCACTAGAGAAGAACTTTGTCTGAGAAGGGAAAAGGGAGTGAGAATGGAGGTAGGAAAAACTAATGTTGTGGGTAGAATATCAGATGCCCACACACATCAATTAGAAACTTCATTTACATGCATTTATAATCAGAAGAAAAAAAATCCATGGGAGAAGCTACAAGACCGAATGAAACTCATTGGTCAAAAGTACCAATTAATTCCTCAATCAAGGAGGAAAAATTCCTTCTTTTCTTATTGAAGCTTGAGCAGAGTTTGTACATAGCTTGAGAATGGAAGAAATTTGAGGAAGAAGAGAAAATAGAAGAAGAATGGCATTTTTGTCTTTTCTAGGTATAGAGCACTCTGGTTTTTTTGAAAATCAATCCCCTTTGGAATGACATCGAGAAGCCATTATATTCTTTACAAGAAACTATTACAACTTCACAAATCCTCAACGCCTTTTTGAATCCCTCTGTTGTGAAGAAAACACTCATGGCGGGTTAAAACCAGATCTTGCAAAGCAACTATTACATTCGATTTGCTAGTTTAAATACAGACCATTAGATTTGCTCCTCTAACTCTGAAATCGGGCCGTCCACGTGGTAGGAAGGGATTGGAGCGGTTACGGGGAAGCCCTTTGCATTTTGTGATTTTTTAGAGATTTGGAAATTTGGAACAAATTGGCCCGCACCCCACTTTGACTTTTCAACTTAGACACGTGGCTTGCTTCTGATTGGAAATGGGGTCGCGGCCCTTTTCTCAACATTTTAACCTTTTTTGGAAAAAGGCTCAAAAACTCAATTTCCTCCACCCCGGCCCATTGCTCGATTTGACTAGGACATGTGGCACGTTCTAGTTGGAGATGGGGTCATGGCTCCTTTCTAAACATTTTAACCTTTTGGGAAAAAGGCTCAAAACCTCAATTTCCTCCGTCGGCCCGCTCTCCCGCTTTGAATTTTCAATAGCAGGCTTCACCTTGAATTTTTCCTTTATAGCCTGATCGGGGCTGTGGATCATTTTTTAACTTTTCACCTTTTTTACAAAAAGGCTCAAAAACACAAATTCCTCCTTGACCCACTCTTCCACTTTGACTTTTCAACTTTGTCCGAGACCTTGGCAGAGCTGCGAAGCATTTTAGAACTTTTACTTCACTTTTGGGAATTTGGTTAAATTTCCAAAAGTGCCCCGATGGCCCGCTTGTCACTTTGACTTTTTCAACAGTGGGCTTCAACTTTGACTTTTTCCCTATGGCTTCAACTTTGACTTTTTCCTTTATAGCCTGATCGGGGTCGCGGGGCAAATTTACCATTTTTGCCAAAAGTGACCAAAAGTGTTAAGTTCACCAAAAATCTCATTCCTCCCCATCCAATAGGATCTGACCATGTACCTACATTCATTGGGTCAAAATTTGATGGGAAAAGACACCCATCATCCCGACTATGGAAAATATGCAAAAGAAGAAAACTTCATCGTTTTGAGTCCAATTTTCAAATTTCCTTCATGAACCAGAGGCATGGAGGAAAAACAATGATTTGGTGACCAGGCCATAGAACAAGTGAACAATTTTGATAAAAAATGGAGGTTACAAAGAGGATATTTGTGTGATCAGAAATAGAGAATTTCTCAAAATGATAAAAATAGAGGAAATGGAGAATTTCTCAAAATGAGCTCAAAAAAAATTTGGCTATGAAAATGTAAAGTAGTTTAATACAATAGTGCTAAAATTAAGGGCACACGCGATTATCTTCCTTCATGATCAACATTTCTTGAATTCATCTAATGCAATTTGGAATCCTACTGATAAGTTTAAATCCTACTTAAATATCTTTCTCAAGTAACAACTCACTATCCAAACAGATCCTCCTCCCCACCATGATCACCATGTATTTGATCCATTCATCTTCACTCCTCATTTTTACTCCTCCGCCACTTATCCCCAAATTACCCTTCTCACCATTCCTTTCCCCTCTCACCCATTTTTTTATTTCCTTTCATTTGGCTCCCACTTGAAACATTACCCTCACCACATGGGAAATCCAATTAAGGATTCCCCTCACACTCTCTCGCCCTCCACTACATATATTCCTTCATCCATTCATGTTACGCTCCTTTTCTTCCTTTATTCCTTGTTATCAACTCATCTTGTATCCTCTTCCACTCGGACATACATCACTCACTCTTTTCTCATCCTTCCCTAAATCCATCTTATGCCTTGTCATCCTAGTTACACACTCTTGTAGTATGGAAAATTAACTTAAGGGTTTCCCTTTAGTCAATTTTTTCATACCCTATTCCAACCAACTCTATCATCATTCTTCTTCTTCTTCACTTGGCGATCTTACTTCACCATTCCGGCCGCATGGTAATCTTACTTAAGAATTCCTCTTAAGGTTGATCTACCCTATGGCCTTCCCCAATCCCATCATATTTCCCCCATATTATTTCTCCCACCTCTCGTCATGATCATCTTATTCAACCAACCATTCCACCCTCAGAACCAATACAATTTTGACTTTCTCCTAGCATATCATCCTTATCGATTTAGCGATCTTATGAAACCACTCCTAAGGTAGCATGACGATCTTATTTAAGATTATCTCTTAAGCATGATATGTCACCTTGCACTTTCCCATCACTCCACATTCTTACCATCCATATTTTCTCTTCATTTTCCATCATCACATCTTTTTACCATTGCTATCACCATCCTCTACTTGGCAATCTTACTTAACCACTTGCACGGCATGGTGATCTCACTTAAGAGTCCATCTTAAGGATGATCTATCTTCTTGCCTTTCCCCATCACTACAAATCCTTCACCCTTATATTTTTCTCAACATTCCCCATTATAACATCCTCTCACCTCCTCTTCCATTCTCACAAACACCACTTCTTGCTTACCTACTTGTCATCTCCAATGTCGCTTGCTTGGTAATCTTACTTAACCAATTTCATCGCATGACGAGTCTTACATCGTGGTCCTCCCTACACTAAACTCGTGATTGTGAAATTTTCCCTCACCTCATTCTTCATTCACTTATTTTATCACTTATTCCACCCTGGTCTCTCCTACTAACCACATTTTCTTCCAACCATTATCCTTTCTCTTCCTATCATCTTACAACATACATCTAATATCTTCCGCCTACACTAACATTCTTTCCCCCATTTTCCCTTTCTTGATCCATCATCCTTCATACCATTTCTTCACATTCTTTTCATGTCTTGTTTCTTCATCCTCACATCATTTATCCTCATCTCCCGCATCCTCTCCTTAGTTTCACCTAGTCCCAAATCATCCCTCCCATTTTATTTACTCTTTCCACTTCATCTTCTATAAGTATCCCAAATTTTGTCAGAAATAAGAGATAAAATATGCGGAATAATCCTTACAGTAATCACAATAGTAGAAACTAATATGTAGAAAATATTACTGAGATCTCAAATAAAAGTGTAGAATAAATAACACAACATATAGAGACAAGATTTAACGTGGTTCACCCAATTTGGGCTACATCCACCAAGAATAGCTTGCTCGATTTTATTACAAGCCTCCACTCTCTCAATAAAATACCCAGATCCGTTTGGAGCTATGCTCAACAAACTCTGCTGTAATTCACACCTGAATTCAAAACACATCTGCAAAGTACATTTGCTTTTCTATGTATCATATGCATAAGACCATATAAATAGAAAATTTCTTAAGCGGTTTGATACAAAACCATGGGTATCAAAACCATGGGCAAAAAATCAGGTATCAAAACCATGGGCGTAAAAACCGTGGGTATCAAAAAAATGGGTACCAAAAAACCATGGGCCCAAAAACATCCCATAACAAATACCCATTACCCATGGGTTAATAAACCACCTATGAAAATTTGTTTAGGGGCTTTGCCCCAAACCCCCTAACCCGCTCATTGGCAAGCGGGACCGCCATAAAAATACCCGAGTGTAACACATAGAAGGTGTACCACACTCTAACATGAAAATAGGATCCACAAACATAACAAATTTCTACCCACACACTTGTTTTCCATTATTGTTAACATTCCTCTATGATTATTTGATCATTATCTTCTATTCCCATGCTAATAATTATTAGTGTAATTTCCCTAAAATCATTAATCCTCATTCCGGTCGACCTCGTTCACTCCTTGGACCTTCTAGATTTTCGCTTCATTCCTTCCTCTAAGCCCTCCACTCATTATTAGTGGGCTTTCCTAACGTCCCTTGATTAGTGTTACCCTTTCCAATCCTTATTACCTTTCTCCTTTTCTTCATTTTTTTCTCTCACCCTTCCTCACCACTCATTGTTAGTGGACTTTCCCTAACGTCCCCTCATTGGAATTTCCTCTTCTATTGTCCATTCTATTTTCTCTCCTATTCTTTTCCCCACTTCCCCATCTCTCCATCTTCCCCTCACCCTCTTCACTATCTTTAATGTCTTCATCATACATCCTTTGTCTATTTTCTCGTAATCCTAGTATCCTCATTTCATGCATCTCCGCATCTTTTCCAATCTATGTCATTCCTCCCCTCTTTCTTCTCTTCACATTCCTCATACTTTTCACTTTCCACTTATTATCCCCTTTTTTAATTCCCTTCCTTATACATCATTTTATCTATTATCCTCTTCTCTCTCCCACCCCTCGTCTTATTTCACTTCCTTGTATTGTCTTCTTCCCCTTTTTACATCATGTTTCCTCCTTACTTCCCCATCCGTAACTCGGCTCTTCAATGTTGTCCTAACTTCTATATCATCCCACCCTCCACACGCATCTCCATATGGTTTGTTCCATATTATTTTCCTTGATCTTCCTCACAAAGACACGGCTCCTTCAATCTTCTCCCTGTATTTTCTCTATCTTCCTTTCCTCTCCCTAATTTTCATGTTTCTTCTGTCCATTTCTCCTTTTTGTTCATTCTGCACTGTTTCTCTTCTTTTCTCTACTCATTTTCACACTTTCCTCACCCCTCATAGTTTTTTTACTTTCTCTGTTCTACTTCTTCTTTCATCCTCTTTCAATTTTTCATTGATTTTACCCCTACTCCCACCTCGTCTTCTCCTTATTATTTATCCTTCCCTATTTATTTCTTTTCTCAACTTTATCATTTCTTTAATTTTCATACATCCCTCTTTATTATCTTTGTTGCTTCCTTCATTTGGCACATCTCTCTATTTCATAACTTCATCCTCTACTTTTTCATTTTCCTATCTTCTCCTCGTTTGTCTTTCATCATTCCCTTCTTCTCGCTATTATCCCTCTCTTATTCTTTTCTACCTCTTTCATTCCTTTTTTACCTCCCCTATCTCCATTACTCTTCACCTTTCTTACTCTTCTAATAATCAACCCCAATCCTATCCATTCACTTTTCTCTTTCCCATTTCATCTTCCCACACACCCACACACCTAGCATTCAAGGCCAATTGAATCCTTTTCCCATTTTCTTTGTGTGGTCATTCTAGACTCTTCCACTCCATTATTGTTCTCTTTGTAGAATTCATCTCTCCTCTTTTCAAGAGCTTTGTCGTATATTCCATTCTTGTTAGCCCTCTCGAGGGTGCATCATCACATCCGTCCATAATCACATCTTCTCATGACATTTTAGTCTTGGAGGATAATATGACATCTGTCACTCACCACCTTCTATTATCCCCAAAAAAACATTCACTCTACTTTCTTCTTAAGAAATGTAGATTGAATTCTTCCCCATCTCATCTAATTTCTTTGAAAGGACACTACTTTCATAGTACACTTCCAAAGAGGAAAATGTAGACACCCTAATTTCACATCTATACTAAATCAATTAATTCCCCTATCTCATTTCCCAAAAATTATACTTCAAATTAATCAAATATAATTTGTTTAATTATCCATTTCAAATCCAAAAAAACCCAATCCTCACCACATGTCATTATTCTCCATGTTTTTCTACTATTGAATTAAAATTTTAAAATCAAATCCTCACCCACTCTTTGTGGTCCACACTCACCTAAAAGCCTCCACTTATGAATTAAAAGTCCAAAATCAAATCCTCACCACATGTAGTTATTCTCCATGTTTTTCTACTATTGAATTAAAAATTCAAAATCAAATCCTCACCCACTCTTCGTGGTCCCCACTCACCTAAAATCCTCCACTTATGAATTAAAAATCCAAAATCAAATCCTCACCACATGTAATTATTCTTCATGTTTTTCTACTATTGAATTAAAAATTCAAAATCAAATCCTCATCCACTCTTCATGGTCCCCACTCACCTAAAATCCTCCACTTATGAATTAAAAATCTAAAATCAAATCCTCACCCATTCTTCGTGGTCCCCACTCACCTAATCTTGCCCACATTTTCAAACCATGATTACTTAAATTAATCTAAGTTAATCACTTCCCCAGGCTATAAATACAACCTTACCCCTCCCCTCTAAGACACAGAGAATAAGCTTGAATGCCCTGTCTAAGTTCTTGCATCCTTTGAGAAAAGAACATCCTTCCACCTCATCCTAATGCCCAAATAGCCTCATCTTGAAGCACCCCAAATCCATAATCCTTTTACCCATTTGGTGCAAAGTAAGTGGATCATTGTTGCAGGAAGGCCTTACTCCATCTTGAAGAAAAGTACCTACATATCACGCAATCAGGGCTCAATCCATGTTTCCTATCCCATTCTGAGGTTTTCTACGGAACGTGAAGGAGGAGGTATTATTGTTAGTATTTTATTTCCTTGTTAGTAGTGTATTTTTCCTATCTTATAAATACATTACTATGAAATTTTTCATTGATATTACTTGATTGCGGTTATGATATGACAATCAAATACCCTTACTATTTCCAACCCATTCCTAAAAATGACCTAATCTAGGGGGAAAACAAAAATATCTTATTCAAGAAAATCTTACCATTTCAATCAATCATTTAATAATATAATCACTAGCTATTATGGCTTCCGGATGACCTAAACTTGAAGCCCCAATATATCACTATTAGTTCTAGATGACCTAACTGGAAGCCACCTAATACTATTCAAATTAGAAAACATGTCGCAAAGGAGTAGGGACAATCATACGTCATTTAATTTCATATACTACTCTTATGTGGGTTATTCAATGGAAAAAACCATTTTCAATCGAACATAATATAAAAAAATTGGTCCTTATCCGTATGTAGTAGTAGGATATTTTAGGGATGCATCATGGAAGTAGAGAAAAATAGACCTCTCTCCCCAACACTCTTCCTCCGGCAAAAGGATGCCCAAATCCTTCACTTATTTACAACTTAGGTTGGGAATTGATCACTCCTTACCTTCTATCATCTCCAACAAAAATCTCCAATATTATCACAACTGATTCTCCATGTTGCTAATTCTGGAGATTTTATGTTTCCTTCTACACCACATGGTTCAAAACACTAATACATGGTTTTGCAACACTATAATTTTCTATTTTCTACACAAACTCTACAACACGACTTCCTCGGTTCATATACATGTATTTTTATTACTTACTTTACACTACTTGAATTTTATTTAAATAGTATAAAGGGGGAAATGTGGACACAAAATCACACACATATTATTATTTTACTATGTTATTGGTATGTTATTATATGCACGAACCTTAAGTGAGTAAAGTACACATTGGTGACACTTTCCCTTGTCCTTTTACATCTTTAATTGATTTTTATTGTGACTCTTTTCTACACCTCTCAATTTGGTATTCACTCATGGTCAAGTCACATGGATCCCTATTTATATTTTTTATCACATTAGTGTCCACTAAGGAGAATAACACCTAGTCGCATATATTTATTCGGGTGTTTATGTAATCCTTTTTCTTTTTCCACATTTTTATCATTTGTGGTCAGTCTTACTTCATTTATTGTCTTAATCCAACACTCTTAGTCATATTTTTATATAACCAATGTTAAAATTCAAATAAGAGATTCATATAAATACAAAACATGCTCATTATTATTCAGTTGGAAATTAAAAGGGGATTTCACATCTACATACTATCATTATTATCAAAGGGACCACATCTTAGGGTTGCATCAACTACATAGGAAGGGAATGTATTGGATTCCATAACACACATTGTATCAAATCTAGCTATAGCCCACTATCTTGGCATATTTGGCAGTAAGGAAACCTAAGTACACTAATTCACACACAAGCAAAAAAAAAAAATACTCGGAGTCCGAAATGTAGTGCGGTGCTCGGTACTAAGTTCACTCTTCGGGTGACGTCTAGGTTAATCAAACTTCACATATTACATATTTTATTCATATCTCATGTGTTTGTGATCTTGTATAGGTAGCTAGGGTTTTTTCTGTAGGTTACATGTGTGATCAAAATCCTAACAACGAAGTGAGAGTGATAAATCATTTCTAGCCACTATGACATCATTTTAGCTTGATCCAAAGATATCCAAAGTCATGACTACCTCTAGATTTTACATAAATCAGCTAAGTCACTTTCTCCCCCTCTCTCTCTATGTCTTGTTTAGGGTTTCATATTATTTATTGCTTATTTCTTGTCCATTCTGTACATTTATCATTTGTATGTCATTTGTTATAGAAGTTACTCTGAAATTTAGATTTAATTTACACTTATACTAAATCAGTTGTCTAGAGGATTTATCTTTCTGTTTTTGACTTTCCATGACCTCTACCCCAGCTTCGATGAAGAGGGGGTGTTGGTTTTTGTAACTTTTCTTGTCATCACTCAACATATTTTCCACCTCACATGATGAGTCATCTCAGTGAGGTGATATCATATGTCATAGGATTTATATGACACATGCCAGATTCCATCATAGAATCTGTCATTTTCATTTGTGTTAGTTGCTTCATAGGAGTTACACTCCATTTTGGAATCATAAATCCTATTTCCCTGATGGAGGGAACTATTTTCTAGGCATGAGAGTTACGCAACACTCCCATATGTACCCTCTTATTTTTATCTATGAGAATGAGTAGACCTATTCTTTCATGCATGATTTTCTTGGTTGTTTGATTTCACTTGTTCATTACTTGGAGTATTCATGTCACCATTGGAGTGTAACCTCTTTGATGTGCATGGAGTTTCGTATTAATCCTCATAGAAAAATATCACATATAGTACACTCATGCCCTGTAATAACATTTGTTTTGTAGAATACAAATATTGATCATTATTCATGAGCCATACATATTCTAAACACATTTTCACAATCTCATTCTTAATAAATTCTTCACATTGATGCCTTCCTTGAAACATTTATTTTTCTAAGCATTCAGGGTTCTTGATTTCAAACCCTAACAACTATGCTACCTCTTTTACAACCTTCACTCCTCTCATTCAAATACTTCACTTTTATACCAAGACTATAGGTAGTTACATCTTGGAATTAGGTTTCTAAATGAAGGTATGTCTAATATAACTTAGTTAACCCCACTTCATGGGTGTAGTATTCCTCAAATTCATAATATGAAGTCCTTAGTCACTTTTTACATTATTTTCAACCCTCCATACTAACATCTAGACCACAAAACAAAAGATTGGAAATTCAAATATTTGAAATGGTGGTTTTAAAAGGAAACTCCATAATCACGTTATCACAAGCCATAAGGGACCCAAATGGACTAGGATCCATCCCCAAATACCTAATAATAGAGAAGGAAATAATAATTGTCATGAAAATTTTCTATCGGCCACATCTAAATATAAACATTTTAAAGATACATCAATAATACGTGATATAAACCTTAAGAAAAATTGTAAACAAGAGACATAGAGAAGAAGCTAGTATTTCCTAGTGCAAACTAAATAGCCTTGTGAGTATGGATCAATCCAATTTTATTCAAATTATCTCACTTCAAAAGATTCTTATGATTGTGCTTTCATAATAGGGAATTAATTTCCAAATTTTATCTAGGATCTAGTTTCGTTTTATAATTGTCTCTTCGACAACATTGTGTCAATGATTGACTCATACCATGGGTAGCATACATGAGAGATAGCATTTGGATAGTGAAGAAAAGGTTGAGGAGAGAATTATGATGGGAATTAATATAAAGACTTCAATGGGGTTGGTAATCATATTGCATGATTGATCTTTTATAGAATCTCTTTAATAGTTGTGATATGATTCTTAATCTTACCTTATCTTGTGTCTCTCATTTTTTGTTATGGTTCATGCATGCTTAGGTTGTGTGCTAAGGCCTGATATTCCTACAATGAAGTTTATTATAGGAATTGAATTTATTTTGGCTTAAAATAACTAATGAGAATTGAGATCGGAGTTGACACAATTTGAAATTGGAGTAGAAAACGAGTCTTCTTGAAATATGAATTGTGGGCCCTAACCACCGTAATGATGCTTCGTAATCTATGAAATTTCTTGATAACAAGATGAAATGTATGTGAATGTAAAATAGCTATTTATATGTCATTTGGATAAATGTAAGCAATGAAAACTTGTGTGTATGTGAGACATATTATTCTATTTAGTGACTATGGTAGAAATAATAAATGTGGGTTTTATGAAAATATTATTCCAAAGTATTTTTTTGTTGTATTTGGGTGTGATAATTATGGGGAATGACATATGGTATTAGATAGGAGGTTCATAATCTCAAACCTTTGGGAAAAACATAAAACTTAACTATGGAAAAATTAAGTATGGAATCAGTAATTTTATATGTGATGTGCATTATGTGTTGATTTGATTATTGTGGTTAAGTAATTATGGAATGTACGTGGTGATTGGAAAACATGTTGTAATGTGGGAAAATTTGTAATATGGCAGGTCATTAACACAAAATATAGATATGTGTATTTTCAATCTATTAATAACAATATTGATGAGATTAAGTACACTTTGTTGTACTTCCTTGTAAATGTTTAATGCCACCCTCGTGATGGAAACACGGTGAGAATACCAAATTTGATGCATGTTGTGATGAGTAAATTGTGGTGTTGTTTCATACTATCCATTATTGTTGCATGTGATTATTGTAGGTATTTGTTCATATATTTTTATGACTTCTAATTTTATTGAATTGTGTGGTATTAATGTTACCCTACACCACTTGGCCCTGCGAGTAGCCTCGAGGTGTAAGTGTGGAGAGAGAAGGTGTGAACCAGGTGCCCATAACCTTGAGCCGAGTATGAGCTTGGAAGTGGAGTCTCATGTAGACTGAAAACCCACTTATATTTGTTTTGTATACTTCAAGCTTGCTTAGTATATTGTGGATGCACACCACCTTAGGCTCCACTTATGAAAACTAGAGTCCTTACTCTCTCCTATTTGGGTTGTCCATCGAACAATCCTATGTGATACCGACTATGTGGATCCTCATATATGTGATTCAGAGATATATGGATATATGTTTATTCTGGTTATATGTATTTTATGAGCTAAGGCTTGATATCCAAGTGTCAACAACTCGATGAGCACCCCTTTAGAGGATACAAAAAGGACACATAATGATCGTAATGTGATTTTTTATATGTTAATATTTTATTCATAAATTTATCTTTTTCTGTTCTTTTAAGAACAACCAATTATCTTACTTGACACATTCTTAAATTTTGGGCATTTAATGTTTTTTTGCTAACAAGATTTCCTTTGCATTACTATGGATGTTTAAATCCATTTATTTCTCTTCGTTTGAAATTTGTTTTTGAGTTTAAAATTTTTCTATCTTAGCCCAAGGCTTGGGATTTGATGTCACTTTGTAGTCATTTTTGTCCTTAACACAAAAGAAAGGAACCCCATGCACGCCAACCTATCTCCCGGTGAAGATGAGAACTCACCGAGGCATGCACGGTGTCGAGTCTCTCTTTTGTGTGAGTTTAGTGGGAAACATCATCTATGATTTGTGTTTAAAATAATTTCAAATGGATTTAGGACATACGAGAACCATAGAGCTCATAACGAACTCTAGATCCTTGCAGGTCATTTCGGACATAGTACTTAACATAATCTATAACATGTATCATAACGAAATAAGTATACAAGAATCCACACTTAGCATAAAAGGAAGGAGAACTCATGAGAGAGAAGTATGCATCAGAATTATTGATATTCATGTATATATAGAGGTAACCTCATTACATCCATGGAGGCATTACAGAGTGTCACAGAGAAGCATAACGTAGTCATGCATTGCAACTAGACTAGTGTAACTAAGCTACCAAAATGAAAAAAATTACAATCCCCATGCCTAATACATCCTTTCCCAATTGCAATTACCCACTAATAGAGTTCTTGTAGTATTTCTACAGAGCTCCACCCACACTCTAAGTCTCTCTATTTACTCTGCAGGAACTTGTATTTATATCTTTTCTGGATTGCCAACTCATCCTTCAAAGCACCCTCGATCCGATGCCAAGTGTCTGAATGTGGTCCTCTATGCGAGCATGATCCTCTAGGCCTGAGCTTCCCACTTTATCCCATGATGTGCTTCTAGAAGATTCTACCACATGCATGATCTTTCCTGGGCCAACCTGTTACCAGGATGGCATCTTATCCATGTGCAGTCGGGTCATGATTTTCATGTGTTCTTCCCGAACGTCTAATTTGTCTAAGTCCCAAACCCTTGGTTCTATCCATGAGCGTCGTGCGCCATGGGATTCCTTAAACCCAATTCTTAAAGCGTGCCTGCATGCGTTCTTTGTCCTTGCACACATTTCTTTAACTGGGACCTTGTGCACTTATGAGCCTTTTATACTTAGTCAATATTCTAGGGGCCCAACATCACCCACACTACGTTTGTTCTCTGTCTGCGAGAACACTTCCCTTAGTGAGAGAAAGAATACAAATAGGAAAAAGAAATAAAGGAATGAAAGAATGGGGAAAGAAGAAAGAATGGGAGAGTGAAATAATTCTGCAATGACTGACCAGAAAAATCCTTTAGTAAGTCAGCCTCCAATTTATTCTAGGCATTGACTTCATCCCGCACTTTTGACCGAGGTCACCGACCAACTCACTCACCTCCCCAAAATTTAGTCCATCTCCTTGCATGCTTATAGTATTCGTGATCTTCTCTAACTTCTTGCATATATCCTCCAACACATCCATTCTTCGTGTGATACATGGATATAGCTCCTTCAACTGGTTTTTTAATGAAGCCCTCAAGGTTTCAATGGCCTTAGATTTCTTCTCGACCTTGGCAAGGATTTTGTCTCTCTCCGCCCTATTCCCCTTGTTTTACTTCTGGAACTCCTTGAGTTCTACCTCATGAGTGGAAACCAAGGCACCTGCCACTTTGTCTCTATCCACGCAATTGTTGTACATGGCCTCAATAGTCAGGAAGTGGCCCTTATATAAGCAAGTACTTTGCTGTACTCCGCGACAAGCACTACGATCTTCAACTTGTCTTCCTTTTCTAGGCACGCGGCCACTTCCTTTGCAGACTCCAAGGCTGGTGTCTGTCTTTCCATAGTGAGGACCCTTGTTAAATCCTCCAAGAATCCCAAAGAAGATCCATACTTCTGTGTGGGTGATGCCAGGTTTGGATGCTTTAATAGTATGGCCCCGTTGATGGATTCTACTTTCTTAGACACATCACTCACTTTGGCTTTTCATCCTTCAATTCCCGCTACCCAGTTTCTTGATTAAATTTTCTGGTTCATCTCCTTAGTTAATGTATCTAGCTCTTCCTCTTTCTCCTTCAGACTCCCCTTCTAGATCCCCGATCTTAAAATTTCTCCCGAAGAGTCTAGCTTCTATCTCAACAGAGAGACTTTGTTAAGCGCGCACACGCTTATTCATTTGAGAGCTTTGGGTATCCATTCTTTGGGTTATCTTCTCCTGGTCCTAGCAATTTTACTATTTCCCCTGGCGTACTTCAAACTCGGTTCATCAAGGTGGGACTCAATTTCCCAAGAGATCATCTTCCTTGTCCGTGGGTAGGCAACCCTCCTTATCGAAAGATAACATGCATACAAGCTCCTCTACCAAGTGTACTACGGAACCACGTGTGAAACACCTTCTTGAGGTCATCAATATAACCCATCTCAAGCATCCGCCCCTCTCGTGTGCCTTCCTCATGTGCATGTAACTTTGGGTATACTTATAGTTAAAATAGGGCCTCTAGTGCTTTGCCTCGTTCAACACCGGCTCAGTGCCGCATTCAACTTTTTTCCTTCACAAGGGTCTCAATGTCCCTTGTCTCCTCTTATTTTTCCACCTTGGCTGTTTTCTCTTGTGTTGAGCTTGGAACCTCTTGTTTTACATGCTAGCCTCTTCATCTTTCCTATGCCATGGGTGCTTCCTCCGCCTATCTATCCTTTCATTTGCACAAAAAGGAACCCTTGTTCTTCATCTCCGCCTTCCTCCTCTCGAATCATGTATATTAAAGACATGCGGCCCTTGATCCTTCCCGAGGTCATCTTCCACACTTACTTCTTCCTCACTACCATCCCTCTCTAATATGTACTTGTCCATACTTCCATCTTCTTCCGAGGTGGTCTCCTCTTCTACCCTCTGACTTTTTCCTAACTAGAGATTCTAGTGTAGGTGACTCTATTTCTTCTTCTGATGACTCCTTATCTAATGGCTCTTCTAGATCTGGAGTCTTTTTTATGATTACGGCCTTTTTATTATGCGAGTACGTGCTGGTTCTGGTGCTTGTCCTAGGGGAACCTATTTTTTGTGTCTCCACCACACTTGGGATTTTTATTTTTAGTTCTTTTTCCTCCCATTTGGGTGTGGGTCTTTTCCTCCCAGTTGGATCCTAAGGTATAGATACCTCATTTTCTAGGTATGTGCCCTTATTCGACTTGGGCCTCATGTGAATGTAAACATGCGTCGTAGATCATACGTAATGGGAAGAGTTATGGGCCTTGTTATTTTCACTTCATTTGACACGTCATCGCTCTATGTACATGTGCTTTCCAAGGTAGAGCAACCCTTTGTACAATTCCCTAAATTATTTTTCTAAACTACCAAGGTCCAACTTAAAATTTTTGGGCTCTTGAACTGTTTACTCCTTCGAAGTCTGAGTGTGAAGGAAAAGGGGAGCTTGCACCATGGGCTCCATGAGTCATCTATCAACTTGAATCTACCCAAGTAGTAATGTTGGTACACAACAAATTTTGCCTCTCCCCTAGTGGATCTCGGATTATTCAGAATTCTCCATTCTATCCCGAACACATTCCTTAGGCACGTGTACCACTTTTCCAAGCACACCTTGTGCACTGTTTTCATAGTGTCATAAGTGTACTTCTAAAATATTTTGGCAAAGTAGGGGTATAGACACCTGTAGTTTGGCCAATGCACTATTACGACTAATATTGCGCTAGTTTTGCTTCTCCATACAAACCGATGATACATCGCGGTTCAACCTATCTAACTTTCTTCCTACGACATCCCTTTTTTCATTTTTCCTCTTGTAAACCATTTAAACAAGCTATAATAGCTTTGTTCTAACTACATTAGCTTCTTACTTTCTTCTGGTCCACTTCTACCACCTTCCTGACCTATCAATCCATTCCATTGGATTGATCTGACCCTTCAAAACTCTCTCCAAACCCTAATCACCTCCTAAACATGTTTAATTTAGCTTAAACATGGTTTGTCACTCCCTCAACCTAGTCAAAGCAAGCTTTGACTTGCTAAAAAGTGTTTTTTGGAATTTAATGTTTGTCCCACATGCACTCAAGTTTCCCTTTTTCCCAAATGGAAAACTATATATAGGGCTAGACCCCCTCTCTCATTTTCAAGAATTCCTTCCTTCTTCCTAAGCATAGATTATAGAATTTTGCATCTAGGTTCTAGATTTCATTTCTAGTTTAGATATTGAGCTATTCACTTCATTTTTTGTATTGCTAATCCAATTTATAGGGTAAAAGAGAAAAACCATTGGCTCAAAAGCCTATAATGGGGAGATCTCTTTCTCTTAATCACTAAAACTGATTGCTTAGGGCTTACTAGGTTCATTATTTTAAGCTTTCAAAGAATAGAGGTAGTTTTAATTAGCTTAAATTTGAGTGTTTACTTCATAATGTATGCTAGTTAGAAAATCTTGCTCATTTCTTATCGGATGGTCCACTGATTTGTTGCTTGAAGCCTTTGGGGATTCTTTAGGAATTCTTACCCCAAAATTCATGGCTTTCACAACTTTTCTTTGAACACATTTGGCACACCGGTGGGACTCTTATGTCCATCCTCCATTAATGGAGGTCATTTAGGTTTTTCAAAGTTATTTTTTAAAGCTTTTTAGTTTAAATCACTTGTTATTTCCTCATTTCTATTTTAAACCTTGGATTAATGAACTCTATTTACATGCATTTGTGGGTTTAACATAGAAATAGGAAGCTTTGACTAACCAATAACCTATTTTCTCTTAAAATTTTGAAAATCCTTTTTTTTTTTGCAGGTTTTTCACAGGGCATGCGTAGGTGTTTTAAGGTGGCGCGTACACGTTGATATACACGCGTCTCGTCGGAAAGGCCGTGTACCCATCAGGGTGTCCTCTGTGTTTACGAAAATTTTATCTATAGAGATGCATCCACGTCTCTGTCTCTTTGGATGCGTTTGTGTAATTAATATCACTATGTAAAATTTTACATACTTCTTTTACTTGGGTCGCGTATCCGTCGGTAGGAGCGCGTCGTGTTGAAACCCTAGCATACTGTTGGATTAGGGTGCATAGGTGTTGGTGACTATTTTGATATTTATAGACCTGCGTAGGTTTTGGTATAGGTGCGTACCCATAGGTTGGGGCGCGTACATGTCGGTTTGGGCACACAGGTGTTACTGTCAAAATTAAAAAAATTTACAGTCTGTTTTAGTTGTTCTCTGACATTTTTTTATGCAAGTTTCTAAAGGTTGACAGGTTTAAAAACAGGGTTATCTCTTTAAAATTTCAGTTTGCATGATTAAGTGTTTTTCATTCCTTAGCTTAAAATTAGGATTTGTGAAAGGTGCGTATGCTCTCTCCTTACGCTTTCCAAAGCAATCTTGGAGATCAAAAGCACTTGCACAAAATCTATTTTACACGTTAAAAACACTTGCTTTTTAAAGATAAAGTAACATTTTTATGTGCTTTTAGTAGGATTTCCACTTTGCGTATGCTCTTCCTTCGCACCTTTGGGCGATCTTAGGAATCAAAAGCAAGTGTGAGTTCACTTTTACCTCAATTGGGAAACAAGAAAAATACTAACCAACTTGTTGTCTACAAGACCTAACGTTGGTCAAAGAAAGGTGTTAAGAACGAAGCGAAAATTTCTAATACATGTGTGTTTGCAGATTGCCAAATGGTGTGCCACTTTTGAAACCACAATAAGATTAAAAAAGATTAAAAACACACCATATTCAACACATTGTATTGCAGGTTTTAGAAAAGGGTAAGTCCCTCTCCGCTTAACTAGAACGTAACCCCTTTGGCATAACACCTTAAGCTATAACAATGGGGGTGGTTCTAGGAACCCCAAAGTATTCCACCACTGAGTAACCTCATGGACGAAACGGGAAGCGCCTCACTTACCCACTTGACTAGTACACCTTGTGAGTTAGAGTTGCAAGTTGTCCATATCACGACCTTAGTAAAAGTACATGATGGATGCATTCATTTCCCACTTTGTATTTGAAGGGGGCAAAGCCGAGATACTCCCAAACTAGTCATTACGACTTTTTGGGTAAATTGCGCCTCGATCTTAGACAAGCTTGTAACACCTAGTTGAGAGAACTTATTAAGGAAACCCTTTTGTCTGGAGGCCAACTTTACTAGTCCATACATGTCATTTTACCATCACAAAGTGATAACTTGTTTGGATTCAACATCATGTTTTTTGAACATGGTAACGAACTCATCCCAAGTTTGATATGAGTTTCTTTCATCACGAATCTATACAAATGTATTACTTAGCTTAGCTTCCTTCTTGTTTAAAAAAAAACAACGAGGCGAAGATCTGCCCAAAGTGAAACTAACTCTATTTTCACATGTTCTTGATCTACACCCATGCGCTTGTACTCTCCACGTTGGAAGTCAAACAGAGGCATACTTTACGTGTCGTGTCAGAGATAGTGCTAGCTACTTTTTGTATGTTTACACTCATCCATATTTACAAACTAGGGTGTTAACCGACTAAAGCGGTGGGTACGTTTTCACGTCTTTGGCATTCCTATGATTTTGACTTCAGGATCTTTGTTACGGGTCAGTTTTATCATTTTGTCTCTCCCCTAGTTTGTCAAATTTTGCTTGCATTTTATTCATTTAGTATTGGCATTTACATTACGTCTCCCATTCTTTGGGCATGTAGTATGAATCCCTCTATTATGTGGTTATGCTACTTGCATCGTCGCAAACTTCTTGTTATACCTTCTACTTGGTTTTAGTTCTGACGTCATCTAGGTTTTTTGACGAGTGTTGATAATGCATTATATATATCATCATGATGTTGTCTTGATATTGACACCTTGCTTGCTTGATTGAGCTAGCTCGATAGTGTTTTTACGTTGTATCTAACTCGTAACTTCCACTTTTAATACACTTGGCTTGTTGTCAGTACTTGAGTCAGTTCTAGGTATACCTTGTTAGAGGACTTTGTCAATATTGTGTTGATATTCAAGCCTTGTTAGATTTCTAACTTCAGCCCACATATCTGGTACAACATTGTCATTCATCTTGGTCTTTTAAGTATATATTTGACATAACACAACTTAGGTAAGTGATACATTTTCATCTGTCCATATCGGTATCCTTTGAAAACTAGTAAACATAGTGTTGCATCTGAGTATCGGCTAGTAATGCCTAGAATTTTCAAAATGGAAACAAAATCAGTGAGCTTAATGTAGGAGATAATCCTTTTGATGGTTTCCCCTTTAGTGGGAACAATTTAGGACCACTCTTCTCTCAAGTCAAAGATACAGAGACGTTAATCGATCATAGTGGAGGAGAGTCGGACTCTTCGAGAGAACAATAAAGGTTAGACCTAAACAGATTTGACGAGCTCTTATATTATAACAAAGATCAAGTACTCATGAGAGTCTTGGCATTAGGAGCTAAAATTCCACATGAGTGCGAAGAAGAAAAAAAAGTTGTTGACCCTAACTTAGGAGAGTGAAGATTCATATTAGACATAAATAATCCTTTCGATTTGGGATATGCATCCACTTCTGGGCAACATAAAGTCGCTGTTGAAGGTGAAACATCACGTAAACCTCACTTTAAGGCTTGATGTAAAGTAAAAACTGAGCGGAAGGCCTTCCCTCCTCCAAAATTTGATGAAGAAGAGGATCCCTTGTTTGAGGAGGAGACCCTCCAAAAATAGATCTTGAAGTTGAGTCAGAAATTAGTGACCCTAGGCGCTTCAAAAAGAAACATAGGTAAAGACAAAGACAAAAATAAACTTAATGAGTTTAAATTTGATCTGCATACAGACTATACCTGTAATGAAACTCAAGCTCAAAGGTCAATATCGCTTACTAAGGAGAAACTCATTCAGGATGAATTGAAATCTATGAAAGATACGATCACAACATTACAACATAGAAATATAGGCCAAAACAGAAAGTATCTCTACGAAGAACTATGTCCTTATCCCTTCGATAAAGACATGCTACTACAGCCCTTTCCTAAACATTTCACCATCCCAAAGCTTGACAAGTACAAAGGCAAAGATGATCCCCGCGATCACATCAAAGACTTTTAAATGGCTTGTCAAGAGGTCACCTACAATGATAACTTTCTAATACAAATCTTTCCCCACAGTTTGGGAGCTTTGGTGATTGAATGGTTCTGTAGCATACCTAAAGGATCTATAACAACGTGGCCGACACTAGCAAAAAAATTTTGCGGCACTATTCTTTCAATATTTAAAATGATATCACGATGAATTACCTTTGCAATGCAAATAAAAAACCTAATGAGACCTTCGCGGGTTTCTTACAATGATGGAGAGCACTGGCTAGTCGTTTCCCTTGTGCTTTACCTAAAAATAATTAGTGAGCATTTTTGTTCCTAATTTAAACTCGAGATAGCCTTCCATCTTCAGATGCATTGTGGATCTAACTTTGAGGAAGTTATAGAGAAAGGTAGCCAAATTAAAAAGGCTCTTATTACCAAAGGAACACTTAAACCCTTTGTCAAAGACAAACATGAGGCCAAATCTGTAGACAAACCTAAGTTCTTTAATAAGAACAAGCACATCGTCGGTGATGGAATTATTGACTCTAAAAGAGTCCAAGCTGTGTAGACAGGTCCACTTTTGAAGCTTTTGCAAGGACCTCGTCCCAAGGCACCTACAAAATGTACATTCACAACGTTGAGCGAACCCCTGACTACTATATTAAAACAATTAGATGATGCTAAAATGGTAGAGTATCCAAGTACCACAAGTACCATTCCTAGAAAATTCTCCAAAACCTGGTTGGTATAAAGACCATGAATACTGTGACTTCCATCATGTCAAAAGACATAAAATAGATAGATGTCTATGGTGAGACACTTCATACAAGACCTCATTGAAGAGGGAAAGATTGTCGTAGAATCACCTCCTAATTCAGGACAGGGTCCTAATGAAAAAATGGGTATATATAAAGAACCTTTTCCCAATCACACGGATAAAAAGAAAAGGAAACTAGATCATGAGCAAGCCTCTAATGACTATCGCACTGCTGCGTATGTTTACCCTAGTGATGACAGTCCATTCGAATCCCTTATAGGTTGCATCCATTTACCTGATGAACGAGTAAACACAATCCGAATTCTCAAAAAGAGTTGTGTAGTTGGAACGCGACGCGCTCACTTAATCATACCTGATCCAATACCAACTACCCAAAGCCAATATAATTTACTAGACCAGCTAGAGAAAACACCAGCTAAAATATCCATTTTAGACCTTCTTAAAATCTCTACTGCTCACAAGGATATATTGTACAAAACATTATAGAATTCCGAGTCTCTACTGAGGTAGATCCCGCGCACTTGCAAGCTATGGTCACCCACCTTGAACCCACTGATCATATCACTTTTGATCACAACACTATCCTGCGTAACAACCCTGAGCATAATTTTCCTCTCTATTTAGAAGTGGTGGTTACCCGTCGTAAGATTAAAAGAGTGCTTGTGGATGGGGGATCTGGTCTAAACATATGCACATTGAAGCTGGTCAGGTAGCTAGGCCTTTCAAAAATGGATTTGGGAGCTAAGACCATCACCATCACAGTGTATGATAATGAGGAGAGAGAATCAGAGGTACTATTATAGTGCCCATGGAAGTAGGTCCAACCTGTCATGATACGACCTTCCATGTCCTGGATTTAGATCTCCCATATAACATGCTCTTGGGGCGTCCATGGATTCATGCCATGCAGGCTATCCCTTCGACATTTCATTAGTGTATCAAGTTATGCCATGAAGGGCATATAGTCACTATCTCGGGTGATCTTGAGTCGTTCACTCACTATCGGGCATTGCATAGTTTCTCTCATGCAGCCTATGAGTGCCCTTCCACGGATGTTGTCATCCCTCTTAAAACAGAAGCTATGAAGAATCGAGTGGACTCAAAATCACTCACACCTTATAATCAGGACTTCCCTTCATTGGTGAATCCTTTTACATCTTTGGTGGCTACAAAAAGAAAATATGGCCCAGGAGAGCCATTTACTCTTGAACAAGCATTATTAATTTTAGACTTATCAGTGTCACCTAGGACATGGGGTAAGACCTATTTTCAGTTCAAAAGTACACGTGAACCATGTTTAGAACCATTGGATAAATTTACTCATGCCATCAAGCACCTCAGTATACTAAAGGACATGACATGATGTCTATCATGGCTTATAAAGGATACGGATGTGGAGCCAACGCACAAGGCCGTCTAGAACCTATTCCTACTTGCCGTTTCAAATCTGACAAGCATGGTCTTGGGTTAAAATCCCAGGATGCTCAACCCGTCAAGGTTGATGCTACCTTTTCTGAGTGCGAGGATGTTTCGTATAATGCGGATAGCGATACAAGTTCCCAATGTAGCCTCTACGAATATTTGGCTTCCACGAACCTATTCCCAGAGTCAACCATCCTTACCCTATCTGAATCCATCCCTTCAACCGATTATCAAGTCACCCTAGTTTATCCTAAACTTGTAGATTGGGACCAACAACTTTACGTACCACTTGATATCTTCGAGAATGATGAAGCATTCACGGAATTCATGGGACTCAGGGATTTTCTTCTGCCTGGGGACCACAAGAAAGGATTCCAAATTCAGTTAAACACATGTGCATACTTCGGAGAAGAGGCAGAGATGTGTGGCTGCTTGGGTAAGAATGTTGTGAATAAAAGTAAAAATACTTCAGAGTAGCCTAGTACAAAGAATAAATGGAAATCTCACAGTGACAAACTCTTTGAAACACTTATAGAAGAACAAAATGAAAATCACGTGGATAAAGTAACTTATCCATTTAAAGATGATAAAGAGCTACCTCAGGAGGTTGATCTCACCCTCCCTCCTGATCCTACCAGAATGGAGGATGCATCTAAGATGCTCATTGAGGAAACCATTAGTGTTAACATTGGTTCAGAGGATTTACCAGGATGATCAAGTTGGGGGCTTCACTCTCAGCTCAGGAATAGAAAACCTTTGTGGAACTCTTAAGAGAATACATTGATATTTTCACATGGACATATTCAGATATGCCCACTTGGATCCAGCACTAGTTGTGCACAACCTTATTGTGCACCCAAATGCCAAGCCCATTAAACAAAAATTGAGGAAGATGCATCCTACAATTGCACTTCTT
Source organism: Taxus wallichiana var. yunnanensis (assembly GCA_018340775.1). Lineage (NCBI taxonomy): Eukaryota > Viridiplantae > Streptophyta > Pinopsida > Cupressales > Taxaceae > Taxus > Taxus wallichiana. The sequence continues at coordinate 644,732,070 of CM031238.1, forward strand.
GTCAAAGAAGAATTGGAGAAACTCTTGGCTGCAGATTTTATCAAACCTATTGATTACTCAGATTGGATCTCCAATATAGTTCCAGTACAAAAGAAACCCATTGGCATTAGGATCTGTACTGACTTCCATGACATCAATAAAGCATGTCCTAAAGATGATTTTCCTTTGCCAAACATAGATATGATCGTAGACTCTACCGCTGGCTATGAGATGCTATCCTTAATGGATGGCTTCTCGGGTATAATCAGATAAGGATCATAGAAGAGGATCAGCACAAAACTACCTTCATCACTCCTTGGGGAACTTTTTGTTACAAAGTCATGTCGTTCGGACTCAAAAATTTTGGGGCTACTTATCAGTGTGCTATGACTGTCATTTTTCATGATATGATGAACGATATTATGGAGGACTATGTGGATGACATATTAGCTAAATCAAAGAGTAGAGAAGAGCACCCATAAGTGCTTAGACATATCTTTCAGCGCCTTAAGGACTACAAGGTTTGTCTTAATCCTAAGAAGTGCGTCTTTGGTGTATTATCAGGAAAACTCTTGGGATTCATAGTATCATAGAGAGGGATAGAAGTGGATCCCGCCAAGGTCACTGCTATTACGGACATGCCTCCACCCACCACTCTTAAACAACTCAAGTCTGTAAGGAAAGATCTAGGCTATTCACCATTTTATTTCTCAACTTGCGGATAAATTCCATCCGTTTACACATCTTTTGAAGAAAGATGTTGCTTTCAAGTGGGGGCCCGAATGTCAGAAAGAATTTTCTCTGCTCAAGCAATACCTTGTAAATCCACCTGTGTTAATGCCCCCTACTCTTGGAGAGCCTCTCCTTTTATATATTTCTACTACCCAATTTGCTATTGGTGCACTACTTGCCCAATACGACCTTGGCCATAAGGAGAGAGTTGTTTATTACCTTATTCGTACATTGATTACCTATGAATTTAACTATCCACTGATTAAAAAGGCCTGTTTGGTAGTTGTCTTTACATTTCAGAAACTCTGCCATTACCTCCTTAACAATAAAACTAAACTTATTTGCAAGGTTGACCCTCTTAAGTACCTCTTATCGAAACCCACCTTAACAGGCCGAATGGCTAATTAGATCATTCTTTTAAGTGAATTTGAGATAGAGTTTTCAGAATCGAGAATTCCTTAAAAGGGTAGGTATTGGCATCATCGGGCGTAAGCACCTTTACCAGGGATGGAGCCTTTATGTCTAGATCTCCCAGATGCATCTATGATGTATATTGAAGAATCCGCGGAATGGCAGGTCCATTTCGATGGATCATTTAATTTTCATGGATCAGGAGCAGGAGTGGTGCTTATTACTCCCACAGGAGATATTATACCAAGGGAATTCCAGTTGGGGTTTCCTTGTACCAATAACATTACAGAGTATGAGGCACTCATTGCTGGCCTCAAGCTAGCTATCACTTGGAACATCAAACAATCTGCGAGTTGTTGGAGATTCTCAGCTCATCATTAAGTAGGTCAATGATGAATACAAGGTTAAAGATGAAAAACTTATTCCCTATAAGAAGATGGTTAAAACCCTAAAGGAATATTTTTCACATGTCATATTTGAACAAAAACCCAGATCTCATAATAGATCTGTGGATGCCATGGCTACCATTAGCTCTCTCTTGCACATCCCACCTGAAGAGAGTAAGATGCCTTTCTTTGTGGAACACTTATAGATGTCGGCATATGATATGCCTAAATCCTATTTAGCATGTGAGGTTGTTGGTCCCCTATCCCCATGGTATGACCCTATTTACCAATACCTACAAGATGGAACCTTCCCACCTGACATTACCCATTCAGAGAAAAAATCCCTTATCTCGCCGCATTGCCTGTTATACCCTCCTAGGAGGCACCCTTTATCATCATGGCTACGACGGGAACTTTTTTCACTGTCTAAATGTTACTGATTTGGTTCACATGATTAAAGAGGTACATAGTGGTATCTGTGGGGTGCACACTAGTGGCATGGTGGTAGCTAAGAAACTATCAAGAGTAGGCTACTATTAGCCTACCATGGAATCTGATTGCTGTAACTTCATGAAGAAATGTGAACTTTTTCAAAAGTATGGTAATCTCATACATGCACCAGCACAGGCTTTGTAGCCTTTTGTAATGCCTTGGCCTTTTTCAAAGTGGGGTTTAGATCTCAAAGGGAAGCTCCACCCTTCTTCATCAGATGGTCATACACACATCATAACTACCACCAAGTATTTCACTAAATGGGTGGAGGTTGTTCCTCTTACCTATGTCACCAGTGCACAAATATCCAAGTTTATCATGAACCATCTTATATGCCATTATGGTATCCCCTCAGCCATTTTCACTAACAATGGTAAATATTTCAAAAACAAGATGGTAAAAGACTTGTGTCAATGCTTTCATATCCAACTTAAATGGTCCACCCCCTATTACCCTCAAGGTAATGGGCAAGCAGAGGCTACAAAAAAATATTGTGCGCATTATGGAGAAAATGGTCAGTAAAACTGGTCGTAATTGGCACTTGCAAATCCATCCTTCCTCTGGGCTTATCGAACCTCCATCCGCACCCCTACTAGTGTGACCCCATATTCACTTGTCTATGGCATTGAAGCCATCATACCTTTGGAAGTGGAGCTTCCCTCCCTGAGAATATCTCTCAGGGACTACCTCGACAAAGATGAAGACTACGAGTTGGAACTGTTAGATGAACGGCATATCAGAGCGCTTAATCACCTTAAAGTATATCAAAATAGAGTATCTAGAGGATACAACAAATGCATCATTCATAGGGAATTTGATGTAGGTGATCTCGTACTAAAATAAAATTAGAAGAATACCACCAAAGACAGGGAAAAGAAAGGTAAATTTGAGGCCAATTGGCTCAGCCCCTATGTGGTGACCACTAAATATGGATCAGGGGCATATAGACTTGCCTATTCAGATGGTGAAGAGCTTCCAGAGCCCATGAATTCCATTCACCTCAAGCACTTCTATGCTTAGGTGTGGCTAGAATATTGAGATAAGAAACTAAAAAGTAGAAAACAAAGAAAAAACAAGCAAAAATTGAAAAATTGAGAAAAAGTAAAGAAAAAACAGGTCATCCTCGTGTGAAAACCATGCAATTGTGGTGCAGTGGGCATGTCCTTTTGTGAAAACTGGTTTCCGGCACTCAAGGAAGGTTTCTCGTACACAAGTCACTCTTGCGACAGGATGGGTAACTCTTGCCACTTGCTAAATTCCATAGTACCCTAGCTAGGTCTAGGGATCCGACCTCAAGCTCCCTTGCAGGACTTACAATCTAGTTTACTTATGCTATATCTGTGTGAAGGATGTGGCCTATTTGTATATTCCCACATCGCATGGGGCACATTCACATTCCACTTCATTGTACACTAACATGTGGCATTTTACCCTTTGTATATTCCTACATCACGTTGGGGGCATTCCACATTTCTTTAAAGCTTGTACATTGCTTTCAGAACATGACCTTGGAAAATACAAAAACATTTAGAAAACAATACACAAAAATCTAAACATCTGGAAAATTTCCCTTTTCAGGGATAAAGCTACATTCATCTCACAATGTCATCTTAGGGAAACCTAGACAACAATGAAAAACGCAGCTATGAAAACTTATCTTTTAGATAAACCCAAAAACATTAGAAAATATGTCAATGTTGTCCTGCAAAAACAAAGTGGTAGTTAGATTGCTTTTAGTTGTTGGTTTGTATAGTTTTGGTGTACTTAGCTTGTTGTGTTGTTCATTCTTTGAATGATTCTTTGCTTACATTACATTAGATCTTGTTAGGTTTAATTGTGTGTTGCACTGCATTGATTGTTAGGACTGTTATGCTTGTAAAGTAATTGTTGTATATTTCTTTGATTGTTATGTGCATCTATTGGAACTCATTTTTACTTGCTTGGATTAAAGTGTTAGATTAATCTTCATTTTTAGTTGCATTGCATTGTGTTGCATGTGTGTGTTGGTTTAGTTTTGTTAACTTTTTCTTGTGTGTTTGTTTAGCACAGTTGTTTGTTATCACATCTATCATATATCATTTCATCACATTTATCACATCATTTACTACATCATATATACAAAAATGCTAAGTATTACATCATGCATGTATGCTAAGCTAATCATCACATATCATATCATCAATGGGGGCAAGAGGGGTTGCACATGATCACTAATCTATCCCCCGCACCAATATCATCTAGTATCATCCCAAAATACTAGCCATATGGAATCAAACATCTCATAAAGAAAAAACACATGATATCAAATACACGAGTATATCATCACTATGAAAGAAAAACATGTACATCTCTACATCTGAACGTATGTCACATACATGAAGAGGAAAAGATACAACATGAACATCAATGAAACATAATTACCATGACAATATATCAATGCATGACAAGATATACAAGAAAGTGTCCATATGGTACATGTATAATAAAAAAAATATCTGTGTTAAAAGTCCGGTATATACAAAATGCTCTATCCATCTGCCATATAAAAGGGGCAGGGATCAGATACTAAGCCTACATACAGAGGCACGGTGGTACATCAAAAGTACCTACATCGATCAAAATCAAGCCTTCATCTAGAGGCATCCACAAAAGAATCTAAAGAATCTATACATAGTCAAAACTCACCTTCATAAGAGGCATATACATCTAATACATACATACATACATACATACATACATACATACATACATACATACATACATATATATATATATATATATCATGGCATGAGTAGGAGACTCAGCCGCAACTCTCGCCCTCACCGGGGTTGTTGGGACCATGTCCTGGAGGACAAAATAATGGAGGCTATGATGGGCCTGCCCCTGAAGAACCTGTCAACTATGAGGGAGGACCTTGTGCCCCCTCTTCGTGTACACGGCCGGTTGTGTAGCCGGATGTTGTACTAACCTGGCCAACCTTTGTGATCTAGAGCCTGTGTGGCTCACATCAAGCTAGAAAAAGGTGTCACTTCCTCTACTGGTGGAACTACCCGGAAGTAGGCTGTCCTGTAATAAAGAGCCTCACCTGTGGCCCTGATAGTGTCGCATATCAAATCATCATCTCCTGTGGCTAAGGCTACTTGTAGGGCGGCATCATGCTCACCTATCAATCAACCTCTATTAGCATCAACCTGCCTAGCAGTAGCAGCCTCTCGATCTCTCTCTAGTGTGACACTCTGTAACTCAACACGGGCCTGGTCTCTCTCCATCAGATAGGTCTGTCCCTCGGCCTGCACCTGGTCATGTTGAACCATGACATTATGTAACTGGCTTTGTACCTAGCCTAAGGTACCCACTAACTAAGCACCCTGCGTTGCCAACTATACAATCTAACGCTGCCATACAGCCATACCACTATCCTATAACTGAGACCTAGCCTGGTCTCTCTAGCGATCAATACCGAACTTGTGCTTTGGCTGATCTATCTCTGCTACCACTTGAAGTTGTACCATTAGTTGTAGTTAAGAAAGTTGTCCATCACCACCTCCTGGGGCCTGAGGAAGTGGACCCTGTTGTGGTAGAACCTGTTGTAAAGGGACATATATGCCCACTAGAATGCCTACTGGAGGCAATAGACCAACTGGGGCCTAGTGTGCCTATTTAGGTATAGGCCTAGGACCACGTGCACTGCGGGCCGTGGGGCCCGCCTCTAACTCGATGCTTTGTGCATCGGTCCACCTCGTCATCTGAATCATCATCATCAGTATCACCTCTAGTGCCATCATCATCGTTAGGTGACTCCACTAGGGGAGGCCTCATGCCGCCTCATATATACGCCTCGAAATAGTCATCTCGTGTGGAATCACATGTGATACTGGGGGGCGTATACTTTGTGCACCCTGGATCTTACACTCACGCCTCGAGGTACCCATGCAATAGACGTATCACATGTGTAAAACTGGCCTAAGCTCTGTCAAAGGCTATCTACGGCCCCATGTCAAAATACTCACATGCCCTCTGCGCATACCACATATCGGGCCTCGAACATCCTGTGTGGTGCCAAACTATTGCTGACATCTGTCAACCCTGTAAAACTCCCGCATATAGCTGTGGCTACCCATGATAAAGTGCTCTACTCCGGCTATGGATAGCTCTCGGGCATCCTCTGGCCACTAGAAATGTCGGTATGGCCTCCATACCACAGCCGCTTGCTGTAGGTCGTCAAGCTCTCAACGATAGGGATAAGGATCACCCCTGTAGGGCTGAACATCATCCCCGACTAGGACCCAACCCATGGTAGATGGCTCCTCTAGAGCCCAAACTCTCAAAATGCCTAAGGGCGCCTGATAGTAATGTGATCCCAAGCCCATATCATAAGGAGTTCGGGGCTGGACCTACCGTCTTCGATGACAAGAAGTGATAAGATGTAGATCCCAGTAAAGATGTGCCAGAATGCACGACCCAAAGCAATAAGTCTCTCCCTGTATCAATCCAAGAATCACCCCAAGTAGTCCAAGTGGAAATGAGGAACCGGTCTTGTCAGGGAGTAAAACTCCACTGACAAAGGCCATCATGTAAACTACGACCCGATCTAACTCAGGATCCTCGATGCAACGTGACAATCTCACTATCATCCCATGACGAGGTATTGTCGGGACTCTGAACAGATATACAATACATCCCTCCAGCGCCGCCATATCACTAACATACTGGATTGGCTAGCCAATGATGGGAACGTGCATGATGCGCCAGACATCCTCCAAAGTAATGGTGATCTCCCCTGTAGGTAGCCGGAAGCACTGGCTCTCACTGTGCCATCTCTCTGCTATGGCCATAAGAAGGCCGTGGTCCAATGTAATCTGGGGCATATCAGCCACATAGGCTAACCCTGTGACATAAAGGAGGATGTCTAATATACTCCTATCCCCATCCACAAACTGCACCTCTATCATATCAAGGTGGCCATATCTCTCCCGCGTCTGAAGTGCGGGTAATCTACGCTGCAAAGATCAAAACAAGTGTTAGGCACTTATCTAATCTCTAGCTATCTTTCTAAGGAAACATAGTCCGTAGAGTCCTTGAGCTTACTAACTCCCCTTTTTCTTCTAAAGTTCTTCTAATTATTCTCCTCTGCACTTTGCTATTTTATTGCTATAAGTGTGTTTCATTTTCTTCCGGACGCATGCACACCCCTTTTGATGCACACACATCCTCCTCGATGCCTACGCACCCTAACCGACGCGTACGCACCCCTTACCTTTTCTCTTTTTTGTGTATGCCACGTAGGATGCCAACGCACCCAGTGTGATGCCTACACATCCCTCCTAGCATGCACATGTATGTGCATCCGTTCCCGGTAAAAGTCAAACTTTTTCCCCTACGCCTACACACTTGGTTCAACGTGCGTGTGCTCGCGTCCCTATTTTCCCCATTCGATGGACATGCGTGCGTGTACCCATTTTTCAATGAATACGCCCACACATACCCACTTTTTTAGCACATACACGTATGCATCCCACATTTCGACACTGCGCGCGCATGTGTCTTTTTCCCACCTACCTACCCTAGAAACGACCTACAAAGCATTAAATGTGTAATTTAAAAGAGAAAGGATAGACCACTCACGAAGGGTCCATCCACTGGGGTCTCGTTGGTACTCTTGGATCCGGTTTTCTCACCTCCACCTTGTCGGTAACCTCTCCATCGCACTCCAGGCTCTCTCACTAACACCTCGTGGTAAAAATTTGCAAGGGCTCTAGTACAAATGAATTGGTCGTGATTATTTTTACCCCCCCGGGTGGGTATATTAACTCATCACGATGCCCCTGGGGCATGTTTTCTCCGCCATGGTCATTCTAATCTTCTTCTACCCACCGTGATAATTATTTTATTATTAAAATAATTATTTTTATTAATTTTCACATGTTGGGGCACTTTGTGCTACCCTGCGGACACTTCCTCTTAACCCTGGCATTGTTTACGAACCTTACAGGTGCTTTCCTCTATTTTGATTCCTCTTTTTCATCTATCTACCTCCCGTTGTGAACAATAATTCTCTACAATAATTATTATCACCCTGTCTTTCTTTCCATGGGGATACCCTTTTGGCTCTTTTATGCCTCGCCTTCCCCATTCGCCTTCGCATGTACTTTTAGAAGATATTTGATCTTTTGAATTCTTCTGACCGATCAAAAAATTTAAAAATTGTAAAATTGATTTAGAAATATCAAAAATAGTATAAAACTTTGAAAACGACCTAAAATCAGTAACCAACTCATTTTTCAGCTGAAATCTGTGTCTTTTGCATGGCGCTCATCTTGTATCCTATTGGCATTTTCACATGTTTTGAAACAATGACTTGTGAATCACCCTGATCTACAATCATTTACAAAAGACCACTGCTTACTTTGTCTGTACTCTGGGGCACTATTAGTTTCTGGTATTGTTTCGTCATGCACGTTGCTTTTTCATCAGACCCAAGTGTCCTCCGCCATTTCCCTTGCATGTGCATATTTCTTGGGGCATCATTCTTACCCTTGTCATTTATCAGAACATTTGGGACTTCAGCTTGATAACAAAATATTTGTGCAACCTTCTTGAACGTTGTTGGTTTAAGTGTGTGTGATTGTACTTATTTCCCTATTACATGAGTTTGTTTACTTCTCGTATTGCATTGCATGTCTGTATGTTGCATGGAGTCGGAATTTTGGCAATAGATAGTTGTTTTGTATCTTGGCTTTTCATGTCACTATACGCTTCTGTTGTATGCTCACATTTTTAATAAGGACCGATGAGGAGGTCTCTAAGCAAAATGATGATTTAAAAATTGAATACATTTGATTTGTGGATAGCTCAATATCTCTTTTCTTGTTTCTCTTCTTCTTCTCTTCACACTTCCCTTTCCTCTTTCTTCTCACCTTTTTCAAGTGTCGATCAACTTCTTTCATCACCCCATCAACACTCGAGGGGGCATCCTTCATCCTATTAATTTTTCTTCTATCCCTTCAAAATTTTCTTCTCTTTTATATTTGTCTACTTTCTTCGAAGTGATGTAACTTACATCACCTCAAAGAGGGGAAAATGTAGACACCTGTAGTTTGGCCAATGCACTATTACAACTAATATTGCACTAGTTGTGCTTCTCCCTACAAACCGACGATACACCGCCGGTTTGACCTATCTAACTTTCTTCCTACGACATCCATTTTGTCATTTTTCCTCTTGTAAACCATTTAAACAAGCTATAATAGCTTCGTTCTAACTACATTAGCTTCTTACTTTCTTCCAGTCCACTTCTACCACCTTCTTGACCTATCAATCCATTCCATTGGATTGATCTGACCCTTCAAAACTCTCTCCAAACCCTAATCACCTCCTAAACATGTTTAATTAAGCTTAAACATGGTTTGTCACTCCCTAAACCTAGTCAAAGTAAGCTTTGACTTGCTAAAAGTGTTTTTTGGAATTTAGTGTTTGTCCCACATGCACTCAAGTTTCCCTTTTTCCCAAATGGAAAACTATATATAGGGCTAGACCCCCTCTCTCATTTTCAAGAATTCCTTCCTTCTTCCTAAGCATAGATTATAGAATTTTGCATCTAGGTTCTAGATTTCATTTCTAGTTTAGATATTGAGCTATTTACTTCATTTTTGTATTGCTAATCCAATTTATAGGGTAAAAGAGAAAAACCATTGGCTCAAAAACCTATAATGGGGAGATCTCTTTCTCTTAATCACTAAAACTGATTGCTTAGGGCTTACTAGGTTCATTATTTTAAGCTTTCAAAGAATAGAGGTAGTTTTAATTAGCTTAAATTTGAGTGTTTACTTCATAATGTATGCTAGTTAGAAAATCTTCTCATTTCTTATTGGATGGTCCACCGATTTGTTGCTTGAAGCCTTTGGGGATTCTTTAGGAAATCTTACCCGTAATTCATGGCTTTCACAACTTTTCTTCAACACAAGTGGTATTCATTAGGTACTCCCATATGAACTTATCTGATGCATCTAGTACCCCTATCTCTGAGAACACGATGGTCAGAAACACATTTCCAAAAAGGATCCTCTCACCTTCCTTTACACAGTTGATAATTTCATCCGTGATGAATGTGGAAAAATTATAGATGGTGCCCTCTGAAATATTTCTACAAACATTTAACCATGGCTTACTAACTTGAGTCCATCTCTCCTGGCCATTTAGCTTTGACACCAAGTGTGTAGCCATCTTCATTACTGGATCCTTGATGTCTGCAACATCATAATACCTTGACCCCCTTTTGCAAGAAAAAGTCGTGATAGTTTCCTTAATCACTCCCATGTCTGTCAAGTCATCTTCCAACCTGTCTCCTTCACATATGAGGACTGTGAAATGTGAAATGAGTTGAGGAGTTATGCACATCTTGGACTCGAAAAGTGGAAATAGTCCTCATGCACGTGTGACATCAGCCACTGGTACAGTCACTTAGGTTTCTTGAAGTAGGGAAACTCAAAGAGTTTTAGTAACCTTGCGTTCTCCAATTTGAACTTTTCATCATCATTATATATGGGCAAACCCTCGGTGTCCTCTTGTTTGTTAGGTGCACTAACTCCAACGCTAACTCCTTTTCAATTGTGCTTGTCCAATGATTATAATCATTTATGACATATCCCTAAGATGGGACTCCCACTCCTTCCCCAACAACACTCCATCTGGGTACTACATTTCTGCATATCATTCCTCATTTGTGCTTGCTTCAATTTCTTGTTGCTTGCCCTTGCCCTTTCCTTTTCCCTTCTTAGGTGTACTAGCTGGTTTCTTGGGTGCCATTTTCTAGGTCTTCTACCCACTTTAATCACTTCTGTTACTTTGTTCTTCTATTCTCTCCAACCCTAGATCTCGAACTTGTGAAGAAAATTACTCACACCCATGCCCTAGTTCTTCAAACCCTAACTAGGATACTTCCTTCACAAGACAACGTCTTCTCAAACTTTATCCCACGCCAATGAAATCCCTTCCTCCTGGTTTGTAAATCCGAACTAGCTACTTACGCTTCAATTTCTTTAAATTTTTCTTCACACGGATCCATTTTTTTGGAAGCCCTAGTTTGCAAAGGTGCAAAAACACTTCATTCTCTTATACGCAAAGTGAAAATGAAGTGTCCCGACCCCTTTATTTATAGTTTTTCCCTTTTTGAGCATTAAGTTCTACTTCACCTACCACTGTAATTTATTCATTTAATGTGGCTTTTTCAAACAAATCTTGACTTAAGCACTTTCCCTCACATGCCCAACCTATGCGGAAAATCCTCCAACCTTATGGCACACAACCAATCCAACATGATAGGAGACTCTTACGCATGTAAAACCAGCGCCAAAGGAACTTCTTCTGTCTTGATTTTTTATCTCGCCTACCTTGTGCTTCTTAATGCACTTTCTCCTCCTTTGTACGTGGGATCTATAAGTAGCTTTATCTTGGCACCAACCATCCTTTGTCTATCTTTTCTCTCCATACACCTTTTTCAACTGGGTCATTCAACTAGGATTTTTAACAAAAATTTCCTTGGCACTTTAACCATGCGCTCCTTCACATTACTCCACCCCACACTTAAAATGATGTGTGGTCCTCTGTGCACTCACAAATTCTCAAAAAGTAGCAATAAGGAAACTAGCGCCCAAGGCGCAAAACAAAAAAACAACGTGAAAGGGAAACACAAGAAAAGAAATGCATAAAGGAAAATTCTAAACTAACTAGCAAAAATTCCTTATTTACAAACACCAAGAAGACTTATTTATAGTAGGGCTTCAGCCTACTCCCATTGAAGTGTCTAGGAAACTTCATCCCATCCAACACTTGTAACTGGAACGCACCTGAATCAAGGATGTACGAGATTATGTAAGGACCCAACCAATGAAATTTCAACTTCCCAGGATGGCACAGAAACTTAGAATCATATAGTAAAACCATCTGCCCAACCTCAAACTTCTTGTTTCTAATGTGGTGATCATGCCAAGCTTTCTGCTTTGCTTTCTCTGTTGTTTGGCTCCACTTGGCGAGTGATCATCTCTCATCTAATTTCATTAACTCCTCAATTATTTCTTCCAGCGCTTGCTCATCAGCCAACCCTCATGTGCGCACTATTCACAGAGAAGGTAACATGAATTCAACCAGAAGAACAACTTTCATGTCAAACACCAACTGAAATGGTGTGGCTTTGTTCAACCTTTTATATGTTTTCCTTTAAGTGAAAGTACTATTGATACTTTTTCATCCCAATCTTGTATTCCGATATCACAAATCTTGATCGGGGTATGACTTAGGATTTTGTTGAATGCTTTCGCAGTTCCATTTTCTTGTGGGTGATAGGGCGTAGTCTTGTGATGAGCCACCATGAAATTTGCTAACAAGATTCTCATGGACTCATTCAAGAAATGTATACCCCTATCGCTGGTCAAACTCAATGGACGTCCACACCTCATGATAATGTTCTCCCACAAGAACCTTACCACTGTGGTTGTTGTGTAATCTTTATTTGGGGCTGCCTCTACCCACCTGGTCAAATAATCCGTGCAAGTGATGACATAGCATGACCCAACCCTATGTTCCGCTAGTGCGATAGGGCCTATAAAGTCTATTTTCCACTTTTCAAATGGCTCTCGCCTAGGATAGGGTGCAAAGGCATTTCATCTCTCTTTCTTAGTTTTCCAATGTGCTAACAATGGTCACACACTTTACAATAGTCTTTACAATCCTTGTATAGGGTTTCCCACCACAAACCTACCATTAATATCTTATGCGCGGTGGCATCACATGCATAATACCCACCCACACTTCCTCCATGTGCTTCCTCCATGATGGCGAGGTGCTCATGCTCTAATACACACTCTGCACAAAAATTCATCACGTCCCAACTTGTATAAGTCTCCACTGATTAACATGTAGGGAGTAGTGCGTATGACTAACTAATTTTTCTCTAATTCCTTTATTCCTTCCGGCACCACACCTTCCTTTAAAAATATTACAATCTCTTCCAAATATGAGGGCACACGCCACAACCTAAAAATTTACGCATTTGGCGGTCTCCTCAATACTCGCACATCCTCCCGAAAGGAACGATAACTAAATAATACCAAGCCAAGAACACGGATGCTAATCAAACACCACAATCAATAAGATGAAAACAATTCACCGTAATAGCTTTACATAAACCTTTGCAAACAATTAAGTAGCAATATCATATATTATGATGGAACTCAATGCGATATATTGAGAATGGGCCTTGCTTAAATAGGCAAGGAATAACAATCTAAGAACTAGTCAAGGTCGTAGATCAAGCCATAAATCAAGGAAATAATTAGTCATCAAAGAACTAGTCAAGACCATAGATTTAGGAGAGAACTAGACATCAAGGATGTAGTCAATACCATAGATCAAGGAAAGAACTATACCTAACAACTAGGTAATATCTCCTAATATCTAAATAAGATAAAAGAAATATCCACACACATAAGTGGGTGAGGATAAATACAATAAAGGTAAATAAAGTACCTAGGTGAACATGAGCTAAGGTAAATACCTACTCTAACCCCTCCTTGAATCAATTCTTGATAGATGATCAAGTCCACAATTTCTTTTCCCTGTGCTTCACTACAATGGTGAACTCAAACTCTTGAAACAACAACACTCACCGACATATGCACCCTTGTAGAACATAATTGTTCACCAAATATTTTAATGCCATGTGGTCGGTGTAAAACATGAAGGGTGTTGCCATTGCCATTGCCTCGCGCTTTAGTTGTGGTGTAGTTCTCGCTTTGCTTGTGGTGTCAACTTCCTTCTTGTAAAACATAGAGGATGATCAACAATTACTTCACTGGTTGTGCAAGCACCTTTGCTACAATAGTGGTCCTGAAGCATCTACATGGACATGAAAGGGCTTATCCCAAGAGGGAAATGTAATCTAGGTGCGGTGACAATCCTATCCTTTAATGTATTAAATTCCATTTGTTACGCCTCTCCCTAATGGAAGGCATTTTTTTGTCTCGAGTAGATCCTATAAAGGCATGGCGATCTCAAGCATATCCCTTGATGAATTTCCTAGAATAACCCATATGCCCAAGGAATCTGCGCACTATGCTCTATCTAGTAGGCTTCCATAACCCCATAATAATCTGTAAATTTATTAGGATCTACCAGCAATCCCTCCTTACATATGATATGCCCAAATAAAGTCCCAAAGGGTGTAGCAAACACACACTTCTTAATGTTGAGGGATATCCTCAATTGCCTACACCTCTCAAACATTAACCTTAAATTGTCACAATGGTCTTTAACTAGACCATACACTGTCCAATCATCTAAATAGACCTAAAGAAGCTTATAGATGAAGTCCTAGAATGCTTGCACCACTATGCGTGAAAAAATAGCAGGCCCATTCTTCAACTCAAAGGGCATGACCATGTATGCAAAACTTCCTCACTCAGTGGAAAAATTTGTCTTCTCCTAGTCCTCCTTTGCAATCTGGACTTGGTGGTACCCTAAAAATCCATCCATAAAGGAATAGATTTCGTGCCCATCGAAAGCCTTCCAAAATTTCTTCAATGAAGGGGTCGGAAAGGGATCAATGACACAAACTATGTTCAGCTCCCTATAATCCATGCAAATCCTAATCCGCCCATCCTTCTTGATGTTGATTACCATCGAACTTATCCATTCTGATTCTTCCACTGCTTCAATGATCCCAAAAGCTATCATTTTGTCTATCTCCTCCTTAACCTTTACGCATAAATTGGGATTCATCCGGTAGGGCCTCTTCCTAACCGAGCGCACACAGTCCTTTAGTTTTATCTTCATCTCCCCCAAGGAATGGTGAATGCCTTTGATCTCATGGTACCCACATGAGAATAAATCCTCAAATTCATGCAACAGATCAATGATCTTAGAGACTTCCTTCTCCGACCAGTAATATCCAATAATAGCTTCCTTAGGTTCTTCTCCTGAACCGGTGTTAACCTTCTTTGTCTTTAAGGGCTCATGGTAGGCGTGCGTGTGAGTATCAGCATTGTCCACTACCTCACATGTCCCTACAAAATGGATAACCTCCAAGATTTCCAATTCCTCTCCATCAATCACAAACACCAACTTTCCTTTCTCCTTTTCCAAGCATGTGCAATCAAGCTGTAACTCTTCTGTTTCATCTACTTCTTCTTCGAAGTGTGCCTCCAATCTTGGTTCACCTAGTAATTCTAATCAGCCTATCTTCCACCATGGCACTATACCCCATGGTAAGGCACTTTATACCCTACAAGTCCTTATCAACCGATGGCTTGGTACTCTGATACTCAAAGGTTTGAATAAGGTCAGCCACGAGCTCTTGCTAATACCCTGTCTGGCAGCATGTCTCCAAATGAATGTACCATATGCATGCACAACCGTGTAGTGTAGAATACAACTTGTGCACCCAGAGGGATGGTGGAAAAGCTTCCGCACCTTCTCTCTAGATCCGTTCACACTCCTAGATATGGAAATAGGTGGGCTCCTTCCCATGGTAGTCCTTGATGGTGGTGGGCACGTTGCTCCTAGAGAATCTAACAGAGAGAGCAATTCTTACTTCGTGCCATTCCAAAAGGCTCTCCTGATGTGTATCCCACCACCATGCCACTGTGCCGAGCAGGACATAACTTAGCCCTCTCTATTTCTTCTCATCCTTCCACTGAGCTTCCACCTCCGTAGAAAGATCTCGGGAAGTCTCCTCCTAAATATTTGGGCAACTCTTTTCCTCCTAGGTGCCGAATCGTGTACGACTTTGTTACCTTGGTCACCAACACTCTCAACTTCCATCCCATCAATTCATAAGTTCCCCATGACTAATTTTCACATGCTAGACTGGTGGTATCACTTACTGACTGAGCATCCTCAAATTGGATAACTCGTTAGTAGGATGTATTATCTCTGGGTCCCTGATTGAGTGTACGCATATCCTGTCCATAACTTCTTCCCCTAAAGGTTCAATATAGGTGTCGACTTCCCATCGGCCGGGGTATAATTATCCATTCCTCATTGTTTTCAAATTTGATGTAACCTTTGTTAAACCAAAGGTCCGCATTGATCTTATAACACCATGGGCGCCTAAGTAGCACTGGGAAATTGTCTGCCTCAGCGAGCACCAAGACTTCGAAGTCCCTAGTAAACTTAGCTCCTTGGATAGTAATAGCTGCATTCTTTAAGACATCAATGGGCATCACCCTAGTCTTGTTTGCCATATACAACACATTCTAAGATGGATGTAATGTAGGTCTTCCCATCTAATGCCATGCATCCAAAGTTAGAACATTAACATTCATCCCAGTGTCAATGAGGATATTACTAAGGAGCCATCCATCTACAATTACATTCAACATGATCTCCTTGTCATAGACAAGGATATGAGGGGGAAGGTTTGTGTGCAGGGCCTACCTCTCATGCTCTCCTTCGGTGCATGGTACCTTCTCTCTCAACCATGATCCTAGCAAGGGAATGATATTATCTTGCATTATCATTTTACACACTTACTTGACCTCATCCAAGTCATCCTTTGGTGCCTCTACTCTCCTTCCTTGTTCCTCCCTCCTAGATTTCTCCCTTAGACAATCGGATTTACCCTTGTAAACTCCAAATGACATCCATAATGTCTTGATACACCTCCTTCTAATGCGCAGGGTCCTGGATACTTTCTATAAACTACTTCTTCCCTTGAAACTAGGTTCTTCTGTCTTGGTATCTCTTGCGCATGTGGCTTCTACCCTTGTTGTTACCAAGATGGGATATAAACCTTACATCTTGTATTACCCGAGGAATCCACTAGGTTTCTACCTTCTTAATACCGACCATTACAGGCGCCATTGTCTTTTTCGATGCTACTCTTGATTCATGTGCTCAAACAATTTCGGGTACTCCTCATACTTATGCTTCTTTACGCACCATGAGCACTACAATAGTCTCTGGGCATTCATGATTGTAATGATATATAGATCCACACTTGAAACAAGTTCCACTTGGGAACTTAGTCCTTCCTCCTCCATGGTTACCATGACCATGAAATCCTCCTTGAAAACCTATTCCACACTTGCTCAATCAATCATGCGCTCCTCATAACGACGATCATCACCCTGGAACTACCGCGCAATGGTTTGGTGCACCCCATGATAAATGGCCTCGTGGATCGATCAATGAGCCTACTGTCCTTAGTATCATGGGTTGTAGAGGTACAAATCTTATAGTAACAAGATACATTCTTCTAGATTGTGCTGCAACAAGGGGCACCTACTTGCATCATGGTCCCCATGACAAATTTCACAATCTACTACCACGATGCGTACTGTCATACAAGGGAAATTATCCTTAACGTTCCCCTCTACTTCACAATCTATGCACCACAAACCATTGTGAGTCTCATGGGCTGAGTTTGCAGATAAATTTTCCAACTGCTTGGCCATAGCAACAATATGAGCCTCCAGGAACGAGATAAAGATAGTATCAACACTACCAATAGCCTCGGTGTGTAGTGTAGCTTCCAATGCTCATGCAAGTCTCAAAAGTTTTATGAGATAAGGCCTTTCTAAAAGGAGTAATCAACCCTCCAACAAACCACTGAGCATGCTGTGAAGGGTGAATATCATATGATAATTTAGACAAGAGAGTTTTAAAGCACATCATACTCTTACACACTCTCTTCCATTCCTTATGAATCTCCTTGAAAGTGTTGATGCTCTTCTGCTCAAACTCAAGAATGTGGAATTCTACCAAGAATGCATTCTATAAAGCAGTATAGTCCACTACTATCTAATGAGGGTCATACTTCCTATACCGATGCGCACGCCCGCAACATGGTTGTAAACTAACTAGCCTTTCATTCTCGGGGTTGTGATACCCTTTGTGTGCCATAGCAATAGTTAACACTTGTGAACATGTTCCACAACATCCTCAATACCCATGTAATTGGGAAAATGTAGAGACATTTCAAAGAAACTTGTTGAGGTGGTTAGGGCCTGAATCATCATGAGCTAGAGCCTTATTTTCCACCTATTTTTCCTCCACTACTTGATCCACCATGTCCACCAGGTCCTAAACCACTAGATACACCGGTCCCATTGGGTCATGAACAACTAGATCCACTAGACCCACTAGATCCTATTCCTCCGAACCATCGGACCCACCGGGTCCTAAACCACCGATCCACCAAACCCAAGAGGTCCTAAAGTGGTCGCCCCAAGGGTCTCTAGAGTTCCACCGAGCTATGTACTTACAGTCTGCGACAATGCCCCACTACCAATAGTATACCCCATACCACACTCGGATGTGAGAACAAAATTTTGTGTGTCTATAACTTGCTCGAAAATTCCTAACACAGGTTGGTGTTTGTAGCCATAGAAGGCCCAAACGATAAATTATACCTCCTAGGTGTAGATCGATAACTTCCAATGTAACCAAATGGACCGGCAATATTTTCCCCCTGATTTGGAAAACTAAGCACTAGGGTCCGGTCACTAGGTGGGATCAGATGTGCACTAACGATTCTTCTATCTCTCGCACGAAAAACTCTCATCAGAAGCCGAAGGGGTCTCTCTTACATGCTTGCCAAGATGGGGTCACATAGACTTCTTAGGTTCCATGTCCTCTACGTGAACCTTAAATCCTTCCCACAAAGTCTCTGTCACCATACATCAATCACACCTATAACGCCGTGTTTCCTAGTGATCTCCCTTTCATGCATTTCACCATACTTGAGTTGTCTCTCCCCTTTCCTTCTCCGTCGCAACATCTCGCCATCTTCCTCCACCTAGCTTCCTTGCCCAATGCTCGAATGGTTTAGTTGGCCATTGGGAATGCCTCTAAACTCATGGTAACCATCAAGATCTTCATAGCTCGAGGGACAACTCTTAGAAATGATCCTCTCCGGCTCCCATAAACTCAAACTCAGTAACCTCTGGACAAGAATATGTGGAAATGACATACTCCAGAGTATAGCTAGCCAATAATCCTTTCCATCAATGATCCATAGCATAGGTCCACGTCAAATCTATATCCCGCAGCCTTTGGTATTCTTCCTGGGTCCACACACGTGATCCATAACGCCAACTTGATCTAGATGCATAGGTTATGATCCATTCATATAGTTCCACTGGGAAGCAACAGAAAAAAGTCTCATATAGATCATGGTAGAGGTTCTCTTCTACCCATCTACGTGCATGAAACTCAGTGTCTAGTCTTTGAATCTCTCGAGTGAATTCATCCTTCGTGCTCTTAAACCATGATTCAACACTTTCCAAAGTTAACCACTCTATCATTACTCACTACATAGACCATGATGAATGTTAATTCCCACTACAACTATGAAAAGAGTCCTGGAAATGGAACCAAGATGTAGTCATTTTTCCCTCAACAAAAATAAAGGAACCCCATGCGCGCGCCACCTTTCACCTAGAAAAATTTGGGCGCTCACCGAGGCACGCGGGTGTTGAGTCTCTCTTTTATGTGAGTTTAGTGGGAAACATCATCTATGATTTGTGTTTAAAAGAATTTTAAATGTATTTAGGACATATGAGAACCATAAAGCTTAGAACGGCCTCTAGATCCTTGTAGTTGTTTGTGATAGAGTACTTAATGTAATCTATAATGTGTATCATAATAGAAAGAAGCATACAAGCATCCATACTTAGCATAAAAGGAAAGAGAACTCATGAGAGAGAAGTATGCATCATAATCATTGATATTCATGTATATATAACAGGTAATCTCATTACATCCATGGATCCATTACAAAGTGTCACAGAAGAAAACTGTAGTCATGCATTACAATTGGACTAGTGTAACTAAGCTACCAAAAAGAAAAAAATTACAATCCCCATGCCCAATACATCCTTTCCCAATTACAATTACCCACTAACAAAGTTCTTATAGTATTTCTATAGAGCTCCACCCACACTACAAGTCTTTCTGTTTACTCTGCAAGTGCTTGTATTTATATCTTTTCTGGAATGCCAACTCATCCTCCAATGCCCTCGATCCAAAGCCAAGTGTCGAATGTGGTCCTCTATGCGAGTATGCTCCTCTAGGCCTGAGCTTCCCACTTTATCCCATGATGTGCTTCTAGAAGATTCTACCGCAAGCATGCTACTTTGCTTGGGCCAACCTCTCGCCAGGCTGGCATCTTATCCACATGCAGTTAGGTCATGCTTTTCACATGTTCTACTCCAAACGTCCAATTTGTCTAAGTCCCAAACCCTTGGTTTTGTCTGTGTGCATCGTGCACCATGGGCTTCCTTAAACCCAATTCTTAAACCCTTCCTCGCAAGTTTTGTCCTTGCACGCCTTTCTTTAACTTGGACCTTACACGCCTACACACCTTTTGTACTTAGTCGATATTACATTACCGTGGTTGTTTAAATCCATTTATTTCTCTTAGTTTGAAATTTGTTTTGAGTTTAAAATTTTTCTATCTTAGCCCAAGGCTTGGGATTTGATGTCACTTTGCGATGGAAACCGGTTGACATATTGGTTTTAATTTTTTTATGTGTTGGAATAGGGTCATGGGTTCACCATGGAGTCAAATACCTACGGACCCACTTTGTTGTATGGGGGTATTCCCCAAGGGGGTTATGGGGTTGTGTAGATTTAGAGCTGCATGTTACTATGACACTTAGGTGAAGGTAACATGACTCTAATTGCCTAGGGTCATAGGGTGACCCAACCTCATTGGATGGAGAAATAAGGTAACATGTTGATATTCTTTACTTATTTAACTTTGTTGGAAGGAAAAAGGGGTTGTGTTTGTATTAGGGAAGATGGGTTGTATTTTTGGAGGGAAAATTAGTTGAGTGGGAGTATCTTACTCATATCTCGAGACTATGTTTGCATTTTGTAATAATCTAAATTCTCCTTCATGAAATCCTATCATATGACATTTTTGCATATCAATTGGATATATTTTTATTGAGAAATATTGTGTATCTTGTAAAAATTCATACTGGACCATGCCCTCCATGAGCAGAGGTATAATAATATATTTTTGTAATACATTTTTAAGGGAAATTATTGTAGCTAATCATTCTTACCATGTCTTACAAGTTGAAGATAAAATCCTATACTTGAAAACTACTAATCAATCCTTATGTAGAAAATGTTCTTGCCATGTTACAAAAATGAACATAATCTTATATTAAAATATATTCATTTTAGATCTTGTATTCCTCTATGTATCACCACATGTAAAAATTAAATTATCACCTCAAACCCTTTTACAAGTTGAAAATAGGAAAACTAGTGGATGAGAAAACCCAAAACCTCATAGTTTATCTAAAACATCAAATAAGTAGCCATTAAATTATATAAAATTCCTTGAAAACCGCCTTTTAACCCCGTAGATCCGATCAAAATATGTTCTTAAGAAATGAAAACTTTCGACTTATGATATTTGGTTACTTTTTATATGACAATGGATTTTGTTATTCATGATGATGGGAGGTGGTTGCTCATTTTGGAACTTTGGGAGACATTGTTATTTTATATTGTCTAGATCGTGAATCATGTTTAGAATTTATTTATGTTGATATGCCACATTGTTGTGTACATGTTGATTAATGAGTCACTCATGTGATTCCTTTTGTTATGTACTGTGATGTTTAAGGTTTGATGCTCCCCATTTATTGCATGTGATACCTTTATCTTATCTTGGCATTGTGTGTATATACATGTGATTTGATTCATTTGAAAATCTATTGCATATGTATTGTTGTGATGCCTTTTTTTTATGATATGTGTGTGTTACAAATAATTTCTAGGCCATGGGCTTGTGTGTTTGGGTACCCTATGGTGTGGACCGTTATTTTCCTTCCCACGGCTAGGTTAGAGGTCTTGTGATGTGATACATTCATGAAAATATGTGAAAGGGTGTAAGGTGAAGATGGTCAATTTATGTTTTTACTCTTGTATAGTGTGATGCCATGTATTGTTGGGTGTCCTACGAATATAATCAAATGGAAATTATCAAAAAGTGATGAAATTATGAACATTGAACAAGTGAATTATGTAATGGGTAAAACTATTAAATTGGAAATACATTTATGAGATACACAAGAGTAAATAGTTTTGGACGCGATTATAAAATTTGAAAAATTAATTACATGGTATAAAGAACTTCCAATCTTCACAAAACATAAACAATCTAAGAAAATTACAAATTTTGATTGACTTTTGGTGGTCACATCAGAGCGACAAATTATTTTTCTCGATGAAAATACTCATTGTTAACATTTTCTTTATTCATTATATCTTTTATACCTAGGTGTTTTATTGCATCGAGGATGATGCACTTGTAAAGGGAGAGAGATGTAGTGCTCCAAGATCCTCGCTCCCGATTGATGAGCGAAAGGAACATTCACATGGGAAAAATAAATAAAGATAAATAAACAAACAAATAAATATATATTTATAAAAGGTTTGCAGCTCTCCAAGATCAGTGAAATAAAATCGCCAACCACTTTACATAACAAACCAACTCTTACATCACTCACATCACGCCCAACTTGTATTACATTCACGCTTTAATTCTTTAAGCTAAGTGACGACTCATTGAGCCAACACCAAATCGCATGTGAATTAAGCATTACATTGAGGCTTGAAAAAAACCTTACATGTTTCAATATTAATATTAATAAAATAAAATAAATTAATGGAATTATATTTAAAATTGTAAATTAGAATGAAATTAAAAAAGAGGATAAAATCAAACACGCGGGAATGGAGGGAGCTCATCCTTCCCATCACCTAAGAAATGGAGGATCATTAAATTTTTGGTGGGAGATAGAGACTAATGGAAATACAAGGTACCTTGATATTTGGAATTCACATGGATATTGGAATTTGGTTTTCTTGTGGTATGGATTAAGTGTCAAGTTTCAAACCAAACTCCAAAACCATTACTAGATCTTGTCTTAGGTGCCATAGAGAGAAGTGTGTCTCCTTTCCATCACCACTTTCTCGGTTGATGTAGCGGGAACTTTCAATTAATGTGATTGGTAGGTGCAAGCTAAATTCCAAAACCATTACAAATAATTTTCCCCTTTTCTACACCAAAATGGCCCATGGGAGCTTGTGAATAGTATTTGGATGGTCAACCAAGTATAACAAACAAATTATGCGGTTGAAATCACCTTGGAAGAAATGTATGCAAACAAATGGAAACAAGTGTTTTTACTATTATTTTTGTAAGGTGTCAAAAATATTCGAGATACCTTTGGATCATGGAGGAAATATTCTATCCTACAATCATCACAAAGGTTACATTTCAAATAGTTCTTGGTTCTGGTTTTCCTAGTCACTGTAATCTGTAGAAACAAATGAACTAGTCATTAGCTTATCGTCCTACTGTCATGGGAAACCAATCGGAAAATGAATTTATTTATTTATTTTAGCTAAAATAATTGTTTTGTAGGAAATTGATCTTATTTACTAATCACTTTTTAGTTTTCCCTGCATATCTAGATCTTAGTTTATCTCATGTTTTATTGATTTCCTTCCAAAAAAACAACCAATCGATATTGCTTACAAACACATTTTTAACCACTTATTTTTTCAATACATTTCATTATTTTCTCCAAAAACAAAAATACTATCTCACTTAGCAAGTTTTCTTTATTTATATCTCAATTCTCACATCTCTATTGTTTTTCATTTTAACTGTTATAAACATGTATATTTATTTATTAAATATAGAAAAATTAATAATTCAACAAATTTATTTATGGATATCATTTGTAATCATGTTTTGTGATATTTTAAAGCCCTAATTTACCATCTCCACATTTTATTTTATCAACATAGTTTTTTGATTTTTCACACTTTGTGCTTATAATTAATTATTTTTAGTAATCATTCTACTAACCTTGTGTGCAGGTACAAACTACTCATCATTTTTTTGTAGGACCTTTTCGACAATACAAGACCTATTCACACCTCTCTCACCACACTTATTAGGTTTGCATTCCCCATCATCTTTTTCACACTGGAGGCCACTTGGGCTCCGCAAAACAATTTTTTTTTCCTTACATTCCTATTTTCCAGAACAACACTTCTAGTAACATTTTTAATGCTCTCCTTTCATTGTTTTTCTTTTCTTTGTGAAGATAATCATTATTACTATTTTGTAATCATGATTAATTGCAATACTAATTTAATTTTTTTTTAATAAAATCTATTCCAATTATATCGACATATGCTCTTTTTCCCGCACTTGAAGAGATATGAAAAATAAGAAACGGTCATGATTGTTTAGTTTCTTGTTATGATATTGCAGGATCTGTTTCCTTATTATTTTATGTTCCTAGCTATCATATCAATAAATTATATATTTTCACACTATTTATATTTGTTCGGTCCTTTGTTGTGTGTGCTCTTTTCTTATACCTTCGAGTGATCTCGGAAAATAAAAAAATCCAGATTGTTTTTATTCCTAACATTTTTCTACTGGATAACTACTAATTTGTTTTCTCGTAGGACCGTGTCACTCGAATATTGTCAAAATGCAAAACAAAAAATACCCCGCATACCACCATTTAAAAGAAAATTTCTGAAACCAATTTTTTTAGCACACTCAGTGTACACGATTATTTTCCGCTAGTGATTTATTTAAAGTTGGAAAGAACCCTTCATATAATCACATCATCATTTTATTTTTGCACATAGTAGAGGTGGATTTCATTATTGCCAAAGCTACACCGGTGATGTGGACTTGACTACCATGCACCAACAACATTTACATCTACATTAAAATTTGAGACCTAGTCTCAACACGTTGTTCGGTATTTACCTTTCCCTTGATCTTCACTTACGTTAATGCTATTGCATGACGCCGCGCGAGTCATGCCTAAATAGCTATAAAAATGAAGCATGGGCATCGAACCTTTAAATATTTGGGAGTTATAAGGACACCATACACATTCATCCCCTCATCACCTTCCACCTTTTCACAAAACCTGTTTTGGACGTGGTGATTCACTCTGAAGTAGGTAAGTTAGAATTGGTGAGTCTCCTCCAATGCTCTAAGGGTTCCCCGTACCAATTCTATCCCTATAAAAAATTAGGTATATCAGGACTAGGGTATATCGGAAGACACATATTTTTGGAGTGATAATATCCTGCATCCATCATTCCAAAACATAATTGAATAATTGCATGAAACAATGATCATTCTTGAAGAATTTACCTCTTAAGCCAAAACAATTTGATCCACATGATTGCTTGTTGTTTGTAAAAATAATAATTTAGCATTGTTTTATCATAAGACTTGGTTGATATCAATTTGTTCATTGTAAAATTTCAAACTCTAGTTGTGTTCCACAAAAAATCCTTTCTCGACGAATTCAATACCAAGCGAAAACATCCAAACAATCCAATAACGTAGACCAAAACATCGCACCGATTTCACTAGCTTTCTCTAGCCAAGAATACATCTACCATAGCTTGTCTTCGGCTATATCCAACTGATATTGAGTAACTAAAATTCACTCCTCATATCGTCAATTGTCAAAACATCCTTCATATCTCATTTCAAGCTATATCAAACTAATATTGGGTGAATTGTTTGAGTTCACTCATTATTTTTTCAACCATCGCGTTTATCCAAATCATAGCCAAAAAAAATCCTTTCATAACTCATTTTAGGTATATCAAAACCATATTGAGATTAACATGATTGGGTTACTCTCCCCATCAACAATCTAGAGCTTGTTCAAGATAAATCTACACAACGTGAAAAAAATTACCTAATAATTCATCTCGAGTTATATCACAATCATATTGAGATAACTTATTTGAGTTACTCTCCTTATCAGTCATCATGAAATTATTCAAGCTAAATCCAAAGCAATCAAGTCCTCATTTAATCACACCTGCTCAGAATTCTGATGCACTTTTTCATCTTAATCAAGCACATCTCATCATGGTATTCACATGTAGTCACAATCATGAAAATGATGATGAAGAAGTCACACAACCAGAACTCACCAATGAAGAACAAGAACAAGTAGATAGGGTGATAGAACAAAACAAAAATGAATATCTATTACGCATCCTAGCCATGGGGAAAAACTACCCCCGACTTTAGGACTAAAAATTTAAACAAACTTATCAACAACGGTGAATCAAGTTATCACAACGAAATACCAAACAATCCAAATAGCTCTTCGGCCGATGAGTTATTCACTAAAATCCAAGACTTAACAAAGAAACTTGAGGAAGCAACTGCTAGAGCTGAAAGATTAAAAGACCCCAATCCGACCCCCAATACTCATGACATTCTTGATAACCCATCCCCTGCCTCTCCATTCACACAAGAATGGAAACATATGAAAGACACCATTCAGGGACTACAAAAACAATCAAAACAATTCAACTTTGAAGAATTGTGTCCTTATCCATTTAATACAGAGATATCACGCTTACCATTTCCGTGATCCTTAAAAATCCTAAAATTTGATAAATACAAAAGCAAAGGTGACCCCTGTGAACATGTTAAGGAATTTTACATGCAATTTCAGGAAGTCTCCTATTGTGACATGTATATTTTATGATTATTCCCCTAAATTTTAGGAGGATGGTCATGAAATTCACAAAGGGTCGATCCACGACATTCGCAGACTTATCAGAGAAATTGGTCAAACATTTTTCCTAAAAATTAGACTCATAAATAACCATGCTTGATCTTTGTAACACTAGGAAAAGGCGGGTTGAAAACTTTTCCTCCTTTTTATAATGATGGCAAGGAATTACAAGCTGATTTCCTTGCTCAATACCCGAGAGACAACTAGTTAGCATTTTTGTTCCTAATCTCAATGCCAAATTATCATTCCACATGAAAATGCATTATATGAATAGTTTCAAAGAATTCATTAAAAAGGGAACGAAAATCGATTAAGCCCTCATTTCTAAGGGCTTATTTAAAGAACCCTTTAGGGACCAACCTTATCGAGATGCCCCTCAGAAACTGGAAAAATCCAAATTCTTTAACCATGATTGAAATATAGTCAACGATGGCATTACTGATTCCCACCATGTCTGAAACGTTCAAAACAATCCCATCAACACATTAAAATCCAAACAACCAATCATAATCCCTATAAATAAAGTTCCTTCTTGAGATCGGTGAAGACATTTCACTCCTCTCGAGAAAGCCTATCTAGTGTCTTTCGTCACTTGGAAAATGCCAACATGATTACATATCCCATTGTCAAACCCTTTGAAGAAGGACAACCCAAACCAAATTGGTATAAGGACAATGAATATTGTGATTACCATCACATAAAAGGGCACTCTACAGATCGATGCATGCAACTCCGCCATTATGTCCAAGACTTGATTGAACGTGGAGACATAGAAGTTGAAAATACTTTTGAGACAAAAACACCTAATGAAAAACTTCACATTTTAAAAAATCTCTTCCCTAACCATGATACTAATTCAAAAGATAAGGTTTAATCATCAAGCAATGTTGAGTATGACTCATTCATCTCGACCATAGACTATGACCAAGAATTAGTGACAACTATAAAGATCGAGAATTGACTATGTGATCACCACTAGACATAAAATAATTTGGGTCCCCTACTAAAAAAATCTTCCACTTCCTCCCCGCATCACCTCCTAATCCACCATCTAATTCTGTGACCAATTCCACTCCACAACATACACCATCATTCAATATTGTCAAACAATTGGAGAAGACTGCAACACAAATTTTCATCATGGAATTACTTAATTCTTCTCCCGCATTACAATGCATCCTTATCCAAACATTGAATAAGGCTTTTGTCTCTGAAGACATCAATTCACAACAATTACAGGATTTAATTGCTCATCTTACGGTCCCCAATCCTATTTTATCCTCTGGTCCTGCTGACCTTCTTAATCTTAACATCGCTAATAATCATTCTTTATATGTCGAGGGTTATATAACTCATCGTAAGATCAAGCACGTATTAATTGAAAATGGATCTGCATTGAATATTTGTTCCATGAAACTTTTATGTTGTCTATGTTACAATGAAAATGATTTACAAAATAATATCATAACCATTCATGGATATGATAATAGAAAAATAAATTCTGAAGGCACAATCATGTTGCCTCTCCAAGTTGGACCCATCACCTTAGAAATGATATGTCATGTGGTGGATGTAGAAGTTGCATATAACATTCTCATCAGCCAACCATGGATTCATGCCATGAAATCCATCCCATCAACATTCCACCAATGTATTAAATTTCCTCATTTGGATAAGGAATTTATGTTATGTGTAGATCCTCAACCCTTTGAGTATTTTACATTCCTCAAAGGATGATATTGACATGATCACTATTGTCCATCAACAGATAAGTATGATCCACCTCACATAATCTAGCGAAACACGCAACGATCGGGATACACTCCTAAAAATGATCAAAAGCCATCATCTTCTAACCAAAACACTTTTTGAATCCATTCTATTCTCGCTAGTCAACAATCTTCAACCAGTCCTCCTCCCACTAATCAATCATCTTCTTCCACTAATCAAGCTTCTTCTTCTAAAGCAACAATTATTTTTCCACCACACCATATTCTTCCTCACCTAGTCAACCTTCTTCATCTAACCACACCTCTTCTATTAAGATACCTTCTCCTATGGATAACTAACCTTCATCCTTCAATCCAAACCCTTCTTTTTATAACCCATTCTCTTCATCTTTTAAAATTACTAAACCTGATTTCCCCACCACATGAGGTACCTATTGTTCCCCCATCCCACACATTTAAAATCATTGACACAGGATGTGGTGAATATGAATTTCAAAAATGGAAGACTCCTTTTACATCAAAAATCCCCACATAGCTACGAAAAACCCAATGCTCCACATCGATAATCCATCCCACTTACCAAAAGGGACAATCGGTTTGGAAAAAATCGGTTATCTTGAAAATGAACATATTTCAAGTTTTTTAGGATCTTGGTTATATAATGATGACTTTGCTCCATGTTTTAAGTCCCCTAAATTTACCAAATCTCATTGAATAATGAAAAGCATGCGATGGAAGGGTAAAGGACTTGGTAAAAATGAACAAGGTCATTTAGACCTGATCAATTACACACAACATCACGGTAAACATGGCTTGGGTTTTAAGGTATTTGATGTTGCTCCCGTAATAATTTCAAGTGATAGTGATGACACCAACTTTGATAATGACACCAGGTCTCCACATAGCCTTTTCGAGGACCTTGCTAAAACACATCTTTACTTTGAACATTTATCTGTTAATGTCATCAATTTTGAGCCTACACATCCAAATCTCATAAACCATGGCCAACCACATCATGCAACCATGGTCATGTTCCAAAATGATGAAGCCATCAAAGAATTCCTTAGAACTCATGACCAAATACCTACGTGTAACATAGAAAAGGATTTGAAATCAATCTAGATGAAATAACCTATTTTAGAGAAGAAATAATATATTCAGATCCTTCACCTTCAAAAAATTTGGATCAAAAGCACAAACAAAAAAAATTCCCATAGTCAAAATCTCATCGCCACCCTATCAAACAAATATGTGAATAAAAATTCTCAACATTACACACAAAAATCTTGTACCAACTCCCCTAAATCACCCGACACTAATGACCTACATCAACCATTAGAATTATTCTCCGAAAAGGATACATATAAAATGATTGTAAAAGAAACTAAAGACATAAACATTGGAACCATCGAACAACCAAAAAATTTACAACTTGGCATTAGTCTGTCTGACCAAGAATGCATGGAATTCACAAAACTCCTTATTAAATTCCAAGATATTTTTATTGGACATATAAGGACATGCCATGCCCATATCCATCTCTTTTCGTACACCACCTTATGGTGCATCTGGATGCAAAGCCTATAAAACAAAAACTACGCAAAATGCATCCCCAAGTTGCATCGCTTGTCAAAACCAAACTCAAGAAACTCTTGGAAGCCGACTTTATCTGATCTATTGATTATTCAACATGGTATCTAACATAGTTCCCATAGCCAAGAAAACCCTCGGCATCAGGATATGCATAGACTTCTGAGACATTAACAAGGCTTATCCCAAAGATGACTTTCTCTTTCCAAATATAGACATGATTGTTGATTCTAGTACAGCCATGAAATTCTCTCCTTAATGGATGGATTTTCTGGTTATAATCAAATACATATTATTGAAGGGGATCAACATAAAAATTTTTACTACACCATGGGCAACCTTTTTTATAAAGTCATGCCTTTCGGCTTGAAAAATGCCAGTGCCACCTATTAACGAGCAATGGCTGTCATCTTCCATGATATGTTACATGATATCATGGAAGATTATGTTGATGATATATTAGCAAAATCAAAAACACGAATAGGGCATCCAGGTGTGTTGAGATGCATTTTTTATAGATTACGTGAGTATAAGGTTCTCTCGAACCTAAAGAAATGTGTGTTTGGAGTGACCTCGGTAAATTGTTAAGGTTTATTATCTCATGAAGAGGCATAGAAATGGATCCTGTAATAGTCAAAGATAATATGGAAATGCCTCCTCCTTAAAACCTAAAATAATTACGCATTCTTTAGGGAAAATTACAATCTATTTGGTGTTTCATATCATAGTTGGCTGATAAGTGCCATCACTTCAACCGATTACTCAAGAAAGATGTGAAATTTTACTGGAACCACAATTACCAAGACTCTTTTGCTAAGTTAAAAGAATACCTCTCAGCCCACCTGTTCTTATGTCACCAGTTGTCGATAAACCCATGTTACTTTATACATCTGCCACTGAACATACCATAGGAGCTTTGTTAGCACAACATAACTATCAAGTAAAAGAACATGATGTATATTACCTTATTTGAACACTTACTAAGCACGAAGTATGTTATTTCCAAATCAAAATTTATGCTTAGCATTCGTCATTTCATTCCACAAGTTACGTCATTACTTGCTCAATCACACAACTAAGTTGATTGCCAAGATTGATCCTCTCAAGTATCTCTTGTCCTAACCCATTCTCATAGGAAGAATGTCTAGTTAGGTCATACTACTTAGTGAATTTGATGTCGATTTTGTTTTGGCATAAGGTAATTAAAGGACATGCCCTTGCAGACCAAATTGCTGAGGCACCCCTTCCTGGCACAGAACCACTTCATTTTGCTTTTCCTCATGAATATATTCTACACAAAGAAATCATGCCATCTTGGACTCTATTTTTTTATGGATCTTGTAATCTCCGTGGCTTAGGGGCTGGTATTTTTCTTATCACACCTAGTAGACACGTTATCCCCAAATAATTTCATTTAGCACTCCCATGTACCAACAATATCATAGAATATGAAGCCCTAATCGCAGGATTAAAATTAGCTATATCTTGGAATCTTACAGAATTAGTTGTATTTGGTGATTCTTTACTTATCATCAAGCAAGTTCTCGATGAATACTTGAGTCAAGGATGAAAAACATATCTCATATAAATGCATGGTGGATAGTCTTTAAAACTATTTTCAATTAATTAGCTTTTACCAAATCCCCATAATTCGTAATAAATCTGCCAACTCTATGGCAACCATTAGATCCTCGTTAGAAATCACAACTAGTCAACCCTAGGCACATTTTCTTGTAGAACATCTCTTAATGCCTACCTATGATGTTCCTAAAAACACTATAGTATGCAAAATTGTGGGTCTGAATAACCCTAGGTACCATGATATTTATACCTTCATTTGTGATAAAACATTTTCTACCGACATGAAACCAATACATACACGTGTTTTAGCAAAACATACTTCTCAAGACACCATTTTAGCAGAAAATCTTTATAAATGAGGATATGATGGCACCATGATTTGATGTCTTAATTAGGAAGAATCATTCGATTGTCCTAATCAAGTTCATTATGGTATCTTTGGAGCACACATGAACGGTGTAGCCTTAGCAAGGAAAATCCCGCAAGTTGGATATTATTGGACCATCATGGAAAGTGACACTTGCCATTTTTTCAAATGATGTCAAGCATGGAGATATTATCCACGCACCTTCCCAAGCATTGTAATTGATAACCACACCATGGCCCTTCTCGCAATGCGGCCTTGACTTCATTAGTAAAATCGACCAACATCATCCGATGGACATAAGTTCATCATTACCGCTATCGATTACTTCACTTGAATAGGTGGAAGCTATGCCTCTCACCTATGTTACCAGTAGCCAAATATTGAGATTCATTTTTAATAATCTCATATGTTGATTTAGTATTCCATCCAATCTGGTCGCAGATAATGGCAAATCATTTAAACACTAGGATGTAAAAGACCTAGCCAAACATTTTCACATCAAACTTAAGTGGTCCACTCCATACTACCCTCAAGGTAACGGTCAAGCAGAAGCAACCAAAAAGACTTTAAAATCCATCATGGAAAAAATCATGAACACCCATGGACGTAATTGTAATACTCAAATTTACCCCACTCTTTGGGCTTACCGTACATCTTACCACACGCCTATTGGAGCAACCCCATTTTCTCTTGTTTATGGTTATGAAGCCATTTTAACTATTTAGATAGAACTCCCATCCTTGAGAATCTCCCTTAAAGATGTAATTAATGAAGATGAATACCAATAATCACAACTTCAAGAGCTTGATATTCTCGATGAAAAATGACTTAATGCTCTCAATCATCTTCAAGTCTATCAAAACCGACCGCAACACGCTTATCATAAAAAGTAAGATCTAGAGAATTTGAAATTAGTGACCTTGTTTTAAAAGAAAATCAAAATAATACCACTAAAGAGTGAGAAAAAAAGGAAAATTTGAGCCTAATTGGTTAGGACCCTATGTAATTATAGCTAAATTTGGCTTTAGAGCCTATAAGTTGGCCACTAAAGATGGTCAAGAACTTGATGAACCAATGAATGCAGTTCATTTAAATAAATTTTATCCTTGAGGCATTCACTATTCCGGGAAACAACGACGTGTACATTGTTCCTTCTGTCTAACTTATCTCTGAATAATTTAAAGTTATTCATTTCCATTGGTAGATATTTTCATTATCAAAATCACATCTTCATATTTATCATCATGAGACAGGTGCTAATATAGATCCTATTAAGTTTTTGAGCGTCATACTTCTTATAATATCTCCCATTTTCAGTCGCTTTCACCTATGGTCATACCTAGAAGCTTACTGATGGAAATATATTCCCTTCAAAGACATTCTCTCTTTCATAACAAAGATATAAACTTCTCTTGAGTTAGCTTCATTTTCCATCTCAATCTTCGGTGTTGAACCCTCGTGTCCTACTAGTCATGTGGGGCTGAGATTGGGGGTAGACATTCCTTCCCAAATACAAAGCACTATTGTAAAATTCCATCAATTCAATAAATTATGAATAATTCATTGTCACATATTTCGTCCTTCACATTATTTGGTGTTGA
The DNA here is from genome assembly GCA_018340775.1 of Taxus wallichiana var. yunnanensis. NCBI lineage: Eukaryota > Viridiplantae > Streptophyta > Pinopsida > Cupressales > Taxaceae > Taxus > Taxus wallichiana. Next base: position 644,765,550 of record CM031238.1, read on the forward strand.
ACCCACAAATCTTCTTTGTTAGTGTGAGATTGGGAATGGAGGGAGGTTCCCTTACTCATCTATGTCTTGTCTTCAGTGATAAACCCTTGCCTCTTACAGGGTGACATGGGGAAAAGCGTAGAGGGTCATTCTCATAAAAAGCATAAAAATATTACAAAAACATTCAAAAGTTCAAAAAAAAACATTAAAAAAAAAAAAAAAAAAAACAAGACAATAGGGGATTTCACTCGCCTATGTTTTGCCTTCGGTGATGAGCCCTTGCTTCTCACTGGTAGTATGGGGCAAGGCATATGGATTCATTTCAAGAACACAAAATATTACAGTGTTTTCCATTATAGAATCCCCAAAGAATTAATTTAGATGTCTAAGTGAAGAGAGAACTATCCCTTCACCTCATATCTTACCAATCAATGAGCCACGAATCGTATCTAAGTCTAGTACATGTCTCATCATTTTTGAAACTAGTTCAGTAACGTTAAGAAGAATTGAGTAAAAATTTCTCAAAGGGATTGTTGTTAGCATTTGTCTCTATATTAATTATCCACCTCCTTTCATCATATCATCAAGAATGAATCTGGACTTCTTTTCATCATATCATCACCACCATATCCTGCCAATGGAATGAGAATTTGTGTTATTTCGAGCATGATTTACCATGAGGAACATGTTACATGTAGATAATATCTTGGTTTATCACCTCTCAAAATAAGTCTGCACTCTGGTCCATAAATTGCCAATAACAATGTAAAAATAGTCAAAAATCTAAAAACATTAGAAAAAATAAAAATCTAAAAACATTAGAAAATCTCCAAAATTCCAAAAAAAAAGTATAAAAATCCAAAAATTTAAAAACATTAGAAAATATCCAAAATACGATTTTTTTGAAAACTTTTAAAAATTCCAAAACATCCACAAAAGAGGACAAAAGAAGAAGTAGAACATAAAAAAATTCTAAAAAAATTGTAAACTCCACAAAATCACAAAAACTCTAGAATAATCAACAAAATTCATCCTTTGAGCTATTATCCCCAACGAATGATCCAATCACCTTATGAATACCAAATTCAAACTACTTCTCCTCGCGTGAATCCTCGCTTTGGGAAAATCTAGATCTTATTATTTCCTTATTTGAGGAAAATGAACCAATCATTTTTTTATGTCATTCTACCCCCGCTTGGGGGCACATCCGATCAATCCTCACTGTATAACATGTTAGGAACATGTCTATTGGTTCTTGTGTTGCATTGTTAGTTACAAGTCATTCTTTGTTTTCTTGTATCTTGATATATTATAGGGGGCATCTTGATTTTATGTATCATGGTGTTCTCTCTAATATACTTATGTTATCTGATTACATATAGTAATGGGGAATCATAATTTATGGATGGCCTCTATTTATGCTCTCTTCCACTTGCATATCGTACTAGGGCACCAAACCTTTTTTTTTTGGCCCCCTGTCTATACTATCACGCATATTACGAGTCTAGTTATCCTAATCTTTTATATCATCATGCATCTTGTTATAAGTTATATTAAAATTAAGATGCTTTTCATCATGTGAGTATCTTCCTTCATGATCAACATATTACTTGCAACCCCTTTATTCACCCACACTAATGATCCAATCACCTTATGACTACCAAATTCAAACCACTTCTCCTCACATGAATCCTCACTTGGGAAAAATATGGCTCTCATTGTTTCCTTATTTGAGGACAATGACCCAATCCTTTTTTATGTCCTTGTATGCCTGCTTGGGGACACATCCGATCAATCCTCACTATGGAGCACATTAGGAACATGTTTACTTTGGTTCCCGTGTGTTGCATTGTTAGTTACAAGTCATTCTTTTTTTTCTTGTATCTTGATATATTATAGGGGGCATCTTTATTTTATGTATCCTGGTGTTCTCTCTAATAAAATTATGTTATTTGATTACATATCATAATGGGGCATCATGATATTTGGATGGCTTCTGTCTATTCTCTCTTCCACTTGCATATCGTACTAGGGCATCATACCTTTTTGCTAGCCCCTATCTATGCTATCACACATATTAGAGTCTAGTCATCCTAATCTTTTATATCATGATGCATCATGTTCTGTGCTATATTAAAATTAAGATTCTTTTCATCACGTGAGTATCTTCCTTCATGATCAACATCTTATTTTGCACCCCCTCCATTCACCCATACTAACACATTCCCTAGTTTGGGAATCATACTTGATCACATTTGCAATTTTCAAATCCTACTTGAAGATCTTTCTCAAGTAGCATTCACTATCCGTAAGCTCCTCCTCACCCACCTTGATCACCATGTATTTGACCCATTCATCCACGCTCCTCATTTTTAATCCTATGCCACTTATCCCCATATTACCCTTCTCACCATTCCTGTCCCCTCTCACCCATTTGTATTCTTTCCTTTCACTCTTCGACTTCCCGCTTGAAAATATTACTTAATAACCCATTCTATATGGGATCCTCAGTGGAGGTTTACCCTCTCCCTAAGATCTTCCCTCTCACAAAGCTTCTTCACCATTTCGCCTCATCAAACAATAATCACAACCACACACATCTTCACATTCCACCTCTTCTTCTTCTCATTATCGAATCATTACTCTCACCACTCGGGCAGTCCAATTAAGGATTCCTCACACCGTCCACCCTCCACTACATATATTCCTTCATCCATTCATGTTACACTCCTTTGTTTCCTTTCTTCCTTGTTATCACCTCATCTCGTATCCTCTTCTTCGCTTAGGCATACATCATTCACTCTTTTCTCATCCTTCTCCAAATCCATCTTATACCTAGTCACCCTACTTACACGCTCTCGTAGAATGGAAAATTCACTTGAGGGTTCCCATTTAGTCCATTTTGTCATACCATATTCCCACCAACTCTATCATCATTCTTCTTCTTCTCTTCATCTTGTGATCTTACTTAACCATTCCGACCGCATGAAAATATTACTTGAGAATTACTCTCAAGGTTGATCTACCATATGGCCTTCCCCATCCCATCATATTTCCCCATCTTATTTCTCCCACCTCTCATCACGATCATATTCTTCAACCAACCATTCCACCCTGTACCCAATACAATTTTGTCTTTCTCCTTGCATATAATCCCTATCGGTTTGGCGATCTTACGAAACCACTCACGCGTCATGACGATCTTACTTAAGAGTCTCTCTTAAGCATAATGTCATCTTCTTTGACCGCCCATCACTCTACATTCTCACCATCCATATTTTCTCTTCATTTCCCATCATCAAATATTTTTACCATCGCTATCACCATCCTCTACTTGGCAATCTTACTTAGCCACTCACACGGCATGACAATCTCACTTAAGAGCCCCTCTTAAGGATGATCTGCATCTTCTTTCCTTTCCCCATCACTACACATCCTTCACCCTTCAATTTTTCTTGGAATTTCCTATTTTCACATCCTCTCACCTCCTCTTCCATTCTCGCAAACACCACTTCTCTTTTTCCCACTTGTCATCTCTAGTGTGGCTCACTTGGAAATCTTACTTAACCACTTCCGTTGCATGAAAGTCTTATATCGGGTCCTCTCTGTATGCTAAACTTGTGATTGTGAAATTTTTCCTCACCTCATTCTTTGTTCAATTTTTGATCACTTCTTCCACCTGGTCTCTCCTACCAACCACATTTTCCTCCCACCATTCTCCTTTCTCCACCTATCATCTTACAACATACGTCTATAATCTTCCGCCTACGATCACATTATTTTCCCCCATTTTCCCCTTCTTGATCCATCATCCTTTATACCATTTCTTCCCATTATTTTCATGTCTTGTTTCTTCATCCTCACCTTGTTCATCCTCATCTCTTGCATCCTCTCCTCACTTTCACCTAGTCCCAACTCATCCCTCCCATTTTATTTTCTATTTCCACTTCATCTTCTATAATTATCCCACATTTCTAGCCACACACTTGTTTGCCATTATTGTTAACATTCCTCTATCATTATTTTATCATCATCTTATATTCCAATGCTAATAATTGTTAATGGAATTTCCTAAAATCATCAATCCTCATTCCACACGACCTCATTCGCTCCCTTGGACCTTCTAGAGTTTCCCTTCATTTCTTCCTTTCTCTAAGCCCACCGGTCATTGTTAGTGGGCTTTCCTAATGTCCCTTCATTGGTGTTACCCTTTCCAATCCTTATTACCTTTCTCCTTTTCTTCATTTTTTCTCTCACCCTTCCTCACCACTCATGTTTAGTGGAATTTCCATAACGTCCCCTCATTGGCATTGCCTCTTCTATCGGTCATTCTCTTTTCACTCATATTCTTTCCCCACTCCCGCCCTTTCTTGTTGCTTCTTCCCCATCTCTCCATCTTCCCTTCACCCTCTTCAATATATTTATTGTCTTCATCATACATCCTTTGTCTATTTTGTTGTAATCATAGTATACTCATTTCATACATCTCCACATATTTTCCAACTGTTTCATTCCTCCTCTCTTTCTTCTCTTCACATTCCTCATACTTTTCACTTTCCACTTATTATCCTCTTTTTGTAATCCCTTCCTTCCAAATCATTTTCTCTATTATCCTATTCTCTCCCACCCCTCGTCTTAATTCACTTCCCTGTATCATATTCTTCCCCTTTTTACATCGTATTTCCTCCTTACTTCCCCATCGATAACCTAGCTCTTCGGTTTTGTCCTATCTTTTCTATCATCCCACCCTCCACATGTATCTCCATACAGTCTCTTCCATATTCTTTTCCTTGTTCTTCCTTGCAAAGACATGATTCCTTCAATATTCTCCCTATATTCACTCTATCTTCTAATTTTCACGTTTCTTCTTACCACTTCTCCTTTTCTCTACCACCCCTACCTTTTCGTTCATTTTGTACTGTTTCTCTTCTTTTCTCTACTTTTTCACACTTTCCTTGCCCCTCATAGTTTCTTTTTTATTTCTCCATTCTACTTCTTCTTTCATCCTCTTTCAATTTTTCGTTGATTTTACCCCTAATGATCTTATTTATCCTTCCCCATTTCTTTCTTCTCTCGGATCTTACATTTCTTTCACTTTCATGCATCCCTCTTTATTATCTCTGTTGCTTCCTTCATTTGGCACATCTCTCTATTTCATAACTTCACCCTCTACTCTGTCATTTTCTTGTCTTCTCCTTGTTTGTCCTTCATCATTCCCTTCTTCCCCTATCATCCCTCTCTCTTATTATTTTCTACCTCTTTCATTTCTTTTTGTCCCTCCCCTATCTCCATTAATCTTCACCTTTCTTACTCTTCTCATAATCAACCCCCAATCCTATCCATTCCCTTTTCTCTTTCCCATTTCATCTTCGACACACCCTCACACCTAGCATTCAAGGCCAATTGAATCCTTTCTCCATTTGCATCATGCGGTCATTCCAGTCTCTTCCACTCCATTATCGTCCTCTTCTTTACATAATTAATCTCTCTTATTTTTTAGAGCTCATTGTATATTCCATTCTCATCAGCCCTCTCAAGGGGGCATCATCACATCTATCCATAATCACATCTTCTCATGAAATTTTTGTCTTGGAGGATACCATGACATCCGTCACTCACCACCTTCTATTCTCCCCAACAAACATTTGCTCTACTTTTTTCTTAAGAAAAGTATATTTAATTCTTCCCCCATCTCGTCTACTTTCTTTGAAAGGACACTACTTTCATAGTACCCTTCCAAAGAAGGGAAAATATAGACACCCTAATTTCACATCTGTCCTAAATCAAGTAATTCCCTACCGATTTTCCACAAAAATACACTTTGAATTAATTATCCATTTTAAATCCAAAAACATAACCCAATCCTCACCACACGTCATTTCTCCATGTTTTTCTACTATTGAATTAAAAATTCAAAATCAAATCCTCACCACATGTCATTATTCTCCATGTTTTTTTACTATTGAATTAAAAATTCAAAATCAAATCCTCACCCACTCTTCGTGGTCCCCACTCACCTAAAATCCTCCACTTATGAATTAAAAATCCAAAATCAAATCCTCACCACATGTCATTATTCTCCATGTTTTTCTACTATTGAATTAAAAATTCAAAATCAAATCCTCACCCACTCTTCGTGGTCCCCACTCACATAAAATCCTCCACTTATGAATTAAAAATCCAAAATCAAATCCTCACCACATGTCATTATTCTCCATGTTTTTCTCCTATTGAATTAAAAATTCAAAATAAAATCCTCACCCATTCTTCGTGGTCCCCACTCACCTAAAATCCTACAATTATGAATTAAAATCCAAAATTAAATCCTTACCCATTCTTCATGGTCCCCACTCACCTAATCTTGCCCACATTTTCAAACAATAATTACTTAAATTAATCTAAGTTAATCACTTCCTCGGGCTATAAATACAACCTTACACCTCCCCTCTAAGACAGAGAATAAGCCTGAATGCCCTGTCTAATTTCTTGCATCCTTTGAGAAAAGAACATCCTTCCACGTCATCCTAATGCCCAAATAGCCTCATCTTCAAGCACTCCAAATCCATAATCCTTTTACCCATTTGGTGCAAAGTAAGTGGATAGTTTTGCAGGAAATCCTTTCTCCATCTTGAAGAAAAGTACCTACATATCACGCAATCAAGGTTCAATCCATGTTTCTGTCCCATTCGAGGTTTCTCACGGAACACAAATGAGCAGGTATTATTGGTAGTATTTTATGTCCTTGTTAGTAGTGCATTTTTCCTATCTTACAAATGCATTACTATGAAATTTCTCATTGATATTACTCGATTGTAGTTATGATATGACAATCAAATACCCTTATTATTTCCAACCCATTCCCAAAAATGACCTAATCTAGGGGAAAATAAAAATATCTCGGTGAGAAATATTTCAAACACATCTTATTCAAGAAAATCCTACCATTTCAATCAATCATTTAATACAATAATCACTAGCATTTACTATGGCTTCCAGGATGACCTAAATTAGAAGCCCCAATATATCACTTTATCGGTTCTAGATGACCTAACTTGGAAGCCACCTAATACTATTCAAATAAGAAAACATGTTACCATAGGAGTAGAGATAATGAGATGCCATTTAATTTCATATACTACTCTATGTGGGTTATTCAATGGGAAAAAATCATTTTTAATCGTAACATAATGGTAAAAATTGGTCCTTATCGTATGTAGTGGTAGGATCTTTTAGGGAAGCATCATGGAAGTAGAGAAAAATAGACCTCTCTCCCAACACCCTTCCTTTTGCGGAAGGATGCCCAAATACTTCAATTATTTACAACTTAGGTTGGGAATTGATCACTCCTTACCTTCTATCATCTCAACAAAAATCTCCAATATTATCACAAATTGGTGATTCTCCAAGTTGCTAATTTTGAGATTTTATGTCTCCTTCTACATCGCATGGTTCAAAACACCGATCCATGGTTTGCCACATTATAAGTTTCTATGTTCTACACACACTCTGCAACACGACTTCCTCGGTTCCTATACAAGTATGTTTCTTACTTCCTTTACACTACTCAAATATCATTTAAATAGCATAAAGGGGGAAATGTGGACACAAAATCACACACATATTATTATTTTACTATGTTATTGATATTTTGTTATATGCATGAACCTTAAGTGAGAAAAGTACACTTTGGTGACACTTTCCCTTGTCCTTTTACATTCTTTGATTGATTTCTATTGTGACTCTTTTCTACACCTCTTAGTTTGGTATTCACTCATGGTCAAGTCACATGGATCCCTATCTATATTTTTTATCACATTAGCGCCCACTCAGGACAATAGCACCTAGGCGCTTGTGTACCCTTCTAGGTGCTTTTGTACTCTTTTCACATTTTTATCATTTGTGATCGGTCTTACTTCATTTATTTTCTTAATCTAACACTCTTAGTCAGGTATTTATATAACCAATGTCAAAATTCAAATAAGAGATTCATAAAAATACACAACATGCTCATTATTATTAAGTTTGTAAATTCAAAGGGGTATTTCACATCTACATACTATCATTATTATCAAAGGGACCACATTTTTGGCTACATCCACTATATAGAAAGGGAAGGTATTGGATTCCATACCACACTTTTGTATCAAATCTAGCTATAGCCCACTATCTTGGCAGTTTTGGCAGAAGAGAAACCTAATGACACCAATTCACACACAAGGAAAAAGAACTACTTTGAGTCTAAAATGTAGTGCAAAGGTGCTCGGTACTAAGTTCATTCTTTGGGTGATCGTTTGGGTTAATCTGACTTCACATAATGCATATTTTTATTTAGATCTCATGTGTTTATGAGCTTGTGCAGGTAGCTAGGGTTTGTTTTGTAGGTTACATGTGTGATCAAAACCCTAAAAATGAAGTCAAAATGATAAATCATTTCTATCCACTATGACATCATTTCTACCCAAATCTAACAGAATACAAAGTCCCAACTACCTCTAGATTATACATAAATCAGCTAAGTCACACTCTCTCTATGTATTGTTTAGGGTTTCATATTTTTTATTTCCTATTTATTTTTCATTACTATACATTTATCATTTATATGTCATTAGTTATAGAAGTTACTCTAAAATTTATATTTAATTTACATTTATATTAACTTAGTTGTTTAGAGGAGTTCTCTTTATGTTTCGACTTTCCATGACCTCTACCCCACTTCGATGAAGAGGGGTGTTGGTGTGTGTGAATTTGCTTATCATCACTCAACATATTGTCCACCTCACATGGTGAGTCATCTCGATTAGGTGATATTACATGTCATAGGATTTACACTCCATTTTGGAATCATAACTCCTATTTTCCTCATGAAGGGAACTATTTTCCAAGCACACGAGTTACACAACACTCCCATATGTACCCTCTTATTTTGATCTATGAGAATGAGTAGACCTATTCTTTCATGCATGATTTTCCTGGTTGTTTGATTTCACTTGCTGATTACTTAGAGAATTCATGTCACCATTGGATTGTAACCTCTTTGATGTGCATGGAGTTTCGTATTGATCCTCATAGAAAAATATCACATATAGTACACTCATACCTGTAATAACATTCATTTTGTAGAATACAAATATCGATCATTATTCATGAGCCATACATATTCTTAACACATTTTCACAATCTCATTCTTAATAAATTCTTTGCATTGATGCCTTGATACATTTATTATTCTAAGCCTTAAAGGTTCTTGATTTCAAATCCTAACAAATATTCTACCTCTTTTACAACCTTCACTCCTCTCATTCGAATACTTCACTTTTATACCAAGACTATAGGTAGTTACATCTTGGAATTAGGTTTCTAAATGAAGGTAAGTCTATTCTAACATAGTTAACCCCACTTCATGGGTGGAGAATACCTCAAATTCTCAATATGAAGTAATTAGTCACGTTTTACATTATTTTCAAACCTCCATACTAATATCTAGACCACAAAAACACAAGATTGGAAATTCAAATATTTGAAATGGTGGTTTTAAAGGAAACTCCATAATCACATTACCACAAGCCACAAGGGATTCAAATGGACTAGGATCCATCGCAAAACACTTAAGAATAGAGAAGGAATTACTAATTGTCATGAAAAATTCTATTGGCCACATCTAAAGATAAAAATTTGCAAGATACATCAATAATACATGATATAAACCTTAACAAAACTTGCAAACAAGAGACATAGAGAACAAGCTAGTTTTTCCTAGTGCCAAATAAATAACCTTTTGAGTGTGGATCAATCAAATTTTATTCAAATTATCTCACTCCAAAATATTCTTATGATTGTGCTTTCATAATAGGGAATCAATTACCAAATTTTATCTAGGATCTTGTTTCAGTTTATAATTGTCTCTTGTGATTGTGTCAATGATTGACTCATACCTTGGGTAGCATACATGAGAGATAGATTTGGATAGTGAAGAAAAAGGTTGAGGAGTGGAGTATGATGGGAACTAATGTAAAGAGTTAAATGGGGTTGGTAATCATATTCCATGCTTGATATTTTCTAGAATCTCTTTACTAGTTGTGATATGATTCTTGATCTTACCTTATCTTGTGTCTCTCATTTTTGGTTATGGTTCATGCATGCTCTCGGGTTGTGTGTTGATGCCTCACATGCCTACACTAAAGTTTATTATAGGAATTGAATTTATTTTGGCTTAAATATAACTAATGAAAATTGAGATTAGAGTTGACATAATTTGAAATTGAGTAGAAAACGAGTCTTCTCAAAATATGAGTTGTGGTTCCTACAAAATGTAATGATGCTTCGTAAGTTATTAAATTTCTTGATAATGAGATTAAATGTATGTGAATGTAAAATAGCTATTTATATGTCATTTGGTTAAATGTAAACAACGAAAACTTGTGTGTATGTGAGACATATTCTTTTATTTATTGACTATGGTAGCAATAATAAATGTGGGTTTTATAAAAAAATATTCTGTATTTTTTCTTGTTTTATTTGGGTGTGATAATTATGGGGAATGACATATGGTATCAGATAGGAGGTTCATAATCTCAAACCTCTGAGAAAAACATAAAACTTAACCATGGAAAAAATTAAGTATGGAATCAGTAATTTTATATGTGATGTGCATTATGTGTTGATTTGTTTATTGTGGTTAAGTAATGATGAAATGTCTGTGGTGATTGGAAAACATGTTGTAATGTGGGAAAACCTATAATGTGGTGGATCATTGACACAAAATGTAGATATGTGTATTTTAAAGCTATTAGTAATAATAATGATGTGATTAATTACATTGTTGTACTTCCTTGTAAATGTGTAATGCCACCCTTGTGATGGAAACACAGTGAGAATACCAAAATTTGATGCATGTTGTGATGAGTAAAGTGTGGTGTTGTTTCATACTATCCATTGTTGTTGCATGCAATTATTGTAGGTATTTGTTCATATTTGTGTTTATGACTACTAATTTCAGTGAATTGTGTGGTATTAATGTTACTCTACACCATTTGTCCCTATGAGTAACCTCAATGTGTAAGTGTGGAGAGAAGGTGTGAGCTAGGTGCCTATAACCTTGAGCCAAGTATGAGCTTGGAAATGGAGTCTTATGTAGACTGAAAACCCACTTATATTTGTTTAGTATACTTCAAGTTACTTAGTATATTATTAATGCACACCACTTTAGGCTACACTTATGAAAACTAGATTCCCTGATCTCTCCTATTTGGGTTTTCCATCGAACAATCCTATGTGATACCAACTATGTGGATCCTCATATATGTGATTCATATATATATGGATATATGTTTATTATGGTTATATGTATTTTATGAGCTAAGGCTTGATATCTGAGTGTCAACAACTCGATGAGTACCTCTTTGGAGGATACAAAAAGGACACATATTGATCGTAGTGTGATTTTTATATGTTCATATTTTATTATTAAATTTATCTTTTTTGTTCTTTTAAGAACAACCAATTATCTTGATCGACACATTCTTAAATATTGGGAATTGAATTTTTTTTGGTAACAAGATTCCTTTGTATTATTGTGGTTGTTTAAATCCATTTATTTCTCTTAGTTTGAATTTTTTTTTGATTTTAAAAGTTTTCTATCTTAGCCAAAGGCTTGGGATTTGATGTCACTTTGTGATGGAAACTGGTTGACATATTGGTTTTAATTTTTGATGTGTTGGAATGGGATCATGGGTTCACCATGGAGTTGAAGTACTTATGGACCCATTTTTTTGTATGGGGGTATTACCCGAGAAGGGGTTATGGGGTTTGTAGCTTTAGAACTATAGGTTAATATGACACTTAGGTGAAGGTAACATGACTCCATGTGCCTAGGGTCATAGGGTGACCCATCCTTGTTGGATGGAGAAATAAGGTAACATGTTGATATTTTTTATTTATTTCACTTTGTTGGAGAAAAAAATGGGTTGTGTTTGTTGGAGGGAAAATGGGTTATGTTTTTTGGAGGGAAAATGAGTTGTGTGGGAGTATCTTACTCATATCTTGAGACTATGTTTGCATTTGTTAATGATCTAAATTCTCCCTTTCGACATCTTATCATATGACTTTTTTGCATATCAATTGGATATATTTTTATTGAGAAACATTGTGTATCTTGTAAAACATTCATACTAGACCATACCCTCCATGAGAGAGAGGTATAATAATATCTTTTTATATTACATTTCTTAAGGGAAATTATTGTAGCTAATCATTCTTATCATGTGTTACAAGATGAAAATAACCTCTTATACTTGAAAAATACTAATAAATCCTTATGTGGAAAATGTTCTTGCCATGTTACAAAAAATGAACATAACCTTATATCATACTCTTTGCATTTTAAATCTTGTATTCTTATATGTATCACCACATGTAAACATTAAAGTATCACCTCTAACCCTTCAACTAGTTAAAAATAGCAAAACTAGTGGATGAGAAAACCCATAACCTCATAGTTTATCTAAAATATCACATAAGTAGCCATTACATTATATAAAATTCCTTGAAAATCCCCTTCTAACCCCAAAGATCCAATCAAAATATGTGCTTAAGAAATGAAAAATTTTTGACTTATGATATTTGGTTACTTTTTGTATGATAATGGATTTTGTTATTCATGATGATGGGAGGTGGTTGCTCATGTTTGGAACTTTGGGAGACATTGTTATTTTATATTGTCTAGATCATGAATCCTTTTAAGAATGTATTTATGTTGATATGCCACATTTTTGTGCACATGTTGATTAATGAGTCACTTGTGTGATTCATTTTGTTATGTATTGTGATGTTTAAGGTTTGATGCTCCCCATTTATTGCATGTGATTCCTTGATCTTATATTGGCAGTGTGTGTGTACATATGAGATTTGAGTCATGTGAAAACCTATTGTATAGTATTGTTGTGATGCCTTTTTTATGATAGGTGTGTGTTACAAATACTTTCTAGGTCATGGGCATGTGTTTTTGGGTACCCTATGGTCTAGTTTGTTATTTTCCTTCCCATGGTTGGGTTAGAGGTCTTGTGATGTGATACATTCATGAAAATATATGAAAGGGTGTAAGGTGAAGATGTTAACTTTATGTTTTGAATCTTGTATGATGTGATGTGATGTATTTTTGGGTGTCCTACAAATATAATCAAATGGAAATTATCAACAAGTGATAACATTATGAACATTGAACAAGTGAATTGTGGAATCGGTAAAACTATTAAATTTTGAATACACTTATGAGAAACACAAGAGTAAATAGTTTTGGACATGATTATAAAATTTGAAAAATTAATTATGGTATAGAGAACTTCCAATTTCACAAAACATAAACAATCTAAGAAAATTACAAATTTTGATTGTCTTTTGGTGGTCGCATTGTAGCGACAAATTAGTTTTCTCGATGAAAATAGTCATTGTTAACACTTTCTTGATTCATTATCTCTTTTATACCTAGGTGTTTTATTGCATCGAGGATGATGCACTTATAAAGGGATAGAGATATAGTTCCCAGGATCCTGCTCCCAATCGGTGAAGGAAAAGAACCTTCGTGTGGGAAAAATAAATAAAGATAAATAAACAAACATATATATATATATATATATATATATATATATAATAAGGTTTGAGCTCTCTAAGATCAGTGAAATCAACTGCCAACCACTTTACATAACAAACCAACTCTTACATCACGCCCAACTTGTATTACATTCATAGTTCTAACTCTTTAAGCTAAGTGACGAATCATTGAGCCAACACCAAATCGTAGGTGAATTAAGCATTACATTGAGGCTTGGAAAAAAACCTTACATGTTTCAATATTAATATTAATAAAATAAAATAAATTAATGGAATTATATTTAAAATTGTAAATTAGAATGAAATTTAAAAAGAGGATAAAATCGAACATGTGGGAATGGAGGGAGCTCATCCTTCCCATCACACTGAGGAATGGAGGATCATTAAATTTTTCGTGTGAGATTGAGACTAATGGAAATACAAGGTACCTTGATATTTGTAATTCACATGGAGATTGGAATTTGGTTTATTGTGGTATTGAATAAGTGTCGGTGTTAAAGAAAAATCCAAAACCATTACTAAATCTTATCTTCCAAGATAGGTGTGAGCAAAGAGAGAAGTGTGTATCCTTTTTATCTGCCCTTTCTAATAGATGTAGCTTGGGAAATTTAAATTAATGTGATTGGTAGGTGCAAGCCAAATTCCAAAACCGTTAAAAATAAGTTTTCCCTTTGCTATGCCAAAATGGCCCATGGGATCTTGTGAATAGTATTTGGATGGTCACCAAGTATAACAAACAAATTATGTAGTTGAAATCACCTTGGAGGAAATGTATGCAAACAAATGGAAATAAGTTTTTTACCGTTGTTTTGTAAGGTCTTAAAAATATTGTCAAGTTTTTAGAACGATTCGATACAATTCCTTAAATAAATGTTCCTTCAAGGAAATTCCTTAAGCTGTGTAAGCTTCAACTTTTTTTTTTGTTTTAGCATATAAAGATGCATGTCTATAAATGAGGTTATCAATATTCATATGGCATGATTGCTTTTCATTTAAGCAACCTATTTTTTTAATTCATTTTCCTTAATGTTGGTGAAATGTATTGGTTATGTTATTATCTTGAGGATTCCCTAAACATTATCATTAAGGTGCTTAGTTAAAGTTGTGTTTGTTACAAAAAGTTATTTTCTTGTTTGAGCTCTATGAAAACAATTGTTAATATGAGGAATCTATAAAATTTATCATAAATTTGAATGTGAAACATGGTGGTTATGTGGATTTGTTTTCTCTATTTAACATCTAGGCAAGTGTTGGATATGTTGAAGAAACTCTAAACTTACCACCAAGTGGCAAAAAAGCGCATGATTGTGTAGATGTATTTTCGGGTGTTTGAAGAGAACATAGGAATGTAAGAAAATGTAGATGAATTCTTAGAAAAATATCATGAACTATTTGAAAAATTTCGATAGAAATGTGGTCTTATAGAATGCAATGATTACAAAATTTTCTTGAAGCAGGTATGGATTTTCGTTCCTCTTGCACTAACATTATGCACTTTCATCATTTCCTACTCTTGGCTTATAAATGTTTTGAATAGTAGAAAATACAACTGGAATGAATGAAAAAACCCTTACCTGCCTAGGAAACTTTTAGAACATATAAATTTGACCTTATAAATTATACACATGGAACACTAAACCAAGTTGTCTACCGCAAACTGAAACCTCAACATGATCCTTATCAAACCAGGACACCATGAAGGCCCTTAAAAAAGTTGATGAACTTAGTTTGATTCCTTAATGAAATGATTTTCAAATTCCTTATAGTATTTTAGTCACTGTGGTGATGTTTCCATTTTGAGCAAATGTGATCGGTTTTGGCTTATAGTTGCCATTTTAATTGGGAAAAACTAAAAACTACCTTGACATACCTCTATACATCTAATGGGAGAATTGAAACCAACTCTTAGTTCCATGAAAATGCTCTTGAAGTTATTTTTCAAGTGGGTTATGTTTTCCTTTGGTTGTTAGGCAATAAGAGTGTTTCATGCATTTACGATAATCAACCTCGGAGTTCACTTTCCTTTGTTCATCATAATAAAATTTTGTCAAATACATTTATTTATTTGTATGTAAGGGATTAAGTAGGAATTGACAAAAACTATACTTTAACTTAAAATGAGTTTTTTCTAGACCCTATTTGTAAGCATTTTAGCCTTTTTGGTCAATCTTTGCAAACTTTCAAATTTAGCTAGAAAATACTTCTAAGGAATCCATTGAACTAGTAACTACTAGTGAAACCTATTAATATCGTCATAGTAATGTGTAGAGTATGATTTAATCAATTAATTTGTATGAATGGATTTCAAAATTTATGATGTTCTCTTTGCTCCCTCATCTCTCTCTAGAAATAATTATGAAATTGTGGTTGGTCATGAAAATGTCAATGGATTAAAAATGTAGATGGATTTGAAATGAAAATGGATACGAAATGTAAATGGTTATGATATTGTGAATAACAAAGAAAATGTCTCATAATATTTCTCTCTTCCTTTTTTCTAGAATCAAAAGGAAAAGAGAAAATGAATGTGGAAGTGTGAATGTGTGAGGAAACTCTCTCTCTCTCACCATCTCTCTCTCTCCTCTTCCTATCTCTATCTATATCCAATATTTTATTTTGGATTTCTTGAAATGATGGATAAGTTGGTTTATGTTTAAGTGTAAGGTTTTGAGTACTAGTCCTAGGACTGACCCTGCATTGGTTGCAAGTACTCCAAACAATAAGGATTAAAAGTGTGATATGTTGTCATAATTGATTTGGAATTGAAATGTTGTACATTAACATTGAATACAAATATTAAATGAAATCTAATTAGAGAGAATATAATATATACGTTAGTGTGTTGAATATTAACTCCTATGTTTTAATCATGGTATATGGGAATATTATTTGGATTTTATCTATTTCCATTTAAAACTAATTTTTTTGACATTATTAGGGGTGACACCTAATGAGTGTAGGAAAAACCATGTAGAAATCATGTTAACTTAATTAATAAAGAAGATAGTTAAAAATGTAAATTGGTAAAAGTGTAATGTTTACTTTATGGTTTCTTTCATGCTTATTTGGACTTAATTAAGTAAAATTATACTCACCCAAGAACCATTCTAGGGATAATTTCTCATATGATAAATCCCAGGTGGTAATAAACCTACACTTATTCTATGAGTATCCTTACAAAATATAACTTATCAAATATTTCCATTAAAACCTTGTAATAGGTCTTGCATACACGTAAGTGTGGATGTTGTAGATATTAATGGAATGGTAAGTGTTTGGAAAAATAAATGGTGTGATTTAGATGTAGTAAACATGTGTGGATTTACTTATGGATAAATATCAAGGGAATGCATTTCGTCATACTTAACACTTTCTTGGTGATGTAAGTTGATGTAGTTTCTTACCATTGGGAACTTATTTTTGATATGGTAATATTGGTTTAGAGCATTCTTTAGAACATGTGGAATATCATTCTAAAGTTAAGGTGAACCTTTTTGTAGAGCACCAATGTGATGATGAAATCCTTCCTTCTAAGATAACTAAATAGGACACGATGTACAAAGGAGACATGAGGAGTATGGTTTACATATATCCCTTGTGACATATTTGTGTAAGATAAAATTAAATAAAGAGTAATGCGATCTAATTTAGGAATCGCATTGTAATAGTGTAACTAAACATGTTGGAGCATAAAAGATATTGAAAATTATGTTAAGGAATAATTTCAATAAAGTAAACATTTAAGAATAGAGAATGCACTAGAAATTGCCATCCAACATTTCTATTGGCCACATTAAAGATGAATATTTACAAGATACATCAATGAGACATGATATATAAACCTTAACTAGACTCGCGAACAAGAAACACAAATAATTGGTTAGTTTTTTCTAGTGCCAACTAAATAAGCTTGTGATACGGATAAATGCACTTTCCTTCAAATTCTCTCACTCCAAAAGATGCTCATGATTGTGATTTAATAATAGGAATCAATTTACAAATTTTATCTAGTACCTTGTTTTGGTTTATAATTTTTCTTAACATGGTGTCAATGAGTGATTCATACCTTGGGTAGAAGACGCGAGGGCTAGCATTCGAGATAAAGAATAATTTTTTGAGGAGTGGAGTATGATGGGAAATGATATAAAGAGTTCAATGGAGTTAGTAATCCTATTACGTTTTTGATCTTATCTAGAATTTCTTTGACACCTATGATATGATTGGTAAACTTACCTTGTCTTACATATATCATTTTTGGTGATTGCTAATGCACACTCAAGTTACGTTCGAGGCCTCACATAGCTACACCAAAAATATTATTAAAAAATATTTTGGATTAGAAATAACTAATAAGAATTGAGATTAGGGTTGACACATAGTTTTAAACTGGAATAGAAAATTATTCTTCTTGAAATATGAGTTGTGGGCCCTAACAACTATAATGATACCACCACAAGTCATAACATATCTTGATTACAAGATGCAATGTATGTGAATGTAAAATAGTTATTTTTATTTCATTTATATATATATATGTAAAATATGTAACTTGGTTTGTATGTGAGACCTATTCTTTTATTTGGTGACTTGGTAGCAGTAGTAAATGTGGGTTTTACAAAAAAATATTATGGAATTTTTTACTGTTGTATTTGGGTGTGAAAATTATGGGCGTGACAACAATAGTATCTAATATCTAATATGATTTGTGTTAATAAAAATCATTTATATTTTACACATGTAATTATAGACTAAAAATTATATCACACTAATTCCCATAGGTGCATACATACTCTAGGACACCCAATTATAATCATACACAATCAATATACCCTTATACCACTCATAACCATAAAAAAAAAACTAAAAAAATAAAAAAATAAAAAAAACCAAAAAACCTAACCTCCTAACAACCCCGTCTCATGAGATCAAAATAACCCTAAACCATTATAAAATTGAAAACCCCATAAAAGGAAATGGTTGAAAACAAATTCACCAATTTCCTTGAATTTAATAGAAATTGTTGTACTTTCTCATAATCGGTGTCAATCGGTGTGGATCCATTGAAATGGCACCGATATTATAAAAAATAAACTCAAGCCTTTGACCAAGGAATCCAAAATAATTTATACATCTAACCTCTAAGATCACGGGTGACATGCCCAAGATCTTTGATTTCATGCATTAAGCGAGACGTGAAGTGGTCATAGCCTCTTGTTATCTTATACTCCCTCGGGAGTAATCTTTCGCTACATACAATCATCCAAAATTCCTCCACATCCAAGGTATGTTGTTTCATTAAAATTAGTGATCTTCTTCTCTCGAGTTAACCACACTAATCTAAGTATTTATATTTTAAAATTATTTAGTCTTCTATTCACAATCATAAGCTTTTGCAATCAGGACTTTAATCAACCCGGTTTTGACAACTATTGGCATCGATCATGCATATTGGTATCGATCCAACATATCAACATCAATCCCTACTAAAAATCCTCCTTTTTTATTCTTGATATATCCCTCTAATATCCAGTAGTCATGGTTAAACATATGTTAGTTGTAAGATTTTTTTTCATTAGTGACCCTTCCAGGAGCAACTTATGAACCAGCACCCATTTTGACCTACCGATTATCTACCAACCATTTGTATGGGAGAAATATAACATCAACTATGAGCTAAGTATTGACATCATCACCTTCACACATAACCTAGACA
This sequence comes from Taxus wallichiana var. yunnanensis, assembly GCA_018340775.1. NCBI lineage: Eukaryota > Viridiplantae > Streptophyta > Pinopsida > Cupressales > Taxaceae > Taxus > Taxus wallichiana. Next base: position 644,784,847 of record CM031238.1, read on the forward strand.
ACATTACTAAGAAGTTATAAGTTCTCGAACAAATTGATGAGGACAATCTCTATTGGGAAAACATTTTCAACCCTCCCTAACCTATCATCGAGGATGTTGATTGAGTCCCAACATCCAGGAAATACACAACTACAATTTTTTTGTATTATTTAATATCATTTTTATTATCATTACTTCCATCTTAATTGTCAAAAATGAGTTGACACCCTTCAAAGGAATCCCTTTGGTTCTGGGATTGGCCTTTTGCCAAGCAAATTGCCTCATTATTATCTAACATATTTCTTGTCAAAGTTTCATGTGTGTGTACATGTTCATGGCTATTTAGAAAAGTATCTTCCGCATGCATTCATATCCTCCTTCTTATGTTATCATATACATAATTATCACTAAACCCTGTCATTTCTAAGTTTTAGTGGTTCGTTTCACTTAATAAAATTGAATCCTAAAATATACTAAAAATCTAGCATGCTCGATGGGACCATATCTCCTTTTGATTAAAATTCTACATTTCCATAGTAGAATCCATATCTCTTTTTTATTTCTTATAATACCAATTAACTTTTCAGCTTGAGTCTTGGTGGTTTCTTGGAAAGTGTAAAATAAAAAGGATTATTTAGTGAATACAGGTATTTATCTCTCTTCTCATTCCCATTCTCTTTCTAGTCCCTTTCAACATTGTATTCTATGTTATCCCCATCAAAATAAACTTTCCTTTTAGGTCTTAAAATGAAATTGCATTTCTCATCCTTGCATGATCATATAGTTTAAATATGGGTTAAAATCTACATTCACCGCTTCCCCTCACACATGACCAAATCACAAAAAGTTGAGCTTACATTTTAAACACTCTCTTCTAGGTCTACCTACTTGGATTTCATCACCAACAGGAAGCTAGATTATTTTCTATCCAAGTATAAATAATTGGCATATAGTATATCATATAAGCACCCGACACCCTTATCACTGCGGGACCATGGAGTGAGGGGGTAGGCCTCGATATCACACCTTGTACCAATAACAACTCAAATTTGGGTGTCTCCTAACCTTGTGTATATTTAGGAATCATGCCTTAACATACTTGAAACTAACCCTAGTGAGCCTAATTCTTAGTACCTTCTACAATACACATTTTCTTTTCACATATTTTAATCAATCAAGATAATAAAAATATGTTATTGATAATCGATTTTCATTTTAAAATAAATCTCTTCATTTTTATTACCTTCTTATTGTTTCATGTTTTTAACCAAGAATAAGTCTCACATGAAGAACATTATAGATATGTCAGAACCACTACAAAAATCCATAGACATAACTCAAGAATCACCACAATCTCCCAAAAATAGATCAAATGCCTATGAAATCATTGATCCATCACTCCCATGAGTTCTTTTGCTAGTGGATACCATATCTTTAAAGAACTTATAGACACTAATATTGTCACTCTTACCGAGTTACCTCACTTCATAGGATATCCGCATTCCCCATTACAAGATAGAATCTTGACCACCTTTCACTACCATTACTTATGACCACTCTGGACTCATTGATGAAACATATATCGGTCATTCAACAAACAAATTTATCCTTATCCTACCTCTAGTCATACGAAAACATCCACACCCATCTCATCAACCCCTATAGCTAGTTGAACTTAATACTATCTCATCACAAAACATGGTTAGCTAGTAATAACCCTTATCATCTTTCTCTTAGACTAGATCCCCTAATACTCAAGTTCATATAATTACCCAACCTCCTACAATTGGTAACATAACATCCACTTCTCCTCCTCCCTCGATAAGTTTTTAAAATATTCCTCATTATGTGGGTTATTTTGTCACATCTCATCCCGTTATCTCCCAACAATCCACATCCTCAATCCAAAATTTAGTTATATCTATTTATACATCATTTTCACCTATCAACAAGAGTGTTATCACTAGCATTCATCCCCTTTCACATCCATCATCTACAACTTTTGTTCCACAAAGATGGTTACACCCCTTTTCAAAAAAATCCACAACCCCTCACAACGCATTCTCAATAATTCTATCCTCCAACCTTGAAATCATATCTAATCTTCATCAAAACCCTTAGTTTCTCAACAAACTTATAATATAATAGAAATATTTTCCCCTATTCAAAATAATATTTTACCATATCACTAGTATCAACAATAAAAATATCTTATATATGGACAAGTTAATCCTTATTCAAACATCAAACCCCCTCAGAATGATCCCATACGCAAGCCTTGATGAGTAGAATCACCAGCCAAGAAGTGTTACAATGTGACCCAAAAGTGTTTTCTTACCAACAAATTTGTAATGAAACCATCAACCCATAATTACCTCTCAAACCATACCCTCCACATTGGGAGATTCCAAAATTCACCAAATTATATAGCAAGGAGGATCGAAAATAACATCTCAAAGCCTTCTATCACTCATGTTACCTCATAGCTCACGAATAGGACCTTATGCTAAGGAAATTTTTAATGTCACTAGTCAGGCCCGATCTTGATTTTTACAAAAACGTTCCTCAACATTCTCTCTATTCATTCACACATTTAGCACAATTTTTATTAGAAAATTTCTCAACCAATATCTCACATATGATATCCATCACCAAATTATATTATATCAAACAATTTGAAGATGAATCTATTACTAATTTTTTCATCGGATGGCGAGGAATCATATATCGTTACCCTTCTCCCTACCTTAAAATGATTTCTTGTGTCAAATACATATCACCAACCCTTTAAATCCAATCATTTAAAACATTTGATGAATCCTTTACCATGACTAGAAAATTGAAACTTTGAGTCCTGAAGACAATAAAGTTAAATTATGATCTAAAACTCCCAAACCAGATTCTTCAAAAAATTTCTTCAATAGTGATAAATATAAGGGATCAACGAATACAATTGTCCTAAAAGCTACATCTAAGAGTCACTCAAACTCTGTATGATCCCAACCTCCTAAAAACACACACATCTATGAGATTTTTATAGTTATGTCTTTAAAAATCTCATGTCTACTCATTTGATAAATATTCCTCCTACTTAACTTTTCGATGAGTCCGGTCCTAATCCATCCTATTACGAGAAGAGGATTATTGAAAATACAACCAAATTTAAGGCCATGACATTGATGGATTTCACTCCTTTAGAAATTTCCTTCAAGACCTTATCAATCGAGGCGTTCTGCAGGTTAGATAACCCTAATGCACCTCCAAACCAAACCATATATGTATTCAAATAACCATTTCTAAACCATCCCCACCCAATAATACAGTCCAAACTAATACCGCAAGATCCCAAAATCTCACTTCTCACATTATCAATATTTTCAATTAAATTCCACCAACTGAAATATCTGCATATGCATCATATTTTCCATTCAAAAAGGTGACCTTTTGAACCTTGTTGGCAATACCCCACACAAAGTAGCATCCCGGTCAATGAGCTCTACACAAATACTCCCATCAATACCCATGTTATTATATCATAGGATTCAAAAAAGAAAATATTGTTGTAAAAATATAAACGTACTAAAGAACTATATGTCGTCCCCTCCATTCTAGGACCTTATCCTTCATCAAAACTTGCAGTCACCATCTTGGAATCCAAACCCATCCTTAAGACCCTATCTAAGCATGTTATTTGAAACACACTACATGTGTCCCACACTCTTAAGACATTTAAAGAAAATTAAATCCCTATAAACCCATCATCATCTCAAAAAACCCCATCAAGATACTATACCACACTTCTTAAGAAGCTTCCTAAATCATTAGCCATATTACTACCCCTATTCAAACTTTCCAACACCCATGGTTGGAATCCTTCTGAGTATAAGTATGAAGCATTTTACAATTATCATAGGGTGTTGGGACATCTTATGAAGATTATAAAGCACTCAAGCCATAATAAAACATATTTTTAAAAAATATGACCTCTTAGAAAATTAAAATCATTTTTCCCCACCTATCAATACGAAAACAATGAAACCAAAATACTAGGTTAAATATGCCCCTAAAACCATTAAGCCTAAACCATCATCTGCTAACTTATCAAATAAAGGTGTGGTACCCTATATCAATTCTCCATTCTTTCAAACTCGACGCCATCCACATAACCACAAGAGATCATGCCCAAGACTTAAAATCCTATAATCAAGATAGGCCTAACATCTCCTCCACCATGGCTCCCACCGAATCACCTTCTTCTAAAGTCAAGGTCTCCATCCTTCCATCACCTCAAACTCAATCCCCGACACTCAATATACCACATACATACAAATAAATGTTCTCAAGAAGCTAGATCAATCACATTTTAAGACGTCCCTTTATAAGCTCATCCAAAATTCCCCTCAACATTGGCAAGCTATGATAGAAGCTCTTCAAGCCATCTTAGTACTATCATAAGAATCTCATCCATTTGCTGGCTTTGCTTTGATAGTTCTTTAAAAATGTTTACAACCATCACATTTGACAACTCTGAGATCCCATCATTCCAACCTCAGGACCATGACCTACCCTTTTTATCACTACCTAAATCAATGATACTCGTCATGCCACAAAAATCATGATTGAAAATGGAACTAACATCAACATAATATCATCCCACATTTTCAAACAACTTCAACTACTTGAAACTATTATAGGTCAGTCACCTTTATTCCTCCATTATTTCAAAAATACTATTGCTCCCACCTTAAGCACGGTAATTCTACCTATCAAAATAGGCGTACATTTATCCACAAACTCTTCTAACTTGTAGAAGGTGAATTTCAATATAACATACTATTAGGACATCCTTAGATCCACACCATGTGTTGTGTCCCTTCCACCTTACACTGATTCTTGAAATATGAACATGAAGGTGAAACATTTATGATTCCGTTGATCTCGAATCTGTTCAAATCCTTTCATATGACATATATGCCAAATCATATGTTGTTTCCCTTATAAATAACTGATTCTTCAAATCAAGATTCCATGAGTTCCTCTGTTCCCACATCCCAATTACACGGATGATAAATCATTCAAATATATGATGAAATGTCTCTTACTGGGGGATTACCAAATCTTATCTCTTAATACACTACCTATACCAAAAACATATGGGAGATCTGATAAACATCCTCTCTATGAGTCAAATGTTGAAAGTATTATTTCCTTTGATCCCTCTTTCTTTGAACACAACTCGTTTATGGAGGAATGGACTGCCCCTCTTCCCATTTTGATAATCATCCACATGCCAAACATTAGTATTCCCAAACCTACCTTCAACACTACACGTGGAAGGGTTTTGGTCTAGGTATTTATGAGAAAGGTCCACATTAGTTACCCTTTGTGGATTTAAGGAAACATCATGAAAAACATGGACTCAACTCCATGTGACATTCAAGTCCACCACCATCAATTTCAGAGCATGAACCCTCCTCATCACTATCATTGGATGCTCCTTGAGAAAATGATGACACCATATCTAGTCTCCCCATCATTTTTTAATCAATATGATTACACTTGGACCGTTGACTTACTAAACTAATGAAAAAATTGTGACCCTCCCAATAATATATTTTTATTAGATAAGGTAAGAAAATGGATTATGGCTATAAAGGACCTTACTGATAGATGCATCGTGAAAAGGAGCAAAAAGGAAAACATAGAAACAGGTCTAAAAATTTTAAACAAGATTAACCCAACCAATATTCTCTATCAAGATATAATTTGAATCGTTCATAGACAGAGAGAAAATAGGAAAAAGTTGAAAAAAACCAAGAGAGAGTAACCCTCCTAAGAAAACCAAAAATTCCCCAACAATCTACTAAAATCTCAGAAATCCTACCATTATTTGTCCTTCAAATGTTTGGTTGATCTAGCATGGTGAACATTTTAACCTTTCGTTTAACGTCCTAATCAGCTAGGGTTTCGGTTTCATCCTCCATCTGCTCTCGCCGCCGAGCTATTGAGGAAAAACTTTAACATGAAATTCTTGTGGCCCTGTTATAGCTTATCTAGCCTCCCCTTTATAGCCATAACCATTTTTTTGACCCAGTGAGCTCATCTCTGAGAGTATTTTGGAAGTTACCGATACTATTAGAAGTCTCAATGCAATTCTTCATGCTATCTCCCAAATCATTCCCCACCTCACCAAGAAAATCAACATCTTTTTCCACTTGTTGGACATGGAGAGTTATCTTTTCAAGAGCGGACCCAGTCAGACTCCGGCCCCTATATGTTCCTTTGGAATAATACCTTTTATGCCAAACATGGTAACCACTACCACTCTACTGATCCTTCCCTTTCCCATGTGTTTTGGTCCTCTTCTTCTTTTGCAACCTAACCATACGCTCACCAAGGTGTAGTTGTCATCCGATTCATCCAATTTGGGCCCCATTTCCTTGGCCAATCTTGTCTTTCACCCTCCCATTAATATTAACCCTCCCATTAATATTACCCGATATGCTAAAAGAGGATTCTCCCACTATCGACGTCTTCTAATGTCACAATGACAATTACATCCTAAGACATATAGGTGTTGAAGACCAATACCTCAAGAGATATTTACCACCTACTAAATCCATACTTGTCAATGAATCCAATGTCAAAGTAAATATAGGCACACCAAAATAACCGCACATCATCAAAATTGGTCAAGCTTTAGGTCCCCAGGAACTCCGTGAGTTTACCACATTCTTATCCAATCATAATCAATACTTGGCATGGTATTACCATGACATACCTTGTATCGACCTTAACATTCATTATTAATAATATTTTCACTATCCCTGATGTTAATCTAGTGAAGAAAAATATTCATAAAATGTATCCCCATATAACATTACTAGTTAAAGAAGAACTAAAAATTCTTCTTTCAGCCAATTTCATCCTACCTATTGATTATCCACAATGGGTTTCTAACATTGTACCCATGCCCAAATCCTCTAGGAAATTATGTATCTTCACATAATTTTGAGATGTAAAGCCCCTTTGTCCAAAATATGATTTCCTCTTACCTAACATTGATCATCTTATCGATCTAATGAAAATACATCAAATTTTGTCTCTTATAGATGGTTGCTCTAGTTATAATCAAATCCTCATGGCACTAGAAGATCAACATAATACTTCTTTTATCACCATGTGAGGAACATTCTCGCTATAGAATAATGCCCTTTTACTTGAAAAATGCAAGAGAAATTTATCAATGCTTATTTATGACATATATATTTCATGACATCATCCATAAAAGTATGAAAGAATATGTAGATAATACATTAGGTAAATATAAACACTAAAAATACCATCTTGTTATCATTGACGTAATATTTTCCTGTATAATACATTTTTTCCTTTAGCTCAACCCTGTTAAGTGTGTATTTAAGGTCATGATAGGAAAAATCTTAGGATTTATAGTGTTTATCAAGGGAATCAAATTTGACCCCGCTTATGTCAAATCCATAATTGAAATGCCTCCTCCATCCAATCTTAAGAAAATTTGTAGCCTCCAAGGTAAAATTCAACCTATTAGTCACTTCATCTCTTAGTTATCAGTCAGTGTCAAACCTTCCACCACCTTCTTATAAAATACATCCACTTTAAGTGGGAAAATGATTATCAACAAGCTTTTAATGATCTCAAAAATACCTCTTATTTCCACCAATGGTTGTACCTCCATATGAGGGGGATTATTTTTATCTACATATATCCACTATTGATCACACCTTGGGAGCTATGTTAACACATTGGGAGAATGGGGTAGGGAACATGTAATTTATTACATAATTTGTACCCTTCATGATTATGAAACTCGTTATTCGAAGTATAAACGTCGTGTTGTGCGTTATACTTTGTAACTTCCAAATTTCATAATTACCTCATGTTGTCATACAAATTTCCAACATGAAAATTAATTTTTTCAAGAATGAAAACGTACCCAAGTGTCAAAATATTAATATAGGGTGACTCATGTCATTTCAATGTAGTGCTTATAAAGGTGAGTTATCCAAGAAACCTAAGAAGGCTATTATTAAATTTTTGGGACAAGTGTGCATCCTTAAGGACTGATAAAGAGGCCTAAAACCATTTTGAAATATTATTAAGGAGTTTTTAATGCAATGTAATAGGTTTTGGAAGATTCAAGAAAAGTTTTAGGCGTTTTGGAGGCTTAAAGAGCTTGCAATGGAAAAAGGTACCTAAACTTCAACAGAGGGTTACAAGAGATTTGAGATGATTCAAGTGACAAAAAATTATCATCATAAATATTATATAATCCTCTACAAGATGAATTTTTCACATTTTTCACAAGACCTAAGCATTTCTTAAAGTAACTCGGCTTTAGCAGACTCACCTTGCGGTCCTGAATGAAAAAGTAACATTTTTTGAGGAGGAAGATTCATGTATTTAAATCTATCCAATTGATATTGAAATGATCTTGGGATTAAAAATTATATAAAAATTTCCTAAAAAGACCTCTTGGAGCTCCGGGAAAAGTGGTTTCATGTTTTTGGGAGTTAGTCAATTTCACAGTTGGATGGGTGGTGCATTTTGGTGTCCCTGATTGTCCCTATTGTCTGAATGACTTAGGTGTCCCAAATATCCATGAAAATAGGTAAAGTGGGGATATTAGGTACAAAACATGTGCCCCACCCCCATTTTTAGCTCTTGGACCCTCATATGACCCTCTCTCCACCCAACAAGTGTTAAATGGTCATACATTGGAATTTTGCTAAGTTTCCTCATCAACCCATTACGTGCATTTTACTATCCCAACTATCCATGGGATGATGGGGATAATTGGGAAAATAAATTCACTCCACCCCTATCCCCTTCTCAGGTTCATCATGTGACCACAAGTTTTTGCCTCCCAGGTGTTCAAACCTTTCTCTCTCATCTCCCCAACTCTCCAACCCCGTTTCTACCACTTGTTAAGCCTTGGGAAGGGGGCACATTTTACTATCCAATATGTCCCATGGATATTAGGGATAGTATGTAAAGAAAAATTTTCCCCATGCCTTGAAGGTTGTAAACCAAAAATTTGCTAACTCCATTTACCTTGATGTTTCCTGCTTCTTCCTCTCCCGTGAACCAAAAGTGTTGTCGAAGTTTTTAACACAAAAGTAACTTCTGCCCACTTCATATTATCTCATGAAATCCATGATTTCTTAGTAATAAAATCCATTAAACCTGAAAATTTTCCATACACCATGTCAAATTTCTCTCAGAGAATCCATGGTTGCAAGGATGAATATTTTTCATTGTCTTCGAAAAAAGAAATTGATCGTATCAAGGTTTTGAGATACATTTTCTTCTCTAGAGCATATCAGTGATGAAGGAAGATCAATGAATTAATTAATGGATTCCATGGAAGATTTTTTCCTAAAACCTAACCCTAGAAATCTACTATTTTAATTTCCAAGCATTCTCAGTGGGTGAAACACATTGAAATTTGGAACACAAGATCGCACAAGAGCCTAATCTAAAAATAATGTTTTCGTCACAAAATGAGGTCATTTTTTTCACTTACTAAAAATTTCATATGTCATTCCCCTATACATTCTAAAATATTAAGTTTCTCAATTTTCAAGTTTTGATCACCTAGAACACTCAAAAATAGTGTAGAGAAGTAAACAAGGTAAAATTATCAATTTTCTCAAAATAACAACTATGGAAAAAGAAAATGATAAGAATATAAAGTGTCTAAAAATAGAAATTAATCATCAATAGAGGGAAATTGGAATGTTCCAGAAGGTTAAGAAGGTCATATTTGGGAAAAACAAGTGATATGTCCCAAAATACAGTCCAAGCCCTACCCGCTAAAAATAGAAATGTATGCATAAATTTAGAGATGGCTCCATTTTCACTTATCTTTCCAATTTTTGAAATCTTCATAAGATTGTATGATGATATCATATCTCAAATGGATAAATTAAACCTCCATAATGGTCTTGGAATCATCTTTTGGATCACAATTGTGTCTCGGAAGCATGGCGAAGCATAATAGAGGAAAGTTCAAATCGCCGAGAAGCTGGAAAAGATTCAGAGGGTGCCAAGGAATCCATTGATTCACTTAAATAGGTCATCATAATTAATTGGTAAATTTGGAACCATCATCATCTCTCGATGAGCTGGTTAAAGTAATCTCGGTGAGCCAAGTGAGTTAAGCTCGATGAGTTGGATAATCCAGTAAGTTAGGTGGGTTATGGTGATTGTTTACATAGAGTTGAGCTGACTAAGTGAGTTGATTTGAAGTGAGATCATTAATATGGTTGGAAAGGTGAGATTTTCAATTGGGTGGGTTGAGCTAATTTGAATTGAAGTGAGCTGGTTACAGTGAGTTTGAGTTAGGCAGAGTTGCGGCGGTGAGCTAGTCAAGAACTCATCCTTTTTCATGAAGAGCCTATGTGGGTGGCCATGTCAAGCTACTGAGTAAGATGAGTTGGTAAATCAAATAATATTAGGATATCTCCATGAACTATTTGGAGTGAGATCAATAAGATAAGGGATTTATCAATCAAGAATCAAGGGGATCATCATGAGCAATTCCTGTGGTCATCTTGAGCTCACATTAGGGGATCTATCAATAATGTTTCTAAACACTCATTCAAAGAACTGAGGTTTCGTGCATCATGAAAAATAATAAAATTATAATCATAATAGGAAATTTATTCATCATAATTATCTTCTTCAATAAGATCAATCAATATCTTTCCCTCCTCCTCTTCTCTCCCCCTCTTCTAATTCTTCATGATACATGATCATTGTATTTTTTTTGTATTCACTTAAGTGATAGTATTTGTAATTTGTAAAAGTATTCTCTCAAAGTTATAAGAGGTTTAATAAAATTTTATCTTTTATGGGAAATTGAAAGTTCACAAGTGCAATAGGACATGAAGAGGCATGGGGGAGATGAAAGGTCAATTCACAAGGCTATAAATTGGGATGGCTGATCCATTCCAAATGATCCTAAATTTTAGTTCTTGGTAACAATTGTGAATTATTGTAGATTTATTTATGATTTTTATTCATCACTACTAAAGAAATTAAATCTACATTCTTCCTTTTCCTTTGCTCATGTTTCCTCTATTCTCTCTTTTTCAACTTTGCAAGTATGGTGATCAAGAAGGAACTTGGTGTCCTTGATGAATGAATCTAAAGAACTATGTGTTTGGATTTATCAATCTCACTAGGTTATTTTTGTTTCTTTCCTCCAATTGGATGTTTAAATACTCCAGTTATTAGGTTTGAACTCTGTAATTGTCTACTTGCAACAATAACCTCCCCTTTCCTCAATTCTCTCCTTTATCCCTCATCGCTGTAATTTCCTCCCTTATACCCCATACAAGTAGTTTTCCATAGGTTTAATGAAGTGTTCTTGTGTGATCCCTAACCTTGGGTCCACCCTCATAACAATATATAGAATTAGATAGTTAACATTCAATAATAGGATCCTCCCCATACATAAGAAGGAGGGGCGTAGCCCCATGAGCGTTAGTGGACATCGGCTAATTTACCATACGAAAATTTATTTTACCAAAAAAATTTAGCAACTCCATTAGGGAGAGATCTACCCTCATGCACCCGTAAAGATCTCGTAAAATAAAAATTATCAAAAAAAAAAAAAGGAGTTCTTGAATGATAAAATATCCTTTTTGCAAACTCTTGAGAAAACATGGTGAAAGTAAATATACCACACTTGAATAGGTTGAGAGGAATGATTGATCTTGATTTTGAAGCTTTGCAAAGTCAACAAGATCTAGTCATAGATAATCCATACTAATTATCTCAAGCTTCATCCCCATCTGATTCATCTAGAATTACCCCTAGTAACCCTATTCAAACTCCTACTGACACTCCTAAAAATCCTATCTTTCACCCACCTTTGAATTTTGAATTCCTAAGAGAAGAAGAAGAAAGAGAGGTAGAACTGGAAGAATAAAGAGAGGAAGAAATGGCAGCACAAACACCTTTACCATGGGGAAAGAACATTTGTCTGCTGGATTTGGATCCACAACTCCATGAAATTTTACAAAGGTCAAGAAAGAACTTTCTAAAATTATATGGATATGGAAAGAAACTTCCTGATTATCATATCATATCCTTTCAAAGACACTGTGGCATCCTTGGAGTGAAACATGAAGATGTTGTATTGCGGTTGTTCATGGAAACATTACAAGATACCATGGTGGATTGGTTCTACTTTTTTCCTTCAAGCTCAACCACTGATTGTGGTGGTATGAGAAAAAAGTTTGAATAAAGATTCAAGACCTCCAAAGATGCTCACATCCTTATTTCTCAGATTAATTAGATGAATAAAGAACTACAAGATTCCATGAGAGAATTTGTGGAAAAATTCAAAAAACTAATCAACAAGATTGCCACCATCTCCCTTCCCAATGCTGATAATATGAAGATGTTCTTTGTGAATGCTTAATTTCCTGAACTAAGTTTCTTTCTATGGAGATTTCAACCAAGATATTGGACAACACTCAAGAAATTTTGGTTGAGGTGGAATATGAACTCATATTTTTAGGAAAAATCAATAATCCATGAATGAAGGATAAGACCCTAAGTCCCAAAGATGAGAGAGTTGATTAAATGTTGCAGAAGTTTGCAAATGAATTGAAATTACTGAAAAGGAAGTTTCTCAATGAGTACCTCATCCAAACCAAAATAGGAATAATATTGCAGGAGAACCCCAGAGGTTTTCCTTGGAGGATCCATCGGTCAATTAAATATGTGAGATCAATGAAGAAGAAGAAGATATTTTTGAATCGGAAGTTAAAGATGAAAGAAAAGAGGAATGTGCAGGGATTGGTTTTTATGATTTCATGCTTGATGATGAAGAATCCATAGATAGTTACTCATATTCAGTGCTCACTTAATCACAAAGGGATCAAGAAGGATTTTTTAATTTTTCCCAAGATAAGAAATTGAATCCTCAAATGGATACTATGAGAAAAAAAAAAAGTGAAAGGAGGATCATTGAATTCTTCTTCAGAAGGGTCAACTGAGAAGAAACATGAGACCACTCCAACCAATAATCCTTCTTCCTCTACAAGTAAGTCTCCTTTAACTTCTCTTGAAAAATTAATTTTTGTAAATCCTAAGAACATCCATGTCAAATCTGCCACAACCCCTGATGTTCCTACCACCTCTTCATCCTTTGATATCATTGACCATTTCAAAAATAAAAAGCCCAAATTTTTGAATTTGAGTACTTAAGAGCTCATCCCAAACAACTTGAGAAACTTGTTTAGCATATCAAAGGAAGTATCCCTATTTTATGTCCTAAATATTCCACCACCAAAAACTACCTTGTGTGTCTCAACCCACTCCATCTCTAAATTTTTTTCTCTTCTACACACTCCACCTTAAGGAAGGTATAACCTTTGTACACAACCTTGTTTGTCAATGGGTATAAGCTAAACAATTGCATCATTGACTCTGGTGATTCAAACAACATCATGCCTATAAATTTGCTAAAGATCTCAGCCTCTTCCTTTCCCCTACCTCTGGCCATTTCCTCTCCATGGAAATGAAAAAATTTCCCCTTACGGGTCAGATCAAGGATGTTGAGGTAGCATTGGAAGATTTCCCTAACAAGAAAGTCACTATGAGAATACTTGTAGCAGACATGCTTGCCTCATATGGTATGTTTTTGGGTCAAAGTTTTTGTCAATATGTTCTAGAGATATACCTCTGGATTGGTCGCATGCCACCATCCTAGTCGATGGTAAAACAAAGAAACTACTTCCCATAAAACATGAAGTATACTATTCAAACTCTAGATGACCTAATGACATCTACATCCCATCCCAAAATTCCAAATCTTGTAAATTTTTCATGAATTTAGAAGATGATATCGAGCCTCCCATGTTAGTGGAAGGATGTCCAAGCATCACTTATTTGGTCAAGGAACATTTTCATGATTTGATAAGATAAGAGTTTGAAAGTGTGTACTTCCCATGGGATGAGAGAATAAATGAAGTTGTTCCACTGGATATTGATGATGGTGATGAGAGCCTAACTTGCAACCAATAAATATTAAATTGAAGAGTAATGCAGATCAAGGAGTATACTCACAAAATTCTTGACATGTAACTTCATTATTTATAATCATGTTATTGATGCTTAGTGTGAAGTTCCATATGGTGAGTATACTTGTGAATATGAAGACTTATCATTCTCATTAGAAGAAGGTGAAAAGAAAATGAGAATGACAACATGTTTCTACCTCTCAAACATGAACCTATTCAAGAAGATGATGATTTCATCACGAGAAAAGGTTTTCTTTGTTCTTGGTGATCAAGAATGGGAGAATAATAACGAAAAAATTCAGCTCTAGTGTTGTTCACATTCCCTTTTCATGAGAATGGAAATTTTTTTGACAAAAATGGAGAGATTGAATGTTGCTTGATACTTTGGCTGATTTTTTTCAAAATGAAAAACATTCTCAATAGACTTCAACCTTTCAGTGCTTACTCCGCCTAAGAGAAGGATGCTCTATACATAAGAATGGATGACAAAGCTCAACATGGAAAAGGTGAAGAATATGACAGTTTTAATGTTGCATGTCCAATCTTTAGCTCATTATATTTCCAAGAGAATGATGCAATGTACATACCACACTACATAGGGAAACATGTTGTAAAAAAGTAAGAGTCATATAAAGATGATTTCTTGACCTAATTGAGAAACCAATAAAATAAAGAGGCTAGTGGTAATAATGATTTTTCTAAAACATATTCAAAGAATCAACCCATGGAAGTGGTGGTCATGAAGTAGATGCACAATGAAGAACACATGTCTTGGTATGAAAATGATAATTTGGCTTTAATCAAGAATCATCTTTATGGTAGCAATAGAAATTCAGCAAGTGAGAAGAATCTTGGGAATAAATGAGAAAATTCAAAGTGCATGTCAAAGCAACAGAGAGAAATGAAATGATCAAGTTTATAATCAATTGCACTAGTGATGATCTTATATTTCTCAAGAAGTTGAGGATAGGTTCATACTTCAGTGAACCTTTCAACAAATTTGCAAAAGAAAGGAATCCGATGATGTTCGTTTATGGGTAGGCACTTGGTTCAACTAAGTGCTTCAATGAAATCAGGTTTCGCCCCATATTTACATCGGTGATTTAAGTTATTTTAATTTTGGTGTTGTGTGTTTCCTTTCTTGTTTCATTTTCCCCTTGTGTTGTATGTTTCTTTTCTAGTCTTATATGTTTTTTCTTATCGTGTGTGTGTGTTCAATAAAGGGAGTTGTGTTGTATATCTCTATGGTGACTCTCTAAAGACCAATAGATAAGGAACTATTACACAATGTATATTGAGATTCTGAAGTTCATTATTATCCCTTCCTCTCTTTATTTAATACAGAACAAGTCCCTAAGATAGAGCCAACATTTTTCATGTAAATGTGCAACTTGAAAACTTTAAATTTTCAAGCATGACAACAGACCCAAGTGTTAAAAATTTTCTCCTAGGAATTCCTAAACCCTCTCTAGATCAGTATACCCTCTATGTGGTGTCTATCATATCCTTGAAAATTTTAATATGTTTTGTGCATACCTTCCCAAGTTTTCAAAATATTGAGAATGTGTGATTCATGTCATTTTGATGCGGTGCTTCTAAAGGTGAGTTCTCCAATAAGCCTAGGAAGGCTATTCTTAGCCTTCTTAGGACATGTGTGCATCCTCTGGGACTTATAAAGAGGCAAAAAACCATCTAGATATTTTATTGAGGAGTTTGGAATGCAATGGAATAGGTTTAGGAATATTCAATAAAGTTTGAGAGGTTTTGGAGCAAGAATAATGAAGGTGGGTTTTGGAGGTTTCAGGAGCTTGTAGGAAAAGGGTACGTAAAATTCAACAGAGGGTTCCAGTACCTCGAGATAAGTCAAGATGAAAATTATATATCATCATAAATATTAGAGAATCATATACATAATGTATTTTTCACTTTATTCACAAGACCAAGCAGTAGCCACCCCTAGCCCCTGCTCGGAGCTCATCATGTACCCATAAGTTTTTGTCTCACAGCACTTAAACCTTTCTCTCTCATCTCCCCATCTCTCTAACCCCATTTCACCACTTTTCAAGCCTTGGGAAGGGGGCACATTTTACTGTTCCAACTATTCTAGGGATAACAAGGATAGTAGGGGAAAAAATTCACCCCATGCCTTGAAGGTTCTGAAACCAAAAATTGACTAAGACTTTTTACCTTGATGCTTCTTGTTTCTTCCTCTCCTATGAACCAAAAGAGATGCAAGAAATTTTTAAAGAAAAATTAAATTCTTCCCACTTCATTTTTCTCATGAAATCCATTATTTATTATTAAAAACCTCCATTAAACCTATAAATTATCTAGACACCATGTCAAATTTCTCTCAGAGCATCCATGGTTGCAAGGATGAAGATTTTTCACTACCGATGAACAAAGAAATTGATCATACCAAGGTTTTGAGCTAAGTTATCTTCTCCAGATAATATTAATGAATTCATTAATGGATTTCATGGTATATTTGGGCCTAAAACCTAACCTTGGAAATCTACTTTTCTAATTTCCAAGCATTCTAGCGGTTGAAACACAGTGAAATTTGGAGCGCGAGATCACATCAAAGATCCTTATCTAAAAATAATGTTTCCATAGAAAAACAAGTTCATTTTTATCACTTACTAAAAATATAATATGACATGCCCCTCCACATGCTAAAAATTATATTTCTCAATTTACAAGCTCTGTTCACCAGAACACTCGAAGCTTGATCTGAGAATGGTAAGCAAGGTAAAATTGTCAATTTTCACAAAATAACAAGTTTGGAAAAAGCACCTAATAAAAATATAAAGTGGATAAACATAGAAATACATCATAAAAAGAGGGAATTTGGAATGTTCGAGAAGGTTCTAAAAGTCGATTTGAATAAAGCAGGCGATATGTCCCAAAATACTAGGTCTCGGCATTACCTGCTAATAATAAAAAGTCTCTGTTTTGGATGCAAAAAGTTGCATATGGATCCATTTTCACTCATATTATTTTATTTTTGAACTCTTAATAGGTTTATAGGATGATCATAGGTCAAATAGAGAAATAAAACCTCCATAAGGGTCTTGGAAGAATATTTTGGATCAAATTTATGCCCGGAAGTATTACGAAGCATAACAGATGAAAGTCTGGATCACGAGCGGTTGTAAAAGATTTAAAGGGTGCTAAGAATGGAATTGACTCACATGAACAGGTCATCATAGTTCATTGGTCAAGTTGGGACCATCATCATCTCTCGGTGAAGCTGGTTTAAGTAATCTAAGTGAGTTGATCTCGGTGAGATGGATAAGCCGGTAAGCTAGGTGGGTTGAAGTGATCTAGTTGAAACGATTTGAGATGAATGAGTGAGTTGAGTTGAAGCGAGATCATTGAGATGGTTGGCTAAATTAGTTGTTTAATTGGGTGGATTGAGTTAATTTGAATTGAAGTGAGTTGGTTGCAGTGAGTTTGATTTGGGTTAGTTGTGGCGGTGAGTTAGTCAAGATCTCATAATTTTCCATGAAGAGCCTATGTAGATGAGCTAGGTAAAGTAACATGGTTGAGTTAGTTAAGCTACATTGAGATGAGTTGGTAAACCAAATGAGCTTAAGAGAGTTTGATGAGCTAGTTAGAGTGGGCTCAATGAGCTCAATAAAATAAGTGAGTTGATCAATCAAGCATCAAGGGGATCATCATGAGAAATGGATATGGTCATTTGAGCTCACATCAGACACCATAAAACACCAAAGATCATATTCTATAAATTCTAGAAATCCATGAATTTTTACATAGAACACTAGCGCACATGAAGGAAATCTAGCACGGGGATATCGACACTAATGTAGGGCTATCAATGGTAGTGCATGGGGATTAATTTTGACATAAAGGGTTTCAAGGAAAAAATAGAGAAGAAAATATATGTAATGCTATCACATGAGCATCAATAGTAGCACATGATATTTCACAAAAACACAACAAGTTCAACACTAGTGCGTGAGGATATCTATGTAGACTAGGATGAAAAATATAGAGTAACACTAGCATATAAGGTTTAACGATAGCACACATGAAGAAGTAGTAGTAGTGCAACAAGTTTAACACTAGCACATAAATTCAACAAAGATGTATAGTGATAAACACTAATGGAGTAGGCCAATGAAAACACATGAGAACCTGTGTAACTTCATAAACATGGGAATTTGACAAAAATAATTTCAAAAAGCTCAAATATTTACTAATTAGCTTCAATTTTGGAAGCACCTCCCCTCCCTTACACCTGTAAGGAACACTCAACACATGTAAACTCAACAAAACAAGTTAAGAATTACAAGATTTATTAATAAGTGCTAAAAAGAGGGTTAGTATACAAAAAAATGAAACTAAACTAAAAAAACTTGAGAAAAATGTGCATGAGACAATGGATATGGTCCCACCAAGCATGCCATATGTGTGCATCTAATAAATCAAGCTAATTTAATGAAAGGAAACTAACACCAAGTAGTATCCTAACCTAGATAATCTACCAAAAACACCATTGATAAATCTTGAAAGAGAAGACTAATTCTAAAATGCATCTAACATGAAAAACATCAAATGCTAAGCAATCCCTTTGAAATTTAGATGTGTTTTATAATGTATGATTTCTCTTAGTATGAACCTATCTTGATCATAAGCAATCAAATGAATGTTATCTCAAAATGAGGAAAGAATCTCACCAAAATGGCTTAATGGCCATGTTTGGATCTTCCTTTACTACTCATGTATGAAAATAATGGATGCATGAATGAATAAGCTATTCCAATAGAAATGCCTTTATCATATGCATAAATTATCACTAGAAAAAGTGTGGTGTAAGGTGTGAAGGAAGGTTATAAGTCTTTATATTAGGAAAAATTAAAGGGTCCCCTTTGAAAAAAGCCTTATAAAATATTTAGTGAATCAAGGAAAATTAGATTTCACATGAATGATGAATATCAAGACATCATGACATCACTATTAAATGCTACTAGACGATATATTTTTTATATGCTACCAATCAGCAGCATATTTTTTTATTCTACTAGTCAACAACATAAAGTATGTTGTTGGTTGGTAAGCATAGAAAATGCTATTGACCGAAAAAAATTTTGATGCTACCAACCGGTAGCATCAAAAGGTTGTCGGCCGATAAAGCATCTTCTATGCTACCATTAACAACATACTTTATGTTTTCAGTTAGTAGCATAAAAATATGCTACCAAATGACTATATTCAGAAAATTTTATGAATTTCTATTTTGCGGGAATGGTGAATTGGCCCCTAAAATTAACTTGTACCCAAAACATTTTGGTGAACTGGTCTTAACTTTTATACTAAAAATTCACCAATTTGAAATTTCAAAAACCAAAATATTCATGAATTAATGAATATTCACCACTAAAATTTTCCTCGCTTTATATAGCTTTCCAATTTGGGAGAAGCTAGAAACTTAGTGAATGTGGGATACAAGATAAAATATAATTAGAAGGAATAAACATGTTTAGAAAGAATTAGAAAATCATGGGTGTAGACACCAAAATTGGGTCACACTCCCCTTGGTCCCTTGTCAAATAAACACCTTGAACACATTCACCTAACCATGGCCCCTTTCATCCCACTCTAATATTAATTTAATTAAATTAATTAATTATCCTCACAATATTTATTATTTAAATATCATAATTGGATAATGCCCACATATCCACCTCACCTATACACCTCATCTAGCCACCTCACCCTAAGACCTATTCTTAGTATGTTGCCATAACTAACTAATAACCTACCCAAACCCTAAAAATCAAAGCCTATATTCCCTCTAACCACATTCCCGCACATTAGAAAGGAATCTTCCATTCTAATCCATGGAGCAAAAATGAACGAGATCCCAAAAAATCAAGGGGATCTGCCTAGTTTAGTAAACCTAGGAAATCTCGCCCTAACCGATGCTCGGTTACCCTAAAGCGCCATCGAGTTACCATTTAATACCTCAAACAAATTTATTTCAAGGTTGGGACATTTATGAGAGGTTGGCACATCTTCTGAGAGCGAGAGAAAAAACCAAAGCTGCATGCAAGCAAAACTAGCATTCGTACACGCATTAGAGCATCCACAGCCAACACCTGAAGCAACCACAGAGCCATTTTCCTTCACGGGAGCATCCAAGGAAGCACCTACACCACACCAAGTTCCTTTCATTTGATCACCCACCATTACCAACCAGACATCAAGCTCATGCAACAGTAAGTGTTTTATTAACCAACACTTGTCCATTGCCATTTTTAGCATATTCTTTTACTTCTTGTAGACACCTAAAATATGCTTACACTTAGCATTTCCTCCCATTCAATTGATTGAAGAAACTTCATTAATCAAACCATTGACGCTCCCTTCTCGGATGCCCATTTACAACACCTTCTCACTGTATTCTTCCCTTATTCAACTTATTTGGCTAATATATCTCTTATTAGCTAAACATTTCTCCTTTCGACCATTCAAAACCTCCTAGTTCTCTTAGACTACTTCTATTGGCTTCATAGGCTATCTATCACCACAATTGGTTATCCAAACCCTCCAAACTCTCAATGAGTCTCTAATCACTTGCTAATCAAAGTTTAACTAGCCTAAAGCCTAGTTAACTAGCCTAAACCAAGCTTAACTAAGTCTAACACATGGTTATCCTAATCTAATCCTAAAGTGATTTTTATACTTTAGTCCCACATGCACCCAAAGTTCAAATTCTTCCAAACCAAAAACTATAAATACAAGGCTAAGCCTACCCATTCAAAGACACAACTTTACATAAGCTAAAGCCAAAACAAGCCTAAGAAAGCTTAAGAGCTCATTTGCATTAGCCAAGCTAATAAGGCATTTGATCTTGGGTCATCCACCATTAAAATAGCTTCATCTTGCACCCATGTTAGGTTAGTAATGGAATAGCTAAACTTGGCCATGTAGCCATTTAGTGAGATTCATTCACCCTCATGGAGTAAAACAACAAAATTGATTGCTTAGATCCTCTTAGGTTCATTATTTCAAGCTTTCAAAGAATAGAGGTTAGTTTCATTTGTTTAGTTTGTTTGTTTACTTCAAACTAATGCATGCAAAGTAGAAAACCCTTGCTCATTTCTTATCTCATGGTGCATGGATGAGTAAAGCAATGCTTTGAGGTTCTTTAACCTCATCCCATAGCTTTTGAAACTTTCCATTGCATACATTTGGCACGCCTTGAGTGGGATACTATGTCCATCCTCCATTAATGGAGGTCTTTTAGGTTTTTTCAAATTTCATTTTCAAGTTTTTGGGTCAAATCACTTGTTATTTCCTCATTTATGTTTCTAACACTAGATTAATTACCTTCATTTACATGTATTTTATGGGTTTGATATAGAAATAGGACACTTTGACTAACAACTAACTGTTTGCTCTTGAAAATTTGAAAATCCGTGTTTTTTGCAGGTTTTTCACAGGGTGCATGTAGGTGTAAAACAAGGGCGCGTACACATCAAAACCCCAGTGTACCCATCAGATCAGGCACGTACATGTTTGGCGAGACTTCATCATTTGCAAATTTTACCTCTACAAGGATGTGCACATGTGTCCATCATCTGGGATGTGTATCCGCCTCTCTGGCCACGTATGTGTCAGCGCTAGATTGTGTAAAAAATTTGAAAATTTTACCTCTACATGGACACGCATGCATCTCTGTCATATGGCACGTGTATCCGTCTCTCTGGCCATGTACACGTAAATGGCTTGACTGTGTAAAAATTTGAAAAATTGTATGTTTTATGCTTGGGTGCATATCCGTTGGTCGGGTAGGCGCGTATGCATCATCCTTGCGCTGTGCAGTGTCCTATTTCACTGTTGAATTTGCATTATTTTACCTTTCCCACGTACCTATCTACTTGGGCATGTATTCATTGGCTGGGGCACGTATGTTTATTGCAGCCACACAGTGTCTTTGTGTAGTCCGGATTCATACATTTTATTTTTAGTGCTACTTGTTTTGATCATATCTTTTGACTCATTAACCCGTTTTCAGAGTTTAAACAGCGTCGGAAAGATAACGAAGCATACTTTGTAAGGGAACTTCCAAAAGTTAGATACCTTTGGTATAATATATTCTATCACAAAACTCCCAAAGTGCCCCGGAGACCTCCAAAAATGTAAATTACTAAAAACTGTTAAAAAGTGCAAAAATTGGATTTCTAGAATTTTTTGATTTTCTTGGTTTTCTAACTCTTGCAAGATTCTAACAGTGGTTTAGAGGTTTCCTTTACATTAAGTTTTTTATACTAAATTAATCAAAAAAAAATTCATCTTTATTTGTGAGCGCGTATGCTCTTCCCTCGCGCCTTTCTAGGTGATCTTGGGAATCAGAAACGCTTCACTACTTTCTTCATATTTGCAAAATGGTTTATTTAGCTTTCAAAGTTGGCTAAAAGGAACTTATTTTCACATTATACTTAGGAATTTTCCATTCATTACAAATTTGAGTGAGGTACCTTGTTGTATATGCTCTTTCCTTGCATCTTAGGACGTTCTAGGAAATCAAAAACAACATCTTATCTCCTTTGTATGACATTTTTTGGAAATTTACTAAACCTTGGTATGTAGGACCAAAATCACTTGTCAAAGAAAGACGTCAAAAAAAAAACAAGACACAAACCTTCTAATACGTGTTTTCATATAGGTTTCCAAACGGTGTGCTACTTAAAACCACATTAAGTTAAGCAAGATAAAAAAATACACCACATTCAAAACATTATATTGCAGGTTTCGAAAAAGGGTACGTCCCTATCCGCTTAACTAGAACATAACCCCTTTGGCATAACGCCTTAAGCTACAATAATGGGGGTGGTTCTAGGAACCCTAAATTAGTCCACCATTTGTGTAACCTCGTGGATGAAACAAGAAGTGCTCCGCTTACCCACTTGATTAGTTTTCCTTACGAGATAGAGTTACAAGTTTTTCCTATCGCGGCCCTATTAAAAGTACAGGATGGATGCATTTACTACCCACTATGCTTGAAGGGGGAAAATTTGAGATACTCCCAAACTAGTCATTGTGACTTTTTGGGTAAATCACCCCGCTCGTGGATAACTTTGTAACACTTAGTTGAGAGAACTTATTAGAAAAGCCATTTTGTCTTGGTGCCCACTTTGCTAGTCCTTTGTTGCATCTTAGCCATCATGAAGTGATAATGTGTTTGGATTCAAAACCTTGTTTTTTGAACAAAGAAAAGAATCTACTTAAGTTGGATCTAAGTTCCTTTCATCATGGAAATTGGACGATGTTTCACTGAGGTTATATTATTTCTCGCCTTCGAATGAGGAAAATATCTACCCAAGTAATGCTTAGTTCATTTCCATCTTTTGATCTACACCTTTGCATTCTTGTTGCCCATTTGGGGCAATAGAAGGCATCTTTCGGGAGTTTTTTCATAGATAGTGTTCACCACTTTTTTATCCGTTTATGCTCATCCATGTTTTCGGTTGAGTTGTTAAAAGTCTAAAGTGCGTGGATGCATCTTTATATCTTTGATGGCCACTTGATCTTGATTTCAGGATCATCATCATAGTTCGGATTGATTCATCATTTGATCTCCCTTTGTTAATATTTACACCTTGTTCATTTCGAGCTTGACATAAATATTGACATTGTGTTGATCGTATTTTGCATCAAACTATTACTTTGCACATGCATTTGCATAGGGTGTATTTCCTTTTTGATTGGATTTGTGTTTCACACTTCGCATGATTGTTCCTTCGATTATTCATCCGGAAAAATTATTTTATAAGACAATCATTTTCAATCTCATTGATATTGCGTCATCACAATGTCTATTTTCATTAGACCTTCTTTGAAAAATCATGCACACATCTCCATACTTACAAAATGTCTAGTTGGATGTCATTATGCTACTCGAATTGACATGTCACTTCCTTCCCTTTGAAGGAGTTTCATCCCACTATCTAGATCTAGACATTTGTGCTTAAACAACGCTAACCATGACTGACTATCACGTGATTTCTCACATTTACAACAATGCGGAACCTAGGTTTAGCAATTCATATCAAAATATTCCCATTGTGACTAAGCCTCATTTGGTTCTTCATGTTAGAGAGCCCATTCGGGTACCTTGTTCCCCACCTTCAGCTCATAGTCATTGGTATGGTTTGGATGCTTCTAATCCAAATTATTATTCAGGTTTCCCCCACTCCTCTTCTTCTAATTCAGATCCAAACTACCATTCGGACTCCCACTCTTCTTCTGAAGACTTGGATCCCAACTATCGTTCGGATACCCCTAGATAAAATCTTGAATCACGGTCCTCCCTTCCTTCATAGGACCTTTATTCCAAGTCACCTCAATGACATCTTCCTCATTTGAAGACTCGTGTGACCGCACGTTCATTGTTAATCAAAGATATAATTTGGTTCTTGAGTCACGGTGCTCCATTTCTTCGCAGGACCTCCTTCGTCAATCGTCTTAACGACCTCTTCCTCCATCGAAGAGTTCCACGACTCGGATTCCCTCTAGTCAATCATCTAATTTGACTCCTACATCACAAATTAATGAATGGCTATGCGATCCTACTTTCCAACCTACATTACATCATCTTCTAGAAAACGACATAGGTCCAAATCTAAATCATCCATTCATGAGGATCCTACCACCAATCCTACTTCCTCTCTTCAGTCATCTTCTTCTATCAATCAATCTTCCCCACTCATCGGACTGTTTCTTCTATTAAACCTTCTATGGCCATAGGACAACAACCTCTACTAATTGATTTCTCTCATAATGAAGAAACAATCAGACTACACGATGATATCCCTTTAGAGGATTGTAAACAAGGATTCTTTCTTGAACTTGATACGCTCGCGTATTGGGGAAAAGAAGTTGATTCCTTTTATTAGAATATAGAGGAAAATCCTAAAGTCATGGAACTTGATTCTTCTTCTTTTATTTCATCTTCACCTTCTTCTGATCATGATGAGATGTCGGGTCTGGCATTGAGCCATGGCCTATCTTCTCATTTCCAAATCATTCATTATCTATCATCATTCCTCAATCAAAATCTTGCCTTGGGTCACCATTGAGTAGCCCATCATCTTCTCCTATCCTTGGGCCACCCGGGTAGTCCTCCATTTTCTACTTATGGGTCACCTCTTGATATCCCATTACCTTCTATTCTTGGGCCATGTCCTAGTAGCCCTTCATCATCTTCTATCTATGGGACACCTCCGAGTAGTCCCTCCTCATCTATACTTGGGCCACGCCTAGTATCCCTTCATCATATTCTTCTATTCTCGGGCCATATCCTCGTAGCCCAACTTCTTCCATCTTAGGGCCATATTCTAGCAGCCCTTCATTTCCTTCTATCAGTGGCTCACCTCCTCGTAGCCCATCCTCTTCAATTATTGGACCATATCCTTTTCATTCATCACATATTTCTTCTATCAATGGTTGTGGCAAGCCTGCGGTCATTTCTTGCATCACTTCTAAACATCCATGTTCACTTTCTTCTCCTTCTCACGATCAAACAAGTCACGTGTTAGCTTATAAGAAACCCAAACAGGTTCATTATCAAGCTCAAGTCAAAATTTCCAAGAGCTCCAAAGCTCCCAACAACTCCACCGGTCTTAGGGTTCAAAATCAAGCACAATTCAAAATCATACATCAACACAACCATCAAGTTTGGCATAAAGTGCAGAAACCTATGGATAGGGAACTCAAGCTCCTACATGAACAATTACTTTTTTAAGGATAAATTGCAGTCATTTGTTGAGTACGAGCTCACCATGATCATCGAGATCGGGAATAACATGACTCTTGATAAACAAACATACCTAGTCTCCTTATCAAGGAATTTGCAAAAATCGTTGTTAGATCTTGCCGCATAGACTGAATTTGTTAGTCCTAACCCCTTAAAACTATCAAAAATCTAAAAATTAAAAAAAATGCAAAAATACAAAAAAACATGAGAAAACATAAGAGAAAAAATCAAAGGTACATTTTCTTAAACATTGCAATCGGTATTACATACACATGGATGTTATTTCTTCCCTTCCTTGTCATTCCTCTGCAAGTCTTCCTACCATTTTTGTCCCTTTGGTGATATTTTTGTTATCCTTTTCACACACATTTTGTGACATTTATCTCTATGGTATCTATTTGACCCTGGTCTTTTATCACCTTGGTAAATTAAAGAATGGTGACCTCTTGGAGATCCTATCACATTCAACGTCTAATAAACTTGTTTGAATAACTTTTTGACATGTTTGTTAACACTAGCCAATGTCATCATAACAATCATTTCCACCTCCTTCCATCAAGCCATCTGTGGTTCTTAACCCCTTGTCCAACAAGAGAGCTGAAATAATTTTTCGAAAGCAAAAGAATCAAAATCAATCAAAAATCAAAATCTAAAAGCTACAAAGAAAAGAAAATTGATATATAGCTCTCTCTTGGGGTATTTCCAATAATCTCTATCGGGATATGGAGGCTGACTAGAAGTAGAGAAATATTGTGAATAGAATCAAATACATCTTTAAATCGGGGCTATGGACGCCTTTGGGCCGGGCAATGAGCAATGTACAATCATCCCTTCATTCACAAAATCACCTATCACCTATCAAAATAAATCATTGCTACACACATTGGCTAGGGTGTCTTCACTTGTTGTCTATTAAATCTTCCCTTCAAGAGGTAATAAATTCCACATACACACACCTTTGGATCTCTATGAGAAAGAAGGATTAATATGTTACCAAGTGTTTTTTTTTGGACCTTGTTCAGACTCTTACTTTAGTTTTTATCTTGTCTCACGATTTGTGCCTTTGGCTAATCACTTTTTCATTGTGAGGATTCTAAGATACATTCATATCATTCTTCTACTTTGTTCAGAACATCCACGTGTATAAGTTTACTTTTTTTCCATGTTTTTAGACACCTTTGTACCCTTTCACAAAAAACAATCTTCTCCTTCCTTTCTATCATGTGCTTTTAGGCCAACTTACGATGGGGGCATCCTTGCTACTCCCTAGCACTTCATTGGTTTACGTTCATCATCATGTTGAACCTATCCATAATGGCCTTAGGTCTTTCTTCTACCTTTGAAGATTTTTCCTTTGAATACTCCCACCTAATCACTGGGGCATTTTTACATCTTCATCTTTCTCATATGCATGTGGCCTTATGCCCTTGTACATCCCATCTATCGCTAGGGGCATCCACGCTTCCTCGTATTCCTATACATAGTTTCAGAAAACTTTCAAATTAATAAAAACATTCAAATATGTTTCAAAAACGTCAAAAACAATATAAATCATCCTACAAAAACATCACTCTTTGGTTCTCACTGTTCATGTGTGCAACTCGCAAATCATCTTGATCTACCTCCATAAAAAAGCTAGGTTGCTTACTTCATCTATACTACGGGACACAATGAGTTTCTTGGTATTGTTTTGTAGTGCACATTACTTTTTCATAGGACTGAAGTGTCCTCCATTATCCTTCTCGCATGTATCCTTGCTTGGGGAACCATCGTCAACCCTTGTCATTAACTCACATAGGTCATAACTGAATCTCGATAACAAAAACATTACATTATGTTTCTCTGTTAGGTTAGCTTGTTTACTTTCTCATATTGCATTGCATTATGTATGTTGCATGGAGTTAGGCATCGTTTACTTTATCATATTACATTGAATTATGTATGTTACATGGAGTTAGGCATCTTTTAATTTCTCGTATTGCATTGCATTATGTATGTTGTATGGAGTTAGGCATCTTTTACTTTCTCGTATTGCATTGCATTTTGTATGTTGCGTGGAGTTGGTGTTTTTAGCAATGGACATTTATTCGTATATGGCTTTTCATGTCATACTAAGCTTTTGTTCAATATTTTCAATAAGGACTGATGATGAAGATCACCAGCAATATGATGAAAAATAAAGTTGTTTAAAAGGCATTGGATGGATGTTAGCTCATTCCCCTTCCCCAAACTCCTTTTCTTCTATGTCCCCTTTCTTCTTCTTCACACTATTCTTTTTCTATTCTCTTCTTTTCATCTATTCGATTGTCAATCGAGTTCTTCTCTCACCCGATCGACAATCAAGGGGGCATCCTCCATTCTACTCATTTTTCTTCTATGCCTTCAAAATTTTCTTCTTGTCTATACTTGTCTACTTTCTTTGAAGTGACATCACTTACGCCACCTCAAAGAGGGGCAAATGTAGACACCTAAAATATGTTTACACTTAGCATTTCCTCCCATTCAAATGATTAATGACACTTTGTTAATCAACCCATTCATGCTCCCTTCTCGGATGCCCATTTATGACACCTTCTCGGTCGTATTCTTTCCATATTAAACTTATTTAGCTAATATCTCTCTTATTAGCTAAACATTCCTCCTTTCAACCATTTAGAACCTCCTAGTTCTCTCTATACCACTTCTATTGGCTTCGTGGGCTATCTATAAATCACAATTGGTTATCCGGACCCTCCCAACTTTCAATGAGTCTCTAATCACTTTCTAATCAAATTTTAACTAGCCTAAACCCTAGTTAACTAACTTAAACCGAGGGTAACTAAGTCTAAAGCATGTTTATCCTAATCTAATCCTAAAGTGATTTTTAGACTTTAGTCCCACATGCACCCAAAGTTAAAATTCTTCCAAATGAAAAACTATAAATACAAGGCTAAGCCTACCCATTCAAGGACACAACTTTACATAAGCTAAAGCCAAAAAATCCTAAGAAAGTTTACGAGCTCATTTGCATTAGCCAAGCTAATAGGGCATTTGATCTTGGGTCATCCACCATTAAAATAGCTTCATCTTGCCCCCATGTTAGGTTAGTAATGGAATAGCTAAACTTGGCCATGTATCCATTTAGTGAGATTCCTTCACCCTCATGGAGTAAAATAACAAAACTGATTGCTTAGATCCTCTTAGGTTCATTATTTCAAGCTTTCAAAGAATAGAGGTTAGTTTCATTTGTTTAGTTTGTTTGTTTACTTCAAACTAATGCATGCAAAGTAGAAAAACCTTGCTCATTTCTTATCTCATGGTGCATGGATGAGTAAAGAAAAATTTGAGGTTCTTTAACCTCATCCCATAGCTTTTGCAACTTTCCATTACATACACTTCGTTATTAGTTTTTGCTCCCATTTCCATTTACCCACCATTTACCTCCATGAAAACTTGACCATTCCTTCACCCACACCCTTGAACTACCCATACTTGGATTTTAATCACCCCTGAGTATACCTAAGACCTACACAGACCCTGCCATAGCCCTCTCCATTTCCATTTAGCCTTGGATCTACCCTCACCTCAAACTTTTATTGAGTTTCTTGTACCCCAACCACACCAACGCCGGTTACCCACAACCATCACCGGTTCACTTAAACCGACATCGGTCCTATCAAACCGACATTGGTCTATGTTTTTTTACCATCAGACCAAGAACAGATCCTAAACTCTCTACCCAATACCCAAAACAGCCCAGAACTTGACCCTGACCAGTACCAGTACCCTAAAAAACACCTTGACCCTCAGATTTAGTCATAGCTTAGCCTGTTGTGAATGAATTTTCTTATTTTAGACAAATGAGATACCTAAATCATTTTAACTATAGTATTATTTCCTTTATTATTAGCATTAAGTTGTTTTAAACAATTGGATTGACAATCGTTTAGGAGTATCACACTTACCGGATCTAGCATACACTAGGCGAGTCTATTACATACAACTTTGTTTAACTTTTATTTGGTGGTCTTGTTTTCCATTTTAGGTAGTTCCTCCAAGAAAAAGGAAGCTCTCACAATAAAATGTGGATTAAGAATTCATACGTGCACAACAACCTACAACTAACATTTCGACAAGTATTCCTCCTAGCCCTTTACCCCTATCTATTTAAGTCGACATTCAAAGAAATGATCTAGAATCGGAGTGAAACATTTTGCACACTGGTGGGATGCATTCGGGGTTCTTTGCATTCTTTCATTTCTAGGTGAAAAGTTGCATGTTTGTTTCCTTTCTAAAAGGTTATTACATTAAAATTTCTCACTTGGAACCTTCTCTTCTTCTATTGTATAAAATCGATCGTATTTTGGTGTTTTAAAATGAACATTTCTTTCCTTTCATTAGTATCACATTAATGAAAGAGAATCCCTCCTATTCATATTTTTGTCTCATCGAATTCAACATTTCAATTTGGGTTTTAAAAATCATTTCATTTCATTATGCCTTTCTGCATTAGCTCACATTGAATGAGGGCAACCTATACGCTGGAAGTCATGCCCAACTGATGGTTAACAAAAAAATCATAGAAAAGCACTTTCTCTCTCTCTCTCTCTCTCTCTAAGTCTTACCAAACATCACAAAATTGAAAAAAATACACACATTCTTAAACAACATCTCACCCGGAAGAAGTTGTAGGTGATCACACAATCACGGTATAGTGGGCACCCACTGGTTATCTCTGTCTAGTACCCCATCAGAGGATGGCCCACCCCTGCCATAACATAACCTAAAACCTCTCCTTATAGATATCCTTCTTTGTAGGAAGCCATCCTCACCAAAAATTCTATTCTAAAGTTCATGAGTCAGTCCTTAAATAGCATAAGCTAAACAAACATAATAGAAAAAGCACTCTTAGGATTGAATTTTTCTTAGTGTTTCTGCTTGGCTTGCATTTTGAGGTGAGAGGACATGTTCTTCATTTTCTTATTTCCCCTTGCACACTCCTCATCATAGTTGGTGTATTCCAACTTCATCTGAGTGTGCTGGACCCTATTTTCATCATTCTCAGAATCCTAGGTTTGATTCCATATTTGATTTTAACTCACAACCACTTTTTCTTCATCTCTGTTTCAATTTCATAGTAACGGTGTTGGTCTAGCATGCATCGTTGGTTACCCTCTGACCATCATCAATTTTACTCAACCGACGTTGGTTAACTGTGCTTTTGGTTAACCTACCCAAAAGGACACCGCTTCACCTTCTTTGTTGTTTAGAGCCTCTGTCACTCTCAACATATTCACTTTCTAGGTAAATTCCATCAACATCTTACATACTTGGAAAATTATTGGCCTTTTACCTTATTTTGACCAACTTGTCCACTTTCCACAGTGACCGACCATGGTTACCTGTGACCGCCGTCAATTTACCCTAACCGGCATTAGTTAGCCTGTGTAATTTTCTAACTAAAATTTTGTACCTAATCCTCCTACCACCACCTATTTATCATATCTCTGCTATATTTTTGTGTCATTTCTGAAAGCAGTCCTACCACATCAGTACTTGTTCACATGGTGCTAACGCATAGCCAAGAAAATGCATTCCCTCCGCTTGCATTCCCAATTCCCAATTCCCTGTGGGGAAGAAGAAATTGCAAAAATCAGTCATCAAGGACAATAAGAGGAAGAGCCGGGAAAGAAGAAATGATTAAGAGCTTAGTAAGTTTGGCTCTTAAATTTGGAATTGAGAAGATCCCTTTCTTTGGTAAAGCCTACGAGAAGAGGTTGAGGTTGAACAAATGGTGGTCAGGGACTGATTTTGTGGCAGCGAAGAAGAAGAGTAAAAGGAAGAAAGCTCGAAGAAGATCTTGCAGTCCCAACTTGTCCTCTAGAGCGGATGAAGAGTTTGACTTAAAAAACTTCATGCTGGAGGAAGAGTTATATCAAGAGCAAGATTGCCTTCAAGTAGTAGAGGAAGGAGAAGCTGCTCCAAATCCAAAAGAAGAGGAGCACATTCTAGCTGTGGAGGAGAAAAGTGCAGATCCAAGAGCTCTGAGCACAAAGCAGGCTACAGGAGAACCTTCAGTTCTTCTTTCTACTTCACCTCTCTCAAGTTCCAGTGCTGAAGAGGAGTTTGACCTCTCAAACTCAATGTTGGAGGGAGAAAGAAACCATGGTGGTCAAGTTACAGATCAAGAGGACACCATGGAGGAAGTTGAATATTTGCGGCGGGGACAGCCATGAGGCGGTTTATCTCTGTCGATTTGGAGGATCTGTTTTAATGGAGAAGAGACGGTTGAGTTTCCACCATTGTCTCTTTCATCATCCACATTCCAAACACAAGAGTCTGCTGTCATGAAGGAGAACATTCATTTGAGAGCCTATATCCTATAAAGAACTCTTTGGAACCAAGATTGGAAGATTTTAGTCTTTCATGTTCTTCATTGGAGAAAGAGAAAGGACAGAGGAACTTCACCATTTCTTCCACACCATCCATTGAGGGTCTACAAGAAGACTCCACTTTTGGAGTTGAAAATCAAAGCTATGGGCATATCAAACAGATCAGACCTTGCCCAATCAGTGTATTTGGCTTCATTGGAGCCAAAGGAGAAGTCACAACCAGTCATGCTTGCTTCTAAGCATGAG
Source organism: Taxus wallichiana var. yunnanensis (assembly GCA_018340775.1). Classification (NCBI taxonomy): domain Eukaryota; kingdom Viridiplantae; phylum Streptophyta; class Pinopsida; order Cupressales; family Taxaceae; genus Taxus; species Taxus wallichiana. The sequence goes on from CM031238.1 coordinate 644,817,309, forward strand.
GGTGAGCTACAAAGCAACAAGGATCAGCTATCATACCTCTTCGATCTGAATGCAAAGCAACTAAAAGAGGTATTGGGTTCACCTTCAGCTGATACCTTGATGATTTGGGTGGGAGACTAGCTTCTTGTTGATTTTCCACTCATCCCAACAGCCATGATCAGCTCCAAATCAATTGCATGGCTGCCACTTTTGAGAAAGGGAAGCTATTTCTCACAACCAATTACAGGGTTTGTTTAGCTTGCCCTTTGCTCCCAGTTAGAGTAGAGTAGGTAGGTTTGCTTTCAGTAGAAGAAGTGCTTGTGCACACTCTGCATGTTCCATTTAGAGCATGTATGATTTTCAGTTCTGTACATAGTTTTGGTGTTGCTGGTTTTGCTCTTACACAGTTCATTTCAGTGGCATCTTAGTGAGAACACTCCGGGTTCAATGGGTTTCCAAGTGGCTCAGAGGGGGGTTTTCAAAGTTCAGATCAGTTCGCAAGTTACAACTCATGACTCCATGCCCAATGGATGCATCAGCAACCCAGTAACTTCATCTAACAGTGCGAGATGACCCCGCTGAAGTCGCTAAATTGTTATCAAAATTCACCCCGGGGTAATTTTGATAACATACATCAGAATACTCAAGTCCCAGGCAGATAGATTGATTCAGGGAAAAGAATCATGTTTATAGGGTCCCCTCAGAATTTTTCTAACTCCCTTGTCCTAGAAGAAAAGAGCAAGCTCTGAGAAATGCGGAAAAAGTTGCAGAAAATAAGCCTGGACCAAAAAAGAAAAATTTGTGAAAATCGGCTAAGTCCTTGTCCTAGAAATATTTGGGACATTCAAGACACCAAGGTGCGGTTCGGCCGAAACACCTCCAGGCAGCCCGCAAAGCACTGGGACAAGTGGAACAAGAGTACGCAGAGGACGCGAACCGACCGAAAAGCCTCCGGGTGGTCTGCGCATGCACTTGGGACAGAGTTGGGACATCGAGATGGGTGGGACGCGAAAGGCGGTTCGGCGAAGGAGAAGAAAATCGGTTAGCTAATGCCTCTGGGACGGTTGGAACAAATGGATGCAAACCGCCCAATCGGCCGGGCCGGAAGAAGCTGCCCCAAATAGTGCGGGACAAGTGCGACAAGAGTATGCGAAGGATGCGAACCGCCGATTCAGCCGAAAAAGAGAACTTTCATCCGGGACAAGCGGGACAAAGGGGTACGTGGGATGTGAAAAGCTGAAGGAGCCGAGAGCCAATCAAATCTTGCCACGTGTCCAACGCAAAGAGGGACAAGGAAGCCCATTTCGGGAGGATCGGATGTGTTTATCCCAGATAGCACTGGGACATCTAGGACAAAAGGACGTGAAAAATCAAAAGGCCCGAGAACCAATCAAATTGTGCCACGTGTCTCTACAAGGAATATGTCGGAGGGGTCGAAGAACCCAACATCAAAGGCAAGTCGGGAAAACAAGTCGGGGAAACATGGCGCAAAGGCATGTCGAGCCACCCTCCAAACCCGATGCACATGCAGGTTCATTCTCCGACCCCGAAACAAAGGGAAACCTTGATTATATTGGCGGAAGTGGGTTTCGAGAGAACATAAGCATCTAACACATGTCGAGGCGTCCTCCAAGCCCGATGTAAATGCAGAGGAGAACCCCGAACCTGACAGGATGAAGACCCTGACGCGGGAAATATTCAAGTGGCCATAACTTTTCACAGGGAGCTCGGATTTTCAAGTTCCTTATATCAATGGAAAGCTGGAGAGATGCCCTACATGATTCCAGGGTCAATATTGCATTTTTGGTTCAGTTTGGGGAGATAAAATCAAGAAACATATCTGGCACGTAGTAATGGCCGGAAGTGACATTTCAACAACCAGTTTAATGCACATGGGTCACATTCTTCTTCAGCATGGCCAGAACTGACGTTTCAACAACCGATTTAATGCACATGGGTCGCATTCTTCTTCAGCATGGCCAGAAGTGATGTTTCAACCACCAATTTTAATGAAGAATGTGTTTTGGTCAAAGGTTGGGTGGGCTTCGCACGTTTGTTTTACGTTTCTCTCTCCTGGGCTCGACCCATGCAATGTAAAAAGCCAGATTTGGCTCAAATTACAAGTTGTTCATCTTTTCTACTCTGCCCTCCCTTCTTTTTCTTCTCCAGGGTTGAAAATGGAGTTCGAACCTCCTCCCTTGCTCTGTAATGGCATTTTTGCCTTTTACTATTGAAATGATGTTCTGTGCAAAAGTCGGAGCAATAAAAGCGTGTTTTGTGATGCATATCCATCCTTGCTCGTTTTTGCTTGTTTTCTTCTTGCCTCTCTTCATTGCAGGTATTTGTGCATGTTTGAACATTCATTGCAGGTTTGGAGCTGTGTTCATGGAGTTTTGGGACATTTTCTGTGTGAAATCTATCCTTGGGCCTGTGATGCGTCTGTCCATCCTTCCCATTGCTCACCTCTCTTTGTTCCATGGCAGTTTTGATAGATGTTCAACATTCTCCTTCTCTGGTGTATCACCGTTTTAGTGTAGGATTTTGCTATTTTTCCCTTTTCTCTCTCTCTCTCTCTATCTCCTTGGCATGGTTAGATTAGGTTTAGATTAGCTTGCCTGCATTGGAATAGCTTGTGGCAGGTAGTTTAGGAGTAGGAACCAGCCTTCTCTGGAGATTCCTTTCTCATTTTTGCAAGTCCCACACTTGGAGAAAGGTTTCAATGTTGTGCAATCACACTGGATGCCTGAACATCAACCTAGAATCCCGATCGCATCTAGGGGTCTTTGTGATTTTGCATCATGAGTTACCATGACTGACCTCTACTCTACGCGTCAATATGATGACGAATCTATCACAGATTTTGTTGCTCATTGGTGTAGCCTGATCAATCAACACACGTTCCAATTACCACAAAACAAACTCATAGAGCTCTTCACGTGGGCTTGTCCTAGACATATCTCGCTAACCCCCAAGTGTAGAATTTTCGATACTTTGATGAGGCATTCACCATGGCACGAAAGATAGAGATTCGAGCCATTGAAGAAAAGAAAATCCAACTACGAAATAAAAACTCAGAATTTAAGTCAAATGATACCTCTTCTTCTTCGAAACCACAGAATAATTATTCAAAAGCCAAGGGAATCACTAACACAGTGGTACTCAAGGCCAACCCATCTCATCCCTCAAATCAGGCTAACCCCTCATCTAATCTCTCACCCATTCAGACTTTTCAATTTAGACGGGAACAACAGAAATACACCCCAATTGGGGAACCTTATTCTTCTATCTTAGAAAATCTCATTAAAGCTAGGGCCATCACCCTTCCTCCTATAAAGCCACACACTAGTTTTGATCCTGCTCACCCCACACCCACGTGGTATAAAGAGCATGACTTCTGTAACTATCATCGAGTAAAGGGTCATAGTGATAGAAATTGCATCACTTTCAAAAACATAGTCCAAGAAATGCTTGAGAAAGGTGAATTAACCTTGGATAATCCTAACGCACCTGCCAATCAAAACCTACACATCTTCAAGAAACCCTTTCCTAATCATGCCCTTACATTCATCAAGCGGAGAGACCTCAACTCATGATAGCCATACCCACGAGGTCCATGTTATTTTCAGTGATGCACTTATTACTTCCCAATTACCTCATATTCCTTCCATAGAGGAAATTCTAACCTAAAGCCCTCCACCTACACTTGAACCCACTTCACTTGTTTCTCCACCCACTAGAGGAACACCCTTCATCTCCTCCCTCACCCATGAAGGAGACTCTGTTAACATCTAAACCATTTCACCTTTGGCCTATCCACCTAGAGATTTATCACCTGCAGTACCTCTCTAACCCGTGAAAGAGGATTTTTATCTCCTCCACCTATTAAAAATTCAGTCAAAATGCCTTTACCTCTAGGTTCCCATTCTCCATCAGTTACCCAAGATCCTGCGGACTTACTTTCAGCTCTCTTACCCACAGAAGCTGAAGCTAGCAAATTCCCCATTTCTAAGACACATTTTATGGGAATTTCCATTGGATCCTCATCAGCCTCACCTACAACAGTGCCTTTCTCATGTTTATCTCGATCGCTAGATTATGTGGATAGAGCCTTACTTTGGGGGCATCTTCTGCTTCCTATCTCCACACAAATGTAGATGTCACTTGTTGATACTTCCACTATATATCCAAAAATATTTCAGCCGATCAAACCAAACACAACCAAAACTATCACAAATTCCACCACGATACCACTCATGGCTCAACTCACACCCCTACCCATAACCCAACATGCATCAAAATCCAAACCTACACCTACATCATCTTCCTCACCTAAACCTATTACTACCTTAGGGGTCATCCCAGCTACCAGCCTTACTCATCCACCCATCAAATTAGATTTAGCTACATCCTCCAAAGCCAACACCAAACCTACTCTAGCACCCAAACAGAAGAACCAGTCCCATAGATCTCATACTCCATCCTCTTTGATCACACCTTCATCACCTTCATCCTTTCAGTCCTTCTTAGGACCTCTCCCTTTTAGCATGGTTAAGACACCTCCACCCGCTAATAAGTGAAAAACACAGCAGCCCATTCCTCCCTCGTAGAACCCTAACATACCCAAGTTCCCAACACAACTTCCATCCACACCTGCAACATCTTTACCTCCCATACCTCCAGTACCATCGATCACTTTTTCACTACCCACGACGCTTCAGTCCCTTTCCCTTACACCTCCTGCATGAGCCACACTATCTACCTTCACAGCACCTCATTTATCCCCAAGGGTAACTCGCCTCTTCCACCATCCTCCTTTCCCTCTAGATCTTGTGCGCCCATATCACCTTTACCCAAGAAGGTGCCACCTAAAGACAAAAATCTGCTATCCCAGTAAGGTAGTCAAAACAACCCCGCACTCTCTTTCCAGTTCATCTACCATACCCCTACCCAAGTGAACACGACCAACACCTAAGACCACACCAACACCTAAAACCATAGCTCGACCTACTCCCCCTCAAGAAAATACCTATCCTCTGCAATCAGCCGCACCTGCACCCAAACCCACTTTCATTTCCCATTGTGATCCACTAGCGGGATCCTATGCCAAAATTTTAACCAACCTCCTTGAAACTTCTGTCATCACATTACCACCGCTCAGACCTTATGACCCTCTCAAACCCAAACCAAAGGGGTTTGACGACACCAAAATTTTTGCCTACCATCATGTGCTAGGGCACGATGTGGAGAACTATAAGGCTTTAAAGACCATTCTTATCTAGTTGTGTCCTCCCGAAGAAAACTTTGACGATGATGACCTTCTCGATGAGGACCCCATTTCACCAACACCCATTCTCATAGTTCTTCCCTCATTTCCTACTCAACAACCAAGACCTCCACCCCAAGATTTGAAATTAACATGGTTCGCATCAGAGAACTTGCCAAACCTCCACCCAAATGTCGGTGTGCCCAACTCATCTCACAAGGTTCCTTCCCACCCTTGGGCTTCTGCCCTTCTTGTCACTATACCTTTCATGGCTCACCTACCTCACCCACCTCCCCACCTCAAATCAACATGATCCATGTTGCTACCCATGCTCAGAAGGATAAAGGCAAGGAAAAGGAAACCAACCCACCGACCAATCCTATACCCAACATACCATCTACACCCACACCTAAAATCACTATCCGCAGCCCCACATATCCTATGTCTAATGGGGTTACACATCGTACCATGCTCAAACAACTACACCAATCCCCCCTCAAAATGTCCCTATATGACCTCATCCAAACCTTAGAATCCCATCATCAAGCTCTCATGGAGGTTCTTTAGTCTATTGAGGTCTTACCCAATGACCCTACACCCATGGCCTCCATTATTACACCTCATCATGTAGCCTCCCTTACCAAATTACCATCTTCTCCTGCACCTCCACCTACTCACCAAGTAGCCTCCCTTAGCTTCTCAGAGGAAGAGATCGCACCACACCAAACCAATGACCCAGATCCAGCTCTCTTCATCTTTGTCCACATCGATGATATACGTGTACGATGTGTTATGATCGATGGGGTGCTAGCATTAATATCATTTCCTCCCATGTATTCACTCAAATGCACATACCTAACAATTACATGCATAAACATCCCATCATGTTGCATTCATTCAATGACGTTATCACCTCTACACTTGGCATCATCATCCTCCATGTTTGCATGGGCCCCGCATTGTTCCAGAGCTATTTTATGTATTAGAAGGGGAATTTCAATACAACCTTTTTCTTGGTAGACCCTGAATTCATGTTATGGGTTTTGTTCCTTCCACTTTGCATCATTGTGTAAAGTTTGAGCATGAGGACACACCTATACCATTCTAGCTGACCCATCACCTTTCAAAACTTACAACATGCTTTACCAACCCATTGACATGCTTATACCCATTCAAGCATCTACCTCCACTCACCATTGTAGCCTCTATCTCAACCGCACATACCTCCTCCATTCCTACCACTGGCACAACCTCCATGGCCGAACTGTTAGCCTCCCAATCTGTTAACCGCATCTCCGATCTGACCTTCGGCACATCGTCTATTCCATCTACCCACATACCAACCACCAATCCCTTGGAGGGAATTTTTCAATGCCTCACTGGGGAGTATCGCTATATAGTGTCAACATGTTCCTTACTCCACAAGAGTACGGAAGTATTCACCAGCACCCTCACTATGATCATCGCATAGGAGAGCACCTCCTTTATGGTCCTCCCCACCTTCATACCAGTCTCACCTATGGGGGACTTGATACTACCACTTACACACCGAACCACCATTACAACCCACCCATTTTCTCGCTAACTTCTAGTCACTCACCAATCGCCATTTCGCCCACACCTTCTTGCACCGATGTGCATGGAAGGGTTTTGGCTTTGGGTTTTATGAGCAAGGCCATCACTGCTCTGTTATTCCATGTACTACCCACAAACATAACGATCATAGCGATATTGGCTTTGTTGAACGCCCTACCAAGAAGACCCACATTGAACTCATTGAGGACATCAACCCTTCTCCACCTTCTTTACCCGCTCCACCTTCGTTGTGAGTCAATGGATCTAGAATCCCTTCCTCCTAATTTTTTTTTCATAAACACCATTTTCTTAGGGCCTTTGACTTATCAATGCGAGGTAAGGCTCCCTCCTCTCTTCCCTTCCTATATCCTCAAAATGATCGTAATGACAATACACCTTCGATTAATGTCATTCAATGTTAGGATGATGAGTCTATACTCACCTACCTTGGTGCTAAAGACTCATATATTCATCATTCGTTACCATATGAGATGCAAACAATGTTGAACGGACTGACTATCGAAATCAGTATCCATACTCCAGACGACCCACACATTCTAAAGATCGACAATCTTTAGACATCGCTAAACAGAAGCCATCACTTATTTTCTCAAAACCATAACCATGCTTTCACTTGGTCGTATATAGACATGCCTAGTATTGACCTCGCAATAGTGGTCCACAATATCATAACCATTCCTAATGCCAAAACTATCAAACAAAAGTTGAGGAAAATGCACCCTCGCATTGCGCTTCCATGGTCAAAGAAGAACTTCAATGCCTTCTTTTTGTTTCCTTCATCTTACCCATTGATTATCCCTGGTGGATTTCCAACATTGTCCCTATTACTAAGGCGACAAGGGGACTCCTCATTTGTATGGATTTTCATGACCTCAACCTAGCTTTCCTGAAAGATGACTTTCCCATGCCTGGTATTAACCAAGTGGTTGACCTTCTTGCTGGTCACGAGATGTTATCACTCATGGATGGTTTCGTGGGTTATAACCAAAGCTTGCTCACCTTAGAGGATCAGCACAAAATGCATTCATCACCCCTTGGGAGACCTTTTTCTATCGAGTCATGACTTTTAGCCTTAAAAACATTAGTGTCACATATCAATTTGTTTATGACTTACATCTTCCATGACATCATACATCATATATTGGAAGATTACGTGGATGACCTCCTTGCTAAATCCAAACACCGCTTCAAGCATCTCACCGTCCTCAAAACCATCTTTGACCACTGTTATCCCATAAAATTGACAAGGGCTATTTTGTGGGTAACCATACCAAAATTTCCGTTTTGGTCCCCCGTTGAGGTCTCTTAAAGTTCGGAATGGCATAAAATCCCTTTTCCAGAAAATCTAGTTTTTAGAACTTGGTTATTTTCAACCTTTTTGGGTTGGGTACAGTTTTCATTCATGTTACATCAACCAAAACTATGCCCCTCTATTCCTTTGGCGAATTCTAGGGAATGTCAACACTCCAAATGTTGTGCCTCTCAATGTCGTGCCTCCAATGTCGTGCCTCTCAATTTCATGCCTCCAAATGTTACCCATCTCAATGTTGTGCCAAGGCGTAAGCGCCATCTTGTTATCACTCTCTAAAGTGTGTTATGGGCATGGAAAACATAGTGTCGACACTCTCAAAGCTACGCCATGGCATAAATCTCTTCATGTCGACATCCACTTAAGTGTGCCATAGGAAAAGTTGGTGGTGCATTTATTGCACCTTTTTCTATATATAGGCATGTCGACCTGTCATTTTCACAATTGAAAAATGTGAAAATTTATTCCTCTATACTTGTCAGCGTTCCTATCACCCCACGTGTTTCCATTTGTCACGTTCGTGGACCCCACATCATCTCCTTTATCGTTATATATTCCTGGTAAGTGGCCCTTGCCCTTCTTGTGGATTTGTTGTAGTTTTTATGTTGAGCTAGGTGATTAGGGTTAAGTGATGAAGGAGATGGATCTAGAAGAAAGGGATAGCCCCATTTGCAAACCCAAGTACTCAACTCCAAAACCCCTTCTCCTCCTTCCAGATCTGTAAATCTGGAAGACTCGCCACAAAACAACTCAAACTCATTTGTCCCTTATTCCCTGCTTTGCTAAGTTTTCCCTCCTAGACATCAAAATCTGAGCCAAAAGAGTGAAAATCATAAAAAAATTCAAACAACCCACTGCTTTTTCCTTGGCGCAAGCTTCATTCTTGTTACATCAAACACAGTCGTGCCACAGGTGCACTATCCCTACATGTGGCATAAGCCTTCTCCGCACCTTATAAACATTGCAAAATTCCCTAGGCACAAGTGCTGGCGCCAAAGCAACTACAACAACACTGCATGTTGTGTAAACTTTTCCGTGCTGCACAAACTAAACCACTTGGTGCACCTCACTCTCATGCAGCATCTACCACATCTATGCCAATGGTGCATCCTGGGACCTTGCTACACCAATCATATCTGCACCCCACTTAAAAAGACTTCCAATGGCGCGAGCGCACATCCCTTGACACCAACATTTGAATGTTGTGTGTAGCCTTTCCACACCCCGCCCCTTTTGGCATTGTTTTCTCCCATGCAACACTTTCCCAAAGTGCGCCTTACTTTTCTAAGTCCCTCTAGCCCACAGTGAAAGCGTGCCTCAGTGCCTAGAGGCTCTGAAAGTGCTAGCTTTTCATTACTGTAATCTTTTATGGATGACTTAATGGCTAACATGGCTCTTTCCGTGATGAACTTCCCTGATTCTTCTTGCAGACCAATAGCTGAACACAAATTCACACATTTCTTCATCAAGTAAGAAGCCAACCAAGTTCAAGGGTAAAGCCAAGCTAACATAAGAAGAAATGAAATATAAATACCAAAGGATCAGGATGCTTGAATCTCTTGCAGAGTGTGATCTTGATATCAGAGATTTAGAACTCGGGCACATTAACATGGAGGACTTTTGGGCCAGAACCAAGAAGGTCACTGGTAGCCCATGGATGGATAAATTGGTTGGCAATGGTCTGCACTTTGCTTCAGGGATCCCAGTGAGTGCAATCAACAATGAATTTATGATGTTGGTGGGCCGTTGTTACAATAAGGACACAAGATGTGTCAAAAATGAGAAGGGCGAGGTGATCATCAACCTCATGGCCTGACATTTTGAGATAATGTTGGGTATCCGTCACCACTGACATTTGTAGCGAGTAATCGGGGAGGATTGCATGAAGACATGGACTGAAAATGAAGACAAATGTATGTAGTTAATGAATGAGGTGTACCTCAAGAATAAGAAGGTGACAAGTAGGTGCCCACAAGTCATTCATCGCAGTGAATTTTCAGAGGAGCTGAGTGACACAATCACCTTCCCGAGAAGGGTATTTTGGCTCCCAATGCCCATTACTTTCACAAGTGGATACTCAGGTATTTAGAAACAATGAATAAAAATGTTCCTAATCAGCGTTTTGAATGGGGAGAGATTATCAGTAGCACAATCTCAAAGCAACTTCACAACTTTCAATAAGCGGGAGGTTCTATATGAACTCCTATGTGGTATATGTTGCTACCTCGAGAGAGGGACTACCTCAAAGATTGAAACGATATGGGGTATGGCCCTGGTCAAAATATACGAGTACTATCTAGAGTTAAGATCGGAGAACAACATAGCCCAATTCAAAGTAAAATTAATGACGTCTTGTTCTATGGCATCATCGCCTCTTGAAGCCCAACATGACTTACGGTCGGATGACCAAAAGCATGGTCACCACCACGAGAAGTGGGGAGCATTATTCACGCAATTCCCCACTTTCACCTATCTCGAGCTGCTAACTTCTTAGGAGAACCCACCAAATTGCCAAGGTATGTGGGACCCAAATTGATCTGATGGAGCTGTCTAGATAGCTCATCACATACCATGAGAAGTGTTTGAAAAGGAAGAAGGGTGGAACTCCATTCCTCTTCATAGTGGTGCGGTGTACACCGCACTTCACGAAGAAAATCCCGGGAGATGTTTGCAGAGCTTGAATTACTCACTTTGAAGCATAATTTCCTGGTAAGGCCAACCTTTGATCCTCGTGATTGCCTTCCAAGGGCAAAGATCGATCCAATTCACATCACTCAGATAGAAGATATCTAAATCGATCTATATCATGAAGTTGAGCTCAGATGAAAGGATCACTCTCGACTGGCCTTGGTAGAGATCATTCAATATGGTTTGGTTATCATCCCAAAGGATTTCTAAGCAACTGATCAAGAAGTTGATCAGGTCTATCTAGACACAGATGGGGACAATTGGTCATTTGCCAAAATTGATAGAAACAAGGCCCTCAGACTATTGAGGAAAGGGTCAAAGGCACTATGCAGTGTATCGAGCATTGGTTCAAGAAAAATGGTATCATCTACCTTGGGGTAGACTTTACCACATCTCCCTTGGGTGATGCACCCACTAGACCGAAAGAATTTCCTAAAGGAAAAGGAAAAGGTAAAGAAGGAGAGGCAAGCACTACTCAGGAGGAAGTTCCTGAGAGCCCTCCTTCCATCACCGAGGAGTAAGTAGTGAACCTGGTATCCCCAGGAAAAGAAGAAGCGGCCAGTGCTCCAATGGACACATCCACTTAGGATGGCATCACTGCTACAACTGGCAAAGTATCAACTATCCCCTCTCTTGCTCCTCCTTCCCCTCCTCATGTCACTCAACCAACCACTCCTTTCGTTGTGTCTTCTCCCCATCTTCTACCATTCCCCCTCCCTCTTCCTCCATCTTCTCTTCCCTCGCGGATCTATCCCCAACATTTCTTCCCTCATCTCACAGATCCCTTCCACCCCCACGGTTCCTCTCCTATTGTCACTCATAACCCCGTGAGCATTGGAGTGTTGGATTCTTTCTCAATGCCACCACTAAGTTTCTTGACACATTTCCTCATGTCCACTGCAGGTTGCTCCTTCTTCTACCCGCATTTCCTCCTCTTCCTCTAGTCCCACTCCCCTAAGTCTAGAATGGATCTCCGAACACTGAGCTAGCACAAGAGGAAAGTCCCTATTGCACCCATGGACTCCTTTGTTATTCCGGCTAAAGGGCCTAAGAAGAAAAAATATATAACCCACTTCTATCAAAGGGCTTCAGGTGAATGGGTTACGAGAGATCACGTACCACGATCTCACAAAGAAGAAAGAAGATCTATCTCCTACAGATTTTACAGTGACTCAGGTCACGATGGGAACATCATTAGAGAGCCTACAAGGAGAGGCCTTATCCACAGTGGATTCCCTTTGCAAGAAGCTTCAAGAAGCAAAGGAAGAGAAGAGAATATTAAAAGAGAAAACAAGCATCTTCTCCAAGCCCTGCAAAAGATGGGCAATGCCCCTCCTATGACTGTCACCGACCCTCCCAAAGTTCTTAGTCAGGAGAAGATAAATGAGTATGCCAAGATAGGAAAGCAAGGTATAGCAGTGTCCTCCTGGAGAGAGAAGATCCTCAAAGATAGTGAGGAAGTGATTACAAAGTTCACAGAGTTCTATCAAAATATAGATCAAGTGAACAAGGGACTCCAGGAAATAGCAGGACCTGAAGAGTTGGACCATGCCAGGTTGCAACACGAGACATTCCAGAAGATGCTTGATTACCCAGTTGATGACTTGGTGAAATTCAGTGTCTTTGATCACCCACGAGCACCCAACAAAGTCCATCTTTGCTTTAGACTATCGGGTTAACCAAATGGAGTTTTTCTAGAAAAGATAGAAAAATCAAGGAGGAAGCCCGGATGCCATGCATCAAATGGAGCAGATCATCTTAAGAATGTCTCGGGGTTTCTTGGTGTAGCGCATTTACGACTTGAGGAAGGCAAATGATATTATTCGGCTTTTCAGGAAATCACATCGCGAGGGTTTAGCATCAGAGGGCACTTTTGATATAGAATCTATCAACAATCTTCGGCCTACCGTGACTTTTTGGATGCACGATGGAGGTAGGCAACAAATACTTCAAACTCTCTAAAGACTCGAGAGATGAGCGAGAAACTTGCAAAGTCATCGGAGATCACACCAAGGGTCCCACTTAGGATCAACTTCGGGCGATGGTCAAGTAAGTTCATGGAGTATCGAGCTCAGTTTCACATTACCTCTCCTGAGCAGAAGCAAGACACTCCTTTCAAGCCAAGGGATGACGATGAATAGGCTCCTTCCTCCTGAGATAAATCCCATTTTTGTAAAAGTATTTAAAAGTATGTTAGCACAAATGATGACATCATCCATGTTGCACCATGAGATGTTGTCATCCACAAAATTACCCTAAAGTCAACATTTGACTTTTAGATATTTTGTAAATAGTTGTTGGCTCCTTTTTGTCTTCTTTCTCCTTCTCCTTCTATAAATACTTGGATACTTGTAGTATTCAGGGTGAGAAAATTTGTATGAAAAATAGAAGTGAGGAGAGAAAGACTTTGAGCTTTCTTGTAATGAACAACTTATTAATACAAAAATTGAGACTTTGTGCTAAATTCCTATGTTATGTGTTAGATCTTTCTTAAGTTAGATCTGCATGCTTATTCTATTGGATTCACCTATGCTTTTGTCATTTGTTTAATAGTATTGCTTTGTTTGTTTATGTGAGTAAGTTTGGCTCTATTTAGTACCACCCAAAACATAGACCCTCTAACCTTTCTATTTTGGAATTCATTTCTTTTCTCCCTTCAATCCATCTTTCTTCTATTCCTTCCTTCATTCCTTTATGTTCTTAGTCGGAACTAACTCTCTGGGATGAGATCCAAAACCCCCCTTGAAGGTAGAATACTATAAGACTTACACAGATTCTCTTTGGTAGAATAGAAATAAACCATTTTTGCTTTGTTGTCTCAAAGAGCGGCTATATGCACCGCACACTTTGTTGGCCTATCTATCCATAGATTTTTCCACTCAATGATTTTCGGACCAACAGCTTTTGGTGACTCTCTTGGCGAAAGAACCAGATCTATGTGAGTGGTATGTCGGCAAAAGACACCAACAGTTTTTAAAGCTCTTTGGGAGACTAAGAAAATAGATAAAGTGTAAAAATCACTACCTGTTTGCAAATCTTAACTCTTTGTTTAAAATCCAAATTTTTACAAAAGTTATCCAAACTGAAAATTTTCTTAAGAGATCCATAGATCTGGACCAGTTAGAAACCTTTAGTTCGCTGAGTTTTTATAAAAATCTCGTATTTTCATAGATATGAGATTCTGATAGTTTTACAAATATTTTCAAACCCTTGCAAAAATCAAATCTAAGATCCGAAAATCAATTTACTAAGTTAAGCATCATTTTATCCTAGCTAACCCTTGTCATTAAACCACAATCAGTTTTCAAAAGAGGGATAAAATTAAATATTTAGAAAAGTACTGTTATCCAAAATGAGCCCCTTGCTCATTTTGTGGATAACTCCCTTCATTTCATTCCTCCCTTGAGTCTCAGTCATAATTTTTTTCTTTTTAGGCACTCAAAATGTTTTGGAAATGGCACCATTGGATAGAGCTCTTTCTCATCTTTCCAGAAAGGTAAAGTTTTCTTCCTAACTCCATGTATTTTTGAAGTTATGGCTTGGCAGAGTTTTTGTGGGAAATTTTCCCTTGACAGGCCCGCCGGCCAATCGAAGAAGCTGCCACATCAGCAAAAGTGGCGGGGGCGAGGGAAACTTAGAATTTTCACTAAGTGTTTGGTGGGGTTCAAAAGAAGAAATTTTTCCCTAAGGGCCCACCGACGAATAAGATGCTGCCACGTGTCCAAGCGGAGGGAGTTAGGAAATTTTTTCTAAGGTTGGTGTAAACAAATTTTTGGCCCTAAGGCCCGCATCCAATGGCATTGTGCCACATGTCCTTAGGCCAAAGGAATTTCAGAGCGGTGGAGGAAATAGGAAAAATTTCCAAAGTGTTTGGCGGGGTTCAAAAGAAGAAATTTTGGCCCACAGGCCCACGAGCCAATGGGATCACACCACGTGTTTCGTGGGGGTCGAGCTTTGATCGCCGGGAGAAGTTGGGAATTTTTCCCAAAGGTTAGCGCAAAGAGGAGTTTTGGCCCCAAGGCCCGCAATGAATAGAAACCTACCACGTGTCTTCAACCAGTGGAGAAGTGGGGGAAATTGGGAAATTCTCCCAAAGAAAAATCAAAGAAAATTTTAAAAGGGAAGTCCCGCCTCCCAAGGCCCGAGCCAATGGAATTATGCCACGTGTCCACGTGGTGGCAAAAAAAATGCAAGAAAGGCCACAGAGAAAAATGAAGAAGACGTGCCCACACCCAATGGGATTATTCCACATGTCTATCTCGGGAAAGATGGTCAACAAAGTGATGGAAAAGACAAAGTAAATGCCCCATGATGAATCACATCATGCCACGTGTCCTCGAGGTCATCCAACTGCAGAGAATTTTTGGAAAATTTTCCAAAGGCCGAAACGGTGGAAAAAGAAGCAGAAAGGCCCGCAACCAATCAGAATGTGCCACGTGGCACTAGAGTAGTGGGACAGAGATTTTTGGGGAAATTTTCCCAAATGCAAAAAGTGGGAAAATTTCAAATTTTGGCCCGCCAACCCATTTTGGCCCTGTTTTGCCCTAAATTTTCAAATGAGCATAACTTTTGATCCAGAGCTCGGTTTTTTGCATTCTTTATATCAATGGAAAGCTAGTGAAATTATATACATGATTCCAGGCTAAATTTTGTGTTTTGGTGGAGTTTGGAGAGATAAAATTGGAAAACACCTCTGGCACATGGAAATCAACAGAAATGACGTTTCAACCACCATTTTTAATGAAGAATGGCTCGCATTCTCTCCCAGCATGGTTAAAAATGTTAGGGAATGGACTTTTGAGGGTGCCCATGTTGTTTTAATACCATTTGGTCAGTGGTTGAAGCTCCTCTCATGTTTTCCCATGTTTCTCTCTCCTGAGCTCTTTTTGCATTGTAAAAGCCAGAATGGGCTCATTTTTTAAAAAAGTTAGACATTCTTTTAGCTCTGCAACTTCCCTTTTCTTCCTAATCAGGTATATTTGTGGAGTTTTTACCTTTCCATGTAAATACTACACTTCTTTTTGCCTCTTGGTCATTGTAATGCACTGTATTGGACCTGGAATGATGATATATGCTCTGTGATTAAATCTTCTCAATCCTTTCATATGTTCATCATTGTTTCCTAATATTTCATTACATTTTGGCAATTTGTGCATGTTTTATGCTATATTTTCTTGTGGATTGTGTATGTTTTGCAGCAGCAGGTGTCTAATACTCCTTTGGTGCATCACCTTATTTAGACTAGGTTTATTTTTACATTTTCTCAACCCTGTCTCCTTGGAAAAGTTTGATTAAGTTATAGGTAAACCCTCTGCAGAATGTCATGCACACTTGAATAGAGGAGTTGAGGAACCAACCTCTAATCTAGAGATTATTTTCCCACTTTTTACAAGTCCCACACTTGGGGAAAAGATTCAATGTTGTGCAATCACACTGGATGCTAAAATGTCAAACTAGAAATCTGATAGAACATCCAGAGGGTGTTGTTGATTTGCACTAACAGTTTTGGCATGCCGGTGGGACCTATGAGGTCTTCATCTTCATTGCAACAAAATTGATGTGCATTTGTTATAATTTTCTTGCTTAAAAGAGCCCTGAATTGCACATCTGGCGACTCCAAGGAAGAAGAATCAGCTGGTTTTAGCAGTACTAGACCTGAAAACTCATGAGAAGAATCACCACAAGGTCAAGAGTTGGAGAAGAAGAAGTATTGTTTGAGTATCTACAATTATCTCCAAGAAGAAGACAAAGAGGGAGAAGAATCCAAAGGTCTCCATCTCCACCAAACATAACTCTATCAACTCCTCCACCTGGTAGACCTTTCATCCAATCAACAAGGGTTCTAAGGCCAATCAGAATGGCACAACACAACCCATATGTCAATTTCACTAGCAGCAGCCCACTTTCTCTCAATGCACAAAATCCAATCCCAGTTGCAGCATTAAAGAACATTCCATACTTTACTGGAGAGAATCAGACCACTCCTGGTGATCATGTCAAGGATATTGCTAATATTTGTGCAATCCATGAGATTGATGAGATGCAAGTTGCTGTCAAACTGCTGGCATCTTCATTCAAAGGGAAGGATTTGCAATGGTTCAGGAGCCTTGCTTCAAGCTCTATCCAAAATTGGAACCAGCTATGTATAGCCCTCCATGAGCAGTTTGGAGAAAAGGAGATAACTTGTCCCTTTTGGAACAATTGACAACTATCAAGAGAGCTCCCAATGAGCACTGGATGACTTCAACTTCAGATTTCAAAGGACTTGGGAGAGAATTCCAATGGTAGTAAGGCCAACAGCAGAAGGTGCTTTTCTATATTACCTTAAAGCTTTAAATTCTAATATTTCTATGTTAATTCAATCCATGGGAGGCACAACTATCCCTGCTACTTATAAGTATTGCCATTAGGGCTGAAAATTGTCTGATTCAAGCTGACAAGCTAGCTCCTAGGCCTCCCATGCCATTGTACCCAAATTTAGAAAGTCCAAGCACTATTCAAGTGCCTAATTTAGCTCCTATTCCCACTCCTAGAAATCAGAATTCAAGTGAAGCTTCTACTTCATCTTCTAGTGCCTCAAATGAACTTCAAGAAGTCATGAAGCAATTGCAAAATTTAGGTAATGAGCTGGTTACACTCAAGAGGCAGCAAGCCCAAGGTTTTAAACCTTCTTATCAGCCTCAAGCTTAGCCTAACAAGAAGCCATATCAGCCTCAAAGACCACCCAATCTAGCTACAAATCAAAATTAGGCAAGGCCTCGTGCCAACAGACCATTTCAGCCCTATAATCCCAATGCTACATCTACCTCTAAAGCAATAGTGCCAATACAAAAAACAACATAGCTCAAGAGTATGATTGGTGTTTCCCATGCAATGAACCTCACAACCAGTCTATGTGCTTCAATGGTGCCCTAAATCAAGCATTAATGGTAACAACAACTGGTGTGGAGGGTGAAGGGAGTCAAGGACATAACCAACAATAAGAAACATCCCTAAAGAATAATCAACTCCTAAATGATACCACACTTGTAAACCCAGCGGGAAAAAAATTTTGTGGTATGAATCAAACAATATCTCAAAGTGTTGCAGCCAACACAAGGTCAAAAAGGAGAAATTTGGGTGAAGGACAGCCATTGGCTCCAAGTAATCCACAACCTTCTACCACTCCACAAACTGTTGGCAAACAAAATGTAGTTCCAAACATGCAAGGACCACCCAAACCAGCTCCTAAACCAACTCAGATGCCAAGCTGTTGTTGCCCATGTGCAAGGAATGAATGTGCAGGCTAGAGGATAGTAGAGGGATGCTTCATCCCCATTCAACATCATTGATCAGATGAAGAAGACAAATGTAAACATATCAATGTGGGAATCACTATCCATCCCAGGCCAAAGAGATTTGCTACAAGCTACCATGAAGGACTGGTCAACTTCAAATCAATAGGTCCAAATGCAAGAGAAGGTACTCACAAATGCTACCCAGCCTGAGGGGAATCATGGAGGAAAACAAGGTAAAATGTTGAAGCCCCTCCATTTTATGTTTCATTGATCATTGGAAACCAATTAGTACACAACTGCATGATTGATTCAGAGCAAGTAGTTCAGTAATGCCCAAGCAAATAGCTGATCAGTTGGGGCTTCAATATGAAGTCATATCCAAAGGGGTAGTGAAATTAGATGGGGACAAGTAGGAGTGATTAAAAACTTGAGTCTCACCTTGCATGCATGCCCCAACGTTGTTGTTTTGCAAGATGTCTCAGTGATAGATCTTCCACCACTCTTTGCCCTATGTTTGTCAAGGGATTTCATAGCTAAGATTGGAGGTTACTTATCTGCTGATTGGTCACACATGTTGTTTAGAACAAGATATGGAACTAAAGCCACAATCAAATCTGAGCCTATTGCAAACTTTCACATTGAGCCTCACACTCCAAGCCAAATCAATACCAATTGTTCAGTGTTTGATCAAGAGGATTATCCAAGCACTGATGAAGCTGACACCAAGGTTGGAAGCATCCTAGATTTGACTCTTGATGAATGGGAAAGCAAGGTGCATGATTTTTATCCTTATCAAGAAATAGAAGAATCGAGATCTAGGAGTCTATTGCATGCATGAAGAAAATCAGCCTATTTCTAGCATCACCAAGCCAGACCACAAGGATGAAAATGAGGTATGACAGTTTTTCTTTGATGGATCAAGAAGTAGAAAAGGTGTAGGAGGGGGAGCTATGCTTGTTTCACCTCAAGGAGTTAGGTATTATTCAACTTTTAGATTTTAGTTTGCATGTTCTAATAACACTACTGAATATGAAGCTTTGATACAAGGATTACATTGGTTAATCAAGAGAGGAATAAAGAAATTGCAAGTTTTTGGTGACAGTGAGCTGATTGTCAACCAAGTTAAGGGGTAGCATGCTGCCAAGAATGATTTGCTCAAGTGCTACAAAAATAGGGTGTGGGACCTCATTGAAGGATTTTGAGGGTTTTAGCATCAAGTCCATCCCTAGGAAAGAGAACCAAGCTGCTGACAGATTGCAGTAGTTGGAGCAGCCTTTGATGTTGTTGAAAGCATCAAGAAAGACAAATTACAGCCAAGAATTCATGTGATTATAAGGCCTTCAGTGCTAGACAATAATGTAAGTTGGCAAGTGTTTGAAAATGATCAACAAATCATCCATTTCTTGCAAGAAGAGGATGAGTTCTCAGTTAAAAATTAGGAAAAGTTAGAATAGCAGTATGGTGATCAAGTGGTATAATTGAAAACCAACAAACTACTAAAGGGAATTGTCACTTTGGAGTCCATTTTCAATCCTAATGATCAGTTTAGGAAGGAGAAATCAAACATCCAAGTCAAGGGAGAAGATTCAGTGCCCATCTTGGTGGGAGAAGGTAGATCACTCCAAATTGGTAAAATGACAACTGAGAAAGAAAGGTATGAGTTCATACAGCTTTGTCAAGAATTCCCTGATGTGTTTTCTTAGAGCTATGAAGATTTGAAAGGTTTCAATCCCAAGTTAGCTCAACACACTATTGAATTGGACCCAAGTGCTAAACCCATCAAGCAAAAACAAAGGCCAGTCAATCCACACATGGAGCCTCTCATGAGAAAAGAATTGAATAAGTTGATAGAGTCAAGTATCATATTCCCTATCAAGCATTCTAGTTGGGTGGCCAACTTGGTTCCAGTTAGAAAGAAGAGTGGAGAAATCAGATTGTGTGTTGACTTCAGAGATTTGAATAGAGCATCTCTCAAGGATCATTACCCACTTCCTTCCATGGAGTAGATTTTACAAGTTGTTGTTGGATCTGAAAGGTTTTCATTGCTTGATGGCTATTCAAGGTACAATCAGATCATGGTGAAGGAGGAGGATCAGTTCAAGACAACCTTCACAACCAAATGGGGGACTTATGCATATAGAAAATGCTAATTGGGTTGTCCACGCTAGAGCTACATTCCAAAGGGCAATGGACATGGCATTCAAGGATTTGATTAACAACATGGTGTTGATATATCTTGATGATATCACTATTTTTCAAAAATGCAGCAGACCATCTCTTTCATTTAAGACAAGTATTCCAAAGGTGTAGAAGATTTGGGGTATCTTTGAATCCCAAAAAGTGCATTTTTCTAGCTCATGAAGGAAAGCTCCTTGGCCACATTGTCTCCAAAGAAGGATTAGCAATTGATCCGGAAAGAGTTGAAGCCATAAGAGCACTACCATTGCCAAGTCATAAGAAAGCCCTTCAAAGTTTCTTGGGAAGGATAAATTTTGTTCGGAGGTTTGTCCCAAATTTTGCAGCCCTAGTCAAGCCTATCACCAAGATGTTAAATAAAAGCATAGCTTTCAAATAGATAGCAGAAGGAAAGGCAAGTTTTGGAGAAATCAAAGAGGCCATCTCACAAGCCCTAACTCTCATTAACCCAGATTTCTTCAAGGATTTCATCCTCTATGCATTTGGATGTGATGATACTATTTCTGCAATTTTGGTGCAAAGCAGAACAAAGACAATGATGAGAAGCCAATTGCTTTCTTCAGCCAAATCCTGGAGGACTATGAGGTGAGATATTCTTTCATTGAGAAGCATGTTCTTGCAGTAATTAGGAGCTTGAAGAAATTTAAGCATCTAGTTTCAAACAACAAGGTTCAATTGTTGGTTTCTCATGTGGGAGTTAAAGACTTCCTCCTCAACAAAGACCTGAATGAAAAGAGAGCAGGTTGGATTACTCATGTCATGGAGTATGACATTGAGATCAAAGTCACCAAGTTGGTCAGAGGAAAAGGATTGTGTGAGTAGTTGGTCTTGAAACAAAAGGAAGCATACAATGAGAAAGAGGTTGTTTTGGCATTACAAGATAGCCATGAGAAAGGAAGCACTCAAGAAGAAAATGATGGTGTCCTCACTCCTTGCTGGACCCAAGACATAATGCACTTCCTACACATAGGCCTATGCCCTCCAGAGATGAACAAAACCAAAAGAAGACACTTTAGATTGTAGGCTGTCCCATATGCCCTTGTTGATGGTGTTTTATTCAAAAGGGATGTGAATGGAGTGTTGTTGAGATGCATTGGTACAAATCAGATTCACAGAGTGTTGGAAGAGTTCCATGGTGGATCAGCTGGTGGTCATTTTTCACCAAGAGTGACAACTCTCAAGATCATGAGGGCTGGCTATTATTGGCCCAAGATTTTTAGTGATTGTTATGCATGGATCAAGAGGTGCAAGAATTGTGCATTCTTCATAGGTAAGGAGAGACTAGCTGCCCTTCCATTGCATCCAATTTCAGTTGACCAGCCATTCATGCAATGGGGTTTGGACTTCATTGGATTCATTAACCCAAATTCAAGCCAAGGACACAAGTGGATTCTAACAGCAACATATTACTTCACCAAGTGGATTGAGGTAGTAGCACTCAAGGAAGCAAATGAATCTAGCATCCTAGACTTCTATGAAGGGATAACAACCAGATTTGGCATACCTACTATAATAATATTAGATAATGCATTGGCATTCATTGGGTCCAAGGTAACTGAATGGGCTGTTAAGAATGGGATCTACCTAAGCACTTCATCAAATTATTATCCTCAAGGTAATGGCCAAGCTGAATCTACAAACAAGAACTTGTTAAGGATCATCAAGAGGACTCTTGATGAAAATTAAAGGTCTTGGCATACTAAATTGAAATCAGCCTTGTGGGCTGATAGGATAACCCCAAGAGATCTACAGGTAATTCTCCATTCATGCTTGTTTATGGAAGAGAGGTAATTTTCCCATGTCACTTGAGTTGCCAACATTAGAACTCATGAAGCAGTTGGAGTTTAGACCCATGGAGGTTAGGTATGCAGAATTGATGGAGCTCCAAGAAATCAGAAATCAGGCATCCCAAGCAATGGAGAAAGATCAAGCCTTGATCAAGAAGACCTTTGATAGAAAGGCCAAGGATAGATCTTTCCAAGTTGGAGATCTAGTGTTAAAATGGGATGTAGACAGAGAAAACCGGGAGGCATTCAAAATTTGATGCCATTTGGAGTGGCCCCTACATGGTCACAAAGTGTAAGGATAGCAATGCCTTCCAATTGTCCACATTGGATGGTGAAGAATTACATATTCCAGTCAATGGAATCCATCTGAAGCATTACTACTGAAGGAAAATTCTTCACCTTGTACATATTAGCTTAAGTTTTCATTCCTCCAAATGCTTATGCACATTGTTGTTGTAGTTTAGCTTTGCTTTCCCTAAGTGCTTTGGCACAAACTTGTTGTTCCAGAAGTGTTTTGCAGGCCTTGCCCATCGATGGTGTTCTGCCCTCCATCTTCCTCCTTGCATTGTTCTAATCAATTTGGGGTACCAAGCAGAGAATTTGATGACTCCATGCCCAATGGATTGCTTCAAGCAACTGGTAACTTCATCCAGCAGGTAGATGACCCCTTTGAGTCACCAAAATTGTTATCCAAAATGAGCCCCTTGCTCATTTTTGGCTAACTCCCTTCATTTCATTCCTCCCTTGTGCCTTAGTCATAATTTTTTCTTTTCAAGCACTCAAAATGTTCTAGAAATGGCACCATTGGATAGAGCTCTTTCTCAGCTTTCCAGAAAGGTAAAGTTTTCTTCCTAACTCCATGTATTTTTGAAGTTATGGCTTGGTGGAGTTTTTGTGGGAAATTTTCCCTTGACAGGCCTGCCAAGCCAATCAGAAGCTGCCACGTCAGCAAAAGTGGCGGGGGTGGGGAAACTTGGAATTTTCACTAAGTGTTTGGCGGGGGTTCAAAAGAAGAAATTTTTCCCCGAGGGCCCACCGACGAATAAGATGCTTACCACGTGTCCAGGCGGAGGGAGTTAGGAAAATTTTTCTAAGGTTGGCACAAACAAATTTTCGGCCCTAAGGCCCGCATCCAATGGCATTGCACCACGTGTCCTTAGGCTGAAGGAATGTCAGAGCGGTGGAGGAAATAGGAAAAAATTTCCAAAGTGTTTGGTGGGGGTGCTAAGAAGAAATTTTCACCGCAGGTCCGCGAGCCAATGGGATCATGCCACATGTCTCAAGGGGGTCAGAGCTTCGACCGTGTGGGGAGAAGTTGGGAATTTTTCCCAAAGGTTAGCGCAAAGAGGAGTTTTGGCCCCAAGGCCCCATAACGAATAGAAACCTACCATGTGTCTTCAACCAGGGGAAGTGGGGGAAATTTGGGAAATTCTCCCAAAGAAAAATCAAAGAAAATTTTAAAAGGGAAGTCCCACCTCCCAAGGCCCGAGCCAATGGAATTATGCCACGTGTCCACGTGGCGGTAAAAAAATGCAAGACAGGCCCACAGAGAAAAATGAAGAAGATAGGCCCGCACCCAATAGGATTCTGCCACATGTCTAGCTCAGGGAAGATGGTCAACAGTGACGAAAAAGATAGAGCAAATGCCCATGGCGAATCACATCATGCCACGTGTCCTTAGGTCATCCAACTAGGAGAGAGAATTTTGGAAAATTTTCCAAAGGCCGAAACGGTGGAAAAAGAAGCAGGAAAGGCCCGCAACCAATCAGAATGTGCCATGTGGCACTAGAGTGGTGGGGCACGAGATATTTTGGGGAAATTTTCCCAAATGCAAAAAGTGGGAAAATTTCAAATTTTCAGGCCCGCCAACCCATTTTGGCCCTGTTTTGCCCTAAATTTTCAAATGAGCATAACTTTCGATCCAGAGCTCAATTTTTTGCGTTCTTTATATCAATGGAAAGATGGTGAAATTATCTACATGATTCTAGGCTCAATTTTGTGTTTTGGTGGAGTTTGGAGAGATAAAATTGGAAAACTCCTTTGGCACGTGGAAATCAACAGAAATGACGTTTCAACCACCATTTTTAATGAAGAATGGCTCGCATTCTCTCCCAAGCATGGTTAAAAATGTCAGGGAATGGAATTTTGAGGGTGCCCATGTTGTTTTAATACCATTTGGTTGGTGGTTGAAGCTCCTCTCACATTTTCCCATGTTTCTCTCTCCTGAGCTCATTTTTGCATTGTAAAAAGCCAGAATGGGCTCATTTTTAAAAAAGTTAGACATTCTTTTAGCTCTGCAACTTCCCTTTTCTTCCTAATCAGGAAGATTTGTGGAATTTTTACCTTTCCATGCAAATACTGCACTTATTTTTGCCTCTTGGTCATTGTAATGCACTGTATTGGACCTGGAATGATGATATATGCTCTGTGATTAAATCTTCTCAATCCTTTCATATGTTCATCATTGTTTCTGATCTTTCATTACATTTTGGAAATTTGTGCATGTTTTATGTTGTATTTTCTTGTGGATTGTGTATGTTTTGTAGCAGCAGGTGTCTAATACTCCTTTGGTGCATCACCTTATTTAGATCTAGGTTTATTTTTGCATTTTCTCAACCCTGTCTCCTTGGCAAAGTTTGATTAAGTTATAGGTAAACCCTCTACAGAATGTCATGCACACTTGAATAGAGGAGTTGAGGACCCAACCTCTAATCTGGAGATTATTTTCCCACTTTTACAAGTCCCACAATTGGGGAAAAGATTCAATGTTGTGCAATCACACCTTTGGATGCTAAAATTTCAAACTATAAATCTGATAGAACATCCAGGGGTGCTCTTATTTGCACTAACAAGTACATCTTTGCTGATTTTGTCCAAAAATCAGAAAATCAGCAAGTACAAACAAAAAGAGTTTTTATAAATCTACTCTAAAAATCACTGTAGACCTGAATAGATACACTAGTGGGTGATCCATTTACCCGTAGCAGGAGAGCTTGTGGAGAAGTTGATCCTATTTTGATCTACTTCAAAGGCATAACTTCAGTATTACACCAGTGCGCTTCACGTCACTGAGTTCAGCTGATCGGTCAGCTAGAAGTGCCTCACCCCCACGAAAGAACCAGTTTTCACAAGGGGCTTCCACATCAATTTGCAGTGCTCTGCTGCTAAGTAGAACTGCACTCCCAGCTCACGTCCTCTTTCTAGCTTTTCAAATGGCAGTACCATGGGGAAATGCTATGGGCCCTCTTGCATTACCACATCTAGTTCACGCACTCCCTCATGGAAATCATAAGAATTTCCCAAGATTTGATGGGAGTGGAAATCAAAGCATGGATTCACATATATCTACATTCATTATGTCATGCAGCATCCTAGATGTGACCCATGAAGATGTGTCGGTACACCTCTTTCTAGAAACCTTGCAAGGACCTACAACAGAGTGGTTCCAACATTTGCAGTGGATCTATCACCAGTTGGGCCACATTACGAACTACATTTAAAGACAGGTATAAGCCTTTAGAAGACACATTTGCATTACTATCAAAGATTACTCACTTGAAGAAGGAGGCCAATGAAACCATGCACAATTTTATCACCATTTCAATTCACTGATTAACCGTGTGCCACCTGCCATGTTGCCAACACTAGAAAATCAAAAGTGTTTCTTTGTGAATGCCATGAGCTCAAGAGTAAGTTTCTTACTCTTACAAGAACAAATCACCACCTTGGTCCTCACTCAAGCTATGCGGCCATTCGGATATAAGACAACCTGCTTATATCTAGTGAGTTAAAATGAGAGTCGTCCAAACCTAAGGCTTCAAATCCTCAACCCACTTCATCGGATCGACATTCAAAAGATGGTGAATGACTTGCTCGCATTAAAGAATTAATTAGCTCAAGCTTTGTCTACCACTCCGTATTGAGATATCCCACAGGAGGAAATTCACTGCCAACAATGCCCCCATAAAGGCCACGTTTTCCTGCTTTTACTCCAAGGTTAGCACTTGAGACCCCTCCGATTAATGCCTTGGTCAAGATCGAAGAAGAGGAGCAAATTTATGGAGAACCTTCATTGCAAGGTGAAGATGATCAAGATGTCAGTGAACCTACTGGTGACTCTATAATTGGGTATATGGAATTTGAAGATGAAGAAGAAGGTACCCAAGGGTATGCAAGCGGGACAGAGTCATATCTTTGTTTTCACCCACTCACAAGGAAAAGAAGCATAAGTTGCTGCCAGGATACAAAAGGAGAAGGCTGTGTCAAACACATCTCCAACCATTGCTAAAAGAGGTAATCCTCTTCCTACTCAAACTCCTATTAAACCTTTTACGAAGAAATCTTTTCCTCCCATCTCTCCTCCAAATCAGCCTTCATCTATTTCATAAATACCAGTAACCCTACCCTACCATCATGAAATGAGGGACTCATTTTAATCAACGCAACCCTTGGTCACATTCGACATAGTCGATCATGCTAAAATGACCAAGATTCAAATGTCTGAAGCTGAGTATCTTGATCGACCACCTGAGCAGCTTATAAGGTTGGTGAATTGAATATATCTAAAGCCAAATTGTCATCCCCTCTCCTATCTCCCTAAAAATAATCCTTTCCACTCCTCCTGCATCTCGCATAAATGTTGCCTTGACTTCCGCATCAGGAAAAATTGAACCTTTTTATCTCTCCCTCCTAATCAATGGTCATAAACTAAGCAACTACATAATTGATTCTAGGGCTTTCGATAATGTCATGCCGGAAAAGGTCACTCATGATTTAGGCCTCACCCTTACCAAGCCTTTCGGCAGATGTTACTCCATGGAAACCAAACAAGTTCCATTGATTGGTCAGATCAAAGATGCACAGTTCACACTTGCAACGTTCCTAGAAAAAGGGTTAAAATGACCATCCTCATTGCTGATATCCCAACAGCATATGGAATTCTACTAGGGAGAAGCTTTTACAGAGAAGTCAGTGGAGAGATTCATATGGACTGGTCCAAAGCCAAAATCCGTCACAAAGGAGTAATGCGAGACTTTAGAGCACGAATCACAAAAGAAGTACTCGGTCACCAACTCGACAACCCCAAAGCCCAAATTCTCTTCTAATCATTAGGGATGGGGAACTACTTCTTATCTCGTGCATCGATAAAATGGATGTTCTCATCTAGGAGGAGGACCTTAACAAGATTTGGGCCTTTGTAGTTTGATGGCAGTTGTACAACAAGTGGATGTGGCGCTAGAGTTTTCTGATATCTCCTGAAGAGGATATTTTTCTTCTTTCTTTCAAATTGTAGTTTTTCAATACAAACAATACCACTGAGTATGAATCTTTGTTACTCAGTATGCAAGCTGCAAAGGAAAGAGGAATCAAGAATCTAAAAGCATAGGGTGACGCTGAACTGATCGTCAACTAGATAAAAGGGGTGTACCAAGTAAAGAATGACAGACTCAGGCACTACCACAATGCAGTATGGGACAACATTGAGGAATTTGACACTTTCTCAATAAAATTTGTTCCAAGAGCTCAAAATGACATGGCCGATTCATTGGCCATCTCAGCATCTCTTATGCTCCCTCACCCAGGGTTGAAAATAGACACATATACCATTGAGGTAGTCTTTTCCCAAGTGTGCCAGACAATTCTCAGCACTAGCAGGTATTCAACGATGACAATCAGCTTGTTGCTTTTCTAGAAAAAGATGATAATTTCAATGAGCTTCATTTTGAGGGATCTACTTCTACATGCTGTGAATCTATCACTGGTCAAGCAAATGAATCAAAAGAAGGCGATGGCATATGTCAGCTCAAGGGAAATAAAATTCCGAAGGGTTTAGTCTCTCTAGAATGATTGTTTGACAAACATGATTATTTTTCAAGAAAAAGCGACAAGATGATCCTAACTCCTCTCCAGAGACCGAATCTGTCAACCTGGGTACTGTAGAACATCCACAGTTTGTGAACATTAGGAAATGTTGTACACCCAAAGAAAAGCAGAAGTTTTTCAAATTTTTGAAGAAATATATGGATGTATTGGTATGGTCTTATGCAGATCTAAAGTCTTTCAAGCCTAAGGACATTCAACATGACATCCCATTAAAGGATGATGTCAAACCCTTTTGCCAGAAATAGAGGCATTACAATCCCAAGATCTTGGGTACCATCTAGGTGGAAATACAGAAAATGTTGGATGTGAGAATCATCTTTCCTATCCATCACAGTACTTGGGTCGTGAACATCATGCCCGTACAAAAGAAGAATGGCGAGACATGCATATGCATAGATTTTCATAATCTGAATTAGGCATCCTTGAAGGACAATTACCCGCTGCCCATAATGGATCAAGTTACGTCAGGCGTAACTTTGTTCGAGAGATGTTGTCCGTGCTTGATGGTTTTCGAGCTATAATCAGATTGAAGTCTCACCTGAAGACCAATTCAAAATAGCATTCACTACTCCCTGGGGCACATTCACCTATAGCAAGAATGCCTTTTGGCTTGACCAATGTTGGTGCCACCTTTCAGCGAGCAATGGAATTTGCATTCAAAGGTATGATGGGAAAGGTCATCATAGTTTATTTGGATGACTTAACTGTGTTCTCAAAAAAGTGAAGTGATCATTGTGATCATTTGGAGCAAGTATTGATTAGATGCCGAGAACACAGGATTTCCCTAAATCCAAAAAAGTCTATTTTTGGGGTCACCAAAGGAAAGTTGTTAGGACACATTGTCAACAAGGAAGGAACAAAGATAGATGTCGAAAGGGTTAAGGCTATTCAGAGCCTTACCTTACCCACAAGCAAGACCGGTGTTCACTCCTTGAAAGGTGAATTTTCTCAGACGCTTTGTTCCCGACTTCGTTGAAAAGACTCGTCACATATCAAATATGATGAAAGGGTTGCAAACATTTCGATGGAGTGAAAAAGGAAAGACATAATTCATGGATATAAAATCCTTTGTTGCTCATGCACCTATCCTAGTATGCCCGACTTCTCCAAAGATTTTATCATGTACTGATTATGCATCTGCACATACTATATCAACCGTATTAATGCGAAGAACTCGAGGATGTTGAATCTCCAATTGTGTTCATGAGCTCCCTCTCAAGCTTCATGAATTAAAGATGTCTCGATTAGAAAAACATGGCTTCATAGTAGTCAAAGTAGTCAAGCACTACCGGTACTACATCCTAAACTATCATACGGTAGTGCTTGGTTCCTGACACGGTAGTTAAGTCGATCCTAACTCAACGGGAGTTAGGAATCTTACGAGGGAATTGGATCGTAAAGGTCCAAGAGTATGATCTGAACATAAAACCAACCAAGCTAATAATAGGTAAGGGCCTATGTGAAACTTATGGCTGAAAACAAAGATTCGAGAGGTCCCAAAGAGGAAGATGATTGCATCGATGGAGCACGGGGTAATTTGAAGAAAGTTGATTCTCTACCTATGGTTCTATTTGTCACAACTAGCGACGAATGGTATTCAGACATTGCTTTCTTTCTCACTTATGGTGAGTGCTCAGATCATCTAACTTCAAAGGAAAATTCTCTTGTAAAGCTCAAGGCAGCTAGATATGTCATATGGGATGATGGTTTATACAAGCGCAGGATTGATGGGATCTTCTTGCAATGCGTTGAAAAACCGTAGCAGATCAAATTTCTTGAAAGTTTTCATGACTCAACATGTGGTGGCCACTTCTCCTCGTCCATAACAGCACATAAAATCATTCGGGCTAGGTACTATTGGCCAACGCTATTTCAGGATACAGCCACCTGGGTAGCAAAATGTGAGCTCTACCAATAGTTTGTTGGCAAACCAAAATTAGTTGCTTTTCCCCTCAGGCCCGTCATTATTGACAAACCATTTAGGTAATGGGGAATTGAATTTATCGGAGCACTACATCCCTAATCAAGTGCCGGACATAGTTATGTCCTAACAGCAATAAATTACTTCACCAAATGGGTGGAGGCCATACCTGTTAAGAATGCCACCTCTGAAGTTGTTTGCAACTTCATCAAAGAAAATATCATCATGAGATTTGGCATCCCACACAAGATCATTGCTGATAATGCTTCCAAATTCTCCTCATGGGAAGTTATTGGTTTTTGCTATGGATACGAGAATAACCTTGGCCCATGCCTCGGATTATTACCCCCAGGGAAATGGTCAGGCAGAATCTAGTAATAAGAACCTAGTAACCATCATACGGAAGCTAGTCGATGAGAATCAGCGGTCATGGCACAAGTCATTGTATGATGCTTTGTGGGTAGACCATATTACTCTGAAGAGGTCTCTCGGTATGTCACCTTTTCAAGTGTTATATGGAATCGATGTTGAGCTCCCCATTTCCATGGAACTCCCTGCTCTATCTTGGCACGAGCGATCGAAGATGAAACTTTCTAGAATTCTCTTGAAAAGAGGATCATGTATCTAATAGAACTTGAAGAAAAAAGGGTAAGAGTAGTCGACAGGATCACCAAACATCAAAATCAAGTCAAGAGACTGTTCGATAAAAAGGCAAAGCAGAGGGATTTCCAAGTAGGAGATCTCGTCCTTCTATGGGACAAACGAAGAGAACCAAAGGGTATGCACGGGAAATTTGACTCTCTTTGGAGAGGGCCTTTCAAGATCAAGCAGCTCAATGGAGAGAATAGCTTCTATGTCTCATATCTGGATGAAACTAAGCTCTCACTTCCCTATAGTGGGCAAAATCTAAAAATATTCCAGAAGTAGAGCTTTCTCTCTTCTTTGTACCATTGCTTTAGTTGTGTGTTTGCTTTCTATTGGTTGTGTGTTTTCCTTTCTTTTTTGTCACCCTTGTTTTTGACTCTGTAGCCTAATGGATAGGCACATGTAGATTTTGGATTCTCTACCCTTAAGCTTCGCTCAAAGTTAGTCCCCAGAAAGAGCCAATTGTTATCCCGTAAAATTGACAAGGGAAATTTTGTGGGTAACCATACCAAAATTTCTATTTTGGTCCCCCGTTGAGGTCTCTTAACGTTTAGAATGGCATAAAATCCCTTTCAAGAAAATCTAGTTTTTAGAACTTGGTTATTTTCAACCTTTTTGGGTTGGGTGTAGTTTTCATTCATGTTACATCAACCAAAACTACACCCCTCTATTCCTTTGGTGCATTCTAGGGAGTGTCAACACTCCAAATGTTGCGCCTCTCAATGTCACGCCTCCAAATGTTGCGCCTCTCAATGTTGTGCCTCTCAATGTTGTGCCAAGGTGCAAGCGCCCTCTTGTTATCACTCTCTAAAGTGTGTTATGGGTGCTGAAAACGTAGTGTTGACACTCTCAAAGCTGCACCATGGCACAAATCCCTTTGTGTCGGCATCCACTTAAGTGTGCCATGGAAAAGTTGGTGGCACATTTATTGCACCTTTTGCTATATATAGGTGCATCGACCTGTCATTTTCACAATTGAAAAAATGTGAAAAGTTATTCCTCTATACTTTTCAGCATTCCTGTCACCCCACGTGTTACCTTTTGTCACATTTATGGACCCCACATTGTCTCCTTCATCATTATATATTCCTGGTAAGTGGCCTAAGCCCTTCTTGTGGATTTTTTGTAGTTTTTATGTTGAGCTATGTGATTAGGGTTAAGTGATGAAGAAGATGAATCTAGAAGAAAGGATAGCCCCATTTGCAAACCCAAGTACTCAACTAAAAACCCCTCCTCCTTCTAGATCTGCAAATCCGGAAGACTCTACCACAAAACAACTCAAACTCATTTGTACCTTATTCCCTGCTTTGCTAAGTTTTCCCTCCTAGACATCAAAATCTGAGCCTAAAGAGTGAAAATCATAAAAATTTTGCAAACAACCCACTATTTTTCCTTCAGCACAAGTTTCATTCTTGTTACATCAAACACGGTGGTACCACAGTACACTATCCTTGCATGTGGCCTAAGCCTTCTCCACACCTTATAAACATTGCAAAATTCCCTAGGTGTAAGCGTTGGTGCCAAAGCAACTACAACGACACTGCATGTTGTGTAAACTTTTCCCGTGCCACACAAACTAAACCACTCGGCACACCTCACTCTCATGCAACATCTACCACATCTACACCAATGGCGCATCCTGGGACCTTGCTACACCAATCATATCTATGCCCAACTTAAAAAGACTTCTAATGGTGTGAGCGCACATCCCTTGACACCAACATCTGAATGTTGTGTATATCCTTTTCATGCCCCGTGCCCCTTTTGGATTTGTTTTCTCCCATACAAAACTTTCCCAAAGTGCGCCTTGCTTTACTAAGTCCCTGCAACCTATAGTAAAGCTGCGCCTTGCATCCAGAGGCTCATAAATTTCTAACTTTTCATTCTGTAAGATTTTATGGACGACTTAATGGCTAACATGGCTCTTCTGTAATGGACTTCCCGATTCTTCTTGTAGATCAATAGCTGAACTCAGATTCACACATGTCTTCATCGAGTAAGAAGCCAACCAAGTCCAAGGGTAAATCCAAGCTAACAGAAGAAGAAATGAAATATAAATACCAAAGGGTTAGGATGCCTGAATCTCTTGTAGAGTGTGATCTTGATATTAGAGATTTAGAACTCGGGCACATTGACATGGAGGACTTCTGGGCCAAAACCAAGAAGGTCACAGGCATCCCATGGATGGATAAATTGGTTGGTAGTGGTCTGCACTTTGCTGCAGGTATCCCAGTGAGTGTAATCAACAATGGATTTATGATGTTGGTGGGCCGTTGTTACAATAAGGACACAAGATGTGTCAAAAATGAGAAGGGCGAGGTGATCATCAACCTCATGGCCCAACATTTTGAGATCATGTTGGGTATCCCTCACCACCGACATTTTGTAGCAGTAAGCCAGGAGGACTGCATGAAGACATGGACTGAAAATGAAGACAAATGTATGTAGTTAATGAATGAGGTGTACCTTAAGAATAAGAAGGTGACAAGTAGGTGGCCACAAGTCATTCATCGCAGTGAATTTTCAGAGAAACCGAGTGACATAGTCACCTTCCGAGTAGGGTATTTAGGCTCCTAATGCCCATTACTTTCATAATTGCATGCTCAGGTATTTAGAAACAATGAATAAAAATATTCCTGATCATCATTTTGAATGGGGAGAGATTATCAGTAGCACAATCTCGGAGTAGCTTCAACAACTTTCAACAACTGGGAGGTTCTATATGAACTCCTATGTGGTATATGTTACTGCCTCAGAGATGGACTACCCAGCATTGAATAGGTATGGGGTATGGCCCCAGGTTAAAATATACGAGTACTATCAAGAGTTAAGACTGGAGAATAACATGGCCCAATTCAGTAAAATCAACGTCTTCTTCTATGGCATCATCTTCCTCTTGATTCCCAACATGACTTACGGTCAGATGACCAATAGCATGCTCACCACCACGAGAGAAGTGGGGAGCATTATTCATGCAATTCCCCACTTTCACCTATCTCGAGCCGCTAACTTTTGGAAGAACCCACCAAATTGCCAAGGTATGTGGGACCCAAACCGATCTGTTGGAGTGTCTAGACAACTCATCACATACCATGAGAAGTGTTTAAAAAGGAAGAAGGGTGGAACTCCATTCCCCTCACAGTGGGCAGGTACACCTGCACTTCATAGAGCAAAGCCTAGGAGATGTTTGTAGAGCTTGAATTGCTCAATTTGAAGCATAATTTCTTGGAAAGGCCAACCTTTGATCCTCGTGATTTCCTTCCAAGGGAAAATATCGATCCAATTCACGTCCTTTAGATCGAAGATATCTACATCGATCTATATCACAAAGTTGAGCTCAGATAAAAGGATCACTCCCGACTGGCCCTGGTAGAGATCATTCAATATGGTGTGGCTATCATCCCAAAGGATTTCCAAGAAACTAATCAAAAAGTTGATCAGGTCTATCTAGACACGGATGGGGACAATTGGTTGTTTTCTGAAATTGATAAAAACAAGGCCCCTTAGACTATTGAGGTAAGGGTCAAAGGCACTCTGTAGTGCACCGAGCATTGGTGCAAGAAAAATGGTATCATCTACCTTGGGGTAGACTTTACCACGTCTCCCTTGGGTGATGCACCCACCAGGCTGAAACACTTTCCTAAAGGCAAAGGAAAAGGTGAAGAAGGAGAGGCAAGCACTGCTCAGGAGGAAGTTCCTAAGAGCCCTCCTTCCACTTCCGAGGATCAAGTAGTGAACCTGGTATCCCCAGGAAAAGAAGAAGCAGCCAGTGCTCCAACGGACACATCCACTCAAGATGTCATCACTACTACAAATGGAAAAGTATCAACCATCCCCTCTTTTGCTCCTCCTTCTCCTCCTCATTTCGCTCAACCAACCGCTCCTTTGGATGTGTCTTCTCCGCCATATTCTCACTGTTCCCCCTCCCTCTTCCTCCATCTTCTCTTCCCTCACAAATCTATCCCCCAACATTTCTTCCCTCATCTCACAGATCCCTTCCGCCCCCACGATTTCCTCTCTCTTGCAGCCACTCCTAACCTAGGAGCATTGGAGTGTTGACTTCTTTCTCAATGCTACCACCAAGTGTCTTGACACATTTCCCTGTGTCCACTGCAGTTGCTCCTTCTTCCACCCCCATTTCCTCCTCTTCCTTTGGTCCCACTCCTCTAAGTCATGAATGGATCTCTGAACACTGATCCAAAGCACAAGAGGAAAGTCCCTATTACACCCATGGACTTCTCCATTATTCCAACTAAAGGGCCTAAGAAGCAAAAAGCTATAACCCACTTCTCTCAAAGCACTTTAGGTGAAAGGGTTATGGAGATCGCGTACCCTGATCTCATAAAGAAGAAATAAGATCTATCTTCTATAGATTTTATAGTGACTCAGTCATGATGGGAACATCATCGAGAGCCTACAAGGAGAGGCCTTATTTACAAAGTGGATGCCCTTTGTAAGAAGCTTCAAGAATCAAAGGAAGAGAAGAGAATATTAAAAGAGTAAAACAAGCATCTTCTCCAAGCCCTGCAAAAGATGGGAAATGCCCCTCCTATGACTTGTCGTCGATCCTCCCAAATTTCTTAGTCAAGAGAAGATAAATTAGTATGCCAACATTGGCGAGCAAGGTACAACAATGTCGACCTAGAGAGAGAAGATCCTCAAAGATAGTGAGGAAGTGATTAAAAGTTCATAGAGCTCTATCAAAATATAGATCAAGTGAACAAGGAACTCCAGGAAATAGCAGGACCTATCTCAAAGAGTTGGACCATGTCGGAGTTACAACATGAGACATTCCAGGAAGATGCTCGGCGCCCAATCGATGACTTGGTGAAATTCGGCGTCTTTGATCACCCATGAGCACCCAACAAAGTCCTTGCTCTTTTGTAGAGACTATTGGGTTGACCAAATGGAGTTTGTCTTGGAAAATATAGACAAAATCAAGGAGGAATCCTAGATGCAATGCATCAAATGGAGTAGATCATCTTAAGAATGTCTCCAGGGTTGCTCGGTGTAGCATATGCCTTGAGGAAGGTAGATGATACTATTTGGATTTTCAAGGAAATCATGTCATAGGGTTTAGCGTTAGAGGCCACTTTTGATATAGAATCTATCAACAACCTTCTCGGCTTGCCATGAATTCATTGGATACACGATGGATGTAGGAAACAAATACTTCAAACTCCCGAAAAGACTTAGAGATGAATGAGAAACTTACGAATTCATCGGAGATCACACCAAGGGTCCCACTCAGGATCAACTTCAGGTGATGGTCAACAAGTTCATGGAGTATCGAGCTTAGTTTCACATTACCTCTCTGAAAGCGTATGAGCAGACACTCCTTTCAAGCTAAGGGATGATGACGAATAGGCTCCTTCCTCCTGGGATAAATCCCATTTTTGTAAAATTATTTAAAAGTATGTTGGCACAAATGATGGCATCATCCATGTTGCACCATGAGATGTTGTCATCCACAAAATTTCCCTAAAGTCAACATTTGACTTTTAGATATTTTGTAAATAGTTGTTGGCTCCTTTTTGTCTTCTTTCTCCTTCTCCTTCTATAAATACTTGGATACTTGTAGTATTCAGGGTGAGCAAATTTGTATGAAAAATAGAAGTGAGGAGAGAAAGACTTTGAGCTTTCTTGTAACATAACAACTTATTAATACAAAAATTGAGACTTTGTGCTGAATTCTGTGTTATGTGTTAGATCTTTCTTAAGTTAGATCTGCATGCTTATTCTGTTGGATTCACCTATGCTTTTGTCATTTTTTTAACAGTATTGCTTTGTTTGTTTATGTGAGTAAGTTTGGCTCTGTTTACTACCGGCCCAAAACATAAACCCTCTGACCTTTCTATTTTGGAATTCATTTCTTTTCTCCCTTCAATCCATCTTTCTTCTATTCCTTCCTTCATTCCTTTATGTTCTTCATTGGAACTAACTCTACTAGGATGAGATCCCAAAACCCCCTTGAAGGCATAATATTGTAAGACTTGCACAAATTCTTGCTAGTAGAATAGAAATAAACCAGTTTCACTTTGTTGTCTCAAAGAGGGGCTATGCCCTGCACACTGTTGGCCTGTCTATCCATAGATCTGCCCACCCGATAGATTTTCGGACCAACACCGCCTCATTAAATATTGCGTTCACCTTCATCTCAAGAAGTGTGTCCTCACTTTGTACTCTTGGGAAAACTCCTGGGATTTATCATCTCCTTGCGTGGCGTAGAATTTGACCGTACTAAAGTTAAGGCCATTCTTTAAATGCCTCCACTTAGTAATCTTCAACAACTCCATAGCTTACAAGGTAAGTTATAGTTTATTTTTCGTTTCATTTCACAATTGTTCGATCGGTGTTAACCATTTCATCATCTTCTCAAGAAGGATGTCTCCTTTAAATGGGATGATGACTGCCACAAAATTTTGAGGCCTTAAAATAATACGTTCTCCAACCACCCGTACTCATTCCACCTAAGGACGATCAACCCTTGTACCTATAAATCTCCACTACCAATCACTCCTTAGGGGCCATGCTCGCTCACCGCGATGAACAACATAGGGAGCAGGTAGTTTATTACATAATTTGTACTCTTTTAGACTATGAAACCCACTATACCCATGCCAAAAAACTTTTCTTAGCCTTAGTGTTCATTGCCATGAAACTCGCCATTACCTACTCAACCACAAAACCTATGTTGTGACCAACACTGACCCCCTACACTTCATGTATGCCAAACCTTACCAAAATCAACGTGCCACATGCTGGCTTATGCTTTTGTCTAACCTTAACCTTGAATTCATCCATCAAAATTTCATCAAGAGCAAGCCATCACCGAACAATTGGCCGATGCACCAATTTTCAGGATCAACCTTCTAATTTTGACTTTCCGGATGAGTCAATTACTTCCCTTTCTTGGACGATCCCACATACCAAATGAAACTCTTCTTCAATGATTCCAAGTGTCGGCGTTGGTGTGGGGTAGGTGTTAACCTCATCCCACTTGATGGTGAACCCATGCCTTTGTCTTTCAAACTCGATTTTGATTGTACTAAACAATATTGCCGAATACTGAAGCACTCGTATTAGGTCTCTAAGCTACCTATGTGTTAGATGTAAAATCTATAAACATCTTTGGTGATTCCCAATTGGTCGTAAACCAAGTCAATGGTATATAACAATTTCATAATGAGACACTTCAAAAGTATAAACATCATGTGGACATACTTTTGACCACTTTTGACCATTATGACCTTCAAACCGTCCCCCGCTCTACCAACAAATTTACAGATACCATGGCCTGCTTAGCCTCTCAAATACCGCTTCACCGCCAATTCTAAAATCTTTGTCACCATACAAATACTCCAATCACCCTCTTATTTACCTCATGAAGTTTACTCTATCGGAACTGCTGCCCCCGACCCAAGTGACCTTTGGTATAAATAATACTTAGACTACCTTTCCCTCTCCATCTTGCCTCTCGACCTCACTCGTAATGGACAACGTGCTTTTCTTAAAAGGGTCTCTCATTACTTAATCATGGGTGGCCTCCTCTATAAGCGTGGATTTGATGGCATTCTCTTATGGTGCCTTATAAGTTTTGAAATTCCTTACAGTTCAAGAAGTTCATGATGGAATATGTGGAGGCCACTTCAAGTGGCCTTGTTTTTGCTAAGCACATTCTTCACCTAGGCTATTTCTGGCTAACCCTTAACCATGATTATTACAACTACATTAAGCATTGTGTAAAATTCCAACAATATTCCAACCTTCATCATACACCCAGTCATGCCTTATAGGTCACCCATGACCTTTGGCCCTTCTCTCAATGGGGTTTGGATCTCGTCGAGAGAGATCAATCCCCATTCTTCACAATGACATCAATGGATCATCACTGCTACCAAATACTACACAAAATGGGTTGAAGCCATACCTCTCATCTCCACGAAAGCTGAGAAAATATGTGAGTTCATCAATCATCACATCATCTATCACTTTGGTGTCCCACATCACCTCATCACTGATAACGGAAAACAATTCAAAAATAAAACCTTGCAAAAAATTTGTGACACCTTTGGCATTCACTAAGTTTCTCATCACCTTATTACCCACAAACCAATGGCCAAGCCGAATCCACCAATAAAACCTTGAAAAAATTCTCATGAAAGTGGTTAACGATACTGGGAAGGATTGGCATATGCACATTCATTTCACCCGTGGGCATACCGCACTAGTATTCACACTTCCACTGCTGCCACACCTTTTTCTCTAGTTTATGGTACAGAGGTTGTTTTGCCTCTCAAAGTCTAGATTCCCTCACTCTACATTTCTCTCCATGACATGCTTACTGATGATGAATTTTGTCAGGACCATTTAGTACAACTTGAGTTATTAGACGATCATCATCTTAATGCTCTTGACCATCTTCAATTTTACCAAAAATGTATCAAACATGCCTATGACAAACACATCCATGAATGAACCTTCCAAGTTGGTGACCTTGTCCTGAAAGAAAATCAACATGTAACCAAAGTAGAAAAAAGTAAACGGGAAAATTTTCTCCTAATTGGCTTGGACCATACATCGTGACTCATACTTATGGATCAAGTGCTTATCATTTATCTTCATTAGATGGTAAACCCAAACTTGAGCCCCTCAATTCCTTGCATCTTTGACCATTCTACTGTTGACTTTCAGTCCTACCTCACTTTCTACCTCTTTCATGCTCATCCCTTGAGTGCTACCCACTTCCTACGCCATCACCAACGATTAAATAAGAATCATGTGTATACCCATCACTCTTTTATCTTCTCTTAAATATGTGTACCATGACGTTGCACATGGCATGATTCTCATGGATACTTTTCATCTGCTTTTAGATGAGATCCCATGGTCGTTTCACCCTGCTTTCTAAACAAGAATCCAATCCTTTACCTTAGTCTTGTCCATGACTTAAAAGCCCCACATGGGATCTAACTCCTTGAGTCAAACTTCCAATAAAATATGACTCCCTCAAAAGGACATCTTTCTCTCTACATTGCTGTTATAAATAGAATGCTCCCTCGAAGGACAACTATGTAAAGCCGGCTTAAAAAATAATGTAGAATCCAAACTGCCCACATCGATCGGCTTCGTGAAGACCTCAAGGAGTTAATTTCCTCATCCCATATAGACTTCCCGCATCAATCATTCTATCTCAAATACAATTCAAAAAAAAAAAATCATCACGGACTTGCCCATTGTGATCTTGGATCTCTTGCCCAAACGCATGCTACCAAATACCATATAAACTGTTGGAAATATTTTCATGGATGTCAAAGGCTTAATCATTGATGTATTTGGTTAATGGAAATGTGTAATGAAGTTGACTGAAATATTGATGGAACTATTGACGGATGTTGCGAAAATGGTAGAAAGTAACTTGAAATAACCAGCAATATAGAAATGCTGAAAACAAAAGTTTAACTACATGAAAAGAAGTATTGTTACATGGTATAAGCAAGATATACACAATCTGTACATATGAGAAAGATATCAACATTTTAGGGCATTCATATGCCATGTTTCATGGTGAAAAAGAAGATTTAATGATGGCTGGCAAAGTGATTTAATGATGACAAAGCAATTTTATTAAAGAAAGGGCTAGTG
This sequence comes from Taxus wallichiana var. yunnanensis, assembly GCA_018340775.1. Classification (NCBI taxonomy): domain Eukaryota; kingdom Viridiplantae; phylum Streptophyta; class Pinopsida; order Cupressales; family Taxaceae; genus Taxus; species Taxus wallichiana. The sequence goes on from CM031238.1 coordinate 644,857,498, forward strand.
CATTTAATGGAGTATATTGCATTGTTTAATGTGCATTTAATAATTTTTATGGGCTGCATTAATTACTTTTGGTTTTAAGCTGACTAATGCACTTAATTAAGTTATGTTAATTAAATAATGGAAAGGTTGTGCTGGTTAGAATTATGTGTCTTTTCGAAAGGATGTGAGAAGGATATATAAGGAGATAGAATCATTTGATTTTAAAAAGCACACATATTGAATATTTTGTGTGAAGAGAGAAAAGGAAGAATAGAATATGAAATAAAAAGGAGTGAAGGGAAGATTTATTTTTGATGAAAATTTGCAGTGATTTATTTATGTGAAGGGACTAAAATAAATAAAAAGGATATTCGAAGCAAAGAGTTTTGTTCTATCGGTTGTTGAGGCAACAACAACATAAAAGATAGAAAAGAGTTTTTTCTTTTGTGAGGAAGGTTTGTGCCTTCATATTTGAAGAGATAGGTTTCTCTTCTTGAGTTGGTGCTTAGCAAAAAGGTGTTGTGCTTGTGTAGGTTGGTGCCCACAAAATTTGTAATTTGGGGATTGGTGTCTCCCTGTAGGTTAGTGCCTACACACATTTGATAAATATAATAAAGAATATTTTTTTCATGGTTTTCTCCTAAAAGGGTTTCCACGTAAATCTGTGTCTATTTGCAGTGTGTTGGTTTGCTTTGCATTCATTGATTGCTTTGATATATTCTCTATGAAATTGATTAATTGTGATTATGGATCTGAGATTAAGTGTTAAATTTAAAAGAATATCATAATACTGATTCACCCCCCCTCTCAGTATTATCTTGTGCTTAACAATTGGTATCGAGTAAGTGCCTTCGGGGAACAATCTAACAATTGGAAGGTAGATCTTAGAAGCACATATGGCTACTCATCAAGTACAAGAAGGTTTTTCTTCAAACAAGGCTCCATTGTTTGATGGAACAAACTATGCATTTTGGAGCATAAGAATGAAAACATATCTAATGGCACTAGGGTTTGATATTTGGCAATCAGTAATAGTTGGATATACAATCCCATCAGTTCCACCGACAGATCAAGCTAGAAAGAAGGCTTTTGAAAACAATGCCAAGGTGATGAATGCTATCCTATGTGGCCTGTCAGAATTTGAGTTTGTTAAAGTAATGCAATGTGACACGGTGAAGGAGATATGGGACAAACTTGAACTATCTATGAAGGTGATGACAAGGTTAAAAGGGCTAAGCTTCAAACTCATAGGAGACAATTTGAGAGCCTGAAAATGAAGGATGAGGAGAATGTTGCAGCCTATCTTCTTTGCATGGATGAGGTTGTCAATGCCATAAGAGGGTTAGGTGAAAATATTGAAGAATCCATAATCGTTCAAAATATTCTAAGATCTCTACCATTAAGATTTGATGCTAAGGTGTCTGCCATTGAAGAAATGAAGGATCTTGATAAGTTGAGCATGGATGAACTACATGGAATACTGACCATGTATGAAATGAGGACTGAGTCAAATAGACCATCAAAGAAGGAAGCTGCATTCAAAGTCTCAAAGAAAGAGAAAATCAAAGAACCTGAGTCGAATGAGAACTCAAGTAGTGAAGAAGATGATAAAGAATCCTTGTTCATTCAAAAGTTAAAGAAAGGATCTGGAAAGTACAAAGGTAAGTTACCATTTAAATGTTTTAACTATGGTAAAATTGGTCATTTTGTGGCTAAGTTTCCAGAGAAAGAAGATAGTGATGATGAGGAAAGCAAACCTAAATTCAAAATGGAATTCAAGAAAAACAAAGGCAAGAAAATATTTGGAAAGCAAAAGAAAAGCTTATATTCAAAAGGAAGTAGTAGATCATCCAAAGAAAGTGGGATAAGTGACTCAAATAGCAATAATGAAGAAATATTATTCATGGCTATAAAAGATGACTTAGAAAGAGATGAAGACATGGAAGAAAAAGGTGAAGTGAATCTTGAAGAGGAACTTATTTGTGCCTTAGGAGAGTTGAAATATCTTAAAAGAAAAATCGAAACAAAAGTTCTGAGATCCTAAAGTATGAAGAAGAAGATCATAACTTTGAAGCTAAGATATCACAATCTCTTGAATAATAGGAAAGATGATCGTGGATCTAAAAACCCAAATTGAAGAAGCAAAATGAGTTGAAGAAGAATTAAGAAATTTGCTAAGGAATAAGGAAGAAGATTGCGAAAAGCATGAGTCAGAGATCGTTGCTTTCAGAAAGGACTTGGAAAAGGAAAATGCTAAAGTTACAAGTAATCTAAAATTCGAGAAAAGTACTGAGATACTAGATGAAATTCTGAACCAACAGAAGTCGACATCCGACAAGACTGGTCTTGGATATACGGAAAGACAAGACACCGCTAACTCAAAGGGTATAGAGTTGTTGAAAGGGACGAGAGCAGAGAAGTAAAAGACCTATGTAGAGACACTCAAGGAATCTATGAAGAATGAAGAGTTGAAAAGGGAGAAGAGATTTATGAATATCAACACTTCTTACAAGGAAAGGAAAGATGAGAACAAGTTTAGAAGACCAAATCCTCCAAGATATACTCAAATGTTCAGGTTTGAAAATTATTTCTATGGCTATTACTTCTATTGTAATCATTTTGGTCATAAAGCAATAGATTGTAGAATAGGGGTGACAGACAAAAATATAAAGAACAAAGGTGTGTATGGATTCTCAAATAGAAATCACAACTCCTTTGCTCCTTTATCGAACTATGTTGAAGATATTGTTTGTTATAACTGCAATAACTATGGACATATGGCAAGATTTTGTAGAACCATCCAAATCAAACCAAAAGGTAAATGCTCCAGAAATAAAGAAGAAAGAAGCTACAAAATTTTGGAAACAAAAGAAAGAGGATGATGGGCAAGATAAAGAGAAATCTATGCTTGTTCAAACAACATTCCATGCACAGGATGAAGGGAAGTTGTGGTACATTGATAGCAGATGTTCAAGACATATGACTAGAGATAAAAGTAAGTTCATCTCATTGAAGAAATTAAATGAAGGTACAGTAAAATTCGGTGATAACGCTAAAGAAAAGATCGTTGGAAAAGGTACGCTGAGTCTTGATAATGGTAAAACAAAAATAGAGAATGTTTTATATGTTGATGGATTAAAGCATAATCTCTTAAGTGTAAGCCAAATGTGTGATCAAGGACACACACTTAAGTTTTATGCTAAAGGGTGTGAGATAAGGAAGGCAAACATGGGAGAGTTAGTAGCAGATGCACATAAAACCACAAATAACCTATACATGCTCGGAGAAGTAAAAGGAGAGAAATGTTTTCTAAGTCAGGTTGAAGAGAGTTGGCTATGGCATAGAAGGATGGGGCATATAAATTTTGATAATCTTGTGAAAATCAGCAACAAGCAGGCTATGCGGGATATGCCTAAGGTAACGAAACCTGTAAGTACTCTATGCAAGCAATGTCAGCATGGAAAGAAAACCAGAGAAAGTTTTAGAACAAAGGAGTATTCGACCACCAAACCACTGGAGCTGATTCATATGGATTTGTGTGGACCTACCAGAACAGAAAGCATACAAGGTGAGAGTTATTTCATGTTATTCATTGATGACTACACTAGAATGACTTGGGTAGACTTTAAAAGAAAAGTCAAAAGAATTTGAGAAGTTCAAAGCTTTCAAGGATTTAGTAGAAAATGAAACTGGATTAAAAATAAAGTACCTGAGGTCAGATCGTGGAGGTGAGTTCACCTCAAATGAATTCATTGAATATTGTGAAGATCATGGAATCAAAAGCATGATTCAGTGCAAGGACTCCACAAAAAAATGGAGTGGTATAAAGAAAGAATCAAACTATCCAAGAGATGGCTAGAACCATGTTAAATGAATCTAAGCTATCAGATAAATTTTGGAGAGAAGCGGTAAATACGGCTGTTCATATCTTGAATAGAGGGAAAATCAGAGTTAATCATGACAAAACTCCTTATGAATTGTGGAAAGGAATACCAGCTACTGTAAAATATTTCAAAGTGTTTGGGAGTAGATGCTTTATTAAAATAAATGAAGAGAACTTGGGAAAATTCGATTCAAGAGTGGATGAAGGAATTTTTCTTGGCTACTTTATTAAAAGCAAAGCCTACATATGCTATAACAAAAGACTACAAACTATAGTAGAAAGTGCAAATGTGAGAGTGGATGAAATCGTGAATCAAAAAGCTAAAGAACCTACAAAAGACCCCTTATAAATACCGAGGTAGTAGAAGAAAAATAAGAGGAAGAAGATGTTGAAAAATTAAGTAAATCTGAAAGGAAAGACACCAAAACACCATCTCGTTTTGTTAAGAAGAATCATGTTGAAAGTCAGATCATTGGAAACCTTGATGATGGAGTACAAACAAGAAGAAGAATTGTAAGTGCATCAGAACTAGTAAATTTATCCTTATTATCCAAAATAGAGCCGAAGAACTTTGTAGAAGCCAACCATGATAAACATTGGATAAAGGAAATGGAGGAAGAGTTAGATCAAATTGAGAAGAATGAAACATGGGAACTTGTACCTAGGCCAAAGGATCAGAATGTGATTGACACTAAGTGGGTATTCCAAAATAAATTGAATGAAGATGGGCAAGTCACTCGAAACAAGGCAAGGTTAGTATGTAAAGGGTATGCTCAAGTAGAAGGTGTTGATTTTGAAGAAACTTTTTCTCCTGTTGCTAGATTAGAAGAAATTATAATGTTTCTTGCTTTTTCGCTATTAAAGAACTTAAAATTATATCAAATGGATGTCAAATCAGCATTTCTAAATGGGAAGTTAGAAGAATAAGTATACATAGAACACTGAAGGGTTCCTCCTATCAAAAAAATGAAGATTATGTGTGTAAGTTGAAAAAGGCCTCAGACGGATTAAAACAAGCTCCCGGATCATGGTACTCAAGGCATGATAAGTACCTACAAGACCAAGGGTTCAAGAGAGGACTTGCTTGATAGCAATATTTACATTAAAACTGAAGGTGAGCACAAACTGATTATTGTTGTATATGTAGATGACATAATTTTTGGAGGAGACAATGAGGAAATGTCCAAGAAAATTTTCAAAGACATGCAAAAGGATTTTGAGATGTCTATGTTGGGAGAGTTATCATTTTTCCTTGGATTGCAAATTTCTCAATCTGATAAAGGAATATTTATATCCCAAACCAAGTATGTGAAGGAAATGTTGAAGAAATTTGGTATGGGGGAGTGTGCACCTGTTAGCACACCTATGGCTACTGGGACTAAGTTGAGCAAAGATGATGAATCTCTGAATGTTGATCAAACTCTCTATAGATCAATGATTGGGAGTTTACTATATATGATGGCATCTAGACCAGACATCATGCAAGTAGTGGGTATGGTTGCTCATTTTCAAGCAGGGCTGAAAGAAACACATGTGCAAGTTGTAAAATGCATATTTAGATATCTAAAGGGAACTATGGATTATGGGTTATGGTACCCAAGGGGTAAAGACTTCACATTGGTAGCTTATACCGATTCAGATTGGGTAGGATGTGTGGATGATAGAAAAAGTACAAGTGGAGGAGAATTTTTCCTTGGAGACAACCTGGTATCGTGGTTAAGTAAGAAGCAAAACTCTGTATCCTTATCCACAACAGAAGTAGAGTATATAGCAGCAGTGTTATGTTGTACTCAAATTTTATGGATGAAGCAAACCTTAAAAGATATCAAAGTAGAGTATGATCATCCAATCTCCATATTGTGTGATAATACCAATGCGATAAGTATTTCAAAGAACCCGAGTTATGCATTCCAGAACAAAGCATATTCCCATAAGATATCACTTCTTAAGAGAGAAGGTGGCAGAAAAGTAGGTAAAGTTGGAATTTGTTGCTACATCCAAACAGATAGCAGATATCTTCACCAAGCCACTTCCAAAGGAGACATTTGAATATCTACGACAGAAGTTGGGAGTAATATCCTTTGCTTCTTCCCATTGAAAAATCAAGAGAAGCATCGGTTGAGGGGGAGCTAAACATTGCAATATTTATCTCCTAGATTGGCCCTTTGCCATTGATGTCAAAGGGGGAGAATGATTGTAAGGGGAGTTGAAGAATTTTTTTTTTTTTAAGGTTGCCATCAATGACAAAGGGGGATTGTTGGAAATATTGTCATTGATGTCAAAGGCTTAATCATTGATGTATTTGGTTAATGGAAATGTGTAACGGAAGTTGATGGAAATATTGACGGATGTTGACAATGGAAGTGATGAGAACTATTGACGGATGTTGACGGAAATGGTAGAAAGTAATGCTTCAAATAACTTGATTGTATAGAAAGGCTGAAAATGAAAGTTTAACTACATGAAAAGAAGTATTGTTACATGGTATAAGTGAGATATACACAATTGTACATATGAGAAATATATCAGCATTTTAAGGCGTTCATATGCCATGTTTCATGGTGAAAAAGAAGATTTAATGATGGTTGGCGTGAGTTAATGATGACAGTAATTTTATTAAAGAAAGGGCCAGCGCATTTAATGGAGTATATTGCATTGTTTAATGTGCATTTAATATTTTTATGGGCTGCATTAATTACTTTTGGTTTTAAGTGACTAATGCACTTAATTAATTTATGTTAATTAAATAATGGAAAGGTTGTGTTGGTTAGAATTATGTATCTTTTCGAAAGGATGTGAGAAGGATATATAAGGAGATAGAATCATTTGATTTAAAAAAAAGCACACATATTGAATATTTTGTGTGAAGAGAGAAAAGAAAGAGAAAAATATGAAATAAAAAGGAGTGAAGGGTAGATTTATTTTTGATGAAAAGTCGCATGATTTATTTATGTGAAGGGACTGAAATAAATAAAAAAGGATATTATGAGCAGCAGTTTTGTTCTATCGGTTGTTGAAGAAACAACAACATAAAAGATAGAAAAGAGTTTGGTTTTTTGTGAGGAAGGTTGGTGCCTTCATATTTGAAGAGATAGGTGTCTCTTTACGTGTTGGTTCTTAGAAAAAAGGGGTTGGTGCTCCTATAGGTTGGTGCCTACAAAAATTTTAATTTGGGGATTGGTGTCCCCTATAGGTTGGTGCTTATAAAAATTTGAGAAATATAATAAAGAATATTCTCCGTGGTTTTCTCCCGAAAGGGTTTCCATGTAAATCACGTGTCTCATTTGCGGTGTGTTGGTTTACTTTTCATTCATTAATTGCTTTCATATATTCTCTGTGAAACTCGATTAATTGTGATTACGTATTCGAGATTAAGTGTTAAATTTAAAAGAATATCATAATACTTCGATTCACCCCCTCTCGGTATTATCTTGTGCTTAACAAACTACCCAATTTTCACCCTCTCGCCCTTTTCACCTTCATTTCCTACCACCTTAAGGGACTGGTAAAACTGTGACATTCGGTGATCATGTGACTTTTCTTCACCTTTAGAATAATCAATCATGCAATGTCTTTAGGGTCTTACATTCATCAGACTATCTAAGGTATGACCTACTCGTTATGATCCTTACCAATTAGGTGGCTCCCTCACCTCCTCTTGTCTTTTCCCCTTCTTCATTACATATTGATTACCTTGAATAGGATTAGATCCTCGACACTTATCTTTGGGTAATTTTTCTCTTTTTCCGTAACCAACTCAACATCACCCATACCAATGTGCCCACAATTCACCCACGCCTAACCAAAACCTAGACTCAAATCATGCCTACAACCTACCAACTCATACTCATACCTCCTCGCATTCTTCCCTAGCTTATGGGAGAACTACATCGACTTGAGGTCCCTTTTCGTCGGGACTATGTAGGCAGAACTCCAAGGGCATGGGGCCCTTGGAGGTTAGCTCACCACTCTCTACCCTAACCAATGCACCTTTCATTGTCCTAAATCACAATCTACCCTTGTTAGATTTCTTTTTATATCACTAATTGGAAATTAAACCCAACAAACAACAAATTTCTTTCCACCTATATCATCATCAAACATACATTTATTATGTCTACCATTTCTTTACCATTATCATGCATGTTACTATAACAACATCTCAAACATGACCCATCTCATCATTAATTGCACAAATTAATGAATTAAAAACTCAACCATGCCTAAGACCTAACTCAATCCATGCCTAGACCACAACCTAACTCCACCATGCCTAAGACCTAACTCAATCCATGCCTAGACCACAACCTAACTCCATCCATGCCTATGACCTGACTCAATCCATGCCTAGACCACAACCTAACTCAATCCATGCCTAGACCACAACCTAACTCTATCCATGCCTACACTACTTGATTTCCATCACATATACACATCAAAATAACAAGATAACCACAACCATGTATACACATAATGACCATAATCATCATCATCTCTATAAATAAAAATATCCAAACATGTGTCTCCATATACATAACTCTCAAATATCTTCACAAGATGCAGCCGGTATATATAACCAAATCTCTCAAAACTCTCATATACAGCCTCACCATCTTTGGCACATAGGCCAATATATGATAAAAAATATACAAAACTCTCGTACATCCTCACTCTCTTCGGCATGCAGGCCGGTATATATCAAAAATGAATCAAATACATCAAAATGGAGGGATGTGCATTAGGCATCATCTGTTGGACATCCTCCATATCCGTCTCTCTGTCTCCTCCTCCACTCCTATCTAATGCCTGATAACATCTCACCACCCGCCATAGGCCGTGGTTGGGTCCTTGTTGGTACATCACTTGGAGTTGGCCTCCGTGAACTGGTGGCCTCACCTTAATCATGTCTTAGAGCTCGATGGTCCCCTGTGCTCTCGCACTATGGGTATGGGATCTGGTCCTCTCACTTGAGGCTTGTTGTGCCTGTACTCTCCATAAGATAGAAAATCTATCCGGGCACCATCAACTAGTTCAGTAATATCTCGGCCTCACCTAAGGCATCCCATAACATGGATATGGGTACCATGTGTGGTGGCCCAATTGGCTTCTACCCATGTACCTATCTGTGGGACCTCGTCTCGCCCTTGCTTGTGAACTAGGAGCCTATCGTGGTGCCTCGTGGAGGTGTCATCGACCTCACACCCTATACAGTATCTCGATCCTGTAATGCCTAAATCGTGTCGTGCGGTGGCCAACCGGTCCTACAATCGTGTAACCTATGCCTAAAGGGTGGCCACCTACTCATCATCACCCTCTCCATCTCCACCCTGGGCCATTTGAGCTTGTAGACTGGTCATTTGTGTATGTAATGCGGCCACCTCCACCTTCGAAGCTACTAACTACCCCTGTACCATCCCTAACTGGGTAATCAGGGTCACCACCTGCCCCTATAGGGCATCTCTCTGAACCATGATAGTGGCTAAATCTAGCTACCCTAGCACTGGGCAAGATACTTCTCGTAAATGGGCACCCCACCATTGTTTATATCTATCTGTCACTTCAACATCATCAATTCATCGGTCTATCACCTGCTCCTCCTACCTGGTAGGAACTTTCAGTTGTGGTAGGGGAAATGGTCTCTCCACGCCATCTCTCCTGTGCTTTGAGAAGGGTGGAGGTATATCCTATGGCAGCCCAAACTGCCATCTAACCCTGTCAACTGGGATCATCTCGTGCTCCCCTACATGGTACCCCTCTATCCATCTGAGTAGCTGAAGGCCATCTAGCTCATCAGCCATCTATCTGTATGAGGGATAGCCCACATATGGTCTCCAAACAATGTCCACACTGACAATACCTCCAGTAGCCACATGTAATAGGCTACATCATGTGTAACCCCGCCGCTTGCCGCTCTCCCATCACAGGCACCTATCACCTATACCCCAATTGTAAAAAACCAGGCTCAAATGCATCTTTTTGGGGAATACCAATCTGGCGAACACAAACAATGTGCTCATAGGCCCAACAGTGAAGAATAAATGTGTAGCATAGGTTGAACCTGTGGAGCCGCCCATATGCCCATAGCTCTCTATACAAATGCACGAGGAATGTTGGCACCCATGTAAAACAGGTCCTATCCATCATATCATGTAGGACCCCCATCAATGATCATTGGAATCTCCCTCCCTCTACATCGAGAAGTGCAATAAAATAGATTGCTCCATCAATAATACTACTAGCCTCATCTCCTTTGGATGGGCTAGGTGCATCTCTCCATAACTCAGGATGGCACTGTGGAATGTCATCTCCACCAGTCCCTCACCAAATACTGTCAGCATCAACTCCTCAGATTCCTCTAAGGAGATTGAATATATATGCATCCCCAATATAGGTAATCACAGGATCCTATACACATCCTCCAGGGTGATGGTCATCTCCCTCGTCGGTAGGTGGAACGTGTTGGTCATGGAATCCCATCTATTGATGAGAGTGACCATCAAGCTTGGCTACCAGACCACATGTTTTTAACGTCGGATACCAATCATGCCCACATCTGCGACATGCCTCCATTCCTCGACCGTCACCACACCTCAAACTCTCAAGAGCAGGGGTGGCACCCTATCTCTCATCCTCAACTGCTCTCTCACCTGCATCTAGCCAAACATCACATTAATTTCACCTTACTCATAACCACAATCCCACTCGACACCTCACCTACACCAACCACCTTACCTCTCTTTCCCTAGACCTCATTGCCTTTGTATCACATCTTCTATCTACCCATCCTACCCCTCATTCACTATCATTCACCCTTACCTATTTTTACCCCTTACCTATGTCATGCTTTTCCCCAAAACACCTCCTACTTCCCACTACCTACCTCCCCCACCCAACCTAGGGAACTTTTGGCCCCCTTTTTCCCAAAATATGATTGGTACGATTACCCCCTAACCGACCTCGGTCCCCCTTACACCAGCATCGGTCTCTGTTTCGTGACCGACAGTTCGGTACTCACCGCGTTGGCTAACCTTCAACCGATGCCGGCCACTATTGCCACAAACACCACGACGTCTAAATCCCCTTCTTCCTCAAATATCCCTTTCTCTCCCTTCTACCCACCCAATCCCACCAAAATCCCCCTCCACCCCTCCCCATCCTTCCTTCACCCAATCATCTCTCTCCTCATTCCTCTTTTAACTGATTTTCCCTCCCACACTTCAAAATTCATTTCCCCCAAAACCCATTTTCACCCACCCGACCTCTAATTCAATCTAATAAACAAAACAAAGAAAAGGGATTGATTCTTACCTCATCATGTTGCCACCTCGTGGTGGCACATCGGCCATTACACCGGTGGTCCACCCAATGACCTCTCGCTCTCCAACCAATCAAATCAATCCAACCCAACTCGTGGATCCACCTATCGACCAACTATCCCCAGTCACATGGCTTGCCAACTCAGTCCTCCATCTCACTCTATCACTTTCCACCTTTTTCTCTCTCTTTTGTCATTTTCCCAATTCGATAAAAGACAAATGATTTGAAAAATACGGTAATTTTTCTTTTTTATACCCTACCCGACTCTGACCGCGACAGTTTTCCCTTGACTGACATCAGTCCTATGCCCTAGCTTACCATGGTCAGTCCATCTTGACCAGCATCGGTTCCTTAAAACCATCATCAATTTCCCTACTTAGTCTTTTTCCTACCCCCTACCCCCAATTTTTGACCTAAATCCTACCTACCTCACCCACACCTCACTTGGACACTTCCCTTTATCTTTGTGACCTTATCATTGACCCCCTCACTGTGTCCCCAGTCCGGGACTCATTATTTTACCCATCCCTCATCCCTACCCATGTCGTGACCTAGATACTTAGACCTAGAACATCGCTAGTGACATGTGACCTCATGTGTTTGCTATACCTTGCGGCACTATTACCTATGTTGATGGACATACTGACCCTACCTTTCCTCTTACCATGACCATTTATCTTGACCCAACATTTGGTGTCGGAACATACCTAAACATTCCTGCACCTGACCTACGTCATGTTTCTGACCATATCCTATACCTTGGATACCGAATCACTTCAACCTTGTTTGGATAAACCTATCGACCTTAGACAATGTAGAGTTTGCCTACTCTTCAACCTGGTATCGTGCTACAGTTTATACATGTGTGTGCGTTTGATTATTACTACCTTTGACCTGACCCATTACTTGGATTACCGAGTGGAACTTTTCCCCTTTTACCCTTGTCACCCACCTTCTTCCTCCTCACATTCACCTTTTATCAAACCACTCACCGATTCTCGCCTCATCAATTCCTAGTTTGAGGGGGATCACCTTCACCCACACATGGTGTAACCACCTCTTATTTTTATCAGCGTTGCTTACCAATACAAGCTACGCAACAAAAAAAGGGGCAAAATGTAGACACCAAAATTGGGTCACACTCCCCGGTCCCTTGTCAAATAAACACCTTGACCACATTCACCTAACCATGGCCCCTTTAATCCCACTCTAATATTAATTTAATTTAATTAATTCATTATCCTCACAATATTTATTATTTAAATATCCTAATTGGATAATGCCCACATATCCACCTCACCTATACACCTCATCTAGCCACCTCACCCTAAGACCTATTCTTAGTATGTTGCCATAACTAACTAATAACCTACCCAAACCCTAAAAATAAAAGCCTATATTCCCTCTAACCACATTCCCGCACGTAGAAAGGAATATTCCATTCTAATCTATGGAGCAAAAATGAACGAGATCCCAGAAAATCAAGGGGATCTGCCTAGTTTAGTAAACCTAGGAAATCCCACCCTAACTAATGCCGGTTACCCTAAACCACCACCATCAACCCGAAACCGCCATCGGTTACCATTTAATCCCTAAAACAACCTTATTTCAAGGTTGGGACATTTCGAGAGGTTGGCACATCTTCTGAGAGTGAGAGATGAAACCAGAGTTGCATGCAAGTAGAACCAACATTTGTACATGCATCAGAGCATCCACAGCCAACACTTGAAGCAACCACAAAGCCATTTGCCTTCACGAGAGCATCCAAGGAAGCACCTACACCACACTAAGTTCCTTTCATTTGATCACCCACCATTACCAACCAGACATCAAGCTTGTGCAGAAGACGTACTTGAAATAACCTAGAACTTGACCCCGACTCAAGATCAGCACTGACAAACACCTTGACCCTCAGATTCAGTCATAGCTTATCCTATTGTGAAATAAATTACTTATTGTAGATGAATGAGATACCTAAATAATTTTAACTATAGTAGGATTTCCTTTATTGTTAGCATTAAGTTATTTTAAACAATGGATTGATAGCCGTCTAGGGAGTATCACACTTCCCGGATCTAGCATATGCTAGGCATTCCACTGCATATATTGTTTAACTTTTATTTGGTGGTCTTGTTTTCCATTTTAGGTAGTTCCTCCAAGCAAAAAGGAAGCTCTCACGATCAGATGTGGATCAATAAGTCATATGCGTGCAACAACCTACAACCAAGCATTTCAATAGGTATTCCTCCTAGCCCTTTACCCCTATCTGTTTCATCAACATTCAAAGAAATGATCTAGAATCAGGTGAAACAATGGGAGTTGGAGATGATTTAATTAATCAACTAGGATTAATTAATAGGCCAAGATAATCTTAAAAAGCTATTGAAGTCAATTTAGGAGGAATTTGATAGAATTTGGAGGATTTAAAAGAGGGTTTTAACCAATAAGAGGGTTCATTGATTAAATAAATATTAAAAAGGCTTAATTAACTAATAATAGCTAATTAAAATAGGATTATAACTAACAAAATGTCGTTAATTGGCATCCAGAATGAAGAAAAAATTAGTTAATTAATAGATTGTTGTTAATTGACCAAAATGGAGGGGAATGCTAGCTAATTAGTGGGAAATCACTAATTATAATGAAAATGACAGAAAGATGATAAATGATGCAATTTTAGTATTAAAATTGTGTATTCAGATTTTATGTGTTTACATTTTCCCCTCTTTGGTGTGGTGTAGTGCAAACGATGCCACTTCAAAGATAGTAGACAATTACAGATGTTAAATTTTTGAAGTAAAATAAGTAGAATGAAGGATTCCCCTCGAGTGTTGATGGGGTGATAAAAGAGGTCGATTTACGATCAAAAAGAAGGATGAACAATTAGTATAGTAGAAATATATTGTAGTAATGAGGAGTTTGGACATGGCTCAATTGGTTATTGTGGAAGATGATAGGTAGAAAGTGAGATAGAATGAAACTTACACATGGAGATAACAAGCATATTAATTGGCTTAGGAACAAATTTGTCTCATCATTTTTCTTATATGATCAATGTCATTAGTTCAGAGAAACTTTTTATTTGATATGAAGATTGACTCAAAGAAACATATAGAACCTAATTCAAGATGAGAAAGTAAACAAGAAGACTAACAAAGAAATAAGCACACACAAACGTACTCAAAAAAATAACGTTCAAGACAAGTTGTACCAATTTTTTTTTTATCTAGTCAGTAGTTCCAACATGTTCGAGTTATACAACAAGGTTTAAAAATGGAACCCCAAGCAAGGATACATGCAAGGTCAATAAAAAAGAAGGACACAAGGGTCCGATAAAAATAAATCATGCTTTATGAAATTGTACCAAGCAACTAGTTATGCAAGGAGTATAGACATAATAAGAAAACAAAATTTTGTTAATGGAGGATAGATCAAAATGATCCACAAGTCGCTCATGAGAACAAGCGAGGACCAAAGAAAGATGTTTTACAGGACAAATTTTTATATTTGAGGACATTGTGTTCTGTAAAGGATTCAAATGTTTGAATGTGTTTTACTATTTTTTGTAATTTTGTGGATATTTTACCAAAGTTTTGGATTTTGTGAAATTTACTACTTTTTTGGGATTTTAGATTTTTTTAATTTTTAGGGAATTTTGCATTTTGACCAGCTTTTTGGATTTTGATATTTTGGAAGAATTTGATGTAAAAGAGTGATGATATGTTGGTACACCATCTTAAAATCACCGTGAAGTAAAAATATTCCCTAGTGGAGAAGAAAAGGTCACCGAGAAGCAAAAATATGCCCCGATGAGATGAAAATGTTAGTAAATATGATGATGTAAGGAAAAAAATCATCAAGACAAAGTGCCAACATGTGGAAAGAGGAAAATAGAGGAGAACGTTAGTAATCGGGCCCCTAGGAGGTGAGAAAAAGAAGAATTAGAGCTGGGAGGGTATAAATAGCAGGGCAATAGGGGTAAAATCCATTGAGACCCATTTTGAGCTATTTTACTATATTGCCTTTTGTGAGATATTTTGCTCTAACTTTTGAGAGATATGGCACGAATCTAGGACCACACACATCACATTAAATGATTTTGAGAGTTTGGGAGGATTCTGTAGATATTTACCCAATAAGTAACAATTGTTTTTTTGAAATTTGAGTGCATTTAATGCTTTTTTAAAACTAGGAGAAGTTCTTGGGTTAACACTAGCACAGAGATTTAGGCATGCTAGCATGTCTTCGATGCACTAGCATGAAAGACAAATCCTAGCACTAAAATGGAAGCATGAGCATGAAATAATTTTTGAATTAGGTTAGTGTACGTGCTTAGCGGTAAAATAGAAGCATGAGCGTGAAAACATGCATGCTAGGGTGACATGCACTAGCATGAAAATGAAAGCATGAGCATGAAAACTTGAATGCACTAGTGTCATAAGAGATTTGCTCGCTTTATAAGAGACACACTAGAGTGAAAGGATATGCGTTAGCATAGAATCGACCTTTAGAATGTTTTTAGAAGAATTTTGAAGATGTTAAGAAGTGATTAGAGGAATATATGAATAATTTAGAAGACCTTAGAAAATGGTTTTAGAAGAAATGATGTTAATTGTTTGTGTTTTGGGTGATTTGTAGGAGATACTGATGAATCTAGCTGTATGGGAGTGTCATGGATGCTTACAAGCATTTGAGATGACCTTTACCCGATGTGAGAAATGAGGTTTGATTATCATGCTTGAGGTGACAAGTTAATCTTATATTGCACAACTTCCACACATTATGTTGGATCATATCATATTAAATGCCTTAGCAGGGAGATGACACAGTGAGATTCAAAATTTCTAATTGCCCATGGGAGAGATGACTATTATCCTTGACGATGTTTCTCGAATCTTTGCGAGTTCGATCCAGGGTAGTTTGGTGATGTACGATAGGAACCGTGAACATATTTTAGAGAACATACGGGATATGTTTCAATGAGAGGATAAACCACGACCTTGTATGATAGTGCACCTGTATATATATTTTGAGATTAGGAGGATAGCTCACATTCCATTATATCTGATGGATCTTATCAATGGCTACTTGCTGCTTGATAAGACTGGGGCACATTTTCCACTTGGCTTGACCGGAGTTGTGCATCGGTGATGGATGGGGAGTGTTGATCAATTAGACCCTAGCACTTAGTAAAGAAAATATATAAGGTTTGCGTGGGAGAGAAGATTGCATTCAAAGGCGTGGATGTATTAGAAAGGCTCGCATGTGAAGAACATAAATAGATTTGGGACTTAGCCCTTTTTGCAACAAGGATCTATTTTTGGAGATAGCCTATGGAGCACTAAAACTGATTGAAGACTTGCATGTCACGGATTGGCTATTTTTGGAGGATCAGCTACGAAGCACTTTGCATGGACACGGGTTGAAAATAGATCTACTACTGTGAATCAACTAACAGTAGTCTATTGTTAGTGCACTTGCATGTGTGGATATTTTTGTAATGACGTGTGGCTAGTAATAGCATGCAACCTATTTTGGGATTAGATAAGCGGTGAAGGGAAAGTCCCCACCCTTATAAGTATGTAGTAAATTGTGTAGTAGAGAGATAGAGATAGGTGTGCATACATAGGGAGATTATGCTGCTAAATCTGTTATGCACATACTACTGTTGTTGTAATGAAGCTTTTGTATACTTATTGCATTTAATATAATGGAGGATATTGGCTAAATCTAAGTGTTAGTTCTGTGTGTATCTGAATCTAGTATGTTCTTGATCTCATCATGGTTAATACTTAATTATGTTCTCCCTTAGGTATAGATCTGGTATGCTCTGTAGAATGATGTGTTAGTAATGGAATTACATGTATTAAGTCTTCATCATGCTAACTTCCTACAAAAACAACCCTAAAGAGGGACTTGGTACCTTTGCGCGCTTCGGGTGAGTGCTCGGCTGGTGGGTGATGTGTTAGCGTGTCTAGGTTTTTATTGGGATTGTACTACTAAATTCTACGCTGCATCATTGGTTCCATTACTGGGACCTCTTCTTGATTGTTTTCGTGGATGGTTTGTAATGAATACATACTGGTTGACCTTAGCAAGTGTTGAAGAGTGGATACACGATCTAGAAGAAGAATACACACAAAGGTTCAACACTGGATCTGAGTTTAACGCATGCATATGTGTGGAATAGAACCTATATGACAGTTTATATGAGAGCTTCTTCACTATTTTTCTAGTAGAATTGTATGAGTGGTTGCTTGCTTATGCATCTAAGTGGAATTGGAGGTATCGTGCACTTGTTTGGACACAACAAGAATTTTAGGTCCTTTATGATGTTGATCTCGATTTGGACTCAAGTTGTGGATATGTGGTTCTATGGTGTTTTGAAAATTTATATCTTGGAGTACTCAATTTCTACTTATTTGTGTCAAGAGGTAGCTGAATTCCATTTTTTATGATATCCAAGGGGAATTTACTTATAAGGAATTCCATTGGCAATTAAAATCGATGGTAAATTTGAATTTGGAGAGTAAACCGATGGCTAACTAAAACTCACTAAGTGTGTGGGAAAGAGCAGGTTTGGTGAAGGATGGTAGACCTAGTGGTCGAAAGGTAAAGAGAGGAAAGGTGGCTTAAGTATAATGAGGCATGTGGGAGGGAGATTGCGAAGCGGCGAGAGGTTGCGAGAGCAGAGATAGCATTGTGGAGAAAGATAGTTCGGGAAGGAGTTGAAGTTCACATAGAAGACGTGGAACCCAAGCCTTAAGAACTCCCCCATTTGGGAAAACATGATAAGGAACCCTCCTTGGACTCACGTAATAGCACCCAAGAGAGACGACCTGGGCTGCGCGCATATGAACCCACCTGGCAACCTTGCCCTTGTGCTTGGTTTTCTAGCATTTAGTACAAGTAGTCAACACTCTAATTCTAGTAGTGGAAGAGTAGGAGCAAGTATTATAAGAGGCACAATAATGGCAGCGCAAATAGATTCATTGTTATATGGGAGTAATTTTTTGGGTGAATCATCAGCACAAAATACAAATGCAATGATTTTTGGACTAACTTATGGGAATAGTAACGCTTCGCAGACTATAGGGGTATAGTTCAATTCTACTGTTGGGACATAGGGAATTACATCTTCTGGTCTGAACCAAACTACGGAGTTCAGGATTAGGAGGCATAGGTAGCTCTGGTTCAGGTGGATCTAGAGGTTCTGGAGGTAGGGGAAACATAGGAGGTTTTGGATCAGGTGGGCAAGGTCTACACCAACCCCAAAATATTTACATGGAGATGTCTCTTCATCTTCCAGAGTATATGGACATAAAATATGATGTTGAACATGTGCATATGTGTGAAATATTGTGGCACGCAAGAGGAAACATGACTTATGAATGTAGGGAAAACTGATTTGCTACTACGTTACAAGGGCACACACACAAGTGCTGGTACGAGAAAGTTTGACCCTAATCAAACTTGCCTATATTATACAACTTTAAAGGATGCATTCCTTAAAGAGTTTTATATCCCTGAGTTTGAGAGAAGAGTATAAGTGCACTCAAAGATATTATGTAAGGCACTACCTGAAAGTATTAGAGAGTATGATGCACGAGTTTAAAAACACATTATCAAAGCTTTGTTATTACATACACGCAAGACAACATGCATAATGGTTCGTTAGGGGCTTGATTACCCCATTTAGGAGGGAATTATCACATAAGACATACACTAATCCGTGTGAAGCACTTGAAGAAACTTTATGTGATGAGGCATTTGGAAGCATAAACACTAGAGTAAGCCCATTTTTACAAGCACAAATAACAATTATGGCAAAAAAGCTAGAGAAACTATCAACAAATTCATCACATGAAACGCAGCACCGGGATTTGATGCACAAATTGTAAAGTAGAAGGTCACATAAAGGATATTTTTCCTCACAGAATAGTACAATCATTGCTGATGGATTGTGAGATATGCCATTTAAACCATGATGCTAGCCGCTGCCCATTATTACAATGCATGATAAGGAAGAACATTTCAAGCTATTGTAAAATCTGTAGGTCCACGACTCATGACATGGAAGACTGCCAGCTGATTGGATAGATCCATGATGCTATAGATATTGGTGTATGAAAAACAAGAGTTTCAGATAACTCTAAGGGCAAGAATGAGAATCAGGACCAAGATCACAATCAAGGTGCGCTATGATTAGAATGAAGGGTGTTTTGAAAGGTCATGGTAGAGGTCGAGGATACCGTGGTGGATTTAGAGGACAAGGCCATGGTGGTGGAAGAACTGAGTTCCCACACAAAACATGTTATACATGTGGATCTCCTAATCACTACAGTGTGAATTTCCTCAGAATATTACATGTTCTTTCTGCAGAAAGAACCATAGCTATGAGGAGTGCTTAGATTTATATGAGCATCTGAGTAAGAAACATAAACAAGAAAACAAAGGTGCAAGGATGGTTAGGATACAACGCGCTATCAAAAATCAATGGATGCCCAAGTTGGTGGCATAGTTCGAAGAGTTGTAAGTGAAGATCACAACCCGCGTTGAGGCAAGATACTGCGAGGGAAGCATCACAGAAGAAACCTACCATCACTAAAGAAGAAGTTTTTCATGCAAAGTACCTAGATCCTACTTATCAAAAGGAGGTTTATCAGGAAACCATGGAATTTCAAAGGAATCTTAAAGGTGAGATACAAGTAATTAAAAGAGCAATCATGGAAGATAGAGAAAAAGAAAGTATCGAGCAGGTCCCACACGATATAGATGACTTAAGGGAAGTGTAAAATGTTGTGCCAGAAAACATCATTCCATTATGAGGGGATTGGCTAAAAGGAAACACTCGCACGCAAGTATTGAGACTGGATGACAAATCCTACATGTGAATATTCCCCCACCCCCATAGCCTAGATTATGACAAGGAAATCACCATGATTGTTGTTATGGATGGGTGGATATTGAATAATGTACTCATTGATATAGGCATGGAAGTCAATTTTCTTACGTTGGATGCATGGGTATAAATGGGAAGACCCCATTAAATCCATCCTCTAATGTATTATTCATGGCTAATCGGACTAAGGCCACTCTCTGAGTCTTGAAAGATGCATCCATTACAATACAAGGAGCCAAGTTCACTTTGGACACTTTGAAGTTTTGGCATTGGCAGATTCAAAGAGCTTCCCATATTTATTGGGGCATCCTTGGTGCTATGAAAATAATATTGATCTTCAGTTCAAAAAGGGATGTATATATTTTTAAAACAAGGAGGCGAGAGTTAATATCCCTTTAACAAATGGAAAATATGTGCCCTATGTTGAGCCCTTAAGTGAAGAAGTTCAATAGGATTTATGTACGTGTCATCCGAGATCCGAGAGATGATTGAACCAACCAAAGAAGGACTAATTCAAAGTGGGAGGATGCATGGTTTATTAATGATACTACAAGTGTTGCTTGTGATAATTGGGCTCACAAAACTTATGAGTTGGTAGGATGCGAAGTAAAACACATGTTTCCTCGGGGCACAAAACTGCGTTATGTTAGGAGGATAGGTAACAACTCAGTACCTTGTTACACATGAGAGGGAGATCCCATGGTATTCCTACATGCCATAGAATAATAATGGATAAGGCCACTAGAAAGAAGAAATATGCTAGCATATACACTACATGGGACAGCAGCACGCTGGTGGGTGGTCCACAGGGATAATCTTGTTGGATGGAATGAAATTAGGATTTCTCTTACTACTAGGTTCTTTAGGAGAAATGCACCTACTCAAATATGCACTTATCATAGTAATCAACTTTTTTAACACCACATTCAGAAGTTTGAGAGAATCTGGATAGAAGGGAAAGAATATTTACCACCTTTGTTATGGGTGCATAAGGTTTATTCCACTTTACAAGGATATGCGCGTGCTTGGTATGTGTATGCAAAACTCCATAGAGAAACTGGAAATTGGTAGGATTTAATTATAGGAATGGCCTAGACATTTGACTTCTTCTCTACAAATCCTCTAGTGGGAGAAGCATTGAAATTCATAAAGTGCTTAACTATGGGAGATAGTACCAAGGATGAATCACTCCTTAGGAGTTTGTTATCCAAAATGAGCCCCCGACTTATTTTGGCTAACTTGCCTTCATTTTTCCTTCCTTGTGCTTCAATATCAAATTTTACACATTCCAGGGACTCAAAAATATCTAGAAATGGATTCATCAGATAGATAATTTTCTCACCTTTCCAGAAGGTAAAATTTTCCTTCTAACTCCTTGTACTTTTCAAGTTATGGCCCAACGGATTTTTTTGGGGAAAATTTCCCTAGACAGGCTCGCAACCAATGAGAATGCGCCACGTGGCGGCGTGGGTTAGGATGGTGGAGCAAAGTTGAAGAAATTGCTAAAGAGTTAGAAAAGGGTGAAAGGAAAAAAACCAGCCCACGGCCCCTCCGTGGAGAAAGGAAGGAAATTTGCAAAGGCCCAAGGCTAATGTGGAACCGAAACATGTCCCCGTGGTGGTGGAAGTCGGGGCCGCGGAGGAATTTTGGGTTTTTTGAAAATTGCAAAAAGGGTGAAAGGGAAAAAATAGCCCATGGGCCCACCAAGGAGAAGGAGAAGGGTTGGTGGAGGCATGGGGGGAGAAAGGAAATTTGAGCCCGCGGATGAATAAGGGGCCGACACGTGGCAGTGGCGGAGCGGGAGGCGCGGGGTGTTGGGGAATTTTTCCCAAAATGAAATCAAAGGAGAAATAGGCGGAGTTTAGCTTTGTGATCCCATCAGTGAATCGGAGGCTAACATGTGTCCTGGAGTGGTAGAGGTGTGGAGTTTTGGGAAAATTTTCCAAAAGGGAAAATTTTAAAGTTTGACCCCGCCGACCAAATTTTGACCCTGTTTTTGCCATTTTTGCCCTAAATCTTCAGAGGGGCATATCTTTTGATCCAAAGCTTGGTTTTTCATGTTCTTTATATCATTGGAAAGATGGTGAAATTATCTACACGTTGGAGGGTTAAATTTTGAATTTTTATGGATATTTGTGGGAGAAAATGAGAAAACATCTCTGGCACACAAAAATATAGAAATGACATTCAACCACCAAAATTAATGAAGTATGGGTCATTTTTGGATCTGCAGAGCAATGTACTTTGGCATATGGGTTTTTCCATGAATCCCATCACCTTGCAGGTGAAATTGAAGGGATTTTATTGGTATTTGAACTCATAAATCATTTTTCCCACATTTTTTCTTTCTCTTCTTCTGCTTGGCCATTAAAAGCCAGATTTGGCTCATTTGTAAAAGGTTGGATGTTCTTGCTTCTGCAAGCTCTTATTTTCCCCTTAGCAGGTGGATTTGAAGGAGTTTCAGACCTCCCATGGAGATTGTAACATGTTTTTGCCTCTTTTCTATTGCAATGTATTGTATCAAATCTGGGCATGATAATGTATGTTTTGTGATCAATTTTCAATCCTCTCATGCAGTTATTATTGTCTTCTGATCCTTCATTGCATTCTGGTAATTTGTGCATGTTTTTTTGCTGCAATATTCATGATTTGTGTCTATATTTTCAAATCAAGGAGTTCAGCACTCCTTTGGTGTATCACCTCTCTATTTTTGCTTAGTTTTGTTTCCATTTCCATGTTTCTCTCAACCCTGTCTCCTTGGTAGTTTTAGAGTAGGAATTTTGAACCAAAACCTCTGCAAAATTGCATGCATACACCTAAATAGAGGAAGAGGAACCAACCTTCTCTAGAGAGCTTTCCCCATTTGCAAAGGTCCCACACTTTGGGAAAGGTCAATGTTGTGCATTCTCACCAAATGACATTTCCTTAGAAAAGCAGATCCATAGGTCATTTTGGGGGTGCTGTGAATTTGCACTAACAATTTTGGCATGCCCGGTGGGACCTTAGAGGTCTTCCACTTCATCTTTTGTAGGTTGGTGTGTTCTTGTGAAGATTTTAGCCTTTGGGGGCAATTGCAAACACATCTGGACGAATCCATTTGGTAAACAACCCATCTCTGAAGTTGCAGACCTTCCTTTTCATTCATTTTCATTCATTTTTCATTCATTTTTCATCCATTCTTCCTTCCATCTCTTCCATCTTCTTTCATCCCATGAAGTTGTGTAATCATGACTTCATTTCCATCATGGAATTCACATTTACAACAGTAGTGCCATCCAAATCCACCTCCAACATGCTTTACAACTCCTTCAAATCAGCATTTTGAGTAGATTCAAGATCAACATGCATACCCATATGAGCAGCAGTGCCAAAATCAGTTTGGCTATGGTTCTTTCCAAGAGCAGGGGTATGCATACAATGAAGACAATCAAATGCAAGATGCTGATTTGTTGGAGAAAATCCAAAAAATGGAGATTGGCATGGTGCAATCCAGGGCTCAAGCACAAATGAAAGCATTTGGAATCGGTTGTGGAGCACCTTGTCCATGGGTGGGACCTTTTCCAAGGCATTACAGCCCTCAAGAGAAGCTTGACTTCATGATTGCAACACTACCATTACTTGTAAAGTGGATTGAGGGAATAGAGGTGTATGAGAGGAGTATTCAGCAACCTTGTCAATGGGTAAGCACACCATCTCATACTCTTTCTTTTCCTCTTTCTCAATCTGTATCATTTCAGCAAGTGTCAAGCTTCAAGTTTCCCATATGCTGCCCCAAATGTTGATCCCATTTCTCCATCTCCTAGTCTTCCACCTCATCTCAATTCTTCTATCCTTTTCCCTTCCAAATCCAAATCCCCTCCACAAGAGAAAAAAGAAATACCTTCCACTCCAAGGAAACAAGAAGTTTCATCTCCTCCACCACAAAAAATAATTGCAAAATCAATTGAGTTACAACCCACCCCTCCTCTTGCATTCCCAATTCCATGTGGGGAAGAAGAAATTGCAAAAATCAGTCATGAAGGACAGCAAGAAGAAGAGCCAAACAAAGAAGAAAAAATTAGAAGTTTGGTAAGCTTGGCTCTCAAATTTGGGATTACAAAAATCCCCTTGATGGTGAAGCCAAAAGAGGAAGTTGGAGTTGAAGCAACAAAGTGGTGGTTGAGGCTGAGTTTGCAGCAGAAGAAGAACAAGAACAAGAGGAAAAGAATCAATAGTTTGTTGGTGATGAGTTGGGTGTCCATGTTGGCACTTTGCCCAAAGAAAATGCTGATCCAATTTGCACTACAAAATCAGTCATTGTGGAGGAAGAAAAACCAGCTCCAAACCCCATTGAAGAGGAGCAAATGGATGAGATCAAGTCAGTTTTTGCAACAGTAGAAGAAGGAAGCATTATTGATACATTTTTCTTTCATTTGAAGGGGCTGATTTGATTGATGAAGCCATTATGGAGGTGAACAAAACAGGTCCAAATTATGAGCAAAAGGCACAAGAACTTCCATGTTTCTCTCCCACTTCATCTCTTCAAAAATCAAATTTCTTGGATGAATTCGAATTGGAAAGTTGCATGTTTGAAAATAAAGTTGCACATGGTGAAGAAAATACAGATTTGAAGGTCACCATGCAAGAGGGAAAATATTTGTTGCAACGGGACAGCAAAGAGTTTGATGGTTTATCAGACTTAGAGGAATGTCTTGAGGAGGAGCCAGCTGAAATTACAACATTCTCTTCTCCACCATTCATTCTCCAACATCAAGAGCCTGCTGCCACAAAGGAGAACATTCAAAAACAACAGCTTGTGTTTTGTGATAGCTCATTGGAACCAAGATTGGAAGGTATTAATCTTCCATGTTCTTCATTGGAGGAAGAAGGAAAACAAGCAGAGAACTTCATCATTTCTTCCACATCATCCACCCAAGAAGGTCCACAAGAAGACTCCATTTTTGGAGTTGAAAATCAGAGCTATGGGCATATCAAACGGATCAGACCTTGCCCAATAAGGTATTTGGCTTCATTGGAGCCAAAGGAGAAGTCACAACCAGTCATGCTTGCTTCTGAGCATGAGGATGAGCTACAAAGTGTCAAGGATCAACTGCAATGCCTCTTCAATCTAAATGCAAAGCAACTAAAAGAGGTATTGGATTTGCTTTTAGTTGACACCTTGCTGATTTGGGTAGAAGACCAGCTTCTTGTTGATTTTCCACTCATCCTAACAGCCATGATCAGCTCCAAATCAATTGCATGGCTGCCCATTTTGAAGAAAGGAAGCTATTTTGCACAACCAGTTGCTGAGGTTTGTTTAGCTCACCTTTGCTTCTAGTTAGAGTAGAGTAGGTAGGTTTGCTTTCAGTAGAAGAAGTGCTTGTGCACACTTTGCATGTTCCATTTGGAGCATGTATGATTTTCAGTTTTGTACATAGTTTTTGTGGTGCTGGTTTTGCTCTTGCACAGTCCATTGTAGTGGCATTTTGGTGAAAACAACTCCAGTTTAGTAGGCTTCAAAGTGGCTCAGAGGGAAGTTTTCAAAGTTTAGATCAGTTTGTAGGCTACTACTCATGACTCCATGCCCAATGGATGCTTCAAGGTAGCTGATCACTTCATCTAGCAGGTAGATGACCCCTCTGAGTCACCAAAATTGTTATCCAAAATGAGCCCCCTACTTATTTTGGCTAACTTTCCTTCATTTTTTCCTTCCTTGTGCTTCAATATCAAATTTTACACATTCTAAGGACTCAAAATTATCTGGAAATGGCTTCATCAGATAGAGAATTTTCTCACCTTTCCAGAAAGGTAAAATTTTCCTTCTAACTCCTTGTACTTTTCAAGTTATGGCCCGATGGAGTTTTTTGGGGAAAATTTCCCTAGACAGGCCCGCGGCCAATGAGAATGCGCCACGTGGTGGTGGGGTTGGGACGGCAGAGCGAAGTTGAAGAAATTTCCAAAGAGTTGGTAGAGGGTGAAAGGGAAAAAACTGGCCTGTGGGCCCACCGAGGAGAAGGGAAGGAAATTTGCAAAGGCCCATGGCTAATGTGGAAGCAACACGTGTCCCCGTGGTGGCGGAAGTCGGGGCCGCAGAGGAATTTTGGGTTTTTTGCCAAAATTGCAAAAAGGGTGAAAGGGAAAAACAACCCATGGGCCTGCCGAGGAGAAGGAGAAGGGTTGGTGGAGGCATGGGGAGAAAGGAAATTTGAGCCCACGGATGAATAAGGGGCCGACACGTGGCAGCGGCGGAGTGGGGCGCGGGGGTGTTTGGGGAATTTTTCCCAAAATGAAATCAAAGGAGAAAAAGGTAGGTTTAGCCCATGATCCCATCAGCAAATTAGAGGCTGACATGTTTCTTAGAGCAGTAGAGGCATGGAAGTTTTGGAAAATTTTCCAAAAGGGAAAATTTTAAAGTTTGACCCCGCCGACCAAATTTTGACCTTGTTTTTCACCATTTTTGCCCTAAATCTTCAGAGGGGCATATCTTTTGATCCAGAGCTTGGTTTTCATGTTCTTTATATCATTGGAAAGCTGGTGAAATTATCTACATGTTAGAGGGTTAAATTTTGAATTTTTATGGATATTTTGGGAGAAAAATGAGAAAACATCTCTAGCATGCAAAAAAAATATAGAAATGACATTCAACCACCAAAATTAATGAAGTATGGGTTGTTTTTGGATCTGCAGAGCAATGTACTTTGGCGTATGGGTTTTATATGAAGCCCATCACCTTGCAAGTAAAATTTAAGGGATTTGATTGGTAGTTGAACTCAAAATCATTTTTCCCACATTTTTGCTTTCTCTTCTTCTGCTTGGCCATTAAAAGCCAGATTTGGCTCATTTGTAAAAGGTTGGATGTTCTTGCTTTTGCAAGCTCTTATTTTCCCCTTAGCAGGTGGATTTGAAGGAGTTTTAGACCTCCCATGGAGATTGTAACATGTTTTTTGCCTCTTTTCTATCGCATGATAATGTATGTTTTGTGATCAATTTTCAATCCTCTCATGCAATTATTATTGTCTTCTGATCCTTCATTGCATTCTGGTAATTTGTGCATGTTTTGTTGCTGCAATCTTCATGATTTGTGTCTATATTTACAAAGCAAGGAGTTCAACACTCCTTTGGTGTATCACCTCTCTGTTTTTGCTTAGTTTTGTTTCCATTTCCATGTTTCTCTCAACCCTGTCTCCTTGGTAGTTTTAGAGTAGGAATTTTAAACCAGAACCTCTACAAAATTGCATGCATACACCTAAACAGAGGAAGAGGAACCATCCTTCTCTGGATAGCTTTCCCCATTTGTAAAGGTCCCACACTTTGGGAAATCTCAATTTTGTGCATTCACACCAAATGACATTGCCTTAGAAAAGTAGATCCATAGGTCATTTCGGGAAGTCTTTGTGAATTTGCACTAACGGGGTTATTAGATAAGGAAGACTTAGGAGCACATCTTGGTGAATAACCAAAAGATGATGTAACATTACTTCAACACATTTTCCTTAAGAAATAGAAAGTAAAAATGGTCTACTTAGTGGATGACGAAGAAGTAGAAAATATGGATGTAAACCATTCACCAAGTAGGTGTGAGGTATTGGACAATGTAGATAAGAAAATGCGAGATTATCATGAACCTATGAAGACAAAGTGGGTGAATATTAGCATGGATACTAAGCCTAAGGAATCCATAATTGGAGACTATTGATCAAACTCGAAGTGGCAAAAATCATAGAGTTAATAAGGGATTATTAGGACTTATTTCAAGGGGGTACCATGAACTTAAAGGCGTGCATGAATCATTATGGGAGATGAAGATAAAGCTTAAAGAAGGTGCACACTTATTTAGAAAGAGACCCTATAGGATGAACCCCAACTTTCTCAAAAAGGTCAAAGAAGAGATTGATAAAATGTTAAAGTCTGGGATTATCAGACCCCTTGATGAGTTAGAATGGGTTAATCCAATGGTGATCAGTATCAAGAAGGATGGATGGATTAGAATATGCATGGACTAATGGAAGTTGCATGCTACATCAGAATCTGATCATTTTCCTACACCATTCGAGGAAATACTAGAAGGCATTGGATGGTGTAAAATTTATTTGTTTACATATGGGTTCTCTGCAGGTATCATCAGGTTTGAATTTCCTAGGAGGATCGGGAGAAGAATACATTTACTACTAAATGGGGTAGCTTCACCTATAGTGTAATGCCTTTTGGTATGAAAAATGTGCCTATTGTATTGTCATGCATAGTTGTCCAAGCTTTCAAGGAATTTATTCACAACTTCCTATGGGTATATTTAGATGATTAGACAGTGTGTATGGATTAGTTAATGATCATTGTGACAATCTGCGTTTAATTTTTGAATGGTGTAGATAGTTGAGTATCTCTTTGAACATGAATAAGTGCATATTTTCTACACCATTTGGAGTACTTTTAGGACACATAATATGCAAAGAGGGTTTTTAGTTGATCCAACAAAGGTTGCAGTCATTATATGCCTAAGGAGCCTATAAGTCGAGTGAGGTGCTAGGATTTTTGGGTCATACGGGATATTACAAAAAAATTATCAAAGGATATGCCAAAGTTTCCACACCATTAGAAGAGTTACTAAAAGGAGAGAAGTACGTTCTACTAGAGAGAACCGCAGCAACGTGCATTCGAGACATGGAAGGCGAAACATACTACCGCGCTTATTCTGCATTTTCCTTCATGGGACAAACCATTTCATGTACATGTGATGCCTCCGGCACTACCATTGGCACAATGTTACATCAACCTAGAGAAGTTAATGTTGATCATCCTATATGTTTTTCTAGTAGGAAGTTGATTCCTTGAGCAACGTGAATTACACAACTACGAGTATGAAGCTTTGTCAATGATATATGCACTACATAAATTTGTCAGTACCTACTAGCTACACCATTTGTATTTTATACAGATCATATGACATTGAATTATTTGGTAAATAAACTTGTTTTACAAGGGCACATATGTTGATGGGTGCTCTTATTTCAAGAATTTGATTTCACAGTTGTGGTTAAACCAAGAAAAAGTAATTCTGGACCAAACCATCTATCAAGAATACAGAAAGGAGAAGAAGCATAGGAAATTAAGGATACCATGCCAGATGCATAGTTATACAGGTTACAATGAGCACCATCAGAACTAGAGGACATTGTTGTCTTTCTACAAATAGGGATGGCACCAAAAGGAATGAAATCCTTGGAGAAGAAATAACTTTTTATACACACCACACCTTATATGTTAATCAGTGGTGACTTGTAAAAATTGGGCCGAGATGAGGTATTGCATCGTTGTATATTGGAACATGAGCACATAGATATTATGGAAGAGGCTCATGGTGGTATTATAGGTGGCCACTATGTCGGTGATGCCACTACGTGCAAGATTCTACTTACTGGATTATGGTGGGAGACCCTATATAAAGATTGTAAGGAATTTTGTAAGGCATGTGATCATTGTCAACATCTTGGAAAACTAGGTCAATGAGATGAAATGCCTATGAGACCTATTACTAGTGCGATCTATTTGAGAAATAGGATATAGATTTTGTGGGTCCTATTTCACTAGCTTCATGTAGAACTGGATCCCGTGACATCATAACTTTCACGGACTATCGACAAGGTGGACAAAAGAAGTAACCACAAAGGACTGTACAATGGCTACAACATCCCGATTTCTCTAGGAAAATATTATTACAAGGTATGAATATCCTTTAAGTTTGACCAATGATAGGGGAACACATTTTCTGAATGAGACAATTAGAATTTTATTGGATGAGTTCATGATTGCACACCATAAGACTACACCTTATCATCCTCAGGAAAATGGAACTATTGAGGCTTTCAACAAAATTTTGAGCCACACATTGACAAAAATATGTGATGTTGGAAGAAAGGATTGGGATGATAAAGTCTCTATAGTACTTTGGGTGTATCAAAC
This sequence comes from Taxus wallichiana var. yunnanensis, assembly GCA_018340775.1. Classification (NCBI taxonomy): domain Eukaryota; kingdom Viridiplantae; phylum Streptophyta; class Pinopsida; order Cupressales; family Taxaceae; genus Taxus; species Taxus wallichiana. Next base: position 644,887,515 of record CM031238.1, read on the forward strand.
AACATATAAAAGGTTGAACAAAGCCACACCATTTCAGTTAGTGTTTGGCATAGAAGTCATTCTTCCTATGGAATTTATGTTACCTTCTTTACGTATTGCATGTGCTAGAGGTCTAGCTGATGAGAAAGCATTAGAAGAGTGGATTGAAAAGTTAATCAAGTTGGATGAGCAATGATCCATAGCATGTTGGAGTTAGAAGTAAGAAAAGGCCAGGAAGAAAGCATGGCATGACAAAAACATAAGGGACAAGAAGTTTGAGATTAGAAAAATGGTGCTTCTCTATGACTCTAAGTTCTTGCACCATCCAAGAAAACTTAAGGTACATTGGTTGGGGCCATATGTTATCACTTACATCCTTGAAACAAGCACTTTCTAGTTAGAAGCACTTGATGGAACACGGCTACCCGGTTACTTTAATGGGAGTAGGCTAAAGCCCTACTATAAATAAGTCTTCTTGGTGTTTGTAATAAGGTAGTATTGCCATTTAGATTAGGTTTTCAATTCTACATTCCCTTAATGTGTTTCCTTCTTTGTTGCTATGCTTTGTCAATTTAGTTGGTGTGTTGTGTAATAAGTGTGTTTACGTGCGGAAGCTAATTATTGTTTGAAGAATTTTTATGCATAGAGGACTGCACATACTTTTAGTGTGGGGTGGATTGTTGGTATCCAAGTACAAGACTGTTGGGATTAAACGATGGAAGGAATAAGCTATTATGGGTGCTATTCAAGTCAAAGGATTGCTTCTAAAAAGTGACCAAAGATGGAGATGGATGAAGGGACAGTATAACGTGAGGTAAGTGGAGGCCATAACAACTACCAGTGGAAGGTGTAGTGATAAGGTACTCGGGTGCAAGGAAGTGTGTTGAAGAGAAGTTTGTGACCAAAGGGTAGGAAGGCACATCGAAGGTTATAGCTATGGTGAAAATATGTACCACGCAGAAAAGAACAAAGTTGGTCAATAAATGAGATGACTTTGGTAGGTGAAGGAGTAATAAATGCATGAAAAATTTGAAAATATATATAAGGATGGGATGCGGTTCATTCTTACCATTTTGATTAAGATAATTTGACAAGAGCCAAGTACGAAGAGCCAAGAAATCATGTTAAGGTGCAAAGATTGTGAAACCAAACGTGGAAAGGAGGTTTGTGAGAAGAAGAAACTTGTGTTCCCATAGGAGGAGGGTTTGAGTGAAGCATACACATTAGAACCAAGATAGGGCACGTGATCTCCACTATGACATGGATATTTTAGTAAGGGTTTGAGTTACACATTACAGAAGTCAAAAGACGAGTATTTTCAGAGGATTTCAGGGTAGAGATGACACCAAAGAAGGTAGTTATAGCAAGAGTTAAGGGAAAGAAGAAGGTGGTCATGGAGGAAGAAGAAATGACCCCTGAGAGTAATTTTTCAAATATGCAATATCCAGAGGGGGTTATAGTAGGCCAAGAGTGGGATTCCCACATTTGGAAAAGCAAGATAAGTGAGTACAACCATCATACCACAAAAAATAAGGAGCTGGATGCATTGTTGAACACGAAGACAAATAAGTGTTGTGGGAAGAACTAAAGAAGGAAGACCAAGCCTTGAACATTTTATGAAGCTCGAGAGGTTCTTATCAAAATAAAAACCCTGGAGGAGAACAATGAGGTCCAAAAGTGATGAGGGATGACACATTAGGCCCACAGAAAGATTAGCAATGATAAAAAAGAAGCACAAGGACTGGCGTGCCCAAGAACCACACAAGGATTGGCTAGAGGAGCTTGGGAAATTCATTGTACAGAAGACAGATTTTCTAGAAGCAAGGATGACTTCAATGTCAAGAATTGTGTTGGTCTTGTAGAATGAGAAACGAGAGATTGTGAAAGATGAACTGGATTCCATCGTTGTCGACATTCTAGAAAAAGAAGAGGAAGCACTCATTGAGTGACAGACCTTTGAGGCTGAGATTAAGGAGGAATATCTTGAATTAATTTGTTAGGTTGCAAAAGAAGAAACTGCAGGGTAAAAACATTCTTTCATTCATCCAAATTATTTATTTTCTTCTTATCTTTGATCTATTTTGGAAATAACCATTGTTAGGGTGACAATACAACTAGTGTGGGTTAATGTTGATCAGTTAGATCCTAACACTTAGTAAAGAAAATATAGAAGGTTCATGCGGAGAGAAGAGCACATTCAAAGGTGTAGATGTATCGGAAAGGCTCATGTGTGAAGAATAGAAACAAGTTTGGGACTTAGCCATTTTCATGACAAGGATCTATTTTTGGAGATAGCATGTGGAGCACTCAAACCGATTGAAGACTTGTGCATCATGCATTGGATATTTTTGGAGGATCAACTATGAAGCAATTTACATGGACACAGGCCAAAAATAGATCTACTACTATTAGTCAACTAACAATAGTCTATTGTTAGCACAATTTCATGTGTGGCTATTTTTGTAATGACACGTGGCTAATAATAGCATGCGACCGATTTTGGGATTAGATGAGTAGTGAAGGGCGATTCCCCACCCTTATAAGTATGTAGTAAACTATGTAGTAGAGAGATAGAGATAGGTGTGCGTATATAGGGAGATTATGCTACCAAATTTGTTACGCGCATACTACTATTGTTGTAATGAAGCTTCTGTATACTTATTGCATTTAATATAATGGAGGATATTGGCTAAATCTAAGTGTTAGTTCTGCATGTATCTGAATCTAGTATGTTCTTTATCTCATCATGGTTAATACTTAATTCTATTCTCTCTTAGGTATAGATTTGGTATGCTTTGTAAAATGATGTGTTAGTAATGGAACTACATGTGTTAAGTCTTCATCATGCTAACATCCTACAACAACAACCCTAAAGAGGTACCTGGTACCTTTGCATGCTTTAGGTGAGTGCTTAACCTGTGTTGAGTGATGTGCCAGTACATCTAGGGTCTTATTGGGCTTGTACTACTGAATTCTAGGCTGCATCAGGGAGGTTTTCTCCTAGGGTCGGTGCATCTTGGCCCATTTATATATAAATTTACATTTTATATCTTACAAAGGTATGAGGAGATTGAGTCATGTGACTCTACACACATTTGGGTATGAGCTCATATTGCTATTAGACACCCACTTGGAGTGCTACAAGTTACGGGCCGGATGAGCCATCTTACATGGGATGGGAGCTAGTAGGAGAGGACATTAGATCTCATCTGGGAGATACTTCTTATTATAGATGAGCTTTTGATGACTTACAGCTACAGATGGTGACTTGGTTACCATACAATTTATACTAGTGGTGAGGGGATTTTGTTTGTCTTGAGCATTACCAAGGTTGATAATTTTTGTATAGGAAGCCACATGCACATTCTAGAGTGGTACCAAGTTAATAAAGTACAACAACAACTTGGTGTCATTAAGGGTATCCTAGGGGATGAGAGGTGGTACACATGCGTAACATGTGAGACATTTGATTTTGGGCCCTGCATTAGACCGTAGAGAGCACTAGAGATTTATCGTGGTATCATCCCATAGTTATGGGTTGGACGAGTGATTAGTGGACTTGGGGACCACTGTAGATTATGGAGCATGGTATGTGATAGTGGTGCCTTGACAGATCACTATTCCATAGACCACTATAGCTACCGATATAGCTACGGTAATATTACAACTCTAGGGCTAGGTTTTACAAGATAGGGCCTGATTAGGACAGCCATAAGCCGAGGCAATACAGCGACATGACCAGTACGGGGCCCGGGCCAACTAAGAGGATAGTTATAGGGACAAGGTCCACCATCATAATAGGCTCTACCAAAGTAGGCCCCACTGAGTTCGAGATACCAAAGTCTTATAGTAAAGGTACATATACAGCTCTTATAGTAATAGTTTCAGCACCGGGTGACTCGGGGGCCATTATTATAGATTCCATCGTCACTCCCAGTATCTAGTCCACATATTGTAGCGGTGGGTGTGATGGAGATGGTGGTAGAGTTGAGGCCTTACGGGGACTGTTAGTGTAGGATATAATTTATTTATTAGGATAATTCTTACACTTGTGTTAGCCCTACACTTGTTGGGTTAGCTTACTTAGGTGTACTAGTTATGTTGAGTTAGCTTACTAGTCTTTTGGAGCTAACTTAACTACCAGTATCAGTTAGTGGGAGTTCTTTACCATTGATTTAGGTAGTAGTTGCACTTCCCTCCTCCTATATGTACATCTTTTTTATTGAATAATTCAAGTCATTCTATTGTAATGTATTGAGCATTATGGATTATGATGGATTTCCATATATGGTATTTTAGCTCTTCTACTTTGTAAATCTAATGTGGTGTGCTATTATCATCTGAGATCATGGCTTGGAACAATATTCTTATCATTCCTTTCATGGTATCAGAGCGATAGATGATGTAGACATCCAGTAAGTTTTTCTTTGTAAGCAAGGGTTTATTTTTTTCATGTATATGGAATTTGTTAAGAATTTTTTTGCAACATGCATTTTTATGCAAAATAGAGTGCGAATTGGATTTAGAAGGTGCCAAAACCCTAGAATCAACTGTAAACTTGACCATGTTTTGAGACAGTCAAATCTAGGTGCATTCTTTTATCCATTGGATATAAGCGTGTACCTTTCGGATGCATTCTTTTACCCTCACGGGTATTCAGTTTTGAATGCAGTCTTTTATCCACTTTGGATGCAGATCTGCACCTATGGGCGCATTCTTTTATCCGTTGGATATAAGTGTGTACCTTCCAGATGCATTCTTTTACCCTCTAGGTATTTTGGTTTTGGATGCAATCTTTTATCCACTGGACGCAGATCTGTACCCTATGGGTGCATTCTTTTATCCATTAGATATAAGCGTGTACCTTCCGGATGCATTCTTTTACCCTCTGGGTATTTCAGTTTTGGATGTAGTCTTTTATCCACTAGACGTAGATTTGTACCCTATGGGTGCATTCTTTTATCCATTGGATATAAGCGTGTACCTTCCAGATGCATTCTTTTACCCTCTGGGTATTTCATTTTGGATGCATTCTTTTATCCACTAGACGCAGATATGTACCCTCTGGGTGCATTCTTTTATCCATTGGATATAAGTGTGTACCCTCTGGACGCAATGATTTACCCTCTGGACATTTTAGGTTTTGGGCGCAGGATTTTATCCTTTGGTCACAAGCATGTATCATGTGGATGCACTCTTTTACCCTTTGGACATTTGGGTGTCACGTGTACCTTTTAAAAAGATCAACATTAAAATATTATTTTAATAGCAAAACCTTGTAGAGCTCATAACTTTTGATCCGTAGCTCGGATTAAGGTGATCTTTTTTTGAAATTGTGTATTTTTTTGAGATCTACGCATTGGTAACATTTTTATACACATATTTAAAATGTAAAGTTATTATTACTCAATGTAATATTTACATGCACTCAATTATAAAGTGTCAAATTCGGGAGGGTGTTGTGATCACTTGTGGATGCATTTTGGTTGAGCCCGATGTCCTAAAATTTTGGGTATTGCATTCTTGTATCTATGGGTGTATACATTTATATCTCTCTTATTTGTTGAGATATTTTGGATTTGTATTTTTGACACTTTTTTGGCATGTTAACAGTCTCTCTTGTGGGGGAGCTATTCTGGTGGAGCCCAGTGTTAGTTTGTCAGTGTTCGAGTAGTTGATTTTGACAACTCATACAGATTTGTGGTGTCACTCTACCCATTCTGTAGTATGGGAGGGTGTGGTGTTGATACTACTTCTTTGGGTTTCGTGTCCTTGCCTTATTACCTTGGATTTTTCTTGGATCGTGGCACTCCTATTTATTTGGATCTTGTGTCCTTGCCTTATTGCCTTGGTTTTTCTTGGATTGTGGCACACCTATTTGTAGCAATTGATCAAATTATGTTTGGTGTTTGTTTTTCACTTTTCGACATCACTCCATTGATAGTCTGCTTGCATGGAGCTATTCTAGTGAAGCCCAATGTCAGTTGTTTTTGAGTTATATGATCGAGTAGTGGATTCAGACCATAGTGTGCACCACACTTCTTCAACATTGTACAAGTTTTTAGAGTCAAGCTTCTGAGGATATCTTACAATAGGATTTTTCCTCTCTACTTTGTTATTACTAGTTTTGGGTACCTTGTGGTGTCCAATTTTCCCAATTATTGTATGTGGGTACCTCATCAAGCCTTGTTGCGGGACCCACCTTCTTTTCCACCCACCTAAGCTATGCTTACGGGAGGGTGTTAGTGTAGGTTATTATTTATCCTTTTATTTATTTATCAGGATAATTCTTACACTTGTGTTAGCCCTACACTTGTTGGGTTAGCTTGTTTAGGTTTGTTAGTTGTGTTAAGTTAGCTTCTTAGTTATGTGGAGTTAGCTTACTAGTCTTTTGGAGTTAACTACCAGTATCAGTTAGTGGGAGTTCTTCACCACTAATTTAGGTAGTAGTTGCACTTCCCTCTTCCTATATGTACATCTTTCTTATTGAATAATTAAAGTCATTCTATTATAATGTATTGAGCATTATGGATTATGATGGATTTCCATATATGGTATTTTAGCTCTTCTACTTTGCAAATATAATGTGGTTTGCTATTATCATCTGAGATCGCGGCTTGGAACAATATTCTTATTGTTTCTTTCAGGATCACCATAGATATAGGTGGCTAGATATAGGCTCATTCCAGGAGCATGTGGGCCATCAATGGTCATTTCATAGGTGCGAGAGAGATATGTTAATGATGCGGGATGATGTGGCCTTTATTTCGGCTTTTTTAGACCCTAAAGAATAGGTAGAGTGAGTCATGCTAGATAGGGACTAGGTGACAGTGTGTGAGATCAAATCATGATAGAGAGGGCCCAATGGGGAGTTGAGAGGACCCAACTACATGTGGATGTAGCCATACTTATAATAGAGTGTGATGCTCTTCATCATTCAACAATAACAACAAGAGACACATATGTAGTATATGATTTCACATCAGCTATAGGTGAGGTCAGGTATTACCGATCTCTCTATCATGTGGAATTTTCAAATGCACAGAGGATTTTCCTTACAGTTAGATTGTAGGTAGTTGATCAAGGTCTTGATCTTATAGACTATCCATGTCTACTATATCATTTCAAATTCCTCCACGTGGCAGCGGATGTCTCCCTCTAGTCACAGGCTAGGTAGTCCTAGTGTCGGCGAGAGCTAGGGTTGAATTCCTTTTTGTACACATGAATTTATTTTTGGACATGCCTCATGATGAAGGCACACAATTTTGACATGATGTATATGTATGTTTTTATTATGCCTTGAGATGAAGGCACACATTTTTGATCCATGCCCATAGTGGCTTAATTTGTATATCAAGACACATTTTGTATATGGACATTGATTATTTGACATGGATATGATGATGGAATTTGATATTTATCACATTTTTTTATGAGATAGTATGTTTAGCCCATGTTTTTATTATGGTCTATGATGAGGGGGGATAAAAATAATCCCTATTGCCCCATTGATGATATGATATGATGTAATGTTAGCTTAGCATACATGTGGATGTTTCATTTTATGATGATGTAGCTTAGCATTTTTATTGATGATATATGATGTTATGATGTTTAGATGTGATGAACGACGTACAAAAAAAAGAACACAAGCAAAAGAAACAATTTATCAAATCTAATAATAACACAACTATGGAAAAGCATAAACAACTAATTAACTTCACAAAAGCTAAAGCCATACTTAATCTAAGAAAGGAAATAACAAATTAATCTAGGAAAACATGTAAAATTCCATACAATATGTAAAAACAATCCAAAAAAACTATGTACAAACAAACAACCAAGTAAGAAAACACTACTTTGTTTTTGTGGATCCTTTTGAAACATTTTGTGCTGTTTTTGTATTTTTACGAGATAATGTTATATTGTTTTTGGGTTTTTGATAAAATATATTCGAATGTTTTTATGTTTTCTAAAAATTTATTTAAATGTTTTTGATGTTTTCCCAAAAATTTCCAAAACCATGGACAAGAAAATGAAGATGTATGGATGCCCCTAGCAATAGATGGGAATGTAAAAGGAAAATCCACACATATATACAAGAATAGGATCAGTTGGATCAAGGCCATGAAGGATAGGCTCAAAAGGATTTTAGATGAAGGAAAAATACTAGCCTAGGAAGAAGCAATCATGCCCCCATGTGTGAGATGTGTGTGAACAAATAATCCTCATAAGGAACTCAAAACCACTTTTCACTAAAGGACTTGTCTCAATTGCCACCATTGCATGGTTTTCACTCTTGGATGAATGCATTTATTTTTACTTTTTGTTTCTTTTTATGATTTTTGTAATTTTTTTATTTTTGAAAGGTCCCCATACTTAGGCATAGAAAAAATTGAGATGCATGACGTTTATGGGTTCCCAAAGTTCATCACCATCAGGATAGGAAAGTTTATATGCACTGAACCAAACATAGAAACCACAACATATGGTCCTAACTAGTTAGGTTCAAACTTACCTTTCTTTTCATGATCTTTCATGGTGTTGAACTGATTATCCTTAAGAAATAGATCTCCTACCTCAAACTGGTGAGATATGATTTTTTTGTTGTAGCTCCAGTGTAATTGATTTTGATACACTTTAAGATGATCTATTGCATGGGGCATATTTCATCAAGTAACTCTATCTCTGCTAACATATGCACTCTATAGTCTTCATCTTTGTCCAGGTAATATCTCAATGGTATTTGTAATGAGGAAGCTAAATCTCCATGAGAAGAATGACTTTAGTGCCAAATACAAGAGAATATGGTGTTGCACCTATTGGTGTGTGAATAGATATCCTATAAGCCCAAATGGCGGGATGGATATGAAGATTCCAATTATGACTGGTTTTGCTGACCATTTTCTCCATAATACAAACACGAGTCTTATTTGAGGCTTCTTCCTATCCATTTCCTTGAGGGTAATAGGGGTTTGACCATTTCTAGTGGATTTGGAAGTGTTGGAACAATGCCTTCACTTTCTTATTCTTGAAATATTTACCATTATCGAGATATAATAGCAGAGGGAAAACCGTAATGGAAAATGATGTGATTCATTATGAACTTGGAAATTTACACACCGGTAACATAAGTGAGAGGAACAACCTCTACCCATTTGGTAAAATACTTGGTGGTAGTTATGATATGATTGTGTCCATATGCAGAAGTTGGAGTAAGATTCCCTATGAGATCCATTTCCCATTTAGAGAATGATCATGGTGTCGTAATTGGTTGCAAAGACTATGTTGGAGCATGTAATAAATTGCCATATTTTTGACACAACATACATTTACATACAAACTGATAGTAATCAATTTCCATGGTAGGCCAATAATAACCTACTCTCAAAGTTTTCTTAGCAATATCCATTCCACTCATATGTGCCCCACAAATTCCTTTGTGCACCTCTTAAATTACGAGGAATGATTCTTCGAGTTTAAACATCGTAATGTGATTCCAATCATATCCTCTTTGATAGAGGGTTCCCCAAGTAATATATAATAGGAAATACATTGGATGATATTTTGTTTTTTCAAATAGGTAATATCATGAGGGATGGTTCCATCTTTGAGGTAGTTAAAAATGTCAACATACTAAGGGGGAAAGGGATAAAAAACTTCACATACCAAACACATTTTTGGTATGTCATACACAGGTATCATTAGATGTTCCACAAAGAAATTCATGTCATTATTCCCTAGTGGAATTTACAACAAATATCCTATAGTAGTCATAGCATCTCGCGAACGGTTTTGTGCTCGGGTACCGTTGAAAGGTAACTTGCACAAAGTATTCTTTTAGAGTTTCAACCATTCATTTGTATGGGATGAGCTTCTCATCCTTGAATTTATATTCATCTGTGACTTGTTTGATGATCAATTGTGAGTCACCTAGAACCTTTATTCGTCGATATTCCATTTGATAATAGTTTTTAGTCATGTAACAAGGGATTCATACTAGGTGATATTATTAGTACACGGAATCCAAGTTTGAAAGATTGAGGAATTAAATAACTGTAGATGTTATGAGAATAACACCCTCTCTAGAGCCATTAAAAGTGAAGGACCCATCAAAATACATCTTCCATACAATAGATTCTTCAATATACATCATAGAAGCATCAAAAATCCATACTCAATGGTTCCATTCCAGGTAAAGGAGCTTCGATTAGTTGATCCGCAAGAACCCGCCCTTAATTTATTTCTCATTGACATACTCTATATCAAACTCACTTAATAAGATGATCTAGCTGGCCATCCTTCCTAGTAAGTGTGAGTTTGGAAATGCAATATTTAGGTGGGTCAACTCTGGATATAATCTTGGTGTTATTGGTTAATAGATAATGATAAAGTTTTTGGAAAGATAAAAATGGCCAAGTAATCCTTTTCAATTTGTGGATAGTTGAGATCATAAGCGATCAACGTGTGACTAAGATAATAGATGGATTTTTATTTTTTATTTAAATCATATTGAGCCAAAAGTACACCAATTGAAAATTGAGTGGCTGAAATATACAACAGTAGGGGTTCACCTAGGGTAGGTGGCATAAGAATAGGTGGTTTTGAAAAATACTCCTTGAGTAAGGCAAATGCTTGTTGCTTCTCAGACCCCAATGGAAATCAACATCTTTCTTGAGAAGATGTGTAAAGGAATGACATTTATCAGTGAAATGGGATATAAATATGCATATAGCTTGTATATTACCCTATAAGATGCGTTGTTGCTTGAGGTTCTTGGGAGGATGCATATCTCGTGATAGATGTGACATTTTCTCGGGTCCACTTTAATTCCTCTTCTTGAAACAATGAATCCTAGAAGCTTCCATGAAATTACACCAACAACACATGTATTTGGATTTAGCACAACCTTATAATCTTTGAGGCATTAAAGAATATGTTGTAGGATCTCTAGATTTTTGATATGGTCTTGGACTTACCCAAGATGTCATCAACATAGTCTTCCATTATGTCATGGAAGATGACAATCATGGCCCTTGGATAGGTTGTACATGTATTATTGAGGCCGAAGAGCATGACTTGATAACAAAATGTCCCCCATGGGGTAGTAAAAGTAGTCTTATGTTGATCCTCTTCTGTAATCTTGATTTGATTATAACCTAAAAATCCATCCATAAGAGATAACATTTTGTAACCTGTAGTTGAATCAACAATCATGTCGATGTTGGGAAGAGGAAAATCATCTTTTGGACATGCTTTATTAATGTCTCTAAAATATATACAAATCCTGATACTAATGGGTTTCTTTTACACATGTACTATGTTGGATATCCAATTTGAATAGTCAATAGGTCTAATAAACCCTACTTGCTAGTAATTTTTCTCGGGGTTTGGGAAACATGATTTTCTCATATGGGAAAGATTTTTGACCCATAGGTTTATGGGATGGTTTTGGCCCATGGTTTTAATACCCACAATTTGTAAAATTGTTTAAGAAGTTGTCTACTTATGTGGTTTTATGCATATGGTGGAAAAATAATGTAACATTGCAGATGTGTCTGAATTCGAGTGTGAATTATGTAGAGTTTGTTAAGCATAGCTCCAAACAGATTTGGGTATTGTATTGAGAGAGCAGTGGCTTGTAATAAAATCTGAGTAAGTGATTCTTGGTGGACGTGGCCCAAATTGGGTGAACCATGTTAAATATTGTCTCTTTGTGTTGTGTTATTTTTATTCTGCACTTTTATTTTAGATCTATAATATTTTTGCATATTATTTTCTAGTGTTTCGATTCGTGAGGGATTATTCCACATATTTTATCCCTTATTTTCTAACAATTGGTATCAAATCCTGGTTTGGTTTTGTGAAGTGTTGAATCGTGGGGAAATTTTTATCTTGATTGGGTGCTATAGAAGATGATGGTAGATCAAGGGTTGATAAATTCAATGGGAAAAATTTAGTCTTTGGAAGATGTAGATGGAAGATTACCTTTATCGAAGGATCTTTATATTCCACTATCCGAGGTGAACAAACCCTTGAGCATGATGAGATGTGGAATGGGATTTCTTTGGATAGGAAGGCACTTGGGAAAATCTGGTTGCATCTTGCATCTTCGGTATTATTTAATTTTTCAAAGGAAAAAAATACAAAAGAACCTGATGGATGCATTAGGAAGTTGTATGATGAAAACCATCTTCCTCTAATAAGATATTTTTAATGAAAAAGTTATTTAATATGAAGATGTCCGAGAATGGTTCAAAGTGGAGATCATTTAAATGATTTTAATATGGTTGTAAATATCCTAGCTTCTTGGATTCTGATAGAATTTGATGAAGTTAGGGCCTTATTAATTATGTGCTCTTTACCCGAGAGTTGGAATAGCCTAGTAATGGAGGTAAGCAACTCGGTTCCAAACTAACTCAAAGTTGAAGTTTAAGGATGTTGTAGGGGTGATTCTAAGCGAGGAAATGCGAAGAAAAATCTCTAGTGAATATTCTACTTTAGGGAATGCTTTGAAAATTGAAATGAGAGGAAGGCGAAAGAATAGAGGAAGTCTGTGGAAAATCAAAGGATCAGAAAGGTCAAAATCCAAAAGCAAGATAGTATGTTAGAACTGTGGAAATCATGGACATGCAAAGAAGGACTATTTGGAGCTTTGGGACAAGAACAAACAACATGAAGAAAATAAGGAGGCAAACATGGCAACGAGTAATGTATGTCGGGGATGCTTTGATTCTTTCTTTGTATAATATTACTGAATCTTGGGTTTAAGATTTGGGGGCTTCTTTTCATGCTACTCCACATAGGCATTATTTTGTTGATTATGTTCAAGGATATTTTGGGCATGTTTTTCTTGGTGATGATGAGCCTTGTAGTATAGTTGGAAAAGGTTCTATTCCAGTTAAGATGTAGAATGTGAATACTTGGCTATTAAAGGATGTCGGACATGTGCCTACATTAATATGAAATTTGATATCAAGCAGGCGGTTGGGAAGTGATGGTTGTCTTGTGATATTTACAAAGCGGAATCTTAAAAGGTTACCAAGGGTTATCTTATTGTGGCTAGAGGTAAGAAGGTTGGAACCTTGTATTTAATCACTTATAGCAATAATTTTTGTAATCTTGTGGCATCAAGTAGATACAACATTTTGGCACTATAGGCTTGGTCATATGAGACATAAGGGCATGAAGATCATAAAGAAGGATTTTCCCAAATATACATATTGGAGTTCTATGAGGATGCATATATGGGAAATGAAGTAATTAAGGTTTCTCAAGGTTGGAATTATAAAGAAAGAGATTAAGTTAGAGCTAGTGCATTCGATGTGTGGGGTTCATCTCGAGGTATCATCTCTTAGGGGTTCAAGTTATTATGTTAATTTTATTAATGATACAATAAGGAAAGTTTGGGTTTATTATATTAGAAACAAATCTAATATATTTGACACTTTTGTTAAATGGAAAGCCTTGGTAGAGAATGAAATAGGTCTTAAGCTAAAATGTCTCTCGGGTAAAATAATGGAGGGGAGTATGCAGAAATCAATTTTATGATTTTTGTTTTAAGAATGGAATCCGTAGGAAAAGATAGTTCCAGAACTCCACAAAGATAATGGGATGTCCTAAAGGATGAACAAACAACAATGGAACATGCTAGGAGAATGAGGTTACATGTAGGACTACCTCTTTCTTTTTGGGCGAGAGCGGTGAGTACAACCGTGTACTTGATAAATAGAAGACCCTCAAGTGCATTGGATGGAGGCATACCTAAGGAGGCTTGAGTACAAGTAAGAAATTTAATTATTCATTTCTTAGATTATTTGGATGTGAGGTGATTGTCCATATAGACAAGGATGATAGGACCAAACTAGAGGTTAAATCAGAAAAATGTACTTTCATTGGTTATGGTGGTGATGACTTTAGATATAAATGTTGGATTTTTAAGGACAAGAAAATCATTCAACCTAGGGATGTGTTCTTTAATGAGAAATTCATGTATAAGTAGAAATTGTAGGAAAACAAGGAAGAATCCAAGAAAGAATATGCAGTGGTAGAGGATCTTCCGGATGGGAAAGTGACACATGAATTAGTTCAGGAACCTCCTCAACAGGAACCCCAAACTCCTATATTGAGGAGGTCTTCTAGGGTAAGAAGAGAACCTAAATTTTTTTCTCCTTCTCTTTATTATTTATTACTCATTGATAGTGGAGAGCCAGAGAGCTTTGATGAAGTAATGCAGGTAGATGCCAGGAAGAAGTGGGAGCAAGCCATGGATGATGAGCATTAGGCTCTCATGGAGAACCAAACATGGGATTTGTTGAAGCTAATCAAAGGAAAAAGATCATTACAAAACAAGTAGGTGTTCAAAGTCAAAGAGGAAGAAGGAGAAAAGAAAAGATATAAGGCCGGTTGGTGGTCAAGGGGTTTGCATAGAAAAAATGTATAGATTTTGATGAGATTTTTTCTCCTGTAGTAAAAATGACTTCTATTAGAACTATTCTAGGAATAGTTGTAGCATAAGACTTACACTTAGAACAACTTGATGTAAAGACTACATTTATCCATGGTGATTTAGATGAGGAACTATATATGCAACAATCAGGAGGGCTATGAGGTCAAAGGTAAAGAGGAGATGGTGTGCAACCGAAGAAGAGCTTGTATGGCTGGAAAAAAGCTCCATGTCAATGGTATAAGAAATTTGATAGCTTCTTGATGGAGCAAGGTTATATTAGATGCCATTCTAGCCATTGCATGTATACAAATAAATTTGAGGGTGGAATTTATATTATCATGTGTCTTTATATGGATGACATGTTGGTTGCGATTAAAAACATGTAGGAAATAAAAATACTCAAGAAGCATGAGATAAGTGAATCCTTTGCTATGAAGGATTTGGGGCAGCCAAAAAATTCTTCATATGAGGATATCTCGGGATAGGAAGGAATGGAAGCTAACTTTATCTCGGAAGAGTACATTAAGAAAGTCTTTGAGAGGTTTAATACACAGGATGCTAAACTCGTAAGGACTCATTTGGTAGGCCATTTCAAGTTATTAAAGGAGAAGTGTCCCAAGATAGATCAGAGAGAAACGAGATTTCCAAGGTACCTTACTCATCAGCGGTTGGTATTTTGATGTATGCCATGGTGTGCACCAAGCCTGATATTTCCCATGCAGTGGGAGTAGTGAGTAGATTTATGAATGATCTAGGTAGAGATCACCTGGAAGGCATAGAAATGGATCCTTCGGTATTTAAAAGGGACCATGGGGATAGTTTTGTGCTATAGTGGATCGAGACACCACTTTGTGTTGATTTAGATATTGCTTTGGAGATGTAGACAACATGAGGAGCACTACAGTTATGTTTACATTGTAGGTGGGACAACAAAGAAGCTAGATTTCATGACTACGAAGTTGGTGGCTTTGTCAACCATGGAGAGTGAGTATGTTGCTACTACGAGAGGAAAGAAAAGAAATGATTTAGTTACAATAATTCTTGAGGAGTTGGGGCATAAGCAAGAGGAAGGAAAGTTGCATAGTTATAGTCAGAGTGTTATACACCTAGCTAAGAACTCTGCTTTCCACTCTAGGATGAAAGCATATATAGTTAAGGTACCATTTCATCAGGATAACTTTGGAGGAAGAGAAGTTGAAGCTGGAGAAGATTCATACTAGTCAGAATCTTGCAGACATGATGACCAAGGTGGTCACAAGGGAAAAACTGAAGTTGTGTTTAGCTTTGGTTGGTCTTCATGGAAACTAGTGAAGGGTTGATAAGCTTTCTCATAGGAAAACTAGTCTCCAAGTGGGAGATTGTTAGGTTGTGGTGCTGTTTTCATGTGTGAAAGTGTTGAAGACTATACACTAAGAGTACTATACACTTTCGGACAGGTTATCTCACCGGGGTTCAGAAACGTGCTTTTCTCATATGAACGGGAGTTTTGACCCATAGGTTTGTGGGATAGTTTTGGCCCATGGTTTTAATACCCATAGTTTTGTAAAACTGCTTAAGAAATTGTCTACTTATGTGGTTTTATGCATATGGTAGAAAAATAATGTAACATCGCAGATGTGTCTGATTTCGGGTGTGAATTTTGTAGAGTTTGTTGAGCATAGCTTCAAACAGATATAGGTATTGTATTGAGAGAGTGGTGGCTTGTAATAAAATATGATAAATTGACTCTTGGTGGACGTAGCCCAAATCAAGTGAACCATGTTAAATATTATCTCTTTGTGTTGTGTTATTTTTATTCGCACTTTTATTTCGATGTATAATATTTTCTACATATTAGTTTCTACTGTTACAATTTTGTGAGGGATTATTCCACATATTTTATCCCTTATTTCCTAACACAAAGACATATGAGAATTCACAAAGGAACAAAATTAAATTCTTCGTTCTTTTGCTAAGAGGGAAACTTCCAACTTAACTATTCAGGATCATCTTTGGTGCCAATATTTACATCAATGGTCTCATCCCCCAAAAGTTTAGATCAATCTTCTATACATGTAGGATCAGGAGGCAGGTTGAGATATTTTTCTAGGGGCATCTCAATGAGATTTTCATCCTTAGAGTGGTCACTTTTTGTATCCATTTTATATTTTTTAATTTGCACATCTGATAGTGCCTCAAAGAGGTGCTCACTATGAGACTCGAATTTTTTTCCGAGGATTATAAAAAGTTATTTTCACCTCATTATCTTTATGATTTTTCCGACCACGAACTTATCCTCCTCCCTGAAGTACGTGCATGCATCCATATCAATAGAGAATCCCTTCTTTTTTTCACTAATAGGAATATCATCTCTCGAGACTCCATAAGTTCGTAATTACTTCATCATTCTGGAAGAATTCAATTGGTATGTGTTGTTGTTGGTCCCAATTCACAAGGGATGGGTGAATGAGGTCTAATGTGGGAATAATAGGGGATATAGTGAAGATAGATGTATCAAGAAATAGGTTAGTAGAGGAAAGGTCTTCGTAGAGACTACAATGGGAATCTATTTCATTGTCATAATTAGAAGAACTATCATCACGCTCAAAAGAAGTATCTTTAACTTCCATAGGATGGGACCCATATAGTCGAATGTTGATGCCATATTTTTCCATCTTTTGATGTGGTGTTGGAAGAGGTTCTAACACGCCTTGTTCATTGACACCACATCCATATCCTTGATAGCCCATAGCGTACATCATCTTATTAGGGATGGTGTACTTGGGTGCTTGATAGCAAGAAGCCATCACATCATCTGAGAGGCCCGGGATATGGAAGTATCTAGCATTTTCTCATCTACCGAAGGCCGCTAGGAAAAAAGTGTCAATGTTATAATGTTCCCAAGACCGTTGAGGCTAATAGTTAGGCCTACCATATGTTTTTGGTGATAGGGGTAGATTGGAGATAAGGAGGGCCTATTGGAGGTTGTATTATCTACAGTTGGTAGGGAGGATCTTCATGTCCCAAGTAGAAAATTAGGAAAATGACGTGGAATCACCATATTTCCACAAGAACATGGTATCAAGATCAATTTGGGAGTTAAGGTCCCGAGATTGAACTCTGTACATCTATTTCTATAGAAGGAAATTCATATATAGTGGGGAAATAACTAGATAATTATTTGATATGTATAAAGGGTTCAGGTCACCAAGTATGGTAAGTGTCTATCCTTCATGGTGTAACTTTACACATTAACAAAAAGTGGAAGGTATGGACTACATGGCATAAATCTATGGGTGACCAAGGAGAATATTGTAGGGTAGTTCCAAGTCCAAGACATGGAACCAAGTATCATTAATAGTAGGCCTAACTTCCATGGGAAAATTGATTTTACCACTGATTATTGTTTCTCCACATTATCATAGGCCTTGATTATAGTGATATTAAGATCAAGTTCGCATCGAGTGTATCTCGGTGTCTAATTAGTTTCAAGCTACAAATATTCAAGCCAGATCCGTTGTCCACAAGCACTCTCTTAATATTTTTATGAGTCATGATCACCTCTATGTACAAAGGGAGGTTGTGGGTATGATCATCCATTGGAATCTCATGATTTATGAGGTAATGTATATAGACGAAGCAAGCTATAGAACAAAGGCTTGGAAGTGCGTAGGATCAATATCCGTAGAAAATCCTAACCCCTGAAGGGTTTTGTAATGGATTTCCTTATGAACTTGGATATTTTAAGAAGATCCAAGATAGAAATCTTGGCTTGTGTATTCCCAAGTTTCTCTAGAATATTATAGTGACTATCGAAAGAGTAGGAAAAGAAGGTTCGGGATAATAAGATGAGCATGCTATGTTGCCACAACACATGTTTGTGTCTTAATTTTAATAGTGTTTACTTTCTCAGTAATAGGGTGAACACAACCAATAAGAGAATCAAAAGGATTAGTTGTTTCACCAATAACATAATTAGCATTTTTATTCTGGGATGATTGGCCTTGATCCGACTTTTTATCCCCCTTGTTTATGTTTGGGAAATGGCTCTTTATAAATCCTTAAATTTTTATTAGAATTTTTACTTGGTCTAGGCAAATCCATTTCAACTTCCCCACTATCTATAAGGTCTTGAATGAAGTGTTTTAACTTCAAACATTTGTCAGTGATATGACCCTTAACACGATGAAAGTTGCAATACTCATAGTCATTGTACTAATGTCTTCACTACATCATCAACATAAGGTCTAGTATTTGAAAAATTAACTATGTTCACTAACTCTAACTATTTTAGGATCGAGGAAAAATTGTCTGAAAGGGTAGTGAACAATCAATGTTTTATTTTTGGTGCAGCTGATCCTTTGGATAGTTTCAAAGGATCACTATTCTGGATGGCTTACACACGTTTGGAATTCGTGATTCCATCACCCACAACATTCTATTTTTATGAAATAATTTAGGTTTATCGTTAGATTTCAAATCATGGTGATCTATTTGAAATTGATGTAGAGTCCCTTTAGCCAATAAAGCTTTCTCAATTTTACTTCCTTTTCTATGACCTCCTCAAATGTGCTCACACAATGCATTTACAAGTGGAAAGATATTTCAGGATGGAGGTTTGACACAATTATGCTAATCATATGTTTCCTTAGAATTGAGAAGGGGAAGAGATTAGCTAACCCTCACCACCATTGGAGGAAACTAATGAAGTTTTCATTATTTCGTTGTTTGGTGTTACAAAAATATAACATGGTAATATCACTTTCCATATTGAATGAAAAGTGGCACACAAAATTTTCTACTAACTTGGAAAATGTAAAAATAGTACCTTTTGGAATGTGAAGAAACCATTTGAGCTTGTCTTGCAAGACTCCATGGAAACAAGAGAATAAGATAGTTATCATTGTACATAACTTCTTGGAAGCCATGAAGAATTCCTTAACATGATCGCGTGGATCACCTTTACCCCTATATTTATCAAATTTAGGGTAGTCAAAGTGAGGAGGAAAGGGCGTGTGTAGCATTTCGATCAAAAGGATAGGGACACAGTTCTTCGAATTGGTACTTTTTGTTGTGTCCTACATTGTTTTCTTATAGGCTCATAAGGGAATTCTTCATAGATTTCACTCCGATCAAATATTTGGCCACGTGAAGGTGAGAACGGAAAATATATGTGGTTCAACTTCGATGTCTCGTCTCCATGATTTTCCATGTAAAGATCATTATACATAACCTTAGGTTTTTCTTGATGCGGAGCTCTACTCGTGTCCTTGTGAACATGAGAGGCTAGATGTTCCATTTGACAACTAAGGGTCTACAATTGTTGTTGCATAGTGACCTTGTTGTTATGGGGTTATTTTTATTTTCACATGGAGGTGGTTGTTCATGATCTTCATTGTCTACTCCATCATCATGGTTAATTCTAATAATTGGTATGTGATAACTATAGTGTTTTCTAGGAGGATATTATTCATTGTTATTTTGTTTCCTAAAAGTAGAAGCATGTCCAGGGTTTAATATTTCATCAATAGTGGGAATGGGATGTTCTAATTCTTCTTCTCCATGGATCATGTTCATAAGAAGAGTATGGTAAAATTCAGGTGGCATTCTAGCCCCTAATTCCACTACTCGTGTGAGAACTTGGTCTTGATTTTAAAAGAGGAAGTTGTCTATATGATATGGGTTAAACTCATATTTATCCTAGGGAGAATTTTCCTCATCACCACTATGGTCTACCATGGTTTCCTCTTCACATAAGGGGTCTAAATTTGTGTTGACAAAAGGATTAGATCCTAATATTCTATGTCCCATTTTGGTAATAGGAGGTATAGGAAATTTTTTACTAATTTATAACAAATGCATACAAATATCACAAAGAATTTAGACAAAATTTAGCGAGTTGTAATCTTGACTGAAAAATGGTCACAAATAATGTCGTAAAGAATATCCTAAATAACACACTAAATAATTTCCTAAAGGGATAAATAATATATGACCAAATGATGCTAATGAAAGAATATCCCAAGGAAAGAATTCCTAGAAAAATATCACGTGGCACAAAATTCAATGAACTCTCCCTTTTTCTACCAACAAGGTTTTGACTCAAGAAGTTATTTCTTTGTGAATCTCTTTAGAACACAATGGATAAGGTCAAGTTGGCCCCAATGCCAAATGGCTACCTATGGATTTTGTTCTCAACACTCACCAATAATTTCCTAAGAGAGGTACACTTTTCTAGAATAAATCCTAGACAAAGGACCATTACCCCACAATAAAATTAATGATAGAGGCCTCATACGGGAAACTTGAAGCATTCCTCATGAGTTTTTTTTCTAGTCAAGTAGGTAGTGGGGCACTTCCCATTTTAGTCCACTAATTCCCTTAAGGTGTGGACTACTTTGGGGTTCTTGTGGTAATCCTCATAATGAGTTTTATGGCTTATGCCAAGATACTTCCCACAATTCAAAGAGGATGGGTTTTAACCCTTATCCGAACCTATAAATATAATGTTTTGAATAAATGGTGTGTTTTTTTATCTTGAATTAAAAATGTGGTTTAGTACACCATTGGCAACCTGTAACACATTGTAATTAGTACTATTTTGTTTTGTTTTGATTCTTTGGAAAACATCGTGTCTCAGTGCACAAAATGATTTAGTATTTTTCTTATAAAAAGTGAACCAAGGTTGTTTTTGATTCTCAAGATCATCCAAGGATGCAAGAGAAGAGCATACACAACACTTGATCCAACTAGATTAGAAAATGGAAAAATTAAATCAAATGACTATTAAAATGCTTTGTAAAAGATTCATTCCCTTAACAAAATAAATGATGAACTTTCCAAGTTAATCCAAATATTAGAAAGATAGAGATCAAAGTTTCTTTTGATTCTCAAGATCACCAAAAGGTGCAAGAGAAGAGCATACACAAGATTTGGTCTAAATCAAGTAAAGCATGGAAATACAACATTCATCAAAGCATTAGACATGTTAGAAAATTAATTCAAACTAAAACATGCAAAATATAAGTGATTAAAACCTGTAAAATAACATAAAACAACAAAAATCAAATTCTGAAAATTCTAGAAATTTGTGCCAAAATTTTACATAAAACGCTAAATAGCGCATGGGTTTTAACGGTAGGGCATAGGCAACAACGCTAGCTTAGGGATATTGATGGTAACAAATGGATATAAATGGTAGCACATGGGGATTAAAACTAATGCAAAGGCATTCAAGGCACATATAAATAAGAAAATATATGCAACATTAGCACATAAGCATCAACAATGTAGCGCATGCGATTTCAAAACAATGTAGCAGCTTTAACACTAGTAAATGAGCATATATGTGTAGATATAGATTAAAAATATAGAGTAATGTTAGAGCATGAGGTTTAATGCTAGTGCACAGAAAACAATGGTAGTGCAAGAGGTTTAACACTAGTGCACAAGATTAAACAATGATGCACATTGATTAAAACACTATCACAACAAGGCCAATGTAAACACATAGAACCTGTGTAACTTCAAGAACACAAGAATTTGACAAAAAGAATGTCAAAAATCTCAAATATTTTCCAATTAGCTTCAATGTTGTTAGAACTTCCCCTCCTTACACTTACAAGGAATACTCAACACATGTAAACTAAACAAAATAAGTTAATAATTACAAGATTTACTAATAAGTGCTAAAAAGAGGTTTAGTATGGAAAAAATGAAACTAAACTACAAAAACTTGAGAAAAATGTGCATGAGATAATAGAGTAGGTCCCAATCGGCATGCCATATATGTGCATCTAATAAATCAAGCTAAGTTAACAAAAGGAAAATGACACAAAGTAGTAACCTAACCTAGATAATATACTAAAAACACCATTGATAAATGTTGAAAGAAAAGACTAATTCTAAAATGCATCCAACATGAAAAACATCAAATACGTATCCATCCTTTTGAAATTTGGATGTGATTTGTAATGTATAATTTCTCTTTATACGAACCTATCTTGATCATAAGAAATAAAATGAATGTTATCTCCAAATGAGGAAAGAATCTCACCAATATGGCTTAATGGCCATATTTGGATCTTCCTTTACTACTCATATATGAGAAGAATGGATACAATAACGAATAAGTTATTCCAATAGAGATGAATTTATAATATGCATATATTATCACTAGAAAAAGTGTGGTGTTAGGTGTGAAGGAAGGTAGTAGGTTATTTATATAGCTTTCCAATTTGGGAGAAACTATAAACCTAGTGAATGTGAGATAAAGGATGAAGTAGAATTAGAAGGAATAAGCATGTTTAGAAATAATTAATTAGAATTAGAAACTTATGGGAGTTGAAGATGATTTGATTAATCAACTAAGATTAATTAATAGGACAATATAAGCTTAGAAATCTATTTGGAGGTGATTTAGGAGGATTTTGATAGAATTTGCAAGATTTGAAAGATGGTTTTAACCGATAAGAGGGTTTATTGGTTAAATAAAGATTAAAAATGCTTAATTAACTAATACTAGTTAATTGAAATAGGATTATAACTAACGAAGTGTCATTAATTGAAATCCAGAATATAGGAAAGCTAGTTAATTAACAGACTATCATTAATTGACCAAAATGGAGGGGAATGTTATCTAATTAGCGGGAAATCACTAATTATAATGAAAATGGTGGGAAAGACTATAAACGGTGCAATTTTAATAATAAAATTGCGTAGTTGGATTTTAGGTGTCTACATCTTAACCAAGATCAATCAATCCCTTTCCCTCCTCCTCTTCTCTCCTTATCTTCTAATTCTTCATTGTACAGAATCACTGTATTTTTTCATATTCACTTAAGTGACAGTATTTTTAATTTGTAAAAGTATTCTCTCAAAGTTATAAGAGAGATACTAAATTTGTCTCTTCTAGGGGAAATTGAAACATCACAAGTGGAATAGGGACATGAAGAGGCTTATTGGGAGATGAAAGGTAAATTCACAAGGCTATAAATTGAGATGGCTTCTCCATTACAATGGATCATGAATTTTAGTCTTGGTAGCAATTGTGAATTGTTGTGGATTGATTGATGCTTTGTATTCATCACTACATAAGAAATGAAAGATACATTCTTCCTTTTCCTTTGTTCATGTTTCATCTATTCTCTATTTTACAACTTTACAAGTATGCTTATCAAGAAGGAACTTAGTTTCCTAAATGAATGAATCTAAAGAAATATGTGTTTGTATTTTTAGTCTCACTAGGTGCTTCATTGTTGTTTTCATCTAGTTGTATGTTGAACTACTTTGGTTATTGGGTGTGAACTCTGCAATTTTCTACTCACGATAATAAGCTCCCCTTTCCTCAATTTCCTCCCTTGTACCCCATCCAAGCACTTTTCCACAGGTTCAATGAAGTGTTTTTGTGTGATCTCTCGACATTTGGGCCACCCCCATAGTAATATATTGGATTATATAGTTAACATTCTATAATGGGAGCCTCCCCATACACAAGAAGGAGGGGCATAGCCCAATGAGCGTTGGTGGAAATCAACTCATTTTCCATACAAAAAATTATTTCACCAATACATCCTCAATCATAAAAATTATGTAGTCACAATAATTAATACACTAAAATCCATGCAATCTAAGCCATATCATAATGTTTGCATAAAAATATGGCTCATGCTCATGAAAGAGTTTGATCTTGAATTCATCTCTCAAAAATCCATCAAGGGACAGCTTATTATGGCCATCTCGTAGAATATCCCCTTGCATATAATCAAATTCCATGCAAATAATTTGCTAATGATGTTATTAACACTCTCGTTCATGATAACTCTCCTCTCAAAATTACCTTATTCTTTTATGGTTCTAAATGTAGAAAAGGGGGGTGTTATGATAATCACAATACCTCATTCGGGAACTCATATTCCACTATCCTTCAAATTAATTTTTGAGTGCAAAAATAACATGGTGGAATACGAACCCCTCATCACTGGTCTTAAAACCATTGAATTTATTGGCATGGGAATCTTTAAGACCTACAATAATTCTCAACATGTAATCAATCAAATCAAAGGAACATATCAATGAAAAATGAAACCCTACAAAAATATAAATCCATAGTTGAAAATATATTTAATCTCTTCAATCATTATGAAATCCAAACAACCCCACGCTCATCCAATAAATTATTATAAACTATGACATCTCTCACATCTCTTATCCCTCTATCTCGAGATGATTCCAAACTCTTTTTCATCATACACAAACTTGGTCAATGATAATATACTGACATTGATCTTCCTAATATCAATCATATTGAAGATATCCAATATGACATTTGGTACACTCAAATATATGACTACATTTCCACAAGAAAAATACCCTAAGATCTATCTAGAAATAGTAACATGTCCTTCTAACAATATGCATCCCACTATGTTATATTAGGGGTATCCTTTATAAAATATGGTTTGATGACCTTCTCCTTTTCATCTTAAAATCCTAGAGGCTCACCAAGCTATTTGAGAAGTCCATGATGGAATATGTGGAGATCACTTTAATTATTTGGTCATTGCTAAACAAATCTTGCACATGGGTTACTATTAGCATACGTTTAATTGAGATATTTGTGACTATGTTAAGAAGTGCATCAAATGTCAACAAAACACCAATATTACACACATCCCCAGTCATGCTCTTCAACCAACTCAAGATTTATGACCTTTTTCACAATGGGGACTTGACCTCATCGACCTTATTAACCCTCAATCATCCTAATGACATAATTCTATCATCACATTATTAAATATTTCACAAAATGGGTGGAAGTTATCCCTCTTATCTCTACTAAAGTAAATAAGATTGTCGATTTCATCCATCATCACATCATCTATCACTTCAGCATCCCTCATAAAATTATCATAGACAATGGTAAATCATTTAAAAATAAAAAGTTTAAAAA
Organism: Taxus wallichiana var. yunnanensis; assembly: GCA_018340775.1. NCBI lineage: Eukaryota > Viridiplantae > Streptophyta > Pinopsida > Cupressales > Taxaceae > Taxus > Taxus wallichiana. The sequence continues at coordinate 644,912,873 of CM031238.1, forward strand.
CTCTGTGACACTTACAATATCAAACTTAGTTTCTCCACACCATACTATCCACAAAATAATGGACAAGATGGAGCATCTAAAAATTATTGACAAGATCCATACCAAAAGCTGTTGACCATGTTGGTAAAGATTAGGACCTTCAAATTCCCTTTACAGTATGGTCCTGTCGGACTAGCATTCGAAATCCTTGAAGTACTACCACTTTCTCCTTAGTGTATGACATTGAAGAAGTTCTCCCACTTGAAGTCAAGATTCCATCCCTATGCATTTCTCTTAAAATTTTCATCCTTGAGGAAGAATATCATCAAAACACTTATCCCAACTTAAATTTTTAGAACGCCAACTAACCACCCTCGGACATATCAATATCTATAAAGAACGAGTAAAATGAGAATATAATAAACATCTAAAAGAACGTGAATTTACTAGTGGTGATCTTGTCCTTAAATAAAATCAACATGTCAAAAATATGGAAAATAGTTTAGCATGGGAAGATTTCTCTAAATTGGCTTGGACCATACTTTATCATTTACAAATATGGATTCGGGGCCTATCGTTTAGCCTCTCTTGATGGTAAAATTTAAAAGGATCTTATCAATGCCTCACACTTGTGGCCCTTCTACTATTATTATGTCTACATACAATACCTTAGTCCATCTAAGATCCTCCACTAAAACAACTTACCTAAGTAATAATTTTGAATTATGTGGTCTCTCATCAGTATACCTAATATGACCTTAAATGTGGAGACCACAACCCTTCTCATAACATATTTTTCTCAGCTAGTTCCCCTTCACGGTAAGGTACCCCCATAATAATTACCCCCTACTTCACCCTATCCATCAATAAAAGACATGCTAAGGATATGCATGTTACCTTGTATATCGAACACACCATCCTTAGATAGTCTCTTAGGCCTACCCTCAACTAAAAGAATCAAAATTGTAATGGGATGAAAGAATTCTTATAGAATTAATCCTCGTAGGAAAAATATTAAAAATATATATTAGCTATTGCCACTACAATCAAAATATTATCCTAAACCATTCCCTCAAAGGATGGCTACTCAAATCTCAAAAATCCATATACACAACAACAAATTGAAAGCTTCTTGCATTGATAAACTTTCTAAACATGTTAAAAATATTTCATAATCTTAGAAAATCTTCTCACATCGATCATATTTCCCTTGAAGAATTTAGTTTTTGCATTGATTATCCTACGTAATATTAAACTAAAAAAATTTGGGGTAAAGCCTAGAACCTCTAAGGAAGAACACAATTCCTTGTACATGATACATGTAAATCTTGAACTTATTAGATAGAAAAAATTGCATATATCTTCTCATTTTATCAATCACATAATCATAAATCAAGTAACCATTATTAGTTATATGTTACCAACACTTAGGGATGTAAATGCATTATCATTGAAATTACCATAACATACACACCAAATTTAAATTAAATATAGAACTAAAAACAAGCCACAAACACATCTCAACCATCATTATATATACCAAATCAATGAAATCAACATCCACACAATATAATCAAATATAATATCCATTATAATGAACAATGAAATCATCACATCATACAACTTTATCATAACCACATACACACACACACACACACACACACACACACACACACACACACACACACACACACACACACACACACACACAAACTCATATAAAATCACATCAAATCATGAACACACATTTTTATGTCCATATATCCAAAACATCACACACATGTGCGCGTGCACACACAAACACACACACACACACAACACACACACACACACACACACACACACACACACACACACACACACACACACACACACACACACACACACACACACACACACACACACACACACACACACACACACACACACACCCACCCACACCCATGCACCCACACACACACATCAACATAAAATTATATATAAAAATTTATTAGGATCCATGGCCCATAACATAATCACATAGTAAAATGCACATGTGATAATCCTAGACCCCCGATCTACCCTCGGGATCCTTCCTAGTACCATCGATACTTTCCATGATATCCATGAAGACCCGCTAAGATTCCTACTATTGTCTTGCCACATATTATGCATAGTGAGGTACCTCTAAGAGCATCTCCCCCACCACCCCCTCATACTATTTCATATCATCCTGTAAGTCCTGGTACTAAGCTATGATCACCATCCTAGGTGGCCCCATCTCACCTCTATGTGTCACTCTACCCACTCCCTATAGATAATCCCAATCTGGTCTACTTGGGCGATGTTGCTAGTGTGTACTCGAGTAACATTGAATCACTCCCTCAATAACACATGTTCTTAACATTATTGGTTTTAATCCTACCTAACCTATCCCAACTTTGTATATAGGGAAATCACTCTCTCATCTCTCTCCCCAACACCCCCATCAACCTCTCCACCTCAAACTCCAATGTAATCATTTGACCATACCTCTCAACCAGTAATTTCCTCGGTATCTCCAACTTAGCCTCAAAACCACATCCTACATGCCCCTCATCCACCTCCCAATCTCCATATCATCCTATCATTTCTCTTGTCATTCCCTCACAATCCTCTCCCCAGGGATAACATATTCCCTCGCTACCATACCACATACTTGGGTATCACCCCAATATCATCTATCTCGATCAATGACACCACCTCCTTTTCCATCTCCTAAATTTCTCACATATGTGTAGTGAGAAAATATATATCTCCCTCCACTCTCTTAGAGAAGATAGGATTTCTTGGTACATCAAGCACGAGGCTTAATTCTTGCCGCACCCACCCAAAGCTGTACTAACTCCCTTTGTCTCTTCCCTCCATCCTCAAATTTAATTCTAATACTACATCATCCACATCTTATTCCCATCTATGAGAAATACACATGAGAATATATATGGCCTTCATAATAGATCATCAACCCCCAACCCATCTAGTAACCCCACATAGTGCTCTAAACTCGAGATACTACATCATAGGAAAAATCAATCCATCTCAAAAAACCATGGAAAAAATCCTTTTCATACCATCTAGCCTAAGGAATCCCACATAACTAGATCACTCATATGTGCTCGTATGCCCATCACTACAAATTTAAATTCACATCCAATCCATCTCTCTTCCCAGGTGGGTTTGCTCCCAAAACTCCTTAGAGACATGTGCTTTAGTAGATCTAGCCCCAAGAAAAAACATTATGGTACTCTATAATATCCACTACCACCCCTACTAATACCCATGGAAAACAAAATCTTCCAGATTACGGTAGAGCGTAACAACCGATACCCACCATAATCATCATGGTCAAATTACTCCCAACTACCTTATCATCCCATAAATCCTTGAATTAAAATCCCCTACAACATACGTCATGTCCAGGGAACCATGTCCATGTAACCTCACAATCATTTCCCCACATCCAGTCTCATCAATCAACATAATCGGCTCACCTTGAATAGGTAGCCATAAGATCTTGTATACATCCTCCATGGTGATCATCATCTCCCCTGTCAAGTAACCAAAATTTCCTTGTGGTTGGATCCCACCACTCTAGTAAGGCCACCATCATCTCTAAATCATGATGGATATGCCTATAACGGTGTAATCCACCTAAACCAAAAACCTCAAAATATCCCAATCATGGTCCCCAAGTACTTGTGTAGCCACTCAAAAAAAAAAACATCACTCTATCCCTCATCAATAGGCATCTCTTCACTTTCATCTATAAATAACATCGAAGAAAATTATTAGTCATTTCAATACAAACTCCATCGAACATTTTTCAAAAATTCCAAATTAGAACCCATCCATACAGATTGGTACATATTTTTATCAAAATTAGTGTTGATCCTAGTAATCGGAACCGATCCTACATCTTAATATTGAAAAAATAATAATACTCAAAAATAGAAAAAAATTAACTTACCTCTATCTAAGATGGTTGTCATCTCCTCTGTTAAGTCTTGTTATCCTCTATGTCTCAAAATCCAAAATTTATAGAAAATTATCCCAATAAACACTATGACCTATCACTATTATAAAAATCCTATATATAGGCCTCCCAACCTAATCAATATAGATTTTTAATATGCGTCATTTCACTGGAATCACTAATGATTCCTTAAAATGAAAGCCCGATTCCTTGTGAATTGCACACTTTTCAAGCATGTGCTTCTTTTTGGTCCCCAAAACCCTCTAAAACCCCAAAATTATACCCCATACAAACAAAAATATGTTTCCCAATACAATGTGGAATCTGTAGTCTCCCAAATAAAATTTTCCTATTGATTCCTACAAGTCATAAGTCTATAGGTTGAGAACCCGTTAGTTCCCTTATCATTTGACTTTTCATTCACACAAGCACACCTTTGTTTGTAATATATTTCATTCCCGGTCATGGGGCATCTTAAATTGAAACACATCCATTTAAAAATGTAATCCTAAACAAGCCTATATGCTCTTGTGTTTATTTATCCATCCATTCATTCAAACTAGTGACCATCACACTATCTTGTGATAGCCCCCAGTTTGAGGGGATCACCTATCCAACATAAATCCAACTATCTCACTCATTTTTCCAATGTCTTGTCCATCACAAACCACTTGATAAAGGGGAACATGTATACATCATAATTAGATTTCCTAATTCCCATATATGTATACACACTCTAGGACACTCCTTTATAATCACACATAGTCAATATATCCTTCTATTGAGTTACATTTACCATTCTACCACCCATAACCATAAAACAAACTAAAAAAATAAAAATAAAAACAAAACAACCTAACCTCCTAACAACCCCCATGAGCTCAAAACAACCCTACACCATCATAAAACTGAAAACCCCACAAAAGGAAATGATTGAAATCAAATTAAACCATTTCGCTTAAATTTAATATAAAATAATGTACTTTCTCATAATCGGTGTCGACCGGTATTGATTCATGGAAATGACATTGATTCGATAAAAATCAACTTAGGCCTTTGCCCAAGGATTATGAAATTAGTTATATATCTAGCCTCCAAGCTCATAAGATACATTCCTAAGCTCTTTGATTTCATGTATTAAACAAGACGTGAAGTGGTCGAACCTATTGCTATCTTATACTCCCTTTAGATAAATATTTCTCCACATACATTAATCCAAAGTTACTTCACATCTAATGTATCTTTGTTTCATTGAAATAAGTGATATTTTTCTCTCATAGTTAACCAAAATAATGTAAGTATTTACATTAAAACACTATTCAATATTCTATTCACAATCATAGGTTTTGTAATCAAACTTTAATCAACCTAGTTTTGAAAGTGATCGACATCAATTACCTATATTTGTACCAATCCATCATATCAACATCCATCCATGCTAAAATCCTCATATGTTGTATTCTTAAGACAACTTTATCTATCTATCTAATATCTTGTAATCACAAGCAAACCATCTATTTCTTGTAATATTTTGTTTTTGTTAGATGACCCTTCTAGGAGTATCCTATGAACCATACACCAATTTTGACCTACCAATCATCCTCCAACCATTTGTATTGGAGAAATATGGCATCGACTATGAGCTAATTCATTGCATCGACTATGAGCTAATTCATTGCATCATCTCCTTCAAACCTAGCCTAGATGACATCACTAAGCAGTTAGAAGTTCTCTTTGAATAGAGTGACAAGGCCAATCTCTATTGGGATAAAAATTTAAACCCTCTCCTACCTATCATTGAGGACGTTGATTGAGTCCCGACATCTAGGTAGTATAAATCTACAATTTTTCATTCACATTATTTGATATTATCTATATTGTTATAATCACTTCCATCTTAATAATAAAAATCAAGTTGACACCCTTCAAAGGAAGCCCTTTGGTTCCTAGGATTTTCCTTTTCCAAGCAACTCACCTCATCATTATACAACATATTTCTTGTCAAAGTTGTTTGTGTGTGTGCAAGTTCATGGATCTTTGAAAAAATAGATTCATGCGTGCATTCATATCCACCTTCTATTATCATCTACATAAATATTGCTAAACCCTATCATTTCTGATTTTTAGTGGTTTGTTTCACTTAATAAAATTGAATCCTAAAATTTATTCACCAATGTGAGCACTAACCTCATATATTCTTAACATTACCCCTTGTATGAACATGGGAAAAAACACATCATAAGAACTGAAAATAGAATCGTATGTCAATACATATGTTTAGGTCTTCATACCAGGTACTCGGGATATCTAATGCACATGATCACCTACATACGAAAACTTAATTTTTTTATTTCACTTCTAGTGATTTTTTTAAACCAACCAACCACACTTCCTTTGATACACCTACATATGAGAGTGTACTAGTTCTTGCTTTCACTTTTAAATGAGATTTCAACTAGATGATTGGTTAAGAAGTATGATGCTCAAACAATCCTTATAGTTAGTTACTTTTCTAAATAATTGTTCACATAATCTATGCTTTATACATTCTCCTCTTTTCAATATCATCATATGAATGATTACACACCATACCTCACACACATAAAAGAGATGCCACAAAATCATTGTACAACCTCATCATTAGTAGTTGATGACGGGATGATTATTTCCCTCTAACCTCTTGTGCTTATGTCCTCCAATTAGTATGCTACTTACTCAAAAGGATGGAATTTTAAGCTTTAATTTTTACCTCTTTCATCATCATGGTTTCTACACTAATTTCCTCTTGATATCTGAAATTACAAAGTGGGATTTTAGGGGCATCATCCCCTAGTGGGGTCAAGGGGAAACACCCCTTGCGAGTCCTAGAATAGCACCCTAGGTAGTCACTTTTTCCTTCTTTGTATTATTCAAAAATTCATTGGAAATTTAATACTCTTCATATTATCCTACCAAAATTTTACAGAACTTCAAATGTCAATTTCAACCAAAATGCATCTAGTTGCAAAATTTTAATTTATACTTTGACTCTAACTTAGACAAGTGACTTTTAATATGATAGAATTTACTTTTACCAAGGCATAGACCATGAAAATTATTTATTCCACTTATCACTTTTGATGACTTCACTATTTTATCTTTGATTATGGAAAAGACAAAGAACTTAAATTATATTGACTGTGATATCAATATATATATTTTAAATTATTTTAATGACTAACAACATATATTTATATAGTAGACTCAAACCTTAGACTATAGACAAGACATAAAACATTGTTACTACATTTTAATAATTTGATATTTGAAAATTAATTAGATACCACTAAATTATTATAAACATCCAGGACTAATAAAAAATTTACCAAGTTTTAGACTCCAAAATAAACTTAAATTCAAGTGTAAATTTCTATAGTGCTAGATTGAATTCATATAATAATAATAAAATCACAAAAACTATAGAATTAGAGTTGTGGATGTATAACAAACAATTACTAACTTGAATATTTATTGCACATAAGTGTATTTTGTATGAATATATACAAGTCACATTGATGATTGGATTTCCATATGACATGATCCAAAAAAATTGATGTCGAGATAATATAAAAAACTATGTACATGGGTATGCAACTAGTAGATCTCGATGAAGTGTAATATTGTTGGTGTACATGAAGATCATATGGGTCCAAAAATAATATCCCATCTAGAATTGATACATACAAGTTTGGTGTCTATCAATTTTTCCAATTTATACACCTCCATTCCATTAACATAGATGTGATGAAAAGAATGATACAAAGAACAAAATGTAAATCTGCTGATGATGTTAGATCATATAATCATGCCTAGTTGTTTAGAGAATCCATGTTTTTAGAATGGAACATTATAACATTTATGAATATCTAAAACTGAATATTTAAAATACTATCAATTATAGGTGTGCACTTTGTAAGAGATGATTTGTTAAGATTTCATACCAATAAATATGTGTCTTTAATGTAGATTGGTATAGGAATCGATCATGTCATGGAGTCATGGGAGAAACCACTTATGTGTCATAAATCTCTTGTGTAATTCTTCATATAATAAAAAAATGCCTCATCTTTGTAAAATATAATAGCCATTAGATAATTGAAAATAGTTTTTCCCTAAATTTTATTTTAATTCTATAAGAGTGAACCATGAGGATCAACGAAACTTGTGCACATCAAGGTTTTTTCATTCCAATGAAAAATAATAATGTGTTCTAAGTAATCAGGAAGAAAATTAATCATAATCAATTGTTCAGAAAAGAGAAAAATAGTTCTACTTATTCTCATATATTAAAAAAGAGTACCTAAGGGAGTGTTTTGTAATTCCCATGCGTGGACATGTCATACTCTCACGATGGAGTGATGAGCTAAAATGCTAGGAATAACATGTAAATCCTATATGACAAGTATGACATAATATTTCATATGTCATATAACTCCATAAAATACAAATGAATCACCTAAGTGAGATGACTCACCATGTGTGAGGTGGAAAATTCCTAATAAATAAATAAAAGGTGAAAAATATACCTCACACCAACACCCCCCTCATCAAAGCTTAGGTAGAGGCATGGAAAGCCAAAAAGAGAAAGAGAACTCCCCTAGACAACTAAGAAAGATGTGTCATATGGGTCCCAAAAACTAAAGGTCGATGAGGTACCCATGTAAAAACTATAATATTTCTAGAAGAAGAAGAGGAGAAGATGAAAACTATAGTGAACCTCACCAAAAGAAGAGAGTGCAAGTGATGAGTGTATAAATTGATCTATTATATCATCTATATGGTTATTGATTTATTCCTAAAATTCTAATTTATGCTTGGGGGATGTTTTATATAGTTATATCCTAGCAAGGTTAATGCATTTCTCTTGTCTTTGTTCATGCAAACTGTTGACTGTAGAAATTACCTACTAATTTCCTCTATGAGTAAATTTGGTGACATGTGCAGGATAATAATGAGTATTTTCTGCCAATTCTGGAAGTGCAGTCAAGGAGGCCGAGTCTTTAGCCATTATGCCATCATGGAGGACTTTTTCCATAACTAGCCTACAAACACGAATCATGTTTTTAACATTATTATAGGATTTCAATGAAATTTAATGAGGCTGTTAGTGGATGAATTTGGTGCCTATAATCATGGCATGTTTTATAACTAATTGTGTCTATAAAGACACCTTCTTGAGAATAATTTGTAGTTATTTGATAATAACATTTTACAAAGACAGCTTATCTTCTAGTTAGTATTTACTTTTCAATGTTATGTTGAACATGTCTTAGAACTTATTTGAATTAATATAGTTGATTCTATTTTGAATATCATCTGGTGTTGAGAGTACCTCCATCCCAAGGAAGATCAAGGGCCAACTCAACCAAGGCAATTGGAGGATTTATGTTTCATGCATGCTCTGGTTTCTGATAAGTTCAAGTTTGAATGCTTATTTGAATGCAATTACTTATTTCCTTTCTTTGGTATATTTCTTTACTGCTACTTCAATTCAGTGTGTGTTATTCCAATTCTATTATTTCAATTTAGTATGTGTGTTTTATTTCAATTCTGTTATTTCAATTCGGTGTGTGTATTTCAATTCCAGTTAAAGTATTTCCTTTAAACACATTTTTATTACAACAATGTTTTCTTAGTAGTTTAGCATTGCATTTTCGTAGACTAGGAAGAAACAAGGGGAACCACACCAACCAAACCCCTAAAATAAACAACTAAACAACTAAGTTACATAAGACTTCATTGCATACAACCTAGGACACACAACCCTAGTTTTATAATGACACTGGCAGAAGAATATGTTGGTTAAATGATTAGAGAATACAATGACCCATAATTTTTGGCATCATTTCTAGGGACACCATAAGCACAACACACCATTTTATTCACCTTACATGATATGGGTGTTAATGAAGTTAATCTATGTAACCAGTAGAATTCCTAGGCCTTGTTTACACAACCAACCTTGATGCACATGCCATGAGACGTTCAAGGGAGATTTATACCTCGTAATATTCAAATAATATCTCCAAATAGAGAACAAGTAGGGAACATTGAAAGTGACACTGAATCTAATACAACACCTAGGAGCCCTTCTAAATAATCCACATCATCTTATCTAGAACTAAAAAAACCTTCTGAGATGGGGGACAACAGGAATGATGAGGACCAACCATTGGGTAGAACCTTTACTTATCCAATCATCCTCAATGAAGATGAGGATGCACCCATGAAGAACATTTCTCCATCTATCCTCCCTATCTTTCAAGGAATTTCCATAGAAGACCTAGACCAGTTCTTATTTGAATTTAAAGTTCTTTGCCAGACATATGACTACAAAACAGACAACCAAAAATCAAACTTTTCCCTTCCACCCTCAAAGACTCTATTATGAGGTGGTTCATGGGATTGTCCCCTAACTCCATTCATTCATGGGAGAACATGGAGACAACATTTTTAGACAAATATCAAGACTACTACAAGGGAAGAGATAGGAGAGAAGAGTTCTTCCTAGATAAAGCAAAAGGAAGATGAAAATCTGGAAGATTATCTAGATAGATTTATCTTTCTCCATAGAAGGAGTGGTTATGAGTTACATGTAGAAATCACTAAGATAGTTTTACTTAAATGAATTGATGAGAAAACCAAGGATTCCCTCCATCTCATGGAAGGAGGTGATGTACATAAACTCATCATGCCACAAATTACTGAGTTATGTAGGAATTAGTCTAGAACAAGAGGAGGTAAAAATGAAGAAAAACTTCAAATAATGCCCTATGTACCTCAGAAATTTTGGAGGAAATGGATAACATGATAACATACATCCTGTCACAATTGACATCAACCATAGATGGGCTGAAATCCAAGACCAATGATCCAGAATATTGTCCTAAATGTAGGAAGAGACATCCTTTGAGAGAATGACCTTTGGATGTCACAAACATGTGCTTGATTTGTGATGTCCTTGACCATGATACCAATCATTGTAATCTCCTACCTCAATTGAAATAGAGATTAAATGTTATAACTCAATAAAATGTAAAAGTAAACTTCGTGTAATGATCAAATAACCAGTTTGTTTATGCCCCTCGACCTACTTATAACCCATGGATGATGTCATGGCCCAATCAGGCTCCTCCACCAACTTGGGGACAACTTGACTGGACACCACCAAAATGGGTAGCCTATCCACAACCACCACCATGGGTACCTCCATACAATTAATTTCCATTATCCTTTATCCATCTCATATATATATATATATATATATATATATATATATATATAGTCACTAATTTCCATTGTCCTTTAGCCAAGATTTTGTCCCTTGAAAACATGACTATTTTGCACATACTACACCTCATGTTTGTCCCTTGAATTATTTAATTGATGATGTAGAGCTTTCTATTCTAAAAGATACTAAACAAGTGACTATTGACATAGGAAAATAGCTTACCATTGGTAACAATTTAGAAGCCATCTAAGAGACTAGGGTTGAATAAATATTGAGGAAGCATTCCACATCTTTTTATTGGGATTATACTAACATGAAAGGAATTCACCCAAGCATCTGCACTCACCATATTTACACTAAGGATGTTAAACCTATTAGGAAACCATAATGAAGAATCAATCCAACACTTAGAGACATTGTCAAGAATGAGATAGAAAAATTGTTGAAGGTAGGATTCATATATCCTATATCTGATAGTTAGTGGGTATCACCGTTAGTTATAGTTCCCAAAAAAAATGGTAAGTGGAGAATTTTCATAGAATATAGGGAACTTAATAAATCCACCAAGAAATATTACTTTCCCCTACCCTTTATTGATCAGGTTTTGGACAATCTGGTAGGAAAGAAATATTTCTCCTTCTTGGATGGGTTTAGTGGGTATAACCAAATTAGTATAACACCTGTTGATCTAGGATAAGACCACCTTCACTTGTCCCTAGGGTACATTTGCATATAAAGTTCTACCATTTGGGATTTGTAATGCACCTTCTACCTTCCAGAGAGTAGTTTTGGCCATTTTTGTAGACCTTACAAATGACTGTGTTGAAGTTTACATGGATGAATTTATTGTCCACGGTTCAAATTTTGATGAATCTTTGAACAATCTTGAAAAAGTGTTAACTAGATGTGAGTAGCACCAACTTTCCTTGAGTCATGAAAAATGTCTGATAATGGTTGATCAAGGAATTTTCTTGGGTCATCATATTTCTACCAAAGGAATATAGGTTGACCCTAAAAAGATTGAAGTAATTACTAAGTTTCCTACACCAACAAATCAAACTGACATCAAGAGTTTCCTTGGACATGCAGGGTATTATAGGTGGTTCATAAAATATTTTAGTAAAATTGTTGCACCCATGTTTTCTTTCTTTGACAAAATATTGTGTCTTTGAATGGTCTCCTCAATGTCAACAGGATTTTGAAGTTATCAAAGAGAAGTTAACCACTGCTCCAGTTTTGAGAGGACCCAATTGGGGACAACCTTTCCATATTCACATTGATGCTTCTAACATAACAATGGGAGTTGTTCTTGGAAAAAGGATGAGGAAGACCAGATGTATGCCATCTATTACATCGAGAAAAAATGACCCCAACGAGAGAAATTACACCACTACAAAAAGGATTTTTTAGCTATTGTTTACTCTCTGAATAAATTTAGACATTATATTACTAGATATAAAATATTTTTGTATACGATCATTCAACTATAAGATATTTGATGAATAAACTAGTAGTAGGAGGTAGAATTATTAGATGGTTACTCTTGTTGCAAGAATTTAACTTAACTATTATTGATAAGCCTAGGAAGGATATTGTTTTTGATTTCCTCTTGAGATTGAATGTTTCAAGAGAAGAAGAGGCAGTCCAGGACCACTTTCCGGATGAGAACTTGTTTGTAGTATCAACTCAACCTCCATGGTTTGCTGATCTTACAAACTACCTAACTACAGAGGAAGTTTCCATCCTACTTTACCAATAAGTAATGAATAATATTAGTTAAAAATAGTGCAACATACAAATGGTGTAATGAAATTTTATTTAAATGTTGTCCTGATATGGTTCTTTGCAAGTGTGTTCGAGAGGATGAAGTATATGACATACTACGAGATTGTCATGATGATCCTGGAGGAGGACATTACTCAGTGAAGAGGAAAATTCATAAGGTCCTTAGAGCTGGGTACTATTGGCCCTCTCTTCAAAAATATTTCAAGAATTATGTGTGGCAGTGTGATGCATGTCAAAGAATGGGGAAGCCTACATTATCCATTGAAATGCCCCTCAACCCTCAACTAGTCTTAAGACCATTTGAGAAGTGGGGAATTGATTTCATTGGACCATTTGATCCCCCATCCTATGGGAAAGAGTATCTACTAGTGTGCACTGATTATGTCATGAAATGGGTTGAGGTTCAAGCATTGGCATCTACCAATGAAGATGTTGTAGGTGATGTTTTGTACAACAAAATTATGTTGAGATTTGGTTCCCCTAGAGCCATTGTATCTGATCAGGGACCTCAATTTGTGTCTAACATGATTGAAGCCTTCCTGGAGATCTACCAAATCAAGCATCAAAATCATCACCATACCACCCCCAATCCAATGGGTAGGTGGAAGTCACAAACAGAGAGTTGGAGAACATTTTAACCAAAGTTGTCAATGCATACAAGAAAAATTGGGTACTAAAACTCCTAGAAGAAGTTTAGTCCTACAATACAACCTGGAAGACTACAATTGGTTTCTCCCCATATGAACTAGTGTATGGGAAGAAGCCATTATTACTAGTTGAGTTTGAATTATAGACTTGGAGGAAAACAATGAAATTTGGAATTGAGTTGGATGAAGTGCAACATGAGAGAGTAATGCAACTGAATGAACTAGATGAAATGAGGATGGAGGCATAAAAAAATTAAATTATTCAACACCAAAGAATAGCTTGGCATGATGATTGTATTAAGAAAAAGAAATTTAATGAAGGAGATTGGATCTTACTATTTGAATCACAGAACCAACAGTTCAAAGGAAAGCTGAGAACAAGATGGTTAGGACCTATCGTTCAAAAAGGTTTTTGATAACGACTCTGTGAGACTACCACCAATCGATGGAGACAGGATAACTCTTTTGGTGAATGGACATAGATTAAGGATGTATCAGTGTCCTCTAGATAAAAATACTTTCACCAAAGATATGCTGCTATGTGAAGGAATGGATTCAATGGAGGAGCTTGGCTCTTCCCACCAAGAATAGTTATTTTTTGAATTCAAATAAAGGAAGATGATCATGCTTTCGATCTTCTTCCCCTTAGATTGTAGTTTTTTTTTATTTCATGCTTTCAATAAAGGTTAGGAATGTTAATTATTATATGTACATTAATCACATTTATTTTGTGAGTGCAGGATGTGGAATTCTATGGATATCGGGGAGCTGAGCTAGTAAGGGTAAGTGCATTCTTCTTTTCTATGGATATTATATTTTTAAGCACTCCCCATTGCATTTATTTAACATGATTAAATCAAAACACAATTTTGATGCACTTATTACAGATATAAATCAAAATATTATGCCAACGAGTGGGGTGTAATGAATAATAATGAGAAAATATCCCGCATGTGTCACATTTTTATGGAAGGAAAAGTGGCCTTATCATTCATGATGATAGGACATGAGTTGTGCAATGCATTAAATATTCCCATACAAACTAAGTCCCTATCCTATCAAATTTTTCTGCCGAAAAATTTACACCAACTCACTACCAATTAAGAACTTAAAAAATAATTCAAACTTCCAATGTCACTATTGCATGTAATTTCTTAGCTAATCCGCGCAATCCTTCACCGTTGTTTTTAAGTTTTATTCAACCTTGATTTAGCTATGGGGTAGAAAGAGAAATCTAAACTAGATTTTCAAGAACCACTTCTTTGAAATGTTGTTATTTCTCAGGTATTTCATGACATAGGATGGTTAGATTTTATTAGAAAATTCGAGGGTTTTGATGAGTATTTGGTTGATGAGTTCCTAATAAATTTTGAGGCAACCTACTCATGAATTGGGGGTAAAATAATTGAGATAAGTAGCCAATTTTTGTTGACCTATCTAGCCTACCATATTGGTCTCAAAGTTGTGACTAATGCCTCACTCAAGGATTTAATACCACTATTTCATGAATAAGGTGAAGGTCTTTCAGAAGTGATCCTTACTTCCTTTGGCACTCAAAAATGAATTAGGTAGGAGAGTTTTCCTAGTCTCTAGAAAGAAGTATCTCAGTGGGTCAACAGATATTTTATCTATGATGGACAACCTTCTGTACATAGAGGTGATACACTAAATATCTTGACTTATCTGAAGAAGGGTCACAAAACCTTAAACGTAGGGTTGATTTGCAGAATATCTCACTAAAGTGGTCATCAAGGTGGGATAAAAGTATAAGAATGGGGGTGGTAGAGCTACCTTGAAGCACCCAAGACTTATCCAATTAATTTTTTCACATCAATATTTTTACAGTCCTAAGAGGAAGGTCAAAAAAATAAGTGTAGGGGAGAGTTCAAAACAAAAGAAACTAAAAAGGAATTGTTCCCCAGTGTTTTACCTAGGCTCGAGTTGACTCCTTTCCCTTTGAGAGAAATTATTGAGGAATCTTCTAGTAAGGATAACCCGTCCTCTGTGCCATAAGTTTCCAAAGGTAAAAATACCCTACCAGTCCATTCTTCTATGTTGCTAAGACCAAGAAGGTCTTATAATTTACAAAGACCTAAAGTTTTCCAACTTGAAATGATTCATGAGGACTCTACTCCCATTTTGGAGGAGAGAGATGATGTTGGTACTTCCTTTACCCCTATTTACCAGTCGAAGGATGATGAATTCACAATCATTCTGCAACATAGTTCCCCGACACTAATATGCGGACATTCTGCAGCTTCTAGAAACTAAGTTTGAGGCTCTAGAAATTCCAACAACATTGGAAATATTGACTAGAGCTCTAGAAGCTGCTGCTGATGGAGGTTAGTGGCAGGAACCACATGAATATGAGGTGCTAAAGTGTTACCAAGATGAAATTTCCTCCTTGAAATAAAATTTGAAAGGTATGGAAGAAACTAATTCGTCTTTGCAAGTTGAATTTGTACAAAGAACTGTAGAGAAGGTTAAATAAATTACTACTTTAAAGGTAGAAGTTAATAGTCTCAAAAGAAAAAGGGATATTAGTCTCAAAGTATGGAATGATTTAACCCAATTATCTCTTTGAAATAAGGAATTGGTAAAAGAAAATAAAAATCTTAAGGAAGAGATTGAGGCGTACTAATGATAAAAGGAAGTTAGAATCTATTTTGGATTTTATTTGTCCTATGGCCTGCAAACTTCTATCCTATAGGAAACCCTCCTTTGTCTACAATATGTTTATTCAAGAACAATTTTATGCTTGGCAATTGATGAGAATGTGTAGTAAAGAACCTTATGAGGCCCCTGATGGAAAAAATTTCTTGGAAATTTATCAAAAGTGTACTCCTAAGATTAATAATTTTATGTGTGAATTTTACCTTCACAATATGTTGGTTACTAATGTGCTCAATTTTTCATTAATTTATTCATGGGGGATTTTTAGTCATTACTTAGAAACCAAATCATATGGAGTTAGAAAACAGAACTTTTCACTCAGATGGCTCAAACCACAGGTTTCTACATTAGGCCTACCCATCATCATTATATGGCTATGAATAAAAATTTCAGGTCTCTCTACTATCAAGATGACATAGGAAAGAATACTTCAAAGGATTTACAAAAATGTGTGCAGGATTTTGAGGTCTACAATCAACAACATTTTAGTGAGGCACTGCAAGCTTGTGATAAAAGTTGGGATACATTAATCTTACTTTTGAAATGAAGGGAAGTGATCTCCCCCCAAAACCTTAGTTGGAGCATGAGGAGGGGAGATGCACTTATTGAAATTATCCGAGAAATCATCAAAGAAAAATGAAAAATAATACAATGATGAGTGGGTTGGAATACAAGTGAGACCACCTCTTCTCTTGAGTCCCATGACTACTTGTCGGGGAGAATGTTGCCCAATCACATGGTAGATTCACAATATGGGTAGAGGTTATTTAAAATACTCAAGGGTGTAAGGGAACAATAAAATAGTATGCAGATCAATTTTAAGAATATGACATGGCACAATGACTTGGCAGTAGAGTATGACGAGAGATGAGTTTGCAAAGGGACATGCAAAAGGTAAAGTGTAGGGGAGATGATGAGTGCATATATTGATCTATTATATCATCTATATTTTTATTTATTTATTCCTAAAATGCTAATTTATGCTTGGAGGATGTTTTTCATAGTTATATCCTAACAAGGTTAATGCATTTCTCTTGTCTTTATTCATGCAAATTGTTGACCGTAGAAATTACCTACTAATCATCTCGTGAGTAAATGTGGTGACATGTGTAGGATAATAGTGAGCATTTTCTACCAATTCTGGAAGTTGCAATCAAGGAGGCCGATTCTTTAGCCATTATGCCATCATGGAGGACTTTTTCCATAACTAGCCTACAAACACGAATCCTATTTTTAGCATTATTATAGGATTTCAATGAAATTTAATGAGGTTGTTAGTGGATGAATTTGGTGCCTATAATCATGACACATTTTGTAACTAATTGTGTCTATAAAGACACCTTCTTGAGAACAATTTGTAGTTAGTTGATAATAGTAGTTTATAGTACAATTATCTACCAGTTAGTATTTACTTTTCAATGTTATGTTGAACATGTCTCAGAAATTATTCAAATTAATATAGTTGATGTTGTTTTGAATATCATCTAGTGCTAAGATTACCTCCATCCCAAGGAAGAGCAAGGGACCACTCAACTAAGGCAATTAGAGTATTTATGTTTCATGAATGCTTATTTGAATGCAATTACTTATTTCCTTGCTTTGGTATATTTCTTTACTGCTACTTCAATTCAGTGTGTATTATTCCAATTCTACTATTTCAATTTAGTATGTGTGTGTTAGTTATATTCTATTACTTTAATTTTGTGTGTGCATTTTAATTCCAATTAAATTATTTCCTTTAAACACATTTTTATTACAACAACATTGTTTCAGTAGTTTAGCATTGTATTTCCATAGACTAGGAAGAAACAAGGGGAACCACACCAACCAAACCCCCCAAAAGAAACCACAAAACAATTGAGTTGCATAAGAATTCATTGCATACAGCCTAGGACACACAACCCTAGTTTTATAATGACAATTGCGGAAGAATCTGTTGGTTAAATGATTGGAGAATAAAACGACCCATCAACAAGTGAACAAATTTTGCTTTAGTGAAAGGTTAGGTAAAGATGTTTTCAACCTGATAATAATTTTGAAACTAATATAAATAAATGAGGTCTCTTTGAATCAACTCCTAAATGAATTAAATGTGAATATCAATACTAGGAAGAATCAATGAGAACCACACCAACCAAACTCCTCAAAAGAAACCACCAAACAACTAAGTTGCATAAGAATTCATTGAATATAACATAGGATACACAACCCTTGTTTCATAATGACAATGGTAGAAGAATCATTGGTTAAATGATTGGAGAATATAATGACCCATCATCAAGTGAAGAAACTTTTCTTTAGTGAAAGTTTTGGTAAATATTTTGTAACTGATATGAAGTCGACAATAATATAAATAAATGAGGTCTCCTCAGATCAAATCCTAATTAATTACATATGAATCTCAATATGATTTATTGATTTATGTTGAACCATATTTTAAAAAATCAATATAGTGCTAAGTTTTCACAATAGATGATGGTAGGCCACCAAAAGTGAATGTTAAACTCTTTGAGAATACCTGTAACTAGATATCTTACATGGTAGCATTGACTGTTCCCCCTTTTTTTTCCTCTATAGAATATATATCAATCACATTCTATTTCTTGCTTGATGAACTAACAAGACTAAAACCAAGAGAAAATTTGTAACTAGAGGTATACTTCTAATGATCGAGATCACCCGCCCAATCAAATTTTTGAATTTAATTCAGTCAATATTTGTCCCTCCCAAGTAATGAATTCCATCAATTTGAGTACCACAAACATAGTGAAGGATCCACTTAGTTACTTTCCAAACTAGCTCATGAAGCTCATGTATAAATCTAGACATGATGCCAACATCGAACAAAATATTTGGCCAAGTGTAAATTGGGTAGATCATGTTCCCCATCTATTGGTGATAAAGGGTACCATTGAATAAGGGAGTGGAGAAATCATAAACTAACTTAACCCTGAAAAGGAAGGGAGTGGGAGATGGATTACAATCAAACATGTTAAACTTGGATAACAAATCAAGGGCATAATTAGGTTGAGAAATCATAATTCCCAAGTCAGATTGGGTAATCTATATCCCAAGGAAGTAGTGAAACAAATCCAAGTTAGTTAGAGAGAACTTGTTGGATAAGGCATTCTTCATAGAATCAATGATCAAGGAATATTTACTTGTAATAAACAAGTCATCAACATACAAAACAAGGATAAGCATGGACTCATTTTTCCATAAAATGTAAACATTTGGGTCAGAGTGACACCTAGTGAACCTTGATGCAAGAAGAAAGGAGTTCATCTCAACATACCAAGCTAATGGGATTTTTAAGGTCATAGAGAGACTTGTTTAGTCTAAAAAACAAGGGAGGAATCATAGACATAACCTTGAGGTTGTTCCATATAGATTTCTTCCTCTAGCTCCCCATGAAGGAAGGCACCCTTAACATCCATTTAATGGACTTCCCATCTATAAGTGGTAGCAATGGCGAGGGTTAGTCAAATAGAATTCATCTTCATAATGGGATCAAACATCTATAAATAGTCAACCCCAACAACTTGGGAGAAACCATTACCTCTAAGTCATGCTTTATAATTTTTGACGTTCCCATCGACAACATAGTATTTTTGGTATACCCCACTTGTACCAAACCATTTTTATTCCTTCCGAAAGAGGGGTGAGATCCCAAATATCATTATTCATGAGAGAGGAATACTCCTCCATGGAAAAATCCCCTCAAGAATCCTAGCAGCCTCCCAAAAATACTGAGGGTCATAAGGAGAGGAAAATAAGGTGTGTGTTCCAATGAAATATAAACAATTTCATCTCTCATCTTAAGGATCCACTATCTAGTCTCCAGACTCTGTAAAGTCTATTTTTCCCAACAAGGAAATGAAGGATAATTGGGCTAGGAATCATTAATTCTTCACTTGAGTAAGAGGGGACATAGTCCTCATCATCACTACTATTAGAATTGGAGTATTATGAAGAGGGAGGAGAAGGAGGATGAGGAGTAGGAGGCTCAATAAGATCATAATTAGAACAATCTAAATTAAAGTCGAGAGAGGAGAAAAAGGACCTCAGCAGGTGGAGAATTGGAAGTAGAAGACAACTCATTAAATTTCACACTTCTTTCAATAGAAAAATGTTGGTGGTGGGGTTCAATAATCTATATCCCTTCATTCCAAAGTGATACCCTACAAATATACAAGGCCTGCATTTTGGTTCTAAGGCCTTACATATATTTTGGGAATCGAGCCATAATAGTTGATCGGAAGATACGAAAGTTCTCAACATCATATTTTTGTGCATATCAATCCTCAAAGGGTGTCATATTTTTACTACTTTGTGTATAATTTGGTTTTGAATGTAATAAACACAATTCACAACTTCATCCCAATACTGTAGATGAAGGGATTTAGAATGAACCATACAAGTTGCCATCACCTTATGTGTTCTATTTTTTCTTTCCAAAACTCCATTTTCTCGAAGGACCGTAAGCAACCGTATGCCACAAATAAATCCCTTTAGAGGTTTAGAAATCATTGAACCTATTTCTCACATACTTTCCTCCATTTTCAGTTCAAAGAACCTTGATAAATCTTTCAACTTGTTTCTCCGCAAGAGCCTTGAAGTCTTGAAATTTATCGAAAACTTCATATTTATGTTTGAGAAAGTAAACCCACATATAACATGAAAATTCATCAATAAATATAAAGATCTCTAATGAATGAAGGAGATGGAAAGGGGGCATAAATGTCATTATGAACAAGATGTAAGAGATGATAAGCTCTCTAGGATTTTCCTTTTCCAAAAATTTATTCAAGGTGCTTCTAAAGGGCACAACCATCAAAAATACCCATAGAAAAAATGACTTGAGGTAACCCATTGGCCATTTCATGTTGTCTCAATTATTCAAGGTAATGATAGTTTAAATGACTAAAATAATCATGCCATAGCTTACTAACCTCATCAACATGAGTAAGAAAAGGAGTGGGAGAATAATCATAAGTATAGTGGGAAAAGGTGTACAAATTTGAGATTGGTGGTCTTCCTTTCACTTAACCATTGTAGTCTCGCTATGAAGCTCACGAATGATCATTGAGTTAGGATTAAATTCCACTCACATTCCTTCACCAATATGATTGATTTGGTAAATTGATAATAGATAGATATAGAGATTAAGAACACTTAAATTTTTTTAAAGGTCCCACCATCTAATTTTACAAGTCCACTACTAGCAATCGACACCGAAGTGTCATCACCCAAAGTGATTTGGGACATACCACATGGTTCAATGTCGAGAAAATGTAATATGTGAACAACCCATGTGGTGTGAGGTATGATTTGGAGGAAATTTTAGGTGGTCATAAGTTCCCTATTTCTCCTTAAACCATTACATTATGGAAGATCACTCGATATATTTATAATGCCTATTGGAATATGTCAATCGAACACCATATGCTCATGTTATTTCTAGTCAAAGTTCATGGTCAAATTGGGTCAATATGGAGGTGCGCAAGTCTACAGTACCTTGACTTGTGAACAGAGTCTATTACATATTTTAGAGTTGATAAAAAATGATCACGGACATGTTTGGTCTATTCTTTGGTCTTTGATAGTGTGCAAAGTTTTAGTTTTCACTAGTGAGTTCCATTCTTGTTTCAGAAGGAGACCAAACCGCTATGGTATAGTTGTGTAATTTTAATTTTCCTAATTACACTATAGTTTTATGTTGTATTATGTCATGTATTCTAGTGCTGAAATATGGTAGGATAGGAGCCTCACGATTTGGAATATTTGAAGTAATACAACTTAATTTACACATACAAGTAAAGCGCTTTACACATATGCCATAAGCGCTCCACATACTTGCCACATTGGAGCCTAATTAATACACATACTTGCCACATGGGAGTTTGATCAATCCACGTAATCACTCAAAACATAAGCCCAACTCACTATACATGTAAATTCAAAGAATCCCCAATGGCCATTTAAACAATGTCATGTCCCCACTTATAAACTACCCTATCCCCAACCACCAAGTAAATTTGGGATAAAGGGGTTAAATTGGTAATTAATAAGCCATATTTGGTAGCCAAGTGCATGGAGGGGATCAACCTCATGACCTATGGAAAAATAATTTGTATGCTTACAAATATTCCACTTCCTTGTAAATGCTATAAAAGGTGATTTGTGTATTTGAAGGGTAATGGGTCCAAGACTGTGTAAGGTCCCTTAATGAGAATTTTTTACATTTGGTATTTTTTGGCCCACTTAGAGGCATTTTCAGGAGTTTGATAGAATTGGAGAAATGTGCATAATTTTTAGACGAACAACCCAAGCCTTTGATATTCCTAATTGGTGTTGATTTGACATCATTTTGAAGCATTTTTACACCACTTTTGATGTAGAACATGAGGAAAGGGATTGTGCAAGTTCCACGGGAAGGTAGATGAAATTATTGATCGAATTTAGAGTTATTTAAAGGTCTCCTAAGTATTTTTATTATAGGATCAAATTCATTTCATGTTGCTAGTTTTCATAATGTACTTATAATATATTTTAAAATGGATCGGTTCATCCTTTAAATGAACCCGAGAGATGTAGCCAATTTAGTTAAATCCATTATCAATATTTTGTCATTGTTCCTTTTATATTTTTGTTTTTATCAATATTTTAGTTTAGTTTTTGATGGATTAACTATTAGTGTTGGTGAAATAATTTTTCGTGTTGTAAATTAGGTGTCTCCACCAAAGCAATCATGAGCCTAAGCCCTTCCTTCTTGGGTATGGGGCACATTTTTGTGTCCCCTATTTTCCTTGGGAATGGGGACAAGAAAATGTGCCTCAAAACCAGATCATGAAAAGTGTCATTACGTGGTGCGAGGATAAGGAGATGGGAAAAAACATGTTTTGGCACATGGGAGTTGAAAAGTGGTCACATGAAGAACCCGAGGAGGGGTTAGGTTGGGGATAATTTTTATGTCCCCTTTATCACCTTGGAAATTGGAACAAGGGTAAAAGAAAATGCACTCTTAACCATATCATGTCACTTGTCACCGTGTGTGGTGCGAGGAGAGGGAGATTATCTTAGATTAATTAGCACTCTGTCGAGTTAATATGGTGATGCAAGAGCATCGATGTTATGATTAAAAGTTCAAATAGGTGTTAGGTAGGTCAAATATGTTTCCCTCCATAATGGAGTGTTAAAATTCAAATGGATGTGTTGATTGTAGTAAAAGAGTGAAATTACCTAATAAAGGTAAATGTGAGCCAAGTAAGGCCATGTGAGTCATGTAAGGTGAATTATCTATTTTGGAACATATTCATAGGTGGATATTAGGTTGTTTAGGTCTGATTCTAAGTTGGGAATCCTGTTGTATAAAGAATAGTGTTAGTTGCACTATTATAGGGGGTTGGTTTTTAGTCTTATTGTAAAGAAATCATCTATTTGAAGCGAGGTTTACACATGTGGAAGAGTATCGGGAGGAGCTATGATGTAAAGAAGATGGATCACTATGAATAGAAGTAGTTTTGATTATTTGGAAAGGAAAAAAATCATGGTTTCATGGTTATTTTGATGTATTACCTTGATAGTGTATTGAATCCCTTGTTCAATCCAAGAGCTTAAGCATAAAAATTGTATAAAGAGAAGGAATAAGAAATTTTTGAAGGTTGGATTAGGAGGTAAGATAGAGAGAAGTAACATAGATTTTTCTTGACCCTTGAAACATCTTCTAGTTTCCTATAGCTCAATTTTTTAGGTCTCGGGTAAAAACTAGGGATTTCCATAACTTGAGTTCTACCTAGCCAATTTTTTATGAATTTTTGTGAAAACCTCTATCTAAGTAGGTTCTAGGAGTTTTCCAAATATCTCCTTCAAATTTGGACATGTGGGAGAATTATACCAAGAGTTTTAGGTGAACTAGGACTATGCAAAAATTTGGAGAAGAAAGAGTTGAATGAAAAAAACATGGATTCAAACTCCCAATTTTGGTAGAGATAATCCTATCAACATCTCAAAGGTGGATCCATAAGGTGTCAGGGCCAAATCATGCCGAAAATATCACCTCAACAGTCGTATCCATAGGGGCTAAATAGACTTAATATACCTAGGAGAAGTGGTCTAAAGGTACCAAATCTGTACAAAGGAATAAGTCTTGAGATTTGGACATATCAAATAATACCATAAATGGTCTCTAAATCAGCCAAGAGAATCTAATATTGTTTCAAGAGAATTGGAGATTCACTAGAATTTATATCTAGGAAGGGCTAGTAGAAGAATAGGCCTAAGGAAGGAACTAGTATGAAATGCATTGACATGGCTACACAAAGGGGATAAATACCTTGTAATAGGTTGAATGAAGTTTTCTAAGGGCATCTAGAGTGATCCTTGAACCTATATGTTATATGGAATACCTAGACCCTAAGAGACCTAACTAGGTGCATTGGCTATGTTCCAAAGACAATGCCTACATGGTGGCTGTATAAAAGAGTAGAGGAGGTAGAACGAAATTAAAAGAGAGAGTGTAGGGGTGAAATTGGAGATATGATGATAGTGAACAGGGAAAACTATGATCATTTGCTAAGGTATGCCCAATCTATGCTTGGTTTTAGATAGGTGCTTGTATTGATGCAAGTTGTACATGAAAGAATATATCTAAGATTGTTTGAGCATATTAATTTTTTTAAGGAAAGTGGAAAAATATCATCAAGAAAGGGATAATGGAGAGTACTATGCTCAATGGTGCTCATGTGCTAGGAAGGGTCATGTAGATTTGAGAGGTAAGTTTTTTCAAGACAAGGATAAGGTAAAAGTGTATTTGAATCGGATGGGTCATATGGGGGACCGGAGAGGAGGGAAGAGCTGGGGTGAATTTTTGTGTCCCATTTGTACCATTGGGAAAGGTAAAAGAGGGAAAAACAATTGTGCCATGAATCTAGAAGGTGACATATGTCACTCCAAAATTTGACTAAGTATGAGAAGTATGCTCGCGCAAGAGATAACTTGAAGACACAATTTCTAGAGCTCTAGATAGTATTTTAATATGAAAATTTATATGATTTTGACTCCCAAGAACATTTTATTAACAATTGGATAGGTTTTAAACTTCAATTGTGCTTTAATATTTTAAAACTATCCCTTTTTTATTTTAGACAAAAGGGTTTGTCTTCTAAGATTAAGTCAGCTTTGTGAAAGATGTGATGATTACACTATTTAGATCATTCCTTGATTTATAATTCCTATTTTTTCCTTCCAAATCCTTATGGAGCTCCTAGAATCCTCTAAAGAAATTTAGGTTCCAATTTTGAATACACACTACTTACACATGAAAACCTCGCTCTGCTAATAAGAGGATGATGATGTTAAATAATGAGTTATATGATGATGTTGATAAGGCTAAAAGATGATGATAGAATGGGGTGTGCTACCATAAAGTGCCCACTTTGTTATCATTATTAGCAATGTTATGAATGTTTCATAGATAAAAATGCATCAAGGTATAAATAACACGATGATTTACTTGAAAAATGCCATGTGTCTTGATATCATTGGACCGTACAAAAAAAAAAGAAACAAAAGGGGCCTCATATCATCTGCCCGAAAAATTCACCTCATATCATCGGAAGAAATGTAAATACAGACAAGAAATAAAACACACACAAGAAAAAACACACTTTACATTTCTATATTATTTGTGTTTTGTGGTGTTTTTATTTTTTTGGATGTTTAGATTTTAGGATGTTTTGATTTTTAGATTTTTATAATTTTTTAGATTTGGGATTTTGGATGGTGGATGTTGAGGTTTTTGGATGAAAGGATTTAGAATGGGATATGACATGGGGGTATGGTTAGGATGAAAGGAAAGGATTGAGGGAAATTTGATAGGTTGAATAGGATAGGGATTGGTTGTTAGGTTATGATTAGATGGGATGTGGGATATTGGATGTGAGATAGATAGATAGGATGAGGAATGTGGTATAAGATAAGATGGGGATATGGAAGATGATAAGATATGCCCCCTTGTATAGGGGATGGATTTATGGATAGACGTGGTATGCCCCAAGTGGAAAGTAGGGTGGCTGTGTAGATGGATGGATGGGTTTGATTTTCCCCATTAGGGTAGGATGGGAAGTGAGAATTATCTAAAAGGGATGATGTCCCTATTGGATGGTAAGTAAGGCTACCCTAGTCATGATGATGATAATTTAAAAGGGACATAAGGTAGATTGGATGAAAAGTAAAAGGATCATCGTCGTCACGAATTTTTGATTGAAGGGAAAAATGATGTGGATGTGATGGATAAAATTAATGATGAACAAGAGATGAGCCTAATGAAACATGTTGAAGGCAAGAGTAAGACTAAAAAAATTATAACCAAGGTATAAACATTATTCGAAACATGCAAGCCCTATGTCTTTGCATGATCAAAATGTGTGCTATTGTGATGGTTAATTACCACTTGAAGTGAAGACTTGATGGGTAGTATATGAAGAAAAACTAGCTAATAATATATAGAGAGTGAGTAAGTATAGTAGGGTGATGGAAGGTGAGCGAAAAGTTCATTTGTGCATTACTCCACTATCACCAGTGTCCATAGCCCCGATGGAGATACTTTTGATTCTTATCATAACATTGCTCTACTACCATCCAGGATATCCATAGCCCGGTAGAGATACTAGAAACACCCCATAGAGAGAGTCTTGAGGTGGATTTTATTTGATATTTTTAATTTTATATAATTTTTTTCTTTTTGATATTTGGAGTTTTTTTGCATAAAGATGAACTCCATGGTTTAAGAAGGTATTCATAAGAACCAAGATCCAAGGAGCGGGAACACCATATTCTATAAGAATATCACCTAGAATCTCCCCTCAAAAAGAGGCACTTGAGAAGAAGAGAAGGATAAAGTTGAAGTTGGATGAGGAGGTAGAAGAGTTCAAGGAGAGCACACCTAGAACCCTAGTACAACCAAAATATATGGAGGAACCCAAAGATGAAGAAATGAAAGATGAAGAGGAAGGGATGAAAGAAGTAGAATAAAATGTGAGAGGTCAACCCAATACACATGTTACTACTCGGGAAGAAGAAGGGCCAAATCAAACCTTGGCGCTGTGTTCCTAAGAGCTCAAGAACAAAGAAAACAAGTTAAGAATATGTTGTGCCAAGTATGGGCTATGCTTTGAGGATACGAGAAAAATCATCTACACCCGATTTCAGAGCACAATAGGCATTAAGGAATTGTATGGATGGGAGCTGATGGATCCAGACATGGACACCACACACATAAGGAAACAATTACCATGGTCCATGCAGACCCATATGGACAAGCTAGATTTTGATGTATGTGAGGAATCTTGTATATCAAGGAGAGTGAAGAAGGAACCCCAAAGCAGACACATGATAGCAAATCCTACTCTAATGTCGATGAGTGTGTAAGAAATGGTTTGGTTAAGGTATATGTAGAGGGGCATGGAGGAACATTAATAATGTTTCCACCATTAGAGTGCTACTTAAAGATAACATGGCAAAAACTACAGAAATAGCACGTTTAAAAGGAGAAAAGGACCTAGAATAGAAAAGGAATGAGGAATTCATTAGCATGGCAGAAGAAATTGGTGATTAGGTTTTGAAAGCGAGACCTCGTCTTGATTCTAAGGTACCTGAGAATTTTCCTTTGGCTATGCATTATGTGTGCACATTGGTTGATTTGGTGCTAGAAGATGGACCAATTTGAATGCCAACGCCAAAGGATCCTGAACAAGAAGCAGAAAGAGCAAGGGCCTCCATGGTTAGGAAAATTTCAAATTATGAGGCGTTGCTCCAAACTCTAAAGGATGAACTGAAGAAAGCTGACCAAGCTTTGAATATTTATGTGGCACTAGAAGTAGTGATAAGGATCATAACTCTAGTTGAAGATAATGATGTTCTAAAGGCCATGAAAGATGAGACACCTGGGATGCTAGAAATATTGGCACTTGTGAAACAGAAGCGCGAAGCCCTTGCAATAGCCCAAGATCCACATAAGGAGAGAATAGATGAGATTGGGAAGCACATAGCGCAAAAGATGGATCTTTTGGAGGGAATGATGACTGTTATGGCCAATGTTGTCCAAGTACTACAGAATGAGAAGGAAAAGATTACTCAGGACAAATTGGAAGCCATTGCCACGACAAATTCCAGAGAAGACAAAGGTCATGTTATATGACTAGTAGACATTGGAGGCTGAGATTAAAATATAATTCAAGATTTTATCCTCCCTGGTTTAAGAAGAAGGTGTTGCAAAGTAAATTTCTATTCTTTTGTATAGTGATTCTTTATATTCTTTCCATTATTTTTCTTTATTCTTTGGGAACATTAGAAAGAATCCACATTATCGGGATGACAATGTAATTTAGTGTGGGGTAATGTTGAGAAGACAATATTTTCCTAAGGGGAAGACACACATAGGATACGTGCATGGGAACAAGGAATCCTTGAAAGCATGGAAGGATAAGGAAGGAAACGTGCGTCGGGGAAAAGTTGATTCGGGACTTAGCCATTTTCATAGATGCAGGCTATTTTTGGAAGGTAATGTCCAGAGAACACATTGGGATGGAGACTTGCGTGACACACAAATGCTATTTTGGGAATGATCATCTAATAAGTGCCATGCATAAGTTCAATAAAATTATAGGATTACTTCTTCTAGCTAATCGTAGGATATTTATTATTAGCGCACTTGCATATGTACATGTTAATGTAAAGGCGCATGGTTATTATTAGCATGTGATATATTTTAGGAAGTGCATAGGAAGTGAAG
Organism: Taxus wallichiana var. yunnanensis; assembly: GCA_018340775.1. NCBI lineage: Eukaryota > Viridiplantae > Streptophyta > Pinopsida > Cupressales > Taxaceae > Taxus > Taxus wallichiana. Next base: position 644,942,011 of record CM031238.1, read on the forward strand.
GAAAAGTCCCCACCCCTATAAATATGTGGTGAACTATGTAGCTATAGATATAGAGGACTGAATTATGGTAGATTTATGATGTTGGATCTCGATGCATGCATAACTTATGGTGATGCTTTGTAATGTAAGAAGATTCTATGTAATTCAGTGTTTAATATAATGGAGTATATTGGATGGATAATGGTTTTAAACATGAATGTAACTAGTTCTTGTATGGTTAATCTTATTATAGTTATTGTTTAATTCATGATTCTCTAAGATCTAGATCTGGTTATGCTCTGTGGAATGTTTATGCTTATTTATGGTTTTGAATATGTTTTATCTTCATCACACTAACATCTTGTACAAGCAACTCTAAAGAGTGTCCTGGTACCTTTTCATGCTTTGGGTGAGTTCTCATCTTAGGTTGGTTATGTGCCAATGCTTTTGGGTTTCTCTAGGTTTTAAATAGTGGATTCTAGGTCGCATCACTTCCAATCTCTTGCTGGTATAAAATTTTCAATATCGGTATGAACAAAATAATTACACTCCCATCAGGGGAGCCTTATTCTTCCATATTGGAAAATTTGTTGAATGCTGGAACATCACTCTTCCTCCCATCAAACCACATACTAATTTTGATCCTTCTCACCCCACACTAGCTTGGTATAAAGAAAATTACTTTTGTAATTATCACCGTGTAAGAGGACATAGTGATGCAAACTACAAAACCTTTAAAAACATTGTGCAAAGAATGTTATACAGTGGTGCTCTTGTCCTCAAAATCCCTAATGCACATGCCAATGCAAACTTGGAAATTTTTTAGAAAAAAATCTTAACCATTTCCCTTCGTCAACTCACACTGGCGAGACATCTAAAGAAGAAACCAATGTACATGTGGTTCATGCAATCTTCAATACAACATCTAATCCTTCTATCTAGTCTCCTCCTATAACATCTATTGAGGAAATCTTTGCACAAACTCCTCTACCCATAGAGGATCCCACCTCACCTATTCCTTTACCCATAGAGGAACCCACCTTACCTACTCCATTACCCACAGAGGATCCCACCTCACCTGTTACTTCACCCATAGAGAAACCCACCTTACATGTTCCTTTATCCATAGAGGAACCCACCTTACCTATTCTTCTACCTATAGAGGAACCCACCTTATCATCCTCTCTACCCATAGAGGAGTCTACATCACCCACTTTTCCTTCTCCTCAACCCATAAAGGAGCCAATTATATCTACTCTTCCTATTGGTGATACTTCTCTGAAGGCCTTCAAATATCCCATCACTCTCCTTACCTCACTCTTACCTATCGAGTTAGAGGATAAGACCTTCCCTATCTCACAAGCCTTAGAGCTATTCATAGGATTTAGCACTAATTCATCATCCTCTTCATCTACTCCAAAACCCTTCTCTCATTTGGTTGACCGCTTAGAGTACATCAATTACACTACCCTCTGGGGATGTCTTAGAATCCATGTTTCCACACAAATGTAAATTTCCTCCCTTGATACCTCTACCATATATCAAAAGATCTTCAAAATGACTAAGGCTATTATGCCGAATCAGTGGTATTGGCCCCTTCTTCATTAGCACCCCTTCTAATCAAGCCTCCATCAGCTCAAAAACCTACTACCACCTTAGGGGTTTTACCTTTACCAAATATGTTACACCCCCTGAAGCTAGACTTATGTTACACCCCTTGCGAAGCTAGACTTATCAACTTCTCCATCACTAATCACAAAACCTACTATGGAACCTAAAAGGAAGATCCAACCTCTTAGGTATCACACTCTGGTATCTCCCACATCTTCTTACTCACCTTCACAATTGTCGTCAATATTGGACCCACATCCTTCAACCTTGGTTAATCTAACCCATTACCAAGGCAAACCCAAAATGTGACAACCTATATCTTTGCCTTCACCTCCCGTTCTACCCACACCTTCTTCATTACCTTTACCCTCACTCTTGCCAACACCCACACTTTTTCCTTGGCTTACTTGGATACCTACACCTTCTAAGTCTCATTTTTCCTACCATGTTGTTCCTCTACCTTTACCCAAGAAGGCACAACCTAAACCCAAACCTTCACTACCTACCAAAAATTATTTACACCAACGTGATCTCTCGCCTCACCTTCCTCACGAAGGTCACCTACCCCTTCACCCAAGAAAACCTTGACCTCTCATTATGATCCTTTAGTAGGATCCTACTCTAACATCCTTACTTGATTGTTAGAGACATATACTATATCACTTATGCCTATCAAGCCTTACAATCCTCTCAAACCTAAACTAGTAGGGTTTGATGACACAAAAATTTGTGCCTATCATCACTCACCAGGGCATGACATCGAGAGTTGTAAGGATCTTAAAACCATTCTCCTTTAGCTTTGCAATTTTGATGGTCTCTTCAAAGATCTATTGGAGGAATATTCCATCCTTCCTTTTCCCATCGCTAAACAACCAAGTCCCAAACCCATTATACAATATTTCCATTCACATCCACCTATTGATAAAGGTAAGCCTAAACAACTATCTTTTCCTCCTATCTTTGAAATTAACATGGTTCATGTAGCCACTCGGTCACAACACATGAAAGACAAAGGAAAGGAAAAAGTTAGTAACCCTTCTAGTTTTCCTTCACCTACCATTACACTTGCACCTCCCCCCAAGATAACCATCCTTGGGATGACACAACCTGCTTCTTTCTCATATTACACATCATTCAATGATCAAATAACTTCACCAGTCCCCATTGAAGATGTCTTTATTCGATTTGATTCAAACCTATGATTCTCATTGTCAGGCCCTCATCAAGGTCTTGCAATCCATCAAGGTTCCACCCAATGACACTTCACCTATTACCACCCTCATTACTCCTCATCAGATTGTTTCCATTAATTTCTCCAAATAAGAGATTTCCCCTTCACAACTTGATGATCTCCACCCATTCAAAACCTGTAATATAATTTACCATCCAAATTATGTTCTAATAACATTTAAGGAATCTACCATTTCTGTCACTTCACTTTCCTCATCTAATCCACCTACCAACCCTCTTATTCTACCCTCTACTGATGCCCCATCTTCTCAGGCTTCAGATAGCTCATTTATACCTACTACCCAAGTACCAACCACAAACCCCTTGGTAGGAATTTTTCAATGCCTTACACTTGGAGAATACCGCCTCCTCAACATTGACACATTCCTTACTCCTCAAGAGTATGGAAAACTACACCAACACCCATGTTACGATCATCATATAGGAGAGGTCATACCATACGGACCTCCCCACCTTCACACTAACCTAACCTATGGGGGGCTCGACACTTCCTATTATTCTATTGAACCTCCATTCTAAACCAAACCTTTTCATCTGACTTCTCCTACCTCACCAAACACAACTTTACACTCACTTTTCTTCACTGTTGTGCCTAAAAAGGCTTCAATTTTTTTCATTATGAACAAGGTCATCACATCATCATATCATGCACCACTAAGAAACACAAATACCATTGTGGTCTTGGATTTCCTAGGCATCCTCCTCCTAAGAAGGCCCAAATCACCCTCATAAAAGATGAAAAGCCTTCCCCACCTGCCTCACCTATCATGTCGCCTTCTCCCATAGAGTCTATGGATCTCGAATCCATTCCGCCTAAAAATTCATGAACATAATCTCCTTAGTACCTCTGACCTATCAACATGATGGAAAATTTTTCTGTTCCCTTCCTCTTCTTTATCATGACAAGTTGGATGATGATATGCCTTTTATAAACTTCATTCAGTGTTAGGATGATGATTCTATTCTGACCTATTTAGGTGTGGAGGATTCTTATATTCAAATGTCATTACCCTCTGACACACAAACCATGTTAAATGAATCTACCATAGAAATCAACATTCACACTCAGGATGACCCATGAATTCTACAGAAAGGTCAATCTTTAGACTCTATGGAACAAGAATCTTTCACCACTTTTCTTCATGGTCATAGAAAAGCATTTTCTTAGTCTTATAATGATATTCTATGTATTAACCCTAATATCATGCTTCACAATATCATAACTAACCCTGATGCCAAACAGTGAAACAGAAGTTACGTAAAATACATCCTCACATTACTCTTCTTGTGAAAGAATAACTCCAACACCTTCTCTTTGTTTCCTTCATCCTACCTATTGACTATCCACAATGGATCTCTAACATTGTTCCTGTCATGAAATTGAACAGGGGACTTCATATCTATATTGAATTTTGTGACCTTAACCTTTCCTATCTAAAATATGACTTTCCTCTACCAAACATTGACCAACTAGTTGATCTTACAATCGGCCATGAGATGTTATCTCTTATGGATGGGTTTTCGAGTTATAATAAGATATTAGTCTCTCCAGAAGATCAACACAAAATTTCCTTCATAACCCCTTAGGGGACCTTCTATTATTGTGTCATGCCCTTTGGCTTGAAAAATACTGGTGCTACCTATCAGCGCACTATGACTTACATCTTCCATGACATCATGCACAACATATTGGAAGACTATGTCGACAACCTTCTTGGTAAGTCCAAGCGTCGTACATCAAACACCTAGTCGTTATTCAAGTTATCTTTTATCACCTTATCCAATATTTTTTTCCTTCAACCAAAGAAGTGTGTTTTTGTAGTTCTCTCAAGTAAGCTCCTTGGTTTCATCATCTCTTTATGGGGTATCAAAGTTGATCCTGCTAAGATCAAGGTAATTCTTGACATGCCTCCACCTACTAACCTTCGGCAGCTTCGTAGCTTGCAAGGAAAATTGCAATCCATCCGACACTTCATCTCTCAACTTTTAGACAAATGCTAATCATTTCACCATTTTCTTAAAATGGACATTTCTTTTCATTGGAATGAGGAGTGACACAAATCCTTTGAAGTGTTGAAGAACTACCTTCTTCAACCACCTATGCTCATTCCACCTATAGACGATCAAGATTTTACATGTACATTTCTACTACTGATAATTCCTTGGGTGCCATGCTCGCTCATCATGATGAACAACATAGGTAACATGTGGTTTATTATATAAGCCATACTCTTCTAGAATACGAAACTCAGTACACTCACGCTGAAAATATTTTCTTAGCCCTAGTCTTTGTGGCCACCAAACTTTGCCACTACCTTCTTAAGCATAATAAATTTGTCATTGCCAACACCAACCCTATTCATTACATGTATGCCAAACCTTACCAAAACCAATGCACCTCTCATTGGCTCATGATTCTTGATGAATTGGATTTGGAGTTGGAGTTAATTCATCAAAGTTTTGTCAAAGGAAAAACCATTGTGGATCAACTTGCAGACACTCTTCTTCCTAGGAATGAATCCTCAAACTTCTATTTTCTTAACGAGTCTATCACCACCCTCTCCACTAATGATATTATTTTTCAAATGACATTATTCTTTGATGGATAAAAATGTCTCCACGGGGAGGTGTAGGGGTCATCCTTATTCCTTTTGATGGTGAGCCTATGCCACTATCCTTTAAACTCGACTTTGACTACACAAATAACATAACCAAGTATGAAGCTCTTATGTTAGGTATTCAAACTGCCATTTCCCTAGATGTTAAATCCATTAACATATTTGGTGACTCTCAACTAGTTGTAAACCAAGTAAATGGTTCATACTAGTGTTATAACAATGAGCTTTGAAATTATAAACATCATGTCAACCTACTTTTGACCACATTTGATCACTTCCTCATTCAATCCACTTTGCGATCCACTAAAAAATTCACAGATACCATGGCTTGTATTGCTTCTCAAATACCTACCTCACCTTCAGACTCAAAAATATTTTTCACAATACAATAGTTGCATTTGCCTTCTTATATTATCCCGACATTAATTTTGTGGGTAGCATTGATACTGACCCATGTGACATTTGGTATAAATAGTTTGTTGACTACCTCTCACTTTCAATCCTGCCTCTAGATCTCACTTGCAATGGATGATGAGCCTTCCTAAAAAGTGTCTCTTGTTACGTCATCATGGGAGGTCTTCTCTAAAAATGTGGCTTTGATGGTATCCTCTTGTGATGCCTCACTAGTTCTGAAATCTCATACACCATCAAAGAAATTCATGATGAGATTTTTAGGGAAAATTTTAGTGCCCTCAATTTTCTAAAGTGTATCATTTGACTCGACTACCTACCGCCAACCCTTAACTAATACTATTGCAACTATGTTAAACATTGTGTGAAGTGCTAGAAGCATGCTAACCTTCATCATACTCCTAGTCACACCTTATAAGTCGCCAAAGAATTTTGGCCCTTTTCTCAATGGGGTTTGGATCTTGTTAGGAAATGAACCCTCATTCCTCACAACGTCATCGTTGGATCATCACATAAAATGAATATTACACTAAATAGGTAGAATCCATCCCTCTCATTTCTACCAAATATGATAAAATAGTCGAATTTATCAACCACCATATCATTTATTGCTTTGGTGTTCCTCATTGCCTTATACCCGACAATGGAAAACAATTAAAAAAACCCCACGCTAATGTTGTGTGACAAATTTTGTATTCAAATCAGTTTCTATTCAACATATTACCCACAAGAAAATGGTCAAGCCAAATATTCTAACAAAATTCTACACAAAATTCTCATAAAAGTGGTTGAGGAATATGGTAAGGATTTATACAATCACATTCCCTTTCGCCTTATTGGATTATCGTAATAGTATTCACACCTTTACTTGCTGCTACACCTTTCTCTTTGGTCTATGGTACAGAGGCCATCCTACCTCTTGAAATCCAAATTCCATCTCTTTGTATATCTCTTAAAGATATCCTCTTTAATGATGATTTTCTCCAAGAACATTTGGCACAACTTGAGCTACTAGAAGAATGTCATTTAAACGCTCTAGACCACCTCCAAATCTACCAAAAGAACCTTAAGCATACCTTTGATAAATGCATTCAAGAAAAAAATTCAAGATTGGTGATATTTTCCTAAAGGAAAATCAACATGTAACCAAAATGGAGAAAAGTAAACGAGGCAAGTTTGCTCCTAATTGGCTTGGACCTTATATTGTCACCCATACCTATGGATCAAGAACTTATTGTTTATCTTCTCTTGAGGGTAAACCTGAACTTGAGCCCCTTAATGCCTTGCATCTTTGAACATTCTATTATTGAATAAGGTGATACATCACTTTATATCACTTATGTACTCATCTATTGAGTGAATCTCTCCTTCTACCTACCTATTTTAAGGACCAATGGCTTAAAAAAATGTGATTATCTATCACCATTCAGCCTTATCTTAAATATGAGTACCATGGCTCTACTCATGGCATGATTCTCATGGATACTTTTCATCCTTTTCAGGATGGAATCCCATGGTTGTTTATCACTTGAAACCCCTCTTTCATATCTAACCTTTATTGTGCTATGGTTTTTCCTTCATAAAAGAGGCCTATACTCCTTTATAGTCTTGTCCATGACTACAAGTCCAAAATAATGCAAAAATTTTGGGATGAAAAAATTCTACTCCTTGAGTCAAAATTCTCACAAATAGATGATTCCATGAAAAGAACATCTATCTCTATTGTTGTTATAAGTGGATTGCTCCCTTGAAGGGAAGCTATACAAAGCCATGCATATACTATACTTAGTCTATCGAAATAAGACTAATCTACATTAGTTAAAACAAACAAAAATAGAGCTTCCCGCATCGATCAGCTTCACGAAGACCTCAAGGAAGACACTAATATTCATCCCAATATATAATTCCCACATCGATCAGTCTATGAATGCAAAAAGTAAAATGCAAAAGAAAAAATCAAGAAAAATACAAACTTTTGGTCATGGACTTGCCTATGCTGGTTTTGGGTATCTTACAGAAGGGGCATGTTGTCCCACAACAAGGTTATGCTAAAAAAACCACTCCACCCTACCCTCTTTTACTTTCTCCTATCTACTCAAGGGATGTGGCACACATGTAACACTTTATGATCATGCAAATTCTTTCAACCATATACCTATCAATCATGCAATATATCAAGGGTTTTATGTTCATAAGCCTATTTGGTATGCTCATTATAGTCCTTGCCAACTATGGAGCATTTCACTTCTTTTAGTTCCCCTTTATTTACTTGTTGCTTCTTCAATAGGACAAGACCATTGACATTGGATATCTTGGTTCTATTCTCATTTCACCCACACCTATACCCATCATCAAGTTCCCATAAACCCATAATTCATTGAAAATTATATCAAATAACATCTACCTTTCCCCAATCTATCTTACACAATCCAATAACATATACCTTACCACATGTTGCCTTACCAAATCTTACCCAATTTATCTTACTCAGTTTACCTTACCCAATTTACCTTACCCAATCTTACCCAACTTTCATAACACTATCTTATTCTTCCCTATCTTATGGGAGAACTACATTGGCTTGAGGCCCCTTTTACAAGGGCTATGTAGGCAACACTTCAAAGACATGGGGTCTTCGGAGGTTAGCTTGGCCATTATTTTCCCTCCAATGTGATCTTTTTGGCTTTTCCTATCTTGCCTATCCTAGTTTCCATAACATCAATACATTGGAAATTAAACCCAAACCAAACAACAACCATTCCTACATCTAGTTTCCATAATATCAATACATTGGAAATTTAAACCAAACCAAACCATAACACCATCATCAACCATGCCTACATCTAATTTCCATAACATCAATACATTGGAAATTTAAACCAAACCAAACAAAAACATCATTAACCATGCCTACATCTAGTTTCCATAATATCAATACATTAGAAATTAAACCAAACCAAAACATCATCAACCATGCCTACATCTAGTTTCCATAACATCAATACATTGGAAATTTAAACCAAACCAAAACAAAACATCATCAACCATGCCTACATCTAATTTCCATAACATCAATACATTGGAAATTTAAACCAAACCAAACCAAAAAATCATCAACCATGCCTACATCTAGTTTCCATAATATCAATACATTGGAAATTAAACCAAACAAAAACATCATCAAACATGCCTACATCTAGTTTCCATAAAATTAACACATTGGAAATTAAACCCAAAACCAAAACATCATCAACCATGCCTACATATAATTTCCATAACATAAATACATTGGAAATTTAAACCAAACCAAACCATACAACAACCATGCCTACATCTAGTTTCCATAATATCAATACATTGGAAATTTAAATTAACTCAAAAACATCAACCATGCATACATCTAGTTTCCATAATATCAATACATTGGAAATTTAAATTAAACCCAAAACCAAAACATCATACACCATGCCTACATCTAGTTTCCACAATATCAATACATTGGAAATTAAACCCAAACCAAACCATACATCATCACCATGTCTATACATCTAATTTCCATGATAGCATTACAATGGAAATGAAACCATAAATAATAGATATAAATAACATCATCTATATCTTTGGAACATCGGTTGTCAATACACTATATACATAGATATAAATAAGTCTCTCAAAAACTCTCATGTACAACTCACCTCTTCGACACGCAGCTGGTATATATAAGTCATAAATCAAAAATAAAAAACAATCTCAATCATCTCAAAGCATCACAGGAGGGCCCAGTGCCTCTTCCACTCTCTCCTCTCCCCTCACCTAGATTTTTTCTCTCGTGCACCGATCATCTTCTAATGGCCCTACCTATGAGTATGGTGGCTCCCTGAACTACTAACACTATGGGTCGGTGAGCTAGACCTCTAACTTGTTGCCTGCTGAGATTTATAGGTAGAATAGCTAGAAATAGGGAGACCAAGTTATGTAATCTGATCCTCATAGTACCTGGCCTTAGCCATAACCTCTCTGTATCATTCTATTGATATCACCTGTGGTGGTGGCATCACTCTACTACTTATATATGGACCCTGTCCCAAAGATAGTGCTCCCTGTTCTTGTACTCGAGGTCATGGACCTTGTCCATGTATTTGTTTCCCATCATGTTCCCTCAGAGGTGAGGGAGGGGAATCCATGTGTCTCCGACATAGGTATGTGCCTATGTTGTTGCTAGTTGTGTCTATAATGTGGCAACATGTGCCTGTAAAGCGATCACTGGCCTGTAGTTCACCCAACTATCCCCCATTGTCATCGATGCCGTGCTTGTGTTGCTACTAGATATGTCATTAAGTAATGTGGTCACATGTGTTTTTAAAGTATTCACCTATGCCTCGTAATCATGTAACCTATGTTGGTACCCAAATTGGTTCTCCCTTTGAATTCGAGAAGCATCAATAAGCCGAGCAGGGATGCTTAGAAAAAGATATATTAGAATTTGAATTTTTTTAGTCAGGGAGGGATCTAACTATCTCTTTATTACTCGAGCTTGGGAAAATTTTGATAACATCATGCTAATGGTTTGACCTACCCTACTACTTTAGGTTCTACCTTTAACCAGGGTGAGAGGACCCATTTTGCAACATATATTTGTAAGGGAAAAGAATGGACTAGCAATATTTGACTCTCCTTTTCAGGATAATGAGACTAACCTTGAAAAGACATGGTCAATGCAAAATAATCTAACTCTCATGAGTTGTCACCCTAGAAAATTTATATGTCTCCTAGAAAAGGTTAAGGTTACTAAAGACACCAATAAAACTAGCTTGCTCATGCATATTTTGGGTAAAGGATAGGTAAATTTAACAAATCTCCTTAGCATTTATGAATAAGTAGTGAAGGGGTTGTTCTTGTAGGTTTTATCAATTATGGATGTATTTTACTCGGTAATTAATAAGGATAAAGTTGATTATACCAAACCTTTTAGAAATTTTAACAAATGTTGGAAAATTTACAAGATGAGAAGATAAGAGCACTCAAACAACTAACACTAAACCTTCAACCAAAAGATGTGCATAAATGGAACCTCAAGACTACACAGTTTCACACAATATTTGAGAATTTAAACACAAAATATCATCCCAAAAACTCAATAAAACATCAAGAATACACGATCTATCACACTTAAGATACACTCATAGACTTATAAAAAACCTTCATCAGAAAAATGGAAGAAAAATGAATTTAAAACTATTTATTGCATAATGAAATGAAAGCTCTCCTCACAACGCAATTGCAATTACCACAGTGCTACCACAAGAATGAGGTCTTGTGTGATTCAGAGGGATTCCCAACATAAGATTGCAATAAGAACATGAATAGCTACTTTGAAATATCTCAAATTAAATTAGATACAACAATGCTCATGATCAAACACAATTAACTCATAACTCATCAAATTCATTAGCAAGGGAAATTTTTATTTGTATTTTCAATGCTTGTCAACGCTTGTACACTTGTATCCATCTTGGCATGATTCTATTTAAAAGATAAAGAAATTAACAGGTTTCTCAAGTGAGTTCTTTGAAAAACACTTCTCTCGGTTTACACCTTTCCTTTCAAAAAATTCAAAAAAAATTAACTCCCCAATGTGAGAGTATTCTCATCACATTTATACAATTTCACTTGCTCACTTTTTCAGTTCCCCCCTGCCAAAACATGAGTCTCTCAGAGAATATTCCTATTTATAGCATACAACTTAATTTATTGTTATCCTCTTGAAAATATCTCATCTTGTGCTGCCAGGTGGAAAAACAATGAGCTAATCATGTTTTTACTCTCTTAAGTATGATTGGGGTGCCATGTCATCCATTTTGATAGTTGTCTAATCATTTCCTTCCTTTTGGTGTGTAATAAACTCCCTTTTAATAATTCTCAGGTGCTTCCATATAGCTTGATGTGACATACAATCCTTTTCACCTTTTGAGAATCAACCTCGAGCAATACATACTTGTGTTTGTGCCTTTCAGAGCTGAGTATCCTCACATGGATTATATCACATCAATCAAACATCTTTTGTTGCATAGTGCCAATCTCTTTCAAATTTATTCCCTTCGTGTGAGCTGAGTAAAAATCTTCTTTCATCTGATGATAGTGATTCTACTTGACTCAACATGTCTGTGCTACCCTCATTATAAATTCAACTCTATTTTCTCACTAATATGCATCCCTTTTCCAACCTTGAAAGTGAAGAATCATCATAGAGTGACTTATTCACATAATGTTGAGTGTGGTGTGGTGTAGTGAAAGCAGTTTAAAGGAATTTTCCTCAAAATATTTAAACCAAATATTTGATTTGTATGGTCCAAATGAAGCCTTTGTTAGGGACTTGTTTGACATTGCACACCCAAGGGATAGTAAAGGTCCCCTGACATATTGGTAATTTCAGCTCTCACTCCTTCTGAGATTGATCAAGATCTATCTTGTCTTCTTAGTCTTCCAATATATGTACTACCATATTTTTGGTGGGAACATTTGAAAGCTCCAAAATATTTGGTGAAATTCTTGATTGAAAGATAGTTTGCTATGACAAGGGTGATTGAGTATAAGTTTCCCTTCTGTGTGATGAAAATTCATGCTGATGGAGATTCTCAAGGAGTCCTATGTGCTCTATGAAAATTCCTCCATTGATATTGTGCCTTCCATTTCTCATAAAATGGATGAATTGGAGTAGAGAATAATTTCTCTAGAAAAAGGTCAAGAAGGACTTGTGTCATCCTGACCATCCACCTCACCAATACCATCCTCAAGAAGGAAAAGGGGGGAATCAAAATCTCAAACCCAAATTGTTGTTTTGGATGAGGAGGAAGTGGAACCTTCATATCCTCAATCTTCTAAAGCATTATTATCTACCACAAAGGAAGGAAATATGTCCACCTTTAAACCTTCCAATCATTCAATGCAACGAGCATCTTTGATGGAGCGAACATTGTCAGGACCTCAACATGTTCCTCTACCAGGAGAGTGTCCGCCTTTTGCAAGGAGTCATAAGGGTGAGTCAAGTTATAGATATATTTCTCCACCATGTCCAAGGGACACAGTGTTTTCTCTTCTATCCACTTCACAAGCTCCTCCTTAGTCTACTCCTAGTCAGTCCACCCCTTATGAGGAAAAAAGTGAAAATAACACTTCCTACAGGAGGTTCAGACCTTTTGGACTGGGTATTTTCTTATCAAAATAAGTTTAGTTGGGAATATCATGGATGGTCCTATAATGACCGTTGAGTTATTGATCAATATGGGGATGTCTCGAAATCTAGTGGGGTTAGTTGTATTTGTTCAGATAGCTCAGGGTTCAAATAAATTCATATCAAGGAAGAATGGGCTATTGAGTAGGATTCCTTCACTTAGAGGAGATTTAAAAGTAAGAGTAAAGGATAACTGAGTGTTGTTTCTCTTCTTATGTCCTTTATTCCAAATATGTATACAAATTTCTTCATCATGGCTTGGGGCCCCTATAGAACCCCAATTTTGATTATGTTTGAAACTACTTCACAATGATATTCAAATTTCATGAAACAAGGATAGTAGTTATAATGAGATAAAAGAATGATACAGGAAAATAAGCCTAGGATTTCTTTCTCGGTCCTCGTATCTACATCTTTATTTCTATTTTCATGTAATTCTCCTATGTTTTCGTATTCAAAATGTCTTGGGCTTGACATTAACATTTTATGTAAAAGAAAACTACCACCTTTGCATATCCGATTGTGTCCTCGCCATGTGTTCACTTCATCCTTTAATGTATCGAATCTTTTCAAAAACATTCTATGGCTCAACCAGATGATGTGACTTGTTTGATTTTGATTCGCAACCCACCTCACATTGTTACCTTAGTTTTCGCAGCATTACTTAGAGTAATGCGGTTCTAAATATCCATCCGCGGGGCCTCTTCTTTATTATGTAGAATTTTCCTTCCTTTCGCAGACATGTCCCCTCTTGAATTTGTACCTAGGAAACATGTGAAAACCTTACACATATTTGGGGATTCCCTTTCTCTTTCTTCTTTTGAATATACACCTAGGAGACATGTACAAGCCCGTGAGCCCTTCTTCTTTACTTTGACTTTTCATCTTGGTGAGCTACCTTGCTGTACTTTTGCCACATGGTTGATCCTCACTTCCGAGATTCTATAATTATTTTCCCTTTCCAAAGATGCGTTGAAGGGACATGTGGATACCTTCCATGTCCAATTCCACATTTAGGAAAAATCAAGCCCTACAAAACAAAAAATAACACCAGAAGGAATAGAGGGGCCAATTTTCATAGGGATTTTCAAGGGCAACATAATTATTACATTCCTCGACTAAAAAAGAGGACTCACACCCTAAACACAAGACTCACATTTGCATCCAACACGGTCCTATCTTTGAGCATACATTTTAAAATATGGGAAAATCAGTCAGAGAATTTTTTTGAAGGCATACTTTGGATAAAAAGGGTGAGATTTAAATTAAGCACCAACACCGGCTTTGACTAGGGGATGGGAACCCCTATGGGTTTCTAAGAACCACACAGATCGAACATACAATAGACCAAGTTCCTAAATCCATTGGGTTACAGATTCATTTAAAGCACACACAAGGTCAAACACATTGAGCGTTTCACAAAAAAATCAAGAAACCGAGGCAATTTGTCACCTTGTAGACCAGAAATCAAAAAGGGAAACAAAAACAAAAACAAAAAGTAGAAAACAAAACAAAAGGATTATACATTATACATGAATGTGCACCTTTTTCATAATCAATCCAAGAAGTTCTTTAGATGCTTTTATTAACAAGAAATTTAAACAAATCTCTGTCAAATTCTTTCGGGAAAAGGTACACTCACTAATTCGTATGTCAATAGAATAAGGACCCATCCATAAAGCATCAATTTTATGGTGTTTCCCCTTATCCTCATGTATTTTATCCCATAGTAAGACAAGATCTCCAACACTTGAAATTTCTAGGAGTCACCTTTTTGTTTCATCAATAAGTATGTGATAAAATAGATAAGTTAAAAGGTCAAGGAGGAATACCTGTGATTATGTTGGTTGAAGGTTGAATGTGCATGTTATTGACTTTATCCAAGTTGATCATAGAGAACTTATTTTTCTCTGGGAAGGACTACCTATAGATACAAATAAATACCA
Source organism: Taxus wallichiana var. yunnanensis (assembly GCA_018340775.1). NCBI lineage: Eukaryota > Viridiplantae > Streptophyta > Pinopsida > Cupressales > Taxaceae > Taxus > Taxus wallichiana. The sequence goes on from CM031238.1 coordinate 644,957,058, forward strand.
CCAAATGATATTAAATAATAATATTTAGAGGACTACCTAACAAGGCTAGATCGTGAAGAGTGATGCTTCCTTCCATGACTATCAATCCTCTATTTTTATCCAATTAATGAAATTAAATATGAGAAATAAAGTTCTTATTGCTAACACTTTGATTTAGGTATCTCAAAACGTTATCAACAAGCTAGATTAAATAAATTATTAAAATATAAACTAATCTAGCATAAGGAAATATATGTTTATGGTTGCGAAAGGTCATAGGGGTGTTAGGTAAGGTCATAGAGGTATTTGGTAGGGTCTGGGTGGAATTTAGGTGATATTAGAGGTAGTTTGGTGAAGGTTATCGAGAAAACACAAAGTGGTCGATATCACTCAGTAATTGATGCCGAGTAGATAGGGGAGACCGATGACGCTTAAGGTGACCATCGTCGGTAGGGGAAATTTGATAAAAAAATATTCAACGAGAATCTTTTAGGTTCTCTTTGATTGCACAGAGAGTGAGGGTAGTATGGTTTGGGTCATAATATGGCTAAGAAGACTCAAGGATACTAAGAAGGAGGTTTATAATGGTGAAAAGGCTTGGGATGGTTGAATAATGGGTTGGTGGGAGGAAGGTGATGTACATGAAATAGAGGAAATAAACTACTGAAAGAAACCAGAGATTTACAAAGGGAATAAGAAAAATGATTACGATAACAATACTTACTTGATGTATTGCAATGCTTGAGATTTGGGATGGTTGATGGTTGATTAGAGAATAAATTCTTGAGTCCAGTGCCATGGAAATATGGCCTTTTTACTCCCGTGAGTTTTCTAATGATTTGGAAAGATGAACCGGATGCTTGTCTTGCACTATGGTTGTGTGTTCGTCATCTAGATACAAGAGGGATTGAGGATTCACACTTGAATGCAATAAGGCTCCAATAAATAAATGAAAACTTGGGTAAATAGTTGTAAATGTGTGTGTATGGTAACCGGTGGTGGTTAAGGTGACCAACGTCGGTTGAGGGATAACCAACATTGATTAGGGCGGGAAGTCTAGGTTTACCAAAAATAGGAAGATATTTACTATTTTTGGCGTGATTCTCTTTGAGTCTACTTAGGAAGTGGAGTTCACATGAGAGAAGGCAATAAGGTCATAAAATAAGTATAAATAATTTTTAGGAAGAATTCTTAGTTAGTTAGGTTAAGTGGCGACTTAGAACTGAGAGTGATGAATGAGTCATTGTGAGTTAAATTCCCCTGAAATGGGTCTAGGGTGAGGTGTCTAGGTGATGTGTAAATTAAATTAATTAATAATGTGAGAATGAACATTAATTCAATTATAAGTAATTAAATCAATATCAATGCGGGGTAAAGGGGTCATGGTTAGGTGAACCCGTTACATTAATTGATAAAAGGGGACCAAGGGGAGTATGACCTAAAATTGGTGTCTACATTTCCCCTTTTTATTGTGTAGCTTGTATGGTGTTTAGCGATTCGACAAAAATATGGAGTCAATGTCCCAATTATAATAAGAGATTAGGCTTCCCAAGTAGGGTTGAAGGTGATCCCCTCTCAAACTATGAACTCGATGAAGTTGGAAAATTAGTCAGGAGTGGTTTAATAAATAGGTGATTGATGAAAGTGAGGGTCTATGGGTAAGGGTATGGTCATTTTGGGTAATGAGTAGTGGTCATATTGGGAGTCGGGAAATGGTTATTTAGGGTGACCGATGTCGCTTAATGCTTAACCAATGACGGTTAGCTAGGGCATGACATGACCGAGCATTGGTCATGTCAAGTTGGGGTTAAAAAAGGAAAAATCTACTTTTATGGAATACTTTTAATATTTCCACTTTTAGAAAATGAGAGAGGAGAAGTGTAAGAGTGGAAAGTGATAGGACGAGGTGTTGAGTGGATTTTTGAGCCATGTAGTGGGTGATTGGCATTCATTTGGCGGGTCCATGAGATCTATTTGATTGATTCGATTGGTTTGGAGGTGAGAAGTTTATTTGGGCATGGCGAAGCGGGAGAGGGCTCGGGTGGACCACCGGTGTAATGGCTAGACATGCCATCATGGAGATGGTGTTGAGATGAGGTAGGATTCAATCTAAATCCTTTATTTGATTGAAAGAGAGTTTGTTGAAATCGTTTTGTGTAAAATTTGGGTGTAATGTTAATTTGTGAAATCATGGTTAAAAATGAATGAAATGAGGGAGGGGGAAGGTCCAATGTAGCTTAAATAGGGTTGGTAATGAAGCTAGGATAGGTTTGGGTGGGTGGGAGTAGGTATTTAGGTTGTTTTTTGTGAATTTTTTGGTAATGGGGACGGGGTTTCAGTTTTTGGATGAAATAGAGACCGACGTCTATCATGATTTAGCCGATGTCGGTGGGCTTTGGTCAAGCATCGGTCAAGGTCCTGGATGACCGATGCGTTAAAGAGGACCAATAATGGTCAAGGTGACTGATTTCAGTCATGATTATGAGTAAATAAGTGAAAGAAGGGATAGGTAGGAAAGTAAAACAGGTGAAGGGGTAGGTGAAGATTTATGTAGAGGGAAAAGGTTAAATGTTATTTTGGCAATGTGGGATAGGTAAGTAGGTGATATGAACTAAGGTAGTGGGTAATGATGATAAGGGATAATAGGTTTGTAGGTGAGTTAGGTAAAATGGGGGATAGGCATGATTGATGTTGTTGGGTATTTTTTGGTGGGTAATAGGTTGTTTGAGGTGGTCAAGTATTGAAAAGGTCGTGTTCGATGATGCGGGTGAGAGATCAGCTGAGGATGAGGGACAAAGTACCACCCCTACTTGGTATATATGTGGTATAGCATGACCGTGAAGGAGTGGGGGCACTAGCACATGACCGATGTTGGACTTATTATGATCCGATACTATAAGTGTATTGCCCGGGATCATAGCTTGATGGTCACTCTCATCGATAGATGGGACTCCATGACCAATACCTTTCATTTACCGACGAGCAAGATGACCGTCACCTTAGAGGATGTTTATAGGATCATGCAAATTCCTATTGTTGGGGAGCCAATATATTCCATTTCATCTGAGGCATCAATGGAGCCGATAGTGGTGGTATTTGGTGAGGCGATGGGTGAGCTGAGGTATCACAACATGAGTCTCACTTATGGAGATATGTATGCTACCAATCCACATGAGAATAGGCTATCGGTATTGATGGTGGTGGTGGTGGGTTGTTTTTCTCTTTCATATTCTAAGAGTTGGAGATTTCCATGAGCACTAATGGGTGTGCTATGAGACATGATCAAGGAATAGATACATTTCACTTGGGAACCGACTTTCCTAGTGTAGTTATATAAGGAGCTTTGAGCCTATGGGAGATTTAGGAGATTTGGTATGTGTTGTACTTATTTATTAAACTTCTAGGCATATGAGAACAAGTGTGTGTGTGTCTAGTTGGTTTACCATGATAATATTGGTTCGGGCAAAGGCTTGTTCATATTTGGTTTGAGACAATGGGTACCAGTCGGTGGACAACTGAGGGTGGTGAGGGACACATATGATGTGTCATACTACAAGCAATAATTGGAGGGCCTTTTGGAAGCTGATACCGTGTGGAGGCCATATGTTGACTATCCATCATACAAAGTTATGGATGAGGAGTTAGAGGAGCTTTAGCTACTGATATGGATATAGGGGCAGCTGGTCGGGGAGTATGAGATGATACTTGTGGACAAGGTCAGGTGATAGTTTGGATTACAACAGGTGTGCCCCTACCTTTCCCACAATATTGTAGAGATGACGTGGAGAGACCCATGTCTCCATCACATCCGAGTGTTTCTAAAGGGAAGGAGGAGAAGGTGGTAGATAGATAGATTGATGACGTGGGTGTCACTAATGGATACAGGTAGTCATGGGTGGTAAAGCAATAGGCATCACCGACAAGGCAAGGGTAGCTTGATTTAGTTATTATCATAGTGTAGAGGGATACATTATAAGGTTAGGTGGCCACCTTATAAACACATTTACAGGTTTGCGGGGACAGGACAACCGATAGGGTCATAATCACAGGTGATCACCTTGCAGGCATAGGTGGTGGCCCTATAGGCCGGGTAGCTCAGAAATGAGTTCCTCCATAGGGAGGGGATGGGGATGCGGGGCACATAGCTTCCCTATAGGCATAGGTGATAGGTTTACATGGCTAGTTAGCCAAGGAATAGGCATAGGTTGTGGCCTTACAGTCCAGGGTAGTTGTATAGGTACCATCACGAGCACAAGCAAAGGGTCTTACGGTATAGGTACAAGGACAAGGTCCTATAGTATAGACACACGCACCGGGATAGGGGACACTTTTGGTCGGGAAGAGTTCACAAGGAGCAGTTAGGCTGATGGCACCACCCTAGACTATATCAATGGCAAGGTTTAGGGATGCCCTAAATGAGGCTCATTATTATCAGGATCATCTAGCCACCACAAGGATTGATTTTCCTCATATTTTGAGTATCAATCCTAGCAGGCAGCCCATGAGTGAATGAGATCCAAGAATCACATTTCGGTAGCACAAGGGTTTTTTGACCTAAGAGATAGGGCCATTGTAAGGTTACGAGTGCTCAAAGATTGGGCCTAATAGAGGGCCGTGGGAGTAGGAAACAGTGATACTGGACATGAGGGTATTATGTGGGGTGATGATTGATATCTAGATGTGATATTTTTATTTGTGATATATATACCAGTATGCATGTCGAAGATGTGATATTATACATGAGACTTTTTGAGATACTGATATTTATTGTATATTTGTGTATATATGTATTGATACATGACTCTCCCATTTATATAGTTGATGATGTTAACTGGATGGATGATGTAATCATTTTTAAATTCCATTGTTTATTGTGTAAAATCAAAACTACTTGAATTAGGTATGAGTGAGTCGAAGCTATGTAGGCATGATGGATTCAAGGTTATTTTTAGGCATAATGGAGTCAAGGTCATTTAGGGATGATGTAATATAGGTGATTTAGGCATGATAGAGTCAAGTATAGGCATGGTGGAGTCTAGGTGATTTAGGCAGTTGAGTTCATGTAGGCATGATGTAGTCAGTATAGGCATGGTGGAGTTTAGGTCATTTAGAAATGATGGATTCTAGGTGATTTATGCATGATTTGGTCATGGTTTTGTGTTTGATTTATTTTCCAAGTTATTTTTATTATGGAAAATAAATGACGATGTATATGTTTGTTGTGGTGTAAATGTCCACATAGTTGATATCATGGAAATGTGAAATGATTAACGGATGATATGGTGATGTTATAAAATGGTAAAATGTATGTTTTTATGATTTTTAATTTCAAGTTTTATGTAAAATGGAAACTAACTAGGGTAAAATTTATATATATAATGGGGAAAATTGGTTAGGCGGAGAATGGTCGAGCTAACTTCTAAGGGACCCATGCCTTCGAAGTGTTGCCTACATAGCCCCGACAAAAAGGGGCCTCAAGCCAATGTAGTTCTCCCATAAGCTAGAGAAGAATATGATGAGGTAGAGGAATGGGTTGGTTGGTTTTAGGCATGATTAAGTCTAGGTCATTCAGGCATGGTTGAGTTTAGGTCATTTAGGCATGGTTGAGTTTAGGTCAAATAGGCATGGGTGATTTTGGTGAAAGATGAATTCTTAAATGTAGGTGTCAATGGTCTAGTCCTGTGTAGGAGAATCAATAAGTAAGAAAAGAGCTGAATGGTAAGAGGAGACAAAAAAATCCTCCTAATTGATAAGAACCATTACAAGTATATCATACCAAAGATGGTGTATAAACATAAAACCCTAAAGGTGTTGCATGATTGACTATTCTAAGGGTGAATAAGGTCACATGATCATGAAATTTTACATGTGCGGAACGTCCCCGAGTAGGTAGAAAACTAGAAAAGAAAGATGGTGAGATGAAAGATGTTATTTTTAGCATAACCAGGTGTGAGACAACATACCTCTTTGGTAAGATACCCGAGATCAAAAATAGGAAATTCCATGATGAAAAGTTCATCTTATTCTTTTTGTGTTTGTTTTTATAGAGTGATCAATGCGGGAAGACTATGTGGGATGATTAGAGTATCTCCTTAAGGTCTTCATGCAGCTAATCAATGTGGGAAGATTTAGAATATTTTTATTTTATTTTTACAAGAATAGTATTCTTTTGGTGATAGACTATGTATAGTATGGATAGCTTTGTATAGTTGTCCCACCGGTGCATGCCAAAATGTTTCACCAATAAGTATGTGATAAAAAAAGATAAGGTAAAAGGTTGAGGAATACTTGTGATTATTTTGGTCAAAGGTTGAATGCACGCATTATTAACTTTATCCAAGTTGATCATAGAGAAATCCTTTTTTTATGGGAAGGACTACCTATAGATACAAAGAAATACCCCCAAATGATATTAAACAATAAGATTCAGAGGACTACCTAACAAGCTCGAGATCCATGAAGAGTGATGCTTCCTTGCATGGCTATCAATCCTTTGTTTTTATCCAATTAATGAAAGTAAATATGAGACATAAAGGTCATATTGCTAACACTTTGATTTAGGTATCTCAAAATGTTATCAACAAGATAAATTAAACAAAGTATTAAAATCTAAACTAATCTAGCATCGGGAAATGTATGTTTCTTGGTGGGAAAGGTCATGGTAGTGTTAGGTAAGGTCATAAAGGTATTTAGTAGGGTAGGGGTGAAATTTAGGTGATGTTAGAGGTATTTTGGTGAAGGTTATCAGAAAACACAGTGAACCGATATCGGTCCTGGTGATCGGTGCCGGTAGAGAGCGGAGACTGACGACGCTTAAGGTGATCGTTGTCGGTAGGGGCAATTTGATAGCAAATTATTCAACAAAATCTTTTAGGCTATCTTTGATTACATAGAGAGTGAGGGTAGTATGGTTTGGGTCATAATATGGCTATGAAGAACTCAAGGATACTAAGAATGAGGTTTATAATGGTGAAAAGGTTTAGGATGGTTGAATGGTGGGTTAGTGGGAGGAAGGTGATGTATAGGAAACAAAGGAAATAAAATACTAAAAGAAACCAGAGATCTACAAAGGGAATAAGAAAAATTATTAGGATCACAATACTTACTTGATGTCTTGTAGATCTTGGGAGTTTGGATGGTTGATGGTTGATTAGAGAATAAATACTTGAGTCAAGTGTCATGATACAACCTTTGTGCTCCCATGAGTTTTCCAACGCTTTAGAAAGATGAATTGGATGATTATCTTACACTGTGGTTGTGTGTGTTCATCATCTGGATGTAAGAGGGCTTGAGGATTCATGCTTGAATGGAATAAGGATCCAATAACTAAAAGAAAAACTTGGTTAAAAAGTTTTAAATGTGTATGTAAGGTAACCGGTGGCGGTTAAGGTGATCGGCATCAGTTGAGGGATAACCGGTGTTGGTTAGGGAGAGAAAGTCTAGGTTTATCAAAAATAGGAAGATATTTACTATTTTTGGCGTGATTCTCATTGAGTCTACTTAGGGAAGTGGATTTCACATGAGATAAGGAAATAAGGTCATAGAAGAAGTCCAATTAGGTTTTAGGAAGAAATTTTAGTTAGTTAGGTTAAGTGGCGACTCAACACTAGGAGTGATGACTTAGTGCTGAGAGTGATGAATGAGTCATTGTGAGTTAAATGCCCCTAGAATGGGTACAGGGTGAGGTGTCTAGGTGATGTGTAAATTAAGTTAATTAAAATAATTAAATTAATTAATAATGTGAGGATGAACATTAATTCAATTTTAAGTAATTAAATTAATACGAATGTTGGGTAAAGGGGTCACAATCAGGTGAACCCTTTACGTTAATTAATAAAAGGGGACCAAGGGGAGTATGACCTAAATTTGGTGTCTAAACTTTTATCAAAAAAATCTTGAGTTTCTCTCTGAATCTAAGGTGTATTTGGTGATACTCCCTTCTCTCTTCATCCAACTCAACTATTTTATTAATCCTAGCTTCATAGGGGTTTACCTCTTCATCCTCAAGTTGTTGTATGAACTAATAAGAAGATAACTGCATATGCAAGGGTAGAAGAGCTTGGAATCCATAAACTAATTCAAATGGAATCTTTCTAGTGGCTCTTTTGGTAGTGATTTTATCTTCCCATAAAGCAAACTTTAACTGCTCACCCCATTTCCTTTTGTTAACCTCCAATGTTCTTCTAATTATCTTAAGCAAATTCTTATTGTTTGATTCAACTTGATCATTCCTGAGGATTGTAGTTAGATGCATATGTCAGATTTATCCCATATTATTGGCACATATTTACTAGTGGCTTAGCTCTAAAACTCATTGCATTATCAACAACTATTTTTGCAGGTATTCCAAATCTACAAATTATGTGATTCAGGATAAATCCATGACAATCTGGTGAGTTGTTTTTTTAGTGGGGATAGCTTCAACCCACTTGGTAAAATAATTAGTGGCCACTAGTATCCATTTGTGCCTTACACTTGAGGGATCTGAGATATCTCCAATAAAATCCATGCCACATTATTTAAAGGGATCTTATATTGACACTTATTGTAAGGGTAGAGCAATTGAAGCTTTCATTCTTCTTGAGAACCTCTGGTACCTCTTACATTTTCTAACCAACAAGGCTACATCTTTGAAAAGTGTGGGCCACCAATAACCTTCCCTCAAGATCTTGTGAGTGGTCACTCTTCCGAGAAAACTAGCCTCTACACCGCCCCATGAAAGTGTGATTAATTTGGGGGCTTCCTCCTCTGTGATACATCTTAACAAAACCCCCTCAGGATTCTTCCAAGCCAACCCATAATCAGTGATGATATACTTTTGGGAGGATAATTTGAGTGTCCTTTGATTTTTATCGAGATGTCCTAGACACTCCAAATTTCGAGGTAGAATATTATATTCTTATACCATGTGGAATTGATTAATTTCTCATGGAAATCCATATTTCCCTCTTCAACTTCATTAATTTGCATTACCTGCAGGTTACTCTCTGCCATCAATCTTGTAAGGCCTAAACCTCTAACCAGCTTGGTGGTCTGTATATCCATATCATACTCTTGTAGCTTGTTCACCCAATGACATCTCTTGTTGGAGATATCCATTTATGATAAAATTTATTTGACCATAGTGTGGGGAACATAGGTGACAATCTTAGAGCTCAAGATATAAGGCCTGAAAATCTTAGTTGCTCTTACCAAAGAAAAGGCCTGCTTCTCCATGATGGTATACTTCAATTCAACGCTCTGCAAGGCTTTACTAAAAAATCAATGGGCCTTTCATTTCCTTCTTCATCCTTTTGCAATAATACAGATGCAATAGTATTTTCATATGCAAAGGATAATATCTGGAAATCCTTCTTATAATCAGGGGTTGTTAATACTAGAGTATTCTCTAATTCCAATGAAATCTTGGAGAGCTCCTTCCTCCCATTTCATAATCTGGTCCTTCTTTAGCATGCTTGTAATGGGAATAGTCATTTCAGCAAAGTTAGAAATGAATCTCCTAATAAAATTTATCTGACCAAAGAATGAATGAATCCCTTTCCTAGTTTTTGGGATAAGAACTCTACTGATTGCTTCCACTCTTTTAGGGTCAATCATGACCCCTTCTTTTGACACAATGTGCCCCAAAAATTTTGCCTTTTGAACCCCAAAATGGAACTTCTTTGGATTCAATGAGATGTCATATTCTCTACATCTAATCAACATCTTCTCTACGTGACTCAAGTGATCACTTCTTTTCTTAGAGAAAACTATCACATCATCTGGTAAATTGCAATAAAATAAGCTATGTAGCTTTAGAATGTAACATCCATAGATCTTTACAAAGTAGCCCCAACATTCATTAGACCAAAAGGAATTCACACATATACATAGGTACCCCATGGAGTTGTAAAATCAGTTTTAATTTGTTCTGATGGCTTTATAACCACTTGGTTATACCTTGAGAACCCATCCAACGTAGACAACAACTCAGACCTAGTGACTAATTGTAGCATGTTATCCATATTAGGAAATGGATAGTTATCTTTAATTGAGGCCTTATTTAAATTCCTAAAATCAACACATAACCTTATGTCTCCATTTTTCTTTCTTACTGGCACTAAATTTTCCACCCATGAGGAATATCTTGTTGGTTGTATTATCCCTTAACTTTTTAAGTTCTTCTTACATTTTGAGGGAGAGAAGTGGATTAATTGGCCTCTACTTTTTCCTAAATGGTTTAGCATTAGGTTCTAAAGGTATTTATGTTGAAATAGATCCTCCCTATATGCTTTCAATTATGAGTAAGACCATGTTAAATAATATTGGTACTTTTTTAACAATTCGGCATAATCTTGCTTTTCCTCCCGCTCAAATTACTTCCTAGCCATACTTTTCTAGGTTTTTCTTCAGTTCCTAAATTATACTCTTCCACATCCCTTGAAGTTGAGATGTGTCTATGAACCACCCTATCTGCATTATCAAAGTTGGACTCTAAAGCCACCAACCCTCTAGGGATTGTGTTTGTTTTCAATTGGATTATGTCTTTACCAAACATGGTCTCCTTCCCATCACATATTGGAACCATTAGTTCCCAATCAATGCACTGATCAATAAATTCTCTTACACTCTGTAAGAACCTCTTAACCTGGGTATCATCGTCAAATACTTGTCAGTGTTTCACATTATCAGGAACAGATGGTCTTGACAATACTTAAATATCATAATCACAGTAAGGAGAGACAAAGTACAATTTTCAAACCTGGATCCAAGCACTGCCAACCTATCTGCTATAGCATTCTAAAATCTGTCATGATACAATTTGTTAAAGGATTCAAACCTTTCGATAAAATTCCACTTCACATTCTTATATTGTTTCATCCTTTGATTTTTTTAGCATATAATTTTCTAACTTGTTTGACCACCAACTCCGAGTCTCCTTTAACAACTATGTCCTTGATACCATATCTCCATGCAATCCTTAATCCCAAAATCAATGCCTCGTACTCTGTAATATTATTTGTGCACTCAAATTTAAGCTTAAAGGAGAAATTAAAATTTTCTTGACTTAGAGATACAAGGACAACTCTAGCGCCATTTCCCAAGTTGGAGAAAGCTCCATCAAACATCAAAGTCCATGGGATACCAACTTGTTCAAGACACTTACTCTCATTGATACCATGTTCATCAAAGTACACATAAACAACAAAGTTGTTGACATATACATCTATGTATACTACTTCATAAGAAGCATTATTCGTGTCTTCAATCGATGTAACATATTTTTCTCACCATACAACTTGACAAGGTTCTCTTCCACCGGTATAGTGGCATATAAAATATCCATCGACACACTTCCACCCATACTAACAACCCACTTTCTTGATAGTAACATACACCATTTAGCATGGAAATTCATAATGACTACATTTGTGGTTAAAAACTTACCAGGATAAGCTACTAATTGTACCACTAGACCCTTAATGTACCCAATCACTATTACTTCACTTCAATTCATAGTTGTGCACTTTCTAAAGGTTGTTGTTACCTTGATGTTCAATTCATTCATTACTTCAAGAGGCATCACATTACACGAAGCCCCTAAATCAAACATACAATTGTGCACAAGTTTGTCCTTAATGATTAAGGTAGTATAAAAGGGATCAACATCAAGTTGGGATTCAACAAGAGAAGTACCCAAATACACTTCAGGAGACTCTCCTAAGTTTTTCAATACCAATGACACTTCCAACTCTGCAATGACAGGAGGAGTTTCCATACTATTTACGTCCCCACGGGGACACTACTTCCTCCTTGAATCCCAAATACTCAAATGCCCTTTTCCTATGCTTAGGATCCTAAGCAATTCAACAATAGGTATAGTGACTTTAATCTAACTCAAAATCTGAGCCATATCACAAGGGGTATATTTGGGTAACACTACGTTGGGAGGGAGAGTAACTACTTCTTCTTGCGGTATGAGACTCTTCATGGCTTGGGCATGGACAAGGGTATATGATTTATTGGGAATAGTTGGACCCTTGTTAATCGTATCCTTCTTGGGAGGATCTCTTGGGATATTAGTGAGAAGGGTATTTTTGGTTCATTGTGGCCCTCCTTTGACAATTTTACTTCGAGATTGTCTTCTTTTTTATTGATCTACTACAACGTTCATTAGAAGTTGTTGTTCCTCCTCGAAGGAATTCCTCCATCATAATTCTTAATCATCATATCCCTTAAGTACTCAAATTCATGATTAGGAAATTCAAAATCCTGAACCATATCAATCTCAACATCACTAGTAGAAGGAAAAGGAGAAACCCAATGGACACAATCCCAAAAACCCTCAACAATTCGAGAACTTATTAATTCAGTGGAGGAAACCCCACACCGTGAATCATCAAGACATTCCATCATACAAACATCTCCAAAAGTGGCATCATCTTCAGGCTCTTCACCCCCTCACTTGGATCACATGGAGGATGGGGTAAGAAACATTTGTCACACCAGTCAATGACATGTGCCTCTTCAACCATAGACACTCTTGCAGTCAATGGATCAGGGACAAGTTTATTTTCTCTGAGGTTGTTGTTTACTTCTTGACCCCATATGTCCCTTTCCTCTATCTTCATTTATAAGCTCACCTCTTGGATGACCACAAAATATATTCATCCCTTGAGGCTAATTATGACCCTGAGAACTCTGTCCTATTCCCTTCTCCACCCTAGAAAGTTTGTATGAAATTTATTTTATTGCCCCGCCAAGGTTTTAACAACTTCTTCTAGATCCACTGCCTTGTTTGCCTAAGGCTTCTTAGGATTAATCAATTTAACACCCTCCCTCTTGGGAGGCTTTCTTACAACCTTGATATTATTCTCAATTTGCATTGCCATTGTGAAGGCTTGCCTCAGGTTTTTAGGGTCCTTGTCCCTTAGATAATATGTTTCCTTCTTATCAAAGGCATCACAATATTTAATTAAGCAAGACTCATCACTTGGTCTCAATATTACAGGAAGTCTATTTAAAGTTTTGTTGAATATGGTGTTAAAGTCTTGAATAGGATCATTAGGTTTTTCTTAATATTCTCAAATTTAGATAGAAGAAACCTTGGATCAGTTTTATCACCATATTGTGCCTTAAAATAATTTTTTAATGCGAGCCAAGAATTAATAGAATTATCCAACAAAGATTTATACCAATCCCAAGCATCTTCTTCTAAAGTATGGATAAACATTTTTACATAGACATCCTCATGTTTAATCTCAAAATATTCCATGATGTTAACAAAAATCTTGAGATGTTGGTCACCGCTAATAGCATTGTTTCCTTGAAACTTTGGTAACCTATTTCTTAGATCATTTGGTATTACATTTGGATATCCCACCATCCCCTGAAAATTTATGGGTCAATATATATTTACAACAAAGGGGGTCTAGGTGGAGGTTGAGCCATGTTATTGATGGGGATACTGATAAAAACGGGGTTGACAATGTTGGTAGTAGCTGTTGGATTTTGGAATAATGGAATAAGATCTCCCAAGGATAAATCCCTTAATAACTCCCTCTCATAGTGAACCTTACTATATTGAAACAACATAAGGGGGATTGAAAATACCTTGATGATTTGCAGAGGAAGTTCCCGTGACGGGAGGAGTATGTAGGTTACCTCTCGAGCTATGCATTCTAGAATGATCAGACATGCTAGAGTAATCTTCAACTAATGGCTGATCTAAATTAGGAGTAGGGATTACTTTTCTTTCTGTCTCCTGACCGCGTAATGGTTTCCAGATTTTTCTTCTTACTTGACTTATTTTCCCCAATTCTGGAAACAATTTTCTAGTTGGATCTGACTTGAAGAAATACCTTCTTCCTTCCAGTTCTACAAATTTTACAACAAATTCTCATAAATAGAGACTTAAGGTACTTGGTATTTACTAAATTTCTCTAGGATGAATGGATTTTCCACTAAGATATTGTATCTTAGATGTATAAACCACTTGAAATAACTAGTTAATTGAATCAACACTTATTTCAACAAATCTTAGCAAATTTCATCATCCTTTATCAACATTTACTCCTAGCCAAGTGATATTTAATGGAAATCCTCCTCAAAACAGAAAATATCAAGCAATTGAATTCTGATTTAGCTCATTTTTGCAAAGCCGGATAAAGGATTGAATATAGATCATAGATTTGCATTCAGATATACTTCACACATGATTTGAGTTCGATATTTATATCTATTTACACAAATAGGTCCCCCGAAACGATGCCAGAGGAGTGTTGGTACCCAAATTGGTTCTCCTTTGAAGTCAAGAAGCATCAACAAGCTGAGCGGGATGCTTAGAGAAAGATAGATCAAAATTTGAATCGTTTTATAGCCGGGGAGGGATCTAATTATCTCTTTCTTACTCAAGCTTGGGAAAATTTGGATAGCACCGTGCTAAGGGTTTGACCTACCCTACTACTTTAGGTTCTGCCTTCAACCAGGGTGAGAGGACCCATTTTGTAACCTATATTTGTAAGGGAAAAGAATGGACCAATAATATTTGACTCTCCTTTTTAGGACAATGAGAAATAACCTTAATAAGACATTATGAATGCAACATAATCTAACTCTCACGAGTTGTCACCCTAGAAAATGTAGATGTCTCCTAAACAAGGTTCAAGTTACTAAAGACAACAAAAAAATTGGTTTGCTCTTGCATATTTCGGGTAAAGGATGGGTAAATTTAACAAATCTTCTTAGCATTTATGGATAAGTAGTGGAATCAGTGTGGTTCTTGTATGATTTTTCGTTATGGATGTAGTTTTTGGTGAATTAAGAAAGTTAAATTAGATTATACTTATTAATGATTTAATCTACCTTGAGAAGAAGATGTCGAAAGTGGCCAGAATGTTTTTTTAGAAAATCCTTTGTAAATGGAAAATTCTCCAAGACCCAAAATCCAAATTTTGGACTTTGGATTTCAGAGATTTTTCTCTTTCAGAGTTTAATGGCGTGAGTCTTTGAAATTGTGTTTTCAAATTTCTGAAGTCCAAAACCTTGAAAATTTGAAATTTTAAACTTTTGGGCTTTTGGGGTTCGGAGTTTTTACTATGTAATTGGCAATTTTTTGACCCAGAGTTTCAAAGTCCAAAACCCACGAAAAATCTAAAATTTTAGACTTTTAGGATTTGAGTTTTGTAAATTTTGGCCGCATTTTTGGTTAAATCCTTTTCAAATTCCAAATTAAGAAAGTCTGAAATTTTGGAATTTCAGGCTTTCAGGTTTTGGAATTCTCTCGAGTCATTTTTAAGATTTTCACTTTCGTACTTCCAAAGTCTGAAAGTCCAATTTTTTGGACTTTTAGGCTTTCGGGTTTCAGAAATTTTCATTGCCAATTCACATTTTTCATCTCCAAAGTCTAAAACCATGAAATTCTAAAATTTGAATTTAAGACTTTCAGAGTCCTTCGTGCATTTAATTTTTCACCAACCCCCATACGGATCATATTTTTTCCATTAATATCAGGTTTTCTATTTAAACTCATTTTTTACTTGTCATTTTTACTTGACACATTTTCTCTGACATTCTGTTTTCTTGTACCTTTCAACGTCATTTTTGAGGTATTTTAACTTGGTTATTTTCCTTTTGGTTTAAGATCTCTTATTTTCATTTTGTTTGTTTTCTTTTGTTCCTCTTCTATGTACCTCTTAATGAAAAATCATTTCCCACCATGTTTCTATGTTTTGAGTTTCCACAGGAATTCAAAGTTTTCAAGGGAGCTCCTCAATTTTTCCATTTTTCCCTCTCAATACTTTTTGGGATTTGGAGATTAACATTGTTTGGTAATTTCCTTCTCAAATTTCGAGGATTGGCTGACGTCTATGTTTGAGAGATCTTTATTTCAAATTTTTTGGAGGTCACCATTTCGAGAGAACTTTTTGGAACTTTCATTTCAGAATTTTTTCGGAACTTTCACTTCATAAAATTTTTTCAGAACTTTGGAGTTTTTCTCTTCAGGACTCTTCAGTTTGGGTTTTCAAAAGCTGATAATTTTCAGGATTTGGGACCTGTCTTTCAGAGTATTGCACTTCAATTTTCAAACTTCTCTTTTAAAGGATTTTTCAACTTCAGATTTTGGAATTTAGAAAATTCATCAGGTTCTAGCATATAGAGCTTGATGTCTACTTCCACATCAAAGGGAAAAGAAAAGATGAAGTATTCATTTCTTGGAGTTTCTCCTCACTCCTACCTGTCTTCCGACTTAGGGAATATAGGGGACACCAACCTAGGGTAGATTGATTTTCCATATTTCTGGGAAAGAGTAAAGGCTCGAACAAGAAACCATGGATGCAGGCCATCTACGATAGTGGGCTTTCCCTTGCTACCAGTTTTCCCACATCCATGCATTTCCCAGAGTTTGTTTTAGCCGTGGTAGCCCACTTTGACAAAGAATCCATGTCGGTCAAAGATGATGATGATAAGGTGGTAATCCGTTTGGACCCAAACTTCTTGAAGATTTGCTCAAACTTCCTGACGTTGAAGATTATGCCACAATTTCTCCAGATTTGGTAGTGGAACATTGGGACAAGGAAGAGGAAGTATGCACAAAATCATGATGAAAACTTATTTGGCCAAGAGCTTCACCAAATTACCCAAAACCATGCATCGGTCATATTTTATTCAGGAGTTCAGTGACCTTATTGCGCTACTAAGCATATTTTCAGGTCTCCTTCTACAAAGGAATTCTAGGAATGGATGTTCTTGTACATCACTACCATCAAGAAGAATAAGGAGTTTATCCGATGGGGGGAGCATATCAATAGCTCCATTTTCTATCAGTTGAGCAAGGTGCTTTCCACAAAGAATTTATATATAACATCCTTCTTGGTTTATGCAGCCACTGTTATGGGAGATTTCTCTAGGTTGAATACTAAAGGTATTCGCAGCACCTCCCAAATCTATGATTTCTATCCCTAACTCACACTGAGTGAAGGGAGAAGGAATTTTTGTAGGGTCAATGATGCCTTCTTTGTAGTTATCCTCTACCGTTTTGATAAGGAGTTATACAACCAAAGGATTTTTGATGAAGCCTTCAAAGAAGTGCGTGAGTGGGGAGCCATCTATTTACAGTTCCCTACATTCACTTACATTCGGGTTCCAGGCTTCATAGGTGCCCCCAACAAATTTCCAAGGTGCCCCACTAATAAATGGGTTCTACTAGAATTGGTCTAACAATTGTTGGATTATCATCGAATTCAAAACAAGTGCCAAAAATTGGGAATTCATAAGGAAAAAAATGTGGATGTAGAATTGGCTAAAGTGACCTTGCAAACCTTTCATCCATGAACTAATTTTGATTATTGGGGTAAATTTGGTGAAACAGGTCGGTCTAGTGCCCATGTGCCCCAATTGGAGGATATTTGGATTCATTTTCGAGATGAATACATCATGTGACAAAGGGATTATGAGAGGTTGACCTTGGATGTAGTCATTTTTACACCCATCAAAGAACAGGGAAACCCCATGTGCATCGGCATATCACCGAGTAGGCACTGGGTGCTCACCCGAGGCACACGTAGGTTCCAAGTCTCTCCTTTATGTGAGTTTAGTGGGAAACATCATCTATGATCCGATTTTAAGATATTTGAGAGGAAATAAGACATACAAGCACAATAGAGCTCATAACGACTTCTAGATCCTTGTAGTCATTCCGCAAAAAAGTAGTTAATAGATTATAAACTTACACTAAAATAGAAAGGAAGTTGTACAAGCATTCATACTTAGTTCATAAACATAAATGAAAAAGATCTATGAAGAAGGATGTATGCATCAGAACCATTAATGTTTGTATTCACATAAACTGGTAACCTTATTACATTCATTAGGCCCATTACAGAATGTCACAGAAGGGTAGACCACAATCATGCATTATAATTGGATTCATATAGCTAGGCTCTCAAAAGAAAATTTATAACCCCCAAACCCTTGATACATCCTTTCCTACACTTATTTACCCAAGCTAATAGAGTCCTTGCAGTATTTCTGCAGAGCTCCACCCTCTATCCACTTTCTTCCTTTCTCCTCTTGTCTCCTCCTTTACTTCTGTAGGAACTTGTATATATAGCCTTCCTGAACTGCCAACTCATTCTTTTGTGGCCTCAGATCTGTCACCAAGTGTTTGAATGTGGTCCTCCATGGGTGCATGCTCCTCCAAGCTTGAGATCACCACTCCTTACCATGATGTCCTTCTAGAAGCTTCTACCGTAGAGTATATTCCTTCTAGGCCACCTGTCGCCAAGCTAGCACCTTATCCACTCGGGTCATGTTTTTCTCACGTCCTTCCCAATAGGTCAAAAATGGATAAGTCTCAGATTTTGCTATGCAGGCATGCATCTTGGGTTCTACCAAAACCGTATTTGAACCCTTCCCTGCATGCCTTATCTTGCACTTTTTTAACCTTGCGCGCCTATGCGCCCTTTTTGGACTTAGTTGATATTTCAGGGGCCCAACATCACCCCACACTTTACCTGTTCTCTACCCTCGGAAACTTCCTCAAAGAATAAATAAATACACAAAGACTTAATGTCTTGGAAAAAGAATAAAGGGGAAAAAGAATGGGGAATGATGCTACTTAAAGTAATAAGAGAGGAAAGTTCTTCTGTAAGTTGGCCTCTAGATTATTCCAGGCATCGACCTCATTCTATGCTCTCTGGAAAAGATCACCTACTAAGGCACTCACCTGATCAAAACCCAACCCATCCCCTTGTGCACTCATGGTGTCAACAATTTTCTCTAACTCCTTGCCTATATCCTCCAAAGACATCCATCCTTCATGTAATCTATGGGTATAGTTCCTTTAGCCAATTTTTAATTGAGCCTCGTAAGGCCTCAATAGCTTATGATTTATTTTCTACCTCGGTGAGGATATTTTCTCACTCGCTCTGTTCCCCTTATTCTTCTCCTAGAACTCTTTAAGTTCTACTTCATCATTGGTGACCAACATGCTTGCCACTTTGTCTCTGTCCGTGTAGTTGTCGTATGCAGCCTCAACAATCTAGGAAAATAATCTTTACATCAACAAGGACCTTGCTGTATTCAGCTATGAGTGCCATGACTTTCAATTTATCCTCCTTTTCTAAACACGTGGCCACTTCTTCTGTAAATTCCAAGGCTAGTGGCTGCCTCTCCATGGTGAGGATTCTTATTAAGTCCTCCGAGGCATGGCTAGTGGTTGCATCTGTAATGGAATCCACCTTTTTATATACTTTGCACACTCTAGCCTTCTTATCCTTTAACTCACGCTGCAACTAGGTGCTGATCAACTCTTCTTGTTTCAAGCCCTTAGTTTTCTCAGCCAACTCCTCTTCCTTCTTTTCTAGCTTTTCCTCTAGAAATATTAATTTGTTATTTCTTCTGAAGAGCCTAGCCTCAGCCTTGAATGCGACCTTAGTTAGTGCATTACATAACTACTCATCCGAGAGCTATGCACATTTACCAAGGGGTTTGCTCCCTTAGACTCCGATACTGGTATGATTTCCCCTTGGTATATTTCAAACTTTGGATCATTAATATGGGACTCAAACACCCAAGAAAGCATCTTCCTAGTCCTTCGGTATACGCCCTATTCATCAAATGATGACATTTCTAGGAGCTCCTTTGTTGGAATCATGCTTTAGAACCACGTGTGCAACAATTTGTTGGGGTCGTCAATATAACACATCCTTGTCTTCTCCTCCTCTCGTGTGCTTTCCTCCGTGTGTATGCCCCTAGGAATATTTATTAAAGTGGGGCTGCAGTCGTTGTTGTGGTCCTTTTCGCACTCTCTTCCTTATCCTCATTCATCACTAGCTCAACGTTGCATTCCAAATCCTCTTCCACCAAGGTCTCAATGATATTCTTAGCCTCTCTTTCCCTTACCTTGTTTACCTCTTCACTCCCTTCCTTGTCTTGGGCACCTTCCTCCTCTTGGCTTCCCTTTCTCTATGTGAAGATGTACTCATTCTTCTCTCCTTCTCCCTCCTCTGAGTCATGTACACTGAACATAGGTTGTTCTTGGTTTACCTCAGGCTCATCTTCCTCATCATCATATTATTTATCATCATCATACTTTTCACCCGGTAGGTCCTCAAACTTTTAGTGTAGTCGAATCGAGTCCTCCGTCATATGTTACTTTTTCCTAACTAGGGATTCCAGTGTAGGTGACTCTGTCTCTTCTTCTTCTGATGACTCTTCATCTAACGGCTTCTCTGGCTCCGAGTCTTCTCTTTGACTATAAAATTTTTCTTGCGTGAATACATACTTGTTTTGGCACTTGTCCTAGGGGTACCTATTACATGTGTATCCACTACACTTGGTACTTTATTCTTTGGTTCTTTTTCCTCCTATTTGGGTGTGGGTATCTTCCTTCCAGTTGGGTCCTCAAGTATGGACACCTCATTCTCTAGATACATGCCCTTCTCAAATTTGGGTCTTATGCGGAGGTATACTCATGCCGTGGACCTCTCCGCAATGGGAAAATTCATGGGTTTCACCATTTGGACCTCATGTGACACATACTTCTCCATGTACGTGTGCTTGTTAGGGTAGACCAACCCTTTGTGCATTTCTCTGTGGTCCCACCATATTACCAAGGTCTAGCTTCAACTTCTTGGACTCTTTGAACCTGTTCACTCCCGCTTGGAAGTGTTGAGCTGTGAAGGAAAAAGGGAGCTTGCACCATGGGCTCCATGTCTCATCTATCAGTTTAAATCTGCCAAGGCAGAAATGTTGGTACACAACAAACTCGGCTTCTCCCTTGGTGGTCATTGTTGTTTATTCAGGATCCTCCATTCCACCCCGAATGCATTCCTCAAGTGCGTATACCACTTCTCCAGAATTCCTTGTGTACAACCATCATACTATCATAGGTGTACTTCTCAAACCTCTTCATGGGTGAAGGGTCTTCAATAGGGTACTCCCACATGAATTTTTCTGCTACATCCGGCACTCCAATCTCTGAGAACACAATGGTTAATAGGACATTACCAAAGAGGATTTTATCACCTTCCTGTGCATTGTTGACAATATTATCCATGATGTATGCAGACCAGTTGTAGATGGTGCCCTCCGAAATCCTCTTGCAAACATTCAGCCAGGACTTGTTTACCTAGGTCCATCTCTCCTAGCCATTTAACTTTGTCACAAGGTGTATGGCCATCTTCATCACCGGGTCCTTGATGTTCGTGATATCAAAGTACCTCGACCCCTTTTTATATGCATAAGCAGCGATGGTTTCCTTAATTTCCTTCTTGTCACATAGGTCATCCTCCAAAATTTCTCCTTTACAGATGAGGCCTGTGAAATGTGAAACAAGCTGAGGGGTAATGTGCATCTTGTGCCCTGTGAAGTGAAAGTAATCTTCATGCATGCACAACATCAACCATTGATATAGGCACTCAGGATTTCTGAAGTAGGGAAACTCAAAGAGTTGCAATAATCTTGACTTCTCCAACTTCACTTTTACCTCATTGTTATAGATGGGCAAACCCTCTGGTGTCCTTTTATTCGTCAGCGCACTAACTCCAGCTGCCATTTCCTTCTTGATCATGCTCGAGTGATGATTGTAATCATTTACTGCCATTTTTCTTAAATGGGACTCCCACTCTTGCCCAAGCAATACTCTGTCTGGGTACTACATTTCTACATACCACTCTTCATTTGTACTTGCGACAGTTTCTTGTTGCTTGCTCTTGCCTTTTCCCTTTCCCTTCTTAGGTGTGCCAACTAGTTTCTTGGGTGCCATTGTTTATGTTAACACTTCAACTTATTTCACTTGCTTTGTTTTACTACCCCTTTCCAAGTTTAGATCTCAAACTGGTGAAGAAAATCTTTTCAACCTGTGCCCTAGATACCAAACCCTAACTAGAATCTCTTTTCACCAGATGACGCTTCTCCATAACTCTTCCCACGCTCGTGAATCACTTCCTTTCTGGTTTGTAAATCCAAACTGGTCACTCACGCTCAAATTCTTACAATTTTTCTTCACATGGATCAACTTTAGAAACCCTAGTTTGCAAAATATCTTCTCTTCATATTCGTAAAGTGAATAATGAAATGTCCGAACCTCTATTTATAGTTTTTCCTATTTTTAAGCATTAAATGTTACTTCACCTACCACCATAATTTTAACTTTTAATGCAGATTTTTCAAACAAAGCCCAAATTTTGTGCCCTAACACACATGTCTAACCCTACAGCATAACCTTCCAACCTTATGGTGCGCAACCAATCCATCTTGACAGGAGACTCTTGCGTGCGTGTCACCGGCACCGAAGGAACTTCTTCTCGAAATGATTTTTTTCACCTACCTCATGTTGTTTTTGTGCTTCTTCCTCCTTTGTACATGGGATCTAAAAGTAGCCTTATCTTGACACTAACCATCCTTTTCCACCTTTTCTTTCATGCACCTCTTTCAACAGGGCCATTCAACTAGGCTTTCCAACACAATCCTCCTTGGCACTTTACCCACGCTTTCCTTCACATTACTCCACCCCACATTAAAATGATGCATGGTCCTCTACGCATTCAAAACCCTCAAAAAGTAACAAGGTTATCGGCGCCCAAGGTGCAAAACAAAACAACAATGTGAAAGGGAAACACAAGAAAGGAAATGCATAAAGGAAATTCTAAACTATCTGGCAAAACTACCTTATTTACAAACACCAAGAAGCCTTATTTATAGTAGGGCTTTAGCCTACTCCCATTGAAGTGTCTAGGCAATTTTGTTCCATCCAATTCTTATAACTGGCATGCACCTGAATCAAGGATGTACAAGATTATATAGGGACCTAACCAATGGACCTTTAACTTCCTAGGGTGGCGCAGAAACTTTGAATCATACAACAACACCATCTTCCCAACCTCAAACTTCTTGTTCTTAATGTGGCGATCATATCATGCCTTCGCTTTTACTTTTCGGTTGTCTGGCTCCACCTCGGCTAGTGATCATCTTTCATCTAGCTTCATCAATTCATGAATTCTCTCTTCCAGTGTTTATTCATCATCCCACCCTCCCGCATGTGCTATATGCAACGAAGGTAAGATAAACTCAACTGGTAAGATAGCCTCCACGCCAAACACCAACTGAAATGGTTTGGCCTTATTTAACCTTTTGTAGGTTGTTCTGTATGCCCAAAGAATGGATGATACTTTATCATCCCAATCCTTCCTACCAACATCACAGATCTTAGTCAACGTGTGACTAAGTATTTTGTTAAATGCATCAGCTAGTTCCATTTGCTTGAGGGTGATAGGGAGTAGTCTTGTGATGGGCCACCATGAATTTTGATAAGAATATTGACCATTTCATTGAGAAAGTGTGTACCTCTATCACTTGTCAAGCTCAATGGGAATCCATACCTACTGATTATGTTCTCCCATAAAAATCTAGCAGCTGTAGCTATGGTACAATCCTTAGTGGGCACTGCCTCTACCCACCTCATCAAATAATCAGTGTAAGTAATGATATACCATGAACCAGTCCTTTGCGTTGCTAGTGAGATTGGTCTGACAAAGTCAATAGCCCATTTCTCAAATGGTTACATGATTGGTATTGGTCGCAAGGGCATTTCATCTGTCTTTTTAGGTTTGCCAAGGCACTACTAATGGTCACAATCCTTGCAAAACTCCATGCAATCTTGATAAATGGTCTCCCACTAAATCCTCGCGATTAGAATATTCTCGTGAGGTTTCATTTCTTGCATAATTTCCTCTCGCAATCCCACCATGCACTTCTTCTATTATAGCAACATGCTCATGCTCTAGCATGTATCGCGTAAAATATCATCATGGACCATTTTGTACATGTGTCTTCATTAATTAACATGTAGGGTATAGCGTGCATAGATAACTTCTTTTTCTCCAAGGTCTTCATCCCTTCGCACCACACCTTCCTTTAGAAATACTGCAATTTCCTCCAAATCTGAGGGCGCACACCGTAACCTAAACAATTACACGTCTGGCATAGTCTCTTCAATGCTCTGCACGTCCTCCCCTGAATCAATTCTTGACAAATGATCAAGTCCAAAATTACTCTTTCCAAGCTTCACAACTACCGTGAACTCAAACTCTTGAAATAATAGCACCCACCGACATATGCACCCTTGTAGGACGGGCTTGTTCACCAAATATTTTAATGCCATGTGGTCAGTGTAAAATACAAAGGAGTTGCCAATAGATATTGTCTAAACTTGTGAAGTGCATAGATCATTGACAATGCTTTGCTCGGTCGCCGTAGTGTAATTTTGTTTTGCTGGTGTCAACTTCCTGCTTGCAAAGCATAGGGGTGATCAACAATTCCCTCACCAGGCTATGCAAGCACTACCCCAATGGTCATTCCGAGGCATCCACATGAACATGGAAGGGCTTATCCCAAGAGGGGAAACATAATATAGGCGCGGTGACAAGCCTATCCTTCAATGTGTCGAATGCCTTCTGTTGCACCTCTCCCCAATGAAAGGCACTTTTATGTCTAAGCAATGCTTCCAAAGTCGCAGCAATCTTGGTGTACCCCTTAATGAATTTCCTATAATAACCCATATGCCCAAGAAATCCACGCATTGCAATTTGGCTAGTAGGCTCCCCCAATCCCATAATAACTATAACCTTGGCAGGATCTACTAGCAAGCCCTCCTTACATATGATATGCCCTAATAACATTCCAAAGGGGGTAGCAAAGACACACTTCTTAATGTTGAGGGATATTCTCAACTACCGACACCTTTCAAACATCAACCTCAAATTATCACAATGGTCCTTGACCAATCCATATGCGGTCCAATCATCTAAATAAACCTAAAGAAATTTATGGATGAAGTCCTAGAATGCCTGTATCACTATGCATGAGAAAATAGTAGGTGCATTCTTCTACCCAAAGGGCATGACCGTGTAAGAAAAACCTCCCCATTCAGTGGTGAAAGTTTTCTTCTCTTGGTCTTCCTTTGTAAGTCGTAATTAGTGATACCCTGAAAATCCATTCATAAAGGAATAGATTTCATGCCCAACGACTCCCTCTAAAATTTATTCAATGAAGGGGTTGGAAAAGGATCGATGACACAAACTGCGTTCAGCTCCCTATAATCCATGTAGATCCTAATCCACCCATCCTTCTTGATGTTGATTACCATTGGACTTATCCACTCCAAATCTTCAACATCTTCAATGATCCCAGTGCTATCATTGTGTCTATTTCCTCCTTGACCTTCACGCGCGCAAGTTAGGATTCATTCGGTATGGTCTCTTCTAGACTAGGCGTGCACCTTCCTTCAACTTAATTTTCATTTCCCCAAGGAATGGTGAACGCCTTTGAGTTCATGATACCCGTATGGGAATAAATCCTCAAACTCACATAAAATATCAATGATCTTAGAGACTTCCTTCTCCGACCAATAATCTCCAATGATAGCTTCCTTGGGTTCTACCTCCGACCCAATATTAACCTTCTTTGTCTTTAAAGGCTCATGATAGGCATGTGTTCTTTCATCAAGCACTATCCATCACTTTGCGCGAGCCTAGAGAATGGTTAACCTCCAAATTTTCCATCTCTTCACCGTCTATGACATAGACCATCTTGCCTTTTTCTTTCTCTGCGCATGTGCGCTCAAACTGTATCTCTTCTGTGTCTTCTTCCTCAAAGTGCACCTCTAGGCTAGGTTCACCTAGCAACTCTAGTAGCCTATCTTCTGCCATGGCACTATCCCCCATTGTAAGGTGCTTGATCTCCTACAATGCCTTATCCACCGATGGTTTGGTGCTTTGATACTCAAATGCTTGGATGAGATCAACCACTAGTTCTTGCCAATTCCCTATTTGGTAGCATGTCTTAGAGTGGATGTACCATGCGCACGTGTAACCCTGCAGTGTAGAATATAGTTTGTGTACCCAGAGGGATGGTGGAAAAGCTTCCACACCTCCTCTCTAGACCCTCTCACATGCTTGGATGTGGAAAGAGGCAGGATCCTTACCATGGTAGTCCTTGATGGTGGTGGGCACGTTGCTTCTAGAGAAACGAACAGAGAAGGAAATTATCACTTCATACCATTCCAAGAGATTATCCCAATGCATTGCCCACCACAGTGCAACAGCTTTTGGTAAGATGTAACTTAACATCACCCTTCTTTCATTTTACTCCTTCCACTGAGCTTCCATCTCTCAGGAAAAGACCTCAGGGGAGGCTCCTCCTGAGTACTTAGGTATCTCCTTTCCTCCTAGGTGCTAGCCTGTGAACACCTTTATCACCTTTGTCACCAATCCTCTTAAATGTTGTTTGATTAACTCATAGGTGTCATGCACCCAATTATCATATGCTACACTAGTGGTCTCACTTACCGACTAAGCATCCTCAAACTGGATAATTCCATCGGTAGGATGGATTATCTCTGGATCCCTAATTGAGCACACATATATTCTATCTAGGACCTCTTCTCCCAAAGGTTCAATATAGGGTGTTGACTTCCCATCATCTAGGGGTATGATGATTTATTCCTCCTCATTTTCAAAGCTTATGTACCCCTTGTTGAACTCGAAGATCCGCATTGTTCTTATAACACCATGGGTGCCCAAGTAGTGCTAGGAAATTGTCTGCCTCAGTGAGTGCCAAGACTTTGAAGTCCCCAGTAAACTTTTCTCCCTGAATGGTGATAGCTGCATCCTTTAACACACCGATGGGCATTACCTTTGTTTCTTTTGCCATATATAGCACATTTGAAGATAGCTATAATATAAGCCTTCCCATCTGATGTCATGCATCCAAGGTGAGAACATTGACCTCCGCTCTTGTGTCAATGAGGATATTACTAAGGATCCATCCATCCATAATCGCATTTAAGGTTTATGCAAGACCCGCCTCTTACACTCTTCTCCAAAGGTGTGTGGTACCTTCTCTCTCAACCATGCTCTTAGTAAGGGAATAATATTCTCTTGCCTTAGCATTATACATACTTCCTTAACCTCATCCAGTCATCTCTTGGCAGCTCGACTTCCTTCTTTGTTCCTCCTCCTCCTGGACTCGCTCTTTTAGACAATGGATTTCTCCCTATAAACTTTAAATGACATCCATGGTATCTTGATATACCTCCTTTTGATGCATAGGGTCTGGGTACTTCCCATGTACCACTTCTTCCCTTGAAACTAGGTTCTTCTACCTTGGTATTTCCTTTGTACGTGTGGCCTTTACTCTTGTTGTTACCATAATAGATTCCAAACCCACATCACGTGTCACCTATGGCATCCATTGTGTGTCCATCTTCTTAATGATTACCATTATAGTGCCCTTGTCTTTTTGGTGTTGTTGATTCATGTGCTCAAACAACTCAGGGCACTCCTCATACTTGTGTTTCTTCCCACATCATGAGCAATGCAACAAGTCTAGGTGCTCTCATTTGTAATGCTATGTATACTCACAATTAAAACAGGTTCCTACATGGGAACTCACTTCTTCCTCCTCCGCAAAATCCCCTTCTGTGCGTGCCTCCATTTGCGTGCTCCTCATAATAGTGATCATCACCTTTAGAACTACTGGAAATGCTGGTCTGGCACACCCCATGATCAATGGCCTCGTGGATCTGGTTAATAAGCCTACAATCCTTAGTATCATGGGTTGTAGAGGTGCATATCTTATAGTAGAAAGACACATTCTTCTGAATTTTACACTGTAATAAGGGACATCTACTTGCATCATGGTCCCCATGAAAATTTCACACCCATCGTTACGGCACGTACCATCCTTCTCGGGGCAACTATCCGACATGCCCCTCCACTTCATAATTTGTATACCATGTATAATCGTGAGTCTCATGGGTTGAGTTTGCGTGACAAATTCTCCAACTTCTTAGCCATATTAGTAATTTTATCCTCTAGGCACGAGCTAACACCAATATCAACACTTCCAACAGCCTCAGTGCGCATAATAGCTTCTAACACCTCGCTTGGGTCTGTGAAAGTTTTATGAGATAAATCTCTTTAAAATGGAGTTATCAACCCCTCAAGAAACCATTGAGCATGTTGTGAAGGGTGAATGTCATATGAAAATTTTGACAAGAGGATCTTGAACCGTGCATCATACTCCCGTATAATCTCTACTATTCCCTCGTTGAATCTCCTTCGTGGCGCCGATGCTCTTTTTGTTAAAACTCGTGGATGTGTAATTCTTCCAGAAGGTGTTCTTTAAAGCAGTATAATCCACCATAGTTTGATGAGGGTCATATTTCCTATACCATCTATGCGCATGCCCTTGCAATGTTGTTGCAAACTAACTAACCTTCTGCTTTGGGGTTTTCATCCCTTTTGCATGCCATAGAAGTTCACACTTGTGAACATATTCTGTAGCATCTTCAATACCTCTATAATCTAGCAAATGTAAAGACATATCAAAGAATACTTGAGGGGGTGGCTAGGGCCCTTGTTCTCCGAGATAGAGCCTTATTTCCTCCGGTGTTTCTCTCGCCACCGGATGCACCAGCTCCACCAAGTCCCGTGCCTTCCGAGCCACCGTGATCCTCTAGATCCACCAGTCCTATTCCTCCTAACCCACTAGATCCACCAAGTCCACCAGTCATGTAGTGGTCATGCCAAGGGTCCTCAAGGTTCCTCTAAATTATGCGCCGACTGTCGTGATAATGACCCACTACCACTAATGTACCCTGCCACTCCTAGATGTGAGACAAAAGGCTTGTTTACTTGCTCCTTGTCTAAAAATTCCTTTGAATACTAGAATATGTGTAGCCATAGAAGTGGGAAATGAAAATTGTATCTCCTAGGTGTAAATCTATCACTTCCACTGATACCAACTGGGTCAACGATACTCCTTCCTTGATCTGGAAAACCAAGCACCAGGGTTTGGTCACTAGGTGGGTTTAGATATGTGCCAATGAATCTTCTCTCTCCACATGACGAACTCTCATCAGAAGCCGAAGGGGTCTCTCTTATGCACTTTCCAAGATGGGGTAGCACAGACTGCTTAGGTTCCATGTCCTCTACGTGAACCTCAACTCCTTCCCGCAATGTCTGCCTCCATAGATCCATCACACTTGCAACCTCGCGTTGTCTAGCAATCTCCCTTTCACACGCTTCACTATACTTGAGCCACCTCTCCTCCCTTTCTTTCTCCATCATAATATCTACCATCTTTTTCCACACAATCTTCCTCACTCAACGCTCGTAATGGTTTATCCAAACCATTGGAAATGCCTCTAAACTCATGGTCATGATCAAGATCTTCATTTCCAAAGGAATAGACATAGAAATGATCCTCTGGGCTCCCTCAGGAACTCAAACTCAGCAACTTCTGGACAAGAATACGTGGAAATAGCATATTCTAGAGTGTATCTAGCCAGCACTCCCTTCCACCAATGATCCACAAAGCATGAGTCCACATCAAATCTACATCTTGCAACCTCTGGTATTCCTCTTAGGTCCATGCATGTGATCTATAATACCATCTTGATCTAGACACATATGCTGAGAGCCATTCATACAATTCAACTGGGAAGCAATGAAAAAGTTTCATACAAATCATGGTAGAGGTTCTCTTCTACCCATCTACATGCATCAAACTTAGATCCAATGCTGAATCTTTGAGAAAATTCATCCTTTATGCTCTTGAACCATGATTCAACACTTTCCAAAGTTAAACACTTTGTCATCACTCATTACATGATCATGATGTATGTCATGTCCCACTACAACTTCAAAAAGAGGTCCTAGCAACGGAACCAAGATGTAGTCATTTTTACACCCATCAAATAAAGTGGCAACCCCACGCATGCCACCTATCACCCAATAGGCACATGGGCACTCACCCGAGGCACACACAGTGCCAAGTCTCTCCTTTATGTGAGTTTAGTGGGAAACATCATCTATGATCCGAGTTTAAGAGATTTGAGAGGAAATAAGACATACAAGCACCATAGATCTCAGAATGGCTTCTAGATCCTTACATTCATTCCAGAAAGAAAAGTTCTTAATAGATTATAGAACTTACACTAAAACAAAAGGGAGTTATACAAGCATTCATACTTAAAGCATAAATGAAAAAGAGCTATGAAGAAGGATGTATGCATCAGAACCATTAATGTTCATATTCACATAAATTGGTAACCTTATTACATTCATTAGGCCCATTACAGAATGTCATAGAAGGGAAAACCGCAGTCATGCATTATAACTAGATTCATATAGCTAGTCTCTCAAAAGAAAATTTATAACCCCCAAACCCTTGATACATCCTTTCCTATGATATGCTTATTTACCCAAGCTAATAGAGTCCTTGCAATATTTTTGCTTGAGCTCCACCCTCTATCCACTTCCATCCTTTCTCCTCTTGTCTCGCTGCTCCTTTAGTTCTGTAAGCGTTTGTATATATAGCCTTCCTGAACTACCAACTCATTCTTTTGCGGCCTCAGATCTATCACCAAGTGTCTGAATGTGGTCCTTCATGGGCACATGCTCCTCCATGCCTGAGCTCACCACTCCTTGTCATGATGTCCTTCTAGAAGCTTCTACCACAGAGTATATTCCTTCTAGGCCACCCTAGCACCAGGCTGGCACCTTATCCACTCGGGTCACGTTTTTCTCGCATCCTACCCAATAGGTCAAAAATAGCTAAATTCTAGATTCTGCTCCACAAATGCGCATCCGGGTTCTACCAAAACCCTACTTGAACCCTTCCCTGTGTGCCTTATCTTATGTGGTTTTTTTAACCTTGCGCACCTATGCACCCTTTTTAGACTTAGTTGATATTTTAGGGGCCCAACATCGAATGAAGTTGGAAGTTTGGTTAGGTGATGTCCCAAAATAGGTGCAAGATAATGATGAGGTTTTAGATATGGCATAGAAAAGTAATAATATTTCCAATCAACCATTCCCATGGATTAAGTGGTATGTAGAGGAATTTTGCTATACAAAGGAGAGGGTGAGGCCCATTCTACAGAGAACTTACAATTGGTTGGTTACCTTGGGAATTTCACCCAAGGGAGTAGAAAAACCTACAAATACAGAGGCCCCACCAACCATAAGCCAATCAACACTCATAAAGGGGAAAAGGTTGACCAAAAAACCCATATGACTCCAAGAAATATTTCATTTGTTGTTGGTGGCTCATCTCTCTCCAAGGCTTCTATTTCTAAGGCCATGTCTCTTGCAACACCTGTGATAGAAGTGGTTAAGGTCAGTGACTCCCCTAGTATCTCACAAGATCCATCATCTCTTCCTCTATCACTTCCAATATCAGTTCCTTCCACTTCCACAATCATTTCTTCCTTCCCATCTCCTTCTATGGCCCAGGTTTTCTCATCCCTTCTAGTTCTCTTGGCTGGAGAAACTATCGGGTCACCCATTTCTTCTTCACTTCCCTTAATCCTTCCATTTCCCTCCACCTCATTCCCAAACATCATTTTATCAACTCCTATGGATTTCCTTACATCCACCCCATCCATCATTGCCACTTCTACCCAAATGTCAACTAATGTTTCTAGTGCTCTTGTCATAACTAATGTTTCAGGTATCGGATCTACTATCCCATCTTCATCAACATTAGCTATTCTTGAATGGTTATTTGGAAAGACTCCAAAGCAAAAGAAAATGAAGGTGCTCTCGGGAGATGTCATAGATCTCAGTATATTGGAACAGATGCCTAAAAGACAGGCCAAGAGGCCAAGAACTATTTCAAGTCTGACAGTGAATCCATCTGGAGAGCGAATTGTAGAGGTTGCTACTCCCATTGAGGGAAAAACTAAGGAGACAATTACTATGATAGATTATCGGATCTCTTGATTTTCATTGGGAAAATATACTCACGAAGGAGCTAAAAATATGTGCACACTGCTCTTGAGGCTATGCTAGAAAAATATGACAAAGATAAGGCTATAAAAGATGAGCTCAAACTAAAGGTCAAACAACTCACTTCATTGTTACGCAAAGTAACCCAACTAACTCCATCTACCAAAGTCTCAACTACTATGGCCATGATAGTTTCTTCTACCATTGATGACATTTCTTATCATGAGCTCAAGAAGCTAGGCTAGAAAGGGAGATCGGTAAATGGATGGATTGAACGCATACTACAAGAAGCTAATCCCTTAATCAAGGAGGCTATCAAAATATATAATGATCTGCAAGTTAGGAAGGCTGCTATTTACAAAATGGATGAGGCCTTTTCCAAAGATAATAATAATCTAAATTTAAATTTGGCAACATGGAGTGAGATCAGAGAAGAATACCCCAATTTGATCCTTCAGAAGAGGTGATCAATGATGCCTGAAGTTATTTGAATACCAAAAGGCCATGGAATTTCGGTGCCAAGTATTATAGGATTTAATTAAGAAATTGGAAGATAAACGAGTAGAAATCATGGATGCCCTGAATGACATCTCAGAAGAGTTTGATATTTCTAATTGCAAATTCTTCAACAAAAATCGATGCTCTTCCTGAAGATCAAATTAAGGAAAATTTCAAGGATTTGGTGAAGCATGATGATGAGGTCACCAAAACTTTCAATAGTGACTCCATCGACCGATTGGTCTTGTGCCAAAATTTCATAGGGAGGCTAAAGAAAGTTATGAATAAACTTCAAAGAGTGCCAGCCAAGATCACAAAGGAGATCGAGATGATAGATGTAGTGAATCACTATACATGTGGGCCTGGAGATGAATAAATTCAGGAATCATCAAGCGCTTCATTGAGTATAAGCATCAAATGGATGTGTGGGAAGGAGAACAATAGAAACTTGCAGAAGAGGAAGGTGTAGCTGAACAAAGCCAAAGATGAGTGGCCATGAAAATTCAGATCCAAGCTCTGGATCAATTGAAGTTGCAGGGTTGACCGAGTCAAACCCTTGCAAAAAATTTCTATTTTCATGGGAGCATGTTCCCTTAATTTAATGAAATTTCTATTTTTATAAAATGTTAGTTAAGGGCCCAACTATAATGGCTTAGCCTAAGAACTTATAAATAGTTGAATGCTTCAAGCGAAGAGGAGATAGATTATTTTTGAGTGAGGTTGCTCTTTAAACTTGGAAGAGTGCTTCAAAAATTCTAAAAAACCTTTTAATTATATTCAGATTTATACCTTGCAATTGGGAATCTGATTTATTATATTGGATAGTTGATCAATGCTTACTTTATGAATGTATGATTCCTTAGTGTGAGTGGTTATCTTACCTTTATTTTGGGTTATCTATTTCATGTTGTGAGTGAGTAATGTTATTATCTTTTATATCAGTTGTGAAAATCTTATTTTCCTTCTGTTGTTAAAGTTGCATTATCATTATTCATAGTTGCTGAAATAGATGTTTGACCAATGCATGTGTTCCTTTCTCATGATAAATTAACTATGTTGAATCAAATTTGATCTATCCTTTACGTATGCTCAAGTTTAATAAAGGAACGTATGCCTTGGTTTGTGGCATTTTATACCCTTTCTAGGTTGCAATAGGCAAAGGTGGACACTAATGCAAGCATCCTACCCACATTAACCCTTCCAAATATTAAACATCCCTTTATTTGGTGCATCACCGTCCTTAGTATAGTTTCATTTTTGTAAAATATCTTTACTCAAAACTCATGAAGGTGTTAGCCTAGGACTAGATAGTCATTTTATTATACTAGGAAAAAGTACAACACTTAGTTTAGGAAAAGGAAGTTGGCCTTCTCTATAGGTTCACCTCGAATTCAAGTCCCATAGATTGAGAGGTGATCCCCTATGTCCCAATCACACTGAACATCTTATTCACATTCTAGCCATTCAGGGGGTGTAGTGATTTGGTGACAAAATTTTTGGCACACCCGGTGGGATGAGTTGGTACTTCTCTTCTCATTATCATAAATCAAAGTACTGGTGACTCTATATCTCGGATTCTAAATCTCAGTGCATTCACTTATGTAAAGAATTTAGACAAGATCTTCTTCAAAGCACTGGAAGTTATCAGCATATCAACCTTTCCGTGTCTCCTCCCAAGAGAAGAAGCAAAAGTATTTTAAAACCATCAGTTGCAGCTTCATCTCATAGAGGTCATTCAACTCCTCCATACGGAAGGTTTCCTCCATCAAGGAACAATCAACCTCTTGTTGTTATGGCATGGAACCAAGTTTTTCCCCCTTTCAATGCAAGTAGTCCACTTCTATTGGCTCAACGTGACCCTATACCAGTTATTGACACTCAAAAGTTTATCCTTTTACACATGAGAAACTCATGTCACTCGATAGAAAGCATTATTTATGTAGACAACATCTCGCGCAATACACAATGTCACAGAGGATGATGTTGTTGTCAAACTTCTGGCCACTTCCTTCAAGGGTAAAGTATTTCAATGGTTTCTAGGGTTACGTATCGAAGCATAACCACTTGGTAAAAGTTAGGAGAGAAGCTCTACAAAAGTTTGAAGACAAGAGTGATCACCTATCACTCTTAGAATATCTCACCACCATAAAGAGAGCTCCCAAGAGTACATGAGTGATTTCAATTTTTGATTTCATAGGACTTGGAATAGGATTTTGGCACTCATCAATCCCTCTCCAAACAATGCATTTATGTACTATTTGTGAGCTTTGAATAGCAATGTAGCAGTTATGATTCAATCCATGGGGGAATACATTACTTGATGCTTATGACATAGCCATAAATGTGGAAAATTCTTTGATCCAGGCTAGAAAGATAGCTCCCCAACCACCCATGCCATTTTCTCTAGATCTTACAAATAATTAGCCTATCATTTTGCCTATTCTAGCAAACTCTAATTAGCCAACTCAATCGATCCCACCTCTTCAAATGATCTATTTAAATTCGAATCACCGCATGGACCTTTGGAAATGATATTGTAGTAATGAAAAGGAAACAGTCCCAATATGCTTGACCATTTCAATCACAATATCAAACAAATCACCCTCCCTTTCAAGGAAATAATCAGGCCAGAACTAGGTTATCAAGCAAACCTATTGGGTTTTAAAATTGTACTTTAACAAACCACAATCAGGGACAACAATTCCCTCCTCTTTATGGGAGAGGTTCCCTTATTGAAAGCAAGCATAAAAGCTTATATACAAATGTACAACTTTCAAAGTGTGGATTCCTGATACTTTGAAACATTTTAAGCCCAAAAGATTATTAATACAAAAAAATAGAAGAACCAAGGAGATGAGAGATGATTCATAAAAATACTTTCAAGAAATATAGATAGCATAATATAACCTTATACGTATTGATCAAGGGAGATGTAGAATAGAATCATTCACTTTCACAACAGATATAATTCCATGGACACAAAGTTCCAGAAATCATATAAACAAGAACACAAAGTTTCTTATCATAAAATATTAATGATCCGCGGGTTCCAGATGAGGAAAGAAGGAATAACAGATGGAAATGAAGTGGAAATTATTCTATATTGATTAATTTCAAATCTATAACATTTCAAGAATGCCAAGATCCAAACATGAAAAATGGCGTAGAGAACCCGCTAAATAGCTTCCAAAAATGGTTACATTCAGTTACAACTTATTTTAATCAAAATATTAAGAACTAATTAGGAATTAAAAGAAGTGTTTCAAGATCTCAAAGAAGAAATGCTCGACTGAATTTCAGAGGTGCCAACTGGCTCAAGAATATGACGTTTTAAATTCTTCAACACCTCTGCTATTTCCATGCTTGGTGGAAAAACTAGACGCATTGAATCGCAATCGTTAACCTACTTTTACAACTTTAAAAATGGGTCATCCATGTGGAAGAGATTTGCTAAAGTGGGCTTGGGGGCACCTTTTACATTTTATGATTTTTATAGAGATTGTGTATTTTAGACATTTTGGTCCACCCATCTACTTCTGATATAGGCCTAACACATGGCTTCACTTGAGTGGCGATGAAGTCATGACTCACTTTT
Source organism: Taxus wallichiana var. yunnanensis (assembly GCA_018340775.1). NCBI lineage: Eukaryota > Viridiplantae > Streptophyta > Pinopsida > Cupressales > Taxaceae > Taxus > Taxus wallichiana. Next base: position 644,992,908 of record CM031238.1, read on the forward strand.
ACAATTTTAACTTTTTTCAACAAAAATCTCAAAAATCAAAGTGCTCCACTGACCTGCCTTCCCGCTTTGAATTTTGATGTAGGCTCAACATTTGACTTTACCCCTTTACATGAGTGGGGCCACGGGTCAATTTATAACTTTAAGCCCTTTATGGAAACAAAGCCAAAATTCCTAAAGTGCTCGATGGTCTACCTTACCTTTCGAATTTTTAATGCAGCATCAACACTTGGCTTCACTTGGGCATCGGGCGGGGTTGTGCTTCACTTTTTATAATCACCCTTTTAGAAACAAAGGTAAAATTCCTAAAGTGTCCCGACAACCTACCTCTCCACTTTTGACTTAAAAATGGCCATGTGTCCCTTTGCGGGCCTTAGGCATTCTTTTTACATTTTACGCCTTTCACCATAATGCCTCAAAACACAAAAAGGACCCACCTTTCCACCTTTGACCTTTCAAAGCATCAAAACACAAAAAGGCCCGCCTTTCCACCACCGCTTGTTTTAGCCAATCAGGATCCTTCAAGCCACGAGGCCAATTTGACACTTTTGTAAAAAATAAAAAAAGTGACAAGTTTAAAAGATAAACCTGCCACACTGCATCCAATCAGAGATGTCCACATATCCACGAACGTTGGGAAAAAAATTGACACCCGTCATTCACAACTATGGAAAAATAAAAATGAAAGGGAAAATCCCACCATTTGTGCTTGAATTTCAAATTTTTCTCCATGGAATGAGAAACTACACACAATACCATGCTCGACATGATCCAAAGCCAAAGAGAAGGATTGAAAATACATTTGAATGAAGGAAAATATTTTCAAGCATCCAAACAGGGAAATAGAAAATACTTCAAACTGTGAAGACTGAAGAATTTTCAAGCGAAAGGGTGAGATTAAAACCGAGCACCCATGACTTCAAAGCACAAATTTCTCCAAGGCACCAACTCAAAATTCACAAAACTTGACTTCAAAAAGAGGGGGATTTTGAGGGTGACAACACACAAAAACAAGTGTGAAGCCTTTGAACTTACAAAACCCTTCCATTACCAGTTCATCTAAAGCCATAGTGCCGGTCAAAAATAACCTCATTAAAGATTATGAGTGGCTTTAACCTTATTCTTAGCCTCTTAAATAAAATATTTTCCCAAATGGAGTTCTAAGTCAGGCTCTTATGGTCCAAAGCATACCGCTCTACTCGAATTATCTTCAGACCATCCACTCATGAAAGTCAAGACCAACCTTTTGATGAAACTACACTACTAAATTGGCAAGTAGAAGAATTTTTGGCTTGAATACTGATGCCTCCACTATAGCATCCAACACACATTCCAAGAAAAGGGAAATAAACCCACAATCTTCCAAAACTGATCGCATCTACTTCTCATCCCCCAACACAAATATCGATGATAAAGGCATGGGAAAGAAATCACCAGAAGTATCCATGGATCAGTCTACAAAGAAGGATGGGACTTCAAGTATCACAATGCCTAATAGGCATTTTCCAAAAGAAGACTCTAATGCCCTAAAAGGTATTATCAAAGTGGGGTGATTCCATTCAACATTATGGAGCAAATGAAGAAGACCAATTTGAGTGTCACGATGTGGGATGCACTCTCAATTCCTTCTTAGAGGAACTTGCTACATGAGGCTTTGAACAACTTTTAGTACTACCAATAGATCATTAGGTCAAGAAAAAGTAGTGGCAACCAGCTTATGCCAACCCGAAACAAAAGTATTAGCTAATCCCAACAAGCCTCCACCATTCTATATCTCATGCGACCCATGTGCATTAAACCGATTCGCCACGCCACGTGTCGATTATTGGTGATCATTTGGTACATAATTATATGATCGATTCTGGAGCCATTAGTTCCGTAATGCCCATTAAAGCAGATCGCAGATATATTACAAATTCCATATAATCCAATTTCAAGAGGAGTTTTTCAACTAGACGGTACTACAGTCCAAACTATGGGGGTCATTAAGGGGCTTCAACTTACTATCCATGCATGTCCTAGCTTTAAATTCATGCAAGACATATCTGTTATTGATTTCCCTCCCCTTTTTCCATTTGCTTATCGTGGGAGTTCACTGCTAAGATGGGTGGATATTTGTCATCAGAATGGTCGACATATGATCCTTAGAACTTAGTACGAGATGAAGGTGACTATAAGATCTGAACCTATTTGTCATAATCATGTGGAACCATACACCGCCAAACCCATAAATGGAAATTATGCCATTGGTGACCTAGATGAAGAAGATGTAGATCATGAGCCAACTACTCTCACGGAGGAAGTTCCTGACATAGTGCTTGATGAAGTAAGTATCAACCACCAATATGATCCCTATGTTGATTTATTAGTAGATGAAGAATCAAGTTTTCTACTGGAAGAAACAGATTGGGTACATACTGCATTCATGAAGAAAATACCATCATACCTCAACTTGTTAAGGCATCAAGTGATACAAAAGGACTGTGGAAAATGTTATTTGATGGCTCACGAAGTAAAAATGGATTTTGTGTAGGGGTTATGTTGATCTCTCCAGAAGGAGACAAATATTTCTCTTCCTTTCAGTTACAGTTCAATTGCACTAATAATGTTGCTAAATATGAAGCTCTTATACAAGGAATTCAGCTGGCCCAAAGAAGAAGAATCCAAACCTTGACCATCTTTAGTGATAGTGAATTGGTTGTGGCAAAGTTATAGCTCATACTACATCAAAAATGATCTACCGAGGTTATATAAAAATCAGGTTTGGGATCTGATAGAATATTTCAAATCTTTTGGAATTCATGCAATCCCCATGAAGAAAAATCAAGATGTTGGCAGGTTGGCTACTATTGGCTCCTAATATGATGTACCTATGGACATCATGAAAGAAGAGTAGTAGATAGTCAAAATGGTGGTCCGTCCCATAGTACCATATAATGTAAGTAGCTGGTAGGTGTTCGATAGTGATCAATAGATTGTTCTCTTCCTACACAAAGAAGCATATTTTGCTTGCAAACAACAAGATAAACTTCAAAATTCTTACGGTGATCAAATTATATAGCTGAAAGGAAACAAGCTACCAAAATGCCTAGTTACATTGGAATCCATCTTCAATTCAAATGATCAAGACCAAATGACAGAGCACTAATATGGTGGTCAAGGAGGAGGATTTTGAAGAGGTCAAGGTGGTAAGTGATTTTTTTAAAAATTTGGTAAGGTATGCACTACTTAGGAAAATAAATCTTTCATTAAACTATGTCAAGAGTATCATGATATTTTCACATGGAACTACAAATACGTATGGTTTTAATCCTGGTTTAGCTCAACATACCATTGAGCTAGATCCTAACTCTAAGCCAGTTTTGTCAAAAATAGAGGCCAATCAATCCCAAAATTGAGCCGCTAATGAGGAAAGAGCTAACCAAGCTTATTGAGGCTTGCATAATTTTTCCCATCAAGCATTCCTCATGGGTATCCAATCTGGTTCATGTAAGGAAAAAGAAAGGAGAGATTCATATGTGTTTGGACTTTAGGGATTTTAACCACACCTCATTAAAGGATCATTACCCTCTTCTGTCAATGGAGAAAATCCTCCAAATAGTGGAAAAATCTCAAAGGTTTTCTTTGCTTGATGGATATTCAGGATATAATCGATTCTGTCCAAGAATCTGATCAATTCAGAACATCTTTCACTACTAAAGAGCCACGTATGCTTACAACAAGATATCATTTGGGTTATCCAATGCAGGGGCCACTTTCCAAAGAGACATGGATATGGCCTTTAAAGGACTAATCAACAATATTAGCTTGGTTTACCTTGATGACATAACTGTCTATTCCAAGCATGCCGAAGATCATATCACACATCTAAGGAAGGTTTTTTCAGAGATGTAGAGAATTTGGGGTCTCACTAAACCCTAAGAAATGCATTTTCGTAGTTTAGGAAGGGAAATTGTTGGGACATATTGTTTCAGCAATAGAGGGATTGTCCATTGATCTAGCTAGGATTCATTCCATTATGTCCTTATCTCTTCCAAGTCACAAGAAAGGTCTCCAAAGTTTCCTAGGAACCATAAATTTCGTGCGGAGATTCATCCCTCAGTTTACAACATTGGCTAAACCACTCATGGCCATGCTAAAAAAGAACATTCCATTCTCATGGATGAAAGAGGGGAGGGAGAGTTTTGAGGCTATCAAAATGGCCATTTCCCAAGCTCCCACACTGGTAAATCCCAATTTTGACAAAGATTTCATCCTCTATGCTTTCGCAAGGCCAGAAAGTATTTCAGAATTCTAACTCAGAAAAATGATGATCTGATGGAACAACCAATTGGATTTTTTCATTAGTCTCTCAAGGAATATGAGCTTAAATATTCCTTCATTGAAAATAGGTTTTTGTAGTCATTCAAGCTCTGAAATATTTAGACACATGTTATCCAACAACAAAATTCACTTATTGATCTCTCATCCTAGCGTCAAGGACTTTTAGTTGAATAAAGAGATGCATGAGAAACATGTTGGGTGGATTACAAAAGTAATGGAGTATGACATACACATCAAAGTCACTAAAATTGTCAAGGGCAAGGGTTTATGTCAGCGATTGGCTGCAGACATGGAGACCAAAGATATGGAAGATGTTACGTTTTTTAATGTTGATGAAGGAAATGACTAGACTAATTAGTTGACTAAGATGCAAAATTGAAAATACTCTACTTTTTCATAGCCAAATTCAATTTTTTTGATCTCATGCCCTTCTTTTGTGTTTAAGCCAAATTAGAGATTCAAGAAATTAGCAGAAGTCATGCCCAGAGCCGTTTAAACCTTTGTTTTGCTCATTTTGGAAATTCTCCATTTCCTGGGCCATCGTGCACATAATATCCTCTTTGCAACCTCTATTTTTGATTGAAATTTTTCACTTGATCTATGGCCTAGGTCACTAAATCATTTTTTTCCTCCATGCTCTGCGGGTTCGTGAAGGAAATTCGAAAATTGGACTCAAAACCATCAAGTTTTCTTCTTTTGTGGTTTTTCCACAGTTGGGATGACAGATGTATTTTCCCCATCAAATTTTGATTCGAATGAATGTAGGTACGTGGTCAGATCCTATTGGATAGGGAGGAACATGATTTTTGGTGAACTTAACACTTTTGGTCACTTTTGGCAAAATGGTAAATTTGCCCTGCGACCCCGATTAGGCTATAAAGGAAAAAGTTAAAGTTGAAGCCTATAGGGAAAAATTCAAAGTTGAATCCTATTGTTGAAAACTCAAAGTGGATGAGCTGGGAATCGGGGCACTTTTAGAAATTTAACCAAATTCCAAAAAGTGAAGTAAAAGTTCTAAATGCTTCATGCGGCTCGCCAAGGTCTCATCCCAAAGTCGAAAATTCAAAGTGGAAGAGCGGGATGGCAGAGGAATTTTTGTTTTTGAGCCTTTTTGTAAAAAAGGTGAAAATTTAAAAATGATCCGCAGCCCTAATCAGGCTATAAAGGAAAAATTCAAGGTGAAGCCCACCGTTGAAAATTCAAAGCGGGAGAGCGGGCTAGTGGAGGAAATTGAGGTTTTGAGCCTTTTTCCCAAAAAGGTTAAAATGTTTAGAAAGGAGTCGTGACCCCATCTCCAACCAGAATGTGCCATATGTCCTAGTCAAATCGGAGTAATGGGCCAGCGGAGGAAATTGAGTTTTTGAGCCTTTTTCCAAAAAAAGGTTAAAATGTTGAGAAAAGGGCTGCGACCCCATTTCCAATTAGAATCATCCACATGTCTAAGTTGAAAAGTCAAAGCGAGGGTGCAGGCTAGTTTGGTCCAAATTTCCAAATCTCTAAAAAATGAAAAATGCAAAGAGCTTCTCCTATAACCACTCCAACCCCTTCATGTCATGTGGACGACCCGATTTTAGAGTTAGAGGAGCAAATCTAATGGTCTGTATTTAAACTGGCAAATCAAATGTAACGGTTGTTTTACAAGATCTAGTTTTAACTTGCCATGTGTGTTTTCTTCACAAAAGAGGGATTCAAAAATGTGTTGAGGATCTGTGAAGTTGTAACGGTTTCTTGCAAAGAATATAATGGCTTCTCAATGTCATTTCGGGTGATGGATTTTCAAAAAACCATAGTGCTCTGTACTGGAAAAGGCAGAAAATGCCATTCTTCTTCTATTTTCTCTTCTTCCTCAAATTTATTCCATTCTCAAGCTATGTACAAACTCTACTCGAGCTTCAATAAGAAAAGAAGGAGTTTTTACCTCCTTGATTGAAGAATTAATTGGTACTTCATGCGACCAATGAATTTCATTCAATCTTATAGCTTATCCCACATATTTGTTTTTCTTCTAATTATAAATGCATGTAAATGAAGTTTCTAATTGATGTGTGTGGGCATCTGATATTCTACCCAAAACATTAGTTTTTCCTACCTCTATTCTCACTCCCTTTTCCCTTCTCAGACAAAGTTCTTCTCTAGTGAGAAATTGCTAGCTTTTCCACAGGAATAGTGGAGTGCCCCTGCTGGATCTCTGGTCGAAAGACCACCATTAAAATCCACTTTTTCACACATGCACATATGGAAGATACACCATTCAAGTAGAGGGACTTAGATTCCCATAGCGTTGGCCTAAAACCCACCAATTTTTCCACAAGACATTTTCTTACCAACACCTCCAAATATGAATAAGGTCCAATGATGCACTTTCCGTCTCCTAGTCCATTCTATATGCCTTGGTAGATAATGTTATTTTCCAAAAATATTTGAATGGTGCTCTTCTACGCTGCATCAAGCCAGAGCAGGTGAACATGATGTTAGAGGAATTTCACAATGGTCTGTCCAGAGGGCATTATTCAACAAGAACAATCGCTACCAAGATCATGAAATCTGGTTACTACCGCCGACTTGTTCAAAGATGCTCATCTCTAGGTAAGGAAATGTAAAGAATGTGCTCTTTTTATAGGAAAACAGAGGCTAACAACTCTCCCTTTGCATCCCATTTAGGTAGATCAACCTTTCGTTCAGTGGGGATTATATTTTATTGGAATGATCAATCCTCCGTCTAACAACGAACATAAATGGTTCCTCACCACAACAAATTATTTCACCCACGGATGAAGCGGTGGCCTTAAAGGAAAGCAACAAAAATACCATCCTTGAATTCCTAGAGAATATAATGACAAGGTTTGGTGTTCCATTTACCATCATCTCTGATAATGCAATGGATTTCCTTGGACTAAAGTTAAGTGAGTGGGTAGTTACAAATGGGGTCTATCTCAAGACTTCATCCAATTACTATCCATAGGGAAATGGGTTGGCTGAATCCAGTAACAAGAATCTCATAAGGATCATCAAATGAATGATGGAAGCTCACCTTTATGCTGGTATATGGAAGGGAGGCAAAGCTACCAATCTCCTTGGAATTACCTTCTTTGGAATTGGCTCATCAACTCGAAGTTATGGAAAATGGCTCCTTAATAGTGAGGTTTGTTGAACTCATGGAATTGGAGGAAGTTTGAGAAAAGGCTATGAAAAATTTAAGCCAACATCAGGCTCAAGTTAAGAAATCCTTTGATAAGAAATATTCTGATAGGCATTACCAAGAAGGAGACTTGGTTCTCAAATGGGACGAAGATAGAGCCAAACCAAGCAAGCATGCCAAGTTTGACGCTCTCTAGAGCGGGCCTTATATTATTACAAGTTACAAAGAGGTGAATTCATTTCATCTATCTAGACTCAACAGAGAATAATTTCCCATTCATGTGAATGGGATACATCTCAAATCTTGCTTTTGAGATTGTTCCACCCTGTATAGTGTTCTTTTCTTTTCCTCCAAGTGCTTTGCACATCGTTTGTTTTCTGGGACTCCTTTGCCCAATGTTTTTCTTAAGGATACTAGTCTAAAAGCTTAGTAGGAAAGCATTCCCTAGAGGTCACCAAAAATGTTAACATTTTAATCTACCTTGAGAAGCAGATGTCAAAAGTGGTCAGAATTTTTTTTGAGAAAATCCTTTGTAAATGGAAAATTCTCCAAGACCCGAAATCCAAATTTTGGACTTTGATTTCAGATATTTTCTCTTTCAGAGTTTAATGGTGCAAGTCTTTGAAATTTTGTTTTCAAATTTCTGAAGTTCTGAAAACCCAAAGTCTAAAATTTCAGACTTTCAGCTTTTGGGGTTTGGAGTTTTTACTATGTAATTGGCAATTTTTAACCCGGAGTTCCAAAGTCCAAACCCCAAAAGTTTGAAATTTCAGACTTTTAGGTTTTCGGGTTTTGGAACTTTTGGCCACATTTTTGTTAAATCCCTTTCAGACTTCTGAAGTCCGAAAGTCTAAAATTTTACACTTTGGGCTTTCAAGTTTCAGAATTCTCCAGTCATTTTTAAGATTTTCACTTTCAGACTTCCAAAGTCCGAAAGTTTGAAAGTCCAAATTTTCAGACTTTTGAGCTTTTGGGTTTCAAAAATTTTCATTGCCAATTCACATTTTTCATCTCCCAATCTCTAAAGTCCAAAACCCCGAAATTCTGAAATTTTAGAATTTTGGGCTTTCGGGTTTCAAACTTTCAAGTCCTTTGTGCATTTAATTTTTCACCAACCCCGTACGGATCAGATTTTTGCCATTAATATTGGGTTTTCTATTTAAAATCATTTTTACTTGTCATTTTTACCTAACACATTTTCTCTGACATTCCATTTTCTTGTACCTTTCAATGTCATTTTCAAGGTATTTTAACTTGGTTATTTTCCTTTTGGTTTAAGATCTCTTATTTTCATTTTGTTTGTTTTCTTTTGTTCCTCTTCTATGTACCTCTCGAATGAAAAATCATTGCCCACCATGTTTCTACATTTTGAGTTTCCACAGGCATTCAAATTTTTCAAGGGAGCTCCTCAAGTTTTCCATTTTTCCCTCTCAGTACTTTTCGGGATTTGGAGATTAGCATTGTTTGGTAATTTCCTTCTCAGATTTTGAGGACTTGGTGGTACGTCTCTATTTTGGAGCTCTTGATTTCAAATTTTTCAGAGGTCACCATTTTGGAACTTTCACTTTGAGAACTTTTTGGAACTTTTATTTCGAATTTTTTTAGAACTTTCACTTGAAAAAAATTTTTTAACCTTTACTTCGGAGAACTTTTTGAGAACTTTGGATTTTTTTTTTTCTTGGACTTGTTCAATTTGGGTTTTTGAAATTTTTGATAATTTTCGGGAGTTTTTTTGGGACCTACCTTTTAGATTATTGCACTTCAAGTTTCAAACTTCTCTTTTTTCAATATTTTTCAACTTTGGCTTTCAAAATTCGAAAACTTCATTTCAGTTCCAAAGCATATAGAGCTTGATGTCTACTTCTACATCAAAGGGAAAAGAAAAGATGAAGTATTCATTTCTTGGAGTTGCTCCTCACTCCTGCCTATCTTCCAACTTAGGGAATATAGGGGACACTAACCTAGGGAAGATTGATTTTCCATATTTTTGGGAAAGAGTAAAGGCTCTCGAACAAGAAACCATGGATGCAGGCCATCTACAATAGTGGGCTTGCCCTTGCTGCCAGTTTTCCCACATCCATACATTTCCCAAATTTTTTTTTAGCCATGGCATCTCACTTTGACAAAGAATCCATGTCAGTCAAAGATGATGATGATAAGGTGGTAATCCTGTTTGGACCCAAACTTCTTCGAAGATCTCTCTCAAATTACACCAAAAATTATGCCACAATTTTCCAGAGTCAGTAGTGGAACATTGGGACAAGGAAGAGGAAGTATGCACGAAAATCATGATGAAAACTTATTTGGCCAAGAGCTTCGCCAAATTACCCAAAACCATGCATCGGTCAGATTTTATTCAAGAGGTCAAGTGACCTTATTGTGCTACTAAGCAGAGTTTCAGGTCTCCTTCTACAAAGGAATTCCAGGAATGGATGTTCTTATACATCACTACCATAAAGAAGAATAAGGAGTTTATCCGATGGGGGAGCATATTAGTAGCTCCATTTTCTATCAATTGAGTAAGGTGCTTTCCATAAAGAATTTCTATATGACATCCTTCTTGGTTTATATGGCATTGCTACTATGGGAGATTTCTCTGGGTTGAATACTAAAGGTATTTGCGTAGCACCTCCCAAATCTATGATTTCTATCCCCAACTCACATTGAGTGAAGGGAGAAGGAATTTTTATAGGTTCAATGATGCCTTATTTTTGGTTATCCTCTATCATTTTGATAAAGAGTTATACAACCGAAGGATTTCTGATGAAGCCTTCAAAAAGTGTGTGAGTGGGGATCCATCTATTTATAGTTCCCTACATTCACTTACATTCAAGTTCCATGCTTCATAGGTGCCCCCAAAAATTGCCAAGGTGCCCCACTGATAAATGGGTTCTACTAGAATTGGTCGAAATTGTTGGATTATCATCAAATTCAAAACAAGCGCCACAAATCGGGAATGCATTTCCCTATTTCAATTGAAGATACACCTGCCCGAATATTCATAAGGCCAAAAATGTGGATGTAGAATTGGCCAAAGTGACCTTGCATGAACCTTTCATCCATGAAACTAATTTTGATTATTGGGGTAAATTTGGTGAAACAGGTCGGTCCAGTGCCCACGTGCCCCAATTAGAGGATATCTGGATTCATTTTGGGATGAATACATCATGCGACAAAGGGATTATGAGAGGTTGACCTTGGATGAGGTTTAGTAGTTTGGTTTGGCTGATGTCCCAAAGGAGGCACAAGATAATGATGAGGTTTTAGATGTGGCATACAAAAATGATAATATTTCCAATCAACCATTGCCATGGATTGATTGGTATGTAGAGGAATGTTACAATACAAAGGAGAGGGGGGCCCATTCTACAGAGAACTTATAGTTGGTTGGTTACCTTGGGAATTTCACCCAAGGGAGTAGAACAACCTACAAATATAGAGGCCCCACCAACCATGAGCCAATCAACACTCACAAAGGGGAAAAGGTTGACCCAAAAACCCATATGACTCCAAAAATATTTCATTTGTTGTTGGTGGCTCATCTCTCTCAAGGCTTCTATTTCTAAGGCCATGTCTCCTGCAACACCTGTGATAGAAGTGGTTGAGGTCAGTGACTCCCCTAGTATCTCACAAGATCCATCATTTCTCCTCCTCATTGTCACTTCAATATCAGTTCCTTCCACTTCCACAATCATTTCTTCCTTCCCATCTCCTTCTATGGCCCAGGTTTTCTCATCCCTTCTAGTTCTCTCAGCTGGAGAAACTATCGGGTCACCCATTTCTTCTTCACTTCCCTTAACACTTCCATTTCCCTCCACCTCATTCCCAAACATCATTTTATCAACTCCTATGGTTGTCCTTACATCCACCCCATCCATCATGGCCACTTCTACCCAAATGTCAACTAATGTTTCTAGTGCTCTTGTCATAACTAATGTTTCAGGTATCGATCTACTATCCCATCTTCATCAACATTAGCTATTCCTGAATGGTTGTTTAGATAGACTCCAAAGTAGAAGAAGAAGGTGCCTCTGGGAGATGTCATAGATCTCAGTATATTAGAATAGATGCCCAAAAGACAGGCCAAGAGGCCAAGAACTATTTCAATTCGATAGTGAATCCATCTGGAGAGTGAATTGTAGAGGTTTCTACCCCGTTGAGGGAAAAATAAGGAGACAATTACTATGGTAGATTATTGGATCTCTCAATTTTCATTGGGAAAATCTACTCATGAAGGAGCCAAACAAGATGTGCACACTACTCTTAGGGCTATGCTGGAAAAATATGACAAAGATAAGGCTACAAAAGATGAGCTCAAACTCAAGGTCAAACAACTCACTTCATTATTACGCAAAGTAACCCAACCAACTCCATCTACCGAAGTCTCAACTACTATGGCCATGATAGTTTCTTCTACCATCGATGAAATTTCTTATCATGAGCTTGAGAAGCTAGGCCAAAAAGGGAGATCGGTAAATGGATGGATGAAACATACTGCAGGAAGCTAATCCCTTAATCAAGGAGGCTATTGAAATATATAATGATCTGCAAGTTGGGAAGGCTATTATTTACAAAATGGATGAGGCCTTTTTCAAGATAATAATAATATGAATTTAAATTTGGCAACATGGAGTGAGATCAAAGAAGAAGACCCGAATTTCTCCTTTAGGAAGAGGTGATTGATGATGCCTCAAAGTTATTTGAATACCAAAAGGCCATGGAATTTCGGTGCCAAGTATTACAGATTTAATTAAGAAATTGGAAGATAAATGAGTAGAAATCATGGATGCCCTGAATGACATCTCAGAAGAGTTTGATATTGCTAATTGTAAATTCTTCAACAAAAACATCAATGCTCTTCTAAAGATCAAATTAAGGAAAATTTCAAGGATTTGGTGAAGCATGACGATGAGGTCACCAAAAATTTCAATAGTGACTCCATTGACCGATTGGTCTTGTGCCAAAATTTCATAGGGAGGCTAAAGAAAGTTATGAATAAACTTTGAAGAGTGCCACCAAGATCACAAAGGAGATCGAGATGATAGATGTAGTGAATCACTACGCATGTGGGCCTAGAGATGAATAAATTTAGGAATCATCAAGTGCTTCATTGAGTATAAGCATCAAATGGTTGTGTGGGAAGGAGAACAATAGAAACTTGTAGGAGAGGAAGGTGTAGCTAAACAAAGCCAAAGTTGAGCAGCCATGAAAGGTTAGATCCAAGCTCTGGATCAGTCAAAGTTGTAGGGTTGATTGAGTCAAACCCTTGCAAAAAATTTCTATTTTCATGGGATCATGTTCCCTTAATTTAATGACATTTCTATTTTTAGAAAATGTTAGTTAAGGGCCCAATGTAATGGCTCAACCTAAGAACTTATAAATAGTTGAATGCTTCAAGCTAGTAGGGAGATAGATTATTTTTTGAGTGAGGTTGCTCTTCAAGCTTGGAAGAGTGCTTCAGAGAATTCTAAAAACCTTTTAATTATATTCAGAGTTACACCTTGCAATTGGGAATCTAATTTATTGTGTTGGATGGTTGATCAATGCTTACTTTGTGAATGTATGATTCCTTAGTGTGAGTGGTTAGCTTACCTTTATTTCGGGTTATCTATTTCATGTTGTGAGTGAGTAATGTGATTATATTTTATATCAGTTGTGAAAATATTATTTTCCTTCTATTGTTAAAGTTGCATTATCATTATTCGTAGTTGCTGAAATAGATGTTTGACCAGTGCATGTGTTCCTTTCTCATGATAAATTAACTATGTGTTGAATCAAATTTGATCTATCCTTTATGTATGCTCAAGTTTAATAAAGGAACGTATGCCCTAGTTTGTGGCATTTTATACCCTTTCTAGGTTGCAATAGGTGAAGGTGGACAATGATGCAAGCATCCTACCCACATTAACCCTTCAAAATATTAAACATCCCTTTATTTTTGCATCACCGTCCTTAGTATAGTTTCATTTCTTTAAAATCTCTTTACTCAAAACTCATGAAGATGTTAGTCTAGTACTAGATAGTCATTTTATTATACTAGGAAAAAGTATAGCACTTAGTTTAGGAAAAGGAATCCGGCCTTCTCTAGAGGTTCACCTCAAATTCAAGTCCCACAGCTTGAGAGGTGATCCCATGTGTCCCAATAACACCGAACATCCTATTCACATCCTTGTCATTCGAGGGGTGTAGTGATTTGGTGACAACAATACCAAATCTTGGAGAACTTTTAACAAATGTTGGAAAATCTGCCAGATGAGAAGATAAGAACACTCCAAACAACTAACATTGAACCTTCAACTAGAATATGTGCATTAACTAAGCCCAAGAATACATGGTTTCACACAATATTTGAGAATTTGAACACAAAATATCATGCCAAAAACTCAATAAAACATCAAGAATCCCTGATTTAGCATTCCTAAGATACACACATAGAGTTACAAAAACCTTCATCAAAGTAATGGAAACACAATGAATCTAAAATTGTTTATCGCATAATGAAATGAAGGCTCTCCCAACAATGTAATTGCAATTACCACAGTCTGCTACCACAAGAATGAGGTCTTTTTTTCATTAAGAGGGATTTTTAACATAAGATTGCAATAGGAACATAAATAGCTACTTTGAAATATCAAAAATTAAATCAGACACAATAATGCTCATGACCAAACACAATTAACTCGTAACTCATCAAATTTGTCACAAGGGAAAGTTTTATTTGTAGTCTAAATATTTGTTAATGTTTGTAAAATTGAAACCATCTTGACATGATTCTATTTGAAAGCTAAAGAAATTAATAGGTTTCTCAAATAAGTTCTTGGAAAAATGGCTTCTCTCAATTTACGCCTTTCTTTTAAAAAATTTTAGAAAATTTCAACCCCCCAATGCGAGAGTATTCTCATTGCATTTATACAATTTCACTCACTCACTTTCATTTTTCCCCCAAAAACATGAGTGTTTAAGAGAATATTCCTCTTTACATCATACACCTTAATTTATTGTTATCCTCTTAAAAATAGCTCATATTGTGTTGTCAGGTGGAAAAGCTAAGTGAGTTAGTCATGTTTTTACACTCTTAAGTATGACTGGGGTGTCATGTCATCCCTTTTGACAATTATCTAATCATTTCCTTCCTTTTGGTGTGTAAGAAACTCCATTTTTATAATTATCAGGTGCTTCTATACAACTTGATGTGACATACAATCCTTTTCACCTTTTGAGAATCAATGTCGAGTAATACATACTTGTGTTCATGCCTTTCAGATCCGAGTATCCTCGTGTGGATTATATCACATAAATAAAACATATTCTATTGCATAGTGCCAATTTCTTTCAAATTTATTCCCTTCGTGTGAGCTAAATAAAAATCTTCTTTCATCTGATGGTAGTGATTTTACTCAACTCAACATGTCTGTGCTACCCTCATTATAAATTCAACTCTATTTTCTCACCAATATGCATCCCTTTTCCAACCTTAAAAGTGAAGAATCATCGGAGAGCCCTTATTGGCACAATGGTGAGTGTGGTTGTAGCAAACAATTTTAAATAAGTTTCCTTGGAAGATTTAAACCAAATTTTTGATCTGACTAGTCCAGATGAAGCCTTTGTTATGGCCTTGTTTAATATTACAAACCCAAGGGATAGTAAATAACCCTAGACATATGAAAAAGTTTGAATCTCACTCCTTCTGAGATTGATCAAGATCAATCTTTTCTTCTCATCCTTCCAATATATGTATTACCTTAATTTTCAAAGTGGGAAAATCGAAAGCTCCGTAAGATATGAATAAATTTTGGATTGAAAGAAAGTCTGCTATGAAAAGGGCAACTGATTATAAGTGTCCCTTCCTATGTGATGAAAAATTCGTGTTGATGGAGATTCCCAAGGAGTCCTACGTGCTCTATGAAAATTCCTCCATTGATATTGTGCCTGTCATTTCTCATAAAATGGATGAACTAGAGCAGAGAATCATTTCTCTAGAAAAGGTCAAGCAGACCTATGTTGTCCTCGACCACCCACCTCACCAAAGACCATCCTCAAGAAGGAAAAGGGGGGAATCAAGATCTCAAACCCCAATTTTCATTTTTGATGAGGAGGAAGTGGAACCTTCATCTCCTCGGCTTTACAAAGAATCATTATCTAAAACCAAGGAAGGTAAGGTAAAGTCCACCTTTCAACCTTCCATTCATTCAATGTGACGGGATTGATTGATGGAGTGAACATTTTGAGGACCTCGGTATGTCCCTCTGCCAAGAGATCATCCAAATTTCATGAGGAGTCACAAGGGTGAGTCCAGTTCTAGATCTCTTGAGCCACCAGGTCCAAGGGACACAATATTTTCTCTTATAGCCACTTCATAGGCTCCTCCCTAGTCTACTCCCAGTCATTCCACCCCTTATAAGGAAAGCTAGAAAATAGCTTTTTGTACGGGTGGTTTTGACCTTTGGAATTGGTATCTTCTTATCATAAGAAGATTGAGTTGGGGAATATCATGGATGGTCCTGAATGAGCATTTAGTTATTGATGGATTTGGGGATGTCCGAAATCTAGTGGGGTTAGTTTTATTTGATTAGAAAGCTCAACATTTAAATTAATTCATATCAAGGAAGAACATGTTATTGAAAAATATTCCTACACTTGGAAGAGATTTCAAAGAAGGAGTAAATGATAATTAAGTGTTGTTTCTCTTCTTGTGTCCTTTCTTCCAAATACGTATACAACTTTCTTCATCATGGGTTGGGGCCCCTATAGAACCCCAATTTTGATTTATGTCTCTAAAACTACTTCACAATGATATTCAAATTTCATGAAACAAGGATAGTAGTTATAATGAGATAAAAGAATGATTTAGGAAAACAAGCATAGGATTTGCTCAATCCTCGTATTTGTATCTTTATTTATTTTTTCATGTAACTATCCTCTCTCTTTTTTATTAAAAACTTCTTAGGCTTGACATCAACATTTTCTACAAAATAAAACCACCATTGCATATCCAATGGTGTCCTTTCATGTGTTCAATTCATCCTTTAATGTATTGCATATTTTTAAAAACCTTCCACAGCTCAACCAGATGAGGTGACTTGTTTTTTTATGCGTGACCCTCCTCACACTGTTACCTTAGTTTTTGCATCATTACTTGGAAAATCACGGCTTTAAATATCCATCCACGGGGCCTCTTCTTTGTTCTACAAAACTTTCCTTCCTTCCATAGACCTATCCCCCTCTTGAATTTGTGCCTGGGTGATACATGGAAACCTTGCGCATATTTGGGGATTTCATCTTTCTTTCTTCTTTTGAATTTGCACTGGGTGACATGTGGAGGCTTGCGATCCCTTCTTCTTTACTTTAAATTTTTCATCCCACCTAGGATACCTTGCTGCACTTTTTCCTCATGGTTGATCCTTGATTCTTGAGAGTCTCAAATTCTTTGTGCCTTTCCAAAGATGCACTGAAGGAACACGTGGATTTCTTCTGTGTCTAATTCCACATTCAAACAAAATTAAGCCCCGCAAAACACAAAATAACACCAGAAGGAACAGAGGGGCCAATTTTCACAGGGATTTTTAGGGGCAACATAACTATTACATTCCTCAACCAAAAAGAGGATTCACACCCTAAACACAAGATTCACATTTGCATCCAAAGCATGGTCATATCTTTGAGCATATAGTTTTTAAAAAATGGGAAAATTAGTCAGAGAAAATTTTTGAAGGCATACTTTGGATAAAAAGAGTGAGATTTAAATTGAGCATCAACAACCGCACCCGTAATCTATCTCTCTCATTGATAACATTGGCCAAATCAACCAATCTTGGCCTCGGGTGGTGCTTACCTATAACTGTGTTGTCCACCACTACCTATAACTAGTCATGTACCCAACATCATCTATAATCTCATCCGCTACCGATCCTCCACTCTTCTTTGGTGGTGTTGGCTATGGAAGAGGTAATGGTGTCTCCACATCATCTCGATGGTACTATGGAAATGGCGGGGACGCACCCTACCGCAAGCCAAATTATATTTTGACCCAATCCATGGGTATGCTCTCGTGCTCCTTGGCCCTACACCCTTGGATCCATCTCAAAAGTTGTAGACCCTCTAGCTCCTCCTCCATGCCTATGAACTCTGGATACGTGAGGTATGGCCTCCATATAATCTCTACTAGTGACAAGATATCTAGTACCCTCTAATAATATGCTATATCTCTAGTCACCCCATCCACCCTCACCTTCTCTCTAACCCACAACCACCACCTATATCTTGCCCTATATACACCCACCTCCCACCCCTATCATGGTAGACCAAGTGGACGAAGGCACACAATGTTCTCATATGCCCAACAATGTAACAAATAGGTACAATAGAGACCGTATCGTCATATCCTCCTATAAGCCCATAACTCCCTGTATAAGTGAACCAAATATGCTAGTCCCCATGTAAAACAAACCCTATCAAACATCATGTCGTCTAGGAATCCCATCAAATCCCATGGAAAACTCTAAACCTTGAGTGTGGAATGGTGAAACAACCAATGCTAACCATCATCAAAACTAGCAAATGGGTCTCCTATAGATATGCCACATACATCACACCATAACTAATACTCACATTGTGATATGTTAGCTATACCATGGCCAACCCAAACACCATAGCCATATGACCCACCGCATCTAAAGATGACACCTGATATAGTGGCTCCCCAACAATCGGAAGCCATAGAATCTTGTAGACATCCTCTAGTGTGATGGTCATCTCTCTCATCAACATATGGAAGGTGTTGGTAGCCAGATCCCATCTATCGATGAGGGATACCATCATGTTGTGATCTCAAGAAATCCTCCTATATCTCCTCACTATACCTAGCCCCACTACCCACATGTGCTCCCACTCCTCCTCTGAAATGGTAGGTCTCATTTGTACTAACAAGGGTGGCATTTGATCCCTCGTTGTTAGATGTTGTCTCACCTGCATCATCAAAACCCACACAAGTTACTCATTTACCCTTTTGAATTTCTATTCAACACTTAACCTCACCTAATATTTACCATGCCTTACCTAGACCATTCACCTTCACTCAACCTACTTCCCAAACTCATATTCTTACCTATTTTCCCTTCCACTCATTCACCTATAGACCTACCCAACTACATCCCTCCCATAATCATCCTAAACCATCATCTATTACCCAAACCCTACCCTAACACTACTCTTTTCTACCCTAAACAACCTCCCACTACCTTCGACAACCTAAAACCAATTGTTTCTTATACTTTGTTATTTAACAGAGTAACCAACATCATTTCACCCAACCGATGCCATTCCTCTTCCATGACCAAATTTGGTTTGTCAAGTGACACCACCTGATAACCGATTGATGTCGGTTCTTGGTTCGGCCCCAACGCCAAAGCCCCACATCCCCCAATGCAAAAATTAACAAAAACACCTAATTTACCCACCCAAATCCCTTTAAAATTGACCTAAATTTCTTATCTCCCCTAATTAGTCTAATTCCATGCCCCCATCCCGATTTCACCCCCATTTCAATCAAAATTTAAATAAAACAAAAAATAAAAACAAAAACAAAATTTTCATTCTTCAACAAAACCAAAATTCAAGCTTGAATCCTACCTCTTCTCACCGGTGCCTCCATGGTGGGATGGGTGGAGCCTAAACTAGATCACCCCTAGATCCTTCTCCTACCTCTTCCATGTCAAATACCTCTCCCATCTCTCAACCAATCAAAATCACTTAGGTGGCTACAAGCGGGCCATCTAACTCACTCCTCAAACCACTAATCTCTTTCCCAATCACTCTTATGGGCCTATCTATCGTTTTCCTCATGGATATTATCTCACCCGGCTGTTTTCCAACCCCACTACTACTCAAATGACCACTATTATTTTCACGATCGACGGTGATCAAGGTCATGCCTTAGGTGATTGGCATCACCACCCTACCCATATCCAATATGATTCCTTTGACCTAATATTTGTTACAAGGTGCCTTTTTCTTACTACCACAACCCTAACACATCCCTATAGACCCACCTACTAGCCTCACCACCCTACCATCACCCTCGAGTACTTAGGGGCACATTTGACATTACATTTTCCTTACCCATGACCTCACCTATATACCCTCTTTGAACCAACCCCGCCTATCTCGACAATCGAACTCGCTTAATTTCTCTACCATGTAATAATGTTACCCATGTTGTTTCTCCTACCGACCTTACCTTACCTTATTTCATGATGTTTATCTCAACCAGACCAAACCTTTCGTGTTTCGAATGTACCTATACATGTTCCCGCACCTAGACTGTTGTGTTTCCAGGATCACATCCTATACCTTGGATACCTGGACCACATCACCCTTGTTTGGATAAACTATCAACCTTTGACAATGTAGATTTTGTGTGCTCTTCAACCTTTTTCCTTGTTGCAATTGGGACATATGCATTCGTTTGAATTTTTCTACCTTTAGCTAACCCCACTATCACCATGACCTATATCTTCACCTTACCACAATTTTCATCACCTACCACCTTATCAAACCCATCACTGATTATGTTTACCACTACATCAGTTCTTGGTTTGAGGGGGATAACCTTCACCCATATCTAGGGCATCCACTTCTTGTTTTTCATCGTCACTCATTAATACAAGCTACGCAACAAAAAGGGGAAAATGTAGACACCCAAAATTGGGTCACAACCCTCTAGGCCTCACCCTTCCACCTTATTAATTATATACCCCCTTACCATGACCCCTTTCACACATTTTTATTAATCTAATTATCAATATTAGGTTAATTACCACCTCACCTCTCCACCTCACCTTAGACCCATTCCAAGGCCATTTAACACCTAATACTGAGTCATCACTTCCCCTAACTAACTGAGACTCTTTCTAAACCTAATATTTATTACCAACTACCTCTCCCATCAATTTCCTACATGTTTAAATGAGAATCAAGACTCCTAACCCAATTCCATTCTTGACCCATGCCAAAAAGGGAAGAAACAAGCTATTTTGAGAAAAATTGACTATTTCTCCCTAACCGACATCAGTTATTCCTCGGTTGGCGCTGGTCAAGGAACCGCCATTGGTTCCTTTAAATAAGAACTTTCAACTCTTTTCCTGGGTTATTCTTTTGTTTGGCTTTTAGATTATTCATTCGCATCCTGGCATTCAATTGAGCATCGATGATCAAACACAACACCAAAGCATCCAAGTTCTTCACCAACAACCAACCTCTTGCTCCATATCCTCATATCATTCGCACAATGAAGCACTCAAAGCTTTGTTTCCACAACACCGGGTCTAGACCCATTTTTCCTACCTAGTATCCACTAACAACCGCCATATACCAATCTCTAGATCCTCAGATAAGTATCTTAACCAGGTTGTTAGTTCTTAACTTTGTCTTAGATATCTTATTGTCTTCTGTTATATGGCTCCTTTCTCACCTGAATACCATCCATCACCCATCTACCCAATACCCTACCAACCTGAACCTCTCTGTTCCTCCAACCACCCCTCTTACCTGTTGATTCTTCACCTAAATCCCAACACCCTGCCTAAGCCTTCCCAACACTTTGTGCAATCACAGAGAGCCCAAACCAACCCTTTTCACCTTTGGCACCTAATTTCCCCTACCATGACCAATTGCCCAACTGATCCCAGATATAACCAGTGACCGGCATTGGTTCCCCCAATCGGCATTTGTATTTGTGTCCGGCATTTTCCCTCGAGACCAACAAGTTAATTTACCTATCCAAAACCTCTCAAATCCTCCCACAAATTCACCTAGACTTCCATAATACCATATGCTACACCTACATATCTTAACAACCAACCACCCTCTTCATATTTAATCTTTTATTTTCTATTTAGATTAAATTGAAACTATTGTGCTTGTGTGAGATACCTAAATTATACAACTATAGTAGGACTCTCTATTTCATGTTCTTATCAGCATTTAATTTTTTTAAAACATGGATTGATAGCCTTCTAGGAAGCACCCCACTTCTCGGATCTATCTCCTGTTAGGAAATCTACCAACTGATGCTTTTAATTCTATCTTGTGGTCTTTCTTTTCTTCTTAGATAATCCTTCCTAGACAAAAATGAGTGCTCATAGGTACATTCCTTCTACCTTAAACATTTTTGTCATAGGTACATTCTTATTGGTGAAAAAACCATGCATATATATACAAGAAGAATAATATGTCAGATTAAGGCCAAGATGGATAGGTTCAACATGATGATGAACTCAAACTAATGAAGTGCTAGGAAGGAGTGAGCATGCCCTAGTGCAAGTTGGCCAAGAAACATATGATAGATAGAAGTGGAAGATTGTTTATTGAAATAAGGGACAATTTCTATCAAACATGGTAAAAATTAAATCTTATACACATGCATGTCCTGAACAAAGTAGAATAAAAGCATGAATGTTATAGAAGGATATGAAAAATGTAGCTAGAATACTCACAATGAAAAGGTGATGAGTTAAAGAAACGAATAGTAAGATAAAATAATGAATAAAGTAAGAGTATGAATAAGGTCCAAACAACACTTTATAACATACTAATCTTGTTTTCTCATCGAGATCCAATGTGTGTATGTGGAAATTAATTACCTCTTAAAGTGAAGAGTTGATAGACAGTAAGTGAGGACAAACTAGCCAATGTGAAGGAATGATTTAATTTGATAGGTGATTTGTGAATGGATGGTAGAAGGAGAGCCATAAATTTCCCGGTTTCCATCCAAACATCCATATCCCCTGATGGAGACGTATTTAATTCTACTCACAACATTCATCTACTACCACCATGAATCCATAACCCCAAAGAGATATTGGAAATACCCCAAGAGAGAGTTATATTTGTTTTTCTTTTTATTTTTTGATTTTGATTTTGATTGACTTTTCTTTCAGAAAATTATTTTAGCTCTCTCGATTATTTTGATAAGGGGATAAGAACCATTTCGGATTGATGAAAGGATGTGGAAGTGTTTGTGATGACGACATTGGCTAGTGTAAAAAAATACGTCCAAAAGTTATTTGCAGCAATTTTATTAGATGTAGATAGTGATATGATATTTAATATTTTAGTCAATCTTTAATTTACTAAGATGATGAAAGACCAAGGTCAAATGGATACTATAGAGATAAATTTCACACAATGAGCATGAATAGACTAACCAAAAGATCATTGAAAGGATGAAAATGATGGGATATTTTCGAGAGGAGTATGATGAAAGGAACGAAATAACATCCATGTGTATGCAATACTTGATCGCAATGTTTTATCTTTGTACCTTTTATTTTTTTGTAATTTTTAAAAAATTCTCATTTTTGTATTTTTGAATTGTTTTGATTTTTTTATATTTTAGAAAAATTGGGACCAATAATGTCACTATGTGTGATAGGATCAAACAATGATGTTTGTAATTTATTTGATAAGGGAGTAGAGAGAGATTAGGAAATAGTTGTATGGGAATAGATCAGACACAACCAAGTGTGGACATAGCCCACATTACAGGAGAGCATGATGCTCTTTATCATGCAATTGATATAGATGGAGCCAAAGACCTAGTATATGAATTTATAGCAGCTTCAAGTGAGGCAACACATTATAAGGCTCTATATCATGCTACAATACTAGAGGGACATATGGTAGCACCATATAGTCGATTATAGGTAGCCGATCCAAATATAGGTAACACAAGCCATTTAGGTCTACCAGATCTGTGCATATTCCACCACCTATTCAGAGACATACTATCCCGAGTCATAGGAAACAAATCCCTAGTGTTGGCATCAATGAATCTTTATTCATGTACCATTTTGATGTATGCCTCATGATGAAGGCACAATTTTGTCATGATGTATATGTATTATTTTTTATTATACCTTGAGATGAAGAAATTTTTTTATCCATGCCCATGATGGCATATATTTTGTATCTAATGTACATCGAGACACTTTTTGTATACGGATATATGATGATTATGAAATTTGGAATTTGAGTATCACATTTTTTGTTTTATGAGATAACATGTTTAGCCCATGTTTTTATTATGGTCTATGATGAGGGGGATAAAAATAATCCCTATTTCCCCAATTTGATGATATTATATGATGTTAGCTTAGCATACATGTTTAATTTTCATTTGTATGATGATGTAGCTTAACATTTATTGATATGTGATGATGTTTAGATGTGATGATAGATGATATGGATGATGAAATGATAACAAATTGTATAAGAAAAAAAAACAAGCACAAGCAAAAGTTAACCAAATCTAATACAACAACACAACTATGTACAAGTATGCAAAATAGAACTAATCTAATGAACCTAAAAATATTAAAGAAAACATTAATCTAAGTAAGAAAAGAACCCATGAATCCTATAAAATCATACAACATGAAAAAGGAAGCCAAAAAAAACTATGTACAAACAAACAACTAAGTAAGCAAATACTACTTTTTTTTTGGGACAGTTTTGAAACGTTTTACATTGTTTATGTATTTTCTCGATACAATGTTATATTGTTTTGAGTTTTCTATGAAACATATTTGAATGTTTTGATATTTTCAAAAAAATTTTTATTATATGAATGTTTTGGGATTTTTTAAAAGTTTTTCAAACTATGTGCAAGAAAATGAAGAAACATGGATGCCCCCAACGATAGATGGGAATGTACAAGGGAAAATGTCACATGTATGTGCAAGAAAGTGAAGATGTGAAATTCCCCAGCATGAGATGGGAATGTACAAAGGAAAAATCTTCACATATATGAGTAGGATCAACCGAATCAAGGCCATGAAGGATAGGCTCAAAAGTATCTCAAACATAGGAAAAAACTAGCTTAGGATAAAGCCACCATATTCCTAGATATGAGATGCTTGTGAACAATGGACCCTCTAATGGCACTAGAAACTAGTTTTCACCAAAGTACTTGTCCAAAGTGCCATAATTGTGTGGTTTTCACACTTGGATGGATTGATTTCTCTTTACTTTTTTATTTCATTTTCTAATTTTTATATTTTTTGATTTTTTTATATTTGAAGGACCCCATGCTCAAGGCATAGAAACATTTGAGATGCATGGAATTCATTGGTTCCCATAACTCATCACCATCATAATCAACAAGTTTATATGCTCCTAAATAAACTTAGTAACCACAACATATGGTCCTAACCAATTAGGCTCAAACTTTACCCTTCTTTTCTCGATCTTTCGTGGTATTGAACTGATTTTCCTTTAAGACAAGGTCTCCTACCTCAAACTAGTGAGGTATGATTATTTTTATATCCTCGGTGATGCACTTGATTTGATACACTTTTAGGTGATCTAGTGCATGAAGGTGTTTCTCATCTAATAACTCTAGTTCTGTGATTCTAAAACTCTATAATCCTCCTCTTTGTCTAAATAGTCTCACAAAGATATGCACAAATAAGGGATCTTGATCTCAAGGGGTAGGAAAACTTATGTGTTGAAAACTAGGGAATATGGGAGCAACACAAATAGGGGTGAGATGGATGGATGTTGATAGGTCTAGAGGGAAGGATGAATCTACAAATGCCAATTACAACAGTCTTGTTAACCATATTTTCCATAATATGAACAAGATTTTTATTTGAGGCTTCAACCTATCCATTACCTTGAGGGTAATAGGGGGTTGAGTACTTTAGTGGATTTGAAAATGTTGACACAATACCTTCACATATTTTTTCTTGAATGACTTACCATTATCAGCTATAATGGCAGAGGGAATGCCGTAACGGAAAATGAGGTGGTTCATGATGAACTTTGAAATTTGTGCACTAGTGACATAGGTAAGAGGAATAACCTCTACCCACTTTGTGAAATACTCAGTGGCAATAATAATGAACATGTGGCCATCAGATGAAGTAGGGGTAAGCTTTCCAATGAGATCAAGTCCCCACTTTGAAAAATGCCATGACATTGTGATTGGTGCTGACAAAGAATGTGTTGGGGCATGTATCAAGTTGCCATACTTTTGGCACAACAAATCATTTCTTAACATATTAATAACAATCAGTTTCCATGGTAGGCCAATAATAGCCTACTCTTAACAATTTTTAGCCAAAACCATGCCACTTGTATGGGCCCCACATATGCCTTTGTGCACCTCCTTGACCACTAAGATAGATTCATCCAAATTAAGGAACATAATAGATTCCCATCATAGCCTCTACGATAGAGTGCCCCCAAGTAGGGTGTAGTGGGCTATACACTAGATAAGGTTTCTTTTATTAGAATGGGAAATGTCAATAGGGAAGGTTCCATCATGAAGGTAATTATAAATGTCATTATACTAGGGGATAAGGGACCAACAACTTCACATACCAAACAAGACTTTGGCATGTCATATGTTGGTGTTCGTTAAATTCTCCATGAAGAAAGGCATGTCATTATTTCAGGTGGGATGCGTAGTAAAGATCCCACTATAGCCATATCCATTACATGATTTTATCCCTAGGTATTTGTTGGAACATGATCTATACAAATAATTCCTTCAAAGTATCAACCATTTTCTTATAAGGAATGAGCTTCTCATCCTTAACTTTGTACTCATCATTTACTTGTTTGATGATTAACATAGAATCACCAATTACATTGACCTTCCTGATATCCCAATGTATAGCTATTTTCAACCCTGCAATGAGAGCTTCATATTCCACTATATTGTTTGTACATGGAAAACCAAGTCCTAAATGCTTGTGGAATCAGATCTCCTATGGGAGTGATGAGCACAACTCCTGCTCTTGAACCATGGAAAGTAAAGGATCCATCAAAATACATTTTCCATGTAATGGAATCCTCAAGATACATCATAGAAGCATCTAGAAGTTCCAAACTCAATGGTTTAGTTCTATAAAAGGGGCTTCAACTAGTTGATCCGCCAATACCTTCCCTTTGACTAATTTTTTTGATTGACGTACTCAATATCAAACTCACTAAGTAGGATGATCCAATTATCCATCCTTCCTGTAAGTGTAGGTTTAGATAATAAGTACTTTAGTGGGTCAACTCTAGAAATGAGCTTGGTCTTATTATTTAGCAAATAATGATGAAGTTTTTGAAAAGTAAAAATGATGGCCAAGCAAAAAGCCTTTTCAATCTGTGGATAGTTGAGCTCGTAAGCAATCAACGTGTGACTAAGGTAATAGATGGATTTTTATTTCTGATTTATATCATACTTGAGCCAAAATGCACCAATTACAAATTGAGTGGCAAAAATGTACAACAACAATGGTTCACATGAAGTAGGAGTGAATTAGAAAAAGGGGTTTAGATAGATATTCTTTGAGAAAAGAAAATTCTTTTTTGTTTTGGAAAATGAAAATCAACATCTTTCTTAAGAAGATGTGTGAATGAATGACACTTGTCTATGAGTTGGGAGATAAATATTTTGATAGCTTGGATCTTATAAAATACATAGTTGTTTGATGTTCTTGGGAGGAGGAATTTTTTTATAGATAAGACCTTTACGGGGTCCACCTCAATTCCTCTCTTGAAATAATAAATCCCTAACAATTTTCTTGATAGCACCCCAAAGACACACTTCTTTGGGTTAAGTCTAACCTTATAGTCTAAGATGCTGAAAGATGTGCCATAAGATTGTTGGATGGTCCTCTCTAGTCTTGGATTTTCCCAAGATGTCATCCACATAATCTTCCATTATATCATTTATCATGTCATGAAATATTACATTCATATCCCTTTGATAGGTTGTGCCTACATTCTTGAGGTCGAAGGGCATGACTTGATAACATAATGTTCCCCAAGGGGTGGTAAAATAAGTCTTGTGTTGATCTTCCTCTACAATTTTAATCTGATTATATCCAAAAATCCATCCATGAGGGATAGCATTTCATAACCAAAAGTAGTTGAATCGATAATCATGTCGATGTTAGGAAGAGGAAAATCATCCTTAGGACATGCTTTATTAATATCTCTAAAATCTATACAGATCCTAATACAATGGGTTTCTTTTGTATAAGGACTATATTAGAAATCCATTTTGAATAATCAATAGGCTTGATGAAGCCTACCATAATAATTTTTCTAGTTCTTCTTTTACTAATAAGGTGACACAGAGGATGCATCTTTCTAAGCTTCTGCTTGATGGGCTTTTGCTTCTTTGTGCACAACTAGGTTATGCACTACTAATGAGGGATATAACCTAGCATGTCCACATAGGACCAAGAAAATATATCTAAAAATTCATGTAGAAGCATGAAAAAGGTCTTCTTCTCTTGTGTTGAGAGTGAAGCTCCCAACTTAACCATTCTAGGTTGCTCCTTTGTTCCAATGTTCACATTTATAGTCTCCTCCACTAGAAATTTGGATTCTTCCTCCATATGCATGTAGGATCGGGGGGGAGATTGAGATCTTCATCTAAGGGCATCTCAATGATATTTTCACCCTTAGATGGTCATTTTCTATGTCTAGTGATTTTTCCATTTGTTTTTCCACTAGTACCTCAAAGAGGTTTTCACTATGGGACTTGGAATTATTATTTTTACAAGGCTTCTCAGGATATATTTCCCTTTCTTTTCTTTTATTTTGGTGACCATAGAACTCAGCCTCCTCCCTGAAGTATGCATATGCATCAAGGTTGATGGAGAATCCTTTCTTATGGTCACCAACTAGAATTTCATCATGAGACCCATAAACTCACCAATTGCTTCATCATTCTCAAAGAAGTTGATTGACATGTGTTGTTGTTGGTCCCTAGTTTACCAGGGATGGTGGAAAATATTTAATTCAGGAATGATAGGGGATATAGTTAAGATATCCATGTTAGAAAAATAGGTTCATGGAGGAAAGGTCTTCATAAAGACTACACTAGGAATTTTTTCGCTTTCATAATCAGATGAACTATCTTCTCATTCAAAAGATGTGGCATCGAACCTCTGGAGGATTGGACCCATATGGTTAGACACCAATACCATATTTACAAACCTTGTGATGGGGTATCAAAAAGGTTCCACACACCTTTTTTTTTGGTTCCACATCATATATCCTTGATATCCCATGGTGTACATCATTTTATTGGGGATAACATACTTGGGTGCTTGATAACATGACGCCATTTCATCAGTAGGAGGTGGTATCATAGAGGTGTTAAGTAAATTTTCATCTACCAAAAAGACCACCAAGGAGTGAAAGTATTGATTTTACAATGCTCCGGGACCATTGATATTTTAACAAGGCCTACCCATGTCTGGGTGATAGGGGAGGTTTGAAATTAAGATGGAATGTTGGAGGTCATACTCTCCATAGCCAGTTGGAATAGTCTTCATATCCCATATAGAAAAGGGAGATACGATGTAGAAGCACCATCATCATGAGAACAACAAGGTATTTGGATCAACACGTGAGGTGAGATCCTTTGATTGAACCTAAATGACCATTTTTGTAGAAGGAATTCAAATGTGGTGGGAAAATAACCAAAAATCTCTACAATGAGAAAAGGGTTGAGGATCCCCTGAATGGTAATAGTTTTTCCTTCATGGTATAACTTTAGACATTGATGGTATGTGGAAGGCATGATCCTACATGGCATGAATCCATGGGTGACCGAGGAGCATGTTGTAAGGAAGTTCCAAGTCAAAACATGGAACTTGGTGTCATGAGTAGTAGGCCCCACTTCCATAGGAAAAGTGACCATGTCATGCCATCGATTTCACTCTTCATTATCATAGGCCTTGATGGTGATGACCTTAGGTTCTAGATCAACATCAATGTGGCCCTAGTTGTCAAACCAGTTTCAGAGTACAAATATTTAGGCCGATCCTTCATCCATAAGCACCCTTTTTATCTTCTTACGATTGAGAAATGACTTCAATATGTAAGGGTATATTATGCGTAGGATCCTCTTCAGGAATCTCTTGATGGCTAAAGGTTATGTGCTCTATAGGAGAAATCTGCATGACCAAGGCTTGAAATGCATAAGATCAATATCAACTGACACTCCTAACCCCTGTAGCATTTTACAAAGGATGTCTTTGTGAACATTAGATATTTTGAGAAGATCTAAGATCAAAATCTTAGTAGTGGTCTTCTCAAGTTGTTCTAAAACATCATAATGACTATCTGAGGGGTAGGTAGAGGAGGTTCTGGGATAATGAGGTGAGCATGTCACATTTCCATGGAACACTCTCTCACTTTAATCTTAATAGTGTTGATATGTTCAATATGTGGGTTAACACAACCAATTAGAGAATCAAAAGGATTATTGGTTTTGGAAACATAGTTGGTACTCTTGTTCTAGGAAGACTGACCTTGATCAAGATTTTCTCCCCTTTATTATGCTTAGGGAAAGGTTCCTTGTAAATTCCAAGTTCTAATTGGAAGACTTGTTAGGTCCTGGGAATCCATTTCTACCTCTCTGCTATCGATTAGATCTTGTATGAAGTGTTTTAACTTCAGACATTTATCAATATTGTGACCCCTAACATGATGAAACCATAATATTCATTTTCTTGAAACCATGTTGGTTTTAGCACATCATCTTTGTAAGGTATAGTGTTTGGAATTTAACCATGTTCACCACATCTAATTATTTTAATATAGATGACAAAGAATCATTAGAGGGGTGAACATGTGACGTTTAAATTCAGGGCATAATAGTTCCTTTGGTAAGTTTCAAAGGAGCACTATTTTGAACTACCTACACACGTTTAGAATCAGTTATACCATCACCTATGACATTTTTATTCTTATTTTGAAAGAACTTAGGTTTATTGTAGGCTTTGATTCATGGTTATCTCTTGAAAAGGGTTTTAAGGTCCCTTTGGCTAACAACACTTTCTCGATTTGGATGCCTTTTTCTATAACCTCCTCAAAAGTGTTACCACAATGCATTTGCAAGTGGAAAGAAATCTCAAGGTGTAGATTAGGCACAAAAATGCTAACCAGTTGTTTCTCTGGTATGGAGCAAGGGAAGTGACTAGCTAACCCTCACCATATTTGTAAGAAACTAGCAAAGTTTTCATTATTTGTTGTTTTGTATTACACAAGTCTATCATGGTGATGTCATTTTCCATATTAAAGGAAAAGTGATGCACAAATTTTTTTTGCTAATTCTAACCATGTAAAGATTGACCCTTAGGTATGTGTAAGAACCATTCGAGTGCTTGTCCCCCAAACTTCATGGAAGAGGTGAATGAGATAATTATCACTATATGTGACCTCTTGACATGCCATAAAGAAGTCTTTGACATGGTCTTGTGGATCACCTTTACCTTTATATTTATCAAATTTTGGACAATCAAAGTGATGAGGGAAAGGTGTTCTCAACATAGCTCTATCAAATGGGTATGGGCATAGCTCTTCAAATTGATACTTCTTGTTATGTCCCACATTGCCTTCTTGTAAAGAAGTGAGGGTGTTCTTCATAGATAACCATTCTTGGTCAAATATTTGACCACACGTAGGTGAAGCAGGCATATATACATGGTTAAGTTATAGATGTTTCACCACCTTTATTATTGTGTATAATTCATGATATGCCTCTTTATGTTTTTCTTGATGCATAGTTTTGGTGTAAAACTCATGATATGAAGCTCTAGGTTTCTCTTATCTTGGAGTCTTCATAGGATCTTTGTGAACATGTGAAGCTAAACTTTCCAATTGATGAGTAAGAGCTTGTATTTTTGTTAATGTAACCTCATTATTTTGTGTCTCCTCATGAGTTTCATGAGGAGGGGGTTATTCATGATGGTTATGTTCTCATGATCCTCACAGTGAATTCTAATAGTGGGGATGTGATAACCATATTATTTTGAGAAGGCACTTCTTCCTCATTCCGTTGGCCTAGAAGTAGAAGCATGTCTTGGGTTTAGGATGTCATCAATATTACAAAGGGGATGCTCTACTTCTTCCTCTCCATGAACCATGTTCATGAGGAGAGTAGGATCAAATTTAGGTGGTAATTTAGCCCCTAATTATATACATGCATAAGGACTTCATTCTTGTTTTGAAATAGGAAGTTATCCATGTGGGTGGGATCAAATTCAAATTCATTCCAAGGAGAGTTCCCCTCATCACCACTATGGTCAACCATGTTGTTATCTTCAAAAAGAGGGTTTAACTTGTCATTAACAAAAGGGTTTGACCCTAACCTTCGATGCCCCATTCTTGTAATAGGAGGCATAATGGAAAGGTTTTACTAAGGTTGATAAAAATGGAACTACTAGGAACCCTAGGAAAAATTGAGCAGCATGACGACTGTAAAAAGGTCACAAAGAATCAAAGAATGTCAAATAACTAATGGAAAAGAATCCAAAGAATCAAGGTAATATGAACCAAGGAATCAAAATGGAATAAATAATAACACATAATGATGGAACCGATATAGTAAGAAGTATCTAGGATAAACAAAATCAAGTTAAGACAATAGATCAATCACACAGAATAACTACTCCCTACTATGTCTCAAATGTGGTTTGGTTTAAAAATGAAAACACAATGTCAATACTTAAATCAAGTTTGGGATAAACAAGACTTAAGTATCAAAATGGTGTTGAAGTGATTTCTAAACAAGGTATACTCAAACTTGTTTAAACACAAACAAAGTCCAAGTCTTGAAAATGGAAGGCTACAAATGTGGGAAACATAACAATACAACTTGGATACGTTAATCAAGATTTTAGGAAAATCAATATATTAGTATCAAAATGGTATTGACACAATGCAAACAACGTAACGATGACACTTTTCAAAACTCAAGGAAATGTTTTGAATAAAAACAAGGTCTAGGTATAACAAGAATTTGATATTTATAAGCAGCATAACAATACAATCTAGAGACTTAGATCAAGTTTTACAAAGAAAACAAGATGTAAGTATCAAAAATTGTATTGAATATGATGCAAGCAATAAAAACTCAAGAGGAAATCAATGATGAGACAACCTAACTACAATGAGATAGTCTTGACATGGGTATCAAGACAAAGGTTTACAAAATATGAATACGTACCAACACACTTTCAACACTTACTATCATAGTCACAATAAGGAAGGATGTAAGTGGGTGAAAAAGTGGTGGACATGATTTTGGAAAACACTTTGTATGTATGTTTTATTTTTTCCTAAAATGGGAAAAAAGAAAACAAAGGAGATAGAACAAGTGGTGATGAAAAATACTTAGTGTAACTTTGGTAGAGTTTCACCTTATCTTATGAAAAGGTAGAAACTAAGACAAAGTTGCCTTTGTAATTTTTGTGATGAATAACACATGTGGCTTAAACTTTAATGGACTCTCCCCTTGTTTAATAACAAGGTTTTGACTCGGGAAATTTTTGCTTTGTGAGAGATCTTTAGAACATGATGGATAAAGTCAAGTTGGCCCCAATGCCAAATGGTTTCCTAGGATTTTGTTCTCAAACTCACCAATTCTTACCTAAGATAGGTATGCATTTCTAGTAAACTAGACAATGGACCATTACCCCACAATAAAATTAATGATAGAGGCCTCATATGGGTAACTTGAAGCTTTTCTCACATGGGTTTTCAACTAGTCAAGTGGGTAGTGGGGCACTTCCCATGTTTCATCCACTAGTTCTCTCAAGGTGTGGACTACTTTGGGGTTCTGTGGTAATCCTCATAATGAGTTTTATGGCTTATGCCAAGATACTTCCCATAGTTTAAAGTGGATGGTTTTAACCCTTATCCAAACCTACAAATATAGTGTTTTGAATAATAAATGGTGTGTTTTTATCTTTGATTAAAAATGTGGTTTAGAACACCATTGAAACCTACACCAAAATTGTATTTAGTATTTTTTAGATCCTTCTTCTTTGACAAGCGTATATGGTCCTTCACTCAAAGATTAGTAATTTTCCAAGAAAATCACAATATTTGAAAGAGGATCAAAGGTTGTTTTTGATTCTCAAGATCATCCAAGGATGTAAGAGAAGAGCATACACAACAATTAACCCAACTATATAGCAAAGGAAAACTTGAAATCAAAGAAACCATAGAAATTATTTGTAAATAATTCATTCCCTTAAGAAAAAATGAAAGATTAAGTTTCCAAATTAACCAAATGTTAGAAAAAGAAGACTAAAGTTGTTTTTGTTTCTCAAGATCACCCAAAGGTGCAAGAGAAGAGCATACACAAACTTTAGCCTAACTTAAGAAAAGCATGGAAACATAACATTCATTAAAGCTTGAAAACATGTTAGAAATCTGATTTAAAATGTAAAAATTGTAAAATAGAGTTAGAAAACTTGTAAAACAACAAAAACACAAAAATTAGAATTAAAAATCAAAAACTGAGAACCAAAATTGACATAAATGCAAGCCAAAGCAATAATAGACACATTAAGCTATAAATAGTAGTGCAAGCATATGCAATAGCACACACATCTCATGTTAGAAACATAACAATGTAATTAGCACAGAGATAGAGAGGGTAACATAATCTTAGAAATAGTAACAAAGAAAAAATATGAATAGTAAGCAAGAATCTTGATAGAGTGCAAGTATAGACAATAACGTAGGTATGTAACCTGAAATACATAGGCAAGCGTTTAAGTAGAGATTGTAGCACAATTTTAGAAATAGCAGCACAAGCCTAACATAGAGAATCAAAATTAAACCAATGATAATGTAGGCCGAAAGATGCTAGCGCAAGTCTAGCAATAGTAGCGTAAGCCTAACAATGGTAATGCACAGGTTTTGAAAATAGGGAACACACCTTTGATGTTTTGACGCAAGGTTTCTTCACACTAGTGTAAGGCACTGTGTAACACTTCAAAATACATGGGATTTGACAAAAGAATGTCAAAAAATCTCAAATATTTGCCAATTAACTTCAATTTTGGTAGCACCTCACCTCCTTTATTCCTGCAAAGAGCACTAAAACCAAAAAAACTTAACTAATCTAGTTAAGAAACTCAAGATTTATCTAAAAATGCTAAAAAGAGGGTTAGTAACCAAAATTGAAACTAAACTACAAAAACTTGAAATTAATGCAAAGGACAATGGAGTAAGTCCCATCGGGCATGCCAAATGTATGTATGCTAAACTAGCTAAGCTAATTAAATGAAACTAACACCTAGTAGTTCCAAATAGAAAAGTTAATCTACCATTAACATCATGATAAGAGCTTAAAGGAAATAACTATTCTAATGCATAAACATGAATGAACATCTAATGTTAAACCATTCCTACTCTTGTAATGTATGATTACTTATTCAAATTATGAACCTATTTAGATCATAAGCAATCAATTTTGTTTGTTGTCTCTAGATGAGGAAAGGATCTCACTAAAATGGATACAAAGCCATGTTTAGATCTTCCTTTACTACTCAAATATGAGAGAATGGATGCAAAGATGAAGTAGTTATTCCAACAATGGAGAAGGCTCTTATCATATGTTTATATAGAATCACTAGAAAAGTGTGGTGTAGGTGTGAAAGAAGGTAGGAGGGTCCTTTATATAGCTTTCCAATTTGGGAGAAGCTTGCAAACTAGTGCATGTGGGATAAAGGATAAAGTAGATTTAGAAGAAATAAGCTTGATTAGAGGAATTAACAAGTGATTAACAACTCATGGGAGTTGGAGATGATTTAATTAATCAACTAGGATTAATTAATAGGCTAGAATAAGCTTAGAAAGCTAATTAGAGATGATTTAGATGGAGATAATAGGGTTTATGATTAAATAGAGAATTAAACATTATTAATTAACTAATAATATTTAATTGGCAATAAGAAAGGGACTTATTGACAAAAAAGACCTAAAGCCGGAATAAAAGTGAAAATAGAGAGAATGGATAATTAACTAATAATAGTAAGGCCTCCAACCTCTTTGAAGAGCTATCCAACTGCACTTCCCGGGACCGGCACCGCTGATATTCAGAAGGTCATGTGTAATCTCTAGTTCGAAAGGCTCCTTCTCCACAGCAAGAGCCTCAAGGTTGAGCTTCCTGGAGGCCCTGGTGACCGGTCTTTTAGAGGTAGAGGCGAGGTGGGTGGTGGGAGAAGCAGCAGGGGGAATGGATGGAGAAGCTTGAACAGCCAACTAGGGGGTAACAAAGCGGCGGTGACGGGGGCAATAGGAGAAAGCAGGGGCGACGAAAGCAGAGCCCATCAAAGGGGTAGCCGGGCTAGGAGAGGAAGGAAGACCAGGGTATTTTAGAAGGCAACATTTATGAATCAACAAAATAAGTGCTTGATGCAAGGAACCGGGTGTGCTTTTGAAACTCCAAAATGGAGCGTTCAAGGGAGTTCAACAGATAATGGGGAAAGCAAACCAATCGATTCCTACGGAAGTGGTTTAGAAAGATAAGATGTTTAGCAGGGACAGTGACAAACCTACCTTCCAAGGAGATGAATCGAATCATCATGTGAGTAACCTCATCATAGGGTGGAGGAATTGAGCTGACAAGCAGGCCCGCTGTACCAAATGTGAGCTTCTCAGATCCCTCCACAAATCTTCTTTCTTCAGCATCTCTATCAACCCTTTTGTTGAAGAAGCAGTATCCCTCCAAACAAAGACCGGTCGCTTCAGCAATAAGATCTTCATTGACCAATATCTTTTGTCCCCCGTAGTTGACAGTCCGCTCCTTCCATTCCTTAGCAAAACGCACAGAAATGCTTTGGTCATGTCCCTGCACCTTTTCCATGAAGTTGGTGAAGCCACCTTTGCTGAGAATGTTCCAAAGCTCGATATTTTCCTTCCAGTCGGGGTCCGCGCATGGCTCAATTTGGCAGGGAGGTCCTCCCATCTTCTCTGTGATAGACTGATTACAACAATTTCCCAGATGCCTGTGTGCATAGAGACCTGTCCGCTTCTTGCTATTGTAAGCCGCACTGGAAACTATAGCCATTGCTCTTCCCACGAACGGCTGCGTATTTTTCAGCCGAATCGAGCTCGGGAAGTCGCGTGTGTGAGTAGCTCTCTCTCTGTCAACAATCACATTACAACTTCCATCGGTTTCGAGGAGCTATGAATCTGGATTTTAACAGCTGTAGTACATCCCGCATGCGTGATTTTCAAATCAAAATAACTCCAATTGGAGTTCCCCAAATAATTCTTACTATCATGAATATTTGATATTATTTGCATCATCATATTCATTAAAGCAACACGTGTGAGAGTGTTATTGATGCTGATCTTCATCCAAAGATTATGTCTCATCTCTAGGGATTGCTTGCATATAAAAGTCCGCATGAATGCTGTTGTGGAGCTGATTAGGGATGCTGTTATTATCCCAGACGGTGAAATTAACACATCTGCCAATTTATTGCCCTCTCTGTAAGTATGCCTAATTCTGATGTTATTGAAAGTATGACTGATGCTTATGGACTCAGAGATAAAATCCTTAATACTCCAACTAGGAGATGAGGACTGATTAAGAAGTTTAATGATATTAAGGGAGTCCCCTTCAACAACTAGGTTCTGAATATTCTTAGCCTGGGCAACTCTCAAGCCCCAGAGAGCAGATAATGCTTCAGCAAAATGATTAGTTTGAACTCCCATTTTTCCAGCATATGCAGCAATCAGATTACCTTTATGATCCCGTATTGCTCCTCCTCCTGCCGCTGTCCCAGGGTTTCCCTTAGAGGCCCCATCAAAGTTCAACTTGTACCAATTAGAATCAGGAGGATGCCATTTGATCGAAGATCTATCAATACTATTCCCGGGATTGCTCCAATTTCCAATCTGCCAATTGGATAAGATGTACTCTTCATTCTCAGGATAACTCTTGTTCTTGGGAGGTTTAAATCTGGCAATATCCTCTTTGATACCATTAGAAATTTTGCCAATACTGAGTTTATAGTTTTGCTTCTTATTTCTGAAAATGATATCATTTCTATCCTTCCAAATCCTCCAGATTAAATGTGGGATAGCCAATTTCTAGATCCTTTTGATAACACAATGTCTGAAGGGTGGGTTCCATTGATTCCATAGCTGATTAAGATTCTTTCTTGGCATCACTCAATAATAGTTAATTACTCAATTTAAAGAATATTATAACTAATGAAGTGTCATTAATTGGCATCCGGAGTGAAGTAAAGACTAGTTAATTAATAAAGTGCGGTTTATTAACCAAAATAGAGGGGGACGTTATTTAATTAGCGGGAAATCACTAATTATAATGGAATGATAGGAAAGAGGGTAATTAGTAAAATTTTAGTAGTAAAACTACATAGACCTATTTTAGGTGTCTACAATAACATTATAATTTTAGATAATATTAGAAAATGGTGTCAAAGCATCTCCTTCCTTTACTTCTCAATGGATTCATCAAGTAATTTTATACAGGATCTCACATTTCCTCTTACATTGTTCAAATTCATTTGAAACGATAAGGAAGGTAATCCAAATGATTTATAGTCTCAATACTATGTTTCTATGTATTCTAAAATCCTCCATGTAATTTTACATGCATGAGTGAATTAACTTTCTCTAATACCCCTTATCTAGATTGGATTGCAATCTTATGGACAACACACTAATGATGGTACTTAATGTGTTATAAAATCATTTCACAATAAAGGATTTTTAGAAATAATATATCTTTATTATAATTCTAAATGTATATATATTATAAAACTCTATAAGAGATATGTATGCCTTGGTATATCTCTTTATTCAAAATAAGCTAGTTTACAACTATACAATGAAGAAGTTGAATAATTACAAAAATAAAAATGAAGGGTTCCAAATGGGAACTAAAAGGTCATCTTACATAGATACCATATGTATTCATCTTAAGAGTGGATTTTAATAGACATAGTGGAAAAATCTAAAAATTATCCTATTAATATCTCGGTGTTTTTATCGTGGTCATATCTCTTAGCTCATCGACCCAATTTGTAAACCTCGGGAACCATGGTGAAAATGAAAAAGTGAAATAGAAATAAGTCAATATGAACATGTATATATCTATCAACATACAGTTTGAATCCAAGAAATGCACCAAAGATCGTTAAAAATTAAAATACCAAACTTTGTTAAAAATTGCTAAAAATAGCTTTTTAGAAATCATATTATGAATCAATAACACAAGCCTTAGGAATATCAAATATATCAATAAATGAGTAAGATTTAATCCCTATAAGGCTATAATATAAAAAAGTAAAATCCATGAAGTTTGGTGTTCAAAAAAGAAAAAAAAATCACCAAAAAAAAAACATGTGCAATGTGTGACTTGTGTTGGCTTCACCAAAATGTAAATGTCGAAAGCAAGTTTTCCCAAATAATTCTTTACAACTAACCATGAATAATTGAAATTAGATTTAATTTATATATAACACAATAAATCAAACCTAATTATATAAATCAGATTATTTTAGGAGCATAGGAAAATTGGAGTTATTTAAAACCTTGAAAAAGACTAGAGAATTAGGGTATTAAATGCAACATTTAACTTTTCACAATTCTAGACCTAATTGCTAGAAACATACAATGAAATTTAGGTCCAAATAATAAGGCAAATTAGACCCATAAAATCAAATGATTTTTGTATCACTCCTTTAATGGTATAACTCAAACCATAGTAAAATGGTTTTGGGAACCATCGAGATACCAAAATATTGATTTGATGAACATTTCATATGCTTTTGAGATTAAAAACTACCTTGATTTTCCAATATTCATTGTGAATCACTAAGAACTAAATCTCCTTCCAAACTAAAATATTCTTACAACACGTAAAATAGTAATAACTAGGGGATGGATTTGAGGTGGGCTTATCTCAATGAGGCCCTTTTACGGATAAAGTAGATTAAAAATATAATATAACGCATTCAACATGCATTCAAGTGTAATGTAAGATATCGAGTCCTCATTAGTTGAAAACATACAATTAGTAATTAATAGACGCACTTATCTAAATGCTTAAATTTTTCTTTTTGTCATTTTGATGGTCTTAAAATATGAAATATATATAATTGTAAGTTTGATCATGTATAATTCATTGCGCGTGTGTATAAAATGTAATTGTATAATTATAGACTTAATGATTTAAAGTTAGAATTGTATTAAAATACAATATTATTAACATGAAATATGACAAAAAAATGGTCAATAATGGATAACAATAAAGGAAAATGAAATTTTGGAGACCTAAAAAAGGGTTATAAAGGTCAACTTAAAAGGGTGACCAAAATTGTAGTAGTGTGGTTCGGTAAGCAATATAGAATAAAAAGATAGAGGAGAAAGAGAATACCATAAGAGGGGGATAAAACATAAGAAATTGGAAATGTTTAGGGTCAAATAAAGAAGAAAAAAACCTCAACAAGAGATTTAAATTCACAATGATCAATAAAAGTAGAACAATTAACATAACACAAGGAAACATGTTGGAAGTTTGAACAAAAAAAAATACCATATGTAAATATAAACTAAATTTGAACCAATAATCAATAAGTACACAAATAAAATACCACCATAACAATCAACTCAGATTTTACTAAGAGTGTTTACAAATTGATGTGTAAGAATGAATACTTAAAATTACTATCATTTAGTTAATCCCACATTGGTAAAATTTATAAGCTAGTTATGGGCAATAAAACCTATTACCATATCATACTACCTTAAATGGTATGCCTTCAACCCATACGCAAGAGTACTATTTTTTCCCACTACCCAAAAGAAAGAAGTAGCGCAAGGTGTTTTTTAATTCTTTGATTCATACCCTTCTTCTTCATCTCTTTTGGTTCTACCCTCATGCTCAGTCTGCCTGGCGTTGGATTCATACCCTTTTCCAACCTTTTTTGCCCACCTTCTTCACATGGAAAATGGTTCTTCTGGGGGATCTGGCCTTTATTCTTGCAAAATTTTACAACATTTGGCATTCTTTCAGAGTGGCTATTTTATATCACATCTAGAAATCTAGAAATGTTGTTATTTTTAATAAAGAGAGAGTGGATAGAATTTTTACTATTTCTAACAAGCTTACTGTCATCTCCAATGTTTTGCTTCAGATCCAGTACAAGTGGAGAAAGTCTGCATAGAAGTTAGACACTTGTAAACTCGCTAGATCATTGGGGGAGTTCCCATTGTGCTGTTAGTCACATCCCGCCTAATTCCCCTCGTTGTTGCTCCCACTCACAAGGTCGTTGCTCATCCCATGGGCGGCGCAACTTCAACCGAGGTCCACTTGTGGGGGCATAGTGCATCTCCTCATGGTTGGGTCTCTCCACCTCTATCTTGGACTCCGCCTACTTCTATGGTTTTTTTCACTGGGCTCTAGTAGTGGTGGCTCTAGGAGGTAGGCGCCCGACTAGTCAAATTTTTGTGGCTTTCTCTTGCTATCTATCTATCCCTCCCGAGGGGAAATGAGGAGGAATAATAGTAGACTGATGGTTGGGAGTAGCCTAATGACACCCTTGATACTACTCTTGGTGGTTGGGGTGACCGTCCAAAGAGCCCACTACCGCCACCACCTTCCTCCATGTTTGTTGTTGCTGCCTAGCTCCATGTTTGGAGTTTCTCTGGTTCTCGGCTTTTCTGTTTTAAGCTTTTTGATTGAAAATGCATCTGTTGACATGACACTTTGCTACTCGTAGCCTTTATGGCTACTTTGATCCTGCTTATGGGGTGTGATCTTTTCCACCCAATTTTGTATGATTAGCATTGTACTTCATTATTAATATATGGTTATGCTTTTCAATAAAAAAAAAAATTCAATGGATAATATTCTTCTCTCATATCCTCCAAAAAGTGTCCCATATTTTTATGGATCCTATATTGATAGTTACATACTATTATCATCATCTTGAAGGTAGTGTGATACCCACTTTTTTGACATATAGAGAAGATTTCAAGAGTGTGGATGTTATTTTTTTATTCTCATGAAATTTATTGATAGTGAAATATAAATTTGGTTGGTTAAGCCATTTATCTTAATCATTTTCATTAATTTTTCCTTCAAACTAAGGAATTCCAAAGGATCCTAAAGAATTTACTTAATATGGGTTCATTTACAGAGGTGGGTCTAATTATAGGGAAAAATCATGAGATAATATACATAAATTGCACCATCATCTCCTTCCTCTATGTCTCAAGGGATTCATCAGGTAATTATTTTAAGGAATATCCCATTTCCTCTTGTGTTTCTTGAGGTTTTTGAAGTGATAAGGAAGGTAATCTAAACAATCATGAATCTTAATAATTTTTGCATTATATTCTAACCTCGTACATGTGATGTGATATGCAAGATTGGATTGAATTTTATTTGATACCAGTAATTTGGATTAATTACAATCTAATGGACAACCCACTAATGATGGTGTTTAATGTATTATAAATATCAATTTAAAATGATATATTTTTAGAAATAACATGAATTTATTACAATTATGAATGTATATAAATTGGAAAACTACATAAGAGTGATGTATGCCTAGAGATCTATCTCTTTATTCAAAACAAGTTACTCTATAGCTATGAAATGGAGAAGTTGAAAAACTAATAAAGAGAGAACATGAATGGTTCCAAATGGGATTTGAAAGGTAATCCTACATGCATACCATATGTATCCACCTTAGCAGTGGAGTTGAATAGACAAAAGTGAAAAAACCAAATTTTATCCCATTATTATTGGTACTCTTTTCGGGGTCATATCTCTTATTAGTGCGTGAACTTGAAAAAATTCATTATAACCATGAATATACTTGTACTAACCATAATTAACTTTAATTAAGTTTTTATAAATGATACTACATTAACTAAGCTTATAAATACACTCAAATTTATGCTACAAATCAAATAAAAGAAACATACAACACTACAATCATGATGGCTAACTAATACATGCAATTTGGAATGTAAACGAGATGGAAATAAGAACTTAGATTATTTATGAAGTTTTTAGAGTGTGTTAATGAGTGATCTATGTAGGAAAAAAATTGAGAAACATGTCAAATTAATTATTATGGATCTGGATATCTATGTTTAAGACCATATAAAATAGGGAGGAACACACAATACAATATAAACTAAGTTGTAAAGTCTTGTACTGTAGGAAACAAGGATCTATATAGGTATTGTTCATTATGTGTCATTTTTTTGCTCTTGGGTATCTTCAAATTCTCACAAAACCCTAGATGTCAAACCTAAACCTACAAAACAAATCCTAGCTATCCAATAACACACTCAAGAAATCATTAGCTCTAAAAATAAAGATATAAATTCTTGGTGGTCACCTCGTATGTGAGTCACCGAGCATTGCACTACATTTCATATTCAATGTAATTCTCCCAGTGATTTTTGTTGATGTGCATACAACTAACCTAGGGAAAATTTTAAAGAACCCTCCTAAAAAAATTTTTTTATAGAAATCATGGCAAATATGGTCAGAACTAGATTCATGGGTTGGAAAATTATCTAAAATCAGCATTCATGGAATTGGCGAAAT
The DNA here is from genome assembly GCA_018340775.1 of Taxus wallichiana var. yunnanensis. Taxonomy (NCBI): domain Eukaryota; kingdom Viridiplantae; phylum Streptophyta; class Pinopsida; order Cupressales; family Taxaceae; genus Taxus; species Taxus wallichiana. Next base: position 645,035,792 of record CM031238.1, read on the forward strand.
ATAATATATTTTTGAAGGAAATTGTAGATGGAGTGGCAAATGAAGGATAATTCATTGACATGAAGGATATTTCTTACACAAAACACATTTTAAGTCCAAATGGAGGTGCATCACGTGTTCGATGACTATCATTATGCCTCACCTAACTGCAGGACACGAAACTTTATTGAATTGGTTCATTTCGTAGGCTTGGATTCCACAAAATGCCTTTTCCTTGAGGATGCCCGAAATCCCGCCACATGTCCGCCCGATATTCAATTCTAGGCATTGGGGATCCTTTTACATACCTTTACGCTCATGTTCCCAAAATGGGTGACACTTGGTTATTCCTCATGCATTGAGGCTTATCAAAAGTTTTAGTGGATTCCTAGGTAGTTAGCAGAGTCTTTTAAATTTGGCGGGTCTTCTAAAGGTTTAGTGGATTTCAATCTAGATCTATGTGTGTGTGTCTATATATATGGTGAATTTAATAGCAATTTAAAAAAATCTAAAAATATCGATGAATGAGACAAAATGAACAAGAAGGTTCAATAGATTTCTTGGCGATCCAAGAATATTTTAAAACCTCGACCAATCTATCATGCGGCAATTCAATAAAAATATATGTTTGGATTCGAGATCCATTGGTTATTCACATGGGAGACATTATTATTTGTGGAATATTCAGGTGAAATGTGGTATCTTCCATGGTCGTAAAAATAGCAAAATTCATATTCCATAATTCCTACTTTTAGCCAAATTACGAATATTCACTACTAAAATTTTCACCGAACTAACCCTTAACCTATTTTTTTCCCTTGTGGCTTAACATTGATAGCAAGTTATGTTACTTCATCCTAATATAAACCATTGTGTACAGATGAAAAATTCAAACTTATTCCCTTCTATGTTGTGTATATAATATGCAAATGTGTCTTTTTCTTCTTTAGCTCAGTAGATGGTAGATAGATAGGTTCCTTCTAGGTAGTAAATGCTTACATTATATGTGTATATATAGGAGTTCTTAACTTGAATTTTGAACCTTAGTGGTAGGAAAGGATGCCCTAGAACATAATAAAGGTACCATAAAAAGAGTAATGAACCAACTCAGAAGATAAAAATTAGAGAAAAACAAAGGGGTCTAGGACCATACAACTAGGTCGAACAACATGTATTGTCCCAATCCATCCATACATTTTTAACCAACACAAGATTGGATAGAATTGAATAAGGATATGACTAAGGATGCCTATAACCTGACACAAAGTCATGAAAAAGGGGTGAAATGTTGGCATAAGATCATGCAAACCAAACAATTATGGAAGAAGAAAAGCTAATCCCCTTTCGAGATCTAGATTGAAGGTTCAAAACTCATGCATATGCAAGTGTAATAAAATAATGATGTAGTAATGATTTTTAGTGTCTACATTTCTCCCCCTTTATGCTAAGTAATGAAATTTACCAGTGTAAAGGAGAATAAAATACATACCTAATGAAGTGTTGGAGTAAGAATAACTACAATCATGCTGAGAGAAAATAACCATGTGTATTGACTAATGTGAGTCATCAACTGACCCATGCAGAGACAAGGGACATGTGTGTCATCAATGTTAAATTGAGATATTTCAATTGCAAAAATAATTGTCTGGAAATATGGGAATTATGTTTTGTTAGTTTATAAAGGTGGGGCTGATCAAATCCCTAATAAGGTGCTTGATTTTGTAATAATGTGGGGATTGGGTGTCTTAACACAAAGGGAAAGTGTCATAGGGATTTCTAGACACCCACTATAACACTTCCCAATAATGGGATCACACCATTGCAGTTGGATCTAGGTCTTGGATATACAGAAACCCCTATAAGGTGAAAGAGAAACAATGTTTCATTTTCCTCATATGTTTATAGGGGTGTAATATTGTAATAATGGTGCTTTTGGTGAGTTTGGAATACTTGATTATTTTTCTCCTAAATTGTACCAAATATAGTGGTATTTTTCATTTTTGACTATGCATGTTCGGTGTGTAGTACAATTTTGTGTTTAGGAGTAACTCTTGGGTGATATAATTGGATTTAATTAGTGTAGTGATGAGGAAAAATAGTGGCCTTACGTAGTCATTCTTTCTTTAGTTTATGTATAATCTACACAAAGAAAGATGACCTTATATGACCAATATTTTTTATTTTTATTTTTACTTGGGAATGAAAGAGAATACAACCATGTATGGTCAACCTATAGATTTTCCCCCTTTGGTGAAAGAGAGAGTGTGAAATAGTATCACTTAAGGATATGGTGAAAATATGAAACTATGTTTGAGAATGTGCAATGGAGAGGAGATAGTTTTGGGTCATGCAAATAGAGATGTTGGATACAATGATTAATAGAGTATTTTGAATCGGTTATTGAACAAGAGAGGTGGATGCAAATTTAGTATAGAAAAAAGGGTACCATCATAAAAGGTGCGCTATAGAGTGTAGTGATTTATTAATGTGGAAGATTGCATAAGCATGATTGTGATGCCATAAATAATTTGTAAATATAATGAGTGGGGCCCTAGAAATGGATTGGATAGTTGTGAGGTTGTAGTTGTATTAGGGTAGGTAGTGGGTTTAGGTACCTTATGCCCTAGGTAAATTGTTTCTATATAAAGTAAAATGAAAAATTAAAATGTAATTGTCATTGTTTGATTGTTATTAAGTGTGATAAGAGATATAAGATTGAAAAAATTCCACGAGAAAAAGATCCCATGTGTTCACAATTATAGAGAGTGTGAAATGACATTTAGGCGTAGATGACCCATGAGTTGGTAAGTGTAATTAATACATGTTTTTTTGGTGTAATTGTATAGTTATTTTACAAATTTTGGAAATTAAATTTATCATCGAGTGATGAAACTGGATTGAATGGTCCATTTTTAACCTTGGGTTGGTACCATAAAGAACTATATGGTATTGGTAAGGAACCATATGGTTTTGACTAGGAATCATATGGTTTTGACATGAGAGGTAGAATGAGAGACTCGATGCCATAATATGTTTATATGTATGAGGTTTGGATAAATTACTTAGGTTTGATGGATGTATGATGATGTTTTATGCCATTTATTTGGACTAGTACAATGTCGGTTGTGTTTATAGTTACGAAGAGATATCCATGCATGAGAGATCCACAGAGGGTGCCATATGATAATAATGTTTGCATTGGGTCTAGATGATGCAGGTTGGGACATTTTGGATAGAAATATTTTACAACATGTGGATAGATTAGGTGTTCTACCCCCAAATATGTATTTTATCATAGCATTTTGTGAGTAATGTGATGCAGATACATGCATAATTTAGCTCTAGACAGGGGAGATGATGGTGACATTGGATGATGTGTATCATATTTTTAGTTACTAATTATAAGGGAGAAAGTACAATTATTTCCCCAGGACATTCCCTACTATATGAGATAGGCACCTATATTTTAGGTAGGGATTGGGGCTATTGGAGAACCTATAATTAGGTTGAGTAATGTGGTGACTTCGGTGATCCACAATCTGTAGAAATTTATTTGTTTGTTATTGGCCTCATTCATAGTAGTGGGTGGTGGAGGGGTGTTGATATCATACATGATGTGGTGGATGTGTCATGTAATAGAGGATCATGGGACCCAATATGTATGGGGTTATTATGTATGATATCACTTGTACATGGATCTCTAAAGGTTCACATTAGAGAACCATTTTTATGGTGCGAAACTATTTATTTATTACATGTGTGGGCCTATGAGCACATTGTTGTTATTTATCGATAGGTAGGTCATGCCTCAATGGGAGCCATCTAGATATTTTTGAATTAAGGTGGGTGATGCGAGTGCGGTGGAGATTTGATATAATGTCCTATATATTCATGTTGGATAGTTTGACACTGCATAACATTATTTGGAGGCCATGTAAGTATTTGAGAGGGTGGTCATAGGATTCTATAGAGATGCAACTAATTCATTGCACCATGTGGTTAAAGGATTGATTTTTCCACCAATGAAAATTATTTCAAGATACATGAGCATATGAAACAACAGCAGTTTTGGATCACATAGGTGGTGCATCCAAAGCGTATCCATGAATGAGGTCTACACATTTAGCTTATGGAGATGTGGTGCAACCAAGGCCACCCCCATCTAAGCTATTGTCCCCACTAATGGTTGAGGTACATCTAGTAGTTAAATTGAGTGATCATGATGATGTAGGATTCATTACATCATTCACATAGTGGTGTGTAAAGACTAGATGGGTTTTATTATTTTCTATTGTATTTGATTAATGCTACACCTAAAGGAGTATACGGTGTAGGATTCCTCCACCCACAGTTTGATGAGTTGATGGAGGGTAAAATACCCATAGTGGATATGTTGTGGTAGCAACAACTTTTCGTAATGTTAGTATTATGTGATGTTTGAGATTTTATTAAGTGATAGATAGATTTTTTTACTTTTTAATATTGATATAGTTATGTTGGTGATTTTGGTGTGTTGGCGAGAAATTTTTTTGGGTGGACAAACCGGTGGTTATCTTTCCAATGCTCTGGGATTCTAAGTCCCTTTACTTAACTGGTGCAGCTACCATACATGCATGTGCGAGTAAATTGTGAGTTTTATCCTAGTGTCCTTTTGTTTGGGGATCCAACAGGGGAACTCTAATGACCCTACGGAAAATGCTCGTAAGTATCTGCAAGGGAAGAATTTTCTTCAAAGGTGAGAAGGGGAGTGAGAATATTTAGAGAGGAAAAACTAATGTTACAAGTAGAGAATCAGAGACTTGCACACACTAGCTACAAGTTTCAAAACATGCACTTGTATTTCAAAAGAAAACAAATTTGCAAAACAACAAGACCGAATAGAGCTTAATGAACACAAAGTACCAGTAAACTATTCAATCAAAGAGGCTAAAATTCCTTCTTCCTTTATAGAAGTTCAAGAAAAATTTGTACATAGTGTGGGAAGTAGAAGACATTTTTTAGTGGGATAAATGGAAGAAACTTGATATCTCTTGCTCTCTTCAAAAGGATATCTCTCTCATGAATTCACAAAAAAAGCTCCAACATCTAAGAATTTTTAGAAGACTAAATTCCAAGGTCCTTCAAATGAGGAGCTTGTTACAATTTATAGAAGAAGAGGAAACTCTTCATCTTCCTGGTGACTTTTCAAATACCTTAATATGACTTAAGACTTTTCATATTCCACTTTAAACATTTAAGTCCCTTTTATAATAGGAAGGTGACTTAAAGTTACATTATATTTCTAAAGTCACTTAAGTCATATTAAAAGTGCAACCTCAATGCAAAAATATAACATTGAGGAGAGAGAGTGTTGTATGAGAAGAAAAGAGAGAGAGAAAGAAGAGGAAGAAGAAGAAGAAGAATTATGCTAAAGGATGAGCTGCTATGGTGGACTTGGCTCTGCTCTCTAACTATTCTCCACTTTGTGATCCTAAGAAGGCTTCTATCTTTCCAAGATCTTGTTTGAAATGAGCTACTATTGGTTCTACTTTGTCGGCATGAGGGATGCGAATGCAGCTCAAGGTTTTAGTCCATCCATCGGTCCACTTGTTGATGTCCTTGCACTTCCTAAACCATGATGAATGCTTTTCTTGTGATAAGTGCAATGGAGGCTCAGATCTCTGAGAAGAATTCGAGAGTATCCTTAGTGAAGGAAAATGGGTTTCCCACCCCTTTCTTGACATATTCTTTGAAAGGGTTGATCAACTCATCAGTAGTTATATGTTCACTCATTACAGGTACTCCAAGTTTCTGAACTTTCTAATTTATACTATCTTGTAGCTTGTATGCTTATTCTTCTTTCTCCTCTAGCTCTATGAAGGCCCAATTGATTGCTTCAAATCTGATTGCCAAGGCCCTTTCCCATACACATGTCAAGTCATCTATAGGATTTTCAAAGAATTTCATGTTGATCAATGCATGGCAATGGGTGTTTCTCATCTCACTCACTACTGGTCCCAGAGGTTCCTAGTAATCTCTTTCTTTCCCCACATCCTCTTTGAGTGCTCACGTTCTATTGGTTGTGGCGCACATGTACGCAAATATCTTGACTTCCTCTTAGAGCATTGGCTTCCTTTTTCAGATATTGAGTCGATCCATTCATTATTTGCTCGCCCATGCATCATGAGCTCATGCATTCTTTGGATGGATTCTCGATCAAAGCTACTGATGGGAACCTCTTTCTCGATGGGAATTTTGTAGTACTTGGTTCCACCAGGTGTTGCATTGCAAGAGTTTGTACTTATTCCTCTAGTACCTCAATCTTCTCTTTATATTCTTTATTCCTTGCCACCATGTGAGTAGAAGATTGTTGATATATGTGCAAGTCTCCCTCATGAGTAGCTGGTCCCAATTGGATCGTGCTCATCTCATAGTTGGCTGGTGTCATCTCATCCAGTGGATTGATTACTTTTGGCTGAGCTACTTTGATGTACTGATTACTAGTCTCCCCATTGTAGAATCGTGATGTTGTATGTGTAATCTTTCTTGACCTTTTCCTTTAGCTAATGAGACAATCGTTGATAGATCAGGGGCCACTACTTGTTACATAGTGTGAGTGTCGGGGGTGACCATTTCCCACATCCATGGAAACATCTCATCAGATTCAGGCTCAATGATGGGTACACCAACCATTCTTTGTTCTGAAGGAGGGGGCAAGTCTTGAATGAGAGGGGTGTTGGTGTCAACAAGAGGTGAGACCTCTTGTAATGGTTCAAAGACTGGATCATGAACCATGTATTCATCATTCACATGTGCATTTTCTATTGGATTTTCTGTTTGCATCACTGAGATCATGTCTTCCTCATGTGGTGATGCCAATGAACCTTCTCCTTCCCTAACTTTCTTAGGTGTCTTCCCATGAGGAGAAGCTTTTGATTCCATGACCTTCCTATTTGAGCTCACTCCAGAGTGTTTAGAGTTGGAAGTCACCTCTACTAATTTTGAATATGAATGATGTGAAGCTTGCTTCTGGATTGGAAAAATTCCTTGTGGCTAAATGATCATAGTCATCTTCTTCTAAAACCAATTCCTCATTCTCCTCACCACATTTTCAGTCCGCTCCAATATATCTCGTGATTCACGAACATACCAGTTGATTTGGGGTATTGGGGACATCTTGACTACTACATACTCAAGTATCATACATCTTTGTCCCATCATCATGCAATATGTCTTTGTACCAAGAGAACTTGAATTTCCTCATCTCACCAATTTTTATCCTCATGTGGTCCTTTTCACTTACTTTGAACTCGTCAATATAGTTTGTCTAGTAGTCCTCAACTTGTGGCTCATTATGTAATTCTAGGACATAAAACGAGTCAAGATATTCTTGGATGTCAAAGTTGGGTCCGATGATGTAGGAATGCAAATTCGGGTGTGTAAAAGTGGCCTCCAGGTGAGATGCGTCATTAGAGCTTTTACACGTGAACTCCTCTAGAGATATAGGGAATGAAATTAGTTTCTTTCTCTTACTTCTGAGCTTGTTTTTTACCTGAGTGATATGCCTGCAGAGTTCAAACAATACAATCTGGTCACTGAGGTACTTAGGCAGTTTCAGTGGAGCTTGGTTAAAGCCAGTGACTCATATGTAGGAGAAACTTGAGAATTGTATGAAGTACGATCCATATTCCTTAATCAGGTATGCCGATTTTAGTGATATCATAGCTTCAAGATCCCCTTCTAAGCTTCAAACCACGTATGTGGTGAACACATCGTTCACATGGGTTAAATGCCTATTGCTCTCTTTCATTACCAATAGTGGAAGTTTCTCAAATGCAGGTACCTTAGAAGTAATGTTCTATGTGAGATCCAATCCCTTGAATGATCTTGAGCTTGCATGAGGAGATAAACTAGGTAAGAATTCATGTGGAAATTCTTTGTCATGGGAACTTGGAGCAGTTGTAGATGGAGATTTTGTTGATGATCTACCCCCAGTCAATTCTTTGCTTCCCTTCTATCAATGTCAGGATGAAAAGGCCCATCCAGTCCTAGAAATATCTTGTGCTTGCTTCACCCATAACTCTATTGAGGAGAGTGATGACATCAGAATACCCTTCTTAGAACTCACACCTTGGTAGATTCTTGGGCATCCTAGAAGGCTTTCTTCCCATTTTCAACCATGAGCCGAGTACTACTCCTTGGACATATGAATCCATTGTTTCCCAATCATGCATGACTCTTTCCTTTGAGATGATGACCATGTTGGGGGATGTCTATATCTACAGAGAGATTGAAATAGTCCTAGGTCTGATGACCGTAATTGTTGTACCATTTTCAACTCGGATGGTTCATGTCTCATGCTCATAGTGGAAAGAGTAGGCTAGGACTATCTCAAGACTCTGCACAAACATTGGGTGTCTTGCAGCAGCGAACAAGCCGCTTGTGAATATTTGGTGTTCAATCCTCTTTCAGTCCTTGGAGGCCATGTGAGTCTTAAGGTTGTTTAGATCCATGTACAAGACATCATTGTCTTCCACATCATACTTGTAGGTGAAGGGCTTTGTCGGATTTTGACCCATCCACTTCGGCTTCATGTCTCCCTTAGAAAAAGTAACTTAGTATTTTTAGTAAGTGTGAAAAATCAAGTCCCTGGAACTTCTACTGAGTGTTGTGACCTTGATTCCTCTTTCTCCATGTGTTCCTCATTCCTTCCGAGATCAACTTTCTATTTTTAGAAGGTTCTCATGGGCCCACTTTCTATTTTTAGTAAGTGCCAAAAATGCCTGTTTTGGTGAATTCTTAGCTGTAGTGCACCCTAATGTCTTCACCTCCTTTGTAGGTCCTTTTTTCAATGAATTTCCCAAAATAGCAATCCCTATGTAGTATACTTGCTATTTTTAGAAAGTTGGCTTATGGAGGTTGGATTGACACACAAAAAAAATTTGATACAGTTCTTTCCCAATATCGCTCCTCCGAAATTTCAGCCCTTCCCGCATTATAGTCCAGGAGATTTTAAAGTTTCAATTTTTAGACCTGGTAGTGCCTCTGGATGTGGCAGCCATTAATGGACCTCAAAATTGTAGGTCTAGTTTTCTCCTCCATTTACAAATAAAATTATATTTTTATGTGGGTTTTTTCTTCTAGTGCTTCATGTGTGATCTTACTACAATCCAAGCAATGGTTTGATGGGAAATCCCACTTCTTTCATCATTGAGTTGGAAAGCTGATTTCTTCATATTGGATGCTCTATCACATGAGAGGAGAGTTTGAGGTTATTGTACTCATTTTTACTCCCATCACAAAAGGAAGGAATCCCATGCACGCCATGACCTATCACCCAGTGAAAGTTGAGTGCTCACCCAAGGCACACATGGGTACCGAGCCTCTCTTTTATGTGAGTTTAATGGGAAACATCATCTATGATTAGTGTAAGAGTTTTCATGAGGGAGGTTGAAACATACAAGAACCATAGGGCTTAATGGCCTCTAGATCCTTGCAGTCACTTCAGACCGAGTGTTTTAACAAGATCTAGAACATGCATTATGACAGAAAGAATTATACAAGCATTCATTCATAGCATGAAAGGAAAGAGAACTTATAAGAGAGAAATATGCATTAGAACCATTGATATTCACATATATATTATATTGGTAACCTCATTACATTCATTGATTCATTACAGAGTGTCACAGAGAAGCGAGACCACAGTCATGCATATCACTGGACTTGTGTAACTAAGCTATCAAAAGAAAAATTACAACTCCATGCCCAAGACATTCTCGCTTGGATGCAATTATCCATTAGCAGAATCCTTGCAGCATCTCTGTAGAGCTCCACTCACTATATATCAATTCCCACTCTCTCTAACCTGCTATATCTCAAACTTGTATATCTTTTACTCCACAGGCACTTGTATTTATAATTCTCCTACACTGCTAACTCACCTTCCAACGCCCTCAGATCTAGTGCCAAGTGTCGAATGTGGTCCTTCATGCGAGCATGCTTCTCCAGGCCTGAGCTTTCCACTTTATCTCATGATGTTCTTCTAGAAGATTCCAAGGCATGCCCCTATCAGGGCCAACCTGTCGCCAAGCTGGCATCTTATCCATGCATAACCGATCATGCTTTTCACGTGTTCTACCCTAGGCACTCAAATTGACTAAGTCCCGAACCTCCTTTCACACATCACGCATGCTATGTGCTTCCTTAAACCTTTCTCTTACATGCTTTTGCCTTGTACGCCTTTTCATAACTGGGACCTTGTGCACCTAAGCGCCTTCATACTTGGCCAATATTCCAGGGTCCAACATCACCCCACACTATGCCTATTCTCCATCCTCAGAAACACTTTACTTGACCAAGATGCATGTTGTCTAGGGAATCAATGAATAGTCTTACACTTTACAAAGAATAAGGAATGAAAGAATTGGGGAAAGAATGAAGAATGGGGGAGCATCAATTTAGCAAGCTAGGGAAATATTTTCACAAATCTACCTCTAGCTTATTCCACTCTTCAACCTCGCCCTGTGCCTTCTGGCAGAGGTCGCCCACTAGGGTGCTCACTTCATCAAAACTCAGGCCAATTCCCTGGGTGCCCAAAGTGTCCATGATCTGTTCCATCTCTTTTCCCAGGTCCTCGAGTTTATCCATCCTCCTAGTAATCTGGGGGTATAGTTCCTTTAGCTGGGCCTTAATTGAGCTCCTTAAAGCCTCAATTGCCTTTGATTTCTTCTCTACTTTGGCCAGAACCTTGTCCCTCTCCGCTTTGTTCCCCTTGTTCTTTTCTTGGAACTCTTTTAACTCTACTTCAAGTGTGGCGACCAAGGAGCTTGCCACCTTATCCATGTCTACACATGTATCATACGTGGCCTCCATAGATTGGGCAATGACCTTAACCTCCACGAGTACTTGGCTATACTCGCAATGAGTGCTACCACTTTCAATTTGTCCTCCTCTTTCAAGCGTGTGGCCACTTCTTCTATAGATTCCAGGCCAAGGGTCATCTCTCCATAGTGAGGATGCGCATTAGATCTTCTAGACACTCCAGGAGGGATGAGTACTTCTGTGCGGGTGGTGCTAAGTCTAGGTGCTTCAAAAGGATGACGCCTTTGATAGACTCCATTTTCTTGTACACTTCCTACACCTTTATCTTCTCTTCCTTTAACTCATGCCTTAACTATGTGCTGATCAATTCTTCCTATTTCAAGCTCTTGGCCTTTTCCACAGTTCTTCTTCCTTCTTCCCTAACTTCCCTCCAACACTCTGATCCTATCATTACGCACGAATAATCTAGCCTCGGTCTCAACCGTGACCTTGTTAAGTGCATTGTAGACTTGCTCATCCGAGAGCTCCTAAGCATTCACTAAGGGATTGACCCCCTTAGATTCTGGAAATGTTATGAGTGCCCCCTGACAGACTTCAAAGTCTGGCTCATCAATGTGGGACTCAAACACCCAAGAGAGCATCTTCTTGGTTCTGGGGTATGTACCATCCTTTTCAAAAGACCCCATGGCTAGGAGCCTTTCGTGGGTACAATGCTTTGGAATCACGTGCGTAACACCTTCTTTGTGTCATCAACATAGCCCATTACTTGTCTCTATTCTGCATCAAGAGTTCTTCTACCCGAGTGCACACCTTTGGGGAAGCTTACTATCAGAGCGGGGCCTCCCAGGCTATCATGCTCTTTTTCGATGTTCTCCTCCCCTTCCTTTAGCACTATGTCCGTGTTGCACTCTAACTCTTGGTCTACTAGGACTTCAAGCATTTTCTATGCTTCTCTCCACCACCTTAGTGATCTGCTCCTTCGTAAAACTTATGGCTCCCTGCTTTTCCCTAGAAACCTCCTCATCCCCCTTCATGTCTTCGGTGTCTTCCTCATCCTGTGTGCCCTTACACCGTGCGAAGATGAACTCCTACTTCCCATCTCCACTCTCCTCTTCTGAGTCATAGACACTAAACACATGTGGCTCCTGGTCTTTCTCTGCCTCTTCTTCCTTGCCAACATCTTCCTCACTCTCATCTTCTCTTTCTCCCAAGTATTTTTCCAAGCTATCAGTCACCTCTCGAGTCAACTTCCTTATCCACCCTCTACTTTTTCCTGAGAGGTGGCTCCTGATTAGGGGATTCAGCCTTATCTTCTTCCTCAGGTGACCCTTCCTTGGTGATGGGTTGCCTAGGTGCCTCTACCTCTGGCATCTTTTCCTTCACCGGAGACTTATTTCTCCATATGTAGGTGCTTGGCTTAGTGCTTGTTGTTGGCATGCTGCTTATGTTCGAGATATCAGCACACTTGGTGCTTTTTCCTCTCTTCCCCTCTTCTTAGGCATGGGCTTCTTTCTCTCCAAGGGATCCTCAGGTATGGAGACTTCATTCTCTAGATACATGCCCTTCTCAAACTTCGGCCTTATATGAAGGTACACATGTGTTGCGGCTCCTCCAGCGATGGGTAGTGTTATCGGCCTAGTCATCTGGATCTCATGTGACACGTACTTTTCCATGTATGCATGCTTACCGCTGGGGTAATTCAGCTTCTTTCTCATCTCCCTATGTTCCCAGTCTAGACTACCTAGCTCCAGCTTAGCTTCTTTGACTCCTTAAATCTATTCACTCCCGCTTGGAAGTATTGGGCAGTGAATGCAAAGGGAAGCTTGCACCAAGGGCTCCATGATTCGTCTATTAGCTTGAACCTACCCAAGCAAAAATGTTGATAAACCATGAATTTGGCCTCCCCTCGGTGGCTGGGGAGTTGTTCAAGGATTCTCCACTCTACCCCGAATGCGTTTCTCAGGCGTGTGTACCATTTCTCCAGCCACGCCTTGTGGGGTGTTGTCATTGTATCACAAGCATACTTTTCAAACCTCTTTGTGGGTGAAGGATCCTCGGTGGGGTACTCCCATACAAATTTGTCTAGTGCATCAGGCACCCCAATCTCTGTGAATACAATGGTGAGTAAGATGTTGCCGAAGAGGATCTTGTCCCCTTCCTTCGCGCACTTAACGATTTCTTCTGTGATGTATGTGGATAGGTTATATATGGTGCCTTCTGTAATCTTCTGCAGACATGTAGCCAAGGTTTGTTGACCTATGTCCACCTCTCCTGGCCATTCAGCTTAGTCACTAGATGCGCGACCATTTTCACCATGGGGTCCTTGATGTCTGAAATGTTGTAATATCATGACCCCTTCTTGTAGGCATACTTGGTGATGGTCTCTTGAATAGCCTCCTTGTCACCAAGGTCATCTTCCAAGCTATCTCCCTCACATATGAGGCCTGTAAATTGTGAAATAAGTTGGGAGTCACACACATCTTGTGCCCTACAAAGTGGAAGTAATCTTCGTGTACCCGCGACATCAACCATTGGTATAGGTGCTTTGGCTTTCCAAAATAGGGCAACTCATAGAGTTACGTAAGCCCTGCCTTCTCCATTTTGACCTTAACGTCATCATTATATATTGGCAAACCCTCTGGTGTTCATTTGCTGGTGGGGCACACTAATTCCAACACCATTTCCTTTTCTATTGTGTTTGTGTGGTGATTATAGTCACTAACAGGTACACTTCTTAGGTGGGATTCCCATTCCTTCCCCATCATCACCCCATCTGGGTATTACATCTCTGCATACCATTCTTCGTTTGTGTTTACTTCGGGTTCTTGTTGTTTGGCCTTGGCCTTGGCCTTTCCTTTCTTAGGTGCCATGGTCAAGGTATTTTTATCACTCCTACTCTCTCCTTGTTACTCTGTCTTACTTCTTCCAATCCTTCGATCTCAAATCCATGATACAACTCTTCTGAACCCGTGCCCTAGTTTGTCAAACCCTAACTGGGATTAAATATTCACAAGACAATGCCTCTTCAATTCTTTCCACACTTGTGTAACCCCTTCTAGTTCACAAACTCAAACTGGCTACTCACGCTTCAATCCCACAGATCTTCCTTCACTCGATTGAATCTGAAAACCCTAGTTTATAGAACTTGCTTATATCTCAAACTCCTCTATTTTGCAAAGTAAGAATGAGAGTACCTGACTGTTTACTTATAGTTTTTCTCTTTTCTAAACATTAAATGTTACTTCACCTACCACCGTACTTTGTTCATTTAATGTGGATTTTTCAAACAAATCCCATCTTCAATGCCTTCACTTACGTGCCCATCCTGTGTGAAAACTCCTCCAACCTTCGCAACCAATCCAACCTGACAGGAGACTCTTGCGCACACGTAACCCGCGCCAAAGGCACTTCTTCTATCTTGATTCTTGCTCTCACCTACCTTGTGTTACTTTAAATGCACTTTTTCCTCCTTAGTACGTGGGATCTACAAGTAGCTTTACCCTGGCACCAACCGTTCTTCCATCTTTCTTTGTATACCTCTTTCAACTCCGGGCCATTCAACAAGGATTTTCAACACAACTTCCTTAGTACTTTAATCACACGCTCCTTTACATTTCTCCACCCCACACTTAAAATGATGCATGGTCCTCTGTGCACTCAAAAATTCTCCAAAAATAGCAATAAGGTTACCGGCGTGCAAGGCGTAAAACAAAACAACAACATGAAAGGGAAACACAAGAAAGGGAAAATGCATAAAGGAAACTTCTAAACTAACTAGAAAAACTGCCTTATTTACAAACATCTAGAAGACTTATTTATAGTAGGGCTTCAGCCTACTCCCATTGAAGTATCCAGGTGATTTCGTCCCATCCAAAGACTTCAGAATCGGCATGCGCCGAATCAAGTATGTACGAGATTATGTAAGGACCCAACTAATGGACTTTCAACTTCCTAGATGGTGCAAAAACTTGGAATCATATAGTAACACCATTTTCCCAACCTCAAACTTCTCGTTTCTAATGTGGTGATCATGCCAAGCCTTTTACCTTACCTTTTTCCATTGTTTGGCTCCATTGGGCAAGTGATCATCTCTCATCTAGTTTTATTAACTCATCAATCCTTTCTTCCAGTGCTTGTTCATCGGCTAACCCTCCTGCATGCGCTATTCATAGAGAAGGCAACATAAATTCAATCGGTAACACAACTTTCGTGCTAAAAACCAATTGAAAAGGTGTGGCTTTGTTCATCCTTTTATACGTTGTCCTGTAAGCCCATAATACTGTCGATACTTTGTCATCCCAATCTTGTCTTCCAACATCACAAATTTTGGTCAAGGTATGACTTAGTATCTTGTTGAATGCTTTCGCGGTTCCATTTTCTTGTGGGTGATAGGGCATAGTCTTGTGATGAGCCACCATGAACTCTGATAATAGGATCCTCATAGTCTCATTCATAAAATATGTACCCCTATCACTGGTTAAACACAACAGGCATCCATACCTCATGATAATGTTCTCCCATAAGAACCTTATCACTATTCATACTATGCAATCTTTAGTTGGGGCTGCCTCTGCCCACCTTGTGAGATAATCCATGCAAGTGATGACATAACGTGACCCAGTCCTACGTGTTCTATTGGTGCAATAGGTCCTACAAAGTCTATCACCCACTTTTCAAAAGGCTCCGTGCTAGGAATAGGGCACAAAGGCATCTCATCTCTCCTTCCCAGTTTTCCAATGCGCTGACAATGGTCACACACTTTACAATAGTCTCTACAATCTCTGTAAAAAATTTCCCACCACAAACTTTCCATTAATATCTTACGCGTGGTGGCATCACCTACATAATGCCCACCCACACTTCCTTTGTGTGCTTCCTTCATAATGGCCAGGCGCTCATTCTCTAAGGTACATCTCGCGTAAAACTTCATCACATCCCAACTTGTATAAGTCTCCACTAATTAACATGTAGGGCACAGTGTGTATGGCCAACTGCTTCTTTTCTAATTTCTTCATTCCTTCCGGTGCCACACCTTCTTTTAAAAATATTACAATCTCTTCCAAATCCGAGGGCGTGTACCGCAACCTAAACAGTTTCACATCTGGCATTACTTCCTCAATACTCTACGCGTCCTCCCCTGAATCAATTCTTCGATGATGATTAGGCCCATAGTTGTGTTTTCCAAGATTCACTATAACGGTGAATTCAAACTCTTGAAACGACAACACCCATCGACATATGCGCTCTTTCGTAACATGCTTGTTCACTAAATATTTTAATGTCATGTGGTCAGTGTAAAACACAAAGGGTGTTGCCAGCAGATACTGTCTAAACTTGAAGAGCACGTAGATCATTGACAATGCCTCACACTCGGTTGTGGTATAATTTTTCTTTGTTGGTGTCAGCTTCCTACTTGCAAA